>CM038143.1:419930448-421182601 GCA_021437245.1 Aegilops speltoides | reverse complement strand
GTCCCGCATCTGTGGAAACCTGTGACTCCGAACCCCCGGACTCATATCCGGTTGTTGGTTCTAGTCCGCGCACTCTCGAGCTAGCCAAGCCAGGTTGGGCTCCGATAACGGAGTTTACCGCAGCAGATATCTTCCAGCACTCACCTTTTGGCGACATGCTGAACTCGTTAAAGTCTCTCTCTTTGTCAGGAGGCTCTCGGCCGAACTATGTCCGGCTCGAGTGGGGAGCAGACGACGAAGGAATTCGTCACCCACCCACCACCCACTTCATTGCCACGATTGATGATTTAACCGACGTGCTTGACTTCGACTCCGAAGGCATCGACGGTATGGACAACGATGCAGGAGAAGATTCAGAATCTTTGGGGCGCTGGACTACTACCTCGTCACACGATATATACATGGTGGATATGCCCAAGGAGGACGACAGCGGCAATCCGGAAGATAAAACCCCCGGGCAAAAGCCAAAACAGCAACGCAGACGCCGCTCAAAATCCAACAACAGTAAAAATAGCGACAAGAGCGCAAGAAGGATCGACATACCAGTAAACTCCAAAGGCAATAACGACCACGAGGATCCAGTGATGGAGCAGGACGAGCTAGGTCACGCCAAACCAAGTTCGGAGCAGATGCCCGATCACAATGATCCAGAGGGACGAGTTCATCAAGCCGCCCCAGGACAAGAACACAGTCCGGACAATGATTCATTCATTCTGGAAGAACGCGTGGAACGAGATAAACTCCACAGAAAGCTTACAGCCACAGCGAGAAGTCTAAAGAAGCAGAAGCAAAAGCTCAAAGCCGCACATGAAACGCTCGATCGCAGATGGAATAAAGTGCTAGACACTAAAGAAAGATATGGCGACGATCGCCATACAAAGAGCTATCCAAAACGCAAGCTACCGCCAGAATTCGACGACGAGGCCGTTCCACCAAAGAATAATACGACCAGGAGACCAGACACACCGCTTCACAACCGCAACAGAATGGCTACTGACGCAGCACACGATCTACGTGAGCATCTGGATAAGCAAGCCGGTGCGGTAGGTCCATCTACGGATCTAAAGGACACACCCCGGCGAGGGACTATGGTCACCAGAATGATCATACAAGCCAAATACCAGTTCGGAATAAACACCGGACACAACAACATCCAACCACATGCCACAGCGCGTCCAGATACAGAGGGGCTGTGCACCCCCTGTGCTTCACCGAAGAAGTACTAGACCATGAATTCCCACAAGGTTTCAAACCTGTGAACATAGAGGCATACGACGGAACGATAGACCCAGGTGTCTGGATCAAGGATTTTATCCTACATATTCACATGGCTCGTGGGGATGACCTCCACGCCATCAAATACCTTCCCCTAAAGTTGAAGGGGCCAGCTCGACACTGGTTAAAAAGCCTCCCCGAAAATTCAATTGGGAGTTGGGAGGAACTCGAGGACGCTTTCAGGGCCAATTTTCAAGGGACTTATGTCCGGCCTCCGGATTCGGACGACTTAAGCCACATAATCCAATAGCCCGGAGAGTCCACCCGCAAGCTTTGGAATAGATTCCTCACTAAGACGAATCAAATTGTCGATTGTCCGGACGCCGAAGCCTTAGCGGCATTCAAACACAACATCCGCGACGAGTGGCTCGCCAGACACCTCGGCCAAGAAAAGCCAAGGACAAGGGCAGCCCTAACAAGCCTTATGACCCGCTTTTGCATGGGTGAAGATAGCTGGCTAGCCCGTAAAGGCACCGGCGACCCCATAACATCCGAAATAAGGGATGGCAACGGGAAGCCACGGTGTAATAAAAACAAATGCCAAAACAAGGAAGAGAGCCCGGATAACACAACGGTTAACGCCGGATTCAGGGGCTCTCGACCTGATCAGCAAAAGAAGCCATTTAAAGGAAGTAAAGAGGGACCGTCCGGTCTGAATAGAGTCCTAGACAGATCGTACAAATTCATGGCACTTCGACAAACCTCATAACCACACGCACAGAGAGTGCCGGGTTCAAGCGTGCCGCAAATTAAATGCCAACACAAGGGAGGAAACACCAAGTGAAGACGAGGATGAACCTCGCCACCCGAACACCGGGGACGTAAAAATTCTACCGAGGTTAAAACAAAGGAACATGATCCACGCAACTCACACATCCATGAGAAGGCACGAACGCGCGCATAGAAACACGTGCGATATAGAGCCCATCGTACCCACACCTAACTACTGGATGTCTTATCCGATCACCTTTGATCACATGGACGGCCGAACTAGTATTCGGCGCGGAGGATCAAAGGCCTTGGTGCTCGACCCAATAATCGATGGATACCGGCTCATCCGTATCCTCATGGACGGCGGCAGTAGTCTCAATTTAATATACGAGGACACTATCCGCAAGATAGGGATAAACCCATCCAGAATTAGCCAAAGCAACACCACCTTTGAAGGGGTGATACCAGGCGTTGAAGCCCATGGCAGGGGCTCCGTCGTACTGGAGGTAACAGTTAGCTCCCTAGGCAATTCCAGAAGCGAAGAACTACTCTTCACCATCACACCCTTCCAAAGCGGCTATCATGCATTGCTTGGAAGAATGGCCTTCGCCCGCTTCAATGCATTACCGCACTATGGCTACCTTATACTCAAGATGCCCGGTCCACGTGGCGTCATCACCATTAATGGAATCACAGAGCGCTCTTCACGTGCAAAGGAATACGCGATAGCCCTAGCGGTCGGACTATAAGCAGCCTCCAATTTCAGAAAACATGACTGGTCATTAAGACCACACACACGGTTAGACGAGTCCGGTAGCCCGGATAAAATTGAACTAGGGCATCGTATATGTAATCCCATAGCGGGCACCAGGGGCTATAAATATTTAATATAGCCCCACACTTGGCTCTACCTTATTGGCAGGCCAACATCTTACACTTTTACTATCCATTGCATACTTACGTTGTACTCTCCTACGAGTTTTCTTTTTTCCATAGACAAACGTTCGTGTGATACCCTTCCAGGATACGGCACAACGGAGACAAAGGCGCAGACGTGCAGCAGGGCCCCGTTCAACAGGTTTCTTTTTGGATTAAGCCCCTGTGTAAACCTTTTCTATTGCCTCTTGTTGTTTAACCATCCCATGGGTTACATACCCACAGAGGATACTGCCGTTATTGGCATTTCGCCACGACAGATTAACGCACATACCTGGAAACATAATGTTTATAATGAAGGGGCATTCTTGAGCCCATCTTCTTTTATAAAGTCTGAATACATTCGGGAGTGTTCGACGTCACGAGGTTGGCCTTATATTCATGAGCTCCGAATCATGTCTTTGGTCAAATGTTGGGTTTGCCCGGCTCCTGGGTTTGCCGCCTTATGTTCTGTCATTATCGGCTAAGGCGGCCAAAGGAGAACTATTGCGATTGTGCCCTGGTTATTCTGGATGAGCACCTCAGTAGAGAAAGCCGAAAACTAATTGTCATGATATAGTGAGAGACTGATCAACCACTCGAAGACTCACCGGAATCTTTAGGATTCCTCCTCATTAATGAAGGACCATTTCCCGGTCATTTACATACGCGCCCGTATTCGGATGCACGCGAAGGTACCAGGGGCTACATAGTAGCCCTACGTTAGACTCCCACGGCTAAGCGAAAGTGTTACAGCTATATAGTCCGGTTGCCTAGTTCGATGTGTGATCACCTCCTTAATAGACCAAGACGTTGGATCAAGTGTGATTAAGCATATTTTTTCGCGAACACCCCCGCATTATATGCGTGGGGGCTTAAGCCAACGACTGCTAACTTTCGGATTACATATATATGTATGTATGTGTATATATATATATATATATATATATATATATATATATATATATATATATATATATATATAAACGGCCGCACAGGGGACACAATCACATTTTCAGGCAAACAGTATAAATATAGGCTCATAATCAAAATAAACATTGTTTTTACAATGATTCGATTCATCACTCGAACAAGACATTCTTCAAGCACTGCGCCTCTATTAGGCGGGCACCTTCTATGACCTGCGCCAAGTAGTGCTCGGCCAGATATTGGCCCCCCGCCGGATCCTGGGTCGCTATACTGGTGGCCTCCATATCCGTCCAATAGGCTTTAACGCTGGCAAGAGCCATTCGTGCAGCCTCTATGCACGCCGACCTCCTCATGGAGTCGATCCGAGGCACGACCCC
Source organism: Aegilops speltoides (assembly GCA_021437245.1). NCBI lineage: Eukaryota > Viridiplantae > Streptophyta > Magnoliopsida > Poales > Poaceae > Aegilops > Aegilops speltoides. Next base: position 421,178,393 of record CM038143.1, on the reverse strand, counting down.
AAGGAATTATTGCACCAAACCAAAGTAACCGTCCGGCTTAGGCCCCTTCGGCCAAATATGGTCTATTACAGACTGCATTGCAAGCCCGGACAGCCTGTGAAGCTCCGCTACAGCAGCCATCTTCTCATTTAACGGCAGCGGGCGAGTGGGAGCATTGAATTGCAACCAGAAAAGCTTCTCCACTTCCTTATCACCTTGATCCTCGAAGAACTTGGCAGCGTCAGCTGTACTATTTGCTAAGACTGCATATGCGTCTGTAGGACTCCAGCGTCCATCCAGGCGAGCATACTTCAGATCCAAAAACTTCGTACACAGTAAGTACGAGCCCCCAGCCACAATTTTGTCGGCCTGTTGAAGCTCCTCCCGCATACCCCGGATCTCGGTCCGCATCTCCTTGGTGGCATTAAGTGCCTTGTCCAGCTCGGCCGAGCTAGCCTTACTCTCCTTTTCAAGGAGTAGATACCGGTCGTCGGCATTTTTCAACTCCACAGCCATTTCGGCTATCTTTTCCTCGCTTCGGCGATGAGCGGCCTGTTCGGCTCTCAATTCTTTGGCCGCCTTTAGGGTAGCCGCATTTCTAGCCTGAGCTTGTTCCTTGGCCTGAGCAAGCTCCTCCCGCAGGGCCTCCATGGCAGCAGCTCCATCTGAAGTACAAGCACATCGCATTAATATTATGCCCCTCTCACACTTTCCTATGCAACATAATAAGGGAAACAGGGCACATACCCTGTGACTCATCCAGCCGCTTGTTCACCCGCGTGATATCGGCATCGATAGATCCGATTTGCCTCCTTAGTTCGGCAACCTCAACAGACTGGTCGACTGTCGGATCCTTAGACACCCGTGCACATGTACAGCGTAGCCATTACTATATGATCCCCCGTTTGCTGCCTATGGCGGGCAACCAGAGTATCAGGGGCTACTATCCATATGGAGCACACCTAGCGCGTGCCTTACAGCCAAAAAATAGTGCATTTTTTCACTACATACCTCAAAGCCTCCGAGTAGGCTCGTAAATGCCTCATTCAAACCGCTTGTAGCGGAGGAAATCTTCTTAAGCACCGCGCTCATTAATGAGCGGTGCTCCTCCGAGAGCGTAGCTCGCTCCAGAAGACCTGTCAATATGTCCGGTCGAACACCGAACTGTGCCGGACCCTCCTCATCGCCCCCCGTGGGAGCCAAACGCTCCGGGCTTAGGGCGGCTGACGTATTAGCTTCCGGCTTTGGCAGAACCGGACTCCTCCGTGACGAAACCTCAGTGTCGCCCGCTTCACGAGGCGGAGAAGTGGGGGGGGGGGGTCTCGCTCTCCATCAACTCCGGAGGAAGATCCCCCGAAGACGAACTTTGTTGAGAAGAGCTGCTAGCCGGACTGCAAAAGACGAATCCTGGTTAGGGATCTCAGAGAAACATTGTACCTTCGAATTAATGATTAACTTACAACTTGGTGGAGGGCTGGCCTGTTGGTGGGCACGACGCGGTGAGGGTACCCGTCGCGGCAGAGCCCCCTGGTGATACTTTCTTTCCTTGCTTGGGCATCTCCGTCTCCAAGTCTTCGGAGGCGGCCCTCTTCTTCCCGCGCGGGGAGGAGGCTTTAGCCTCCCCTCCCCGACTATCCTCCTCAAGAGAGGTAACGATTTCCCTGGTTTGGATGCGTAGTGCATGAAGTTCGACTTCATTCCCCTTTCCTTCGCCTTTCCCTGAGGGCATTTTGCTGAGCACCCGGCCAAGCATCTTGGCAACGGTTGGACCAGGCGAGCCTTCGGGAAGTGGCGCCGGACACCTGATTCTCTCCGCCTTGTTGAGCCATTCCTGGCCACGGAGGGTTTTTTAGAATAATGACAAATATAAACAAAGTGTCCGGCTTTAAAGGTTACTTACTTGGGCATCTAGGCAATTGCAGCTTAGGCCCGCATCCTCGATGGTGTCCGGACACTTTACTTGTGGTCCGGAGAATAATTTACACATCTCTTCGAGCTTTAGGCCGAAGAACTGCTTAATAGTCTGCGGGCCCTCCGGATTGAACTCCCACATCCGGAGAGGCCGACGTTTGCACGACAACATCCGTCACATTAGCATCACTTGAATTATGCCGACAAGATTTATGTCCCTCTCGAGGAGCTCCCGGATGCGATTCTGCAGTACTGGCACATCGCCAGCGGGCCCCCAATTCCATCCTACATCGGTCCAAGATGCCGACTGTGACGGAGGGCCTGAGCGGAACTCGGGGGCGGCTACCCACTTTGTGCCTCTAGGAGCCATAACATAAAACCACCTCCGTTGCCATACATCGGATACTTCCGGGAAAGAACCCTCTGGCCATGGGGCACCGGTGTTCCTGCTTATTATGGCACCTCCGCACTCTGCATGTCGCCCCTCGATCATCTTCGGCTTCACATTGAAGGTCTTGAGAAATAAGCCAAAGTGCGGGGTGACGTGGAGAAAAGCCTCGGCACAATAATGAACAACGAGATATGGAGGATAGCGTTCAGAGCCAGATCATGAAAATCCAGCCCGTAGTAGAACATGATCCCCCTCACAAAAGGGTCGAGGGTGAGGCCCAGGCCGCAGAGGGAGTGAGGGACAAACACAACACTCTCATTGGGCTCTGGTGTAGGGATAACCTGCCCTGGAGCAGGAAGCCTGTGCTGGATATCGGCGGTCAGGTATCCGACATCCCTAAGCCTCGTAATGTCCTCCTCTTGGATCGAGGAGGCCACCCACCGGCCTTTAGGGTTGGATCCGGACATACTGGAGGATCTGAGGTGTTGGGGCTTAGGTCTTGAGTGTTGGAGCTCGAGGTGCGAGAAGGTGCAAGGGAGGTGGAAAAGAGAAATAGGCCTTGACCCCTTTATAAAGGGGGGTGAATATCAAGAGTCCTTAGTGTGACCGCTTGAGACTTGTCCAAAGATACACGGAGTCATACCAACGGTCGTCGTGGGGTTACACACGCCCATATTAATGGGAAATCCGGTAATCAGAGGAACACAATCTCTGCTTTGGGAGGACGTGCCAATAAAACCGCCTCGCAATGCGAGTCGAGGTGGGGCAAGAAACGCCAGTTCGTGTTGGACCAGGCCATGATGCAAGGGCACGACGTACGAAGATTGCCTGTAGATTAGATTTACGCTATGTTCCCTATAATGGTATGTGAAGATCATCTTGCAGATCCGGGCACAGTTTGAGTGTTCGATAATCACTTTGAAGTATTCGAAGAAGGAACCCGCCTTGCAATGCCGAAGACAAGACTGCACGCCAGACTCATCGTCATTGAAGCCTGGTTTAGGGTCAACTGAGGGAGTCCTGGATTAGGGGGTATCCGGACAGCCGGACTGTATACATCGTCCGGACTATTGAAGCGTGAAGACACAAGACTCAAGACTTCGGCCCGTGTCCGGATGGGACTCTCCTTTGCGTGGAGGACAAGCTTGGCGATTCGGATATTGTGTTTCCTTCCTTGTAACCGACTCCATGTAAACCCTAGCCCTCTCCGGTGTCTATATAAACCGGAGAGGTTGGTCCTTAGAAGGCCGATCACAATTACAATCATACCATCATAGGCTAGCTCTTAGGGTTTAGCCTCTATGATCTCGTGGTAGATCTACTCTTGTACCACTCATATCTTCAATATTAATCAAGCAGGAAGTAGGATTTTACCTCCATCAAGAGGGCCTGAACCTGGGTAAACATTGTGTCCCTTGCTTTCTGTTACCATCAGCCTAAGATGCACAGATCGGGACCCCCTACCCGAGATCCGCCGGTTTTGACACCGACAGTGGCCAACTTCATCAATCGAAATACTACAATAATAGATCTTCCGGCTGGGTGTGTTGGCCACGACATCCACTTTACTCGTTATCAAGAGACCAATATTATAGTTCTTGGGAGATGTTCCAACCATCACATCTGCCTGAGATTCAGATCTGGTTGGTGTCAGAATATTCCAGACTCATCAAGTCTAGAAAGAAAAAAATAAAGTTTGCAACACAAATCGACGAGATAACATTGCAAGATTCTCGGGAAATGAACTGCGATAGCAAGCTCCAAAACATGAGCTGGTTCTGCTACACACCTGCGAACGCGCTGTCCAAGACAAGCATGACCACATAGTAGTCTTACAACAAAATGCTACCAAGTTCTGGTAGGGAACCATCATTGAGGATATCGGAATCTTGTGCATGAACTAGTATTCGCACGACAACTCCTTTTCCTTGAACAAATCAGTTAGTGGCTCGGTGAGCTACAGGATACATATGGAGTGGAGGTAATTAATCTACCAAACCACAGTATACTTTGCACATGCATGACTGACTTGGGACAATTCCAGAGGAAGCAAAACTAACTCTCTCAAATTCATGGCGGCAACTTGCATCGAATTCACATGAATGAGAGGAAGTCACTTCTTGCATCCAAACATATACTTCATGAACGGGGCATGAAGAAAATGCTTACACAAGTTTCCAACACCAGCTGGATGTTCAACACGAATCATGGAGGAGACAGAATGCCGCTGATGGGCTCAACAGCAACTCACCGGAATTTCCATATCACTGGACTTCCACCATTATGTGAACAATGTGATAGTATTGGTCAGACCAAAAGATGTAATGGTGTATGCTCGAGGAATCAACCATGAGTAAGACAACATTACGAATATCGTTGGTTCTAACTTGATTTGACGATGGCCCACACTCAAATCAAAGTTTTGACAAGGCAATAGATCCAACAACTGATCACGAGGACCAATCGATGGAGATATCATCTCTCTTCAACACACACACACACACACAAAGATATCCCTTAACATGAACTAAGTCAGACAAGCTTTTATCTTCCAACTCTCCAAGTTGTTGTTTAGCTTAACCAACTAGCTCAGGGGTATCCAACACGGATTCTTGGAGAAGGGGTGGTTTACAAGAAACCAACTTGATCACGAGCTCAACATAGCAGTCAGGTGACAACCTGGTAATACTTCCGAGAAGATATACGGAAAATCACGAACCACCGATATGTCACTAAGCTCGAGAACAATCTTGCTGTTCAGGGCAAGACGATATGGTCAAATAAGCAAGGGATTGGACAATCCTAATTCATTGATCAAGAGTGCACCAGAAATAAGGACGAGGTAGCACAATCTATCTTAGAATGATGTTCAATATCCAACACGCTAAGAATGAGAATACTATCCATTTACTACCAAGCAACAAGTTGCTCGGAGTATTAGTTTTACACATCACAAATCACTTGTCGGCATTCCGATTACAACAACACGAGGACCGAGGAATGAGTGATGATGGTGAGAAGTATCACTGCATCAAGAATTCATGAGAGATGCTGCAATTCTCATAACATTCTTGACATAGGAGGTAATACTTTAGGGTAGAACAGAATCAAAAGCTGGATTGGCATTTTGATCTGCGGAATACAACTACTTTGACCCAATCCCGGATATGGAAGAGGTACTGGAGTTTGTTTCTCCTAGTCATTCTGGAATAGAATGGCTTGACAGACCACAAGAGTAGTGGGCATCGAGGAACACGAAAGCATAACTACTCCTGACTATCAATTGATAGATGAGGGCCAGAAAACAACTAAAGAGGGACAACTCAAAGAACATATAACTTTCTGAGTTGTGGACGCATAGATTAGTATGTCGAACCAACTTCAACAGGTTTCTTCCGGATAATCCATGTAGAGAAGGTAGAACTGACAGAGTAGCAACATAGAACCGAGAACTCGTCAAGAGCACTCTGGTTGTGATCTTTCGATTCAAGGGAGCTTCGCCATAAGCGCTCATGGTATTTGGAAGAAGGATACACCACTTAACGCCGAGGACTATCGCAAAGGTTACTAATATCTTAAAGGAACTAGCAAATACTAACAACATGAAGTAGGGTGAATCTCGGGTTCAAAACCCAGGAGTAGAATACCTACTAACTAAATGGCATCACGGGATGCTTTCGAGAATGATGGCCAGAATTATCACACTGGGACCACAAAACATGGCTAGATTACTAGGTGATACTCTAAGACACCTAGGGTCATAATAATAACTCCAACATATATGTCGAGGCAATAGAATACCTCAACTCACCGATTAGTGTGGTTAAACCGGCGCAAAGGAACATCGAGAATGGGAGGAAGGGATTTGCAAAAGCATCAGACTATTTGAAACCTGGGTGACTCGGACAGCATAACGACTGTAAATGCTCAAAAGAATTTGAGACATGCTACAAAAATGGTGGCATGACCACTCAGAAGCACAATATCAAGGTTTCGAGATCAACAATTAACATACAGAGGTAGAAACTGAACTGAGGCTTAAATCCAACAATCTTATGAGTCTACTGATTAGTAACACGTGATCCTGATAGAAATAAGAGATAGCCTAGTTCCTTAACCCCGCAAGAAACATAAGATGACTCGGATCAGAAGGCATAAGGGATAAGGAGTAAAAAAGAGCCTTACATTCCATCCCACAATCAATTCCCTTATATAACTAAAGAATTTCTAGACTCAACTTCGACCAGTTTGGCTTGGTAATCCTACAGGCAGTCAAGCTCTGATATCAAAGCTGTCAGGACCCCGACCCAATGCCACACCGATCTAGCATGTAACACCTCATATCACTTTGCGGCCTCACGCACGGTATTCCCACGGGTGTCTCCTTACCAGGACCGGGACCGTTTGCGCCTTTTGGCACACGTATATGATAGTGTCGCTAGCATCCATGTGACAAGGAGCCCGGGCTGACATGGCTAGTCGTAAACCCAAAGTTGCACTAACTTAAAGGGACAGGCATACATGAACCAGCAACGAACGTGTCGGTCATCAGTGAGTGAATTCGGGGCTGTAGCAACTGGGCTAGCAGGACTCCGGTAAATCGGGCTGTAGCAGGCTAACAGGACTCCGGTAGACACCGCGTGACATTTCCCCGAAGGGACAGACACCGAAATGAAGAAGGACACATGCCGGCCAGCCTATGTGTTCTGGAGCAGTAGCAAGCTACCAAGGCTCAGTGGAAGCACTAGGAGACATTTCCCGGTAATAGAGGCTACCAAGGATAAACAACTAGATAATCAGATCCCACACATACCAAGCATTTCAATAAGATACACACAATATGCTCGATATGTTTAAATACAACATGGCATCACAACATGACTCTACAACACAAGTATTTATTCAATAGACTCCGAGGAGCCAATTATTACAAACATGAGTCTCATGACCCAACATTCAGAGCATACAAGTCAAAGCACAAGCGGAAGCTTAACATGTCTGAGTACAGACATCTACAAATGAAAAGGACTGAGAAGCCTGACTATCTACCTGATCCTGCCGAGGGCACAAGATCGTAGTTGAGGTAACAAGCTAAATGTCGAGGTCCACGCGAAACTACTAGTGAGATGGAAGTCTCTCTGCAAAAACATAAAATAGGCAAACGTTAGTACAAATGTACCTAGTAAGACTTACATCAGAACTAACTACATATGCATCATTAACAACAAAGGGATGGTGGGGTTTAACTGCAGCAAGCCAGCTTTGACTCGGTGGCTATCCTGAGCTACGACTGCAAGTAACTCTTTTGAGGTGGCGCACACGAGTCCACATATTCACCATATCAATACACCACTATGGATCCGCTCCCGTCTCCCTACGAGAACGCCATTGCTACGTCTTGAGCTTGCGTTGGTTTTCCTCGAAGAGGAGAGGGTGATGCAGCAAAGTGTAGCGTAAGTATTTGCCTCTGTTTTGAGAACCAAGGTATCAATCCAGTAGGAGGCTCCTCAAAAGTCCCACGCACCTACACAAACAAACTGAGAACTCGCAACCAACACAATAAAGGGGTTGTCAATCCCTTCACGGCCACTTGCGAAAGTGAGATCTAACAAAGATAGTATGATAAGATAAATATATTTTTGGTATTTTATAATATAGATGCAAAAAGTAAAGATGCAAATAAAGATAGATTGAAAGCAAATATGATAAGAGATAGCCCGGGGGCCATAGGTTTCACTAGAGGCTTCTCCCGAGATAGCCTAAGTATTACGGTGGGTGAACAAACTACTATCGAGCAATTGATAGAAAAGCGCATAGTTATGAGATTATCTGGGCATGATCATGTATATAGGCATCACATCCATAACAAGTAGACCGACTCCTGCCTGCATCTACTACTATTACTCCACACATCGACCGACTCCTACCTGCATCTAGAGTATTAAGTTCATAAGAACAGAGTAACATATTAAGCAAGATGACATGATGTAGATGGATAAACACATGCAATATGATATAAAGCCCATCTTGTTATCCTCGATGGCAACAATACAATATGTGTCTTGCAACCCTTTTTGTCACTGGGTAAGAACACCGCAAGATTGAACCCAAAGCTAAGCACTTCTCCCATGGCAAGAAAGATCAATCTAGTAGGCCAAACTAAACTGATATATCGAAGAGACTTGCAAAGATAACTCAATCATACATGAAAGAATTCAGAGAAGATTCAAATATTATTCATACATAAACTTGATCATAAACCCACAATTCATTGGATCTCGACAAACACACCGCAAAAAGAGATTACATCAAATAAATCTCCACAAGAGAGGGGGAGAACATTGTATTGAGATCCAAAAAGAGAGAAGAAGCCATCTAGCTAATAACTATGGACCCGTAGGTCTGTGGTAAACTACTCACAACTCATCGGAGGGGCAAGGATGTTGATGTAGAGGCCCTCCATGGTTGCTTCCCCCTCCGGCAGAGTGCCGGCAAGGGCTCCAAGATGGGATCTCGCGGATACAGAAGGTTACGGCAGTGGAAATTGTGTTTCTGGTGCTCCTGGATGTTTTCGGGGTACGTAGGCATATATAGGAGGAAGAAGTACGTCGGTGGCCACCCGAGGGGCCCACAAGACAGTGGGGCACGCCCTACAGGGGGGGCTTCTATCTCGTGGGGCCCTCGAAGTTTTCTTAACTTGCACTCCAGGCTCTCCGGATCAGATTTGTTCCAAAAATAACACTCCCGAAGGTTTCATTCCGTTTGGACTCCGTTTGATATTCCTTTTCTTCGAAATACTGAAATTGGCAAAAAAAACAACAATATGGGCTGGGCCTCCGGTTAGTAGGTTAGTCCCAAAAATGATATAAATGTGTAAAATAAAGCCCATAAACATCCAAAAGGGGTAAATATAATAGCATGGAACAATCAAAAATGATAGATACGTTGGAGACATATCAAGCATCCCCAAGCTTAATTCCTGCTCGTCTTCGAGTAGGTAAATGATAAAAAAGAAATTTTTGATGTGGAATGCTACCTAGCATAATTCATAATGTAGTTTTCTTTATTGTGGCATGAATGTTCAGATCCAAATGAATATAAAATAAAAGTTCATATTGACATAAGAAATAGTAATGCTTCAAGCATACTAATCAAAGTAATCATGTCTTCTCAAAATAACATGGCTAAAGAAAGTTATCCCTACAAAATCATATAGTCTGGCTGTTGCTCTATCTTCATCACACAAAGTATTTAATCATGCAAAACCCCGATGACAAGCCAAGCAATTGTTTCATACTTTAATAATCTCAAACTTTTCAACTTTCACGCAATACATGAGCGTGAGCCATGGACAAAGCACTATATGTGGAATAGAAGGGTGGTTGTGGAGAAGACAAAAAAGGAGAAGATAGTATCCAATCAACTAGGCGTATCAACGGGCTATGGAGATGCCCATTAATAGATATCAATGTGAGTGAGTAGGGATTGCCATGCAATGGATGCACTAGAGCTATAAATATATGAAAGCTCAACAAAAGAAACTAAGTGGGGTGCATCCAACTTGCTTGCTCATGAAGACCTAAGGCACTTTTGAGGAAGCCCATCATTGGAATATACAAGCCAAGTTATATAATGAAAAATTCCCACTAGTATATGAAAGTGACAACATATGAGACTCTCTAACATGAAGATCATGGTGCTATTTTGAAGCACAAGTGTGGAGAAAGAGATAGTAGCATTGTCCCTTCTCTGTTTTCCTCTCATTTTTATTTTTTTCTTTTTTCTTTTTCTTTTTTTCTTTTTGTTTGTCCTTTCTTTTTTTCTTTCTTTTTCTTTTTTTCTTTTTGTAAAGTCCGAAGTCTCATCCCGACTTGTGGGGGAATCATAGTCTTCATCATCCTTTCCTCACTAGGACAATGATCTAATAATGAAGATCATCACACTTTTATGGATTACAACTCAAAGATAGAACAAGATATGACTCTATATGAATGCCTCCGGCGGTGTACCGGGATATGCAATGAATCAAGAGCAACATGTATGAAAATTATGAAGGTGGCCTTGCAACAAATAAGATGTCAACTACATGATCATGCAAAAAGCAATATGACAAAAGTAATGCGTGTCATATGAACGGAACGGTGGAAAGTTGCATGGCAATATATCTCGGAATGGCTATGGAAATTCCATAATAGGTAGGTATGGTGGAAGGGTGAAAGAGTGCGTATAATCCATGGACTCAACATTAATCAAAAGAACTCATATACTTGTTGCAAAATTTAGAAGTCATTAAAAACCAAAGTACTACACGCATGCTCCTAGGGGGATAGATTGGTAGGAAAAGACCATCGCTCGTCCCCGACCGCCACCCATAAGGAAGACAACCAATAAATAAAATTGTGCTCCAACTTCATCACAAAGCGGTTCACCATACGTGCATGCTACGGGAATCACAAGCTTCAACACGAGCATTCTTTAAATTCATAATCACCCAACTAGCATGACTTTAATATCACTACCTCCATATCTCAAAACAATTATCAAGCATCAAATTGATCATAGCATCCAATTCACTTTCTATGATAGTTTTTATTATACCCAACTTGGATGCTCATCATTCTAGGACAAACTTTATGATAATAGCAAATACCATGCTGTTCTAAAAGACTCTCAAAATAATATAAGTGAAGCATGAGAGACTAGCAATTTCTTCAAAATTAAGACACCATCATGCTCTAAAAGATATAAGTGAAGCACTAGAGCAAAAACTATCAAGCTCAAAAGATATAAGTGAAGCACATAGAGTATTCTAGCAAATTCTAATCAAATAGGCTTCTCCCAAAAGGTGTGCACAACAAGAATTATTGTGGTAAATTAAATGTCAAAGACTAATATAATACACGACGCTCCAAGCAAAACACATATCATGTAGCGAATAAAAATATAGCCTCAAGTAAAGTTACCAATGAACGAAGACGAAAAAGGGGATGCCTTCCCGGGGCATCCCCAAGCTTAGGATTTTGGCTATCCTTGAATATCTTGGGGTGCCATGGGCATCCCCAAGCTTAGGCTCTTGCCACTCCTTATTCCATAGTCCATAAAAGCTTTACCCAAAACTTGAAAACTTCACAACACAAAACTCAACAGGAAATCTTATAAGCTCCGTTAGTGAAAGAAAACAAAACCACCACATAAGTTACTGCCATGAACTCATTCTTTATTTATATTGGTGTTAAACCTACTATATTCCAACTTCTTTATGGTTTATAAACTAATTTACTAGCCATAGATGCATTGAAATAAGCAAACAACACACGAAAAACAGAATCTATCAAAAACAGAACAGTCTGTAGTAATCTGTAACTAAGGCAAACATCTGGAACTCCAAAAATCCTACCAAAATAGGAGGTCCTGGACAATTTGTCTATTGAACATAATCAAAAAGAATCAACGCAAAATCACGTTCCTGTGATTTAAAAAAATTATATTCGTGCGCGCAAAGTTTCTGTTTTTCAGCAGAATAAAATCAACTATCATCGTAGGTTATCCTATAGGTTCTACTTGGCACAAACACTAATTAAAAGATAAAAACACATCTAACCAGAAGGTAGATGCAAGATTTATTACTAAACAGGAGCAAAAACAAAAAGCATAAAGAAAATTGGGTTGCCTCCCAACTAGCGCTATCGTTTAACGCCCCTAGCTAGGCATAAAAACAAAGATAGATCTAACGAGTGCCATCTTTGGCACTAAATTCATAAGTAGCATGCATGATAGATTCATAAGGTAATTTGACTTTATTTCTTGGAAAGTGCTCCATGCCTTTCTTTAATGGAAATTGGAATCTAATATTCCCTTCCTTCATATCAATAATCGCACCAATCGTTCTAAGGAAAGGTCTACCAAGAATAATAGGGCAAGAAAGATTGCAATCTATATCAAGAACGATAAAATCTACGGGCACCAAATTTCTATTTGCAACAATAAGGACATCATTGATCCTTCCCATAGGCTTTTTAATGGTGGAATCCGCAAGGTGCAAATTTAAAGAGCAATCATCAAGATCATGGAAACCTAGAATATCACATAAAGTTTTCGGAATCGTGGAAACACTAGCACCCAAATCACACAAAGCAAAACAATCATAATCTTTAATTTTAATCTTTATAGTAGGTTACCACTCATCATTAAGTTTTCTAGGTATAGAAACTTCCAAATTAAGTTTTTCATCATAAGATTGCATCAAGGCATCAACAATATGTTTGGTAAAAGCTTTGTTTTGACTATAAGCATGAGGATAATTAACAACGGATTGCAACAAGGAAATACAACCTTTTAAAGAACAATTATCATAATCAAATTCCTTGAAATCCGAGATAGTAAGTTCAATATTATTAGAAGTTGAGGATTCTCCAATCTCACTTTTACCAAATTTAACATCAAGATCTAAAGACTCCGAATTTTTGGGACGCCTTCTAAGCAAAGTGGATTCACCATCACTCCCATAATCATCAAAATTCATATTGCAAAACATAGATCTAATCGGAGATGCATCAATAACATTAAGATCCTCATCATTATTTTCATGTAGACTAGAAGAACACGCTTTTATAAAGCTTTCTTTTTTAGCACGCAATCTAGCGGTTCTTTCCTTGCACTCGTCAATGGAAATTCTCACTACTTTGAGAGACTCATTGATATCATGCTTAGGAGAAGAAGATCCAAGTTTAAGAGAATTAACATCAAGCGAAAGTCTATCAACGTTCCTAGCCAAATCATCAACTTTGAGCAATTTTTCTTCAAGCAAGGCATTAAAATTCTTTTGAGAAATCATAAATTCTTTCACACTATTCTCAAAATCAGAGGGCATCTTATTAAAATTACCATAAGAATTATTGTAGGAATTTCCATAATTATTAGAGGGATTAGTAGGGAACGGTCTAGCATTAAAATTTCCTCTATAAGGATTGTTTCCAAAACTATTCCTACCAACAAAATTCACATCCATAGATTCATTATTATTCTCAATCAAGGAAGACAAAGGCATATCATTGGGATCAAGAGAAGTATTTTTAGTGGCAAACATCTTCATAAGTTCATCCATCTTTCCACTCAAAACATTGATTTCTTCTATAGCATGCACTTTTTTACTAGAAGATCTTTCGGTGTGCCATTGAGAATAATTATCCATAATATTATCAAGCAATTTTGTAGCATCTCCTAACATGATTTCCATAAAGGTGCCTCCCGCGGCCGAATCTAAGAGATTTCTAGAAGCAAAGTTCAAACCGGCATAAAAATTTTGTATGATCATCCATAAATTCAAACCATGAGTAGGGCAATTGCGAAGCATCAATTTCATTCTTTCCCAAGATTGGGCAACATGCTCATGATCAAGTTGTTTAAAATTGATAATATCGTTCCTAAGAGTGATGATCTTAGCGGGAGGAAAATACTTAGAGATAAAAGCATATTTGCACTTGTTCCAAGAATCAATATTATTTTTAGGCAAAGACGAAAACCAAACTTTAGCACGATCTCTAAGTGAAAACGGAAATAACTTCAATTTGACAATATTGTTATCCGTATCTTTCTTATTTTGCATGTCACACAAATCAACAAAATTGTTTAGATGAGTAGCGACATCTTCTCTAGGAAGGCCGGCGAATTGATCTTTCATAACAAGATTCAACAAAGCGGTATTGATTTCACAAGACTCAACATCATTAAGAGGAGTAATCGGAGTACTAAGGAAATCATTATTATTGGTATTCGAGAATTCACACAACTTGGTATTATCTTGTGCCATGGCAACAAGTAATCCAACACACAAGCAAACAGAAAAACGACAAGCGAAAAGAGAGGAGGAGATCGGGAAAGAGAGGGCGAATCAAAAGGCAAGGGTGAAGTGGGGGAGAGGAAAACGAGAGGTAAATGGCAAATAATGCAAATGCAAGGGAGATGGGTTTTTGATGGGTACTTGGTATGTCTTGACTTGAGCGAAGACCTCCCCGACAACAGCACCAGAAATCCTTCTTGCTACGTCTTGAGCTTGCGTTGGTTTTCCTCGAAGAGGAGAGGGTGATGCAGCAAAGTGTAGCATAAGTATTTCCCTCAGTTTTGAGAACCAAGGTATCAATCCAGTAGGAGGATCCTCAAATGTCCCATGCACCTACACAAACAAACTGAGAACACGCAACCAACACAATAAAGGGGTTGTCAATCCCTTCATGGCCACTTGCGAAAGTGAGATCTAATAAAGATATTATGATAAAATAAATATATTTTTGGTATTATAATATAGATGCAAAAAGTAAAGATGCAAATAAAGATAGATTGAAAGCAAATATGATAAGAGATAGACCCGGGGGCCATACGTTTCACTAGAGGCTTCTCTCGAGATAGCATAAGTATTACGGTGGGTGAACAAATTACTGTCGAGCAATTGATAGAAAAGCGCATAGTTATGAGATTATCTAGGCATGATCATGTATATAGGCATCACGTCCATAACAAGTAGATCGACTCCTGCCTGCATCTACTACTACTACTACTACTCCACACATCGACCGACTCCTGCCTGCATCTAGAGTATTAAGTTCATAAGAACAGAGTAACGCATTAAGCAAGATGACATGATGTAGAGGGATAAGCACATGCAATATGATATAAACCCCATCTTGTTATCCTCAATGGCAACAATACAATACGTGTCTTGCAACCCTTTCTGTCACTGGGTAAGAACACCGCAAGATTGAACCCAAAGCTAAGCATTTCTCCCATGGCAAGAAAGACCAATCTAGTAGGCCAAACCAAACTGATAATTCAAAGAGACTTGCAAAGATAACTCAATCATACATAAAAGAATTCGTAGAAGATTCAAATATTATTCATAGATAAACTTGATCATAAACCCACAATTCATCGGATCTTGACAAACACACCGTAAAAAGAGATTACATCGAATATATCTCCACAAGAGAGGGGGAGAACATTGTATTGAGATCCAAAAAGAGAGAAGAAGCCATCTAGCTAATAACTATGGACCCGTAGGTCTGTGGTAAACTACTCACAACTCATCGGAGGGGCAAGGATGTTGATGTAGTGGCCCTCCATGGTTGCTTTCCCCTCGGGCAGAGCGCCGGCAAGGGCTCCAAGATGGGATCTCGCGGATACAGAAGGTTACGACGGTGGAAATTGTGTTTCATGGTGCTCCTGGATGTTTTCAGGATACGTAGGCATATATAGGAGGAAGAAGTACGTCGGTGGCCGCCCGAGGGGCCCACGAGACAGGTGGCGTGCCCTATAGGGGGGCGCCCTCCTATCTCATGGGGCCGTCGGAGCTTTCTTGACTTGCACTCCAGGCTCTCTGGATCAGATTTGTTCCAAAAATAACGCTCCCGAAGGTTTCATTCCGTTTGGACTCTGTTTGATATTCCTTTTCTTCGAAATACTGAAATAGGCTAAAAAACAGCAATATGGGATGGGCCTCCGGTTAGTAGGTTAGTCCCAAAAATGATATAAATGTGTAAAATAAAGCCCATAAACATCCAAAAGGGGTAATATAATAGCATGGAACAATCAAAAAATTATAGATACGTTGGAGACGTATCAGTCATCCATAGCACTCACACTTATCTTGCGCATTTTAGAGTATCCACTTTCACATGTCTATGAACTGTATAGGCAACCCAGAAGTCCTTTACCACGGACACGGCTATTCGAATAGATCATATTAACCCTGCAGGGGTGTACTCAAGCACACATCGTTTGGGTCCGTGAGCGACCCCCCGGCCGTATCTCCTTGCGGATGGAACCCGAATAGGCGATAAACCTGGACGAGAGACTTGTGTGGTTAGTAAGGTCGTGGCTGACACCCTCGCCAGGCTTCCGGTTGAAGGTTGCCGAGATACATGACGTGTACATGGCGGTAAGTGGCGAGAGCGTGTGTGAAGAAGTACACCCCTATAGGGTTAATATGATCTATTCGAATAGGCGTGTCCGCGGTAAAGGACTTCTGGGTTGCCTATATAGTTCATAGACAAGTGCAAGTGGATACTCTAAAATGCGCAAGATAAGCGTGAGTGCTATGGATGGCATTCTCGTAGGGAGACGGGAGCGGATCCATAGTGGTGTATTGATATGGTGAATATGTGGACTCGTGTGCACCACCTCAAAAGAGTTACTTGCAGTCGTAGCTCAGGATAGCCACCAAGTCAAAGCTGGCTTGCTGCAGTTAAACCCCACCACCCCTTTGTTGATAATGATGCATATGTAGTTAGTTCTGATGTAAGTCTTGCTGGGTACATTTGTACTGGCGTTTGCCTATTTTATGTTTTTGCAGAGAGACTTCTGTCTCACTAGTAGTTTCGCGTGGACTTCGACGTTTAGCTGGTTACCTCAGCTACGATTTGTGCCCTCGGCAGGATCGGGTAGATATTCAGGCTTCTCAGCCCTTTTCATTTGTAGATGTCTGTACTCAGACATGTTAAGCTTCCGCTTGTGCTTTGACTTGTATGCTCTGAATGTTGGGTCATGAGACTCATGTTTCTAGTACTTGGCTCCTCGGAGTCTATTGAATAAATACTTGTGTTGTAGAGTCATGTTGTGATGCCATGTTGTATTTGCACATATCGAGCATATTGTGTGTGTGTTATTGAAATGCTTGGTATGTGTGGGATCTGACTATCTATAGTTGTTTATCCTTGGTAGCCTCTCTTACCCGAGAAATGTCTCCTAGTGCTTCCATTGAGCCTTGGTAGCTTGCTACTGCTCCGGAACACATAGGCTGGCTGGCATGTGTCCTTCTTCGTTCCGGTGTCTTTCCCTTTGGGGAAATGTCACGCGGTGTCTACCGGAGTCCTGTTAGCCTGCTACAGCCCGGTTTACCGGAGTCCTGCTAGCCCAGTTGCTACAGCCCGGAATTCACTCGCTGATGACCGACACGTTCGTTGCTGGGTCATGTATTTCTGTGCCTGTAAGTTAGTGCCACTTTGGGTTTACGACTAGCCATGTCAGCCCGAGCTCCTTGTCATATGATGCTAGCGACACTATCATATACGTGTGCCAAAAGGCGCAAACGGTCCCGGGCCTGGTAAGGCAACACCCGTGGGAATACCGTGCATGAGGCCGCAAAGTGATATGAGGTGTTACATGCTAGATCGGTGTGGCATTGAGTCGGGGCCCTGACAGCTTAGCCCACCATCCGGGTGCCACTTGGTACACCGTGCCATTGTGCCTAGTCTGTCCCAAGCCCACCTGTACCGGGTGCCACTTGGTAGACTACTAAAACTACCTACAAACACCAGAAACTAGTTGCAACTCCTGGACAGAGATCGAGTTGATTAATAAGTTGAGAGGGGCACTTAATCATTCCAATGTGTGGTAGTAGCTGTTCATGGATCACAAACACAGAACTCAGTTCCTAAGGACGGTTTCAATGAGACAACCCACCATGTACTCCTACATGGCCTCTCACCGCTACCTTTACCAAATTGTGTTCACACACTTAGCTCACACACAGTAGGACATGTTCATCACCATTCCAATTCATTCCCGATGAATCAGACCTGACTCAACTCTAAGCAGTAGCAGGCATGACAAACAAGTATGAATGAGTAGGCACATCAAGGTGCAAACAACTCCTACTCATACTAGTGGGTTTCATCTATTTACTGTGGCAATGACAGGTCATGCAGAGGAAAAGGGGTTCAACTACCGCAGCAAGTAACAGATGAATCGTTGTTGTCCTAATGCAGCAAAAGAGAGCAGGAGTGAGAGAGTGGGATTGTATCGGAATGAACAAGGGGGTTTTGCTTGCCTGACACTTCTGAAGATAATATAGTTTCTTCATCGGTGTCATCGAACTCATCGTCGAAACCACATCTATCGAGAGGGAACAAATACCGGCAACACAGAAGGAAACACAATCAATGCAATGCAACAATTATGATGCATGATCATGACAAGGCAATATGCTGTGATTTGAGCTCATGCAATTGGCAATGATTTGAATGGAGTTGGTTTGAACACTAGGTTCAAATTTAAACTCCACATGGGACATTTAAAATGTCATTTATTCAACTTGTCATAAACTGTGGCTGTAAGTTCTTCAAACATGCATGAAAATGCCATAAACAGATTCTTTGGATTTTTCTGATAACTTTTCATATATAAATCTTTTAAATCTGAGTTATAGATTATTTTCTATGATTTTTAGAAGTTTTAACTATTTTCTGGAATTTCCTGGTTATTTTAAATTAGACTAAAACCAGAAAATGGTTTACTGTGTCAGCATGACATCATGCTGACATCAGCAGGTCAACGGGCGGCCCAGGTCAAACTGACCAGTGGGCCCGCGTATCAGTTACTAACCTAACTAACTGGGTTAATTAGTGTTTTAACTTAAGCTAACGTAGATTAATTAGGCGGGCTGGTCCCGCATGTCAGTGACTCAGGGGGAGGTCAAACCCGTGGTTAGTGGGTCAAACCCGTCGGCGTTTAGTCGCTAGCGGCAGCAGACGCAGCGGGGCACTCGGGAACGGGCTATGGTGCCCCGTTCGCAGCGTGGCTGGGCTCGTTCGAGAGCCCAGACCAGCGCCGTCGGGTGGTTGAGCCAGCCGGGCCTGGGGCGGCCGGAGGCAACGTCGAGGAGCTCGGCCGCGACGGCCAGAGCTCAGATGCGTGTGGCAGCTGCGGCTAAAGCATGTGGCGGAGCAAGTTAAGCAGCGGGGCGGCAGCTACGGACCAGAAGGAGCACAACCATATGCTCGGACGCAAGCTTTGGGTGCCCTGGCCACAGCGGCGAGGAGCCACGGTGGCGACGAGCTTCGGTTTCGGTGGGGAGGCAAGCTGGAGGACGGGAACAGAGGGGGAGAGTATGGGGGAAGGAGCAGGAGCTCACAGCAGTCCAGAAGAGCACCTCAGGAGCCTCGGGGAGGCAATGAGGCGAGCATGGGGTCGCCGGCGATCTCGGCGGGTGGAGGTCGAAGAAGGGATCGATGGCGTCGTCTTGAGGCTCGTCTGCTCGAGTCCGTTGGTGGAGGTGACCAACATGAGGAGGCGAAGCCGTTGGAATCTCTAGCAGGGCGAAACAACGGCGGTGGCTACGGTGGTAGTGGACGGCGGCGACGGCCGTGCTCGGTGGCTGTGTGTGAAAGAACAGAGGAGGGGAGAGCGCTCGAGGGAGCTTGTCATGTTTCTGATGCAAGGCCACGAGAAGCTGTCGGTCATTGAGCACACGAGATCGCTTCTGAGGCCTTGGAGTAATAGTGCTTTCTGTGACTTCAGTGCGTGCACGGTGAGTGTTGCCAGCCAGCGGATAAACACGAGAAGCAGCCTGAACACCTTCAACATGCTGAGAGAAGCTCTGACAATCTGCATTGTGAAGATATAGTGCTTCCTTGGCAGGCTCTGGGTAGATGGCTTCGACGGACATATCAACATCTGGCAGAAATATGAGATGATTGTGCGCAGAGGGCTGATAGTCAACAGCAAAGTGAAGCTTGATCAGTCGCATAATCCAAGGAGCATAAAATTTCAGACCAAATATGTCTGAGCCAGATGCAGCAAATTGGCGAATGAAGAAATCCTGAGCATTTAAGCTGATGCCATTGAAAATATGGAAGACCAATGTCTTCATTGCGCCTTCTAGCTTGGCTGAGGAAGAATGTCCTTTTATGGGCCATAGAGTTCGCCTGATAATGTGACAGATGGTGCGGGACAGATACTCTAGGTCTTCAATAAAGAATTCCTTGGGATATTCAACATCCTGTGGCAGTGGCTTCATCATGCTCAGCATTTGGCTCATGTTGGGCTCTGGCTTCTGAAAGATACTTTCCAACGCATTGCGGTGAAGCTGACAACCAGGTTCATAGAGTTCACCTGGAGTGGATAGGCCAGTAAGAACAATGAGGTCAAGAGCTTTGGCTTCATGATGGACATTGCCTGTCATCCACTCAAGGACCCATGTCTTCGGATCTCTGTTGTAGCCGCGAATGTGAAGGGTTGCATAGAATTGCAGCACAAGCTCTTCATTTCAATTTTCCTTGTGGTAACAAACTGTAGAAGGTCAGCATCTCGAAAACAGTCAAGGGCTTCTTCTAAGCAGGGCAGACCAGTAATGGCTTCAGAATCCAGACGCATATGAGGAAATATGCGCCCTTGATTGTATAGAACACAAGAGTAGCAGCTGTGCTGCTGATAACTCCAGAACCGATCAGATGATATTCTTGGCTTGGAATATGGGTTCTTGGCTTTATCGAAGAAGGTGTTGTGTGCAATGAAGCCATTGACATTGAACGATCCTGGCGCAGATGCAGTACCTGGAAACCTTGGCAGTCTTGGTTTTGGCTTCTGAACCTAAGGCCTGTGCTCCGCATGATAGTCAAACTGAGGTCCGGGAGCAGGCAGGAACTAGAATTGGCCATCTGACAGTGACAAGCTCGCCTTGGTAGAATGCTTGCTCAATCGTATGGGGCCTTGGTGGCGGAACTGGAGCAGTAGCATTTGCAAGGGTGTCAGACTGCACATTTGTTGTAGGTGCATCATTGGCTTCATGCACAGTGTTCATTGCAGGCGCCACATTATCTTCAGCCATGACAACGTCACTGGCTTCAGTAGTGTTGTTGGTGGCCGCTGATACGTCTCCAACATATCTATAATTTTTGATTGTTCCATGCTATTATATTACCCCTTTTGGATGTTTATGGGCTTTATTTTACACATCTATATCATTTTGGGACTAACCTACTAACCGGAGGCCCATCCCATATTGTTGTTTTTTTGCCTATTTCAGTATTTCAAAGAAAAGGAATATCAAACGGAGTCCAAATGGAATGAAACCTTCGAGAGCGTGATTTTTGGAACAAACGTGATCCAGGGGACTTGGAGTGCAAGTCAAGAAGCTTCCGAGGAAGCCACGAGACAGGAGGCCGCGCCCCCTATAGGGCGCACCCCCTATCTCGTGGGCCCCTCGGGCGGCCACCGACATACTTCTTCCTCCTATATATACCTACGTACCCCGAAAACATCCAGGAGCACCACGAAACACAATTTCCACCACCGTAACCTTCTGTATCCGCGAGATCCCATCTTGGAGCCTTCGCTGGTACTCTGCCGGAGGGGGAATCAACCACGGAGGGCCTCTACATCAACATCATTGCCCCTCCGATGAGTTGTGAGTAGTTTACCACAGACCTACGGGTCCATAGTTATTAGCTAGCTGGCTTCTTCTCTCTTTTTGGATCTCAATACAATGTTCTCCCCCTCTCTTGTGGAGATCTATTCGATGTAAACTCTTTTTGCGGTGTGTTTGTCGAGATTCGATGAATTGTGGGTTTATGATCAAGTTTATCTATGAATAATATTTGAATCTTCTCTAAATTCTTTTATGTATGATTGAGTTATCTTTGCAAGTGTCTTCGAATTATCAGTTTGGTTTGGCCTACTAGATTGGTCTTTCTTGCCATGGGAGAAGTGCTTAGCTTTGGGTTCAATCTTGCGGTGTCCTTACCCAGTGACAGAAAGGATTGCAAGGCACGTATCGTATTGTTGCCATCGAGGATAACAAGATGGGGTTTATATCATATTGCATGAGTTTATCCCTCTACATCATGTCTTCTTGCTTAATGCGTTACTCTGTTCTTATGAACTTAATACTCTAGATGCATGCTGGATGTGGAGTAATAGTAGTATATGCATGCAGGAGTCAGTCTACTTGTTTTGGACGTGATGCCTATATACATGATCATGCCTAGATAATCTCATAACTATGCGCTTTTCTATCAATTGCTCGACAGTAATTTGTTCACCCACCGTAATACTTTTGCTATCTTGAGAGAAGCCTCTAGTGAAACCTATGGCCCCTGGGTCTATCTCTTATCATATTTGCTTTCAATCTACTTTTATTTGCATCTTTACTTTTTGCATCTATATTATAAAATACCAAAAATATATTTATCTTATCATACTATCTTTATTAGATCTCACTTTCGCAAGTGGCCGTGAAGGGATTGACAACCCCTTTATTGCGTTGGTTGCGAGTTCTCAGTTTGTTTGTGTAGGTGCACGGGAGTTTTGAGGAGCCTCCTACTGGATTGATACCTTGGTTCTCAAAACTGAGGGAAATACTTACGCTACACTTGCTGCATCACCCTCTCCTCTTCGAGGAAAACCAACGCAAGCTCAAGACGTAGCAAGAAGGATTTCTGGCACAGTTGCCGGGCAGGTCTTCGCTCAAGTCAAGACATACCAAGTACCCATCACAAACCCATCTCCCTTGCATTTACATTATTTGCAATTTGCCTCTCGTTTTCCTCTCCCCCACTTCACCCTTGCCGTTTTATTCGCCCTCTCTTTCCCAATCTCCTCCTCTCTTTTTGTTTGCCGTTTTTCTGTTTGCTTGTGTGTTGGATTACTTGTTGCCATGGCGCAAGATAATACCAAATTGTGTGATTTCTCGAATACCAATAATAATGATATCCTTAGTACTCCAATTGCTCCTCTTAATGATGTTGAGTCTTGTGAAATCAATACCGCTTTGCTGAATCTTGTTACGAAAGATCAATTCGCCGGCCTTCCTAGTGAAGATGCCTCTACTCATCTAAACAATTTTGTTGATTTGTGTGATATGCAAAAGAAGAAAGATACGGATAACAATATTGTCAAATTAAAGTTATTTCCGTTTTCACTTAGACATCGTGCTAAAGTTGGTTTTCATCTTTGCCTAAAAATAGTATTGATTCTTGGAACAAGTGCAAAGATGCTTTTATCTCTAAGTATTTTCCTCCCGCTAATATTATCACTCTTAGGAACGATATTATGAATTTTAAACAACTTGATCACGAGCATGTTGCCCAATCTTGGGAAAGAATGAAATTGATGCTTCGCAATTGCCCTACTCATGGTTTGAATTTATGGATGATCATACAAGATTTTTATGCCGGTTTGAACTTTGCTTCTAGAAATATCTTAGATTCGGCCAGGGGAGGCACGTTTACGGAAACCACGTTAGGAGATGCTACAAAATTACTTGATAATATTATGGCTAATTATTCTCAATGGCACACCGAAAGATCTTCTAGTAAAAAAGTGCATCCTATAGAAGAAATCAATGTTTCAAGTGGAAAGATGGATGAACTTATGAAGATGTTTGCTACTAAAAATACTCCTCTTGATCCTAATGATATGCCTTTGTCTTCCTTGATTGAGAATAATAATGAATCTATGGATGTGAATTTTGTTGGTAGGAATAGTTTTGGAAACAATGCTTATAGAGGAAATTTTAATGCTAGACCGTTCCCTAGTAATCCCTCTAATAATTATGGAAATTCCTACAGTAATTCTTATGGTAATTTTAATAAGATGCCCTCTGATTTTGAGAATAGTGTGAAACAATTTATGATTTCTCAAAAGAATTTTAATGCTTTGCTTGAAGAAAAATTGCTCAAAGTTGATGATTTGGCTAGGAACGTTGATAGACTTCCTCTTGATGTTAGTTCTCTTAAACTTGGATCTTCTTCTCCTAAGCATGATATCAATGAGTCTCTCAAAGTAATGAGAATTTCCATTGATGAGTGTAAGGAAAGAACCGCTAGATTGCGTGCTAAGAAAGAAAGCTTTATAAAAGCATGTTCTGCTAGTTTCCATGAAAATAATGATGAAGATCTTAAAGTTATTGATGCATCTCTGATTAGATCTATGTTTTGCAATATGAATTTTGATGATTATGGGACTGATGATGAATCAACTTTGCCTAGAAGGCGTCCCAAGAATTCAGAGTCTTTAGATCTTAATGCTAAATTTGGTAAAAGTGAAATTGGAGAATCCTCAACTTCCAATAATATTGAACCTACTATCTCGGATTTCAAGGAATTTCATTATGATAATTGCTCTTTAAAAGGTTGTATTTCCTTGTTGCAATCCGTTGTTAATTCTCCTCATGCTTATAGTCAAAATAAAGCTTTTACCAAACATATTGTTGATGCCTTGATGCAATCTTATGATGAAAAACTTAATTTGGAAGTTTCTATACCTAGAAAACTTAATTATGAGTGGGAACCTACTATAAAGATTAGATTTAAAGATTATGAGTGTTTTGCTTTGTGTGATTTGGGTGCTAGTGTTTCCACGATTTCGAAAACTTTATGTGATATTCTAGTTTTCCATGATCTTGATGATTGCTCTTTAAATTTGCACCTTGCGGATTCCACCATTAAAAATCCTATGGGAAGAGTCAATGATGTTCTTATTGTTGCAAATAGAAATTTGGTGCCTATAGATTTTATCGTTCTTGATATAGATTGCAATCTTTCTTGCCCTATTATTCTTGGTAGACCTTTCCTTAGAACGATTGGTGCGATTATTGATACGAAGGAAGGGAATATTAGATTCCAATTTCCATTAAAGAAAGGCATGGAAAACTTTCCAAGAAAGAAAGTCAAATTACCTTATGAATCTATCATGCGTGCTACTTATGAATTTGGTGTCAAAGATGACACTCGTTAGATATATCCTTGCTTTTATGCCTAGCTAGGGGCGTTAAACGATAGCGCTAGTTGGGAGGCAACCCAATTTTCTTTATCGTTTTTTGTTTTTGCTCCTGTTTAGTAATAAATCTTGCATCTACCTTCTGGTTAGATGTGTTTTTGTCTTTTAATTAGTGTTTGTGCCAAGTAGAACGTATAGGATAACCTACGATGATAGTTGATTTGATTCTGCTGAAAAAGAGAAACTTTGCGCGCACGAATATAATTTTGTTAAATCACAAGAACGTAATTTTGTGTTGATTCGTTTTGCTGCTGTTCAATAAACAAATTGTCCAGGACTTCCTATTTTTGTAGGATTTTTGGAGTTCCAGAAGTTTGCGTTAGTTACAGATTGCTACAGACTGTTCTGTTTTTGACAGATTCTGTTTTTCGTGTGTTGTTTGCTTGTTTCAATGCATCTATGGCTAGTAAATTAGTTTATAAACCATATGGAAGTTGGAATACAGTAGGTTTAACACCAATATAAATAAATAATGAGTTCATTGCAGTACTTTATGTGGTGGTTTTGTTTTCTTTCACTAACGGAGCTTATAAGATTTCCTGTTGAGTTTTGTGTTGTGAAGTTTTCAAGTTTTGGGTAAAGCTTTTATGGACTATGGAATAAGGAGTGGCAAGAGCCTAAGCTTGGGGTGCCCATGGCACCCCAAGATATTCAAGGATAGCCAAAATCCTAAGCTTGGGGATGCCCCGGGAAGGCATCGCCTCTTTCGTCTTCGTTCATTGGTAACTTTACATGGAGCTATATTTTTATTCGCCATATGATATGTGTTTTGCTTGCAGCATCATGTATTGTATTAGTCTTTGCATTTTAGTTTACCACAATCATCCTTGCTGTACACACCTTTTGGGAGAAGCCTATTTGATTAGAATTTGCTAGAATACTCTATGTGCTTCACTTATATCTTTTGAGCTTGATAATTTTTGCTCTAGTGCTTCGCTTATATATTTTAGAGCACGGTGGTGTCTTAGTTTTGAAGAAATTGCTAGTCTCTCATACTTCACTTATATATTTTTGAGAGTCTTTTAGAACAGCATGGTATTTACTATTATCATAAAGTTGGTCCTAGAATGATGAGCATCCAAGTTGGGTATAATAAAAACTATCATAGAAAGTGAATTGGATGCTATGATCAACTTGATGCTTGATAATTGTTTTGAGATATTGAGGTAGTGATATTAAAGTCATGCTAGCTGAGTGATTATGAATTTAAAGAATGCTTGTGTTGAAGCTTGTGATTCCCGTAACATGCACGTATGGTGAACCGCTTTGTGATGAAGTTGGAGCACAATTTTATTTATTGATTATCTTCCTTATGAGTGGCGGTCGGGAACGAGCGATGGTCTTTTCCTACCAATCTATCCCCCTAGGAGCATGCGCGTAGTACTTTGGTTTTTGATGACTTCTAAATTTTTGCAACAAGTATATGAGTTCTTTTGATTAATGTTGAGTCCATGGATTATACGCACCCTTTTCACTCTTCCACCATTGCTAGCCTCTCTTGTATCGCGCAACTTTCGCCGGTACCATATACACACCATTTACCTTCCTCAAAACAGCCACCATACCTACCTATTATGGCATTTCTATAGCCATTCTGAGATATATTGCCATGCAACTTTCCACCATTCCGTTCATATGACACGCATTACTTTTGTCATATTGATTTTTGCATGATCATGTAGATGACATTGTATTTGTGGCAAGGCCATCCTCATAATTTTCATACATGTCGCTCTTGATTCATTGCATATCCCGGTACACCATCGGAGGCATTCATATAGAGTCATATCTTGTTGTAGCTTTGAGTTGTAAAAAGAAAATGCCAAAGAAAAAAATGAAAGAAGAAAAAAATGAGAGAAGGGACAATGCTACTATCTCTTTTTCCACACTTGTGCTTCAAAATAGCACCATGATCTTCATGTTAGAGAGTCTCATATGTTGTCACTTTCATATACTAGTGGGAATTTTTCATTATAGAACTTGGCTTGTATATTCCAATGATGGGCTTCCTCAAAAGTGTCTTAGGTCTTCGTGAGCAAGCAAGTTGGATGCACCCCACTTAGTTTCTTTTGTTGAGCTTTCATATATTTATAGCTCTAGTGCATCCGTTGCATGGCAATCCCTACTCACTCACATTGATATCTATTAATGGGCATCTCCATAGCCCGTTGATACGTCTAGTTGATGTGAGACTATCTTCTCCTTTTTGTCTTCTCCACAACCACCACTCTATTCCACATATAGTGCTATGTCCATGGCTCACGCTCATGTATTGCGTGAAAGTTGAAAAAGTTTGAGATTATTAAAGTATGAAACAATTGCTTGGCTTTTCATCAGGGTTGTGCATGATTAAATACTTTGTGTGATGAAGATAGAGCAACAGCCAGACTATATGATTTTGTAGGGATAACTTTCTTTAGCCATGTTATTTTGAGAAGACATGATTACTTTGATTAGTATGCTTGAAGTATTACTATTTCTTATGTCAATATGAACTTTTATTTTGTATCATTTGGATCTGAACATTCATGCCACAATAAAGAAAATTACATTGAGAATTATGCTAGGTAGCATTCCACATCAAAAGTTTCTTTTTTATCATTTACCTACTCGAGGACGAGCAGGAATTAAGCTTGGGGATGCTTGATACGTCTCCAACGTATCTATAATTTTTTATTGTTCCATGCTATTATATTACCCCTTTTGGATGTTTATGGGCTTTATTTTACACATCTATATCATTTTTGGGACTAACCTACTAACCGGAGGCCCAACCCATATTGCTGTTTTTTGCCTATTTCAGTATTTCGAAGAAAAGGAATATCAAACGGAGTCCAAACGGAATGAAACCTTCGGGAGCGTGATTTTTGGAACAAACGTGGTCCAGGGGACTTGTAGTGCAAGTCAAGAAGCTTCCGAGGAAGCCACGAGACAGGAGGCCCCCCTGTAGGGCGCACCCCCTATCTCATGGTCCCCTCGGGCGGCCACCGACGTACTTCTTCCTCCTATATATACCTACGTACCCCGAAAACATCCAGGAGCACCACGAAACACAATTTCCACCGACGTAACCTTCTGTATCCGCGAGATCCCATCTTGGAGCCTTTGCCGGCACTCTGCCGGAGGGGGAATCAACCACGGAGGGCCTCTACATCAACATCCTTGCCCCTCCGATGAGTTGTGAGTAGTTTGCCACAGACCTACGGGTCCATAGTTATTAGCTAGATGCCTTCTTCTCTCTTTTGGATCTCAATACAATGTTCTCCCCTCTCTTGTGGAGATCTATTCGATGTAAACTCTTTTTGCAGTGTGTTTGTCGAGATCCGATGAATTGTGGGTCTATGATCAAGTTTATCTATGAATAATATTTGAATCTTCTCTGAATTCTTTTATGTATGATTGAGTTATCTTTGCAAGTCTCTTCGAATTATCAGTTTGGTTTGGCCTACTAGATTGGTCTTTCTTGCCATGGGAGAAGTGCTTAGCTTTGGGTTCAATCTTGCGGTGTCTGACCCAAAGTGATGTAAAGAGTTGCAAGGCACGTATTGTATTGTTGCCATCGAGGATAACAAGATGGGGTTTATATCATATCGCATGAGTTTATCCCTCTACATCATATCTTCTTGCTTAATGCGTTACTCTGTTCTTATGAACTTAATACTCTAGATGCATGCTGGATAGCGGTCGATGTGTGGAGTAATAGTAGTAGATGCAGGTAGTAGTCGGTCTACTTGTTTTGGACGTGATGCCTATATACATGATCATGCCTAGATAATCTCATAACTATGCGCTTTTCTATCAATTGCTCGACAGTAATTTGTTCACCCACCGTAATACTTATGCTATCTTGAGAGAAGCCTCTAGTGAAACCTATGGCCCCCGGGTCTATCTCTTATCATATTTGCTTTCAGTCTACTTTTATTTGCATCTATATTATAAAATACCAAAAATATATTTATCTTATCATACTATCTTTATTAGATCTCACTTTCGCAAGTGGCCGTGAAGAGATTGACAACCCCTTTATTGCGTTGGTTGCGAGTTCTCAGTTTGTTTGTGTAGGTGCATGGAACTTTTGAGGAGCCTCCTACTGGATTGATACCTTGGTTCTCAAAACTAAGGAAAATACTTACGCTACACTTGCTGCATCACCCTCTCCTCTTCGAGGAAAACCAACGCAAGCTCAAGACGTAGCAGCCGCCTCAAGATTTTCAACCTCCACTTGAGTAGATGGAGGGTTGGGCACATACACATTCTCCTCGAGAACAACTTCTTGGTTGGTAGGGGGAGTAGCAGCACACTCTTCTTCTTGTCTTTCATCGGCTGATGCAGCCGGATTTTCTTCAGCAACATTGGCTTTGGACGAGGGAACCGTCACAGAGGGATTTTCTTCAGGGAACACTTGACGTGCCACTAAGCTGGATTGGTTTGAAGCTTCTTCTGTGATGGTTGTCATGGAAACTGATGGCTTTAGGCCTTTGCGAAGCTGTTTGAACATGGGCGACACTTTTGGTGATGGTGTAGTCTCCATGAAATTGTCGTCATTCACCATTGGGCTGGTGACTTGCGCTGGTGGAGGACGGGGTGTATTGGGTGAGTCTTGACTTGGTGTTGGTGGTTGGGGGCGATCAGCCCATGAGGCATCCTGGGAGATTGGCATCAAAGGACGACCAACACTAATGAGCTCGTTGTTCGTGAGAACAGGCGATGATACCATTGGACACTCAATCTGAGGAAGGACTTCATCATCTTCTACATTGTCTTGGGGACCAATGTCTTCAGTCGTGATGGGGTCGACGGCTGGATCTTCTTCAGCTTCTGGAGCCTCTGCGGAAGCAGATGTCAGGGCTTGACCAGAACTTTGAACATCTTTCTTCTGAGTCTTCTCTTTCTTCTTGGAGATGCGAGAGAGATCTTCAGAAGTGTTACTTGGAGCAGGAGGGGCATTTGCCAATGGCTTCACTCGAGAAGCTTTTGGTGCAGCAGTTGGTTTTGAAGCCTTAGCTTTCTTTTGCTTATGCGGCTTAGGAGGAGGAGCTGGCGCATCATTAGTGTCAGCATCATCACCAGAATGATCCACTTTTTCACCTTGGACGGCAATGTGTGTGATGAGGCCTGCAAGGTTGTAGAAGGGGCCGATCCTGTTTTCATTGGCTTCACGGGTCCCATCTTCCCGAGGGGCAGATGGACCTGGGTTGAAGTCAAGTCCAAATTCCTTCTTGTTCTTTACATCAGAGTCTTTGGCGAACTGGTAGTTGCGCTTGAACAGATTGTCTTCACGGCACCACAGCAGAGAAGAAGGCTCAGCATTCTCTGGCTGTGGTCCATGCAAGAGGAAGATATTTGTACAGTATATCACCCCAGGGTCGCTTGATGGCATTCTTCTCTGCATACTCTTCTGTGACGAATCGGTACTTGAACCATTCCTTTGCCCAATATCTTCGAATCCATTGGATTTGATTCTTGCGTCCTCCATAGGTTTCCTCTGGGTCTGCTTTGTACAGCTCGCGCAAATATGGAGGCAAATCCTTGGAAGTGTTCCCACGGTGCTGTCTGCCACCCTTTCTTGCTGACTTCTCAGTAGCCATGAAGCTTAACTTGAAAGGCTTCAGTACTTGCAAAGGCTTCCATCGGCTGGTCAGACAAGAACTGGCTTCAGGAGAATTTATGTGACTCTGTAAGAATTTTGCAAACGAATGCATACTATGAGAACCAAGGGATTCTCCCACGGACATGTACCTGTGATAGCATTAGAGGTGCGAGGGAAGGGGAAGAGGTCATATGCATTCTCAGAAGATTTTGAAGATAAATCAGTTTGAAGACATTGACCTCATAACGCGAAGACATTCACTTATTTGACGAGAGTTGGTTCCAGATTTGTACGAATCCAAGAATAAGTACAAGTGAGGAATCTAACTTGTAGAGAAGCATAAGTGAACAAACTAGGCATAGTATGAGATGCAGAAAGAGATAGATTCAGCTTTGGAGATCTAGAAACTATTTTTGGTAAACAAGCATGAATCCATCAGATCGAAAAGATGGTAAAAAAGTGAATTTTAATTACCACACGAAGAACTGCTAGACGGAGCGAAGTTGGAGGCCGAGCAGTTTGATCTTCCGTGCCCTAACTTGGCGACGGAGGACACCTACGGCGACGGCGGAGAGGACGAGGTCTGTTGGGGATATTACCACTAGGTGTAAACCGGCCAGCTTGGGCCGAGTTAACTCCATTAGTGGTACAAGCAGAGAAAGGCCCAAGGCCTATAGTCGGTTTAGAACTTGTAGCCGTAAACCGCCTGATGTATAACTTGTATTGTAAGTTAGGAATAGAGATACCAACCGGATACGAGTATGAACGGTTGGGACTCTATGAACCGACGGGCGTCCACTCGTGTATATAAGGGACGACCGGCGACAGTTCAAGGACGATAACCACAACTCGAGCCTAGGCGAAGCTTGTTTGCTCCCTAGCCATCGAGACTACATCAATTCCATCACAACTAGACGTAGGCTTTTACCTTCATCAAAGGGGCCGAACTAGTATAAACCCTTGTGTCTTTGTGTCCGCTTTAACCCCTTCAAGTAAACCCGTAGCGATGGCTCCACGACTAAGTCCTTACGCTGGACATCTGCCGTGACAAATCCACGACAGTTGGCGCCCACCGTGGGGCTATCGCACGATGGTTTGACGATCTTGGAGGGCAAGCTCAAAGGACTCGAAGGCTACGTCGTGGGCCGGATGACCAAGAGTCGTCGCGGCCGGATCTACATCGACGACGCCGGATGGGGTCCCGAGGCCGATTCAATCGAGTACGGATACCGGGTCCCCTTCGGCGGCATACACGTTTTCATCGGCAAGATCGGGGAGCCTGGGCCTGAGCCGGACATCTGCACCGACCTCGTCGAGATGGCTCAGCGTGCGCGACCTGCCCAGGTTAAACCGGCCGCGAAGCATGTTTTCGTTGGAGTCATCCACGGAGGACACGACACCGGTTCAGAACACGGTAGTGAGACCGTCGTTTATTCCGGCGCTGAATCTTCAACAGGAGAGACCGAGTCATTGTACCAGCTGCAGGGCGATATGATCAGGGGCTGTTCCGATGACGACAGTATTCCGGACCCCCAAGCCGCCTTCAACCGGTTGGGATATTCATGGCGATCGCAGCAGCAAACCACTCTTCAACCGCAGCAGCGATGCTTTCCGGATCAGCAACGGAGCGGCAGCAGGGGCAGGAGGCCCGGTGCGCCCGCCGGTTCAAGTTCTATCAGATTTGTTTGATGCACTAGCTGCGCTTATGGCGGAGGACAACCCGGCGGATCAGGAAGCTCATAATGCAGAAATTGCGAAGGTGAAAGAGCAGATCACCCAAGCCAAAGCGGATCTAGCATCGGAGAAGGAGCGCATGGCCGCAGAACGGGCCGCTTTGGACGCCCAGGCTTACAAACTCATGCTTGACCAGAGCGCGTCGCAGGAGGTGTTGAAGCGGAAGTATAGATCACGCCTGCCATTAGGATTTGATCCTAGAAATCTCTTTCGCACCGGGGCGGACCCAATAATCCGCCCGGCCACAGGAGGTAAACCGGATTGAGGCACCAGGAGCAGGAGCGACGGTCCAACCACGCCTGATGGAGCCTCCTCAGCAGAACATGGTGGTTCCTCCACCGTTACAGACACCCCCAGGTCATTATTCTAATCCTATGGACAACCTTGTTGCGGCCGCCGCACGATTGGAGGCTATCGATCGAAGGAGATTCCCCTGGCGCTTGAGACACGCCGGGTTAAGGAGCTTCTCCGGACTGCGCTGATCCAGCAGGAGGCGTATTCATACAGCCGTGATCGGATTCATTCTACGCCCCGCCCAAGCCGGAGCTACAGCAGGCGTATGGATGAACCGGCCATATCAAGCAACGCGCGGGACCATGAAGCAGCCCGAGGCAATCACCAGATGGGTGGCATTCGTGATGCTCAGGAGGTGGTGGACCGGGCCCGGGCACGCAGGGAGGCCGAGTTAGCAGCACAGGATGACGCGGGTCAACATACACCGGTTCGCCCTACCACCTTCGCCGGACCAGGAGCCGCATCCGCTTTAGGGGTGCCCTGTTTAATCCCGCTTTACGCAATGTGCGCCTGCCTAAAGACTTTAAGGGTCCACGTAAGGTGCCGAATTACACCGCCGATCTGTCCCCTGAAGCATGAGTTGAAAGTTATGAGATGGCCATGGAAATGCTAGATGTCGATGAGACCGCGTGTGCAAAGTACTTCACCATGATGCTGGAAGGCACGGCTCGTACTTGGTTGAAGAGCTTACCGCCCAATTCTATCAGCTCATGGGCCCAGTTACGGGCCCGGTTCATTCAAAACTTCAAGGATACGTGTAAGCAGCCCAAATCCATAGTAGACCTGGCGGCTTGTGTCCAGGAGGAAGGGGAGTCAACAACCCGTTGGGTACGCCGTGTTTCCGAGATTTTGCACTCCTCTGACAGGATCAACGCTGACTCTGCGATCTTAACATTAGAAGGCAACTGCGGTTTGAGCCTTTAAAATTAAAATTGGGGCGCATGAAGCGGTTACAGTAATGACATGGGAACC
Organism: Aegilops speltoides; assembly: GCA_021437245.1. Lineage (NCBI taxonomy): Eukaryota > Viridiplantae > Streptophyta > Magnoliopsida > Poales > Poaceae > Aegilops > Aegilops speltoides. The sequence goes on along the minus strand of CM038143.1, from coordinate 421,144,974 downwards.
CTCATGGCGCTTTGGTGAAGTATGCTGATTCGGACGGTACCAAGGATCCCGAGGCCGATGATGATGAAGCGAGGAAGGAAAGAAGAACGGCAACTCAAGGGCAGCAGATAAACCGCAGTCATGGAAACGGAGGCAAGCGCAAGGCAGAAGGCAACCCGGATTTCGTAGCCAACACTAATGCACAGGACAGAGGGCAGCGGCGCAGAGGCAAGGCGAATCAGGGTCAAAACCCTAATACGAGCCGTTTGAATTACTTATTGAATCAACCTTGCCCCAAGCACGGAACGAAGGAGTCCCCATCGAACCATCTCTGGAAAGACTGTTATATTATGCAGGAGTTCAAAAACTCCAATGCTTTCCGGTATGACCAGGGGTCAGGTGGCGGTTCAGGATCCGGTTTCCACGGGCCGGGTCACGATGGAGCTTCGGTTCAGTCTTAATCAAGGCAGTCACAATAGTCGAAATAATCGGGGTGGCGGCAGCAGCAATAAAGCGTCGGGTTATCGAGCCAACCAAAGCAGTTGAATAGTGGGCGATATCATGTTTTCACAACTAGTTTGGACAAGCGCGATCGGAAGCTTCACAAGCGAGCAAGAACTCTGTTGAACCGCCTTGCCGCGTTATTTACGCTGGTCGAGCAACCTATCGTGTGGGCGAGAGAGGACCATCCCCGGGTTGATAATCCGGGTCAGCTGGCATTGGTGGTAGACCCTCAGGTGGGGGGCTATAAGTTCACTAAGGTACTTATGGATGGAGGAAGCAGTATTAATATATTATACTATGAAACTTTCCGTCGCATGGGTCTAACAGACAAGGATCTCAGACCGTCCAATACGGTGTTCCATGGCGTAGTACCAGGCAAATCTGCTTATCCTGTTGGTAAGATAGCCCTGGATGTGGCTTTTGGAGACGAGCACGATTCCCGGTCTGAAAAGCTAACTTTTGAAGTAGTAAAAATCCGGAGTCCATATCATGCCTTGTTTGGGCGGCCGGCTTATGCTAAGTTCATGGCACGACCTTGTTATATCTACTTGCAGCTCAAAATGTTGGGTTACAAAGGAACGATAACGGTGCATGGAAGCCGCCGAGTTGCTTTGGAATGTGAGGAAGGTGATGCGGCTTATGCAGAGGCGGTCTGTGCCACGGAGGAGTTGAAGTTCTATAAGGAAAACGTTGATCCGGCAGATATGACCCCTTTAAAGAAGCCAACTACAGAGCATGAATCGGATCTGAAGTTTAAATCGGTAGCTGAGACCAAGCTTGTTGACTTCGTGCCAGGCAATTCGTCCAAGCAGTTCACTGTAAGTGCCAACCTGGATCCCAAATAGGAAAGCGCGCTCATCGAGTTCATCCGTGAGAATCGGGATATCTTTGCATGGAAGCCATCCGACATGCCAGTGTACCGAGGAACTCGTTGAGCACACACTTAATGTGGATCCTAAGTATAAACCGTGAAACAGTTCCTCCGCGGTTTAACGAAGAAAGGCGCAGCCATTGGAAAGAAGTAGCCGAGCTTTTGGCGGCTGGCTTTATTATTGAAGTGTTTCATCCAGAGTGGCTTGCTAATCCGGTGCTGGTCCTTAAGAAAAATGGCACTGGCGTATGTGTGTGGACTACAGATCTTAACAAAGCCCGTCCAAACAGATCCTTTTGCCCTCCCGCATTGATCAGATTATTGATGCCACGGCAGATGTGGCGTTTAAGTTTTTGGATGCATACTCGATATCATCAGATCAAAATGGCGGTTAAGGACCAGGAGAAAACGGCGTTTATAACTCCCTTTGGAGCCTTCTGCTATGTATCTATGCCTTTTGGGCTCAAAAGCGCCCAGGCTACTTATCAGCGGTGTGTACAGAATTGCCTGCATACCCAGATCGGCCTCAATGTGCATGCTTACGTGGATGATATTGTGGTGAAATCAAGACAAAAGGAGACACTGGTGGACGATTTGAAGGAAACCTTCGACAACTTGCGCATTTACAAGATGATGCTTAATCCGGCCAAGTGCGTTTTTGGTGTTCCGGCAGGCAAGTTATTGGGGTTTCTGGTGTCTAACAGAGGAATTGAGGCTAATCCGGAGAAAATTAAAGCTATTACTTCCTTGGCAAAACCGAAGTGTATCAATGATGTTCAGCGTCTGGTGGGCAGAATCGCTGCATTGAGCCGGTTTATCAGCCGCCTCGGAGAGAAGGCCATCCCCTTATACCAGATGCTGAGGAAAACAGATAATTTAAATGCAGAGTCCAAATTGCGATGAAGCATTTGAGGATCTAAAGCGGCAATTGGCCAATCCGCCTGTTCTTGCAGCTCCGGTTGACAAGGAGCCACTGTTGTTATATGTGGCAGCCAATGCTCGAGCAGTAAGCGTGGCTATTGTGGTGGAGCGCAAGGAGGCAGACAAGGAATATCCGGTTCAGCGGCCGGTTTATTATATCAGTGAGGTGCTCATTGAGTCCAAACAACGGTATCCGCATTGGCAGAAGCTAGTCTATGGTGTTTTTATGGCCAGTCGGAAACTAAAGCAGTATTTCCAAGGGCACCCTATCACAGTGGTCAGTTCAGCTCCTTTGGGTGATATCATACAGAACCGGGAGGAGACTGGCCGGATTGCCAAATGGGCCATAGAGCTTGGGCCGCATGGACTAAAGTATATACCATGCACAGCAGTGAAGTCTCAAGCACTTGTTGATTTCATTAATGACTGGACGGAGTTACAAGCACCAGAGGAGAAGCCGAGTCACACATATTGGACTATTCATTTCGACGGATCCGAGCGGTTGGAAGGCTCGGGCCGAGTCGTTTAACTTCCCCACGAGGTGATAAGTTTTATTCGTTCTCCGCTTAATGTTCCCTTGTACTAATAATGCAGCTGAATACGAAGCCTTGCTCCATGGCCTCCGGATGGCTAAGGAGATGAACTTAAGCCGGGTTAAGTGCTTTGGTGACTCGGACCTAGTGGCTCAGCAAGTATCGGCACTTGGGACTCTAAGGACCCGCTTATGGCCGTGATATCGTCGAGAAGTGGATAATATTGCAGGTTGCTTCAAGGGTTATCAAGTGGATCATGTGGATCGCCGGAAGAACGAAGCGGCGGACGCTTTAAGCGGTTGGGTTCTCAGCGTAAACCGTCCCGCCTAATGTCTTTTGGACGCCTTGCACAACCCGTCGACCCGGCTCCTGGTGAAGCGGATTTGGCTATTCCCGATCCGGAGGCTCGATTGGTGGCAGCATTACATGCTATTCGGATTGACGATTCCTTTTCTTGCGTATATGACTCGAGGGGAGTTGCGAGAAGATGAGATTTTGTCCAGACAGATAATCCGGCGTTCCAAATCTATGACGATTCTTAATGGTGAGTTGCATCATTGCGATGGTATCGTATGCGTTTCAACGTTGTGTTTCCCCTGAGGAAGGCTGTGAAATCTTAAGAGAAATCCATGAAGGAGATTGTGGACATCACCCCGGTTCAAAGTCCCTGGTGGCAAAGGCATTTCTTCACGGATTTTACTGGTTGACCGCACATGCTGATGCGGAGGACTTGGTTAAACGGTGCGATGGATGTCAGAAATTTTCAAGGCGTGCTCATGTACCGGCGCAAGAGTTAAGGATGATCCCAATAACGTGGCCGTTTGCAACTTGGCGGCTCGATATGGTCGGGCCATTTAAGCGATCCAAGGATAAGAAGACCCACCTATTGGTGGCAGTGGACAAATTTACCAAGTGGGTTGAAGCGAGCACATCGGCCAAGTGTGATGCGCAACAGCGGTGCAATTCATCAAGAAGGTGATTTTCGGTTTGGCTTTCCACAAAGATCATTCTTGACAATGGCACTAATTTATCCAAGGGTGCTATGAAAGAGTTCTGTGAACGTGAGCACATCCGACTTGATGTATCGTCAGTGGCTCATCCCCAGTCCAACGGGCAGGCAGAGCGAGCTAATCAAGAGATCTTACGAGGCATAAAACCTCGGCTTATGGTTCCGTTACAACGAACACCAGGGTGCTGGGTTGAAGAGCTACCATCGGTGCTATGGAGTATCAATACTACGCCAAACCGGTCCACTGGATATACACCGTTTTTCATGGTCTACGGAGCAGAGGCAGTCCTTCCCAGTGATATCCGGCACGATTCACCCCGTGTAGCGGCTTATGTTGAAGCGGACAACGAGACGGCACGGCAGGACGCTTTGGATCTATTGGATGAAGAGCGTGATATGGCAGCTGCTCGTTCGGCGATTTACCAGCAAGATCTTCGTCGTTATCACAATTGCGGGTTAAAACCGTAACCTTTCAAGAAGGAGATCCGGTGCCGCCTCATCCAAGACCGCATGATATGCATAAGTTATCCCGCCTTGGGAAGGACCTTTTGTGGTCGACAAGAATCTACACAACGGGTCATACTATCGATTGATATTCGGAGCGTCAAGACTCACGTACATCGAGGAGGAAACCAACAGCCGTGGAATATAGCTCATCTTCGCCTTATTACACTTGAGCCATCGGCTCGGTTTATGTACATATCATGACAATGTATATATTATCTTGATATAATAAAACCGAGCCTCGGCTAAAGCGGGTCTCTGTCTTTCTTATCATGCGTGGTTACATGGGGTGCTTCGCTTTTAAAGCGGCCTCCGGTTTACCCTTGACATTTGTTTTTATCACTTGGGGCTTGGTCATGTCCGAACCAATGCAACACCTCTTGATAGGCGAAAGCCACCAGATCATTGGGGACACGGTCACGTCTGAACCGTCACGCCTCTTGGTCGGCCAATAGGGCGAGAGTCATTTGGGGGCTTGGTCGAACCGAACCAATGTCATGCCACTTGGCGGCGTACTCGCCAAGAGTCTTTGGGGACTGGCCGACTTGCACCATCGCTACGCCTTCGGGGAGCTTGGTTGCGTCTGACCATGGTAATGCCATCTGACCAGCTCAGTAAAGCTTTTCTTTTGCAAAGAGTTATTGCCTTTGTTGCCATATTTTTCCATAATTGGTATTCGATTTTTTGTTGCGTTTTTTAAACCCGACAAGCGTTTTTATCCGGTTCAACTGTCAGTTACAAATTGGCATGACACGGTTTAATCTTACGCCGGAGTATATCTGCCCGGTTTACCTTCTTCCTGTTAATCATCATTGAATAACAAGGGGGCTTGTGCTGATTCAGCATGGTTTATATGGGAGTTGTTCTCTCCCCGCTTTACAGACGGTCATGATTTTTAAGGCCTCTGCTTTAAGTTTGGCTACGCCAGCTTCATGCCCATACACGGCAGGTATTTGAATCATATATTTGTTGATTTCTGGTATATATATATTAGATATCATAAACCGGCTGGCGGTATCACCGCCACCGAGGTTCAAATTTTTCTGGTTGCAGGAAATACAAAGGTTTCGCTACTTATGCACGAAGGCATATTCAAAGGGACAGTTTTAACTAAAGTTATTACAAGGCAACACGGTGCCCAAATGAGATCATTGTTCTTTGGGCAAACCGCCCACAACAGATGTTTAAACCGGCCACCGGTTCAAGCCTGCTCTTCATCCTCCGCCGCTTCAGCCTCCTCGTCTCTACCCATTGGCTGGAAATCCACAGTGGTCCAGTCGATTCCCATTAGCGCTTAGAAAACAGCCTCTTCGTGGATCAGAGAAGACGGTTCAATATCAGGAGCGTAAGTATGCTTACGGATTGGAGGGATCAGGTTTTCCGCTTCAAAAGTTGGGGCAGACACTCGCTTGTTTTGATCATTGTATTGTGCTTGATAATGCTCCAAATCGGCTTCTTCGGCCAACTGACAAGCTAGCGGGCGTACTGCACGGTTTATAGCCCGTAAATCCTCTTCATTGAAATCAGAGCCATCTTCTTTCACACTGGGATAGCCTTGAGCTGCTTCCACGGGATCAAAGTCTGTACCCATGCCTTGGCTCGGATCAAAGCGTTGATAGCTCGGTTCGAAAGCAGCGATTTTTTTCACCTCTTCAATCCGGCAGAAGCATGGACAACCGGTTCAAAGTATCTTGAATCAAGGAAGGTGCCGGATTGTTATGTGAGGCTGTGGTGATGATGCGCTGGGCTCCGGTATACAACTGTTCTACCAAGGTATAGACAGCCTTCAGTTTTTTCCGCACATCGTTTCCTAAGTGCCCAATGCGTGTGCCTACAACAGTAAACGGTTAGTTTCAAACCGGAGTAATGATATAGCAGGTTCAACACATCACAACTGTTCAAAGAAAGCTTACCAAAGATTACCGCAGTCATAGAATGTACTTGCCGCTTCTCATTGTCGATCATCTACCACGGTTTAAGGGCAGCTTCAGCTTTTTCGGCTCGTTTGATCAAGTTGGCCTTCTCAGTGGCCCAGTCTGCCTGTTCTTTCTTCAAGCTTTCCTTCACTTGTTCAGCAGCGTTCAAAGCACTAGTTAATTCTTTCTTGGCCTTTTCTGCTTCGCTCTTTGGGTTTTCAAAGCCGCTTGTAAATCGGCAATCCGGTCATCTTTGATTTTCACCTCACTGTGTATCGACAAGATGTTCAGCCAGAAATTAAGGAAGTCAAAGTCCCAACCACACAACACAGTTTATATGCTTGACACTTGGGGGCTAATGTACCTTCGATTTTTATATTGCTACTAGATGGCAAAGTCCCAAGCTCAATACAAGTATTCAACTTGGCACTTGGGGGCTAATGGCTATTTGATCTACCAAAGTTTCCTAAGGCAGTTTTTATTGAAGTACCGGTTTAAATATGCAGAGTTAAACCGGCCCTTGAGGTTATGCAGGTAGATTTCAAAATTGATTGAGAAATATAATCAAGTCCTGGTTTGATCAAGATTACAAACCGGCCCTTGGGGGCTACAAGGACTGATATACTGGCGGTAAGAAAAGGAGTGAGTTACCTCAAACTTGTCCCTCATTAACTTGACCAGGCCAGCTTCATAGTCCCGGTTGGTATAAAGCCGGTTTAAATAGCCAGAATGAAGGTCTTGGGCACTTAAAGCAGCATAGGTTTCCAGTTCAACATCCCATTTTCCTTTATTCAAGGTGGAAAAATCTTCTTTCACAGTATGCCTTGTTAAGGTTGCAGGATTCCCCGGTTCAGAGCGGCCCATACCAGTAATCACAACATCATCATCTTTCGACTCGACGGATTGTGTGGGCACGGCCGTTTTAGTAGCAGGACTGCGAGGTTTCTCAAACCGGACGGTGCTGGCAGGTGGATCAGTAGAGATTGAAGTATTGACAGGCCTCTCTTCAGGAATAACCTCCTCTTGAACCGGAGGATCATTGGGAATGTCTTCAGAGGCAAAATTTTCAAGATCCGGCGCTCTCTCATGATCTGAGGCGGCAGCTTCTTCAGCTGTTTTGTCCAAGCGGGCCTTCTTGCTGGGTTTCGGTTTGGTTCTAAAGAGACAAAGAGTCAGGAAAAAGGCATATCCATTACAGAATATATCAGAAAGCATATGGCCGGTTTGACTTACCCGGCGGCTATCTTCAACGGTGGTAGCTGAGTGGCTGAGGATTCGCCAGAGGATGAATGGGAAGTAACCTGATAATCGGAGTCGGACGGATTAAGAGGTTGACGGAAGAAACCCGCTTTGGAATTTAAAGCAATAAAAAGGTCGGAAACCTCGGAGCAGCGCTTTCGAACCGGGCTGTTTGGTAAACCGGCAGAGGTAACTACCTGACCACTGTGCCGGGTTGTGCGGCGAGCTTCATGTTGTTGTGTCTTCATAAGAAATTTGGGATCCAAATAAGCAAGAGGGTGAGAAAAATTAACTTTCCGGTTTGCCTGGCGAAATTTTGGTAAAGGCAAGTTTTCTGAATCGGAAGAGAGAATAGTTACCTCAGCGAATCCTGCGTTGCTGGCTTCAGCATCATCCTGACAAGCATCATCATCAATAAGGCGTGTAAAAAGCAAGCCAAGAGAATCAAGTTCCGGATTACCCACATCATTGTCAATGGCCGGGTCAGATGAAGCAGTGGTCTTTCTCTTATGGGCTGATTTCTTGACAATTTTTGTTTTGGGCTGGGTTGGCCGCCCTGTTTTCTCCGCTTTGTCTTGTGAAAGTTTCTTGCTCCAAAACGGATTATCGCCCTGGATCAGAAGTAACTAAATGATTGGGTACATGAAGCAGTAACAGATTTAATGAAGCAACTAGAAATTTACCGCAGGTGGTTTGTTGGTGGTGCAGTAAGGAGCTAGACCGGTTTGAGCACAGAGGTGCTCCGGTTCATTCAGCATCCTTTTTACCGAGTCCGTAACTTCATCATCAGAAAGTTCGAGTTTTGTGTGTCGGAGTGGGTCATCGACGCTGCCAGTATACTAACACATCAAACCGGAACGCCGGCTCAGAGGCAATATACCCCATGATAACTAGCAGCGTGCAAGATCAATTCCAGTCAAGCCATTGGCCATAAAGGCTCGGAGCTTGGACAGTTGCGGGGCATATTTGCTTCTATCTTTGGCGCTTAATCTTTGAGGAAACGGATGAGTATTGCTTAGCCGCTCTGGACGAAAGCCAGGTAAGGGATTTTCATCTTCAGGAGAAGTGTCCTTGCAATAAAACCAAGTCGCATTCCACTCTTTGGGGTGAGTATGGAGTTTGACGTGGGGATAGGTGATCTCTTTCCTCTTTTGAATAGCCATACCGCCCAATTCCGTATTGGGGCCATCGGTGAATTCAGTGCGACGGTTTAGGTGGAAGAGGTCTCTAAACAGTTCAACAGAAGGTTCCTCTTGCAGATATACTTCAGATAGTACTTGAAAGTGGCATAAATTGGTGACGGAGTTAGGGCCAATGTCCTGGGGACGGAGCTGAAAATTGGCCAACACGTCCCGGTAAAATTTTGAACCGGGCGGTTTGAAGCCCGGGCAGTGATCTGCAAAGACCACAACTTCTCCTTCCTGGGGTGTGGGAGGACATTCCTCTCGAGGACCCTCCAAAGGATCTGTATCTTTGTCATCTAAAGCGCCAATCAAGACCAGATCATTCAGCTGCGACTCGGTGACGCGAGAAGGAACCCAGTTGCATTCATACACCTGTTTAGCCATGATAAGATCTACAAAAGTAATTGATCCGGTTCAAGAGCGTGCTTGTTACAAAGTGATTGATCTAAGTTATCATAAACCGGAGGCAGTGTCTATAAATCGGTTTCTTGTGATATGATATCAGATGGGCTCTGGCGGTTCAACAAAGGGACTAATGGTGTACCTGTGCCGGTTTAGCAGCTTTTTCTTATGGTGAGTTAAACCGCCTAATCTAGGCTTTGGAAATAATTGAAGCTATGGATAGTTTGTAGAAACAAGTTTCACAAGATCCCATGATAGCTACGGATCAAACGCAAGTTTACAGAAAAAAGAAAATATTTCACGGAAGTGAAGCAGAAACAGAAGTAGACTATGAGGCAGATATGTATGCAGAAGATCCATGGGCTTAAGATGAGAAAGTACAGCGGATGCGTAGGAATCGCTATTAATACAGTACAGATTCACAGTGTGGTTCAAAGTTAAAAGGATAGACGGAGACGCATGAAGAACACGGTATGAAGCTGGAACCCTAAAAACAGATCTAAGTCGAGAAGGGAAGAAGCTCACCGAACGGAGAAGACGCGAAAGAGGCCGCAGATTCGAATGCGATCAGTCGATGTAGCGGCCCAGGGGCGAAGCGTAGGTCGGCGGCGATGGTGGAGCTCCGGGAGCAGCGGCGAGGAAGACGAAGAAGAGGAGACGAAGGAGGAAAGAAATGACCTTCGGTCCTATTTATAAGGCAGCCTGGCTAGGTCAAGCGCGTGGATCCGAGAACTGCTATTAAAGAAGGCATTATAAAGGATCAAATTTCAGGATGACGTCATGCCGGTTTACAGTGACCAGAAGTAATGACGACATGGCGGTTTACTAGACAATAGAAGATGTCCAAGGTACAAGCTTTGTGAAGGATTGACATGAACTATTTCAAATCAATCTGGGGCCTAATGTTGGGGATATTACCACTAGGTGTAAACCGGCCAGCTTGGGCCGAGTTAACTCCATTAGTGGTACAAGCAGAGAAAGGCCCAAGGCCTATAGTCGGTTTAGAACTTGTAGCCGTAAACCGCCTGATGTATAACTTGTATTGTAAGTTAGGAATAGAGAGATACCAACCGGATACAGTATGAACGGTTGGGACTCTATGAACCGACGGGCGCCACTCGTGTATATAAGGGGCGACCGGCGGCAGTTCAAGGACGACGACAACCACAACTCGAGCCTAGGCGAAGCTTGTTTGCTCCCTAGCCATCGAGACTACATCAATTCCATCACAACTAGACGTAGGCTTTTACCTTCATCAAAGGGGCCGAACTAGTATAAACCCTTGTGTCTTTGTGTCCGCTTTAACCCCTTCAAGTAAACCCGTAGCGATGGCTCCACGACTAAGTCCTTACGCTAGGACATCTGCCGTGACAAATCCACGACAAGGTCCGCGGCCAGCGTGAGGGCGGCGTCGGAGAAGTCGCGGTAGCTAAGCGCTTCGTCGCCGGCGTCGTCGAGAGCTAGCGGAGGCGCTAGGGTTTGCGAGAGGTGGCGAGGTGGAAGAAGAATTTTTGACCGAGATGTGATGGGTATTTATAAGGAAAGGGACGACACATCGCAATTATGCAGGTGCCCCTGGCGGTTCACATCTAAAGGGCATGTGGCAAGCATGCAACACCTTGGAAGTTGTTCTATGTTCCCACGCACGCCTGGATTGTCGGGATGGTCGTTCTGAATTCTGCGGCTTTCAGGCAAAAAGGATATAGCATTAAAAACAGATATAAATGTTTGTCATATTGACTTTAGCTGACAAGGTCTCAGTGAAGACAATCGATAGTTTTTAATAGAATGCATATGATTTGGACAGATAGAGTTGAGGTAGAAGCACAGATCGGTTAGGGTCCAATCACATTCACTTAGATCAAAAGATTCAGCACGAAGTTATAGCTATAAGTGAATGTTGTAGAGGACAAAACACAAATATGTATATAACTAGTATAAGGCCAAATCAACCAAATGAAGATAAACTTGAATATAAGCCAGGGATGAAGATAAATCAAATATGAAGACTTTGCAAATATGATGCCAAGAGAAACACTTCAAACAAAAGTTTGGTGGTGGCGTTACCCACCGTATAGGAAGTATTAGACCCAGACATGGCGCACAATTATCGTGGCGCTCCAAAGTCAAATTCAGCATTAATGTATTCACACTTAGAGTGTATGTCTTCATTGATTGAATATATACCTTACTTCGTGTGTTGCACATCTAAGTCATCAAAATGCATAAGTGTTAGGATGTGTGCCTAATCACATGACATTTGAGGATTCCAAGATATTTAGCTCACACCGCAACTTGCAAAACCTTTTCTCATCCAAGGGCTTTGTGAAGATACCAGCCAATTGCTCTTTTGTCTTGACGTGAATGATATCAATATCTTCCTTCATAACATGTTCTCTGAGAAAGTGATGACGAATTTCAATGTGCTTTGTCTTCGAGTGCTGAACTGGGTTGTTGGCAATCTTGATGGCACTTTCATTGTCACAGTAGAGAGGCACATTCTTCAGATGGATACCATAGTTCTTGAGAGTTTGCTTCATCTAGAGAAGGTGAGCACAGCAAGATCCAGCATCAATGTATTCAGATTCAGTAGTGGAGAGAGATACACAGTTATGCTTCTTTGAAGACCAACAGACAAGAGATCGTCCTAGAAAGTGGCATGTGCCTGATGTGGACTTGTGATCAACCTTCTCACCAGCATAATCAGCATCTAAGAATTCAACTAGATCAAATTCTGAGCCCTTTGGATACCATAATCCTAATGTTAGGGTGTAAGCCAAATATCAAAGAATTCGCTTCACAGCTAAGTGATGCGATTCCTTTGGTGCCGCTTGGAATCGGGCACACATGCAAACACTAAGCATTATATCTGGCCTAGATGCACATAAATAAAGCAAAGAACCAATCATGGAGTGGTATACCTTTTGATCGAACTCTTTACCATTGTCGTCGGGACCCAGATGACTTTTGGTTGGCATTGGCGTCGTGTATCCTTTGCAGTCTTGCATTCCAAACTTCTTCAGGCAATCTTTGAGGTATTTTTCTTGAGATATGAAGATGCCATTGCATTGCTGACGGATTTGGAGACCCAGAAAGAACTTCAGCTCATCCATCATGGACATCTGATATTGCTCTTGCATCATGTGACCAAACTCATCACTGTATTTCTTGTTGGTGCAGCCGAAGATAATGTCATCCACATAGATTTGGCACACAAACAGTTCACCATCATAAGTCTTCATGAAGAGTGTAGGATCTAGTGAACCAGGTTTGAAGCCTTTGCTCTTCAGGAAGTCTTTGAGCGTATCATACCAAGCACGAGGGGCTTGTTTGAGGCCATACAGTGCCTTGTTGAGCTTGTATACCATATCAGGATGTTTTGGATCTTCAAAGCCAGGAGGTTGTGTGACATATACTTCTTCTTGTATCTTTCCATTGAGAAAAGCACTCTTCACATCCATTTGATACAGAAGGATGTTGTGATGATTTGCATAGGCTAGCAATAGGTGAATGGCTTTAAGCCTTGCCACTGGAGAAATGGTTCATCAAAGTCAATTCCTTCCACTTGAGTGTAACCTTGTGCAACAAGACGAGCCTTGTGTCTGACGACTTGTCCATGATCATCTTGCTTGTGCGATATATCCATTTGGTGCCAATGATATTGTGCTTCCGAGGATCAGGACGCTTGACCAATTCCAACACATTATTCAGCTCGAATTGTTGAAGATCTTCTTGCATAGCTTGAATCCATTCAGGTTCCATGAAGGCTTCATCGACTTTCTTGTGTTCAGAGATTGAGACGAATGCAAAATGCCCACAGAAATTAGTTAGCTGTGTTGCTCTTTGAGTTGCTTTTGAACGAGTGAGTGGACCAGGTGCATTCAAGCTGTCAATTATCTTCTCAATCTAAACTTCATTTGCAACACGAGGATGAATAGGACGAAGATTTTGCTCTTGCTAATCAATGTCATCATTTGGGGAATTGTCTTCAGGCTGAGCATTGTCTTCAGGTTGATTAGGTGTAGAAATAATAAGCTCTTGTTCAGTCTGATTCTCAGAAGGTATGATATCTCCAATTCCCATATGCTTGATTGATTCACTTGGAGGTACTTCATCAAGCACATTTGGCAGGTGCTCTCTTTGTGAGCCGTTAGTCTCATCGAACCGCACATCCACAATTTCAACCAGTTTATAGTGAAAGAGGTTGAAGACTCTGTAGGAGTGCGAATCCTTTCCATAACCAAGCATAAAACCTTCATGTGCTTTCGGTGCAAATTTTGACGTGTGACGTGGATCCTTGATCCAGCACCTAGCACCAAATACTTTGAAGTAGCTTACATTTGGCTTCTTACCAGTTAGGAGTTCATAGGATGTTTTCTTCAGAAGCTTGTGAAGATAAACACGGTTGATGATGTGGCAAGCAGTGTCAATGGCTTCAGGCTAGAACTTCCGTGGAGTCTTGTACTCATCAAGCATCATTCTGGCCATCTCAATAAGAGTTCTGTCTTGCGCTCTGCAATGCCATTCTGCTGAGGTGTGTAAGGAGCAGATAACTCATGAGTGATACCCAGAGTATCCAGATAGAGGTTGAGGCCGGTGTTCTTGAACTCAGTGCCGTTGTCGCTTCTGATGTGCTGGATCTTGATGCCATAGTTCGTCATGGCACGATTGGCAAAGCGTCTGAAGACATCCTGCACTTCAGTCTTGTAGAGGATTATATGCACCCAAGTATATCTAGAGTAATCATCAACAATGACAAAGCCAAAGAGGCAAGCAGTAGCATTGAGAGTAGAGTAGTGAGTAGGGCCGAATAAGTCCATGTGTAGCAGCTCGAAGGGTTGAGATGTAGTCATGATTGCCTTTGAAGGATGCTTGGCCCTGGTCATCTTTCCAGCTTCGCAGGCACCACACAGATGATCCTTCTTGAACTTGACGCTTTTGATGCCTACGACATGCTTCTTCTTCGCGAGAGTGTGCAAGTTCTTCATGCCAGCATGTCCTAGCCTTCGATGCCACAGCCAGCATTCTGAAGCATTTGCTAGAAGACATACGACCATCTGTGGTCCTGCTGAGAAATCTACCATATACAGATCATCTTTCTGATACCCTTCAAAGACTAGAGACTTGTCATATTCCATTAGCACAAGGCATCGATATTTTCCAAATAGCACAATCATGTTTAAGTCACAAAGCATTGAGACAGACATTAAGTTGAAACCAATGGATTCAACAAGCATCACTTTATCCATGTGTTGATCCCTTGATATTGTAACTCTACCTAGACCCAATACCTTGCTTTTATCAGTGTCAGCAAATGTGATGTGACTCTTGTCTGATGGATGTAGCGTTGAATCCATCAGAAGACTTCGATCGCCAGTCATGTGGTTAGTGCATCCACTGTCCATAATCCATTCTAAAGCACGAGGTGTCATAGCCTACAGTGCAGTTTGGGGGATAGGCTTCACCAAGCGAGTTGTGAAGCATAAACATTTGACGAACAAGTGGAACATGAAAATTCAGATCTTGGTTAGGATAGATAGGATGAGTGTCAAGGAATCCCGGAACGAAATACATAGTAAGACCATTTGGGCATTTTATCTTGTGCCCCACAAGATGTTTAAGGTCCCCAGCATTAGTTTTGGACGCCTTAGTTTTCCGGCTGGAGACCTTTCCTTGCAAAAGAGAGTTAAGTTTTCTTAACCACCCACATTTTCAGGGGTGGATTAGAAGCAATGAGTCTAGGCGCAACATCTGAGAATTTCGGCTTTGGAGCCCTAGTAAATAGCCTTGTACGAGGTGAATAATACTCATAGGAATAAGCAGAAAAGTTCTTAATTCTATGAACATAGCGGTTTGAGGAAACACGCTCATATTCATGGGTCTGAGTATGATTTCCCTGCAAAACATTGACGTTAGGGTGACTCAGATGAGTCCTCGGCCTGTATGATGCTTTTGGACCATATGAAGCCTTTGGTATGGGGTTTGTCTTCTTCACAGGAGGTGTCATGATGACATTCACTAGAAGATTCTCAAGACAGCTTTTGGGTACCCATATCTTCTTCATAGGTGGCCCATTCCTGCAGTTAATACAAATATACCTGGCAAACACTTCACCATTCTGATTCTTAAACAATTTATAGTTTGCATCAAAGGATTCATCAATGATAATGGGGTTAGCACAAGTGAAACCAGACAAGGTGGATGGATCTACTGAAGGTTCCTTTGCATCAACCCATGTGGTTTTGGGGTACTGCTCGGGCTTCCAGTACGACCCATCAACATTCATTTCCTCTCGAACCCAACACCCTCTTTCCTAGGGTTTCGGTTCAGAATCTGCTTTTTGAGGACATCACATAATGTCCGATGCCCTTTGAGACTTTAGTACATCCCCTGTCTCAAGCGGTGGTCTTCAACTTTGCATTCTCATCAGCAATAGTAGTGGTATCCTAAGCAGAGGGGTTAGTTACCACATCAGCAGTTGAAGATATTGCAACAGTAGTAGCAGTGGAACATTCAGCAACAGAGATAGCGTTATCACGCTCAATGCATTTTAGACATGGTGGTTCAAATCCTTCCTGAGCGGTACTGATCTGTTGAGCGTGAAGTGACTCGTTCTCCTTTTGAAGATCTTCATGAGCCGATCTCAATTTCTCAAGTCCCTGCTTCCTTTGAAGATAATCATAGGAAAGCTTTTCATGAGAAGTTGAGAGCGATTCATGTCGACCTTCAAGTTCCTGGTACTTAACATGAAGATTTTTGATGTCTTCAATTAAGGACTGAGACTTGGTCATTTCCGCGTCCAACAGGCCATCGCTTTTGTCTAATAGTTTTTGAGTATGTTCCATAGCTTTCTGTTGTTCAGTTGCAATTTTAGCAAGTGTTTTGTAACTAGGTTTGGATTCACCATCAGAGTCATTTTCACTTGATGTTTGAAAGTAAGCACCGCGTGATTTTACCTTGTCACCACGTGCCATGAAGCAGCAGGTGGGAGGCGAGTCGTCCTTGTCATTATCATCAGCGTTGGTGACGGAGCCTTATCTTCGGTGTTGAAAATGGACTTGGCGACGTAGGCTGTAGCTAGAGCCAGACTCGCAACACCAAAGTCAGACTCCTCCTGAGACTCCACCTCCGCCTCCTCAGAAGCTGACTCCTCCTCTGAATCCATTTCCTTGCCAACAAAAGCACGAGCCTTGCCAGATGAGCTCTTCTTGTGTGATGAAGACTTGGAAGAAGACTTTGAGGATTTCTTCTTCTTCTTCTTGTCATCAGAATCATATTCTTTGCTCTTCTTCTTCTTCTTCTTCTTCTTCTTCTCATTGTCCCACTGTGGACACTCAGAGATGTAGTGACCAGGTTTCTTGCACTTGTGGCAGGTTCTCTTCTTGTGGTCATAGGCAGAAGCTTCATCATTCCTTGAGCTAGATCGTGAAGACTTTCTGAAGCCTTTCTTCTTGGTGAATTTCTGGAACTTCTTCACAAGCATAGCAAGCTCCTTTCCAATGTCTTCAGGATCACCAGAACTGCAGTTAGATTCTTCTTCAGATGAGGAAGAAGCAGCCATTGCCTTCAAAGCGTGAGTTCGGCCATAGTTGGGGCCATAGATATCTCGTTTCTCAGATAGCTGGTACTCATGTGTGTTGAGCCTCTCAAGTATGTCAGACAGATCGAGTGTCTTGAAGTCAGGGCGTTCTTGTATCATCAGGGCTAAGGTGTCAAATGAGCTGTCAAGAGATCTCAGTAGTGTCTTCACTATTTCATGCTTCATAATCTCAGCGGCGCTGAGTGCTTGGAGCTCATTTGTGATATCAGTGAGGCGATCAAATGTGAGCTGGACATTCTCACTGTCGTGTCTCTTGAAGCGGTTGAAGAGGTTGCGGAGAGTACTGATCCATTGATCTTGCTGAGTTGAGACGCCTTCATTGACCTTGGAGAGCCAGTCCCAGACTAGCTTCGACGTTTCCAGAGCACTCACACAGCCATACTATACTTTGGTCAGATGAACACAGATGATGTTCTTGGCGGTAGAGTCCAGTTGAATGAACTTCTTGACATCAGCAGGGGTGACACCTTCACCAGTCTTGGGAACGCCTTTCTTGACGACATACCACAGATCAACATCAATGGCTTCAAGATGCATGCGCATCCTATTCTTCCAGTAGGGATATTCAGTGCCATCGAAGATGGGGCACACAGCGGAGACTTTGATTATCCCTGCAGTCGACATAGCTAAAACTCCAGGTGGTTAAACCAAATCACACAGAACAAGGGAGTACATTGCTCTGATACCAATTGAAAGGGCTAGTTATCGACTAGAGGGGGGGTGAATAGGCAATTTTTATGGAAGTCTTTAAAACGTGGGAGTTTCAAAGACAAACAATAGAAACAACACTATTTGTATGCAGCGGAAGATAGACTACACTAGACAAGCCATAGTCAAGTATTCAATGAAGTGAAAGTACGAAGACTAATAGCGGCCAGGTAGTAAAGATCAGGATGGAAGATAGTATGAAGCCAATCAGAACAGGTAGTCACACAGTGAAGTCAAACAGATAATGCAAGAAGGCAATGACTTCACGAAGACAAACTGTAAGTAGAGAGAGGTGAGAGATAGAACCAGTAGCTTCAGGAGGACAGGGATTTGTTCGACTAGTTCCGGTTGCTGTGACAAATGTACGTCTGGTTGGGGAGGCTGAGATTCAACTCAGAAGACCGTGTCTTCACCTTATTCCCCTTGAGCTAAGGACACCTAATCCCTGCCCAATCACTCTAGTAAGTCTTCAAGGTAGACTTCCGAATCTTCACAAACTTCGTTCACCGGCAATCCACAATGACTCTTGGATGCTCAGAACATGACGCCTAACCGGCTGGAGGATTCACAGTCCTCAAGTGTAATAAGTCTTCAGATCACGCGGACAGAAAGACTTCAGTGATGCCAAACACTCTTTGGGCTCTGGGTGGTTTGGGCTTTGTCCTCGCAAGGATTCTCTCTTGAAAGCTTCGGCGGAACTCTGAGCAGACACAAATTTATGGTGTAGGGGATGGGCTATAATAGCCACTAGGCAACCCGACCTGATTTGTCCGAAATGACCCTGGATCACTAAGGAACTGACACGTGTCACAACGGTCAGATTTCAAACACACGCGGCAGCTTGACTTGGGCTACAAGTGAAGCTGACTCATCCGACTATAGATAAGATTTGCACTCATTGTCTTCGCTCGAAGCCATAGGATTTGGTTGAGAATCACTTCAGTGACTCTGACTTTGTTCACTTGCTCCCCACTTAACAGTGCGGTGGTTCCTATGACTCAACAAAGAAGAAAAGGAAACAACGAGACAACTAAGTCTTCGCGCTCCATAGTCTTCACTCAATGTCTTCTCATGTCATAGTCTTCAACGTGAATAGCTTCACAGACCACCATTGTCTTCAGTGTCTTCACACATTTTTAGGGGTCATCTCCGGTAGGTAAACCAAATCAATGAGGGACTACTACCTGTGTTATCCTGCAATTCTCACAAACACATTAGTCCCTCAACCAGGTTTGTCGTCAATACTCCAAAACCAACTAGGGGTGGCACTAGATGCACTTACAACCTCCCCCTTTTTGGTGATTGATGACAAACTGGTTGAAGTTTTCAACGGGGATAAAAGTATGTGAAATTGTAAAGGATTAAGATATTGTCTTCATAGGTGGAAAAAAGGCTCCCCCTGAAGATGTGCATATAAATGTTTTGCATTGGAATGCAAATGCACATGGCAGGTTGTACTTGTGGAGATCCTCTTCACCATATGAAGACAATACATCATGCATGAACAGATATACAGGAATAATGACATGCATAATGAAAAATGGGCGTCTGCGAAATGGCTTCATGCGGGATTTATCATCGCACATGCGGAATTTATCGTCGCATCACATAATAGCAGAAAAAGTAGCAGACGACCAAAGTTTAAGTGTTACAACTCAAAGAACCAAATGTATCAAAGGCAAGAGTTGTAAGCACTAGGCAAAACTATATCAACCACCCATATGGACCCACTTGAAGACTATCAACATATGCATCTCCCCCTTTTGTCAGTAAGGACCAAAAAGGTTTGAAGACATAGTCTCTACTCGTTCCCATGAGGAGTAGGTGAACCAACAGGGTCGTCGTTGAGGTTTGGTGGTGCAGAAGAACTTGGTGCAGTGTCGAGACGCGCTGAGGTTGGAGGTGGTGAAGTAGCATCATCGGCATCATCAAGGACTCTGGCATTAATAGTTGCTGCGGGGGAGGAGTACTTTGAATCTTCAAGAGACAGGGTTCGACGCAAGACAACATTCCTAGGAGGAGTAGAGTCGAACTTGAATCTCTCGGTGAAGCCATCATCTTGAAGATCAACTTCAGCACTGAGCAATGTCAGACTCTTCCAAGACCTTCGACAGGTTTCATGAGTAACAAAGGTACTCTTTGTGGCAAGGTTGTGAATGCGATTGACATCCACCAAGAGGCTTTGCATTTGACGCTTTAGCCAGTAGTGATGCTTGTCATGTTTCTGATGCAAGGCCACGAGAAGCTCTCGGTCATTGAGCACACGAGATCGCTTCCGAGGCCTTGGAGCAATAGTGCTTTCTGTGGCTTTAGTGCGTGCACAGCGAGTGTTGCCAGCCAAGGGATAAACACGAGAAGCAGCCTGAACACCATCAACATGCTCAGAGAAGCTCTGACGATCTGCATTGTGAAGATATAGTGCTTCATTGGCAGGCTCTGGGTAGATGGCTTCGATGGACATATCAACATCTGGCAGAAATATGAGATGATTGCGCGCAGAGGGCTGATAGTCTACAGCAGAGTGAAGCTTGATCAGTCGCATAATCCAAGGAGCATAGAATTTCAGACCAAATATGCCTAAGCCAGATGCAGCAAATTGGCGAATGAAGAAATCCTAAGCATTGAAGCTGATGCCATTGAAAATATAGAAGACCAATGTCTTCATTGCGCCTTCTAGCTTGGCTGAGGAAGAATGTCCTTTGATGGGCCATAGAGTTTGCCTGATAATGTGATAGATGGTGCGGGGCAGATACTCTAGGTATTCAACAAAGAATTCCTTGGGATATTCAGCATCTTGTGGATGTGGCTTCATCATGCTCAACATTTGGCTCATGTTGGGCTCTGGCTTCTGAAAGATACTTTCAACGCATTGCGATGAAGCTGACAACCAG
Organism: Aegilops speltoides; assembly: GCA_021437245.1. NCBI lineage: Eukaryota > Viridiplantae > Streptophyta > Magnoliopsida > Poales > Poaceae > Aegilops > Aegilops speltoides. The sequence continues at coordinate 421,124,713 of CM038143.1, read as the reverse complement.
GTTCATAGAGTTCACCTGGAGTGGATAGGCCAGTAAGAACAATGAGGTCAAGAGCTTTGGCTTCATGATGGATCCAGCTGTCAGCCTCTCCACGCATAGTCTACTTCTAATGGTGTCGTTCGTTGACCACATTGACCATGCCGCGCCGAGCGCATCCGAGGTGGTGGACGATGGCGAGGCCCCAGACAGTAACGAGCCGGAGATGGGAAGACGCGGGAGTAGAGTCACAGACGGAGAGGTGTAAGAGGGTTAACTGGTTTTGGTGCGGTGTGGTTCGGCAGTCGGTGGAGAAGAACAGGAGGTGTGGAGGGGTGGAGGGATGGCCTGGCCAACGGTGGAGTAGCGCTTCATAGCGAAGCGTGCTAAGCAGAGCTGCTAGCAGCAGGAGGCGGGAGGTGGTCCCGGTGGCGATGGAGGAAGAAGACGAGAGATTGAAGATGGATGCCGGTCGTTGGATGTAAATCCAACGGCTAACGATGTCAGAATCATTTGTTGACTAAGTTGACAATGACTTGCGTTGGCTTCGACCTATTGGCCCACATTTCAGCCTCCAAAAATGTGGCACGTATTCAACCCATTTTTTCAGAATTTACATTCTTTTTTTTGTGGGGTAGAATTTACAGTCAATTTGATTTTTTTTTGAATTACAGTCCAATAGCTGGGCTGGGTGAACAAATAATGTAGTGTCCATGCGGCCCATTTATTTTTTTCCTAAAAAATTACAGGCCATTTGCACTTTCTCAAAATACACGATTTTGCTGGGCTGATTCTAATTATAATGTTGGGTTGGGACAACAATGTTATCAAAAAATAAACAGGGGCTGAGCATTTTGTTATAAATATATTTAAATAATAAGTGATTTATTATTACATTCGTGCTTAAATCTTACCAAGCTTTTGTACACAATCACTAGGATTTTCTTGCCAAAAAAATCCAGGATTTTATTGTTAAGAAATTATTTTTATAAGTTAATAAGATGTGGGATATTGTTTTCTTACATATGTAAGTATCTGTTAAATACATGATGACAATAAAAATAATATATAATAACATATAAAATAATTTAAATATATATAATATAGTTAGAAGGGAAACATAAGTTGGACCAGGCGTTCCTATTCTTATATAGAAAAATTGAACAAACCTCTGCGTTTTCTTCAAAAAAATACATAAATTGGGCTGTCGATGTTTCAGGAAAAATAAAACCTCAGATGGGAGGTCCATAGGTCGGTCGATACATGATAGCCTTCTAGAAAATACAAATCGGCATGTCATGGGCTGCGCATGTTAAAAAAGAAAGCCTAGACAGGGCAGCCCAAAACCCAGCTGATACTTGCTGCCTCAGTGATAATAAATGATACCTGCTAGCTCCCTGGCTTCGTTGTGAATTTATCTCATATAGTAACTACGTTGAAGCACCTAAAAAATGTAACTATGTTGACAAACCCGTGGGCCCCAACGTCAGTATAGCATTAGGAGGAAGTATTTTTTCGATGAGGCACTTGCTTGCGTACGGCCATAGACCTGGTGGGTCCCGACTATCCGCCTCTCTACGTACAGTCCTCTCCAGATTCCTCTCGTTTGTTCAGCATGTTCACAACGATAGACAGTGGCATCGCGACGAGCGCACAAAGGCGCAGGAGGGTATCCTACCACCTGAGGAAGTGCCTTATTAGTAACGAAACTACTGAACTAGCCTAGTGGCCAAGTGACACTACCCGACAGCTGTTCCGCCCGGGTTCGATTCCACCTGTGCAGGGAAAATATCTCCAATTTTTTTGCCTCTGCCTTTATTGACATGTGGGTCCCCATTGTCATCTACACACACCACGTCCAACACTTGCCAAAACTTCGTCCCTCGTTTTCTCTGTGTTTCGCACATTCGACATTGTGTGGGCATTTTGTAAATAGCATATCTTTTTGACTGTGCATCATATGAAGATGTGCTATGCATGAATGTCGATCAGCATGATATTAACTAGCTAGCAGTTCCATTTTCGACCATGAATAAAACTTCCAACATGATGTTAACCTTGTTTCAAAAGGTCGTGTTAATATAAATGCTCTGCCTCTGAAAGTTGCAGTTTCTTATCTGGCCCGAACTTGCGCTTATCTAAATCAAACTTGCAGTTTCTTCTCTGAGAATCACATTGTCTGCACTTTTATACTCCTATGAAACTACATTTTTTAACTACTAAAAATAGATCTCTAGAATTCATAAAATACTTCATATGCTCAATACTGCAAATCTAAATTCAAAAGACATTCATATCTGAAAGTACTCTTAAAATACACAACACAAAATACAATTCACAACCTGCAAATACTTACAACCCTAAGCTCCTCCTGACAATTCACAACCTGCCCGACTATTGGTCTGGGGGGCAGTCCCCTCCTATTCCTCGGCGGCAGACAGCCGCCCCGTGAGACGATGTGAACGGCGATGGAGAGGATGGCGGGGAAGCGTCGTCGGGCCAACTACTTTTCTCCTCTTGCAGTTGGGTTCGGTCGACGAAGACTCCACCAGCTCGCTTTGGCATGACACTCTCACAAATGGCATCCTGTAGATGCTCGATCCTTCAATCTCTGGTGGATGCTCCATCTGGGATCGATACTCCCACCACCGCTCCCTCACGATCGGATTCAGTGAATCTGTTTGCTCCATGGCCCAGAGGAGCAGCTCTATGTACTCCTGCACGACTCCCTCCGGGAGTATCGCCGCCTTTTCGCTCTGTTGCAGATATTTGGCCATGGATGTCATCATCGCCGGTAGTTGGTCCTTGTTGTCAAACCAGGACTGTATCTCCAAATCCTAGCTAGCTTCACAGGGTCGCCGTCTGCGATCCTCACGTATCGGTTGTACTCCTCCATCGATCTACTTCTCCACAGCACCTTCACTCGCCAACGGTGGTTTTTGAATGGAAGAGGAGAGGAGCATCACTGGTTTTGGATTAGAATGGGAGAGGAGTGACCCTGTGGATTGGAACAGTAGAGGAGGGGCGGTGGTTTTGAAATGGAAGAGAAGAGGAGCGGCGCTGAATTTAGATTAGAACAGGAGAGGAGCGGCGGTGGTTTAAGAGGAGAAGAGCGGAAGAGCGGCGCTGGTCTTGGAAGTATTTTTTTTTGTTTTGCGTATTTTGTGTCACAGCCCTAGCGTTGCTTGTAACTAGTTGCATTAAAGCATCCATGCATCATGTTTGAATTCAAATGAAATTTTGAAATGGGGATGTTCAAACCCAAGCAGATAATAATTTTAACTAGGTTCAATTCAAATATTTTCATTGGACCCAAAATGTCCTCCAAAAATGTTCGTTATTTCTGGAAAAAGGTTAAAACCTTAATCAGAGGTCATGCACATTTTTCCAAGGCATTTATGGTTCTTGAATTAATTCATAATTGTATTTGAGTTGGAGCAAATAAATTCTATAAATATTTTTATTGCTCCAATGATCCTGGAATATTTTGTGGAGCTCTAGGATCAACCTTATTGCATCCACAATAATTTCCAGAGAGCTGCAAAAATAATTTGATTAAGAAACCAAATTTAAAAAACTGCAAAATTAGAAAAAAGAAACAAAAAAATAGAAAAGAACAGAGACTCACGTGGACCCTTACCTACCTGGCGCTACCAACTGCCCAGCTCTGGATTTGCCCAAAGGTCTTTGCAGCCCACCGCCGATCGTCCTCCTCCTTGGGACAGAAGGACGCCGGGCGTGTGCTCCGCGCCCCGGCCACCTCCTGCTTCCCGCCACTTCTGGAGGCCGCAAAGGCTGCCACGCAGCCCCCCTGGACCCCCTCGACCGCTCCCCACTCTCCCTGCCTCGCCTCTTTCGCTCTCTCTCCCGAAGCGGAGCGGAGCCGTCGCCGCCGTTCGCTACCGCCACGGCTACCGCACCCCCCTCTCCTCTCCGACACGTCCCCGAGATCCGCATCGTCGTCCTCTTCGTCCACGCCGAGCCAAGCAACCGGGGAAGCACCGCATCGTCGTCCCTGCATCATCTTCAACCTCTCGGTCGCCGAGATCGCTCTCGTCGCCCCGCTCGCTCCGACGCCTCCCCTGAGCTGCTGACCTGCTCCTCGACCCCGCTGTGAGCTTCCGCTCCGAACCCCCCTCTTCCCCGCCTCGATTTCTTGCTGCAGCCGTCGCCCCCTTGAAGACCAAACTGCGCTGCCGCACGAGCTCGTCGCCGGCCATATTCCGACTTTTTTGTTGTAGATATTTTCAGTGCGCGTGCACGTGTGTATCTGGATGTGTAAATTCTTCCATATCGTAAAATTAGAAGTCCTATCATCTCAATTCTCCGATACCTTTCCAAAACCTATGAAAAATACTCAAACGGAGCTTTTTCTGACTCACGTTTATAGTCTCGGTCAATACCATCAATAGGGTGAGTTTTACCTCTTCTCTATTCACCGATTCTGCCCTAATGTGAGCCTAGCACCATGTTGTAACAGGTCCATGGCCAAGGCGCATATTTCTGGAGACCATTCGGATCAGTTGGCTCAGAAAATTTCAAGCTATAAGTGCAAAATAGTTTGTTTTTTCAATCTTGCGATCCGTTTTTGGTGACCATTTGGTCCCGTGCGTATGCCCGTTGCACTCACAGCGCCGCATAGAGCCTCTTCAGCCTGCTACTTGCTCGAACACAGGCCGTAGCACCAAAACCGCGAGCACCCGAGCTCCGGCCACCGCCCAACTCGCCGTCGCTGCCGCTTCGGGCCACCCCAGCTCCATTCGCTGCCACCAGTGGATGCGCCACTCCTCCAGCTCCCCGTAGAGCCAAACCCCGTCACAAACCACCGTTTGTAGCACCGTCCCGAGCAACTCCGACGAGGTCCCGCCGTCACCGTGGTCGGTAATTGTTCCCCCTCAATAGACGTGGTACCGACGATGAGTTCGATGACACTGATGAAGAACTATACTATCTTCAAAAGTGTCAGGCAAGCATAAACCCCTTGTTCATTCCGATACAATCCCACTCTCTCGCTCCTGCTCTCTTTTACTGCATTAGGACAACAACGATTCAACTGTTACATGCTGCGGTAGTTGAACCCCTTTCCTCTGCATGACCTGTCATTGCCACAGTAAATAGATGAAACCCACAAGCATGAGTAGGAGTTGTTCGAGCCCTGATGTGCCTACTCATTCATGCTTGTTTGTCATGCCTGCTACTGCTTAGAGTTGAGTCAGGTCTGATTCATCGGGAATGAATTGGAAAGTGGTGAACATGTCCTACTGTGTGTGAGCTAAGTGTGTGAACATGATTTGGTAACGGTAGCGGTGAGAGGCCATGTAGGAGTACATGGTGGGTTGTCTCATTGAAGCCGTCCTCAGGAACTCAGTTCTGTGTTTGTGATCCATGAACATCTACTACCACGCATTGGAATGCTTAAGTGCCCCTCTCGACTTATTAATCAACCTGATCTCTGTCCAGGAGTTGCAACTAGTTTCTGGTATTTGTAGGTAGTGTTAGTAGTCTACCAAGTGGCACCCGGTACAGGTGGGCTTGGGACAAACTTGGCACAGTGGCCAGGTGTACCAAGTGGCACCCGGATGGTGGGCTTGGGAACCCTGCACACATCGTTTGGGGCCGTGAGCGACACCCCTGCTGGATCTCCTTGCGGATGGAACCCGAATAGGCGATAAACCTGGACTAGAGACTGTGTGGTTAGTCAGGTCGTGGCCGACTCCCTCGCCAGGCTTCCGCTTGAAGGTTGCCGAGATACACGACGTGTACATGGTGGTAAGTGGCGAGAGCGTGTGTGAAGAAGTACACCCCTGCAGGGTTATCATTATCTATTCGAATAGTCGTGTCCGCGGTAAAGGACTTCTGGGTTGCATGTACAGTTCATAGATAACTTGAAGTGGATACTCTAAAATACGCAAGATAAGCGTGAGTGCTATGGATGGCGTTCTCGTAGGGAGACGGGAGCGGATCCATAGTGGCGTATTGATATGGTGAATATGTGGACTCGTGTGCGCCACCTCAAAGATTTACTTGTAGTCGTAGTTTAGGATAGCCACTGATTCAAAGCTGGCTTGCTGCAGTTAAACCCCACCATCCCCTTTGTTGATAATAATGCATATGTAGTTAGTTCTGATGTAAGTCTTGCTGGGTACATTTGTACTCACGTTTGCCTATTTTATGTTTTTGCAGAGAGACTTCAGTCTCGCTAGTAGTTTCCGCTTGGACTTCGACGTTTAGCTTGTTACCTCAACTACGATCTTGTGCCCCCGGCAGGATCTAGTATATAGTCAGGCTTCTCAGCCTTTTTCATTTATATTTGTCTGTACTCAGACATGTTAAGCTTCCGCTCGTGCTTTGATTTGTGTGCTCTGAATGTTGGGTCATGAGACCCATGTTTGTAATATCTCGCTCCTCGGAGCCTTTTGAATAAAATACTTGAGTTGTAGAGTCATGTTGTGATGCCATGTTGAATTTGCACATATCGAGCATATTGTGTGTATGTTATTGAAATGCTTGGTATGTGTGGGATCTGACTATCTAGTTGGTTATCCTTGGTAGCCTCTCTTACCGGCAAATGTCTCCTAGTGCTTCCACTGAGCCTTGGTTGCTTGCTACTGGTCCGGAACACTTAGGCTGGACGGCATGTGTCCTTCTTCGTTCCTGTGTCTGTCCCTTCGGGGAAATGTCACGTGGTGTTTACCGGAGTCCTGTTAGCCCGCTACAGCCCGGTTTACCGGAGTCCTGCTAGCCCAGTTGCTACAGCCCGGATTCACTCGCTGATGACCAACACGTTCGTTCTTTGGGTCATGTATGCTGTCCTCGTAAGTTAGTGCCACTTTGGGTTCACAACTAGCCATGTCAGCCCGGGCTCCTTGTCATATGGATGCTAGCGACACTATCATATACGTGTGCCAAAAGGCGCAAACGGTCCCGGGCAAGGTAAGGTGACACCCGTGGGAATACCGTGCGTGAGGCCGCAAAGTGATATGAGGTGTTACATGCTAGATCGGTGTGGCTTTGAGTCGGGGTCCTGACAGCTTTGGTATCACAGCTTGACTGCCTGTAAGATTACCAAGCCAAACTGGTCGAAGTTGAGTCTAGAAATTCTTTAGCTATGTAAGCGAATTGATTGTGGGATGGAACGTAAGGCTCTTTTTACTCCTTATACCCTATGTCCTTCTGATCTGAGTCATCCTCTTCTCTTCTACGGGGATTAAGAACTAGGCTTCTCATCTTTCTATCAGGGTCACATGCTACTAATCCGTAGATTTATAGAGTTGTTGGACTTAAGCCTCAGTTCAGTTCCTACTACTTCCGTATGTTAACTATTGATCTCGAAACCTTGATATTGTGCTTCTGAGTGGCTATGTCACCATCTTTGTAGCATGTCTCCAATCTTTTTGAGCATTTACAGCTGTTATGATGTCCGAGTCATCCCAGGTTTCTAAACAGTCTGATGCATTTGCAAATCCTTTCCTTCCATTATCGATGTTCCTTTAGGCCAGATTAACCACACTAATCGTCGAGTTGAGGTACTCCATTACCTCGTCATATATGTTGGAGCTAGTATTATGACCCTAGGTGTCTTATAGAATCACCTAGTAACCTAGCCATGTTTTGTGTTCCAGTGTGATGATTCTGGCCATCGTTCTCGAAAGCATCTCGTGATGTTATTAGTTAGTAGGTATTCTACTCCTGGGTTTTTGAGCCCACGATTCACCTTACCTCATGTTGATAGCATTTGCTAGTTCCTTTAGGTTATTAGTAACCTTTGTGGTAGTCCTTGAGGTCCGTGGTACTTCTTACTTCCAAATACCATGAACCATTCTTGGCAGAAGTTCTTTTGAACTGAAAGATCACAACAAGAGTGCTCTCGATGAGTTCCCCCTTCTATATTATGATTCTGCCAAACCTACCTCTCTGCATGGGTTATCCGGAAGAAACCTGTTGAACTTGGTTCGACATACTAATCTATGCATCCACAACTCAGAAAATCGTATGTTCTTTTGAGTTGTCCCCCTTTAGTTGTATTCTAATCCTCGTCTATCAATTGATAGTAAGGAGTAGTTGTGCAATCGTGTTTATCGATGCCTATTACTCTTGTGGTCCGTCAAGCCATTCTATTCCAGAATGACTAGGAGAAACAAACTCCAGTACCTTATCCATTTCTAGGAGTGGGTCAAAATAGTTGTGTTCCGCAGATCAAAATGCTAATCTAGCTCTTGTTTTGTCCTACCTTGGAGTATTACCATCTTTACATCAAGAATGTCATGGGAATTGCACACCCTCCTATGAACTCTTGATACAGTGATAATTCTCACCCTCATTATTCATTTCTCGGCTCCCATGTGGTTGCAACCGGAATGCCGACAAATGAATCGTGATGTGTGAATCTACACTCCTAGCAACTCCATTGCTTGGTAGTTAAATGGACAATAACCTCATTCTTAGCGTGTTGATTATTGAATCATCACCCTAAGGTTGATCGTGCTACCTAGTCCATATTTCTGGTGCACTCTTCGATCAATGAGTTGGGATTGTGTCAACCCCTCGCTCTTTTGATCATATCTTCTTGCCCTGAAAAGCAAGATTGTTCTCAAGCTTAGTAACTTATCGGTGGTTTGTGATTTTCCGAATATCTTCTCGGAAGTGTTACCAGGTTATCCCCTGACTATTATGTTGAGCTTGTGATCAAGTTGGTTTTTTTATAAACCACCCCTTCTCCAAGAATCTATGTTGGATACCCTGAGCTAGTTGGTTAAGCTGAACAGCAACTTGGAGAGCTAGAGGATAAAAGCTTGTCCGACTTAGTTCATGTTAAGGGATATCTTGTATGTATGTTGAAGAAAGATGATATCTTAAACGATTGGTCCCGGTGATCAGTTGTTGGACCTATTATCTTATCAAAACTTTGATTTGAGTGTGGGTTGTTGTCAAATCAAGTTAGAACCAACGATATTCGTAATGTTGTCTTACTCGTGGTTGATTCCTCGAGCATACACCATTACATCTTTTAGTCTGACCAATACTATCACATTGTTCACATAATGGTGGAAGTCCAGTGATATGGAAATTCCGATGAGTTGCTGTTGAGCCCATCAGCGGCATTTTGTCTCCTCCATGATTCGTGTTGAACATCCAGCTGGTGTTGGAAACTTGTGTAAGCATTTTCTTCATGCTCCGCTCATGAAGTATATGTTCGGATGAAAGAAGTGACTTTCTCCAAGTTCACGTGCATTAGGTGTAAGTTGCCGCCGTGAATTTGAGAAAGTTATTTTTGCTTCCCCTGGAATTGTCCCAAGTCAGTCATGCATGTGCGAAGTATTTTGTGGTTTGGTAGATTAATTACCTCCACTCCATGCATAATTCCTAGCACCCCAAGCCACTGATTGATTTGTTCAAGGAAAAGAAGTCTAGCGCGTGTAAAGACTTTGAAATCCTTGATGATGGATCCTAACCTGAACTCGATAGTGTTTTATTATAAGACTTCTACGTGGTCATGCTTGTCTTGGACAACATGTTCACATGTGTGTAGCAGAACCAGCTCATGTTTTGGAGCTTGCTATCGTAGTTCATTTCCCGAGAATCTCGCAACGTCATCTCGTCGATTTGTGTTGCAAACTTTATTTTTTTTCTTTCTAGACTTATTGAGTCTGGAATACCCTGACACCAACCAGATCTGAATCTCAGGAAGATATGATGGTTGGAACTTCTCCCAAGAACTATGATATAGGTTCCAGTGAAGTGGACGCACCTAGCTGGAAGCACTATTATTGTAGTATCTTGTTTAAGTCGTTTGGTCACCTCCCATGAGGATCTCGCATGACTTATTCTAGAAGTTGATCCTTATGGATTTTGTGCTCCCGAAGTCCGACCTTTTACTTGATGTTCTAGATATCAAACCATATCTATGTATGGGATACACTAGCACATCAAGGAGAACATTGGAAGCGGAGTGCTAAATGTCTCTCGGTCGATCATCCAGATTTTGTTTCCTTGGCCTCGCTAAGGTGAAATCTGAGAAGGTTATCCTCCTTTGCATCTGCATCTTCCATCGTTGTTCATCAAGGTAGTACGTTGTGTTGCCGGGATCCTTGACACGGATGTTGGTAAAACCTTGATGGGTATGGAAATGCTCAGGTTCTTGAGAGCACACTCAGTCACTAGGTTATATCCTCGGTATCAACTGGAATGTGCCTCCTGTTTGCCGAGTTGTTCCATAACCATAGTTTCCTTTCCAATCTGAGTATGCCGTTCCTTCCAACTCCTTCAAACGATCGTTTGTGATTGCCTTAGGCTGGCATAAAGGGTTTCAATCATCTCTGTATCAAAAGTAATTCTTTTTGCCACTTCAGGTAATAACCTACGAATCACCCTCCTCCAGGATGTCTCGTTGTGGTATCATGGCAACCCAACTCCTTGCTACGTTGACAACCGTTCACCACCCCTTAGGTGTGAAAATTGTTGTCTATCTAGTGAACCTTCGACATCTGTTCCACTCCATCCCTTTGGATAAATGCTTCGTATCTCAGCTCGAGAGATGTTCTTACCTCTCACTCCATGAGTTGATCTTGAATACTCGATCTTCGAGGAGATCATTTTCTGTAGAGTCTCCTTCTGTTGTCATCGTGTTGGATGAAGACCTCGCAAGCAAAGACGTCAAGATTGATTTGAGTCAAAAAATCAACATCTTCGAGAAGGGCAATTGGATCATGAAGATTGTGTTAGCTTTTGTGTCCCCTCTGTCTTCTTACCTCACGTCTTGAATCTCGGGACGAGATTCTTGTTTAGTAGGGGTGAGTTGTCACAGCCCTAGCGTTGCTTGTAACTAGTTGCATTAAAGCATCCATGCAACATGTTTGAATTCAAATGAAATTTTGAAATGGGGATGTTCAAACCCTAGCAGATAAAAATTTTAACTAGGTTCAATTCAAATATTTTCATTGGACCCAAAATGTCCTCCAAAAATGTTCGTTATTTCTGGAAAAAGGTTAAAACCTTAATCAGAGGTCATGCACATTTTTCCAAGGCATTTATGGTTCTTGAATTAATTCATAATTGTATTTGAGTTGGAGCAAATAAATTCTATAAATATTCTTATTGCTCCAACGATCGTGGAATATTTTGTGGAGCTCTAGGATAAACCTTATTGCATCCACAATAATTTCCAGAGAGCTGCAAAAATAATTTGATTAAGAAACCAAATTAAAACAAAACTGCAAAATTAGAAAACAGAAACAAAAAAATAGAAAAGAACAGAGACTCACGTGGACCCTTACCTACCTGGCGCCACCAACCGGCCCAGCTCCTAGACGGCCCAGTGTTGTGCAGCCCAGCTGCCAGTCGTCCTCCTCCTTGGGACAGAAGGACGTCGGGCGTGTGCCCCGTGCCCCGGCCACCTCCTGCTTCCCGCCGCTTCTAGAGGCCGCTAAGGCCGCCACGCAGCCCCCCTCGACCCCCTCGACCGCTCCCTACTCTCCCTGCCTCGCCTCTTTTGCTCTCTCTCTCTCGAAGCCGAGCGGAGCCGTCGCCGCCGTTCGCTACCGCCACGGCTACCGCACCCCCCTCGCCTCTCCGACGCGTCCCCGAGATCCGCATCGTCGTCCTCTTCGTCCACGCCGAGCCAAGCAACCGGGGAAGCACCGCATCGCCGTCCCTGCGTCATCTTCAACCTCTCGGTCGCCGAGATCGCTCTCGTCGCCCCACTCGCTCCAACGCCTTCCTTGAGCTGCTGACCTGCTCCTCAACCCCGCTGTGAGCTTCCGCTCTGAACCCCCCTCTTCCCCGCCTCGATTTCTTGCTGTAGCCGTCGCCCCCTTGAAGACCGAACTGCGCCGCCGCACGAGCTCGTCGTCGGCAATATTCCGGTGACCATTTGGACCCGTGCGTGTGCCCGTTGCACTCACAGCGCCGCATAGAGCCTCTTCAGCCTGCTACTTGCTCAAACGCAGGCCGTAGCACCAAAACCGCGAGCACCGAGCTTCGGCCGCCGCCCAACTCGCCGTCGCCGTTGCTTCGGGCCACCCCAGCTCCATTCGCTGCCACCAGTGGATGCGCCACTCCTCCAGCTCCCCGTAGAGCCAAACCCCGTCGCAAACCACCGTTTGTAGCGCCGTCCCGAGCAACTCCGGCGAGGTCCCGCCATCGCCGTGGTCGCCGGCGTCACTTGCTGACGTGGCTGCTTAATTAGCCACTAACCACCGCCCCGTGTAACTGACACTGGGCCCCACACACTTAACTAACCACTGTTTAATTCCTGTTTAGTTTAGATTAATCACAGTGGCCCCATGCGTCGGCATTGACCTTGCTGACGTGGCCGCCGACCGTTTACCCGCCGTGTCACTAATCGACATCGGGTCATCGACGATGGGTTCCACCGTCGTTTGACCGGTCAGCCACAGCCGACCTGCTGACGTAATGTTGTTGTCATGCTGACGCAGTAAATCTATTTCTGGATTTAGTTTAATTTTAAATAATCCAGAAATTGCAGAAAATGCCCAAAACTTCTAAAAATGATATAAATTCAAGCGTAACTCCAAATGATATAAGTTATATATGAAAAATGATCAGAAAAATCCAATCTATCCATTGGTACTTGTTTCATGCATGATAAAGCAATTTAACCTTGCTGTTCATACCAAAACATGATAATGCACATTATAAATTCATAACTTGAGTTTGAATTTGAACCCTTGGTTCAAATTAGCTCAAACCTTTCTGTTCTTAGTTGCATTAGGTCAAACACATTCATTTTTTGCCATGTCATGATCATGCATCATATTGTTGCATTGCATTGATTGTGTTCCCTCTCTGTTGCCGGTAATTGTTCCCCCTCAATAGACGTGGTACCGACGATGAGTTCGATGACACTGATGAAGAACTATACTATCTTCAAAAGTGTCAGGCAAGCATAAACCCCTTGTTCATTCCGATACAATCCCACTCTCTCGCTCCTGCTCTCTTTTACTGCATTAGGACAACAACGATTCAACTGTTACATGCTGCGGTAGTTGAACCCCTTTCCTCTGCATGACCTGTCATTGCCACAGTAAATAGATGAAACCCACTAGCATGAGTAGGAGTTGTTTGAGCCCTGATGTGCCTACTCATTCATGCTTGTTTGTCATGCCTGCTACTCTTAGAGTTGAGTCAGGTCTGATTCATCGGGAATGAATTGGAAAGTGGTGAACATGTCCTACTGTGTGTGAGCTAAGTGTGTGAACACGATTTGGTAAAGGTAGCGGTGAGAGGCCATGTAGGAGTACATGGTGGGTTGTCTCATTGAAGCCGCCCTCGAACTGAGTTCGTGTTTGTGATCCATGAACAGCTACTACCACGCATTGAATGCTTAAGTGCCCTCTCGACTTATTAATCAACCCGATCTCTGTCTCGAGTTGCAACTACTTTATGGTGTTTGTAGGTAGTGTTAGTAGTCTACCAAGTGGCACCCGGTACAGGTGGGCTTGGGACAGACTAGGCACAGTGGCCCGGTGTACCAAGTGGCACCCGGATGGTGGGCTTGGGAACCCTGCACACATCATTTGGGGTCGTGAGCGACACCCCGGCTGGATCTCCTTGCGGATGGAACCCGAATAGGCGATAAACCTGGACTAGAGACTGTGTGGTTAGTCAGGTCGTGGCCGACTCCCTCGCCAGGCTTCCGCTTGAAGGTTGCCGAGATACACGACGTGTACATGGTGGAAAGTGGTGAGAGCATGTGTGAAGAAGTACACCCCTGCAGGGTTGTCATTATCTATTAGAATAGCCGTGTCCATGGTAAAGGACTTCTAGGTTGCCTGTAGAGTTCATAGATAACTTGAAGTGGATACTCTAAAATACGCAAGATAAGCATGAGTGCTATGGATGGCGTTCTCATAGGGAGACAGGAGCGGATCCATAATGGCGTATTGATATGGTGAATATGTGGACTCGTGTGCGCCACCTCAAAGATTTACTTGTAGTCGTAGTTTAGGATAGCCACTGAGTCAAAGCAGGCTTGCTACAGTTAAACCCCGCCATCCCCTTTGTCGATAATGATGCATATGTAATTAGTTCTGATGTAAGTCTTGCTGGGTACATTTGTACTCACGTTTGCCTATTTTATGTTTTTGCAGAGAGACTTCTGTCTCGCTAGTAGTTTCCGCTTGGACTTCGACGTTTAGCTTGTTACCTCAGCTACGATCTTATGCCCCCGGCAGGATCTAGTAGATAGTCAGGCTTCTCAGCCTTTTTTATTTATAGTTGTATGTACTCAGACATGTTAAGCTCCGCTCGTGCTTTGATTTGTGTGCTCTGAATGTTGGGTCATGAGAACCATGTTTGTAATATCTCGCTCCTCGGAGCCTATTGAATAAAATACTTGAGTTGTATAGTCATGTTGTGATGCCATGTTGTATTTGCACATATCGAGCATATTGTGTGTATGTTATTGAAATGCTTGGTATGTGTGGGATTTGACTATCTAGTTGTTTATCCTTAGTAGCCTCTCTTACCGGGAAATGTCTCCTAGTGCTTCCACTGAGCCTTGGTAGCTTGCTACTGCTCCTAACACTTAGGCTGGCCGGCATGTGTCCTTCTTCGCTCTCGGTTCATCCTTCGGGAAATGTCACGCGGTGTTTACCGAGTCCTGTTAGCCCGCTACAGCCCGGCCATCGAGTCTTGCTAGCCCAGTTGCTACAACCCGGATTCACTCGCTGATGACCGACACGTTCGTTGCTGGGTCATGTATGCCTGTCCCTGTAAGTTAGTGCCACTTTGGGTTCACAACTAGCTATGTCAGCCCGGGCTCCTTGTCATATGGATGCTAGCGACACTATCATATACGTGTGCAAAAAGGCGCAAACGGTCCCGGGCAAGGTAAGGCAACACCCGTGGGAATACCGTGCGTGAGTCCGCAAAGTGTTATGAGGTGTTACATGCTAGATCGGTGTGGCTTTGAGTCGGGGTCCTGACATTTTGGGTCAAAGTTTGACCACGTACTGTATTTGACAAGCAAAATGTGAATGCATGTCACCAAAAATTGTATCGTTTGGTTCATATCTGAATGTACTTTCAAATTATATAACATATATTTTATTTGTGAAAATCATGGTCAATTATGACACAGAATAAAAGGGAGACTAGTTCATGTGGGGTCTCTTTCTTAATTGAAGGATAAATTGATTTTGATTTTGATCCACTCACAGCGTGCCGGCCCTCTCGTCCAATCCTAAATTGCTGCCGCACGCTCCCCTCCCTCTTCTCCATTGCAAAACCACCTCCTCTCCTCTCCATCATCTCCATTCCAAAAACATTGTCTCGCCTCTCCCGCTTCTCCATTCGATAGTACTAGAGAAGTGTTGTACTAAGTCTTCATGCACGTGCCCTAGAGGCGCAGTTGTCGTCATTTTGATCTAAAGCACTGGATTATAACATATAACATGAAAAATGCCACATGACAAGAAATCATAACCTCACTGCCCAAAGGAGACAACTTGAATCCCGATGGACAAACTAGACGAGGATCAAAGCTCAAATTAGAGATAAACTCGTAGAAAAGGGGTCCGTAGATAGATGTCCTAATTAACATAGCCGACTTGACCTAGATGGCAGCCGAGTAGTCTTCGTGCTTGTGCCCCCAATGACTAGCCCACCTCAGTTGTCGTTGTTTAACCCTCGCAGTGATCCGAAGCACATGACACCTAATTTTGCGAGATGACAAGAAACCTTTTTTAGATTTCTCACCAGAACTACAACCTTGTACAACACAGCCTGCACGATATGTAGACGATAGCCAATCCAGGCGTGTCTGCTGGAGTCTTATCACATGCATGGACGAACTGATCTTCCGTGTCTTGCAGGGATCGTCCAGGCACCAACGTAGTACAACACTTCTCTAGTACTATCGCTCGTCTCTCTCTTCTATTAACGGGGCCGGGGAGTGTGATTATGGTCGGTTCTCAATTGCGGTCCCACATGTGTGTGCAAACGCAGATGTGTGTTCCATTCGAAGAGCAGCGTGCCAGACCGACCAACGGTCTGGGGTGCGACGCGAACACGATGGGCATGCTGTATACTCCATACATGTGTACCATTGATTTCTTGAGGCTTTGCTCCATGGCGCAATCCATGGATACAAAATTAGTACTCTCTCCGTCTAGGTGAGTAAGTCATCTTACGATAACCAAATAGTCCCAAAACACATAGGCGCGGTGCATTAACTCTCACGTTGTTTCTTATTTTTTGACATAAATAGAGGAATCAACCAATAAGAGATGTGGGGCTTGTATGCTTTTAATGACTTGAGACTATTAAACATGACATGCAATGGTCAGTTCATTGCACGCAATGAGATTAATTAGCAAATAAACATTAAGTTCTCTCGTTTTCCTCTCCACCTTGGTCACGGTGCACAATCTAAGATGACTTATTCACCTAGACGGAGGGAGTATACTGTACTATTTAAAAGTTGAGGGCGGGGCTTTTCCTGCGCGGTAGGCGGGGCAGTTCCGCCTAGTCGGTTCGACAGAGACGCGAGAAGATGAGGGAGTAGGCTGCTGCAAACATAGGGCTGTGTGATTTGATAGCGAGTTACTGCTGGACAGGTGGGGCCCCGTGATTTTACTTGCCATTATCATTTTAACTGCGGTGCTACGACCAGTGTGAGTCTCCCGATTCTTGACCACCCCCATATAGGTGCCTCTCCCAATGCTCCACCATGTAGAGGCTGGCTCTTGCATGAGAGCCCACTTCTCCACTTTTTCCTTGCCTCTTTCCTCCACATATGCAAAAATACCATGTAAAGCGGGCTTGTAGCCCACTATTGTACTTGCTCCTACATGTGCTAAGCTTGCCACATAGGCATAAAGTCTGATGTGGCAAGTTAATTAAGAAGAGAGAGACTATTTTGGTGACCCAAGGAAGAAACGGTGCTAAGTGTGTGTACCTAGGTGAAAAGACAATTTTGAGACTATAGCTAATTAAATGAAGCAAACTTAGCAACAAAAAACTAAGCACCTATGCATTGGGGACTTGATTGCTAAGCTATTTAATGCCCTTAGCACCTCATCTAAGCACCATTTCATTGGAAGAGGTCACTCCTTGGCAAATGCAATAAATACTACAAAGAAAGAGATAGAGAGAAGTAAAAAAATACACTTATAGCTAACCTTGTTGTAGTATGAGTGACTAAGTGATGACTATGTATGACATGCCAACATCAGATAGCCTAATGCACCGTGTTAAATCTCCAAGGGCACGACCGCGCGAGCGAGGCAACGGTCGTGGTAGGTGTGACCATGATATGGGCTGCTGGCAGCCCTTGGATCTGAGATCGAACAGTCGCATGCTAAGTTGCTAAAAATTTGCAGGATAACCCTCCAAGATAGGATATTCACCCATAGGTCTAGAATCACGCCATGCAACCATTCAATCTCAGATCCAAGGGCTCTCGAAAGCCCGTATCATGGGAGAATGGAAAACCACTACCCTGTCATTCGCACGCTGGCAGTTCTCTCCTACCCGTCCCCGCACGTCCTTTAATATTACGGCAGTTTGCTCCTAGTCGTCCCATCCTTTCACATTACGGCAGTTCCATTAATCCTAACCCTCCTTCCAAATCCATGGCATCCCAAATCTCCATGATCGGCAGTGAGTACAAGGTTAGAACCATCACCGACGATGAGTTCGACATCATCTACACCCGTTCTTCCGCGACGGTGAAAGGATGCCTTGCTCGCTTCAGACGCATCATCGAAAACTCAAATGATGAGTGGGTCGCTGGGCTAGATGTTGAGTACACCACAATCCTTGGACGAGAGAAGGATCTAAAGGAGGAAGAGAGGAAGAATCCCGCCATAATCCAGGTTTGTGTGCATGACTTATGATTGGTCTACCACATATGCCATGCCGACGTTGAATGCCGGGATTTTAAGAACTTCCTCAAGAGCGACCTAGTCAAATTCGTTACTATAGACTTTATGAACGACGAAAGAGTCCTAGGTCGGATAGGCCTCGTTGTAGGCAACCCCTTCGACCTCCAGAAGAATTGGCTGCTGCCCTCCAGTGGTCAGCCTTCAATGCTGACCCAGGCAGGAGCCATGGTTCATCCTTCATACGGTAAACTGGAGAAACCTCCGTACACATTTCATCGTCATGCATGACAGTGGAACATACTAGATATAGACCACATCCACTACGCTGCAATGGATGGCTACCTATGTTTCAATATCTAGAAGGGTTGGATGAAGAGCAAGAGCCAAGTGTACGGCTCAAGCAAGAAGTATTGGCCAAGAGGAAGAGGGACAAGGACAAAGTCGAGGACGTGGACGAGGACTCCGAGTAAGGTGGTAGTGTCGTTGCTCATGGTGGTTCTAATGCAGTGTCTACCGGATTAGTTGCATAGTTTAATTTCAGGTGTGCTTAGTTTAATTTGAGGCGTGTGTTGTGCTGAGCCCCCAGCAGAACTATGTTATGTTTCTTCTCATTACTTTAACTCTTCAGTACGTACATACTAATATTTCTTTAATAGAATTTAGCACCCCATTTAAGCACGTACTAGCTTTTTTAATAGTACTATATGCATAATTTGGCGACGAGCGCTCTCTATATGTACCACCTTTTTTAAGTTTCAAGTTTTGCTCCATGGCGCAATCCATCAATACTACTACTGTACAAAAGCAGGGGAGTCTAGCTTGGTCTGTTTCATGAGAGGCGAGGGCCTTTGTGATTTGACGGCTCATTACTGCTGGAAGGCGGGGCCTTGTGATTTGACTGCTCGTATAAATGTGCCGATGACCTGAAGAGGAGCAAAGAACCGTGCGGTATACTCAAGTTTTCCACTGGAGTAGTACTATGATGGAGGACCACGAAACACGGCAGCCCAGTGCCATATGGCGATAAAAATGATCTAATTTGCTAGTCATCTCATTGTTAGCATTGTTCTATTCATGCCTCGCAAAGAACGTGACTCGTGCGACGAAACACCCGAAGCAAAAGATGAAACACAGGAGCAAAAGAAGAAGGAAGATTATCACCCCAAATGATCTAATTCGCCGTGGAGTCGTAACTGCTTCTTCATCGCCTCCACGACCTCCATCTCCTTGCACGTCTCCTCCGCCATCCTCTTCATTTTGTCCATAACGCGGGATTTCTCGACGCGAGCCTTCATCATCTGTTCCACGGCCGCATTACATACCTTGACAGCAGCCGGATGCTTGATGCGGAGCTTCGCCAACTCCTCCTTCTTGTCACGCCCAATATGCGACCCTATCCAAAAGGAACTCGAAGGTCCCACCAAGGATAGACCCGCATATTTGAACGCTTTTGCAAGGTGGATATCATTACATCAACATTACATAATAGATGGGGATACATGCAAGAGGCATACAATGCCACACGAATACATCAATACAACATACAAGAACAAGATCCGACTACGGATGAATCATAAACAGAAACTCAAACAATATCCATCCTGCTAGCCCAGGCTGCCGACCTGGAACCTATCCCCTGATCGAAGAAGCAGAAGAAGAACTCCAAAACAAGCAAACATCGCTCTCGCGTCAAGATCGTCGCATAACTCTGTACAAGAATCTGTTGTTGTAGTAATCAGAGCCACGAGGACTCAAAGAATCCCATTACCATGGGTATCAAGACTAGCAAAGCTTAATGGGAAAGGAAGGGGTAAAGTGGTGAGGTTGCAGCAGCGACTAAGCATGATATGGCGGCTAACATACGCAAATGAGAGCGAGAAGAGAAGCAAAGGAACGGTCGTCAACTAGCAATGATCAAGAGGTGATCCTGAACTCCTACTTACGCCAAACATAACACGTAAATCGTGTTCACTTCCGGACTCACGAGAAGAGACCATCACGGCTACACACGCGTTGATGCGCTTTAGTTCGGATCTGGTGTCAAGTTATCTACAACCGGACATTAACAAATTCCCATCTGCCACATAACCGCGGCACGGCTCTCGAAGTTTATACCCTGCAGGTGTCCCAACTTAGCCCATGACAAGCTCTCGCGATCAACGAAGAATAGACCTTCTCCCGTGAAGACCCGATCAGTCTCGAATCCGGTTTACAAGACATTTCGACAATGGTAAAACAAGACCAGCAAGACCGCCCGATGCGCCGACATCCCGATAGGAGCTGCACATATCTCGTTCTCGTGGCAACACCGGATAAGCGGCGCATGTACCGACGAATCTAAGTTGCCAAGGAATGGTCCCAAGACGGTGCTCTAGTTTGGACCAACACTTAGACAAGCATTGGCCCGGGGCTATAATAAAGATGACCCTTGGGTTAATTACTCCCAAGGAAAAGTAGGTGGTGGTGAGGCAAATGGTGAAACCAAGGTTGGGCCTTGCTTTGGACAAGTTTTATTCAAAGCGAACCGTCGGGGGTCCCATAAATAACCCGACCAAGTAGGAACGCAAAATCCGGGAACATAACACCGGTATGACGGAAACTAGGGCGGCAAGAGTGGAACAAAACACCAGGCATAAGGCCGAGCCTTCCACCCTTTACCAAGTATATAGATGCATTAATAATATAAGAGATATTGTGATATCCCAACCAAAATCCTGTCCACCATGGAGAAATCTTCAACTTCACCTGCAACTAGCAACGCTATAAGAGGGGCTGAGCAAAGCGGTAACATAGCCAAACAACGGTTTGCTAGGAAGGGTGTCAAAGGTTAGAGGTTCATGGCAATTTGGGATGGCTTGATAAACAGGTAATAGGTAGCGCAGCATAGCGATAGAACGAAGCAACTAGCATAGCAATGATAGTAGTGAGATCCAGGGTAGCGGTCATCTTGCCTGAAATCCCGCTAGGAAGAAGAACGAGTCCATGAAGAAGATGAAGCCACGAAGACGAACCAAGCAGAGACGAACAAATTCTCACGATCGCAGCGAAACGGGAACTATCGAGAAGAAGCACACAACATAGTAAACACACCACACAAGAACAAGACATGATGCACAACAAGCATGATGCATGAGAAAGCTAGATGAGGCTACTCATGGCAAGAGATGATGCAAACAAGAACAACACATCAAGGCATGTTTAAATGAGGCCGGGAACAACATATAACAATTCCGGTAAGTCCTCATATGCATATTTCGAAATTGGTCCAGAACTGAATAAACCTTATGTTCAAGTTGTTAAACAGCAAGTTAAGATGCACCAAGATGATCTACACGAAATTCTAGTCAAGTTACATATAAAGTTCACTAGATTCGGAGCTACGGCCTAGAAGATATGAGCAAAAAAAGTTAAACATGGCATTGATGCAAAATGCATACAAACATCAAGCAAACACCTCAAAACAAGGAAGCAACATGATAATATGAAGCTACATGCAAAATCAAGCAAGTTTCATATAGAGCACACTCAAAACGGAGCAACGGTGCAACACATACACTCTATACAAGTCATAGCAACAATCTGTCCATAATAGCAACTAGGCATATTACAAGCATCAAAACAATATGCTACGGTACCCCAACATAATAACAAAAGGCATGGGCATGAAGTACAGGTAAAGCACAACAAAACATGAACACTGAGCTATCTCCAGAAACAACTAGAACATGCTCAAAATGACATGGAGAGATTGCAAATAATAATAGTTTCAGACTTTAGCAGAAATAACATCAGGTTGCAATGTTTAGGGCTATCAAACAACATGTTACAGGAACTTATCATGGCAAACAAAGGCATGGCATGAATCTAATAAAAGCATAGATCAAAAGACCCTTAATGACCATGAGCCAAAAAGGCATAGAAAATATGATGGCACCCATGTAAACATGGCAAAAGATATTACAGATTCATACATGGCAGGAACAACAATAAGTAGGCATGTTGGTGAGCTTGAACGACTCACCACAGAGCAATACATGGCATGGCAAGGCAACCAACAGTAAGAAGGCATGTTTATGAAGCTAAGCATGGCAAGAGCAAGGTCATAGGGTGCATGGATCACTAGCAAAACACATGGGAACTAGTGAACTTAATGTTAATAGGCTGACAGCAACAATATCAAGCGACTTTGGAGCAAGATAACAACATGATACAGCAGGCTATAATTGCAAACAAGGGCATGAATGGATAGAGCATGACATGTATATCAAAACATGTTTATAGAACATCTCTAGATTATGCATAGAATGATTAGTAGAAGCATGTTAACATAGCAACAAAATATAACAGAATCATGTCAGAAAACAAAGAACAAGAATTACCCTACTTAGCAAGCTTGATACACTCAGCACACAACTCACAAAAATACATGGTTGGCACCCCTGGAAAGATGGCATCGCATAGATCAACATTCGTGTAGACATCAACCTCATAGGATGCACACATCAATCATGGCAAAAATGACAAATAAGCAAGTTATAACAGCCAAAGAGGTTAACAAAGAACATGCACTCTTCCAACAACATTTCGGGCATCAAGATGAGCTCAAATGAAAATGATGCAATGTAATGAAATGAAGTACTCGTTGAGACGAACAATTTGACATATTACACGCACGAAACGGAGCTACAGATGCAGAGATATGATGGCATGAACATGGCATGAAAATTACCCAGAAACGGGGACTTAGTCATTTTTCAGGAAAAAAACATGCGGGCGCAAAATAACTAAGATGCGCGCGGGGCGGGGCTTAGCGGGTCGCTCACCATTGGGCTCGACCCAGGTCGCAGGGAGGAGGCCGGCTTGGGCCGGTCGGAGCTGGGCTGGGCCGGCGGGGACTGGGCTGCGGGGCCCACGAGCCGGCGGCGCGGGTCGTTGACCTCCTCCCGCTCGCACGAGGGGAGGCAGGAGGTCGCTGCGACGGCGGCCGGAGGCCGACGCCGCCGGGGAGAAGGGCGAGGCCGGGTCATGGCGCGGCCGAGGAGGAGCCGAGGCGGCGGCGGTCCTCCCCGGCCGGATCCCACCGGATCAGCGCGCGAGCGGCGCTGGTCGACGAGGCGGCGGGCGGCGGCGCGCCGCGCGCCAGGAGGTGGGCGACGGCGAGGTCTCGGGTGGCGCCGCGGGCGGAGACGGAGGCCGGCGAAGCGGGCGGCGGGCGCTGGCGGCGGGCGCCGGAGGGCGGCGGAGGCGGCGGAGCAGCCGGGCGGTGAGGAGAAGACGCTTGCGGCGGCGGGTTGAGCGGCGCCAGGGGCGTGGCGCGCATGCGGCCTTCGCTGGCTCAGATCGGCCGGGCGGGCAGCGGTCAGCCTCGCGGCTGCGACGGCGAAGTGGGCGCGGGGCGACACGTGGCGAGCTCAGATTCGCTGCGGGTGGCTGCGGACATGTCCGGCGGCGGGGAATTTCATCCGGTGGCGCGGAGGGGAAATGATCTAGGGTTTGGACTGCGAAAATTCGGGGGGAGACACCTATTTATAGGTAGAGGGAGCTAGGAGAGTCCAAATGAGATGCGGTTTTCGGCCACGTGATCGTGATCGAACGACCGAGAGCATGGAGGGGGGTTTGCTGGGTTTTGGGCCACTTTGGAAGGGGTGTTGGGCTGCAAACAAAAGAGGCCTTCACGGTTACCCAGTTAACCGTTGGAGTACCAAACGACCTCCAAATGGCACGAAACTTGACAGGCGGTCTACTGGTGCTATACCAAGGCCGCTTGGCAAACCTCGGGCCATTCCGAGAACGTTTAACACCCGCACACAGAAGAGAGGCAAAAGGGGGCGCCAGGGAACATAGGAGTGCCGGATTGCAAAACGGACAACGGGGAAAATGCTCGGATGCATGAGACGAACATGTATGCAAAATGAAATGCACATGATGACATGATAAAATGCAACACGCAAGCAAATGACATGGCAAAGACGGCGAATAACTGGCGGACACCTGGCGCATCAAATCCGGGGCGTTACACTTCTGTTCCATGACGAGGGCCTGCAACATCTTCATCGAGGAACTACTATTCTCATGCTGCTTCTTCCAGCCGGCGTTCTTCTCCTTCAACAGGTCAAGCTCGTGGCAGAGCTTCGCCTTGTCCTCCTGAAGTTGCAGGATTTCATCGGTCGCCTTCTTCTCCGAGGCAATGCTCTTCTTCAGTAGCATCACCAAGCCGGCGGTCAACTCCCCCTGCTTATTGAGCTCAGCGGGCATGTCGTCGAGGCTCTCCTTCAGCAGCTCCACCAAGCTATGGATGAACTCCTTCTGCTTATTGAGTTTCTTATTGAGTTGATCGGGCATGCCGTCGAGGGATAACGACTCCAACGCCGCAGGCTCGGCATGTTTGCCTCCGCGGCTAGGGCGCTCCTGGGAGCCATCGTCTGCTCATGAGAGATCTTTCGAGGTCTCTGTGTGGCGGCGAGCCCTCTTTTTTTCCGCAGCCTTGGTTACCGCTCCCTTGTTATGGGTAGTTCTCGACCTAGAGCTCTGCTCACCGGCCATGGCAAGGATGGACGAAGAAGAAGCACTTATGAGGAGGAAAGGTAGAGTAATTTTCGGTTAGGTAGTTCCCCTTTTTATAACCTAAGTACTAGCACTAGTACTAATACCTGCAGAGTGGGAACACGTTCAAGTTTGGTACGTACTAGTAGGTGTGAGCAGGCTTGCACTTAATTGTAGCACTAGTAGTACTTTCGAATGTGATGGGAACAAGGTAAAGATTAATTGATGGTTTTGGTTTTGAGGCCCAAAACGGCTCCCGATGAGTTTAGTGGAACATAAATTTCAAGTAGACTACACTGCTCAAATGCATAAATATTATTTTACTGTCAAAAATTGGCACAAAATACGAAGGAGACCAATGGAAGTACTACTAGCAACCCATGATTTAACTACTCGCATGCGCGTAGTGGAGTAGTAGTGTCTTTCATCCGCCCTCACGTCCACTCAATTTGCATGCGCTGTATTAATTGACCATCAATGAAGTGAACGACTTTACACATGTCAAATTATCACATGGGGTGGATCTTGGTACAAAATTGCATCCGCCCATGTACCCGCGTGTGCGTGCGAGGGAATGAGTGCGTGCATGGCATGCGTGCACATCTTCGCTTCGTGCATGTACCGCCAGTATGGCTCAGGGAGGACGAGTACATTCTTCTGGAACCAGCAGCACGTCACTGTGATCAATCCACACAAGGAGGTCACGACAACGCCTCCACATGTGCCACGTGGGTTCATGAACTGTAAGAGAGACACTGTGTAGCGTGCCATTGGAATTCTAATTTACGTGTTTTCCACATACTCGAAGTACTAGTAAGGTACACATGCATTTCACGCATCAGATTTTGCAACCAAATTATGAATAAATACCACACTATAGCATGTAAGCTCTGAGTCATATATGCCCGATGTAGACCTTCATTTAATTCTTATAGTTCATCTCATTCAAAATCAATTATTTTTTATAAAAAAGCTAGGGCCTCTTGGATTCGTAGGATTTCCAAAACGTGGGAATAGGAAAAACATGGGATTATAGTGGAATGTCCTCTTGAATCCTACAGGATTGTATGAGTGTTTGATTGCGCATAGAAAAAACGCAGAATTCTTTCAAAGAGGTTTGAGTGGATGGGATGTTTCCTATGAAATCTAGTGCAAATGAATCATATGGAAAAATTCCTATGGTTTACAATCCTACGAATCAAACAACCAAGATAAAAAAATTCCTAAGGATAGGATCCTCCAAAATTCCTTTGAGAATCCTTTGAATCAAAGAAGCCCTTAATCTATTTTATGATTCGTGGAATTGTGCATTGTAAAGCATAAAGTAAAAACAAATAATGGCAATTCAACTAGAAAAAAGTTTGGGCAGTTATGATACGGAAGATTCTAGAACAAAGGAGAACCACTGTTGTTTTGAGGTTCGTGCATTATGCTTAAGTTCAACCATGGAGTCTGCTAGATTGTACATGTGGCAAAATCTGGTGGGGGCTAGAATATTGTGCGAGGGGCCGAGTGGAGGGAGATTATGAAGGAGTGCACAAGTGCGAGATCGATATTTAGAGAGAGGGGTCGAGAACGTGCGTTGTTGCGTGCAGTGGCGGAGCCATGAAAAATAAATGAGCTAGGAGGCCAAGCATTGCTAATCCTTTACGAGGAGGGCCAATTCATGAACTTAAACCATTTTTACCAGCAATTATCTAATGATCACATTCATATTAGCCTCGATATATAGTGATGTTAGGGGGGGCAGGGCCCTTGCTGCCCCCTGTCTTCGCCATTGTGCGCGCGTCTGAGAGATGAAGCGGAATGCATGGATGATGAGAGGGGGACGTTGGATATATAATTAATGTGGGTGTAGTAGCTATATATGTAGGGGTTGTTTGGTTCTAGGACTAGGAGTGCCACACTTTGTCATACAATGTTGCCAAACTTGCCTAAGGTTAGTTCTTCAAAATGAAAGCCACAAGTTGGCAAGCCTAAGGGAATCTTGCCACACTTGTTATGTGTATGCGATGTGGGATCATAGTGTGGCTTGCCTAAGATGTGGCTTGAACCAAACACACACCTAAGTTGGTCAAATTTGCCTAACCTTAGGTGTGGCAAGCTTTGGCAAACTTAGTCTCAAACCAAACAACCTCGTAATCCTATATAGAGAGGTATAGATTGATCGATGTGGACATGGGATAGAGGGTGAGACCTCACTAGATATATAGATTGATCGGTTTGTGTGGAAAACTATGAAAGACCTAGCTATACACACACACACACAGAGGAACATCGATTGTTGCACATGCACGCGTGAGAGATAAAGAATGCCCGATATGATGGAGAGGGGGATGTGTGTGTGTGTGCCTTCATGGGAGACTGACCTGAAGAAAAAGATTGCATGTGTGCGATGGATAATGCCGACTGGTAGTGTGTGTGCATGCATGCACTAGAGAAAGTTAGTGGTACAATTATAAAGAGAAGACGACTGTGTGGGTGTAAAATACTAGGTGAGGTCATAATAAATGTAAAGTTGAATTCAAATATTTGAATAAGAGATCATGATGTTTGAAACCCATGCATGCATGAATATAACGGAGATCTGCGCGGTGTGGTTTCGAAACGAGCATGTTGTAATGTATAAACATTGAAAAAGGTCAGGCTGATTTGAATTTGAGATACCGATGGCAGACATCGTTTAGCCACATTGCATCCGTGCATGGGCACACTGTTCTAACTGGAGATGATGGGTGGCTTTCGCATCACATATATATATACCCCTATATATATGTTATATTTTATATTTTTTATATTATGTGCGGGTAACTTTAAATTTGAAAGATGGTCGTTGGATGAGGCGAATCCGATGGTGCAGAGATGGCAAATTTGAGCACTATTGGCCGTTGGATATCATCTAGATTCCACCAGATTTTGCCACATGTACAATCTAGAAGAATCCATGGTTGCACTTAAGCATAATGCCCAAACCTCAAAACGCAAGCACTTCTTCTTTGTTCTAGAATCTTCCATATCAGAATTGCCCAAGTGTTTTTCTACATGATTTGCCATTATTTGTTTTTACTTTATGCCTTACAACGCACAATTCCATGAATCTTAAAATAGATTAGCTTTCTTATAAAAACTAGATGATTTTGAATGAAATGAACTATAAGAATTAAACGAACATCTACATCATGCATATATGACTCAAAGCTACATGCTATAATGTGGTATTTATTCATAATTTGGTTGCCAAATCTAATGCGTGCAATGCACGTGTACCTTACTAGTCTAAATGGTGTTTGTGTGTGTGTTGTGCATCTTGAGGTGCGAATTATCTTTTTTCGGGTACATGTTAAGCTTGTTCTCCTGAAATTTCAAGCCGCGCCTTGTTATGCCGAACTTTCAAGCTAACGTCTCTGTCTATCGTGCTGCGAAACTCCCGCCTCTTCAACCCACGCCTTGTTACCCCAAAATATTTAAGATATATCTTTGTCTTGTTGTTGTCGGCGTTCTGGGAACGGGGTCCCAGACTTGCTCGCTCATGTGCGCAAGGTGGCTCAAAGGAGGCCCAAGACAGCCCATCTTCATCAACGCAAGCTCAAGACCTCGCGAGGGGCCAGATTGCTGGGCGGACGAAAAGGAGCTTCCTCAGGCGCTGCCTCGTCAGGCTGGCTCATGAGGAGGCAGAGAGTTCAAGGTGGGGTACCTCGCGAGGTGCCCATGACGCAAGCCATGACGACCAACGGCGCCAGTCGGGTGCCAGCCCACGCAGTGTCCTCCTTTCCTCTTTGGTGCAAAGGGAGCAAGCACAGGCGAGAGCATCAAGCAAAGGCGTCCATTTTGGTGCAACAAGACAGGGACCAGCCCAACGGCCAGAAGGAAGTCATTGTGGAGCCCGAGCCGGTGTCACCACCAGAGCCTTTGATAGGCGAGGACCAACTTTAGTCAGGATAAGTGTACCCGTTGTTCCCCTTCAAAATGGCCAATTGTTGGCGCCCTTCCCGCTCAATATTTGGGAAGAGACCCAGGGCCCTTGCCTATAAATAGGACTAGCCACCCGCCAGGCAGAGGCATCGAGAGAACAAGGATAGGAAGACATACAGAGAGAGAGAGGTGACTGAACTCCCCCTAGCAGTTCATCGCACCAGCCAAGAACAGACCCTCGCGAGGCTGTTCTCCCTTTGTATTGTTCATCATCAAGCCCAAGAGGCAATCCACCACACCACACACTGGAGTAGGGTATTACACCACAATGGTGGCCTGAACCAGTATAAATCTTGTGTCCCTTGTGTTGTTCTGTTTAGTAGTTTAGGTCCTAGCAATTTGGCGAGGAGCGAGCCGGTAGAGGGTTGAATCTCCGCGCGCACCCCAGTGTTCGAACCTCAAGTGTCTGCCAGAACCCGAAATCCGACATTTGGCGCGCCAGGTAGGGGTGCGCCGGAATTTGCCTTCCGTTGCCTCGTTCTTCTCCGACCATCGCATCCATGTCTGACGCTCGTCGGGCTCGCGCCGGGCGCCGAGCCGCCCTCGCCTCCTACGCCATCCGGCGGCTCCGTCGGCAGCAGCGCCCTCGCTGTTCCCGTCGCCCGCCGTCAACACCGCCACCGGCCCGGCGGGGAACGGGCAGCAAGCATCATCCCTGCATTCCCCAGTGACCTCTAGGGAGGAGCCGCGCAGCTTCTTCCCCACCCACCCCGTCGCGCCGGCTCCTTCGGTCGTCGCGGCCCTCCTGGGCGGCTCGCAGGCGCCGCCCTCCAGCCGCCACGTCAAGACATTCGTCCGCCGGGTCGGCGCCACCTCCACGCGGTAGGGGGCTCCCTCGGGCCGGACGGAGCCGTCGGCCGGGCTGACCTTCGACTCTGAGGACCACCCCACCAACTCGGCCTGCTCGGGTGCGCTCCCCATGCTCTTCACACCCACCATCTGCCAGGTGGCCGTCACCAGGACCCTCATCGACGGTGGCGCGGGCCTCAATGTGCTCTTAGTTGAGGCCTTCAACCTCCTCTGCATACCCCGAGAGCGGCTGCAACTGAGCCGGCCTTTCTCGAGCGTCGGAGGTGGGTCGGCCAGCTCCTTGGGGCAGATCCGACTTCCGGTGACTTTTGGCACCTACGACAATTTCCGCACGAAGCTGGTCGATTTCGACATCGCCCCCATCGGCCTCCCCTACAATGCCATTCTCGGCTATCCAGCATTGGCCAAATTCATGGCCGCGACTCACCCGGGGTACAACCTCATGAAGATGCCCGGGAGCAACGGCGTCCTCACCGTGCCCGGGAACACCAAAGGTGCGCTGCGAGTACTCAAGCTCGCCCGCAAGACGGCGGCGGCGGCGCGGCCCGTCGACGCGGAAACCTCCAAGCCCAAGGGGGCTGCACCGACCAAGAAGAAGCAGTTGTTCACCCAAGACAAGGCGGAAACCAAGCAGGTACCTGTCGATGAGGACGGGTCCACTGACGCCACTTTCACCATAGGCGCCAACCTCGAGCGAGAGCAGGAAGAAGCCCTGGCCAAGTTCCTACGTGCAAACAAGAAGGTGTTCGCCTAGGAGCCTGATCAGCTGGCACGGATCCCACGGGGCATAATCGAGCACCACCTCAACGTGTGCCCCAACGTGCGTCCCGTGAAGCAGAAGGCGAGGAGACAGTCCACTGAAAAGTAGGCCTTCATCGTCCAAGAGACCCGCAAGCTAGAGGCCGCGGGGGTTATTCGCGAGGTCCGATACCCAGATTGGTTGGCCAACCCCGTGGTTGTGCCAAAGACGGGAGGAAAGGAACGCATGTGTGTCGACTTCACCAACCTCAACAAAGCATGCCCGCAATATCCGTTCCCGCTCCCTCGCATCGACCAGGTCGTCGATTCCACCACTGAGTGTGACCTGTTATGCTTCTTGGATGCCTTCTCCGGGTATCACCAGATCAAGATGGCGGTGGAAGATGTGGAGAAGACGGGTTTCCTAACCCCATGTGGGGTGTACTGCTATACATGCATGCCATTCGGACTGCGCAACGCAGGGGAAACCTTTCAGCGGCTCATGCACATCACCTTGGGCCCGCAGCTCGGGAAGAATGTGGAAGCTTACATCGACGACATTGTAGTGAAGTCTCGCGAGGCCAAGACCCTGATACAAGACCTGGAGGAAACCTTCGCGAGCCTCAACGCAGTGAGCCTGCGACTCAACCCGGAGAACTGTGTGTTTGGGGTCCCCTCGGGCAAGCTCTTGGGTTTCCTCGTATCCCACTGAGGCATCGAGGCCAACCCAGAAAAGGTCAAGGCAGTTGAGGACATGAGCCCACCAAAGACCCTCAGGGAAATGCAGAAGCTCATGGGGCGCGTGACGGAACTGGGGCGCTTCATCTCCCGATTGAGGGAGTGGGCTCTGCCTTTCTTCCAGCTGATGAAGAAAAAGGGGCCCTTTGAATGGACTGAGGAGGCCGACAAGGCATTCCAAGATCTCAAGAGATACCTAACCAGCCCTCCAGTGATGGTGGCCCCGCGCCCTCAAGAGCCCTTGGTACTCTACCTCGCCGCCACTCCCTACTCCGCTAGCGCAGCCCTGGTGGCAGTTAGAGAGGAGCGTCGGGCCAGGACCACGGCAGCCACCCGAGCCAAGGCAAAGCTGGATCAAAAGGAACTCGCGGAAGTCACCACCATGACGGAGGAAGATCAGCCGCCGCAGCGGAGCGCACCAGGGGCGGGGGAGGCTCTCTCTCCAGACAACCAGCTTCTGGAGGCTCCACCACCTCAGGAGGCACCACGGCTTTTGGAGGCGCAACCAGTACTGACGCCCCAAGCCTCGTCGAGCACCCAGTGTACTTCGTCAGCACGGTGTTACGGGATGCAAGGGCACGGTACCCCATGCCACAGAAGCTCCTCCTCGCGCTGCTAGTGGCTTCGCGCAAGCTGCGGCATTACTTCCAGGGTCATCCAATCAAGGTTGTCTCGGCATACCCCTTGGAAAGGGTGCTCAGGAGCCCTAACTCAACCGGAAGGGTCGCCGAGTGGAACATTGAACTGCAAGCATTACAGCTCGAATTCAGCACGACCAGAGTCATCAAGGGGGCCGCGCTAGCAGATTTCGTGGCCGAGTGGACAGAGGCACCGGGCCTCAGGGCCGGCGAGGATCGATCCCTCTCCCCAGGAAGCGAGGCGCCAGAAGGCTGGGTCATGTACTTCGATGGAGTGTTCTCCAGGAAGGGCGCTGGGGCTGGGGCGGTGCTCATATCTCCCACTCAGGACAAGCTCTACTACGCCGTGCAGCTCTGTTTCCAGCAAGGCGAGAAGGTCTCCAACAATATAGCAGAGTGCGAGGGGCTGATAGCGGGCTTGAAGGCCGCCGCTGCCCTGGGAGTGAAGCATCTTACTATCAAGGGTGATTCGTAGCTCCTTGTCAATTTCTCCAACAAAGTATACGAACCGAGAGATGAGCACATGGAGGCCTACCTTGCGGAGGTCCGCAGGATGGAGAAGCAGTTCTGGGGGCTGGAGCTGCAGCATGTGCCCCGCGGCACTAATCAAGAGGATGACGACGTCGCCAAACGAGCCTCCAGGAGGTTGCCCCAGGAGTCGGGCGTCTTTGAGGAACGGCTCTTCAAGCCTTCAGCCCTGCCACCATTGTCGAGCACAGCACAGCCTCGGTGGAGCTTCTCACCACCGCCTCGGGAGCCCCAGCCTGTGGCCCGGCCACAGGAGCATGCCTGCTCCTGACGATGGAACCTCAGGAGGGGTGCTGGATCACAGAGCTCATGAGCTACTTAACGCAAGGGACCTTTCCGGAGAAGGAGGAGGAGGCAGAGCATGTGGCACGGCAAGCCACAGCGTACTGCATCATGGATGGAGAGCTCTACCGGAAACGACCGAACGATGTATCCCTGCGCTGCATCACCAGGGAACAAGGGAAGGAACTGCTAGGAGACATACACGGTGGAGACTGTGGGCATCATTCGTCGTCACGGACCCTCGTCGGCAAGGCGTTCCGCAGTGGTTTCTATTGGCCCACCGCGCTCAATGACGTTGTTGAGCTTGTGAAGGCTTGCGAGGCCTGCCAATTCCATGCCAAGCAGATCCATCAGCCGGCAGGAGGTCTGCAAACCATACCCCTCACATGTCCATTCACGGTCTGGGGGCTGGATATCCTGGGCTCTTTTCCTCGGGTGCCAGGGGGCTATCGCTACCTCTACGTCATCGTGGACAAGTTCACCAAGTGGGCCGAAGTTGAGGCCGTCCGCACCATCCCTGCTGGTTCTGCGGTAAAGTTCATCAAGGGCATCGTGAGCCGGTTCGGAGTGCCGAACCGCATCATCACTGACAACGGTTCGCAGTTCACCAGTAATCTTTTCAAAACATATTGTGCTAACCTTGGGACGCAGATATGCTACGCTTCGGTGGCGCACCCCCGAAGCAACAGCCAGGCTGAGCAGGCCAACACAGAGGTCCTGAGGGGCCTCAAGACCAGGACATTCAAGAAGAAACTGGAGGCCTGTGGCAGAGGCTGGTATGACGAGCTTCAGTACGTGTTGTGGTCCATCCGCACAACCGCGACCAAGCCGACTGGAGAGACTCCCTTCTTCCTGGTCTACGGAGCCGAAGCGGTCCTCCCTCACGAGGTCAAGCGTCGATCCGCGCGGGTCCTGGCATTCGATGAGACACTACAGGACGCCATGCGGGGACGGACCTCGTCTTTGAGGAGCGCCGCCAGAAGCTGCTTACGCGAGCGGCAAGGTACCAGCAGGCACTCCGGCGATACCACTGCCGCAACATCCACCCAGAACTCTCGAGGTAGGGGACCTCGTGCTCCGGCGGGTCCTCTCCAGGGAGGGACTGCATAAGCTCTCTCCCATGTGGGAGGGCCCATTCAAGGTTGTTCATGTTTCCAGGCCCGGCTCCGTGCACTTGGAGACTCAGGAGGGAGTACCTATACAGAACGCGTGGAACATCCAGCACCTTCGGAGGTTTTACCCCTGAAAAGGCCCAGAGCCTGTGAAGAAGGCGAATGCCTGTGAAGCTATCTTTTTGGAAAAGGCCCAGAGCCTGTGAAGAAGGCGAATGCCTGTGAAGCTATCTTTTCGAAAAAGGCCCAGAGCCTGTGAAGAAGGCGAATGCCTATGAATCTATCATTTTGGAAAAGGCCCAGAGCATGTGAAGAAGGCAAATGCCTGTGAAGCTTATCTTTCTGGAAAAGGCCCAGAGCCTGTGAAGAAGGCTAATGCCTGTGAGGCTTATCTTTTTGAAAAAGGCCCAGAGCCTGTGAAGAGGGCGAATGCCTATGAAGCTGACGCGTTTGGGAAAGGGCCCGGAGCCCGTGAAGAGAGCCAACGCCCGTGAAGCTTGCTTCCCCAAAGAAAGGCCCGGAGCCTGTGAAGCTCGCCGCCCGTGACACTCTCACGTAATAATGAGTTGGGGCTGTACACGCCCCGGAGTCTCAGGGGTGCCGGCCTCAGGCCCTGGGGCTCCCTCCCACGCCCAGTGGCAGCACTTAGCTCCGCACTGGTGAGAATACGTCGAAGACTAGACTAGGTGCCGGACACGGTTTTTTCATTTTCTTTTTGCAGTTGGCTAATTATTCCCATTTGGAGTTTTTATCGAAACTATCGCCACCTTTCGATCCGTGGTTCTTCGACCTTTTTCGCTCTCCTGCCTCGATTTCTCTTGCACGGGGGCTCGCGAGGCAGACGGCCCGGAAGCCCTCGTGAGCGTTCCTACCCCTATCGCTCAAGTTTTCACGACCCGGGTCCACAGCCGGAGCACCCCTCCGGACCATGCCTCACGGGCGCCACGACGCGAACACGGGGCCTGGGTCGGTCGCCCCCGCGGCCGGGGCCAGGGATTACTTGCGAATGGGCGTACAACAGAAAGGAACAGTGTCGGGATAACAAAAGCAGTACAATGATTAACGACGTTAACCCAAATGCGCCCCCACAGGGCCACACATTGATGTCTTTTTTGCGCAGGAGAAAAGAAAGGAAAAGAGCAAAAGCAAGGCGAAGCACGTCCCGTGCCGGCACTCTCGGAAGACTCGAGCCACCTCCGGAGCTCAGGCGGACTCCCTCTCGCGCTTCACCGGGGCGCGACGGCGAGCAGACCCGCTGCCACCCTCCAAGCAGGCGCGGCGGCGTGGGGGCTGGCCGCGGCCGCTGCTAGAAGAGTCTCCACCCGAAGAAGAGTTGGTGAAGCTTGAGGAGTCACGGGCATCGCCAGCCGCCCGCGCGCTGCCCTCTCCGTCCACACCGGGGCTGAGTCCCCGGCCGCGGTCGTCGTCTTCAGGGCAGCACCCCATGCGGCGACCATCTTCCCCAAACACCCTCACATAGAGGGTGGCGTCGCCGTCGTACTTGAAGTGCAGGGAGCACCGGTGGTGAAGACCACGCGCGTGAGCAAACATCTGCCAGCCGCGGGTCAGGGACAGGTTCCCTGTAGCGGAGACCTCCAGAGAAGCCCACGAAGCCCGGCTGCAGTAGCCATCCGCCTGGAGCCAGAGGCCACCCAGGCGCCACCGAGAGCTCACCTGTGGAAGCGAGGAGCTGAAGCCGGCACCGGACGGCTCTACCGCCCAAACCATGAACTCCGGCAGCGCCTCCGCAGCGTGGAGGCGCGGCCTCGGGGGTCGCACGGCCGGAGCACGCCCGCCGACCATGGCTAGCCGCTCGTCGCCGCGCTGAGAGCCACCTCCGCGACCACGGGGGACCGCCGTGGAGGCCACCGGATGCTTGCGAGGGCGACCTCGACCGCTCTTGGGCGGGGGAGAGGAAGACTCGACCTGGCGGGCCTTCCCCTTCTCTGCGGCTGAAAACTTCCTTGGTGGAGCCATGGAGAAGAAGGAGAAGCAAGAGGGGATAGGCTGGAGGGGCGCATGCCGTTCCATACTTATAGCCGGCGAAGGCCAACCGTCGACCACCACGATCGCAGGTAATCATGACCCGCTTTGCATGCAGGGACTTGTCGAATCCGTGCGGTTACCAAGGCGTCATGGGGAAGCGGAGAGCCATCTCCGCGACCACGGGGGACCGCCGTGGAGGCCACAGGATGCTTGCGAGGGCGACCTCGACCGCGCTTGGGCGGGGGAGAGGAAGACTCGACCTGGCGGGCCTCCCCTTCTCTGCGGCTGAAAACTTCCTTGGTGGAGCCATGGAGAAGAAGGAGAAGCAAGAGGGGATAGGCTGGAGGGGCGCATGCCGTTCCATACTTATAGCCGGCGAAGGCCAACCATCGACCACCACGTTCGCAGGTAATCATGACCCGCTTTGCATGCAGGGACTTGTCGAATCCATGCGGTTACCAAGGCGTCATGGGGAAGCGGACTTGCCCTCGACCAATCGATCGCCATGCGGCGCCTAAGGTCACAGTTGTTAGGGCCCGCGATGCCAGACTTGCCCTTTCGCCTCTCCGCCGGCCAAGTTCGGGCGCCCAGGCCGGGGCTACTGTCGGCGTTCGAACGGGGTCCCAGAGACTTGCTCGCTGCGGCCAGCGGCATGGCTCAAAGGAGGCCCAAGACAGCCCATCTTCATCAACGCAGCTCAAGACCTCGCGAAGGGCCAAGCCTCAAGGGCATTTAAAAAGGAGCTTCTCAGCGCGCCTCGTAAGGCTGGCTCATGAGGAGGCGGAGAGTTCAAGGCGGGTACTCGCGAGGTGCCCATGACGCAAGCCATGACGCACCAAGGGCGCCCGGCGCCACCAAGAAGGTCCTCCTTTCCTCTTTGGTGCAAAGGGAGCAAGCACAAAGTAGAGCATCAAGCAAAGCGCCCATTTCGTGCAACAAGACCAAGACCAGCCCAACGGCCAAAGGAAGTCATTGTGGAGCCCGACCAAGGCCACCACTGTAACCTTTGACAAGCGAGGACCAACTTTAGTCAGATAAGTGTACCCGTTGTTCCCTTCAAACGGCTAATTGTTGGCGCCCTTCCCGCCAATATTTGGGAAGAGACCTGTGGCCCTTGCCTATAAATAGGACTAGCCACCCGCAAGGTAGAGGCATCGAGAGAACAAGGATAGGAAGACACACACACACACACACACACACACACACACAGAGAGAGAGAGAGAGAGAGAGAGAGAGAGAGGCGATCAACTCCCCTAGCAGCTTCATCGCACCACCAAGAATGCACTCTCATGAGGCTGTTCTCCCTTTGTATTGTTCATCATCAAGCCCAAGAGGCAATCCACCACACCACACACTGGAGTAGGGTGTTACACCACAATGGTGGCCTGAACCAGTATAAATCTTGTGTCCCTTGTGCTGTTCTGTTTAGTAGTTTAGGTCCTAGCGATTCGGCGAGGAGCGAGCCAGTAGAGGGTTGAATCTCTGCGCGCACCCCAGTGTTCGAACCTCAAGGGTCTGTCGGAACCCGAAATCCGACAGTTGTGCTCCGACAACTCCCTCCATCTCAACCCGCACCTTGCTATTCCAAAATTACAACGCGCACGAAAACTCCCACCTCCTATGAAATCCTGACACACGAAATGCCCGTGGTACCCCTGAACCGAAAGAACCGCCTCAAATCGGTGGGGGTACTTTTGTAACTTACCCCACATTTCGAACAAGCGTGTCCCTAAGCCATGGTTCCACACTCCCATCCCATCCGTCCACCCATTCGTACACCGAGACCGCAAAACCCGTGAAGCCCCACACCCTCCTCCGTCCGCCACCCAGTCGGAGCCTCTTCCCCGACGATGTCGTCCACAGCAACACCTCGACGTCCCTCATCTACCGTACTGGATGAGGATCCGTCGTCAATCTTCTCGTCCCATCGGTTCAGCCACCCCATCCTCCACCTCCAAGGAGTTGCCCCGATGTTGCTATCGTCTTTCACACCACCTCCATTCCCACACCGCCGTCTTCACCTGCACCACCGGAAGATCAACATCATCACTGTTTCCTCAAATGAAGTTGTGGCCTAATCGGCGCCACCAAAGAGGTTGTACACTAATCGCCGCATTTTCTTCTTGATTCGATCTCACGTGCTGCCGACGCTCGGTCCCGAGCTGACACGGCGCGGCTCCATCCACGGTGGTGTCGCCGGCCACTTCCTCCACGGCGTCGCTCCCTTGGCGGCGACGTCCACATCAGTAGGAGCTGCTGCTGTTTTAGCTCTCGCTCGCGCTGCTGCTCTGCTCTTGCTCTTGGTCCCCTGCCTGGTCTGCTCTTGCTATTGCTCTTGCTCGCGCTGCTTCTCTCGCTCTTGCTCTCGCTTGCGATGCTACTCCGATTTAGCTACACTTCAGTCGACTGAATCGACTTTTGGGTTAGTCGGTTTCAGGGGGTGGGGGGGCTCGCCGGAGTTAAGGAAAAACCAGCCGCAGTGGGGAGGGGGGCTCGCCGAAGAGGTACCCTACTATCTACCTTAGGGTTCGGGGTGGGGCAATGGTCGCCGACGGTGGTGGGGCGGTGGCGTGGGGATCGCCGGAGAAAAAGCTCGGCAGGGGGCCTAGAGGCATGGCCGGGGCGGTGGAGGACCGGCGGTGGGGAGTGTTTTCGGGGCGGGCGGGGCGGCGGGGGGGAGGCTGTTTGGCTGGTTGTGGCTGGCGGCTCCGGGGGGTGGAGGTTGAAGATGAACTACAGGCCCTTGATTTCGTATCCAACGGCTGCAAAATCGACTAACCAGAGATGAAAAAGTCAGTCAATTGACGTGTAGCCTCACCTCTAGTGCATTCAGTTTTGATAGTAGAATTCAGTTTCGACAGCAAAATTCAGTTTCGACAGTTAAGTTCAGTTTTGATAGTTAAATTCAGGTTCAACAGTTAAGTTCATAGATGAGCGGCTGATGTATTTTACATCTAGCACTTTGTGGTTATGTATTTTACGTCATCTATTGGAGATGCTATTAGAATTCCACTCAAGATAACATTGTCTCTCTTGTCCTGCTTCAGCCTCAGCGTCATACAACTCACCGGAGCTGCTCCAACGATGAAACCCTCCATCACAGCGGAGCAGTACCTCGGGCTCCATCTCCAGACGCCTAAGATCTTCTTCCCCTCCTTCGACAGCCAAGTCAGCCGGAGCATCCTCACCGGCCAACCCAATCACGCTGAGATCGACATGGCTTCGCCAAAGAGGTTGTAGACTTGTTGCATCTTTTTTTACTCTACATGTTATATATATTGTCCACTGAGCACACATAGTAATGTGAAATACGATTATTTTATCCTACTATATGACAAGCAGTGTGGTACCAGGCAACTAAGCTATTCGTGATGGACTCTCTTGAACGCCATCATTATTTATCTCTGTGTGTTTGAGTTGTGCATTTGTCAATGGGCCTGGGAGTTGAGCTAGTAGGGCAGTGGCCTGGGTCCAAAGTAATAGAAGTAGCACAAAAACATTTTTTTAGTGTAGGCTTTTCCTTGCTCAAGCCTGCCTACTAGAATCGCCAGTGCTTGAAAGGAAAAGTGAATGAAAAACATAGGAATTGGAAAGTTTCCTATGGTACTATTTTCATGAATTTGGTGCCAAGGAATGGATCAAAGGAAAATTGTAGGATTTGTTCCTTTAGTGTCTCCTTGAAAGAAAAACCGTAGGAATTCTAATTTCCACTTGTCCTCCTTTTCATATTCCTATTCATGAAGCACAAGACTAAGAGATAGTAGCATAATAGCATTATAACCGTACATTTTCTTGTGGTTTGACTTAATCTCACCATGCTTCTTTGCATCCTGTGATCTTCCAATTCTTGTGAATCAAACACCCATATTGGCAGAAATCCTGTGTTTTAAAATTCTCTATTCTGCACGTGCATTCCTATCCTATTCATGTCTATTTCCTATCCTTGCATTGTTAGAATCCTCAAATTCAAACAAGCCCTTACACAATTACTTCTGTTACAGATATGTGTCAAAGAAAACCTTGTGTGGTTTGTCCTGCTCCTGCGGCATTGTGTTCCACCCCATCTCAACTGCTCCAATGATGGAAGGGTTCACCACAGCAGGGATCCGCTCTCCAGACTGTCTTTCGCCGCCTCAGATCTTCTTCCCCGCTGCCGGTAGCCACAACAACTGCATTACCATCATCAATTGAGCAGATGACCTTGAGGACTACATGGGTCCGCAAGAGAGGTCGCACTCTTCCGTGTCTGCTTACATTATGCATCGCTTAATATGATGACATGCTACATTATCATCGTGTTCACCTATTAGACTCCGAGTCAGGTCCAAACTAATGCTGAAACTTGAGTTTTTAAATGGTTGTGGGGTACATATTGGGGCAGCAATCAGTACTATCTATCTACTATCTGGTTAATCTTGGGTGTCTACTATGAGTTTCATATTGGGTGCAAACAAACATTAAAGGAGCCATTATCTGTATTTTTTAACTAAAGCTATTATCTGCCTGCTATAATTGGTTTTGGGTCAGTTTGCTACCATCACTCTGGATTTGTGCATGCACTCCTTACATAATCTCACTATGTTTATTCCTATGCATGCCAGTTATTGTACACAATGGAACTGATCATGTAGATCAAAGGAGATGAGCCTTGCGTGCCAATAAAATTTCATGCAGACGTCGCTCCATGGTGGGTGCAAAGGCATCCCCCCTCCACCCATTTTGGATCTTAAGCAAGAGGAAGATAACTATTGTGAGGGGGATTCAAAAGGAGAAGACCGCTCCTATTTACCCCATGAGATCTTCGCTCTAACTTGGCATGCTGATGTTGGTAATATCATGCATATGGTGCCTTGCATTGCTTACTGTATACATCAAAGATGTCATCTGCTTAGTTTAGACATGCTTTGTGTCAATGCCATTTGTTTAGTTTCTCTATCATATATGTGAATCATGCAATGCCATCTTGTTTAGCCAGGCATCATATATGTGAATTTTGCAATGCCACCCTGGTTAGCCAGTCATCTTATATGTGAATTATATCATGCCATCATTTTTATTACGTGTTAAATTTGTCAACAATTTTAGTACATTCAATTACTCTGCCTGTGCATCAGCCATTCGGCACGGTCATGGAAAAATCCGGAGTGGAAACAAGGTCTTCAGAGTAGACAATGCTATCTGACGAAGCGCATGTCTTGCTAGTTACAAATACCTGCTCAGAGGAGGATTCAGAGATAGATGACCAGTCATATCCCCCCCCCACCCGAGGTGCATGCTCTAACTTGGCAGGGTTATGTTGCTCATATCGTGCGTATGGTATCTTGCATTGCTATGTCATTTGCTTAGTTTAGACATGCTTTATGTGAATGCCACATGTTTAGTGTCTAATTACCATATATGTGAATTATGCAATGCCATCTTGTTGCAAGACAATATATATGTGAATTATGCAATGTTATCTTGTTGCAAGGCATTATATATGTGAATTATGCAATGCCATGTTGTTCAGCCAAGTGTCATATATGTGAATTATACCATGCCGTCCTTTTTTTGTATTTCTCATTGCTTTTTCAACAATGTTTGTATATTCAACTTCTCTTCCCATGCATCAGCCATTTGAATTGGTGATGGAGAAATCTGGAGTGAAAACAAGGTCTTCAGAGCAGACAATGCTACCTGCTGAAGCAGATATCTTGCTGGTTACAGATAGCTCTTCAAAGGAGGATTCAGAAGCAGATGACTAGTCCTATTATCCCCCTGAGGTGTATGCTCAAACTTGGCAGGGTTATGTTACTCATATCATGCATATATTGTATTGCAATGCTTAGTTTTTACATCATATACAGAATATTGAATGCCATCTCCTT
Organism: Aegilops speltoides; assembly: GCA_021437245.1. Classification (NCBI taxonomy): domain Eukaryota; kingdom Viridiplantae; phylum Streptophyta; class Magnoliopsida; order Poales; family Poaceae; genus Aegilops; species Aegilops speltoides. The sequence continues at coordinate 421,083,677 of CM038143.1, read as the reverse complement.
AGTTGACACATCATATATGCGATTGCCCTCTGCTCACTTCCTTAGTATATAAATCATATATTTGAATTATATCATGCCATGATGTTTACATAGACAGCTGTATCTAAATTATGGCATGCCAACCCATTTTCTAAAGACATAATATAGTTATATCATCTCATCCTGTTTACATAGTCATCATATTTTAAATTATGTCATTCTATCCGTGAATTATATCATGCCATCATGTTTCCATCGACGGCATGTTTGTGATTTATGGCATGCCAACCACTTTAATAGACACATCGTATAGTTATATCATGTCATCCTATTTACATAGTCATCATATTTTAAAGTATGTCATTCTATCATGTTTAGTTAGCCATCATACATGTGAAATTGTCTCATGCTATCCTATTTAATTAGCCATCATATATGTGAAATTAGGTTATCTATTTTTTTTTGGTTAGACAACATAAATGTGAATTATTTCATGCCCTATTTTCTTCCCTACTATCCATTGCACCTTTCTATCTTACAATGTCTGTACATTCAATTACTTTTCTTGTTTATCAGCCATTTCGATTGGAGGGGGTGATAGCGGTATCTGTGGGAGTAAAAACACGGTCTTCAGAAAAGATTGTGCTACATGTCGATGCAGATAGAACTATGGTTGTACTTGCCCAAGAACCAGCCCCACCACACATAACCCAGACTCACGCAGATTGTACCCCTACCCAGTTGGACAGAGAACCAGCTACACCCCTTCTAACCCCAACCCCAAAGATATAGTAACCTGGGCCGTTGACACAAAGACCGTCTCCACCACAGAGCACCCAAACACGAAGCAGTTAGTAAGGCAATCAGCAAGGCCCAAAGCACGGGACCACCACTCCAACCCCAAGTCAATGCTTAAAGCGAAGAAGAATTGTTCTCGTGTCGTTCCGTAGCTATGGTTCATACTACTTTGCTCTCGTGCATCATCAGATTTACTCATACCAAATTTCAAATTTGAAGGATGCAATTGAAACTCCAATGGCACAACAGGTATGTTTTAAACCTGTTTCTTTAACGTGTTTGCTGTTGTAACTTGCTCTATGTTGATTTCAGTTTCAATTGAATAAACAGTTATGTTCTCATGCCATGCACATTACAAGTGTTGTTATTGCTGTGTAGTTTCCCACGCTTATATTCTGTCTATGCTGCTTTGTCTTAAATAGATATGATTCGAACTGTATCTATCTTGATTTGGCAACATAAACTAGAATGATATAGACCATGCAGTGACCATACTACATTGATATATTTTTGTTTCATGTTGTTATCCTGTCCACCTTACTAGTGAATTGGTTTACCAAAATGAGTTTCATATACTACATTGTAAACCTGTGATGTGTTTGTTTGTTTCTCTTTTAGAACACAGATTAGATATTGGAGAAGAGTACCCCGTTATGCAATGGTAAAGGAAGTAATGTAGATAAGGTTCAAGATAGTGAGACATCCCTGTTGGTCTCCAAGAAAGCTGATAAAAACTATATTGAAGACAATGAGACAACCCCAAAGTCCTATCTTGATGTAATGTTCGAGTTACTGGCTACTACTGCTGGCACCAGCTCTTCGAACTCGTTGCCTGAATAAGTTCGGCTTCTTGAGTCTCAACTTCAAGTTGAAAGACATCGATCAGATGTTGTGCGACAGGAAGCCGAAGGACTGAGGAAGTCCCTGCGAGAATTCAGATGCATACTTTCCGTGCAAAGAAAGTGCTAGAGGATTTAAGCGCCAAACAACAAAAGTCAATAAGCTTGCTAAGCATCTTGCCAAGATTATGGGTACCTGTGATATTGTTTCTTGAGCTCTTCAAGTGGTTTCAGCTTCTGGACTTGTTTTGTCATGCGGCGCTTATATGTTGCTTTGTTCCCTATATTTGCACTGGTGGCGAACTTTGATGCCCAGTGGATGTAATATGTGTAATAGCCGTGATAGCCTAGCGTAAGTTGCTTGCTTATTTATTCCTTATTGTCTTGTTTATTTCCTTGCTTGTAGTATGTGCAGTTCTTTTTCCGCGGTTTGCTAGTGGCCGCAATAACCTATTTTTTTAAACTAGGCCACAATAACCATGGGCTACATATTTGTTGTAGTTACCATGGCCCTTCTAGGGGTCGTAGAAACAATGGGCCTTCTACGGGTCATAGAAACAATGGGCCTTGTATGGGTCATAGACACAATGGGACTTCTATGGGTCGTATCATCAATGGGCCTTCTACGGGCCGTATGATCGATTGGCCAAATGGGCCAATAACAGACTGCATTATGGCCACAAACGGGCTAGAGTTGGAATCGTCCGTTCATGGGCCGACCATAACGGGCCGTCGTTAATCGGCCGTATTTGATGACGCTATGAAAATGGCCCAACGTATTAACGAGCCACAAATGGGCCGACTGTAACCTCGGGCTGAATTTGGCCCACAAGCAGAAAATGACAGTAACGGGTCGTAAGTAAACGAATGCTGGAAATGAGCCCAAGAATAAATGGTCCCTGAGAAGGCCGAAAGATAACATGGGCTGGAAAAGGCACAACGGAATAACGGGCCGTTAATGGGTATAAAGTGATACACTATTCATTACGGGCCAGTTTCACCATGGGCCGTTAATGGGTATAAAGTGATGCACTGTTCATTACGGGCCAGTTTCACCACAGGCCATTAATGGGACAAGAGTTACGAAGGGCCTCATATAGGCCGAAAAACGTCATGGGCCATACATGGGCCAGAAGTTAAAACGCGCTGGAATCATATTGGATGGCCAAGATAACGCTACTAGGCCTAATTCGGATAGGTCGTAACGGGCCCTGGGTTAGCAGGCTGTAAATGGGCTATATGTGAACATGCCGTTAACAGGCTTTCCATGGGCTGGCCCGCCACTTTTGACCAAGTCAAACGGGCCGGCCTTTTCACAGGAATGGGCCTCTGTTGGGCCGTGCCACGTGTCGATGTATCATAGGCGCCTTCTATCCAATGAGTGGATGACATTTGCCCCAACGGTGAGCCGACAAGTGTTTCCTCCAGCCAATGATGATTTCACACGTGGAAAATCCCCATTGGTCGGGGCTCAACGGGTTATTGGATCCAAAACCAGACTCGATATCTTAACGGTGTTCCGTTACGGTGGATGCCATGTGTCGGTCACCCTTGACGAAAGCACTTCTATGACGCGCGGTTTATCGTCATGGAAGCGGACACTACCATGATGATAATTTTGGTAATGTCATGGAACACTTCTACGCCAGCACAGGTATGACTACCTTGATTCTGTCATAAAATCGTCATGGATGTACATGCATGACAGAAAACGTGACCTACTATGACAAACACGTATCATCACGGAAGTGTATTTTTTTGTAGTGCCCTTTCCTATTCCCATAAGGAGAAGGGGGGAAGGAGGAGGAGGAGAGAAGGAAGGAGGGGGGCGCTGCTACCTCTTGAGCACTGCGTTGGTTTTCCCTTGAAGAGGAAAATGTGATGCAGCAAAGTACTGTAAGTATTTCCCTCAGTTTTTGAGAACCAGGGTATCCATCCAGTAGGAGGTTCCACACACGTCCCTTGTACCTACACAAACAAACAAGAACCTCGCAACCAACGCGATAAAGGGGTTGTCAATCCCTTCAGGTCCACTTGCTTTATTGAGATCTGATAGAGATAATAAGATAAATATTTTTGGTATTTTATGATATAGATTGAAAAGTAAAGATTGCAAAATAAAGTAGATTGGAAACTTATATGATGGGAAATAGACCCGGGGGCCCTAGGTTTCACTAGTGGCTTCTCTCAAGATAGCATAAGTATTACAGTGGGTGAACAAATTACTGTCGAGCAATTGATAGAAAAGTGCATAGTTATGAGATTATCTAGGAATGATTATGTATATAGGCATCACGTCCGCAACAACTAGATCGAAACGATTATGCATCTACTACTATTACTCCACACATCGACCGCTATCCAGCATGCATATAGAGTATTAAGTTCATAAGAACTGAGTAACGCATTAGGCAAGATGACATGATGTAGAGGGATAAACTCAAGCAATATGATATAAACCCCATCTTTTTATCCTCGATGGCAACAATACAATACGTGCCTTGCTGCCCCTGCTGTCACTAGGAAAGGACACCGCAAGATTGAACCCAAAGCTAAGCACTTCTCCGATTGCAAGAAAGATCAATCTAGTAGGCCAAACCAAACTGATAATTCGAAGAGACTTGCAAAGATAACCAATCACACATAAAAGAATTCAGAGGAAATTCAAATATTTCTCATAGATAAATTTGAACATAAACCCACAATTCATCGGATCTCGACAAACACACCGCAAAAAGAGTTACATCGAATAGATCTCCAAGAAGATCGAGGAGAACTTTGTATTGAGATTCAAAGAGAGAGAAGAAGACATCTAGCTAATAACTATGGACCCGAAGGTCTGTGGTAAACTACTCACAACTCATCGGAGAGGCCTTGGCGATGATGTAGAAGCCCTCCATGGTCGATTCCCCCTCCGGCGGAGCGCCGGAAAAGGCCCCAAGATGGGGTCCCGTGGATACAAAAGGATGCGGTAGTGGAAATAGGGTTTCGTGGTGCTCCTGGATGTTTTCGGGGTACGTAGATATATATAGGCGAAGGAGGTCGGTCAGGGGAGCCACAAGGGGCCCACGAGGGTGGGGGCGCGCCTAGCACCCTCGTGGCCGCCTCGGCTGCTTCTTGACGTCCACTCCAAGTCTCCTGGATTGCGTTTGTTCCAAAAAGAACGCCCCCGAAGGTTTCATTCCGTTTGGACTCCGTTTGATATTCCTTTTCTTCGAAACACTGAAATAGGCAAAAAAAACAACAGTTCGGGTTGGGCCTCCAGTTAGTAGGTTAGTCCCAAAAATGATATAAAAGTGTAAAGGAAAGCCCATAAACTTCCAAAACGGATAATATAATAGCATGGAACAATCAAAAATTATAGATACGTTAGAGACGTATCGAGCATCCCCAAGCTTAATTCATGCTCGTCCTCGAGTAGGTAAATGATAAAAACATAATTTTTGATGTGGAATGCTACCTAGCATATTTCATTATTGTGGCATGAATGTTCATATCCAAATGATTCATGATATAAGTTCATATTAACATAAAAATAGTAATACTTCAAGCATACTAACAAGTAATCATGTCTTATAAAAATAGCATAGCCAAAGAAAGCTTATCCCTACAAAATCATATAGTTAGGCTATGATTCATTTTCATCACACAAAATACTCCCATCATGCACAACCCCGGTTTCAGCCAAGAAATTGGTTCATACTTTTTAACGTGCTTCAGCTTTTTCAACTCTCACGCAATACATGAGTGCAAGCCATGGATATAGCACTATATGTGGAATAGGATGGTGGTTGTGAAGAAGACAAAAAGGGAGAAGATCTCACATCAACTAGGTGTATCAATGGGCTATGGAGATGCCCATTAATAGATATCAATGTGAGTGAGTAGGGATTGCCATGCAACGGATGCACTAGAGCTATAAATGTATGACAGCTCAACAAAAGAAACTAAGTGGGTGTGCATCCAACTTGCTTGCTCACGAAGACCTAGGGCATTTTTAGGAAGCCCATCTTTGGAATATACAATCCAAGTTCTATAATGAAAAATTCCCACTAGTATATGAAAGTGACAACATAGGAGACTCTCTATCATGAAGATCATGGTGCTACTTTGAAGCACAAGTGTGGTAAAAGGATAGTAACATTGTCCCTTCTCTCTTTTTCTCTCATTTTTTTATTTTTTTTATTGGCCTTTCTTTTTTTATTTGGATTTTCTCTTCTTCTATTTTAAGTCCAGAGTCTCATCCCGACTTGCGGGGGAATCATAGTCTCCATCATCCTTTCCTCACCATGGACAATGCTCTAATAATGAAGATCATCACACTTTTATTGATTTACAACTCAACACTTAGAACAAAATATGACTCTATGTGAATGCCTCCGGCGGTGTACCGGGATATGCAATAAATCAAGAGTGACATGTATAAAAGAATTATGAAGGTGGCCTTGCCACAAATACGATGTCAACTACATGATCATGCAAAAGCAATATGACAATTATGGAGCGTGTCATAATAAACGGAACGGTGGAAAGTTGCATGGCAATATATCTAGGAATGGCTATGGAAATTCCATAATAGGTAGGTATGGTGGCTGTTTTGAGGAAGGTAAATGGTGGGTGTGCGATACCGGCGAAAGTTGCGCGGCATAAGAGAGGCTAGCAATCGTGGAAGGGTGAGAGTGCGTATAATCCATGGACTCACATTAGTCATAAAGAACTCATATACTTATTGCAAAAGTTTATTAGCCCTTGAAGCAAAGTACTACTATGCATGCTCCTAGGGGAAGGGTTGGTAGGAGTTAACCATCGCGCGATCCCGACCTCCACACATAAGGAAGGCAATCAAAAGAGCACCCCATGCAACAAATTTGTTACACAACTTTTACCATACGTGCATGCTACGGGACTTGCCAACTTTAACACAATTATCTCCCAATTTCATAATTACCCAACTAGCCTGACTCTAACATTACCACCTATATATCTCAAAACAATTATCAAGCATCAAATTGATCATAGTGTTTAATGCACTTTCTATGCTAGTTTTTATTATACCCAACTTGGATGCCCATCATTCTAGGACGAATTTTATAACCATAGCAAATACCATGCTGTTCTAAAAGACTCTCAAAATAATATAAGTGAAGCATGAGAGATCAATAATTTCTACAAAATAAAGCCACCGCCGTGCTCTAAAAAGATATAAGTGAAGCACTAGAGCAAAATTGTCTAGCTCAAAAGATATAAGTGAAGCACATAGAGTATTCTAATAAATTCCGAATCATGTGTGTCTCTCCCAAAAGGTGTGTACAGCAAGGATGATTGTGGTAAACTAAAAAGCAAATACTCATATAATACAAGACGCTCCAAGTAAAACACATATCATGTGGTGAATAAAAATATAGCTCCAAGTAAAGTTACCGATAGACGAAGACGAAAGAGGGGATGCCTTCCGGGGCATCTCCAAGCTTAGGCTTTTGGTTGTCCTTGAATTATCTTGGGGTGCCATGGTCATCCCCAAGCTTAGGCTCTTGCCACTCTTTATTCCATAATCCATCAAATCTTTACCCAAAACTTGAAAACTTCACACACAAAACTCAACAGGAAATCTCATGAGCTCCGTTAGTGCAAGAAAGAAAAACATCCACATAAAGTACTGTAATGAACTCATTATTTATTTATATTGGTGTTAAACCTACTGTATTCCAACTTCTCTATGGTTCATACCCCCCGATACTAGACATAGATTCATCAAAATAAGCAAACAACACACGAAAAACAGAATCACAAAAATGTAATATCAGATCAATCAGAACTTTCGAATACTTCTGGAACTCTAAAAATCCTAGGAAGTCCTAGAAAATTTGTCTATTGATCTACTGCAAAAATAATCAACTAAAAATCACCTTTCTGTTATTTATTAAAATTATTCTCGTGCGTGCAAAAGTTTCTGTTTTTCGGCGAGATCAAATTAACTATCACCATAGGTTATCCTATAGGTTCTACATGGCACAAACACTAATTAAAACATAAAACCACATATAAACAGAGGCTAGATGAATTGTTTATTACTAAAAATTAACAAAAATCAAGTAACAAAAATAAAATTGGGTTGCCTCCCAACAAGCGTTATCGTTTAACGCCCCTAGCTAGGCATAAAAGCGAGAATAGATCTAAGTATTGCCATCTTTGGTATTCAATTCTTCAAAAGAGCACTTATAATCCTTAGGAGTTTCTTTCTTTTTAGTAATGATTAAACTCCTAGGCAAGAAATCAAGAAATTCATTTGTAGCAAAGGGCTCCTTAATGATAGCGAAAAAGTTGGGATGAAAACTTATTGATTTAAGATCCGCATTTTCCTTACTAGAAGATTCACCCTTATTTTAGGAACATACATCAATTTGGCAATTTTCGTAGGAGGAGTTGGAATATTTTTCACGGATGAAAAGGCGGACCCTAAGTTAGTAATAATATCCTCAAGTTTACCGATTCTTGTAGAACCTTGATCTATTCTTTCATTAACTATAGGTTCCTTCTCTTTAAAAAAAATCAGAGTAATTCCAACCTTAGATCCATATTGGGTAATTTGGTTGTGGATCTTTTTATCCAAATTTTCAATTAACTCAACAGTGGCAACTTTATTTTCGATAATTTCAAGCCTTTGCATCACAAGTTCTAAAGTTAAAACAGTTCCATTAACCAAAAGAGGTGGTGGACCAAACAAATCTAACATAGCATTATAAGCATCAAAAGTATGGCTACCCAAAAAATTCCCTCCGGTAATGGTATCAAGAATGCATCTACTCCAAGGAGTAATGCCTACATAAAAATTGCGAAGAAGAATGGAAGTGAATTGCTTCCTAGTAGTTCTATTTTGAGCATTGCAAATTCTATGCCAAGCATCTTTTAGATTTTCTCCCTCCCTTTGTTTAAAATTAAGAACTTCATGATCGGGAGTACTAACGATGATAGAAGGACTAGCCATGACGATGGAATAAATGATCTAACACACGAGCACACAAAAGGCAAGCGAAAAAGAGGCGAGCGGAAAAGAGAGGGCGAATAAAACGACTAGGGTGAAGTGGGGAGAGGAAAACGAGAGGCAAATGGAAAATAACGTAATGCGAGGGAGATGAGTTTGTGATGGGTACTTGGTATGTCTTGACTTGAGCGAAGACCTCCCTGGCAACGGCGCCATAAATCCTTCTTGCTACCTCTTGAGCACTGCGTTGGTTTTCCCTTGAAGAGGAAAGGGTGATGCAGCAAAGTAGCGTAAGTATTTCCCTCAGTTTTTGAGAACCAAGGTATCAATCCAGTAGGAGGCTCCACACACGTCCCTCGTACCTACATAAACAAACAAGAACCTCACAAACAACGTGATAAAGGGGTTGTCAATCCCTTCACGACCACTTGCGAAAGTGAGATCTGATAAAGATAATAAGATAAATATTTTTGGTATTTTTATGATATAGATTGAAAAGTAAAGATTGCAAAATAAAGTAGATTGGAAACTTATATGATGAAAAATAGACCCGGGGGCCATAGGCTTCACTCTCAAGATAACATAAGTATTACGGTGGGTGAACAAATTACTGTCGAGCAATTGATAGAAAAGTGCATAGTTCTGAGATTATCTAGGCATGATCATGTATATAGGCATCACGTCCGCAACAAGTAGATCAAAACGATTCTATATCTACTACTATTACTCCACACATCGACCGCTATCCATCATGCATCTAGAGTATTAAGTTCATAAGAACATAGTAACGCATTAGGCAAGATGACATGATGTAGAGGGATAAACTCAAGCAATATGATATAAACCCCATCTTTTTATCCTCGATGGCAACAATACAATACGTGCCTTGCTGCCCCTGTTATCACTGGGAAAGGACACCGCAAGATTGAACCCAAAGCTAAGCACTTCTCTCATTGCAAGAAAGATCAATCTAGTAGGCCAAACCAAACTGATAATTCGAAGAGACTTGCAAAGATAACCAATCGCACATAAAAGAATTCAGAGGAGATTCAATATTTCTCATAGATAAACTTGATCATAAACCCACAATTCATCGGATCTCAACAAACACACCGCAAAAAGAGTTACATCGAATAGATCTCCAAGAAGATCGAGGAGAACTTTGTATTGAGATTCAAAGAGAGAAGAAGCCATCTAGCTAATAACTATGGACCCGAAGGTCTGTGGTAAACTACTCACAACTCATCGGAGAGGCCTTGGCGATGATGTAGAAGCCCTCCGTAATCGATTCCCCCTCCGACGGAGTGCCGAAAAGGCCCCAAGATGGGATCCCGTGGATATAGAAGGTTGCGGCGGTGGAAATAGGGTTTCGTGGTGCTCCTGGATGTTTTCGGGGTACGTAGATATATATAGGCGAAGGAGGTTGGTCAGGGGAGCCATGAGGGGCCCACGAGGGTGGGGGCGCGCCCACCCCCCTAGGGCGCGCCTAGCACCCTCGTGGTCGCCTCGGCTGCTTCTTGACGTCCACTCCAAGTCTCCTATATTGCGTTTGTTCCAAAAAGATTGCTCCCGAAGGTTTCATTCCGTTTGGACTCCGTTTGATATTCCTTTTCTTCAAACATCAAATAGGCAAGAAAAACAAGAATTGGCCGGGCCTCCAGTTAGTAGGTTAGTCCCAAAAATGATATAGAAGTGTAAAGTAAAGCCCATAAACATCCAACGGGTAATATAATAACATGGAACAATAAAAAATTATAGATATGTTGGAGACGTATCAGGCGCCACCCCCTTCCCTTGTCCAATTCAGACTAGGGCAAGGGGGCGTGCACCACCTCCTGGCCAGCCCTCTCTCTTCTCCACTAAGGCCCATGAGGCCCAATAGCTTCCCGTGGGGGTTCCGGTAACCCCCGGTACTCCGGTTTTATCCAAAATTTCTTCGGAACACTTCTGGTGTCCGAACATAGCCATCCAATATATCAATATTTATGTCTCGACTATTTTGAGACTCCTCGTCATGTCCGTGATTACATCCGGGACTCCTAACAACCTTCGGTACATCATATCACATAAACTCATAATACCAATCGTCATCGAACGTTAAGCGTGCGGACCCTACGGGTTCGAGAACTATCTAGACATGATCGAGACACGTCTCTGTTCAATAACCAACTGCAGAACCTGGATGCTCATATTGGTTCCTACATACTCTACGAAGATCTTTATCGGTCAAACCGCATAACAACATATGTTGTTTCCTTTGTCATCAGTATGTTACTTGCCCGAGATTTGATCTCGGTATCATCATACCTAGTTCAATCTCGTTACCGGCAAGTCTCTTTACTTGTTCCGTAATAGTTCATCCCACAACTAACTCATTAGTCACAATGCTTGCAAGGCTTATAGTGATGAGTATTACCGAGAGGGCCCAGAGATACCTCTCCAAAACACGGAGTGACAAATCCTAATCTCGATCTATGCCAACCCAACAAATACCTTCGGAGACACCTGTAGAGCACCTTTATAATCACCCATTTACGTTGTGACGTTTGGTAGCACACAAAGTGTTCCTCCGGTATTCGGGAGTTGCATAATTTCATAGTCGGAGGAACTTGTATAAGTCATGAAGAAAGCAATAGCAATGAAACTGACACGATCATAATGCTAAGCTAACAGATGAGTCATGTCCATCACATCATTCTCCTAATGATGTGATCTCGTTCATCAAATGACAACACATGTCTATGGTTAGGAAACATAACCATCTTTGATTAACGAGCTAGTCAACGCAGAGGCATACTAGGGACTATATGTTTTGTCTATGTATTCACACATGTACTAAGTTTCCGGTTAATACAATTCTAGCATGAATAATAAACATTTATCATGAATTAAGAAAATAAATAATAACTTTATTATTGCCTCTTGGGCATATTTCCTTCAGATCTAGTGCCCCCTTAGTGGTTTTGGAGTATTGAAGACAAATGAATTAAGGGATTAATGTGTTTGTGAGTATACACAAGAGGTAAAGTCCCTAGAGATTTGGGTTTAACCAAGGAAGGTGATCCCTAAAAATGTATGTTTACATTGAAGGAATTGGTGCGCCCTTTGAAGAAATTGAAGTGAAGAATATGAAGCTTGAAGACTTTGTTTTCATAGTCTCTTTCTTATTTATTTGAGTCACAGGAAACACCACACTGTTAAAGGGGGTCTAGGTGATACGTAGGTGTATTTCCGAAGTGATGCTCAAACCCATACTTACCTATTTCTTCAAGTGAAGACTTTTGAAATCTCTTGCAATGCAAACAAGTTCTTTAGTTGTGGAGACGAAGTTCTTCTATTCGCCAACGAAATTGGTATGACTGAAGAGTTAGAATTTCTCCAGTGTGACTCTCCTAAAGTGAGGAATCTGGAGTTCAATTTTCGACCGTTGATACGCAAGTGTCAGCTGCCGAGTGGATCCTTATCCTGACAACGGTCGTGTTCGAAGGGCATGATGGTATTATCATGTCGGATTGCCCTTGGCTATAAATAGACACCCCACAACCATTTGTTGGTTGGCTACCTCGGGTGATTGATTAACCAATGTCAACTAGAGCAACCCATCCTTCGACGAATTTGAGAGAATCCTAAGTGGGGGGAAACCCAAACAATTAGAGCCCAAAGTGATTGAGCATCACTGAAGAGATTGTCTTGTGTGCTTCGATGCTTATTACCTTTGAAGGTTGTGATCTTTCAGACGGTAGGCATCATGTTCTGAGCACCCAAGAAGAAATTGTGGAGTGCCAATAGAACACGAGTCCTTGAAGGTTTTAGAAGTCTACCTTGAAGACTTACCACAAGTGACTGAGCGATGTTTAAGTGACCTTAGCTCAAGGGGAATAAGGTGAATACTAAGTGTCTGTTGAGTAAAATCTCACGCCTCCCTAAATAGATGTACAATTGTCACAACAATTGGAACTGGTCATACAAATCCATTGTCTTCATCGAGCAACCCAGTTGTATTCATTCAACTCCTTAATTTCTGCATCTGTGTATTGAAGAATTTGTCTCCCTCCTCTTGGAGACTTTGCCTGAAGACTTTCGCAATTTCATCATCTTGCATTGCACTCGGTTTACCTTCAGTCTTACTGTACATAGTTCATTCATCTTTGTGTTGTATGTTTACATGTTATGCTACTCTTCATGCATGTTCTATTTGGTCATGACGACTTTGCAACTACTCTGATTTGCATGCTTAGTGTAGCGACTCCTCTTTTAAGTCATTCGTTGCATTGTTATTCTTCAGAAAACTCGCTTATTTGAAGAATATGCTAAAATCCTCCATTCACCCCCTCCCCCCACTTCCCCGGTCGATAACTTGCAATTTCACAAGTGTGTGTAAAAGCAGTGGCAGCACTCCATATGCATTATGAAGGTTCTCAGGTGATGCGTAAACTTTGAGTCCATATTCATAATCATGAGCCTACTTGTTGGCAGGACATCTTTTTTCTTTCTAACCTCTCTACCATCACATGTGAGGTGGAAATCACTTGAAGTTTTCTTCGCCTCACATGCTACTACCATGGATGCTAAAAGGTCTGATATGAAAGGCACTCCATAAATTATGACGATCCGGAGGCATATCAGAACTCTGCTAGGGTGCACTTTTTGTTCAAAATCGTCATACTGACAATTATTATGTCAATCTTGACCGTCGTGAGATGAAGTGCTTGGTCGCTCTCTGGTGCTGCTGGCGCGGTGGCACTGCGAGAGGTGGGCGGGTCAGCGAAGGTGCAGTGCGTGAGGGTGTTGGTGGTGTTGGGGATACTCCGAGCGAAAGCTTGGCTGGTCTTGCCGGCCGGCGGCGTCGGCGTCTGTGGACGTCGTTTAACCTCCTTGGAGGCGTCGTTGCGGAGTCCGGCATCCTCTTACGCCCTCAGATCTTGCTCTTTGGGTGAAAGCCTAAGGCCCGGTTGGGTCGGGCAACGGCGTCGCCATCGTCGCTTCCCTCTTTGGGGCGTCGCCTTGAAGAGCTTCGGATCCCGGTTGCATGCTTCATGGGCTGGACGCTCGCGGCATTGTGGTCGGCAGGTGCCCGTCTGGCAATGCGGATGTCATGCGGCTTCTGCTTGTGGCAACGATGGCGGCTTCAGCGGAGTCGTTTGCTTGATGGTTCTTGGTAGTCGGTCTCTTCCGGCGTGTTCGAGGAGTCGCCGCTCTGGCGCGCTCGGCTGCAAGCCCAACGCTTTTCTCTGCAATGCTCGCCGACAGAGTCGGAGCTTCTGTCGCCGACGCTGCGGTCGATTGTTTGGCATCGGCCAACAATAAGCCTCGACGCTTCCCCTCGACGGCGTGTGTGCGTTCTTGTGTGGGTTGCCAGGTCGCCCTGTGTGCCTTGTTTCTGCGGGCCTCGCCCGGTTTTCCGTTTATTAACCGGGCAATTCTCTTCGAGCTTATTTAATGAATCGGACCCTAAGGGACCGCGTTTCAAATATATATATATTATTATGTCAATTTGGTCAAAATATGACAACTTTGCTAGAGTTGCTATAATTCAACATGTTTCACTACTATATTTTATTTAAGGTAAAGCAAAGCTTACATAACTTGACGGTGCTCGGGTAAATCATCCTAGACACAAACAGCCACTTGGGCCGGCACAATAGAGTTTCACTCAATACATTCGTGGGGTAAACAAAGACGACCTAATTTGGCTGTTTCAAATTTCAAAAAAAAAAAAATTGGCTGTTTCACAACAAATTGCAACGGCGTGCAGGCGGTGCACCGGTCAACTGGAAGGGCAACGCAGGAACACCCCGTGTCGGTCGCCCTTGGCCAGGCTGCCCACCGCACCCAACCGCAACAGACACCGCCACGTGAAATCGCCAACAGGGCCTCCCGGTCCCCGCGAATGAAGGCCGTGGCCATCATCCATCATCATCCCCCATGTTATTATCTGGCCGAGACGCGCGGCCGGCGGCCGTGGCCCGTGGAGTGGACAGCGGAGCGGAGTCCATCCCCGTCGCATTTGCAAGCCCTGGGCCCGCCGGAGATAGCGGTAGCTGGTCCCGTACTCCGGGGAGGAGAGAAGAGCCTTGATTGCCGCGCGGCGAGGGCACGGTCCGTCCGTCCGTCCGACCAAACGAACCCAAGAGTGGCTGGCATTCGCCAGCGCGACGTGCCCGCGCTCCTAACACGTGCCGCACCGCACACACCGGCCAGATTCACGCCGACGGGGGAACGGGGACTGAAGAGCGCGGCGTCCTCCGCCGATCGGCGTGCTCCAGACTGGAAAAGGCGCGTGACGAGCTGGACGACGACGACGACGACGGAGGGCGCGCCGCCCCGCGCGCTCCAGAGCGTGTCCACGGCGGAAAACCAACGCCGCGAGCGCAGCCGTCGACGTCGTTGCTGCCTGCCCATAACGAAGGCAGCCAGCAACTGCGGCACACGAATCAAATCTTCTACGAACGCCAAACTAGAAAGTCCGACAGGTGACAAACAGGGGGAAAGATCAACTCAATGAATCCCATTAATCACACTCTGGGAGAAAAATCATGCCAAATTACAGGACAACACAAACGCCAGCAGTGCCATCAGATATCCAGATCAGTAGCCTCACTACTCCGAAAACGGCACAGAAAAATTACCCGAAACGAAGAAAGAATCAGGGATCAACAGAAACCGCACTCCACTAATCAACCAAGCAAGCGGCTATCAACTTTTGCTCAAAGCTATCTATATAACCAACAAGTAACTATGCAACCTAGCTTAGCTTAGCTAGCTACCTCTGCATGCTAAACACAAATGCCCTCTTCATCTCCCGCGCCCCTGCCCTCACGGCGCCTGGGCGGCCTCCTCCGGCGGCGACGCCGGCCCCGAGTACGAGTTCCGGATCTCGGCGATCCTTCTGATCACCTCGTCCATCTTCGGCCGCTGGTCTGGCGGGACGGCCACGCACGCCATGGCGACCTGGAGCAGCTGGACCATCTCGTCCTCGATGTTGGGGTGCCGGAGCAGGTCCACGTCGAAGACCTCCGCCGTCCACTCCTCCCGGACCACGGACTGCACCCACCGCGGCAGGTGCTCGACGGAGTCCTCGCGGCCGGGGGACCTCAGGGGCGCCTTTCCGGTCAACATTTCGAGGAGCAGGACGCCGAAGCTATAGACGTCAGACTTCTGGGTCGGCTTCTTAGTCTCCAGGACCTCCGGCGCACGGTATCCGATGAGCCGGGCGGGGGCGGGCAGAGTGGTCATGAGCTGCGCCAGGCCGAACTCGGAGACGCAGCCGTCAAGGTTCTGTGACAGAAGGATGTTCGACGATTTGAGGTTCCCATGGATGAACTTCCCGCCTCCCTCGGCGTGAAGATGAGCAAGTCCACGAGCCACACCAAGAGATATCTTCACTCTCGTCTCCCAGTCCAGTGCAGCTCTTCCAGTAGCTTTGTTCCCTGAAAGTCAACCGCAGCAAATGTCATTCATTTCAACAGTCAACAGACACCATGGGCTCTAAATCTTATCAGCCAGTTGAGTTCAGTACTAAAGTGAACACTAAATAGGACAAACAGGAGGATGTTCCACAATCTGACTGCAGTCTGCAAATGCTTAATAACAATGTTAAAGGCAAAATAAATTCATATGTCTAGAAGGTTAATGGCTGTCAGTTTATTTACAGAAATTGGAGGATTCGTCTTAAGAGTGACAGAATTATAATAGAAATTTTAGAGAAAAGATAACAGGCGATTCGATACGTGACTTTCGAAGTGAATCTACAGTATTAATCCCAACTATGTTTTGGATATGCTTGCAGCCTACTAGTGCCAACAATTGAGTTTTGAGCTACCAATCCTCGCTTCAATGCGGAGAAACATTTTGAATAGGCTAGACCGCTAGAAGTTCATAAGCACTAATAGGCAACTGATTTCAAATATAACAGGCGAAACAAAGAACATACCATGCAAAACAGCAGCAAGGCTACCAGCTGGGACATAGTCATACACCAGTAGCTTTTCATCTTTGGAGTAATAATAAGCACGCAACGGAACAATATTCTGATGCTGGCCAATCCTGCCAACTATCTCCATCTGCTGTTCGAAGTCTTTCTTCCCTACCACCATCTCCTTTAATCTCTTGACCACAACTGTGGTGCTATCCTCAAGAACAGCCTTGTAGGTAGTTCCAAAGCTTCCTTTTCCAAGTACTTCAGCCGAGGCTCTCAGCAAATCCTCCAGGTCAAAGTTATACGAAGAACCCTCGAAGAAAACCAGTTTATTTCTCTCTGCTTCCTGAACACTACTGCTGTAATCTTCCTTAGGGGTGTCTGCCCTTCCACCTGCAACAGCTTTTCCTTTGGATGACGAAGCTGCGGTTGGTTCTGCGCGTTTCTTTCTCTTGCAAATGCATATACAGAGTACAAGAATCAAGAGAAGCAACAATACCCCTCCTGCAGCAGCAATTGCAATTAGAACACCTGTCCTGATCCTTTTCCAGAAGCTCTTCTTGGGTTTGCTGGGCACTGATGGTGGTGGTGTAGGTGAAGGAGAAGGCGCAGTTCCAGGACATGGTTCCAATGGTAACCCACACAGGAAAGCGTTCCCAAAGAAGGAACTGGCTGGGAATTTCTGCAAGGAAGGTGGTATTGGACCACTGAGGTTGTTGTTGCTCATATTCAAATGCCTCAATTTGGGGAGACGCAAGTCAGGGATGGGTCCAGAAAGAGAGTTGTTCTGGAGAAGGATTGCAGTAAGTCCAGTGAGATTCTGTACTCTCAATGGGATCTCCCCATCAAAAGTGTTGTAGGACAGATCTAGGAATGTCAGGCTGGATGAAAGTGTAGTTGGTATGATTCCAGACAGATTATTGTGCTGCAGGTAGAGGGAATGAAGAGAAGGAATAGATCCTACATCAGGAGGGAGGTCAACAGTAAGGCGATTAGACCTGAGGCTCAACACCTCCAGGGCATCAAGCTTGCCAAGCGTATCCGAGGGTATTGGGCCAAAGAGTCCTACTGCAGGTAACCGTAGTGTGTGTACACGGCTATTGTCCGGTGTGCATGTCACTCCAACCCAAGAAGTGCAGACAGGTGTTGTGGAGCTCCAGTTGAGCTTCCTGCCATGGGGCAGGGATGCAGCAAATGCAAGAAGAGCCTGCTTGTCCGAGTTGAGATCGGCACTTTCAGCATACAGGATGCATGCAAAGAGAACAGCAGCAGACAGAGATGCTGCTAGTGTAAGATGCTGCATTGTTCGAACTTGCTGGAAGCCAATAGATTTCAACTCTGTACTCCAAGCTTTCTCATCAGCTCTTCACTCTTCTAGCATGAGAGAAAAAGAAAGGTAAGTGAAAGTGGCCGACAAAACATCGAGGCAATAATAGATAGTACATGTAAAAAGAAGGTCCCAAAAAAGTGGTGAACCAAGGAATTCAGAATATAGAACATGAGGCATAAACTTTGCACCTAAATATACTTTTGGCACTAACTGCCTGAGAATTAGAAAATATGCTCAAGAGATATACAAAGATAGAAGTATGGAAGGACTAATAGTGGATTTCCCTCCCTACTCTATCATAACAAGTTGTAGAAAACAATCTACCATGGTAGCTTGTTTTCAGAAGAACTTGGAGCTCAATAAGTGAGATACTGAAAATGTTCTCTTCGATTAACAGTATATGGGTTGCATACTGGCATCTGCACGTTCATGGCTTTAAAATCAATATCCCATTTTAGATCATCCAAAGACAGGTTCATCGGCCAGATAACAAATAGTATACATATACAGGGCTTTAACAGGCCAAACTTGCATGCCGACTGTCAAATAAGCAATAGTATACCTCGTCCAACACGATATTGTTCTTGAGGGTTCTGGGGCAGCATTTAAGAACTCTCCTTTTTGTATCTATCTTAGCTATCATTAGGCATAACCAGAAATTGTCCACTTTGCAGTGCAACTAGAATTGCAACAATCAGAACAGAAGCTGGTGCAATTGCATACTTCGGTAATACAATAAGCCGATAGAATGATCCAGGAGAGAAATGCTTCCATGGTGAGGCATTCTATGCAAGACACCTCATATTTGCCAACTACTACATAGTAAGATCCCCTCTCATAGGCTCCATTTGTCTCTTCCTCTAGTCTCAGACTCTAAGCCATAAGACCCACCATCAAGCTGACTGCTCTGGTGGTTCTTATTGGTTCTCAATTTCAACGGGGGGCAGTTGAGATAATGTGCATGTGACAACAGCTTACTGTCCGTCTCATATCACTCATTGGCCTCCTTTTTATAAAGCACAACCCAATTTACGCACATTAGCTTAGGACTAGCTAACCATCATTAAAAAAAGCAGTGGACAAATGATGCCAAGAACTTGTTTCAACGAGGCTCCCAGAGGAAACTTTGCTAGATTCCCCTTTGTGGAGATAGGTGATCCCCTCAAGTGTACCGCACCACACTACCACCAGTACCAGCGTACTCACCTAACCTTACATGATCCACACCTGAATTCATGTTACCGTTGTGTTCTCAATTACTACTAGATGCTTAATAAAGTGACAGCACAGGTACTAAAAGGCAGGACTTAGAGCTAGAGGTAAAGCTCTCCGATGGATGAGAGAAAGTGAGAAAAAGGAGAGGAAGGAAAGCAGGGTCTTTTAATCTTTTTGGAAGGGGAGGTGGGGGCTGGCCGGCTGGGAAACATCAATGCAAGTGTTCATGGCTGCATGGGCTACGCTGGCACGGCCTACACGCATCATACACCTGACTGTGGAAGTGGAGTGCAGACAGTCGATAATTTTCTGTAGACACAATTACAGCAGTAGAGATTTGCCAGTATGTTGAAAAGAAAATTCACCAACTCATCATCTAGAGAAGGAATTACTACCCAACTCTTTGGCATTAAAACATTTCCCCACGTATTTTTTAGAAACAAATAAAGCTTAACTAGTGACGACAGACCACTTCTCAACGGCCAACAAACTGCATTGCGCTAATCTATTCCGCTCCTAAAACCCGGGGCGAAGGGGGGCGAATCGAGCCCATTTTCCAATCTCGGCCGGAGAGGTTTGGAGACATCCGAAGGCGTCGCTCGCTGTATCCAAGAAAACAAGACGGAGAAACGGAAGGGGCCACGCGAGGAGAGAGAGAGAGAGAAGGCCGCAAACCTCTCTTGGCAGGCGGAAATCGGGAGACGGCGGAGCGCGTCCGTCCCTCCCTGCCTCGCGCCGTCCGCCGCAAGATCCAGCCGTCCTCCGCCCACCCAGAGTGAAGTCACGCGCCGATCGAGAGCCGCGGCCGGGAGGAGGAGGGGGGCGAGGAGTCGGCCCGATCCGCGCCGGAAGCGGCCGGCATTGCGCGGGGAGAGGGAGAGAGCAGAGCCCGCGCCGGCCGGACCGCCGCTCCGCGCTCGCTGGAGAGTGGAGGGGAGCGTGGCGATCTCGCTGCGCGGCCGCGACTGAGCTGTGTACTGTCTGTGTGTGCGGGTGGAGAGTGTCGGGTTACATGTGTGTGGGGATGACGGACGCGGTAGCGGTGGCGCCGTGCCTGTGCTGTAGAGAGGAGAAACTGTGCGGGCACTGCGGGTCGGTGGAAACTGCGTGTGCAAATTTGGCGTGCATTTAAGAGAAGCGTCAGTTACCGGGCGCTTATTTTGTATGTAGACTAGTAAAAAATAAAGTCTGGGGATTTGTTAGAGTGACGGATTTGCCCCTGAGAGAGGGTTGACAGACATCTGGAATTTGCCTGGTGCCTGCAGGGCATGTGTGTAAGCTCACATGAAGTCAAGCTACAGAAAGTTTGACCAATTATACAGATAAAAAAATAACATCTACAGTACATTATAGTACTAAAATTATATAGTATGAAAATTAATTCCATGATGCATCTAATAATATTTATTTCATATTGTGAATGTTGATATTCTTTTTTCTGCGCCAGGCATTCAGCATCAAGTTGCGATCTTAAAATGTCTTTTTTGAGTCAAGAAAACATCCCGAAAGGATCGGTTTTTGGGTACATCAAGGCTCTGGATCATTGTGTGGTACACCGGTGGTCGTACCCTGAGGCTCCATGGGCTGAAACCCGACGAGTGCGTGGGTGCACCGACGACATGTGTGGCTTTGTTTACGGCCCCCGGACCACGGTTTCAGGATCGGGTGGGGCGAGGGAGGGAACACGGCGGTACAGGGATAGGCCCGGCGCGCATCAACTGCCGTGCTGCAGCTGCACGGCCATCTCGCAGCGTTGGTTCGTTCGTTCCGACTGGCGCCGAGATCCAAATCCATTGTACAGCTGCCCGGCGTGGCCTACGCGCTACGGGCACTGACCACTGACGCACGCCTGTTCCACCAAAAACATCCACCCAAGACACGCTATAATAACTCCGTTCCACGCTTCCATCGTTCAATCAATTCTGTTTATTATTATTATTAAATTTTCATTCAAAATTGCTGGTTTGCAGAGCGCTGAGATGGTAGGCCAGCCCAGCGGCAGCACGAACCACATGGGCTTCTTTCTCCTGAGTGCCTGCCTGCATTTACAAGTCTACAGCTACAGCTAGCCGACTACTAGTGGTAGCACTACGTAGTAGACCAACAACAGTTGCTCCACGCTACACGTTCCAGCGCGCTGCGCTATGCTGGCACGGCTGGGAGTACGATCGACGCCAACCGGTACGCCATTCACGCGTACAATACGGGCAGGTCGGCTTTGACCGACCGGCGTAGCGTAACGCGAGCGGCGGCTCGTTCCCACCCTACCGATGGATGGCCCGACGGAGGGAGCAGCGCCTGCACGATCGCCGTGAGCCTTGGCCGGTGTTGTGGCAGTAGCAGTGGCATGCATTGATTGATTGATTCATGTTACAGGTAGTAGTTGTTGTGGTTGTGATCGTACCACGGTGGTTGGCGAATGTGAAAGCCGTGGAGACCGACGCGGCACGAAAATATTCGTCGCTGATGACGTCTCTGTGGGATCTCCGTCAGCGTTCCTCCGGCCCGGCTCCACAGGACCAGCACTACAGCAGCGACTGGAATGGATGATTGTCGTGGAGATCCTCCATCTCGAATGATTTTTTTATATTTTTTCTTTTGAAAAGAAGGATAACCCCCCGGGCCTCCATCTCGAATAGTGAACCGTAACAACTCAGAGAATCTATACCAAAGATGTTCAGATAATTTGCAGCTCTACGCCGTAGATTACAAGTCGTTTGGCCTATGATTCCCGGATTTGTGCTAACAAAGGGAGGGTTGTACTGCATCTCGTGCTCCGTAGATTGGTATTGTGCCATTTTCTTATCTCCTGCAACATGGCTAGCAGAAGCCTAGAACCCAGAAAGCATAAAACTACTATATTGACCATTGCAGCTTGCGAAGTATCGCTTTGCCACTATGATAGTGGTAGGACTGAAAAGGTAATCGCCCTGTTATCGGGAGCACCCGGGAACAAAAAGACCACGAGTGCTTTGTGCCAAGTAAATAAAATACTTGCCCAAATACAGACACTCCTGGAGCTTTTGAATCCACGCACCCGCCGCGATTTCTCGGTTTACCGCCCGGCGACAAACTGACAATGGATGGGATTTATGCGTCTCCTGCCGCTTGTCATTGCAAGACTGGCATTGCATAATCAATAGGCCAGCCAACCGCGTACCTAAAATACTTACGTCGCTACTAATCACGTTCCTGAGTCCTTTTAGCCGCCGCCTCCTTCTCCTCCACAAAAAGCTAGGGTTTTTGCCTCCCGCCGTCGCCGCCGCAGGTCCACCTCCTCTCCGATGGCCTTAGGGCCATGGGGGCGCAGTGGATCTCGGCAAGGGTCGGCGGGAGGGCTCCGCTTAATCGCTTTTTTCGGTTTGCTAGGGTTTGTGTCCTACTCGGGAAGACGAGACGGCGGCTCCTCGAAGATGGAATAAAGGTCTCCCGCCTAGCCCCGCTCCGGCGATGCATCTAGCATCGTTGGTGGGCGATGTGGAGGTGTGTCTCCCATGGATCTATCTTTGGTGGATTTGCTCGGATCTCGCCGTTGTTCGCTCACGTTCGTGTGTCTTCGGATTGGATTTTTCGATCCACGTTATTCTTCATCTGCGGCGGTTCTTCGTTGCTTCGCTACCGGTCCCACGGGCCTTAGCACGACGACTTCCCGACCGTCTACTACAACAAGTTGTGCCCGACTCCGGTGATGGAGGCGATGATGCGGCGCGCCTTCGCTCGCTTCGATCTTTAGTAGTTGTCGCTAGGTGGTCTACGGATCTGGATGTGATTTCTATTATTTCTGGTATTCGTTGTACTGCCATGATTGAAGATGAATAGATCGGAAATTTTCTCGCAAAAAAAAAAAGTAAATAAAATACTTGCCCAAATACAGACACTCCTGGAGCTTTTGAATCCACGCACCCGCCGCGATTTCTCGGTTTACCGCCCGGCGACAAACTGACAATGGATGGGATTTATGCGTCTCCTGCCGCTTGTCATTGCAAGACTGGCATTGCATAATCAATAGGCCAGCCAACCGCGTACCTAGAATCGGATCACGGAGGCCCCAAACTGACAGCACGTCGGACAAGACCTACGCAGGCCAGGCAGCAAGCAGGTGGTAACATGGCCATGCGAATATCACGGTTTTTCTACGAAGTTAACAGCAAAAAGACAGCCAAGTAAAGTCCAACGAGAAGACCTCCTTGCGAAATGGTACTCCTTGGGCAGACAAATGAAGAGTAAATTTAGGAAACTTTTGTACAACTCATCAACAGTTATCGCTAGACGTACATCACAGCGACTGCGTGGCCATCATGGTTGACTCTGAAGCTTAAACATGTGAGTGCACCACCACTGGATGCTCTTCCTTTTAACTTGCAAAAACACTGTGACAGACCAGGAACAAGGTGACGGTATTTTCGTGAGAAAAGGTATATATAAACATAAACAAGTGGTGTTTATATAAACATAGACATTGTAAAACCCCGCAATCTTGCCATCTTTCAGCAGATACATGAAAAGATGGGGGAGATGGAAGACCACATCGAATGAGATAACAACATACAACTCTGCGTGGGTGTGTCTGCATCTAACAATAAAAAAGGCCGTCGAGCAATAAAGTTCTTCCTTCATCTAAAGAGAGCAGAATACAGCCTCGCAACTGCAAAGAACAAAATGAACCACCGGACGGATGAAACCTTTACAGATGGTAAGCATCACAGCGGACCAAACGGCTCTGGGAGCGGCTCGAACCGGTGATCGAACACAGGGCTCTGGTCCGACTTGTCGTCGACGCTGTGCAACCAGTCCGTGTTCTTTGTGTCCTCCCTTAGTAGCATCTCCTCGTACCTTGAACTGCCATACATATCCAGTTCGCTCAGCGTCTCTTTAGTTCCCATGCTTTCTCTGTCTGGGGAGTCAGTTGAGCTCCCACCGTAGTGTGAAAGGGCTCCAATGGAATCACCGGAGAAGTGTCCGTTGATGCTGCCACTGTCGGTGTACGCGTCTTGCTCGCCATTTGAGGTGTGATGGCCAGGATCGGACATTCGAGCCGAACGGCCCTTGGGAGCAGAAGACCGGATGCTATGAGGAAACAGAGATGCACCTCGGATGCCACCCAGGTTATGTCGAATGTCCTGTCAAAAATAAGGGCAATTCAGCTTCTTCTAAATAATACCCCCCAAGTATTACAATAGCTAGTAAACTGCATCAAATAAATAGTGCACTAGGTTCTAGGCTTATATTACAGCTCACAAACCATCCTAAATTTCTTCTAGAGCACCCCAGTCATTAGTCTAGAGATGACTCCATGCAGTGAACACAATAATTTGTTGAAAGCATCCTATAAACGAAAAGGAAGGTTCTCAACTTTTAATGGCATTGCCGCAAGATAATGCAAGTATGAGGGCTAAACATACCATGTGCCTGATTGCCATGTCAAGTGACTTCCTTGATATTGTCCTGCCAAATCCATTTTCTTCACTTGTGGCAGACCGAGAGGGTCTAGCAGGCTGACTGTCCATAACAGATCTCTCAGTTTGTCGATTCTGGTGTCCATTGGTAAGAGAAGGTGTCTTGGATGGTGCATCAGAAAACTTATTTCGGGTAATAGCAGGCACAGATATCTTCTTCACAGGGGCTGAGGTAGCTGGTTCAGCATTCAGGGTTGACCTGGTTCCCAAACCAATTCCTGGCCGTGCTCTACCAGCAGAGAGTGGCCTTTCTGGTAGCTTTGTCCTTAGGTTAGGAGGAGTATCACTTGGAAAATCTGGAATATCTAGTGGCCTAACTGGAGCTCGCGGACGTGTATTGGGGGAACTTGGACGGGATGATGGCGCTGAGGAAGGTGCTGACATTCGACCACGGCTGGCTGCCGATCGTCCACTAGATGTTAAGTTACTGCTACCAGAAATCCTCCCAACTGAAGGTGAGCGAGCTATGGATGGAGCAGATGGACGCATGACAGGCTGGCGTGTAGGTGTAGACGACCGAGAGCTAGAACGGGTCACTGAAGCTGTACTTGAGGAAGAGCTGGTATGGGCAATTGCAGGAATTCTACCAGAGGATGAGCTGGGACGACTCACTGAAGGAGCTGTGCTTGATGATGAGCTGGAAACGCTTCGGGGCCGAGAGGTTGGAGTTGATGACCTTGAGTTCTGCGCAGATGTGGTCTTCACAGAGGTTGAGTTGGCCATGGAGCCGGAACCATAAGGACAGTTTTTGACTGGAGTAGATGGACGAGTTTTGACAGGAGTAGGTGGACGGGTTTTGACTGGAGTAGATGATCGTGCTGCCACTGGGCGTGAAGCTGGAGCTGATGGCTTTGAAGAGGGAAGAGTGCTAGTCCTCTTGGTTGGGGTAGTAGGTCTCGAACTGACAGAAGAAATGCTTGGAGTGAGCACTGACGACCTGTTTGAAGGACGGGACATGCTTCGCACTGGCCTATTGGGAGCTGCTGAATGCCCATTCTCTGTTTCATGAACAGAAAGCTGAAATAAAAATGTGATGCATTTATGTTAGTTATGATAACACCATATAGCTAACTAAGAAATATTAGGTGTCAAGGAAAAGCTTTACAGATAAGTATGTTCCCATGGTTGGTTAGATGATAAATAGTGAAATACAATTATACCAAGTATGTGAATTGCCCCATTCCAAACTACATTGGACTCAGTTGCTTTCACTGGACAATAGTTGCCATAGATTGTACAGAAAAGAAAGGTTTAACATATGAACATGTGTACATTGCAAAACATTCCAAAATTACTTAACAGAAGTCCAATGGTACAGACAATCGACCAAACATCTGAATGCTATCTATTCTGTTGATCTTCACGGCATAGCCTAAATAAAAGAACAAGAGGTTTGCCTAAATTAGCATTATTCCTTTTCACTTCCATAGAGTTCGTTTCAATTTTACCAAGATATTATGCTCCATAAAAGTGAAATTTATACCTACAAAGCCTGAAATTAAGATGTGTTACAATATCCTATGAATTTCCCAGGATGTATAAAACTTTTCTTTCACCTTTATCTGCCTCTGTAAGATCAGCAATCAGTTTTTTTGTGAGAAAACACAAAAGCTTTGCGTGCCGATGCATGAATTAGAAAGGAGTGTGTGTTAACAGCCATTAGAACACCAAAAAAGACTGCAACACGGCATGGCCAGCCAGAATAATCTCCCTGAGGCCTGACGCCCCGGCTTCTGCCCACGCAGTAGCTTGTGAGCAGGCAGTGCGCATCAGGGGGCACGCCGTTGAAGAACTGCACGTTGTGGTGCCTCCAGATCTCCCAAATAGTGAAGCCAGCCGCTGACTGTGGAGGCTTTTTTGACAAAAGAAAACAAAGTGGAGACTGTGGAGGCTGGGCGGGAGATCAAATCCACGCGAGAGTTGTCAGCCTAAAGGCCATAGAGAGACCGTGCATTTTTACTACAGTGAGAATGCAGTTGCAGGTCAGAAGTAACAGGCCTGAACAACTATTCAAGTTACATAGAATCCTTCAAAACATGATTTTACATTGTTGTCCACGGTATCATACTAAATAAAAGAACTTAGCGAAATCCCTTGGGCTTGTAGCCTCATGCAAACCCCTTTTGAACTATGCCCAGTGAAGAAAAACTAGAGAGGAAACTAACACCTTAGCAACAATACGCAGCAGTGAATAGCCACAGATGATATGGTGCATTCAGTAGGCAGGGTTTGAATGACTCTACTGATTTACTTCGACTATTAACTACTATAGGTTAGTTAAGTACGGTACGTTGTTCATAAAACAACATCTTCAATTCAGGCATGCAGTACCAAAAGAGGCACTAATGCCGCGTGCATGTGTGACTGTAGTTTTGTACAACCTAGTCTTGAGTCTTGAACATATTTAGGTTTGAACTCTGGACCCAGTGCATTCCTAGTTCTGCCTGTACGACCCGTGACATGTGCATAGGGGACATTGACAGGCATGTAACAGGCCAATGAAGCAAGATATACTTCCTTTAAACTACAAGTTAATAATGAAAGCTGAACCACCAATGCAAACATATCTGAAGCAAATAGTACCAACCCTTGATGCTCTGGTGGTTGAGGACGATCTAGTGACGGCCCGTTTAGGCAAATTTGATGGTGGGGCTTTCTCAGCAACCTCCAGTGCAGGAGCACGGGGTGTACCCGGCGGAGTAAGAAGCCTGAGGAATGCATTCACATGTCATGTAAATCACAAAAGTTTTATCAATAAAAAGGCAAAGCACAAAACACTCGGGCATGAGAAGCATATATCTCATCCAACAGCAAAACAACACATATTTTGGCATACACTGCTCATGCGAATGACATCCAGATAAACTTTATCTTACATATTGATAGCCATTTAATTATCTCACCCCAGTATAAGATGTGGTACGGGTTTTATAGGTCACTACATAATTGCAACTGAAACAGTGCAGTAATTATACACAAAATGACGAACTCAACCAGACTAAGATTGGAAATTTAGCTGCTATATTTATGGATCGCCAGTTGCTGCCGGGCCAACCTTCAGTTATTGGTTTTGACAGTGCAATAACTCTCTGTGGCAGTGCAATTGGTGTGTTACACTATCCAATTTAGGATGTCCTAAAGTTGGCAATGCTGTCGGGCTGCCTAATTGCAGAGCAAAGCACGGATGTGTGACTGTAGTACGTGTTATGTCCCATGCTTTGCTCTGCTAAGAAGGAGCCCACCGACCAACCATCCGGTTGCAGCTAATCCTAACTAAACCAAACAGCTTCAGTTATTCGGTACCATGCAATCTTAACCAGAAACAATCACACCTGACACGACCAACAATACCCCCACCATATGATTGGGGGCAGTACCACAAGATTCAAAAACGTCTGAAAACACAGCATCGCAGCCATTACACTAAGCTTGGACCGAGGATTCGCCGTCCGATTGCAAAGGGGGGAAAACATGAAACCGCACACAGATTTTAGCGAATCAGATCACCAAGAAACGGGAGCAAATGATTGGTCTAGTGCATCACCAGTCGTAGTCGTGCTTCCCGATCTCCGTGCCCAGCAGCTCCTCCATCTCCGAATCCCGCCTCAAGCTCCGAAAATCCCCAACCGAATCGACACCAGCACCTGCAAACATAGAGGGTGGCAACAACAAAAAAATCACTCCTAAACTCAAACGCATGCCGCCGAAGACCGAGCTCGACAGCCGCGGTCACTTACACTGTCTCCGGCGATCCGGCGGGGCGGCCGGGGATCGCTCCGCCGCGCGGGATCCGGATCCCGCTCCCCTCACGCCGTCGGCGATGCTCCGAGAGAGCCGCGAGGAGCTCCTGCCACCTTGGCCTTTGCTTGGGCTGATGAGGCGTGCGAGACGGCGACCGCGACGGGGGAGGGGAGGGAGGAAGAAGCGAGAGAGACGGGTGCGTGCGCTGTGCTCGTCGCAGTTATTTTTTTTTCTCCTCCCCCCTCTTCGCCTGCGCTGTTTTGATTTCGCCTTCGTTTTTCGAATCGCTGGGCGGGTGAATGCGTGGGGCCTGGCCGTCACGAGATATATCCCTCGTGGGACCAGCGAGCGTGCGGGCCCAGTTGCCAGTGGGTGGCTGGGTGCGGGTGGGCGGGGGGGGGGCCGGGTAGAGGGGGTAAAAATCGGGCGGTGAGTCTGGAAAAGTCGGCGGCGGGTTTGCTGGGATAGAGGCGACGTGTCGGGGTTATGGGGTCGCACGTCGGGATCTCCTTGTCGCCGAGCCCATCTGTCAGTGAGCCACCGATGGGTAAAGGGGGTCCTCGATCGTGTCGTGGGATGGTGGGGGTCAAAACTGGAGCGTTGATTGTTGAGGTGGATCGCTGGTCATAGTGGGTGGTTCCATCAGGCTGCTCACAATGGGCAAACGTAACATGTTTAAGAATTTACACACTTACTTCAGACTACGCATTACCTCCATAGTGGGTAGGAACATCTATGTAGTGTCATGCAACGATGTATTTATTAGGTTATAGACTCATTGTTTCTTGGAGTGTGTGATGTTTGAAGAACTTAGCTAGTTACCACAAGCACTCTCTCTTCATTAAATACGTGCCACATAAGCAAAGTTGTATTGGAGTGTGTGATGTTACTCCTAAGTTCCTCCCCACTGTGACCAGCCTGACCTTTTCTTTTATCGGGTGTTTCCTAAATTTTGAATACTTACACTGTTTTAGTATTCTATAAACGCTCTTATATTAGTTTACGGAGGGAGTACATATTTAGTATGTGGTCAAATATGTACACCTAAATTGTCAAAAAAAAAAGCGTGTACCGGCAAAATTGGCAAGCGGTCGTTGGACTATGTTTAGTGTTTGGCAATAATGAAAGTCAAATATGAGCCTCAGCTCCACATGTTGTGCTAACTGATTATCCAGGTCATGCTATGTCACGCCTACGCAGCTGGTAGCGTGACGAAGGAGCTGGCTGGTGGGCCCAGCCAGCTGGCCGGCCAAGTGGAGGGGTGGGTGCGTTAAAGGGTGGCCGTCTGTGGCTGGAACGGACATGCGTGTGTTAATCGATTCAGATTCTCCCTAAACCTTCCTCTGAAATCCAGGTCCCTTGCTCCAAGCTCATCCCTCCTCTCCTCTCTCAACCTCTTCTGGATCCGCTCCTCGGAGGAGATCGTATGCGTACATTGCTATTCGAGCCGAAATTTTCTTCCCTCGCCGCCCGCCGCAACCCCGAGCTTGAGAGGTGGATCGGTAACATCCATCGCAAGACGGCATGAGTCCGCCACGGATCTCGCCCAAAATCCGTCGCGGGTTCGATCCCTTTCAGCCGGGCAACGGCGCGCCGTCGAAGCCCTCTGTCGTGACACGGCAAGTCCTGGAGGCCATGGAGGAAGGGAACGCCAACATCGCGAAGATGCTCGACTCCCTCCTCACCAAGCTCGACGAGCAGACCGCCCTCCGCGACAAGCAACTCGAGGCGCAACTCTCCTTCAACAACCAGATCGCGCAGGAGCTGCGGGGTCTCGCGCGGCAACTGGATCTAACGCAGGCCGAGGTCGACGCGACCCGCAAGACCGTAGACTGCTCGCCATCGCCGGCAGGATCCGTCACCACGTTTGTACCACCACCGCCGCCGCCGCCGCCGCTGCCGCCGCCACCGCCTCCACCTCCGCGTCCCTAGCCCCACGGGGAACCCCATCGCCCTGTGTCTGCCCACGCCCGGTTGGGGGACAATCGACCACCTCTCCTCTCGGTTCCCCCTCTCGGTGCGCCCATGGCCGGGGTCACCGCGCCGCCGCCCAGCCCCAGCTACACAGAGAATTCCTACCACAAGCCTCCGAAACACGATTTTCCCCGTTTCGACGGATCCGCACCTTACCTCTGGTTGGATCGGTGCTTGGCCTATTTTGAGCTCTACAAGGTGGGTCAACATGTTTGGGTGCCCACCGCGGCTCTCTATATCGAGGGCCAGGCAGCCCACTGGCTCCAGGCGTTTCGCCAGAGCCACCGCAACCTGTCATGGGACATGTTCGCTGCCGCAGTGCTCGAAGAGTTCGGTGCGGACGAGTTCGAGCTCACTATGCACCGTCTCCTTCAGCTACGACAGACGGGCAGCGTCGCCGAGTATCGCACCTCGTTCGATGAACTCATGTACCATCTGCTGGCGCTCGACCCCTCCATCAACAACAAATTCTTCATCACCCAGTTCTGTTTGGGCTTGAAGGATGAGCTACGCGCAGCAATTCGCCTTCAAGCCCCGTCGAGCATCACCCGCGCATCCGTGCTTGCGCGCATTCAGGAAGAAGAGCTGGGCTCGACGCGACCACGGGCCCGACCGGTTCCTCCAGGGCGCCCGCCTCCTCCAACGAACGCGGCGCCACAGCGGCACGCAGCCGCCCCACGCGCCACGGGTGACGACTTCGCACGGGAACGACAGCTGGGAGATTACAGGCGCGCTAACAATCTGTGCTTCAAGTGTGGCGACAAGTACTCCCGAGAGCATCGCTGCGCGCAACCGGCGCAACTGCTCATGATCCATGTTGGAGAGCATGGCGAGGTTCTCTCAGACGATGCGATCCATGCTCTTCAACTCTTGGACGAGCCTGAACCACCAGCGCAGCCCGCGGAGTGCTGCGTGCTGTCAGCCCAGGCTTTGGACGGCTCCGACTCGCCAAGTACAATTCGCCTGCGTGCGTTGGTCGGGAATCAGGTGATGCTGCTGCTCCTCGATTCAGGCAGCACCCACAGCTTCGTCAACAAGAGCTTCGTCGACCGCATCGGCGCGCAAACCCAACCATTACCGCCGGTGGAGGTACGGGTCGCCAACGGCGATCGCATCACTTGTGATCGTATGGTGCCTGAGCTAAAATGGTGGATGCAAGGGCACACCTTCTCCACACCAATGCGCGAACTCGACATCGGCGCCTATGACGGCATTCTAGGCATGGACTGGCTGGCGCAGCACAGCCCCATGACTTGCCACTGGCAAGACAAGTTCGTCTCCTTCATCCATGACGGCGAACAAGTCACGCTGCGCGGCGTCAAGCAGAAGTCCACCGAGACCCTGACTGCGGTGGAACCAGCAGAGCTTCACAAGTGGATCGCCGGCAACGAGGTGTGGGCTATGGCCATGGTGGATACCGGGCCGCCCGTCCAAACTAAGCGCAAGTCACCAAGTCACACCCCTCTCGCCGATCTCCTCGACGAGTACGCAGATGTCTTCACAGCTCCCCACGGCCTGCCGCCACATCGTCAGTACGATCACGCCGTCATGTTGGTGGAAGGGGCGATTCCGGCCAATACTCGCCCCTACCGCTACTCTCCCCTGCAGAAGGACGAGATCGAGCGGCAAGTCCGTGAAATGCTGGAGTCCAGGGTGATCACACACAGCGTGAGCCCCTACGCGGCACCGGGCTGCTCGTGAAGAAGAAGGACGGCACCTGGAGGTTTTGCGTCGATTATCGCCGCCTCAATGACGCAACAATCAAGAACAAGTTTCCCTTGCCAATTGTGGATGAACTGCTCGACGAACTAGCCGGTGCCACAGTGTTCTCCAAGTTGGATTTACGTTTCGGCTACCATCAGATTCGAATGCGAGAAGAAGATGAGGCCAAGACGGCGTTCAAGACTCATCACGGCCATTTCCAGTTCCGCGTCATGCCGTTCGGCCTCACCAACGCTCCGGCAACATTTCAGTGCCTGATGAACGCGATTTTCAGTAAGTACATCCGCAAATTCGTCATCATTTTCCTTGACGATATTTTGGTCTTCAGCGAAACCATGGAAGAACACCTAGAACATGTGCGCACGGTGCTGGAACTGCTTCGTCAACACCAACTCTATGTCAAGGCCTCCAAGTGCGAGTTCGCCACCGACCACATCGACTACCTCGGCCACGTGATCTCTCGCGAGGGCGTCGCCACCGATGCGGAGAAAACCCAGGCCATGGTGCAGTGGCCTACGCCTACGACAGCGACGGAGCTTTGCGGTTTCCTCGGCCTCACGGGCTATTACCGCAAGTTCGTGCCGCACTACGGCATCATCGCCAAGCCCCTCACGCAGCTCCTCACCAAGAAAGGCTTCGAGTGGACGGAGCAAGCTCAAGCAGCGTTCGACCTGCTCAAGCAGGCCATGGTCACCACGCCAGTGCTCGCTCTCCCCAACTTCGACAAACCGTTCGCCATCGAGACTGATGCCTGTGACACGGGCATCGGCGCGTGCTCACCTGAGGGGCATCCCGTGGCTTACTTCAAAGAAGGCGTTAGGGGCGCAACCGAAACTATCCACTTATGAGAAGGTCTCTCGCAGTGATGATGGCAAGGACAAATGGCGTCGCACCTTCAAATAAGCAGCCATTCGACATTCTCACGCACCACAAGAGTCTCGCAACTTGGGAGAACAAACACAGAGCGGATGTGCGGCGCAAGGCCATGTCCAAGCTCGTCGGCCTGCAATTTTGCTTCCTGTACAAGCGCGGCCTCGACAACGGAGCGGCCGATGCGCTCTCCAGGGTGGACAAGCTGATGGACCTGGCCGCGCTCTCGACCTGCCAGCCGGCATGGTTGCAGGAGGTGGCTAACTCCTACACCACAGATGCGGATGCCCAGGAACATCTTCAGCATTTGGCCTTGTCCAGCCCGGATGCAGAAGGGTACGAGCTGCACCGAGGCCTCATTCGTCGCCAAGGTCGGCTTTGGATTGGGGCAAACACGGCCCTGCGCACGAAGCTGATCGCCGCACTCCACAACAGCGCGGTGGGCGGCCACTCTGGCGTCACGGCGACTTATCACAGGGTCAAGAAGCACTTCGAGTGGCGTGGCCTGAAGAAAGATGTGGAAGACTTCGTGCACCAATGCACAGTCTGTCAACAGGCCAAGCACGAGCACACCAAGCCTGCTGGCCTCCTCGCGCCCTTGCCCATACCGTCGGCGCCATGGGAGGACCTGACTATGGACTTCATCGAGGGGTTGCCGGCATCGGAAAGCTGCAACTCCATCATGGTTGTCGTCGATCGCTTCACCAAGTTTGCACACTTTGTGCCTCTTCGCCACCCATTCACCGCAGCAAAAGTCGCCCGCGCATTCTGGGACAACATTGTGAAGCTGCACGGGATTCCTTCTTCAATTGTCTCCGATCGCAACAAGATCTTCACCAGCAACCTCTGGCGCGAACTGCTCGAGAACGCGGGTACCAAGCTTCTGTACTCAACGGCGTACCTGAAGGAAATATGCCCTAGAGGCAATAATAAAGTTATTATTTATTTCCTCATATCATGATAAATGTTTATTATTCATGCTAGAATTGTATTAACCGGAAACATAATACATGTGTGAATATATAGACAAACAGTATGTCACTAGTATGCCTCTACTTGACTAGCTTGTTAATCAAAGATGGTTATGTTTCCTAACCATGAACAAGGAGTTGTTATTTGATTAACAAGGTCACATCATTAGTTGAATGATCTGATTGACATGACCCATTCCGTTAGCTTAGCACACGATCGCTTAGTATGTTGCTATTGCTTCCTTCATGACTTATACATGTTCCTATGACTATGAGATTATGCAACTCCGTTTACGGAGGAACACTTTGTGTGCTACCAAACGTCACAACTTAACGGGTGATTATAAAGGAGCTCTACAGTGTCTCCGAAGGTACTTGTTGAGTTGGCGATTTCGAGATTAGGATTTGTCACTCCGAATGTTGGAGAGGTATCTCGGGCCCTCTCGGTAATACACATCACTTAAGCCTTGCAAGCATTTCAACTAATGAGTTAGTTGTGAGATGATGTATTACGGAACGAGTAAAGAGACTTGCCGGTAACGAGATTGAACTAGGTATTGGATACCGACGATCGAATCTCGGGCAAGTAACATATCGATGGCAAAGAGAACAACGTAAGTTGTTGTGCGGTTTGACCGATAAAGATCTTCGTAGAATATGTAGGAACCAATATGGGCATCCAGGTCCGCTTATTGGTTATTGACCGAGACATGTCTCGGTCATGTCTACATTGTTCTCGAACTGTAGGGTCCGCACGCTTAAGGTTTCGATGACGGTTATATTATGAGTTTATGTATTTTGATGTACCGAAGGTTGTTCGGAGTCCCGGATATGATCACGGACATGACGAGGAGTCTCGAAATGGTCGATACATAAAGATTGATATATTGGATGGATATATTTGGACACCGGAAAGGTTCCGGAGAAGTTTGGAGCTCCGGAGGTTACCGAACCCCGGGAGGTATATGGGCCTTATTGGGCCCATGTAGGAGG
Source organism: Aegilops speltoides (assembly GCA_021437245.1). Taxonomy (NCBI): domain Eukaryota; kingdom Viridiplantae; phylum Streptophyta; class Magnoliopsida; order Poales; family Poaceae; genus Aegilops; species Aegilops speltoides. The sequence goes on along the minus strand of CM038143.1, from coordinate 421,048,889 downwards.
AAGGAGAAGGAATAAGGGAGGCGCGCCCCCAAGCCCAAACCGACCGGGGAGGGGGCCCCCCTTTCCTTTCTCCTTCCCCTCTTCCTAATACTACTACTAGTACTACTTCCTAATACTATTACTCTTTCCTTCCCCCTCCAAATAAGATAAGGAAAAGGGAGGGAAACCTACTTGGAGTAGGTTTCCCCCTCCTCTATGGCGCGCCCCCCTTGGGCCGGCCTCCTCCTCCCTCCCTCCTTTATATACGGGGGTAGGGGGGCACCCTAGAACACACAAGTTGGTCATTGAGATCGTTCCTTAGCCGTGTGCGGTGCCCCCTTCCACCATATTCCACCTCGGTCATATCGTCGCGGAGTTTAGGCGAAGCCCTGCGTCGGTAGAACATCATCATCCTCACCACGCCGTCGTGCTGACGGAACTCCCCCTCGGAACCTCTACTGGATTGGAGATCGAGGGTGCGTCATCGAGCTGTACGCGTGTCAAGAACTCGGAGGTGCCGAGTAACGGTGCTTGGATCGGTTGGACCGGAGGACGTCGACTACTTCCTCTACGTTGCGTCAACGCTTCCGCTTCGGTCTCACGAGTGCGTGAGACAACACTCTCCCTCTCGCTGCTATGCATCACCATGATCTTGCGTGTGCGTAGGAATTTTTTGAAATTACTACGCTCCCCAACAAAGGCCATCCGAGCCTAGGTTTTATGGTTTGATGTTATATGCACGAGTAGAACACAAGTGAGTTGTGGGCGATATAAGTCATCTTGCTTACCAAAGATGTCATACTTTGGTTCGGCGGTATTGTTGGATGAAGCGGCCGGACCGACATTACGCCAGACGCTTACGCGAGACTGGTTTTACCGCCGTGCTTTGCACACAGTGACTAGCGGTGTCGGTTTCTCCAACTTTAGTTGAACTGAGTGTATACGCCCGTCCTTGCGAAGGTTAAAACAGCATCAACTTGACAAACTATCGCTGTGGTTTTGATGCGTAGGTGAGATTGGTTCTTGCTTAAGCCCGTAGCAGCCACGTAAAATTTGCAACAACAAAGTAGAGGACGCCTAACTTGTTTTTGCAGGCATGTTGTGATGTGATATGGCCAAGACATAATGCTATATTTTATTGTATGAGATGATCATGTTTTGTAACCGGTTATCGGCAATCGCGAGAGCCATATGGTTGTCGCTTATTGTATGAAATGCAACGCTCTGTAATTGCTTTACTTTATCACTAAGCGGTAGCGATAGTCGTAGAAGCAATAGATGGCGTAACGACAATGATGCTACGATGGAGATCAAGGTGTCGCGCGGTGGCGATGGTGATCATGATGGTGCTTGGAGATGGAGATCACAAGCACAAGAAGATGATGGCCATATCATATCACTTATATTGATTGCATGTGATGTTTATCTTTTATGCATCTTATCTTGCTTTGATTGACGGTAGCATTTTAAGATGATCTCTCACTAAAAATTATCAAGTAGTGTTCTCCCTGAGTATGCACCGTTGCCAAAGTTCGTCGTGCCCAGACACCACGTGATGATCGGGTGTGATAAGCTCTACGTCCATCTACAACGGGTGCAAGCCAGTTTTGCACACGCAGAATACTTGGGTTAAACTTGACGAGCCTAGCATATGCAGATATGGCCTCGGAACACGGAGACCGAAAGGTCGAGCGTGAATCATATAGTAGATATGATCAACATAAGATGTTCACCATTGAAAACTACTCCATCTCACGTGATGATCGGTTATGGTTTAGTTGATTTGGATCACGTGATCACTTAGATGACTAGAGAGATGTCTGCTAAGTGGGAGTTCTTAAGTAATATGATTAATTGAACTAAAATTTATCATGAACTTAGTACCGATAGTATCTTGCTTGTCTATGTTGTTTGTAGATAGATGGCCCGTCTTTGTTGTTCCGCTGAATTTTAATGCGTTCCTTGAGAAAGCTAAGTTGAAAGATGATGGTAGCAACTACACGGATCGGGTCCGTAACGAGGATTATCCTCATTGCTGCACGAAAAATTACGCCCCGAAGCACCACTTTGGGTGCCGAACTGCTTCTTGATGTGGCCGACGGCGTTAAGAACGTCTGGCGAGCAAAGTCGATGACTACTCGATAGTTCAATGTGCCATGCTTTACGGCTTAGAACCGGGACTTCAACGACGTTTTGAACGTCATGGAGCATATGAGATGTTTCAGAGTTGAAGTTGATATTCCGAAGAATGCTCGGATTGAGAGATATGAAGTCTCCAATAAGTTCTACAACCGCAAGATGGAGGAGAATAGTTCACAAGTGAGCACATACTCAAGATGTCCGGGTATTGTAATCACTTGATTCAACTGGGAGTTACTCTTCCGGATGATAGCGTCATTGATGAAATTCTCCAATCACTTCCACCAAGATACAAGAGCTTCGTGATGAACTATAATATGCAAGGGATGGATAAGACGATTCCCGAGCTCTTCGCAATGCTAAAGGCTGCGGTAGAAATCAAGAAGGAGCATCAAGTGTTGATGGTTAACAAAACCACTAGTTTCAAGAAAAGGGCAAAGGGAAGAAGAAGGAACTTCAAGAAGAACAGCAAGCAAGTTGTCGCTCAAGAGAAAAACCCAAGTCCGGACCTAAGCTCAAATCGAGTGCTTCTACTTAAGCGATCGTCATTTGAAGCGGAACTGCCCCAAGTATTTGGCGGATAAGAAGGATGGCAAGGTGAACAAAGGTATATGTGATATACATGTTATTGATGTGTACCTTACTAGAGCTCGCAGAGCACTGGTATTTGATACTTGGTTCATTGCTAATATTTGCAACTCAAAGCAGGACTACGGATTGCTTAACACGGCAAAGGACGAGGTGACGATCGCGTGGGAAATGGTTCCAAAGTCGATGTGATCGCGGTCGGCACGCTACCTCTACATCTACCTTCGGATTAGTATTAGACCTAAATAATTGTTATTTGGTGCCAGCGTTGAGCATGAACATTATATCTGGATCTTGTTTGATGCGAGACGGTTATTCATTTAAATCAGAGAATAATGGTTGTTCTATTTATATGAGTAATATCTTTTATGGTCATGCACCCTTGAAGAGTGGTCTATTTTTGATGAATCTCGATAGTAGTGATACACATATTCATAGTGTTGAAACCAAAAGATGCAGAGTTGATAATGATAGTGCAACTTATTTGTGGCACTGCCGTTTGGGTCATATCGGTGTAAAGCGCATGAAGAAACTCCATACTGATGGACTTTTGGAGCCACTTGATTATGAATCACTTGGTACTTGCGAACCGTGCCTCATGGGCAAGATGACTAAAACACCGTTCTCCGGTACTATGGAGAGAGCAACAGATTTGTTGGAAATCATACATACAGATGTATGTGGTCCAATGAATGTTGAGGCTCGTGGCGGATATCGTTATTTTCTCACCTTCACAGATGATTTAAGCGAGATATGGGTATATCTACTTAATGAAGCATAAGTCCAAACATTTGAAAAGTTCAAAGAATTTCAGAGTGAAGTAGAAAATCATCGTAACAAGAAAATAAAGTTTCTACGATCGATCGTGGAGGAGAATATTTGAGTTACGAGTTTGGTCTACACTTAAAACAATGTGGAATAGTTTCAACTCACGCCACCCTAACACCACAACAGTAATGGTGTGTCCGAACGTCGAATCGTACTTTACTTGATCAGTGCGGTCTATGATGTCTCTTACAGATTTACCGCTATCGCTTTTGGGGTTATGCTCTAGAGACAGCCACATTCACGTTAAATAGGGCACCATCGAAATCCGCTGAGACGACACCTTATGAACTATGGTTTGGCAAGAAACCAAAGTTGTCGTTTCTTAAAGTTTGGGGTTGCGATGCTTATGTGAAAAAGCTTCAACCTGATAAGCTCGAACCCAAATCGAGAAATGTGTCTTCATAGGATACCCAAAGGAGACAGTTGGGTACACCTTCTATCACAGATCCAAGGCAAGACATTCGTTGCTAAGAATGGATCCTTTCTAGAGAAGGAGTTTCTCTCGAAAGAAGTGAGTGGGAGGAAAGTAGAACTTGATGAGGTAACTGTACCTACTCCCTTGTTGGAAAATAATACATCACAGAACCGGTTTACGTGGACGTCAAAACCAACTAGTGAGGAAGTTGATGATGATGATCATAGAACTTGAGATCAAGTTAATACTGTAACCACGTGGGGTCGAACAGAGTAAGATCCGCACTGAGTGGTACGGTAATCCTATTCGGAAGTCATGCTACTAGATCATGATGAACCTACGAACTATGAAGAAGCGATGGTGAGCCCAGATTCGCAAAATGGCTTGAAGCCATGAAATCGAGATGGGATCCATGTATGATAACAAAGTATGGACTTTGGTTGACTTGCCCGATGGTCGGCAAGCAATAGAGAATAAATGGATCTTCAAGAAGAAGACTGACGCTGACGGTAATGTTACTATCTACAAAGCTCGACTTGTTGCAAAAGGTTTTCGACAAGTTCAAGGGGTTGACTATGATGAGACCTTCTCACCCGTAGCGATGCTTAAGTCTGTCCGAATCATGTTAGCAATTGCCACATTTTATGATTATGAAATTTGGCAAATGGATGTAAAGACTGCATTCTGAATGGATTTACGGAAGAAGAGTTGTATATGATGCAACCGAAGGTTTTATCGATCCAAAGGAGCTAACAAAGTGTGCAAGCTCCAACGCTCCATTTATGGACTGGTGCAAGCCTCTCGGAGTTGGAATAAACGTTTTGATAGTGTGATCAAAGCATTTGGTTTTATACAGACTTTTGGTGAAGCCTGTATTTACAAGAAAGTGAGTGGGAGCTCTGTAGCATTTCTAATATTATATGTGGATGACATATTGTTGATTGGAAATGATATAGAATTTGTGGATAGCATAAAGGGATACTTGAATAAAAGTTTTTCAATAAAAGACCTCGGTGAAGCTGCTTACATATTGGGCATTAAGATCTATAGAGATAGATCAAAACGCTTAATTGGACTTTCACAAAGCACATACCTTGACAAAGTTTTGAAGAAGTTCAAAATGGATCAAGCAAAGAAAGGGTTCTTGCACAGATTGCAAGGTGTGAAGTTGAGTAAGACTCAAAGCCCGACCACTGCAGAAGATAGAGAGAAAATGAAAAGTGTTCCTATGCTTCAGCCATAAGCTCTATCATGTATGCAATGTGTGTACCGCACCTAATGTGTGCCTTGCTATAAGTCTAGCAGGAGGTACCAAAGTAATCCAGAGTGGATCATCGGACAGCGGTCAAGAACATCCCAAATACGAAAAAGGACTAAGGATATGTTTCTCGTATATGGAGGTGACAAAGAGCTCATCGTAAATGGTTACGTTGATGCAAGCTTTGACACCGATCCGACGATTCTAAATCGCAAACCGGATACGTGTTTACATTAAACGGTGGAGCTGTCGGTTGGTGCGATTCAAAGCAAAGCGTCGTGGCGGGATCTACATGTGAAGCGGAATACATAGCTGCTTCGAAGCAGCCAATGAAGGAGTCTGGATGAAGGAGTTCATATCCGATCTAGGTGTCATACCTAGTGCATCGGGTCCAATGAAAATCTTCGTGACAATCTCGAGTGATTGCCTTAGCGAAGGAATCCAGATTTCACAAGAGGACCAAGCACATCAAGAGACGCTCAATTCCATCCGGATCTAGTCCGGTGGGAGACATAGAGATTTGCAAGATACATACGGATCTGAATGTTGCGAACCGTTGACTAAGCCTTTTCCACAAGCAAAACATGATCAACACCAAGACTCCATGGGTGTTAGAATCATTCTTGTGTAATCTAGATTATTGACTCTAGTGCAAGTGGGAGATCAAGGAAATATGCCCTAGAGGCAATAATAAAGTTATTATTTATTTCCTAATATCATGATAAATGTTTATTATTCATGCTAGAATTGTATTAACCTAAACATAATACATGTGTGAATATATAAACAAACAAGATGTCACTAGTATGCCTCTACTTGACTAGCTTGTTAATCAAAGATGGTTATGTTTCCTAACCATGAACAAGGAGTTGTTATTTGATTAACAAGGTCACATCATTAGTTGAATGATCTGATTGACATGACCCATTCCGTTAGCTTAGCACACGATCGTTTAGTATGTTGCTATTGCTTCCTTCATGACTTATACATGTTCCTATGACTATGAGATTATGCAACTCCGTTTACGGAGGAACACTTTGTGTGCTACCAAACGTCACAACGTGAATCGGGTGATTATAAAGGAGCTCTCAGTGTCTCCGAAGGTACTTGTTGAGTTGGCGTATTTGAGATTAGGATTTGTCACTCCGAATGTTGGAGAGGTATCTCGGCCCTCTCGGTAATACACATCACTTAAGCCTTGCAACCATTTCAACTAATGAGTTAGTTGTGAGATGATGTATTACGGAACGAGTAAAGAGACTTGCGATAACGAGATTGAACTAGGTATTGGATACCGACGATCGAATCTCGGGCAAGTAACATACCGATGGCAAAGGAACAACGTATGTTGTTGTGCGGTTTGACCGATAAAGATCTTCGTAGAATATGTAGGAACCAATATGGGCATCCAGGTCCCGCTATTGGTTATTGACCGGAGACATGTCTCGGTCATGTCTACATTGTTCTCGAACCGTAGGGTCCGCACGCTTAAGGTTTCGATGATGGTTATATTATGAGTTTATGTATTTTGATGTACCAAGGTTGTTGAGTCCGGATATGATCACGGACATGACGAGGAGTCTCGAAATGGTCGAGACATAAAGATTGATATATTGGACGGATATATTTGGACACCGGAAAGGTTCCGGAGAAGTTTGGAGCTCCGGAGGTTACTGAAACCCCGGAGGTATATGGGCCTTATTGGGCCCATGTAGGAGGAAGGAGAAGGAACAAGGGAGGCGCGCCCCAAGCCCAAACCGAATTGGGGAGGGCGGCCCCCTTTCCTTTCTCCTTCCCCTCTTCCTAATACTACTACTAGTACTACTTCCTAATACTAGTACTCTTTCCTTCCCTCCAAATAAGATAAGGAAAGGGAGGAAACCTACTTGGAGTAGGTTTCCCCTCCTCTATGGCGCCCCCCTTGGGCCGGCCTCCTCCTCCCTCCCTCCTTTATATCACGGGGTAGGGGCACCCTAGAACACACAAGTTGATCATTGAGATCGTTCCTTAGCCGTGTCGGTGCCCCCCTCAACGATATTCCACCTCGATCATATTGTTGCGGTGCTTAGGCGAAGCCCTGCAACAGGAGAACATCAAGATCGTCACCACGCCGTCGTGCTGACGGAACTCCCCCTCGGAACCTCTCTGGATTGGAGATCGAGGTGCGTCATCGAGCTGTCGCGTGTCAAGAACTTCGGAGGTGCCGAGTAACGGTGCTTGGATCGGTTGGACCGGGAGGACGACGACTACTTCCTCTACGTTGCGTTAACGCTTCCGCTTGGTCTCACGAGCGTAGACAACACTCTCCCTCTCGTTGCTATGCATCACCATGATCTTGCGTGTGCGTAGGAAATTTTTTGAAATTACTACGTTCCCCAACAGTACCACCCACAGACTGATGGCCAGAGCGAGAGGGTGAATCAGTGTCTGGAGATGTATCTGCGCTACGCGGTCCACGATTCCCCCAACAAGTGGCGCCGCTGGCTACCGATGGCGAAATCTGTACAACTCGACATTCCATTCATCCTCAATCGCACCTTTTAAGGCTCAGTCAGGTAGGGAAGCCAATTTGGGCGCCATGGCAACCTGGGAAGAGGAGGCACCAACCGGCGACGACCTGGACAGGGCCGCTCATATGGATGCCATCCGTGCGCAGCTGACGCGCGCACAGCACCGCTTCAAGAAGCAGGCCAACAAGAACCGCGTCGAGCGTGCCTTCCAGGTAGGGGAACACGTCCTCCTGAAGTTGCAGCCCTACGTGCAACGCTCGGTGGTCTCGCGCCCTTGCGCCAAACTGGCATACAAGTTCTTCGGCCACTACACCATCTTGGAGAAGATCGGACCGCTGGCGTACAAGCTGGACCTGCCGCCGGATAGCCGCGTGCATCCAGTCTTCCACGTCTCCCAGCTGAAGCCTTTCACGCCGGATTACACGCCGGTGTTCGCCGAGCTGCCCCGAGTGCACGACCTGTCGGCTTCCCTGGCTGAACCCGTCAAGATCCTGGAGCGGCGCATGATGAAGCACGGCGACGCGCCCGTGGTGCAACTCAAGATCCAGTGGTCATCATCGTCTCCGGATGCGGCGACCTGGGAGGACTACGACGTTCTACGCCGGTGTTTTCCCACGGCAATCATCTGGGAGGGAGAAGCCTCGTCTTAAGGAGGGGAGAATGTCACGCCTACGCAGCTGGTAGCGTGACGAAGGAGCTGGCTGGTGGGCCCAGCCAGCTGGCCGGCCAAGTGGAGGGGTGGGTGCGTTAAATGGTGGCCGCCTGTGGCTGGAACGGACATGCGTGTGTTAACTGAATTCTGTATTCTACCCTAAACCTTCCTCTGAAATCCAGTCCCCTGCTCCAAGCTCATCCCTCCTCTCTGCCTCTCTCAACCTCTTCCTGGATCCGTTCCTCGGAGGAGATGAGGGTGTTACATGCTACTACACCTTTGGTCAACGACAGCACAGTGCGGTTTAGTTAAATCGGATGATGAACTGTCAAACTAACAAGAAGCTTTCAGGCCTTGAGGGGTCGAGGTCAATGTAGGGGTGGCGTAGCAGATGAGCCACCCGCAAAAATAAAATAAAATAAAGCATAGCAGATGAGTACGTGCAACATGGATTAGGAGGAGCTGCTCGCTGCTTGAGTACATTCGATACAATCTGCTCTGAGTTATACAGTAGTACGTAGTACATTATTACCTCTTATTACAATACTAACATTCTTAGTGGCTCGATGTGAAGTACTCCTGTTTACCGCACTGCGCACCTGCAAGTGCAGAACATTACTCCTAGTACTTCATGAACGACTTGTGTGTATCAGCCCGCAGCTGGACGTGCCAAGTGGAGTAATTTATGCAGCGTCGACGTCAGTTAATGAACGGGAGAAGCTTCCATTTACCAGGATCAGCGGCCTCCCGTGAAGTTTGTTCGCGGGAGCACTTTGTTTGCAATTTTACCTTCCAGCTTTCTTCTTATTCTTCTTCATTTCTTGCAAAGAGTTATTCTCTTTTACACTTTGGGCTAGTTTATCTGTTTTGACTTTCTTTTTTAAAGGAGGATTACCTCATTCTCTGCATCAAAATGATGCGCAGGGCCGGTCCTGAGATTTTAGGGGTCCGGGGCGAAACAATAATCCGGGGCCCCTTTAACCTTTATAATAGGTATTTCCATTATATAGTTTGTGCAGCTTTAACATACTACCGCGGCTGCAATTGGAGGCCAGGGCCATCGAGGTGCCCGCGGAGCTTTGCGTCGTCCGGCGCTCTGTGTTGGTGTCCGACCTGGAGCGTCGTCTCCAGTTCGCCATGGTGGCCTACGTGGGCGGCCAAAGGAGGTGCTTATTGGCCGTGGCGTGAAAGAGATTCTTGCTGGGAAGCTGGACATCCCCCTAGAGCTCGTGTCAGTGCATTGCTACAGGCCGGAGGATTTTTTGGTGGTTTTTGCCTCGACGGAGGTACGGAACAGAGTGTCGGCTTGCCCCTCGGTGGAGCTCGACGGAGACAGGCTGCACTTCAGGCCATGGAACCGGCAGTCGCAGGCAGTTCATTCGGTGTTTGGTTTCAAGGTGTGGCTGGAAATCGAGGGCATCCCCCCTCATGCCTGGGATCGCTCGGTGGTGGAGGAGCTGCTCGGCTCGTCATGCAAGGTGGAGGCGGTGGCTCCTGAGACGGCTTCCCGTTCTGACTTATCCTCGTTCAAACTCACGGCATGGACGGCGAGCCCACAAGATATCCCTACGGTCCGTTGGTTAGCTGTGCCGGAGCCGGGCATGGAGGCGCCGCCCGCGCTTCTGCAATACAAGATCCTTATTCACATCGACATGATCATGGATTTGAGGGAGACTGGCGAGCCGTGGTTCTTCAGCAACTCTTCGGACAGTGGTCAAAGCGGCCTCCCAGGTAACGACGATGGTGATCTTGCGGGCAGCGGGCCGAGGCCGCGGAGGTTGGCATGGCAGTTCGGCGTCCCGGACGTTCGGACCGGCGGTCACGGCGGTGCGGCTGCTGGAGCTGGGGGTGGGGCCTGGTCCAGGCCAGTGGGGCATGACTAGCGCCTCCCCCCCATGGAGTTCCCACCTGTCGCTGTGATGGAAGCCCCAGCTGTCCCTATCCTGAGCAGGCTGACGCGACGCCTCTCTGCTTTCAAGCGATTGACTGGTCAAGCCTCTCGAGGCACTTCGAACAACAAGGATGCTGAGATTTCAAACGAGACCGGAGGAAGTTTGGCCTCCGAGCAAGCAGGGGAGGACAGAACGCTGGCGCAAAACCCGATGGAAATCTTCCCGCCCCGGCCGCAAGGGCAAGTGGCGACAAACCAACGAATAGAAGGGGTGGACACATGCGCGGCAGCTGACCAGTCCGGTGCGCCGATGGTGGGGCTGCAGGTGACAGCCCAACGGGAAGAAGTGGTGGGCACATGCGTTGTGGCTCTTCAGTCTGCTGCGCTGATGGTGGGGCCGCAGGTGTCAGTTCCAGAGATTCCAGTCGCCTTTGTAAAGGAGAGGCCAATCATCGAAACGGTGGATGTCGATGTCGGGATGCTGGGATCCCAAGGGAGAGAGCTAATTGGGTGCCCGATCGGCTCAGAAAATCTGCATGTGGCATCGCAGGCGGACCCGTCCAACCCGTTGATGGATGTGTCGCCTGTGGACATGCAGGCGACAACGGAGCCAAGGGATGGCAACACGCTGGAGGCGCTGGCGGTGCCACCTGGCACGCCCCTGGTTGCGGTTGCCACACAGCCAGCGATGGGTCATGAGTCGGTTGGGACCCACCCTGATGGGATTCATGCAAGCGCGGCATGCAATACCGTTCACGTAGCTTTGCCATCGAGTGTGCATGCAGAAAGCGAGAGGCTTGCCGAGGCGCACGCGGGAGAGGGCGCCAAAGAGAAGTGCCTGGCAATGGTTGTGACCAACGACCCAGCCAATGGATTGACACCCAAGGAGGTGGAGATGTACGCAAAGCTCAAGGCTTTCTGCTCTGGCATTGTGAAGAAACTAGCACCACCAATACTCAAGGAAGTCCAGGCTTCCACCATGCGGATTGAAGCAGAACCATTCACCCCAAAAGAACCACCCGAGCAACCAAGAAATCGGCCCAGCAGAACGCGCAAAGAGCCACGCCAGTAGAGAACGTGCTCTTGCGCACATTGGGGATCGTCCCGGAAGATCTGGAAGTGACGGACACGGCCGTGCAAGAGCTCAAGACACTCTTCGACTCCCCTCTACATGAGCAGCATATACGGGTGATTGCTGCCTTGTTTGGCAAGACCTTACCTGTGCAGCTTCCTGAAGCTAGCACCGGAGTGACGGAAGGAATCAGCGCACACTGAGCGTGCTCCGAGATGGGTGGGGGTGCAAATCTGTTCCATGGATTTAAACCCATCGGTGACGTGCTGGAACGTTCGAGGTTTGAACAAACCAGCGAAGAGACAAGCGGTCAAAGACTTCCTTCTATCGATGCGGTCTAATCTAGTGTGTCTACAAGAAACCAAGCTCGATGTAGTCGATAACTTTATCTTAATGCAATGCTGTGGACCGTCCTTAGACGGGTTTGCTTATCTGCCGGCGATAGATACTAGAGGTGGTATTATCCTTGCTTGGGACACCACCGTGATGACAGTTGATCGCATCTCGCGTGACACTAACTCCATCACTGGACTGGTGCACCCCAAGTCAGGGGAGGACTGGTGGGTCACGGTGGTCTATGGGCCACAAGGAAACGACCTCAAGACACTTTTCCTTGAGGAATTGACTGCGAGGCGAGCAGCTTGTCCGGGACCATGGATGGTCCTCGGTGATTTCAACCTAATCCTTAGAGCTTCGGAGAAAAACAACTCGAACCTTAACAGGGCCATGATGAATAAGTTCAGGAGCTTCGTCGACAATAATGAACTTAAAGAGCTCTACATGCACGGGTGTCTTTTTACGTGGTCGAACGAGAGAGATACCCCGACAATGACCAAAATCGACAGGATCCTCGTCTCGGTGGATTGGGAATTGGCGAGGCCAGACTATTTATTGCAAGCTCTCTCGACTAGCGTTTCTGATCATGCCCCACTCCACCTTTCGACAAATGCTGCTTACTGGCCGAGGAAAAGATTTCGATTTGAGAGCTTTTGGGTCAAGCTCGAGGGCTTTGAGCAGGCGGTGAAGGATGCATGGGTCTGCGATCAGGCCATCGTAGATCCTTTCATGAGACTCGATGCACTCTTCCGCAACGCTGCAACAACGCTTCAAGCGTGGGGGCAGAGGAAAGTTGGGAATATCAAACTTCAGATGGCGATTGCCACAACGGTGATCTTTTGCCTGGATCAAGCGATGGAAACTAGAGGGCTCACCGAGTTGGAGACGTGGCTAAGAAGAACACTTAAGCTAGCACTCCTAGGGCTAGCTTCGCTTGAGCGCACGATTGAAAGGCAAAGATCAAGACACAGATGGCTCCGCGAGGGAGACACCAACACCCAGTTTTTTCAGTTGGTCGCTAACGGGAGGAGAGCAAAGAATTTCATACCACGGATTAGGCGAGGAGATGAGATCGCCACTGATCAGAACCGCAAGGAAGAAATTTTCATAGAGGCCTTTCATAACTTGCTTGGCACGGCACAGGCCAGAGGGCACACACTAAACCTACAGTCGATGGGCATGAACGCGCTAGACCTAGGCTGTCTGGATGTGTTGTTCACGGATGAGGAGGTTTGGTCAGCTGTTAAGGAGATGGCCCCGGATCGGGCTCCTGGACCGGATGGATTTATGGCCGAGTTCTACTAGAGAGCTTGGCCTACCATCAAGGGCGATATCATGGCTGCGCTACTGAAACTATGTGTCGGAGACAACCGTGGTTTTGCGAGGTTAAATCGTGCGCTGATTGTGCTCATTCCCAAAAAGCCGGAGTGCCCTAGAAGTGGGCGACTATAGGCCAATTAGTTTGCCGCGCAGCTTCTCCAAACTCTTCGCCAAGCTCCTAGCTAATCGAATTCGGCCGTGCATGAAGGACCTTGTAGCCTCCAATCAGTCGGCTTTCATCCGAGGCAGAAATCTACATGATAACTATCTGCTAGTGAAGCAAGTGGCCAGGAAAATACACGCCAGAAAGAACAGAGGTGTTTTTCTAAAGTTGGATATCTCCCGTGCGTTTAATTCCTTGTCTTGGCCTTTCTTATTCAAAGTGCTACAGGCCAAGGGATTTGGGAACCGATGTCTTGGATGGCTGGCGGCGCTTTTGCAATCCTCAAGCACCAGAGTGTTGGTAAACGGAGTACCGGGGAGAAGAATTTGGCATGCAAAAGGACTGCGTCAAGGGGACCCGGTCTCTCCCCTACTCTTCGTTATCGCCATGGACGCCCTCACGGCCATGATCTCCAAAGCCATGTCTGATGGTGTGTTGAGTTCCTTCACTGGAATTACGGCGACGCATCACCTGTCCATCTATGCGGACGATGTGGCACTTTTTGTCACACCTACACCCCAGGATCTCCTCTTCGTTCGAATCACGCTGCAACTTTTTGGGGAAGCCTCGGGGCTGAGAGTCAACTACAGAAAATCTTCGGCTATCTTGATCTCCCAGGACCAGGAAGACAAAGCTAGAGTAGAGCAGATACTACAGTGCACCATTGGAGATTTCCCGTGCAAGTACCTAGGGCTGCAACTGGCCATCAAGCACCTCACTAAGGCGCATTGGCAGCCTCTCTTGGATCAAGTTCGGCACTGCCTCCTGGCTTGGCAGAGAGGTTTATTGCAGAGGTCTAGCCGGCTTGTGCTTGTCAAATCGGTGCTCCAGGCCAGACCCGTGCATCAACTGCTCGTTATGAAGGCTCCAGGTTGGGTTCTGGAGGACGTCGATGGCTGGATGCGCGTGTTCTTTTGGGCAGGAAAAGACCGAGTTAACGGTGGCCAATGCCTAGTGGCATGGAGTTCGATATGCAAGCCAACCTGCTTCGGTGGACTAGGGGTAAAAAAACCTAAGTTTGAAAGGGCTGGCACTCCGGGTGCGTTGGGAATGGTTGTGGTGCACGGACCTGCAAAGGCCATGGCATGGGCTGCAGCTTCTGTTGGACAGCGACGCTAGACAGGTCTTTGACAGTTTGATTCAGATCACGGTTGGCAAAGGAGATAAGGTCCTATTCTGTGGCCGGTGTGGAAACGAAGAGCAGGAACTCCCACACGGTCACTCAGGCCCTGGAAGATGAAAGATGGGCACTCGATGTCCAGCCGCAGACTTCTTTTGGAGCGCTTCTGCAAACTGTCCATCTGAGACACGCTGTCGCCACAGTTCAACGCAATGTGCACATGAAGGACACCTTTGCATGGCCGCATGACCCTTCAGGCATCTATATAGCGAGCTCCACTTATGACAGGCTTAACCAGGGCGCGATCAGATCACCTGCTGCTGCCGCGATTTGGCGTAGCTGGGCACCTCTAAAGTGCAAGATCTTTGCCTGGCTCGCCGTGCAGCACCGGCTCTGGAGATCTGACAGACGGGCGCGACATGGGTTGCAGGACAACACCTCGCCTTGCTACACTTGTTTGCAGGAGGAGGATACAGTTGAGCACATTGTGGTGCAGTGTGTCTACGCCCGCCAGGTGTGGCACACGTGTTTCGACTCCTTACAAATCAACGTCCATCCTCCTAACGACACAGACACATTTGTGGAATGGTGGCTTAGGGCTCGCTCTGGCTTCCAAGGGAAGCACAAGCGAGGTTTCGACTCGGTTATCATCGGCGCCGCTTGGATGTTGTGGAAGCAAAGGATGCCAAGGTGTTCAACCAACCGGACCAAGTTAAGGACTATAGTGAGCTAGCTAGAGCCATCCTCGATGAGATCCAAGAGTGGTATAATGCAGGTGTGGGTGCGGGTGGTTTAGATTGTTTTGTAAGAGATCACACTTGATTTCCTTGTAGGTGGGTGTGAGTGGGTGCTCGGGCGATGGATGTTCGCATCGATCGCTCGAATCTTGTAAACTGTCTTTCTTCCTTCTATAAAGATAAGGTACGCTATTGGCGTACTCTCGAAAAAAACATACTACTGACAAAACATGCGGTAGGAATGATAATGATTTAATATAGAAGAATAATTGTACGGGAACTACCCTTCAGTTACTTTATGTGCATTCGCTTGCGTAGTAGCATTGTCATGTTCTTCGTATTCTATAGCGGGTGAGTCCACTAGTCCTAATTAATTCAATAAAATCACCCACTTAATTATATACTGGGCTGTGTCTTGTGTTGACACTCAAAAATGGCATGATCGGAAAGAGTGACTTGAGTCTATAATGGAATGATGTTAAAATTATGAGTTTATGTCACCATTTAATGTCCTTCGTCAAGATGATCGAAATAAATATGAAGATGGACCAAAAAGGAGCTCAAGTGCAAAAGATATGACAATTTCGGAGATACCCGTGTTGACACCTGATTAAAGAATGGCATGAAACCTAATTAAGAAGACCTCGTATGGAAAAAGTTACCACTGCAAAGTTCTTCGTCTCGTCGAAACGGACGATTTTGATATAAGAATTGTCCCCATCCGAGTTCGTATGCAAAAGTTATAGCCAAAACTGTGCGCTGCAGCACTGTATGGCCGGATCATCCGGACCGGGGTCCAGATCATCCGGCCGAGGGCCGAAAAATTGACCAAAACAACAGAAGCTAAAAGTTGAAGCCGGATGATCTGGATCAACTCCCGGATGATCCGGGTAAAGGCCGGACAATCCGGGCAATTGTCCGGATGTCTGGACACGTTTTTCTGCTGCAGACTTTAGAAAACGGCCCGAAACACCCTCAAAATGGCCTCGGATGAAAAAGTGTTCAACACGAAAATTGTGCGTCTCGTCGAGACGGTTGATTTGGATATAAAAAACATTCAAATCCGTGATCGTATGAGGATTCTAGAGCCAAAACAGTGAGCTGCTGTCAAAAAACTGGGCTAGGCCGGATCATCCGGGCCTTGAGCCGGACATCCGGGCCGGGGGTCGTGAATAGTCCGTGTTTTATTAGGTTTTGATGATTTGGACGGCTAGGAAAGTCTTTTTCTTGTACGGGAAGTCCACCCGCCTCTTATATAGACAAGAGGTGACGGCCGATTGAACAACAACACACAATCGAACAAATCTATCTACATCTTTTACCTTTACTTTTACCTTCTCCCTTGTTCTTCTTCTTCCTCGTTCTTCGTTCGTTCTTCTTTTGCAGGGCGGCGAACCTCGAGGCCCTAGGGCGGTCAGGTCGACCTAGGGCAGCCCATAGCCGCCATCTCCGACGGGTCCCTCCCGGCGTGTGGGTTTCGGTCCTCAAAAGCGCCCATTGGATTGCTGCGTGCAGCGCTCCGGCGGGTCTCCTTCGACGTGAGCTGCGGTGCATCACCCTCGGCGTTGGAGGTACACGGTGACGTGTTCGTGTGCGAACACACTTTTTGGCGACTCCGCTGGGGACGAAGCTTTGAACGGTCTCCAGCCCGTTCTTGCTACGAAGAGATCGTCATCTAGGGTTTGCGATCTACAAAGGTAATATGAATACCCAATTCACATATGTAGATGCAAATAATGCATATGTTGTTGCTAGATCATCTAATGAGCATAATGTATCGGCTAGCCCTAGTTTTATCAATCATGCATCTAATTATGCGCAAGGGCCGATGCAAAGCAATCTTAATGCTTCAAATTCTTATGATTTTAGCAACGTACAACATATGTATCCAAACTCTCATGCATCGGCAACCCCACAAATCCATATGCCGATGAACAACATGATGGGTTTGGTTAATCAATTTGAAACACCTCATGTTAAAATTTCTAATAGCATACAAGAAAGTGTTTCACCTTTTTATTTATCGGCAACTAATTTGCAATATGTGAATCCAACCTTGCCGATGGATGGGAGAATTGGCCATGCTACTACTAGCTATTCGGCCAGTTACTCTCAACCACCATATACCACACCTCATGTTAGTAAATTTTTGGCACCATATGCAACTGTTGATGTCCATAATTCGGCTCCGCACCTTAATGGTCACGGCCGAATAAGTGAAACTTCTGCAGGAGCACAAATGCTTTCACCTACTATCGTGGCATATCATGTCCCCCTATACAATTCAAATTTGGCAACATCTCATTGCGAAAGGGTCTAAAAGCATTGGGGGCAACCATATCCAGGCCGGTAATTGAGAACAAGCTTACATTCTCTTGGGATTTGTGCAACTCTATTAGCCAGAACTAATAGATGGCGGGAAGCCTCATGATTTTGCTTTGTAAAAGCTAGAGTTGTGCAAATGATGCACGATCGCCCGGTGTTGTACCATCCAGTGTACCACCTAAACAATCACAAAATTTTAGCACCTCATTGCCGAAAGAGTCTCAAAGTATTGTGGGGCAATCTCATGACGAGTGGATGGAAATTGAGATGAAAAAGTTTAAAGCTCGCCAAGCTGAGATGTGGGCTAAAATTAGACGAGAGCGAGAAGCCTTGCAAATTCAAAAATATAAAGTTGTTGACTCGGGTAACAAAGAAAATTCGGTTATTAGAAAAGCTGAATCAAGTAGTATATATTCTGAGTCCATCAAATCCAAAGAGGCAAGCATTATTGAGAAAGGGCATGGAAAGCATAGCAAAAAAGCCATACCTGAATTTTCCGAAGTCAATGGAACCTACTTCCTACCCTATGAGTTCCGTGCCATAGAAATTGACAAGCCTCAAGGACAAGAACAAGTAGTCGAACAAAGTTCGGCTGACATGGATCTTCAAGGTAATGATGCACGGAATCAAGAAAAAGATGATGAAGACGCGTTGGGGAGCCATCCAAAGGCGAAGCAAGATATTGTTCAAGTCACACCACCATCATGCTCTCCCAACATATTTCAAGAGGTATGTTTAGCAAGTAATTTACCTATTCTTAGATTTGGTCAGAACTTTATTGTTGATGCATCTATTAAAAAAATCCTCATAAGTAATTTTGAAAGACCAATGAAGAAGGGTAATTTACTTGTTAGCAATAAAATTGTTACAGAACATATCGGTCAAACCATTGCACAATTTATAAAGACCGATAATGACTTATTGTTGCAGCCAAAGCTTTCCCCATTGCTTTATCTAAAGTTCATATCTAGTTGGGTAGCTTTGCTTATTTCTTACTTGGCTTGCACTTGGTCTCAATTGAGACACGTGTGTTCTAAATATTTTCGTTTCAGAAGTTTAAAGCCAAGGTTAATTTCTTTTGAGAAATTCGATGCTAATATAATATCTTATCCAAAGACATCGGATATAGAGTGGAAAACACGATGCATAGCCGAATTGGGAGATTCCAAATCTGAACCATTCGTTTGCTTATCTCCAAAGCCGTTCAAACAGCAAGATCGGCTAGAAAACAAGAAGTATACCTTCAATTCAAGCATATGTGATAAAATATTTGATTTGTTGCTGAAAAATAATTACATTACAATTCTTGATCACCATGTTAAGCCATAAATCCAAGGACGAATGTATTGTAAGTTACATGATTCGTCCAAGCATAATTTTGAGGATTGCAACATGTTTCGTCAAATAGTTAAATCAGCCATTGAAAAAGGACGATTGAAGTTTGTTGAAACACCAAGAGATGACCAGTCTATTCCGATTGGTCCCGATGGCAGAAAGTTTTTGCATCGGCTGCTTCAAGCCGATCCATTTAAAGAGAAGGTAAAATCTGCAGGTGATGGGATCGAGCTTTCAAGTAAATAATTTGTTGAAAAGCATAATGAACATAACCTTGAGGGCAAAAATTCCATCGAAGCTACAATGAAGACGCCAAGGACTGGGGGGCAGCAAGTAAATCCAATGATCAATGAAAGCAAGCCAAAAGAAAACAAAGGCTGAAATAAGCGCAAGTGTCAGAGACCAAAAATCACCTTCGCTGAACTATTGGATAAATATCAAAAGAAGAGTGAAGAGAAGAATGCTTATCGGCCAAATCATGCAAAGAAAGCAAGATCACCCCAAGGCGCAAATACGAGGATTGGTATTGGCAAAGTAATAATTTTAATGCAACATATTCATATCCTTATTTTGGGCCGCCAATGCCAATGCCGTGGATGCCTCCCTATGCTCATATAGATACATATTCATCATGGGACAGGTATGATACAAGGGCACATTCTCCATCTTATTCTAGACCATCTCACCAATACTATGCAGCTCCAAGGAGATCAACATTTGAACAATCACGCGTCAAAGACCGTTTCAATCATAAGGAATCGGTCCAGAGCTCAAGGAAGAAGAAAGAGGTGGTCAAACAAGTTTATCGCGCTAAAAGAGATGGTCATAAGAGTGCTACTTCAGATTTGATCTCAAATGAAAAAGAGCCAATTAAAGTGTTGACATTGGCTACTAAAAGCAATGAGATGAAGCAACCAGTTATTGAGAGTCAAAATGCAAAATCTGAAGAAAAGAAGTTGAGAGTGCACAAGGCCAAGAAAGAATTGCCATTTGTCAAAACAGAATCACAGCCGAAATGCCCACTCGACTTATCGTATTGGCAAAAAAAGGAATTACAAAGTCTTAGTGCACAAGAGCTGAGAAAAAGGAACATGACATGGGTTCCCAAGAGGATCAATCAAAACAAAAACGATGTGCATGCTTCAATTGCAACAAGTACAATGAAAGTGAAGAAAGAGAAGGATGGAAGAAACAAACAATTAAGCCGAAGGTGTGCATCACAACATCAAAATCTTCGGTTAGCACATCATCCATTTTCTTCAACAATGCCATTGATGCCTTTGCCATGGAATTCATCCACAGGTATGATCAGTTACCCTCCATGGACTTATTTTGATCCATGGATGCAACATAATTTTCTATACCATGACAGAGTATTACCAAATCACTATACATTTGGTTAGTTACATTTTTGTTGCTAAGACAAAGGGGCCGAAATATTTTATTCCTAGTTTATTTGTTTATTTCGGCTATACATGCTTTAATGGATGAATTCTACATGGACCTCATGATAATGGCCGATACTTAACTATCGTCCTAAGAAACTATCCGATCATGGCCGGTGTGAAATTCTAACATCGTCCTTAGTTCAATTGGAACCGAGACAAGGTACATGTGAAGTGATATTAACCTTGTCTCTCTAGTGCTATGGAGATTATGTTTCGACGGTTGAATTCATAACAATGGCCATGGTGTTGGTTTTGTTTATATATCTCCATATGGTGCTGTTATGTGAAGCCTCATGCCTCTTAAAATTATTTATTGCACAATAATCAAAGCCGAATATGCAATGTTATTCGGTTTGGAACTTTTGCCATATGTGCTAAATATATTGAGGCTTTTGGTGATTCGTTATGAGTAGTGCAACAAATATCCAAAGGTTATGAATGTTTTGGTGAATCACTTGTAGTTTATCTTGAGGTATGTCTAGGTGCAAAATTTACCTTGGTTGCTTTTAAAATGTTCATATTTCTAGGCATGACAATTCAAAAGAGTTGGCACAGCAAGCATCCGGCTACTATGTTAATCATGGTGTATTGTATTTCATTCAATAGCCGATGCTTAGTCTCGTCAACATAGGCAAGGCTGAATCGAAGTCCATCGCTTCGACCACTAATGATTTTTTATGCAGGCAAAAAGTAAGGATTGAAAAAAGTTTATTGTTGATTATTTGCAAAATCCTATCAAAAGGGTGAACTATATGATTCAGAGGATGACCTTGAGATACATATCTGTGGAGCTTTATCATCTTATTGTTAAGGAAGTTGAGAAGGTTTCACCCAATTTTGCATCAAGAATTCAAAGAAATAATGGCCGATATAAATTTATCGCCCAAGCACATGCAAAGTGGCCGATGGAGTGTTGACATCGTCCTTAGAACCAACATAATACGAGTTATTTTTCTGCATACTACCTTTGCCGAAAAACAGGGGGGCATGTGTTGACACTCAAAAATGGCATGATCGGAAAGAGTGACTTGAGTCTATAATGGAATGAGGTTAAAATTATGAGTTTATGTCACCATTTGATGGCCTTCGTCAAGATGATCGAAATAAATATGAAGATGGACCAAAAAGGAGCTCAAGTGCAAAAGATATGACAATTTCGGAGATACCCGTGTTGACACCTGATTAAAGAATGGCATGAAACCTAATTAATAAGACCTCGGATGGAAAAAGTTACAACTGCAAAGTTCTTCGTCTCGTCGAAACGGACGATTTTGATATAAGAATCGTCCCCATCCGAGTTCGTATGCAAAAGTTATAGCCAAAACTGTGCGCTGCAGATCTTTGTATGGCCGGATCATCGGACCGGGTCCAGATCATCGGCCGAGGGCCGAAAAATTGACCAAAACAACAGAAGCTAAAAGTTGAAGCGGATGATCTGGATCAACTCCCGGATGATCCGGGTAAAGGCGGACAATCCGGCGATTGTCCGGATGTCGGACACGTTTTCTGCTGCGACTTTAGAAAGCGGCCCAAACACCCTCAAGATGGCCGGATGAAAAAGTGTTTAACATGAAAGTTGTGCGTCTCGTCGAGACGGTTGATTTGGATATAAAAAACGTTCAAATCCGTGATGATCGTATGAGGATTCTAGAGCCAAAACAGTGAGCTGCTGTCAAAAAACTGGGCTAGGCGGATCATCCGGCCTTGAGCGGACATCCGGGCGGGGTCGTGAATAGTCCGTGTTTTATTAGGTTTTGATGATTTGGACGGCTAGGAAAGTCCTTTTCTTGTACGGGAAGTCCACCCGCCTCTTATATAGACAAGAGGTGACGGCCGATTGAACAACAACACACAATCGCAAACGCATCTACAACTTTTTCATCTACGTTTTGTCCCTCCCTCGTTCTTGCTCCCTCGTTCTTCGTTGTTCTTCGTGTTGGAGAGCTGCGAATACCGAGGCTCTAGGGGCGGCTTGACCGACCTAGGGCAGCCCATAGCCGCCGCACTCCCTGACGGGGTCCCTCCCGGGAGTGTAGGGTTTCGGGTTCTCAAAAGCTCTCGCCGGTCGACTTGCGAATCGCGCTTCCGGTGAGACTCCTTCGACGTGAGCTGCGGTGCATCACCCCCGACGTTGGAGGTACACGGTGACGTGTTCGTGTGCGAACATCTTGATATTTCGTAGATGGTTTTCATCAAACAATTTTACTCGGCCATGATACAGAAAGCTGAAACGTACAAAACTTCCCTTAATCAAGAGTTTTACATGGTATCTACATACCTGGATGTGGCAGTCCGGCAATGTACTTCTCATCCCTGTACAGACCCTTCAAATCATCCATGGGCTTCCACATCTGGTTCTAAGGACTGGCGACCATGATCAAATAGCTTTACATGTCTCTATCTAAAGCCTTTACCTGTTCAGCATGTCAAGCCAAAACGCCAGAGCATAAATTAGGGCAGAATCAGGAAGAAATTGGACACCTTATCTGAAATCGGCGGCGGAAGGCGTTGGCTGGAGCTGCGGCATGGGCGGTGCCATGCGTGGTGAGCCGTGGGTGCTCCCGTCTGTCCCCTGGCGGCAGCCGCGCTTGCAAGCGATTAGGTTTCCAGGAGATCAGAGAAAAAATAAATTAGGCAATGATCCTCGTGCGTGTCGTAAACTTCCAAAATCACTCCCTCGCGATGCGCCGCTAAGCCCGGTCTTGCTCCTTGTCGATTGATCTCTCCCAGACGCGACGACCAGTGCACGTAACATAGCGTGTCAGCGACTCTGCTACCGCTGCATCGACAAGGCGTGATCAGCTACAGGGCGATCCGACAAGCAACGACAAGGCCAGGCCGAGGAGGAACCATAAGCGGCCTGTTCGGTTATCTGGGCCGGAATGGGTCTAATAGATCAGTGTATAAATATACAGATGACGCTTGTAATGGGTGGGACGGACGGAATGGCTTCGGCCGACTGGATAGGATAGGAGTGGCTGGTGTGCGTTGTTCCTCTGTTCTTCCTCCTTCGTCAGATTTGAATTGGTCCTGTAAGCAATTAGACACTAAATCAAAGAGAGAGCTACTTAGTGCTTACAATTGGCATCAGAGCTACAGATCCTGGCGCAACAAGTTCCGAACAATCACCCGCACGTGACGAGATTCATGGCGCGTCGTCGCCGAGAAATCATGGAGAGTCTGTCGCCGGCGACGAAGGCAGTGTACGAGTTCCTCAAGGCCGACTTGGTGGAGTCCCTCGACATGCGGTTCAAGCGGCAGGATGAGGAGGCCTCCAAGTCGATGCGATCCATCGTGTGCGATCTGACGACGCGGATCGACGATCTTAAGATGTCGATCGGGGTCGACATGGATGAGATCCATGCTGGAATGGAGCGACCGCCAACCGCCAACTCACAGTCCCTGGGCAACCGCCAGCAAGCCAGTCCGATCCAGACGGGTGGTAGCGATGGAGTGGGAGAGGGCAGCCAATCAGCTCCACCAGTCAAGGGAAAGGATCACACCCCTCCATATGTTCCCCCTCCAGCCATAGGTATGAGATCGGAGCTCAACCCAGTCCAATCTTCTCGATACACTGAAGTCCGTCGTGAGAATACTAAGCACTTCGGTTTTGGTCCTCGCATCGATCTGCCACGGTTCGACGGTACCAATCCGAGATTATGGCAAGCAAGATGTGAGGATTATTTCAGCATGTGTGGAACGCCTTGTCAGCTATGGATACAGTTTGCTTCTACCATGTTTGAAGGACCAGCAGCTCGATGGTTGGAATCTGTGCAGCGCAGAGTCCCGGATGCGTCGTGGGAGGAATTCTGCAGATTGTTACAATGTTGTTTCGGTCGCAATCAGCATCAGGCACTGGTACGCAAGTTCCACAACATCTCTCAAGTGGGCACAGTAGCGGAGTATGTGGAACAGTTCGCTGAACTATATGACCAATTGTCAGCGTATGAAGCAGTACCAGAATCAGTTCACTATGTTACTAGGTTCATTGATGGGTTAAACTCTGTAGTCAGAGTGTTGGTAGCACTGCATCAACCCCAAGATTTGGATTCTGCATATGATCTGGCACTTCTGCATGAATCTCTGACGAGTTCTTCTCCGCATGTGAGTCAAGCTGTCAGGAGACAACAATCAACCTCGACAGTTAATCAGCCTAAGACAATGCCACCCAATTCCTCAGAAACATATAAGCAAACTGCAGGAGAAGATAAATGGGTTGCTCTTCGCGCATATCGCAAGGCAAAGGGGCTGTGTTTCATGTGTGGAGAGAAGTGGGGCAGAGACCATCAGTGTAAACAAGCAGTCTCACTACATGTTGTGCAGGAAATGGTGGAATTCTTCCAATGTACTAGCAGTAATGGTTCAAATACCGATGATGAGGAAGTGAATCTTATGGCCTTATCAGAAGCTGCAGAAGGAAAATCGTCCAAGAGCAAGGCATTTCAACTGATGGTTGACATTAATGGACAGCAGAAAACCTTTTTAGTAGACTCTGGTAGTACTCACTCATTTATAGATACTGCCACAGCTGCACACTTACCAGGTTTGAAGGAATGTAGATCAATCAAGGTCAGAGTTGCAAATGGAGGAATCATGAACTGCTGCAGTTATATCCCCCAATGTCAGTGGTCAGTGCAAGGAAATTTGTTTAAACATGATCTCAAGGTTTTACCCCTCACTTGTTATGATGGAATTTTAGGAATGGACTGGCTGTCAAGGTACAACCCCATGACAGTTGACTGGGAGCAAAAGTGGATGGCATTTGCTGTCAATGGAAAAATAGTAACATTGCAAGGAATAGCACCAATAGAATTTGCTTATACCATCATTGAACTGTCAGTAGTAACTGATGAAAATGCAGCTAAGGTTCTACCAGAAATTCAGGATTTGGTAGAAGAATATAAGGATGTGTTCTCAATTCATGTTGGACTTCCACCAGAAAGAGCATGTGATCATTCTATCCCCCTCATACCAGGTGCTAGGCCTTTTTCTCTCAAACCATATAGATTGGCACCAAAATTAAAGTATGAAGTGGAGAAACAAATTCAGGAAATGCTGGACTCTGGAGTAATTAGAAGAAGTAACAGTCCCTTCTCTTCTCCCATTTTGTTGGTCAAAAAGAAGGATCACACTTGGAGGTTGGTTGTGGACTACAGACATCTAAATGCAATCACTATAAAAGGGATTTTTCCTATGCCAGTAATTGATGAGTTGCTGGATGAACTGCATGGAGCTCACTGGTTCACCAAGCTGGACCTTAGAGCTGGGTATCATCAAATCAGACTAGCTCCTGGGGAAGAATACAAAACTGCATTTAAAACACATCATGGTCACTTTGAATTCAGAGTAGTGGGCTATGGTCTTACTGGTGCACCTAACACATTTCAGGGGGCAATGAATGTCACATTATCTCAGGAACCAGAAATGTTGAGATATTTTGTGTTAGTGTTTTTTGATGATATCCTTATCTTCAGTAAAACTCTGAAGCAACATCTTCAGCATGTCAGAAGAGTACTGTAGGTGCTAAGGAGAGATCAGTGGTATGTCAAAATGTCCAAATGTGAGTTTGCATCTCAAAAGTTACTTTATCTGGGTCACATCATTAGCAAGGATGGGGTGTCAATAGATCCAGAAAAGATCAGTACTATAGAACAGTGGCCAGCACCTGTTTATGTTAAGGAGGTTAGAAGCTTCCTAGGTTTGGCAGGATATTACAGGAAATTTATTCGCCATTTTGGTGTGATTGCAAAACCCTTGACCAATCTTATACGCAAGGGCAACATATTCGTGTGGACTAGCATAGAAGAAACAACCTTCCAAACTCTGAAGGATGCATTAGTAACTGCCCCAGTGTTGGCTTTGTCTGATTTCTAGAAAGTATTCACCATTGAGACCGATGCTAGTGACTGTGGTATTGGAGCAGTTTTAATGCAAGAGGGGCATCCTCTTGCTTTTGTCAGCAAGGCATTGGGCCCACGCAATCAGACTCTCTCAGTGTACGAAAAGGAGTTCTTAGCCATATTGCTAGGTATAGAATAGTGGCGCTCTTGTTTGCAACTCAAGGAGTTTCAGATAATCACTGATCAGAGAGCCTTGGTCAGTTTGACAGAGCAAAGACTGCATACAGCCTAGCAGCAAAAGGCACTTACCAAACTTATGGGTTTGAACTATTAGGTAGTATACAGGAAGGGAGCAGATAATCGAGCTGCAGATGCCTTATCTCGTAGACCTCACCTAGCAGCAGACTGTTACATGATATCTTCAGTTCAGCCTGCTTGGATACAAGAGATCATACAGAGCTATTCAACTAACATGGCTGCTCAGGCCATTCTACAGAAATTAACTATTGATCCTGGTGCTGATCCAAAGTTTACATTACATGATGGGCTATTGAGATATAAGAAGAGGATCTGGATTGGTGCAGACGATCAGTTGCAGCGCAAATCATTAGTAACTTGCATGCTAGCTCAGCTGGTGGCCATTCTAGTTTTCTAGTAACATTCAGAAGAATTTCTCAGCTATTTTACTGGAAGAATATGAAACACATGATCAAATCTGTTTTGCAACAGTGTGAAATTTGCCAGCTGGCTAAACCTGAGCGGGTACCATACCCAGGATTATTGCAGCCGCTACCAATACCCTCCAAACCATGGGAAATGATGACGATGGATTTCATTGAAGGGTTACCTCCATCTCGACAGTTTAACTGTATCTTGGTGGTCATCGACAAATTGTCCAAGTACGGTCACTTTATTGCTCTGAAGCACCCTTACACTGCCAGTACAGTAGCAGAAGCCTTCTTGGATCGTGTGTACCGTCTTCATGGATTACCAGTGTCCTTGGTGTCAGATCGTGATCCAATTTTCACTAGCTCCTTTTGGAAAGAATTCTGCAACAGAACAGCATCAAGCTCCGAATGAGTTCAGGCCAGCATCCACAGACAGATGAGCAAACAGAACGTGTCAATCAACAGGTCGAGGGATATCTTCGCTGTTTTATCAGCGCTCATCCAAATCGTTGGTCGTAATGGCTTCCGCTTTGCGAGCTGTGGTACAATTCCAATTGGCATTCATCCATTGGTCATTCCCCGTTTGAGGTGGTCTATGGGCATGCACCTCATTACTTTGGTATTGCTCCTGCCGATGTGATTGCCAGCTCTGATGTTCATCAGTGGTTAGAGGACCGTCATGTGATCATGGAGTCAGTTAAACAGCAGTCGCTGCGTGTCCAGCAATGCATGAAAGTACAAGCTAACAAACATCATACTGAAAGATCATTTGAAGTGGGTGAATCTGTTTTTCTCAAGATGCAACCTTACATTCAGTCTTCTATCGCTCCGCGGGCAAATCATAAGTTGGCTTTCAAATACTTCGGCCCTTTCCCAATTACAGAGAAGGTTGGCGCGGTGGCTTATAAACTAGCCTTGCCTGAAAACTGCCACGTTCATCCAGTCTTTCATGTTTCCTTGCTCAAAAAGCACATCAAAGCTGATCAGGTGGTACTCCCTACGCTACCTTCTTCTGATGCACCCTTGCAGGTTCCAGCCAGAGTCCTTGATCGCCGCTTGGTTCAGCGAGGGAACAAGTCGATCGCTCAAGTGTCGATCAAGTGGAGCAGTTCGCCTGAATCCATGGCAACCTGGGAGGACTAGGAGACACTGAAGCAAAACTTTCCTCGGGCTCCGGCTTGGGGGCAAGCCGTTTCGGTTCCAGGAGGGATTGTCAGCGACTCTGCTACCGCTGCATCGACAAGGTGTGATCAGCTACAGGGCGATCCGGCAAGCAACGACAAGGCCAGGCCCAGGAGGAACCATAAGCGGCCTGTTCGGTTATCTGGGCCGGAATGGGTCTAATAGATCAGTGTATAAATATACAGATGACGCTTGTAACGGGTGGGACGGACGGAATGGCTTCGGCCGACTGGATAGGATAGGAGTGGCTGGTGTGCGTTGTTCCTCTGTTCTTCCTCCTTCGTCAGATTTGAATTGGTCCTGTAAGCAATTAGACACTAAATCGAAGAGAGAGCTACTCAGTGCTTACATAGCGCAACCCAGTCTTATTAACGGTAGATCACAAATCTGGGGGCCCCTCATTTTCGGGGGCCCGGGGCGGCCGCCCCCTCAGGGCCGGGCCTGATGATGCGTACAACCATTTTTGTTAAAAATATATCAAAGTACGATAAAATGAATACAAAGATCAACCAAAGCCACCTTCGAGGCAACAAATTCGCTACACACCTATAAATATAAATATGTACCCTAACCGCATCAACAGATATCATCTAATCCAGTGGCCTCAAGAAGCCGTCCGGCTGGCAATTTGAGAGTACCAACCGGTCTAGGCGACCCACAACGCGCACCACATGCGCACGCTGTAGGATCCGCCACTGTCATTTTCCTTCATCCCATCTTTAGGAGGGATCATTGTGTACATCTTGCCAGTCTCATCTGCCGTCGATGTCACCACGACGCCAGACAACACTATTTGTCATGAGCATTTCACAACCTTAAGGATCAATTCATCCCGCAAGAAATATGTATTGCAAATGGGACATAGGTGCAGTCTAAAAATATCGAGGCATGTCAGTTACATCTCATTAGATTTTTTTTAAAAGGAGGATGACCCCCGGCCTCATCTAGGAGATGCATACGGCCATTTTATTGATTATTCTTGAGGACCTTACAAAGTATAACAACAATATGTCTGAATCCACCATCTTGGTAGCATCTGCCGCTACTCCTATCCAAATGATGAAGGGGTGCAAGCTGGGCCACATACCCATACCTCTCACCTAAGCCTAACATCTAAAGCCGGAGGCCCTGACCGAGCAATCTGCCGGGTCCGGGGCTCAAACCGGTCTGACGCACTCACATGTGTCGTCGCCACCATCTTAGTGTAAAAGAATGTCACATTATATTGCCCCTTATGATAGCAACCTTTATTATGCAGTCTGTCGCTTTTATTGTTTGCCATCACAAGTTCGTACAACGCTCAATTTTCTCTTACACTAAATGATCTAACAGTTTTAGAAGCCATTTTTATTGCCTTATTGCACCGATGAAAACTTACTTGAAGGATCTTACTCAATCCATAGGTAAGTATGGTGGACTCTCAAAACAAGATTTGGGTTTAAGGGTTTTGGATGCACAAGTAGTATCTCTACTTAGTGCAGAATTTTTGGCTAGCAAAGATGGGGGGCAAGCACCATATGTTAAAGTATCTATGACAATATAACTTCTGTGTGAATATGAACAAACATAAATCATTATGTTGTCTTCCTTATCTAACGTCAACAATTTTGGCATATAATATTTTGATGGGGGCTCACGATCATAAAAGATGTCCAACATAGTGTATTTGCGTGTGAATCTTCTCTTCCCTTATTAAATCTTTCATGAATTGCATCATTGACCAATGCTATGTTTGCAAATCTCCAATAAAATTTTCTATTTATACTCTTCCTTATGTGATGTTATACTTACCATAAGATTAGCATATGGTCTTTTTCATTTATTTCTTTTCTTTTTATTGAACATGAAACTAAAGAAAGCAAAACTCAAAGAAAGCTTTATTATATAACTTGCACACAATTACAAGGATAGATCACTAAGCAAACACTCAAAAAGAAACGATCAAACTAAATTTTTATTCAACTAAAGCAAAAGATAACTAAGGATCAAACTAAGATAAGTAAAGGCAAAAGATAATGGAGGTGATATGATACCGGGTACCTTCCCCAAGCTTGGCACAAGCCAAGAGGAGTGACCATACCCGATACTCAAGTCTCCATTGGTGATGAAGAAGGAGGTGGTGGTGATGAAATGGTGGGTTTGTCCTTCTTCCTTAGCTTATGCTTGAGGATGGAATTTTCCTCCTTTAAGTCACCATTCTCGTGCTCGAGCTGTAATATCTTTTTGCATAATTCTTGCTTGTTTTCTTGCAAAGACAAAATGGGATAAACTGGATCTTAGGTTTCTTTGCTTTGTTGGGGAGACTTGACTTCTTGAATTCCACGTGCATGTCCCCTGGTTGAGGCAAGGGAACTTCAACTTCGTCTGAACTTGTCTCCTCCTCCCCTTTAGGATCGTAGTCTTCTTCCTCCTCCGAAGCAGTTATAGTGCTCCACATCCACATAAAACTTGGGGTTTGCGATATAATCAGCAACATAGCTCTCACCCTCCAAGTCTTGGGATGACATATTTTCATATCTGTCTGAAAAACAAAAAGAAAAGAAAACAAAAGATTTCTTCGTGATACGATGGTCAATAGGTTTGGGGGGTATATTGTTGGGGAACGTAGCAGAAATTCAAAAATTTTCCTACGTGTCACCAAGATCTATCTATGGAAAGACCAGCAACGAGTAGAAAGAGAGTGCATCTACATACCCTTGTAGATCGCTAAGCGGAAGCGTTCAAGTGAACGGGTTGATGGAGTCGTACTCGTCGTGATTCAAATCACCGATGATCAAGTGCGAGCAGACGGCACCTCCGCGTTCAACACACGTACAGCCCGGCGACGTCTCCCCGCCTTGATCCAGCAAGGAGAGAGGGAGAGGTTGAGAAGACTCCCTCCAGCAGCAGCACAACGGCGTGGTGGTGATGGAGGAGTGTGGCAATCCAGCAGGCTTCGCTAAGCACCACGGAGAGGAGGAGTACTTGGGAGAGAGGAGAGGGCTGCAACCAAAGGCGGAGATCGAATCACGTGTATTCATGTGTTCTCTGGGCAGCCCTATGCCTCACTATTTATAGGGGAGAGGGGCTGCGCCCCTTTAGGGTTTCCCACCCCAAGGGGTGCGGCCAGCCTCGAGATCAATCTGGGGTGGCGGCCGGGAGGGAGGAGAGGGAGGCGCAGGAGCATGGGCCTTAGGGCCCATCTGCCCTAGGGTTTGCCCTCCCACCCTCCCTAGCCTTGGGCCCCTTGTGGGGCGCACCAGCCCACACAGGGCTGGTTCCTCCCACACATGGCCCATGCAGCCCTCTGGGGTAGGTGGCCCCACTTGGTGGACCCCCGACCCTCCGGTGGTCCCAGATTTCACCGATAAAACCCAAACTTTTCCTATGACCAAAACAGGACTTCCCATATATAAATCTTTACCTCCGGACCATTCCGAACTCCTCGTGACGTCCCGGATCTCATCCGGACTCGAACAACATTCGGTAACCACATACAAGCTTCCTTTATAACCCTAGCGCCATCGAACCTTAAGCGTGTAGACCCTACGGGTTCGGAGACATGTAGACATGACCGAGACATTCTCCGGTCAATAACCAACAGCGGGATCTGGATACCCATGTTGGCTCCTACATGTTCCACGATGATCTCATCGGATGAACCACGATGTCAAGGACTCAATCGATCCGTATACAATTCCCTTTGTCTAGCGGTATTTTACTTGCCCGAGATTCGATCGTCGGTATACCGATACCTTGTTCAATCTCGTTACGGCAAGTCTCTTTACTCGTTCCGCAACACATCATCCGTGATCAACCCCTTGGTCACATTGTGCACATTATGATGATGTACTACCGAGTGGGCCCAGAGATACCTCTCCGTTTACGGGAGTGACAAATCCCATCTCGATCCATGTCAACCCAATGACACTTTCGGAGATACCGTAGTGCACCTTTATAGTCACCCGATTCGTTGTGACGTTTGATACACCCAAAGCACTCCTACGGTATCCGGGAGTTACGATCTCATGGTCTAAGGAAGAGATACTTGACATTGGAAAAGCTCTAGCAAACGAACTACACGATCTTTGTGCTATGCTTAGGATTGGGTCTTGTCCATCACATCATTCTCCTAATGATGTGATCCCGTTATCAACGACATCCAATGTCCATAGCAGAAACCATGACTATCTGTTGATCACAACGAGCTAGTCAACTAGAGGCTCACTAGGGACATATTGTGGTCTATGTATTCACACGTGTATTACGATTTCCGGATAATACTGCTTATAGCATGAATAAAAGACAATTATCATGAACAAGGAAATATAATAATAATACTTTTATTATTGCCTCTAGGGCATATTTCCAACAGTCTCCCACTTGCACTAGAGTCAATAATCTAGTTCACATCACCATGTGATTAACACTCACAGTCACATCGCCATGTGACTAACACCCAAGAGTTTACTAGAGTCAAGAGTCTAGTTCACATCACTATGTGATTAACACTCAATGAGTTTTAGGTTTGATCATGTTGCTTGTGAGAGAGGTTTTAGTCAGCGGTGCGAACCTTTCAGATCCGTGTATGCTTTACAAATCTCTATGTCATCTCCTAGATGTAGCTACCACGCTCTATTTGGAGCTATTCCAAATGATCGTTCTACTTGGAGCTATTCTAAAATTGCTCCATTATCGTATCCGGTATCTCTACTCGAGCTATCCGGATAGGTGTAAAGCTTGCATCGGCGTAACCATTTACTGACGAACTCTTTTACTACCTCCATAATCGAGAAAATTCCTTAGTACACTAGTTACTAAGGATAACTTTGATCATTGTCACTGTGATCCATTCTTGGATCACTCTTGTACCCCTAGACCGACTCATGGCAAGGCACACTTCAGTCTTGGTACACAACATAGCATACTTGTAGAGCCTACGTCTTAATCATAGGGGCGACCTTCGTCCTTTCTCTCTATTCTGCCGTGGTCGAGCTTTTAAGTCTTAACTTCATACCTTACAACTCGAGCAAGAGCTCCTTCTTTGGTGATCCATCTCGAACACCTTCAAGATCATGTCAAGGCATGTGCTCATTTGAAAGTACTATTAAGCATTTTGATCTATCTTATAGATCTTGATGCTTATTGTTTAAATAGCCTAATCCAGGTTTTCCATTGAAAAACAATTTTCAAATAACCCTATATGCTTTCTAAAATTCCACATCATTTCGATCAACAATATGTCAACAACATATACTCATCGAAATTTTATAGTGCTCCCACTCACTTCTTTGGAAATACAAGTTTCTCATAAACTTTGTATAAACCCAAAATCTTTGATCATCTTATCAAAGCACACATTCCAACTCCGAGATGCTTACTCCAAATCCATGGAAGGATCATTGAGCTAGCATACCTTTTAGCATCTTTAGGATTGACAAAACTTTCGATTTGTATCACATACAACCTTTCCATACGAAGACCGGTAAGGAAACTCGTTTTGTCATCCATCGCCAGATTTCATAAATGCAGCTAATGCTAACATGAATCCGACGGACTTAAGCATCGCTACGGATGAGAAAATCTCATCGTAGTCAACTCCTTGAACTTGTGAAAAACTCTTCGCCACAAGTCGAGCTTCATAGACGGTGACATCACCGTCCACGTCCGTCTTCTTCTTAAAGATCCATTTATCTCAATGGCTTGCCGATCATCGGGCAAGTCCACCAAAGTCCATGCTTTGTTCTGATACATGGATCCTATCTCGGATTTCATGGCTTCTAACCATTTGTTGGAATTTGGGCCCACCATTGCTTCTCCATAGCTCGTAGGTTCATTGTTGTCTAGCAACATGACCTTCAAGACAAGATTACTGTACCACTCAAGCAGTACGCATCTTTGTCACCCTACGAGGTACGGTAGTGACTTGATCCAAGTTTCATGATCACCATCATAAGCTTCTCCTTCAATTGGTGTAGGTGCCACAGAACAACTTCTGCGCCTGCTACACACTAGTTGTAGTGACGGTTCAATAACCATATCAAGTCTCCACCATCCTCCCACTCAACTTTTCGAGACAAACTTTTCCTCGAGAAAGGACCCGATTTAAGAAACAATCCCTATTGCTTTGGATCTGAATTAGGAGGTATACCCAACTGTTTTGGGTGTCCTATGAAGATGCATTTTATCCGCTTTGGGTTCGAGCTTATCAACCTTGAAACTTTTCCATATAAGCGTCGCAGCCCCAAACCTTTAAGAAATGACAGCTTAGGTTTCTCTAAACCATAGTTCATACGGTGTCATCTCAGCGGAATTACGTGGTGCCCTATTTAAAGTGAATGTGGTTGTCTCTAATGCCTAACCCATAAGCGATAGTTGGTAATTCGATAAGAGACATCATGGCACGCACCATATCCAATAGGGTGCAACTATGATGTTCGGACACACCATCAAACAATGGTGTTCGGTAGCGTATTAATTGTGAAACAATTTCCACAATGTCTTAATTGCGTGCCAAAGCTCAGAACTCGATACTCATCTCTATGATCATATCATAGACATTTCATCCTCTTGTCACGATGATCTTCAACTTCACTCTGAAATTACTTGAACCATTCAATAATTCAGACTTGTGTTTCATCAAGTAAATATACTCTACATCTACTCGAATCATCTGTGAAGTAATAACATAACGATATTCACTGCATGCCTCAGCACTCATTGGACTGCACACATCAAAATGTGTTACTTCCAACAAGTTGCTATCTTGTTCCATTTTACTGAAAAACGAGGCTTTTTAGTCATCTTGCCCATGTGGTATGATTTGCATATCTCAAGTGATTCAAAATCAAGTGAGTCCAAACTATTCATCTGCATGGAGTTTCTTCATGCATATACACCAATAGACATGGTTCGCATGTCTCAAACTTTTCAAAATTGAATGAGTCCAAAGATCCATCAATATGGTGCTTCTTCATGCGTTTTATACCAATATGACTTACATGGCAGTGCCATAAGTAAGTGGTACTATCATTATTATCTTATATCTTTTGGCATGAAAATGTGTATCACTACGATCGAGATTCAATAAACCATTCATTTCAGATGCAAGACCATTGAAGGTATTATTCAAGTAAATAGAGTAACCATTATTCTCCTTGAATAACCGTATTGCGATAGACATAATCCAATCATGTCTATGCTCAAACGCAAACACCAAATCTCGATGGTAGAGGGAGCGTGCGATGCTTGATCACATCAAGCTTGGAAACACTTCCAACACATATCCTCAGCTCACCTTTAGCTAGTCTCCGTTTATTCCGTAGCTTTTATTTCGAGTTACTAACACTTAGCAACCGAACCGGTAT
The DNA here is from genome assembly GCA_021437245.1 of Aegilops speltoides. Classification (NCBI taxonomy): domain Eukaryota; kingdom Viridiplantae; phylum Streptophyta; class Magnoliopsida; order Poales; family Poaceae; genus Aegilops; species Aegilops speltoides. The sequence goes on along the minus strand of CM038143.1, from coordinate 421,013,737 downwards.
CTAATACCCTGGTGCTACTAGGAGTACTAGTAAAGTACACATTAACATAATGTATATCCAATATACTTCTATCGACCTTGCCACCTTCTCATCTACCAAGTATCTAGGGTAATTCCGCTCCGTGGTTGTTCCCTTATTACGAAGCACTTAGTCTCGGGTTTGGGTTCAACCTTGGGTTTCTTCACTAGAGCAGCATCTGATTTGCCGTTTCATGAAGTATCCCTTCTAGCCCTTGCCTTTCTTGAAACTAGTGGTTTCACCAACCATCAACAATTGATGCTCCTTCTTGATTTCTACTTCCGCGGTGTCAAATATCGCGAATAACTCAAGGATCATCATATCTATCCCTGATATGTTATAGTTCATCACGAAGCTCTAACAGCTTGGTGGCAATGACTTTGGAGAAACATCACTATCTCATCTGGAAGATCAACTCCCACTCGATTAAAGTGATTGTTGCACTCAGACAATCTGAGCACAAGCTCAACGATTGAGCTTTTCTCCCTTAGTTTGCAGGCTAAGAAAATCGTCGGAGGTCTCATACCTCTTGACGTGGGCACGAGCCTGAAATCTCAATTTCAGCCCTCGAAACATCTCATATGTTCATGACGTTTGAAAACGTCTTTGGTGCCTCAACTCTAAACCATTTAACCGAACTATCACGTAGTTATCAAAACGTATGTCCGATGTTCGCAACATCCACAAACGACGTTTGGGGTTCAGCACACTAAGCGGTGCATTAAGGACATAAGCTTTCTCTTCCGCATAATCGCTCTCACAACTTTCAACTATATTTTCTCTAGGAACATATCTAAACAGTGGAACTAAGGCGCGAGCTTACGACATAATTTGCAAAGATTTTGACTATGTTCAGGATAATTAAGTTCATCTTATGAACTCCCACTCAGATAGACATCCCTCTGGTCATCTAAGTGATTACATGATCCAAGTCAACTAGCCCGTGTCCGATCATCACGTGAGACGGACTAGTCATCATCGGTGAACATCTTCATGTTGATCGTATCTACTATACGACTCATGCTCGACCTTTCGGTCTCCGTGTTCCGAGGCCATGTCTGCACATGCTAGGCTCGTCAAGTTAACCCCAAGTGTTTTCGCTGTGTAAAACTGTCTTACACCCGTTGTATGTGAGCGTAAGAATCCATCACACCGATCATCACGTGGTGCTTAGAAGCGACTTAACTGTAGCAACGGTGCACAATCGAGGAGAACACTTCTTGAAATTTTGTAAGGATCATCTTATTTACTACCGTCGTCCTAAGTAAACAAGATGCATAAACATGATAAACATCACATGCAATCAAATAGTGACATGATATGGCCAATATCATTTTGCTCCTTTGATCTCCATCTTGAGGGCTCCATGATCATCATTGTCACCGCATGACACCATGATCTCCATCATCATGATCTCCATCATCGTGTCTCCATGAAGTCGTCTCGCCAACTATTACTTCTACTACTATGGCTACCGGTTAGCAATAAAGTAAAGTAATTACATGGCGTTGTTCAATGACACGCAGGTCATACAATAAATAAAGACAACTCCTATGGCTCCTGCCGGTTGTCATACTCATCGACATGCAAGTCGTGAATCCTATTACAAGAACATGATCAATCTCATACATCCCATATCATTCATCACATTCTTTTGGCCATATCACATCACATAGCATACCCTGCAAAAACAAGTTAGACGTCCTCTAATTGTTGTTGCATGTTTTACGTGGCTGCTATGGGTTTCTAGCAAGAACGTTTCTTACCTACGCAACACCACAACGTGATATGCCAATTGCTATTTACCCTTCATAAGGACCCTTTTCATCGAATCCGTTCCGACTAAAGTGGGAGAGACTGGCACCCGCTAGCCACCTTATGCACGAAGTGCATGTCAATCGGTGGAACCTGTCTCACGTAAAGTGCGTGTAAGGTCGGTCCGGCCGCTTCATCCCACAATACCGTCGAAACAAGATTGGACTAGTAACGGTAAGCATATTGAGCAACATCAACGCCCACAACTACTTTGTGTTCTACTCGTGCAAAGAATCAACGCAATAGACCTAGCTCATGATGCCATTTGTTGGGGAGCGTGGCGAAATTCAAAAATTTTCCTACGTGTCACCAAGATCTATCTATGGAAAGACCAGCAACGAGTAGAAAGAGAGTGCATCTACATACCCTTGTAGATCGCTAAGCGGAAGCGTTCAAGTGAACGGGGTTGATGGAGTCGTACTCGTCGTGATTCAAATCACCGATGATCAAGTGCGAACAGACGGCACCTCCGCGCTCAACACACGTACAGCCCGGCGACGTCTCCCCGCCTTGATCCAGCAAGGAGAGAGGAGAGGTTGAGAAGACTCCTCCAGCAGCAGCACAACGGCGTGGTGGTGATGGAGGAGTGTGGCAATCCAGCAGGCTTCGCTAAGCACCACGGGAGAGGAGGAGTACTTGGAGAGAGGAGAGGCTGCAACCAAAGGCGAGATCGAATCACGTGTTCTGTGTGTTCTCTGGGCAGCCCTATGCCTCACTATTTATAGGGGAGAGGGGGCTGCGCCCCTTTAGGGTTTCCCACCCCAAGGGGTGCGGCCAGCCTCGAGATCCAATCTGGGTGGCGGCCGGAGGGGAGGAGAGGGAGGCGCAGGAGCATGGGCCTTGGGGCCCATCGCCTAGGGTTTGCCCCTCCCACCCTCCCTGCCTTGGGCCCCTTGTGGGGCGCACCAGCCCACACAGGGCTGGTTCCTCCCACACATGGCCCATGCAGCCCTCTGGGGTAGGTGGCCCCACTTGGTGGACCCCGGGACCCTCCGGTGGTCCCAGCTTTTACCGATAAAACCCAAACTTTTCCATGACCAAAACAGGACTTCCCATATATAAATCTTTACCTCCGGACCATTCCGGAACTCCTCGTGACGTCCCGGATCTCATCCGGACTCAACAACATTCGGTAACCACATACAAGCTTCCTTTATAACCCTAGCGTCATCGAACCTTAAGCGTGTAGACCCTACGGGTTCGGAGACATGTAGACATGACCGAGACATTCTCCGGTCAATAACCAACAGCGGATCTGGATACCCATGTTGGCTCCTACATGTTCCACGATGATCTCATCGGATGAACCACGATGTCAAGGACTCAATCGATCCGTATACAATTCCCTTTGTCTAGCGGTATTTTACTTGCCCGAGATTCGATCGTCGGTATACCGATACCTTGTTCAATCTCGTTACGGCAAGTCTCTTTACTCGTTCCGCAACACATCATCCCGTGATCAACCCCTTGGTCACATTGTGCACATTATGATGATGTACTACCGAAGTGGGCCCAGAGATACCTCTCCGTTTACGGAGTGACAAATCCCGCCTCGATCCATGTCAACCCAATGAGACACTTTCGGAGATACCGTAGTGCACCTTTATAGTCACCCGATTCGTTGTGACGTTTGATACACCCAAAGCACTCCTACGGTATCCGGGAGTTACACGATCTCATGGTCTAAGGAAGAGATACTTGACATTGGAAAAGCTCTAGCAAACGAACTACACGATCTTTGTGCTATGCTTAGGATTGGGTCTTGTCCATCACATCATTCTCCTAATGATGTGATCCCGTTATCAACGACATCCAATGTCCATAGTCAGAAACCATGACTATCTGTTGATCACAACGAGCTAGTCAACTAGAGGCTCACTAGGGACATATTGTGGTCTATGTATTCACACGTGTATTACGATTTCCGGATAATACAGTTATAGCATGAATAAAAGACAATTATCATGAACAAGGAAATATAATAATAATACTTTTATTATTGCCTCTAGGGCATATTTCCAACATATATAAAGATTTTTTTATCTCGGGAAACAAGCAAACAGAAGAAAAACGGAGTCCGAAAGGTACCCGAGGTGGGCACAACCCACCTGGGCGCGCCAGGGGACCCTCGCGCGCCCTGGTGTCTTGTGCCCACCGGGGTTGCCTTCCTGGTTGTTTCTTATTTTCCTAATTTTTGATATATTCCGAAACTGATACAAAATGTTTTTGCGGATTTTTCAGAGTCCGTTTACTTACCGTATCACGTACCTCCTCTTTTTCGGTTATTCTGGAGTGTCCCGGAAGGTTTCTTTTATGTGTTCTTCTGTGTCATAGTTTGGATAATATTACTTTCAACATTAATGGGCGTACCTGAGATATAATGTTTTATTCTTTGCCCATTGACAACCTTCAAGTTAGTATAACTCCAGATCGATAAACCTCCTCGATAACATAAGGTCCTTCCCATTTGGAGAGAAGTTTTCCTGCAAAGAATCTGAAACGAGAGTTGTACAAAAGAACATATTCTCCAACTTTGAACTCACGCTTTTGGATTCTTCTATCATGCCATCTTTTAACTTTTCTTTAAATAACTTGGCATTTTCATAAGCTTGGGTTCTCCATTCATATAGTGAACTAATATCAAATAACCTCTTTTCACCAGCAAGTTTGAAATCATAGTTTAGTTATTTAATTGCCAAATATGCTTTATGTTTTAACTCAAGAGGCAAAGGACAAGCTTTTCCATAAACCATTTTAGAAGGAGACATACCGATAAGATTTTTATAAGCTGCTCTGTAGGCACAAAGTGCATCATCCAATTTCTTAGACCAATTCTTTCGGTAGCTATTGATAGTTGATGTATGCTTGAACTACGTCGGTATTTCCCCAAAGAGGAAGGGATGATGCAGCACAACAACGGTAGGTATTTCGCTCAGTGATGAGACCAAGGTTATCGAACCAGTAGGAGAACCACACAACACCACGTAAACAGCTCCTGCACACAAAGAACAAATACTTGCAACCTGGCATAAGAGAGGGGTTGTCAATCCCTCACAGGTACAAAGATAGATAAAATTGTAGTAGATTGGATAAATAGATCTCGCTGGAACGCGAGATAAAATAAATTACTCCCTCCGTCCCAAAATTCTTGTCTTAGATTTGCCTAGATACAGATGTATCTAATATTAAAACATGACTTGACACATCCGTATTTAGACAAATCTAAGACAAGAATTTTGGGACGAAGGGAGTACTAAAAATTGCAGCAAGGTATTTTTGTATTTTTGGATTAATAGAACTGAAAATAAAAGCAAAGGAAAATAGATCGCGAAGGCAAATATATTAAAGAAGAGACCCAGGGACCATAGGTTTCATTAGTGGCTTCTCTCGAGAAAAATAGCAAACGGTGGGAAAATAAATTACGGTTGGGAAATTGATATAACTTCAAATACTCATGACTATATCGAGGCAATGATCATTATATAGGCATCATGTCCAAGATTAGTAGACCGACTCCTGCCTGCATCTACTACTATTACTACACACATCGATCGCTATCCAGCATGCATCTATTGTATTAAGTTCATGGAAAAACAGAGTAATGCAATAAGAACGATGACATGATGTAGACAAGATCTATTTATGTTGAAATAGACCCCATCTTGTTATCCTTAATAGCAACGATTCATATGTGTCGGTTCCCCTTCTGACACTGGGATCAAGCACCGTAAGATCGAACCCATCACAAAACACCTCTTCCGATTGCAAGATAAGTAGATCAAGTTGGCCAAACAAAACCCAAATATTGGAAAAGAAATACGAGGCTATAAGCAATCATGCATATAAAAGATCAAAGAAGACTCAAATAACTTTCATGGATAAAAACATAGATCTGATCATAAACTCAAAGTTCATCGGATCCCAACAAACACACCGCAAAAAGAGTTACATCATATGGATCTCGAATAGACCATTGTATTGAGAATCAAACGAGAGAGAGGAAGCCATCTAGCTACTAACTACGGATCCGTAGGTCTATAATGAACTACTCACACATCATCGGAGAGGCACCAATGAGGATGGTGAACCCCTCCGTGATGGTGTCTAGGTTGGATCTGGTGGTTCTGGAACTTGAGGCGTCTGGAGTTGATTTTCATCGACTCCCCTAGGGTTTCTGGAATATTGGGGTATTTATAGATCAAAGAGGCGGTGCGGGTGGCCACCGAGGTGGGCATAACCCACATGGGCGCGCCTGGCCCCCTAGGCGCGCCTTGGTGGGTTGTGCCCCCCTTGGGGCACCCCTCTGGTACTTCTTCGGCCCATCTTGTGTCTTCTGGTCCAGAAAAAATCCACAAAAAGTGTCGCTGCGTTTGGACTCCGTTTGGTATTGATTTCCCGCGATGTTAAAAACAAGCAGAAAACAACAACTGGCACTGGGCGTGCACTATGTCAATAGGTTAGTACCAAAAAATGATATAAAATGATTATAAAATGATTTTAAAACATCCAAGAATGATAATATAACAACATGGAACAATAAAAAATTGTAGATACGTTGGAGACGTATCAGCATCCCCAAGCTTATTTCCTGCTTGTCCTTGAGTAGGTAAATGATAAAAAACAGAATTTTTAATGTGGAATGTTGCCTAACATGTTCATCACATATTCTTTTCTTTGTAGCATGGACATTTGGACTTTTATATCGTTCAAAGCAATAGTCTAGTTTTGACATGAAGACTTTAATACTCAAGCATATCAAGAAGCAAACATGTCTTTCAAAATATCAGCGCTAAAGCAAGTTATACCTAGCCCATTATGCTCAATCATTGATCCATTCATGAAACACACTCGAATACTAGCTATACCCAATGCTCAAGTATGGTCATAGTGTCCCTTAGTTGGTGCTTTATAAGAGAAGATGTAGACTCAAGTAAAAAATAAAAATTGCATAAAGTAAAAGAAAGGCCCTTCGCAGAGGGAAGTAGGGATTTGTAGAGGTGCCAGAGATCAAAGCGAAAATTGAGAGATAAAAACATTTTGGGAGGCATACTTATCCCACCAACGAAAACGACTTAGAGTTCCCAACACTTTCCATGCTAGATACTTCATAGGCTGTCACGCCCAAGATGCGACCCTATCCTAAAGGAACTCGACGGTCCCACCAAGGATAGAAGCACATCTTGAAGACGCTTTTGCAAGGTGGATATCATTACATCAACATTACATAATAGATATGGATACATACAAAAGGCATACAATGCCACACGAATACAACATCACAATACATAAGAGGAACATCCGACTACGGATGAAACACAAACAGAAACTCAAACGACATCCACCCTGCTAGCCCATACTGCCGACCTGGAACCTATCCCCTGATCGAAGAAGAAGCAGAGGTCGAACTCCAAAACAAGCAAACATCGCTCTCGCGTCAAGATCATCGCATAAACTATACCTGCAATTGTTGTTGTAGTAATCTGTGAGCCACGAGGACTCAGCAATCCCATTACCATGGGTATCAAGACTAGCAAAGCTTAATGGGAAAGGAAGGGGTAAAGTGGTGAGGTTGCAGCAGCGACTATGCATATATGGTGGCTAACATACGCAAATAAGAGCGAGAAGAGAGCAAACGGAACGGTCGTGAAGCTAGCAATGATCAAGAAGTGATCTTGAACTCCTACTTACATCAAACATAACCCAAAACCGTGTTCACTTCTCGGACTCCACCGAATAGAAACCATCACAGCTACACACGCGGTTGATGCGTTTTAATTTGGATCTGGTGTCAAGTTATCTACAACCGGACATTAACAAATTCCCATCTGTCGCATAACCGCAGGCACGGCTTTCGAAAGATTATACCCTGTAGTGGTGTCTCAACTTAGCCCATGATAAGCTCTCGCGATCAACGAAGGATATACCTTCTCCCAGGAAGACTCGATCAGTCTCGGAATCCCGGTTTACAAGACATTTCGACAATGGTAAAACAAGACCAGCAAAGCCGCCCGGATGTGTCGACAAATCCTGATAGGAGCTGCACATATCTCGTTCTCAGGGCACACCGGATGAGCCAGACGTCGGGTTGGCATAGACCCTGGTTGCCCAGGGGGCGCCGGACATCGCTCGGTACGGACCAGCACTTAGAGAAGCACTGGCCCGGGGGGGGGGGGGGGGCTAAAATAAAGATGACCCTCGGGTTGGCTGACCCAAGGGAAAGGTATAGGTGGTGGTGAAGCAAATGGTAAAACCAAGGTTGGGCCTTGCTGAAGGAGTTTTATTCAAAGCGAACTGTCAAGGGGGTCCCATAAATCACCCAACCACGTATGGAACGCAAAATCCAGGAACATAACACCAGTATGACAAAAACTAGGGCGGCAAGAGTGGAACAAAACACCAGGCATAAGGCCGAGCCTTCCACCCTTTACCAAGTATATAGATGCATTAATTAATAAGAGATATTATGATATCCAACATAATCCTGTCCACCATGGAGCAATCTTTAACTTCACCTGCAACTAACAACGCTATAAGAGGGGCTGAGCAAAGCGGTAACATAGCCAAGCAAATGTTTGCTAGGAAGGGAGAAAAAGGTTAGAGGCTGACATGGCAATTTGGGAGGCTTGATGGACAAGAGATAAGTAGCGCAGCATAGCGATAGAACGAAGCAACTAGCATGGCAATGATAGTAATGAGATCCAAGGTGACGGGCATCTTGCCTGAAATCCCGCAAGGAAGAAGAACGAGTCCATGAAGAAGATGAAGCCACGAAGACGAACCAAACGTAGACGAACGAATCCTCACGATCGCAACAAAACAGGAACTATCGAGAAGAAGCACACAACATGGTAAACACACCACACATAGCCAAGACATGATGCACAACCATGCATGATGCATGACAAAGCTAGATGAGGTTACTCATGGCAAGAGATGATGCAAACAAGAACAACACATCAAAGCAAGTTTAAATGAGGCCGGAAACAACATATAACAATTCCGGTAAGTCCTCATATGCAAGTTTCAAAATTGGTCCAGATCTGAACAAACATTAAGTTGAAGTTGATAAACATCAAGTTAAAGAGCACCAAGAGGATCTACACGAAATTCTAGTCAAGTTACAGATAAAGTTCATTTAGTTCGGAGCTACGGCCTAGAAGATATGAGCAAAACAAGTTAAACATGGCATTGATGCAAAATGCATACAAACATCAAGCAAACACCCCAAAACAAGGATGCAACATGATAATATGAAACTTCATGCAAAATCAAGCAAGTTTCATATAGAGCACACTCAAAACGGAGCAACGGTTCAACACATACACTCGATACAAGTTTAAAGGACAAGCTGTCCAAAACAGCAACTAGGCATCTAGCAACCATCAAAACAATATGCTACAACACCTCAACATAAGAACAAAAGGCTTGGACATAATGTACAGGTAAAGCATGACAAAACATGAACACTGAGATATCTCCAGAAATCACTAGAACATGCTCAAAAAGACATGGCAAGATTGCATATAATAACAGTTTCAGACTTTGCAGAAATAACATCAGGTTGCAATGTTTAGAGCTATCAAACAACATGCTATGGGAACTTATCATAGCAAACAAAGCATGGCATGATACTACTAAATGCATAGAACAAAAGTCCTTTACTGACCATGAGCCAAAAAGGATCAGAAGATATGATGGCACCCATGTAAACATGGCAAAAGATATGACAGATTCAAACATGGCAGGAACAACAATAAGTAGGCATGTTCGTGAGCTTGTGCCACTCACCACAGAGCAATACATGGCATAGCAAGGCAACCAGCAGCAAGAAGAAATATTTGTGAAGCTAAGCATGGCAAGAACAAGTTCATAGGGTGCATGGATCACTAGCAAATCACATGGCAAAACTGAACTTAATGTTAACAGGCTGACAGCAACATTATTTAGCAATTCTAGAGCAAGATTACAATAAGCTACAGCAGGCTATAAAGGAAATCAGGGGCATGGATAGATAGAGCATGACATGTATAACAAAAAATCCTTAGTGAACATCTCCAGATTATGCATAGAATGACTTGTAGCAGCAGGTTTACATAGCATCTTGTTTTAACAGATTCAGCCTAGCAAAACAGCAACAGCAAGTACCCTACTTAACAAGCTCGATGCACTCACTACAAGACTCACAAAAATGCATGGATTGCACCTCTGTAAAGATGGCATCATGTAGTACAAAACACATGTAGAGATCAACCTCATAGGGTGCACACACAAAATCCAACAAAAAAGACAAATCACCAAGTTATAACAGTTTCAGCAGATTAACATCATATAGCACTCTTGCAATGATGCTTCAGGCATGAAGATGAACTCAAATGAACATGGCACAATGGAATGTAATTAAGAGCATCTCACAACGAACATTTTGATATATCATATGCATGAAACGGAGCTACGGATGCAGAGTCATGATGCGATGAACATGCGCACAAAATGATGAAATCTTAGGGACTTGGCAGAAAATATACCCTCGCAGAAAATGGATCTCGGGGTTCCGGGATGGCGTGGTACGGCTCGGGGAGGACGTTTGGTTGCCGGGTTTGGGTTGGTCTGGTCCATCTTCTCCGGATCCGACCGGAGAAGAGCTCCGGCGAGCTCTCCGGCGAGGGGGAGGCCGGCGAGGCGCACGGGACGACGGAGGAGGTCGGGGACGGCGTGGGGAACGCGGTGGCCGGCTCCGGCGACGGGAGGAGCGGTGGGGCAGGGAAGAAACGGCGCAGGGGGGTGGCGAGGCGCGGTGGAGGAGCTCCGGTGGACGGCGGCGCTGCAGACCCGGGTCGCTGACGAGAGCAGAGAAGGCGGCGGCGGCGGTGGCGCTGAGGCGCGGCGCAGCGGAAGGCCGAGGGCGGTGGCGCGCTGGGCGCTTCGCGGCGGCGGCGGCGAGCACGGGCGCCGAGGGCGCGCTGCCGACGGCGGGAGGTCGCCGCGCCGGGCGGGCGGCGAAGCGGCGGCGGCGGCGCAAAGGCAACGGAGGAGGAGCGGCGGGTGGAACGGGCCACGGGCCGGCGGCGCGTGGCGGTGGCGAGCCACGTGGCGCGCCATGATTGGACGGGGAGCGGGCGGACGCGTCTGTCGCCGGGCGGACGAGTCCGGCGGCGGAGAGGGAGCGGGGCTAGGGTTTCGCCCGAATTTCGAAGGGGGAGGTCTATTTATAGATTCTGGGAGCTAGGAGAGTCCAAATGAGGAGCGGTTTTCGCCCACACGATTGTCATCGAACGACCGAGAGCATGGAAGGGGTTTGGATGGGTTTTGGGCCACTTTGGAGGGGTGTTGGGCTGCAACACAAAGAGGGCTTTTACGGTTACCTGGTTAACCGTTGGAGTATCAAATGACCTCCAAATGGAATGAAACTTGATAGGCGGTCTACCGGTGCTATACCAAGGCCGCTTGGCAAACCTCGGGCCATTCCGCTAATGTTTAATACCTGCACATGAAAAGAGGCAAAAGGGGGCGCCGGGGAACATAGGAGTGCCGGATTGCAAAACGGACGACGGGGAAAATGCTCGGATGCATGAAACGAACACGTATGCAAAATGAAATGCACATGATGACATGGAAATATGCAACACACAAGCAAAAGAAATGGAAACGACGACGAATAACTGGCAGACACCTGGCGCATCGAATCCGGGGCGTTACAACACTCCTCCACTAACAAGAGATCTCGTCCCGAGATCTTAGGACCGAGATGGAAGGAAAAAGGGATGAGGTGAAACAAGAACTCAAGAGAAGAAGCAAAGAATCGAGAGCACTCGAGAAGAAGAGAGGAACGATGAGAATGACTAGAATTGTTGGGGATACAACTATTTGTGTACGCCGCCCAGGAGGGGCCGGGTTACGCAAAGAAGACTCACCAGAGAGAAGCCCAAGACCAAAGTATGAAGATGGCGGTTCATAGAGAGCTTAAGGCCCGCAGGCGACTTAAGGCCCGTTGTAATAAACCACTGTAATAATATTACTTGTATCATAAGGTAGAATTAACTAGTCACCGAGCCGGACATTGTTTATAAGCCGACCGGGACTCTGTAAGCCACAGGGCGTCGACCCGTGTATATAAGGGGACGACCCGCTGGCGGCTTAGGGCAAGAAACAACTCATCGAGAGCCAGGCATAGCGTATCTCGCTCCCTGGTCATCGAAACATCAATACCAACCCAACTAGACGTAGGCCTTACCTTCACCGTAAGGGGCCGAACTAGTATAAAACCTCTCGTGTCCTTTGTCCCGATTTACCCCTTCAAGCTTCCTAGTTGCGATGGCTCCACAACTAAGTCCTTTCATGAGGACATCTGTCGTGACAATTCCACGAGAGTTGGCGCCCACCATGGGGCCAGCGCACGGTGGATTTGAGTTCTTGAAGGGCAACTTCGAAGGGCTCAAGGGATACGTAGTGGGCCGGATGACCAAGAGTCGTCGCGGCAAGATCTACATCGACGACGAAGGCTGGGCCCCCGACGCCGGCTCAATTGATTACGGGTACCGGGTCCCCTTCGGAGGGATCCACGTCTTCATCGGCCGGATCGGTGAGCCGGGGCCTGAGCCGGACAACTACACCGACCTCGTCGAGACGGCTCAGCATGCGAAACCCGCCCAAATTCCAACCGGCATGAAGCGTGTCTTCGTGGGCTGCGTCCACGAAGAAGAACTTTCTGAAGGTCCTGAAGATGGTGGTGACACGGCCATCCACTCTGACGGTGATTCGTCCACCGGGTCAACAGGTTCTTTGTATCAAGTTCAAGATGGTGCGCTCGGGGGCTGTTCCGATGGCCTTAGTATTCCGGACCTCTATGAGTCGCCGAATTGGGCAGGAGTCTTTATGGTTGGGTGTCGGTGTCAAAACCGGCGGATCTCGGGTAGGGGGTCCCGAACTGTGCGTCTAGGCGGATGGTAACAGGAGACAAGGGAGACGATGTTTTACCCAAGTTCGGGCCCTCTTGATGGAGGTAAAACCCTACGTCCTGCTTGATTAATATTGATGATACGGGTAGTACAAGAGTGGATCTACCGCGAGATCAAGGAGGCTAAACCCTAAAGCTAGCCTATGGTATGATTGTTGTAATGTATGTTGTGTCCTACGGACTAAAGCCCTCCGATTTATATAGACACCGGAGAAGGCTAGGGTTACACAAAGTCGGTTACAATGGTAGGAGATCTACATATCCGTATCGCCAAGCTTGCCTTCCACGCCAAGGAAAGTCCCATCCGGACACGGGACGGAGTCTTCAATCTTGTATCTTCGTAGTCTTGGAGTCCGGCGGACGATGATAGTCCGGCTGTCCGGACACCCCCTAGTCCACGACTCCCTCAGTAGCCCCTGAACCAGGCTTCAATGATGATAAGTCCGGCGCGCATAATGTTCGGCATTGCAAGGCGGGTTCCTCCTTTGAATAATCCAGAGAAGATCATGAACACCAGGATATTGTCCGGCTCTGCAAAATAAATTCCACATTCCACCATAGAGGGAATAAAATGTACACAAGTCCAATCTGCTGACGCATTTTGCGGCATGACATCACACCACTACCAAGCCTTTACTTGAATCTTTTTTGTTATACCACCTCAGCATGTTTAGCGAAGCGGTTTCCTTGGCACGTCTTGTCGAAGCAGAGATCGTGTTCCCCTTATTCCGGGATTCTCATCAATATGAGCATGGGTAACCCAACCGTGCCCGTCGCCACGCCTCCTCTATCGAAGGTGAATCTCGAACGGTCACGGAGACGGCTCTTGGTATTTTCCCCCTTTATAAGAGGACCAAGGCTTGTTTCTTTTCTTCAATCTTCCATTGAATCCTCTCTTTGCTCCAAGTTCCAACACCCAGAGCCCCAGATTCGAGCGCTTTGGACCTTCAACGATGTCCGGCTCCGACCTTCAGGGTCGGTGGATGCCCTCCTCCGTCACGGAGGAGGACGTGCTAAAACTGCGTGAGGCCAAGTACCTGTCTTACGAGATCTCGCACAGGTTGCCCGCCCAAGGGCAGGCCATACCCACTCCCAATCCTGGTGAGTACGTTGTCTTCGTATCCCACCTCCGTCGGGGTTTAGGCTTCTCGACGGACCCCTTCGTGAGAGGGCTCATGTTCTACTACGGGCTGGATTTTCACGACTTGGCTCCGGAGTCCATCCTCCATATTTTCGCATTCATCATCGTCTGCGAAGCCTTCCTCCGCGTCACCCCCCACTTCGGCTTGTGGCTGAAGACCTTCAATGTGGAGCCGAAGATGATCGGGGGGCGTCAAGCGGAGTGCGGCGGGGCGGCCATAAGCAGGAGGGCCGATGCCTCGTGGCCCAAGGGCTCCTTCCAAGAGGAGCTCGGCTTGTGGCAGCAGGAGTGGTTCTATATCACCGCTCCGAAGGGCAGCAAGCAAAAGCCGCCGCCTTCATTCCGCCCGGGACCTCCACGCCGGTTGATGTCGTGGGTCAACCAAGGGCTCAATTGGGGGCCGTCAAGACGTGCCCTTATTGCGAGGCCGGATTCGAGACCTCCAAGCGAGGAGATCAATCTGGTTGTGGTGATGCGAGTCATGCTAATCGGCGTCTTCCGCCCTGCAAACGCCATCCTCTCTGGTTATGGGAGTTCAATCCGGAGGGACCACGAATTCTCCAACACTTCATGGGTATGACGCCCGTGGAGATGTACAAGTTGTTTTTCGGACCGCAGTGGCGTGTCCGAATTGACCGAGGACGCAGCCTAAGCCGCAATCGCTTGGGATACTCAGGTAAGTAGCTCAGAGTCCGGACATTCTGTTTGTTTGCTTTTTTGAAATTCGCCTTTTAACCCATTACTCTTCATCAGGAGTGGGTAGCGCAATCGAAGTTGATAAGGTGTCCGGCCCCCCTCCCAGAGACCGCACCGGAGCCCGTGCTGGTCAGAATGTTGGAGGTCGCGCCCATAGAAGGGGGCGATGGGGAAAATGGAAGAGCTATCACCTCGCCCAAGGGGGCGCCTGAAGAGGGGGGGATCGAAAATCCCTCCTTCCAGGGGGAGAAGAGGACCGCCTCCGAAGACCCGGAGGCCAGAGCCCCTAAGCGGGGGAAGAAATCTTCACCGGAGGGTCCTGCGTCCGGGGAGAACCCGGACGTACAATCGTCTCTGAAGGATCAGCCCTCCAGCGAGCCGTGAGTAGGGAAAGGGGAGTTCATTAATAAGAAAATACCCCTGTTTGTGCTTATGTGGATAACCGAAATTTTTACCTTACAGTTCGGATCTGCGGCCTTCTCTGATGAGTTCGTCTTCGGGGGATCTTCGTCCGGAGATGATGGAGAGCGAAACACCTCCGTCTGCTGCGCCGTCTGACAGGGCAGACGAGCCTAAAGTATCGTCACGGAGGGTATCCCAGAGCCCGGTGGAGCCGGAGAGTTCGGCGCCGACTAGTGTCCGGCCGGGGGAGCTGAAGGATCTGCTTGAGAGGGCGTCTATCTCAGAATATCACCGTGCTTTGATGAGTATGGTGATTGGAAGGATTTCGTCCGCCGAAAGCGGATTGCATAATGCCGTCAGGAGTTTGCTGGTGGGATTTGAGGTACGCAAGAACGACGCACCTTTATGACAGTTTTGCACATAGAAGTGCGCCCTGTATAGATAGTAGCCCCTGAGACTCGGTAGGTTGTCGAAAGCGACAGCGTGCCGAGGATCAAAATCGCAGGTATTGAATGTCGCCCTTCCTATGCAGGTGGCGGATAGTCCGAGGGCTAGCTGGACTAGTGGAGTTGTCGAGTTAATGCGGCAACTTGATGTGGCAGATGCGGACATCGCACTTGTCAACCGGCGACTTGACGAGTCGCAAGGTAAATGAATTCTCCGCAGTCACTTATTTAAGGGAGCCAAAGCCCGCCTCTGACAATATATATGCTGTGATACAGATGGTGCTACTGATGTCGAGAGCCTTCGGGCCAAGCTTGCTCAAGCCAAGGAGCAAGCCCGAAGGAGTGATGCGGTTGCCTCGAGGGCGGCCGAGGAGTTGAAAGCCGAAAAGGCTGCACACTGTCTAAGCAGGGAAAAGATGGCCGAACTAGCCGTGAAATTGAAGGATGCTACCGACCGCAATGAGGCTCTTGAAAAGGAGCGCCTATCGGAGCGAGAAGATCTGGGGAAGGCCACCGCCGAGGCCAAGGATGCCCGTTCTGCAATGCGGGCTATGAAGGAGGAGCTGCGCCAAAGTCGGAGATATTATGGTGGCGTGCCTTTTACGCTCGTCGCCGTTTACGATCAAAGTATGCCCAACTTGGCCAGTGTGGGGTCCGGAGTATCCATATATGGACTTAGCGGCAAGTCGGGCGGATGCCGTTAGCACTTCCGGTCGGAAGGATCACAAGGCGGAAGAGCTGTTTTGGTCTCAATTCCATAGTCCGGATCGTTCACTTCCGTTGACCGATCGGTTGGCGAATGGGCTGAGCTGAACAGGTTGTGCGGACTTGCCATGATCGATATCGTGGCTCATGTCGGCCGAGAGAGGCCCAAGGCGACGAGCTATTTTGGCTTATTGCAGCAATTTCTTGGAGCGGTGCCGCATATCGAGGAGATGAAGCGGTCGGCTGCATAGAAGGTGCGCGGATGGCCCTTGCCCGTGTGAAGGCACATTGGGCGAGATGGATGCCACCGCTATTGCAGCCCGAGGTTGAGACGAAAGCGGTTACCCGCCGAGCACTATTTTGGAGAAGTTATGCATGGCGCTCGTGTAATAGAGTCGCAGTGCTCGAAAAATGTCACGTTCAAATGAACATCTTATCTTGTAAAACAATGATTATGATGTAACCGCTTTTTATACTTGTGCGTTCCAAGTGTTAAAATATCTCCTATGCGGCCGTTTATGTATACATTTGTATAACTTTGAAAGATGGCGATCTTGACTTCAGCCCCCACACATAAGGTGCGGGGGTGTTCGCAATGAATAGCGCGTTTTCACATAATCCGGCGTCTCGGTCTGTTAAGGAGGTGGTAGCGTAGCAAGCGAGGCAATCCGGACTATGATGCTTTATCACTTTCACTTAGCCACCGGAGTTCGAGGTGGGGCTACTATATAGCCCCTTGGGGCACCGCTTCTCCGGATTCGGGCGTGTGTGCTGACCGAAACGGTCCTTCGTCAAAGCGAAATTCTAAACATTCCGGTAGTCGATTGAGTGGTTGACCGATCTCTCATTGTACCATGACAATCACTTTTCGCTTTCTCTCTTGAGGTGCTCGCCCGGCCGGCTGGGGCACAATCGCAGATAGTTCTCCGGTGCCGCGTTAGCCGATGATACTGAGCGTAAGGCAGCAAAACACGTGGCCGGGCAAACCCAACATTTGACCAAAGACATGGTTCGAGCTGATGCATATAAGTCCTAACTCGAGACGCCGAACACTCCCTAAGGTGTTCGGTCTTTATAATAATGGGCAGAACCATGCCCTAAGCCCCTAGTGTCCAGGTACGGGCAAGGTCCTCTGACGTGGCCGATGCCAAAACTTCAGGCTCCACTTTGGTTATAATGAGAAACCAAGGGATTATAACAACAAGAGACAGCAAAAAAGGTTTACGCAGGGTCTTAATCTGAAAAGAATCCTTGCAACGGGTCCCTACCGCACGTCTGCGCCTGTATCTCCGTTGTGCCGTTATCTTGGACGGGTGTGCACGTTGTTCATCTGTAAAAAGAGACGAACTTAGTTTGTGAAGAAATCGTGCGAAAAAATATATACGAAGGAAAAAATATAAATAAGTAAAGGAGAGTCTATATGAGCCCGCTGTTGCTTGTGCGCGCAGCCCCTTGTGAAGGGATGTGCGGCTAGGGAGCCCCTAGCTTATTTGTGCCGGACTCGTCTGACCGTGTCCGGGGTCTTTAAATGACTCTCGCATTGAAATGATGCCACGTGGACCGGGCATCTTAAGTGTAAGAGACGCGTAATGTGGTATGGCATTAAAGCGGACAAAAGCTTCTCGTCCCAACAGTGCTTGATAGCTACTTTTAAATGGGACGGTATGAAAGATTAGTTTTTCGCGTCGAAAGTTGTTCGGTGATCCGAACACGACTTCTAGTAATAAGGAGCCTGTGCACTTGGCGTAAGGGCCTGGCGTCACTCCTTTAAAGGAAGTGCGGCTGTGTCGAATTTTCGTAAGGTCTATCCCCAACTTGCGGATTGTGTTTGGATACAACGAGGTTTAAGTCATCGCCTCCATCCATCGGGACTTGTGTAAATTGCAGTCCGTCGATTATAGGATCAATATCGGGGCAGTCCATCCTGCATTTGAACGCTTCGGAATAATCCAAGTGGTCGAAAGTGATTGGTTTTGATGTCCAATCTCTATGTTCCATTGGGTTGGACCGTCGAGACCCATTTTAACGGGTGCCGCCTTGTTTTTCCATTATCACATGAAGTGAATTTATGCTTTGACCTCTTGTGGGAAAGTCTTTTTTCCGGTGCTCTCTTTGGTGGGGTTTATCATCATGTTAAGCTGATCGCCGAGCCCTTGTGTTCGGTGTTTAATCGGCGGACTGTTTGAAAACCCAACAATCTCGGTGGGTGTGGTTTGCGTGGCCTTAGGGTCTTGTGGATTTGACATATCCGACCCAAAATCTTGTTTAAGTTGGATAGCTCGTCGCTGTTATCCTTAAGAGGTGGTGTTTTGCTGTTTGGTCGCGAGCTTTTGAATCCGGCGTTGACCGCCGTGCTCTTTGGGCTTTTCTCTTTATTCCGGCGCTGGTCTTTTCTGCGCCGTGATTTTCCGTTTCCATCTTTGATCTCGGATGTACTTGGGTCACTGGTGCTGCATCTTGCTAGCCAGCTATCCTCTCCCGCACAAAAGCGGGTCATGAGGCTTGTTAGCGCGGACATTGTCCTTGGCTTTTCTTGGCTGAGGTGTCTGGCGAGCCATTCATCTCGGCCGTTGTGTTTAAAAGCTGCTAAGGCTTCGGCGTCCGGACAGTCGACTATTTGGTTCTTTTTGGTGAGGAACCTTTTCTAGAATTTGCGCGCTGACTCTCCGGGCTGTTGAGTTATATGACTTAGATCATCTGCATCCGGAGGGCGGACATAAGTTCCTTGAAAATTTGCTCTAAACGCGTCCTCGAGCTCTTCCCAACTTCCAACAAGTTTTACGGGAGGCTTTTGAGCCAATGGCGGGCTGGCCCTTTGAGCTTGAGGGTAGGTATTTTATGGTGTGGTGATCATCTCCTCTAGCCATGTGTATGTGTAGTATATAATCTTCTATCCGACTCCGAGTGCATTGTTCCGTCGTAGGCCTCTATGTTTATGGGTTTAAATCCTGCTGGGAATTCATGATCCAACACCTCGTTAGTGAAACATAGTGGGTGTCTTGGCGCCCATGTTTGGGTGTACCGCTATCTTCGGACACTTGGCGTGTTGCATTGCTTCCTAGGGCCCTCTTCTTTGGCCCGTAAATGGACTGGCTGGGCCATCTGTCTTTCGAGGTCATTAGTTCGCTTATGTGCGGCGCCGCTTTCAGATTTTGGCCTATCATCGGCCGTCTATCCAACCATGCGATCTCTTTGTTTTTTGACCGGGGGGCTCTATGGCCTCCTCGTCAAATTCAGGCAGCTTGCGCTTCGGGTAGCTCTTTGATTGATGGCCATTGCCGATTTGTTTGCGGTTTTGAGCACTTTGCTCCACCTCATTCTGAGTGTATCTTCCGCTGTTTTGAGCTTCCGTTTTTCCTTTTTCAAACTTTTGCGGTGGCGACGAGTCTGTTCTGAAGGTTTTTATTCTCCGACGGTGTGTCTGGCATGAGGTCGTCTGGACTGTTGTTTTCGCCGGGCCTGGACTGATTATCTGACTTGTCCTGTTCGGACGGTTGCTTGTCTGCGTGTTCGTCATCCACCGGTTTGCCCTGCTGTATTGCTGGGTCATTAGGAGCGCTGTCATTGTCGAGGCGGGACTTAGGGCGGCGCCTGCGTCGCTGTTTTGGTTGTTTGTCGGCGGGATTATCTTCTGCCGCGCCCCGTTGGTCCTCGTTATCGCTTCCTTTTGGGGTATCCACCATGTATACGTCGTATGACGAGGCGGTCTTCCCGTGCCCTGTAGGCGCTGGTTCTTGTTCGCCTCGGCATCGCCGTCCATCTTTGTCGATGTCTTGAGTCATAGTTTAGCATGCGGTTAGATCGCCGGCAGTGGCTACAAAGTGGGTGGTGGGTGGGCTTTGAATTTCTTCATCGTCCGAATCCCAACCGTCCCGCCGTAGTCCGCCAGTCTCTCGATAGCGAGAGGTGTTTTAATGAATTTAGGATGTCGCCAAAGGGCGAGTGTTGGAAGATGTCCGCGGTGGTGAATTCCATAACTGGCGCCGAATCAGATTCGATTGGCAGGGGCGTGGGAGGTCCGGAGTCCGGCAAGGAGTCCGGCACCTTGGAGTCACGAGCTTCGCGAGGGACAAGGTTAGTGCTCGGCTCCATCGCCGTAGAAATTGCAGCCCCCGAGGCGATGTCCAACCACCGGTCCTCGATCTGGGCGATCGGCTCCGGACTAAGGGCCGGAGCGGGTTCTTATCTTGGCCACCAAGGCACTGCTCGTGCAGAGCTAGATCATGCCCATCGTAATGATCTTGGCGCGCTTGGTCGTGGCTCGAGTCCGTCGAAGATCGAGTCCCGCGGATGTCGGCCGTGAAGTTTAGGCTTCAACTGACTCGACGCCAGGGGCGTAGCTTCGATCTGCTCGGATGGCCAAGTGAATTAGCCCGCATCGATCGAAGCCGCCGAATCTGAAGATCTGTCCGGGAGAAAAGTCTCACCACGGACAGCGTTGATGATTGAAGACGCCATCGAGCCTATCGGTGGCGACGGAGGAACTCTCAATGAAAGCACCAATGTCGGTGTCAAAACCGGCGGATCTCGGGTAGGGGTCTGAATCGTGCGTCTAGGCGGATGGTAACAGGAGACAAGGAGACGATGTTTTACCTGTGTTCGCCCTCTTGATGGAGGTAAAACCCTCGTCTCCGCTTGATTAATATTGATCATATGGGTAGTACAAGAGTGTATCTACCGCGAGATCAAGGAGGCTAAACCCTAAAGCTAGCCTATGGTATGATTGTTGTAATGTATGTTGTGTCCTACAAACTAAAGCCCTCCGGTTTATATAGACACCGGAGAAGGGTAGGGTTACACAGAGTCGGTTACAATGGTAGGAGATCTACATATCCGTATCGCCAAGCTTGCCTTCCATGCCAAGGAAAGTCCCATCCGGACACGGGACGGAGTCTTCAATCTTGTATCTTCGTAGTCTTGGAGTCCGGCGGACGATGATAGTCCGGCTGTCCGGACACCCCCTAGTCCAGGACTCCCTCACTGGGACTCAACCCGGACAAAACTCTACAGCCGCGGCTGCAATTACTTCCGGGTTAGGAGCAGCCGGGGCAGGAGGCCCTGTGCGCCCACTGGCTCAAGTACTGATAGACCTCATGGACAATCTTACGACCCTGTTAACCGCCACGGTTATCCCTGCAAACAAAGATGAGCACGACACAGAGGTAGCACGAGTACGTGAGGAGATAGCTCAGGCCAAGGAGGCCTTAGCGGCTGAGGATGCTAGGCTAGCTACGGAGCGGGCGGCTCTCGACGTCCGGGCACAACATTTGCAGTCAGAGGCTTACCAGCTCACGATGAGTTTAAATGCATCCAATGAGGTAATGAGGAGGAGACACCAGAAGACCCAATCCCGGTTGCCTCCGAATTATGACCCTAGGGTTCTTTTTGCTACCCCCGGAGCTGGCCCAAGTAACCCGCCCGATGCTAATCAGTTTATGACATCCGGAGCGGGAGAACCGGCTCAGCGTCGGGAGATGCCACCTCCTCATATGAGCATGGCGCCACCGCGTTATGTGCCGGTGCCGGAGGGTCACTTTTCCAACCCCATGGAGAATTTAATCGCGGCGTCAGCACGGCTAGCAGCTCTTCCAGTGGATGGCGATGATCCAACAGCGGTAGAGACCCGGAGGATTAGGGAACTTGTTCAAACAGCCCTGGCTCAGCAAGAGACCTATTCTTATAATCGGGATAGATTTCATTCAGCTCCTCCGCCTTGGTTAGCACCGCCTCGTCAGAACCGGAGTCAGAGTTACAGCAGGCACATAGGATCTGAAGTTTTGTCATGCAACGTCCGACGCCGTGACCAACATGGAGGCTATAACCCGGTTCAAGATCGAGTACGTCAGGAGAAAGAGCGAGCGGCTCAGCTGGCGGCTCAACAAACGGCACGTCAGGATATGCCAGGGGATCCAACGACTTCTACTAAGACGGGAATAGCCACCAGAGCCGGTGGCTCTTCTTGTTTGGTACCGGCTTTGCGCAATGTGCGCCTGCCCAAAGATTTCAAGGGACCTCGAAAGGTGCCGAATTACACGGCCGACTTACAGCCTGAAGCATGGATCGAGAGTTATGAGATGGCCATGGAACTGTTGGAGGTTAGTGACGCGGTAATGGCTAAATATTTTACCATGATGTTAGATGGAACAACCCGGTTTTGGTTTAAAGGTTTACCACCCAATTCCATTGGTTCATGGGAAGAGCTAAAGGCCCGTTTCATCCGGAACTTCAAAGACACCTATAAGCAATCTATGACGATCGTGGACTTGATGAATTGTAAGCAGGGGGAAGGTGAATCTACCACCCAT
Source organism: Aegilops speltoides (assembly GCA_021437245.1). Classification (NCBI taxonomy): domain Eukaryota; kingdom Viridiplantae; phylum Streptophyta; class Magnoliopsida; order Poales; family Poaceae; genus Aegilops; species Aegilops speltoides. The sequence goes on along the minus strand of CM038143.1, from coordinate 420,991,255 downwards.
TGGGTACGCCGGGTCAAGGAGATAATTCATTCATCTAATAAGATGGATGCCGGCTCTACAGTCCTTATATTAGAAAGGAATTGCAGCTTCAAGCCGCTAAGGCAGAAATTGGGGCGCCTTAAACGTGACTGCAAGGATATGGGTACGCTAATGGCGACTCTGATCAAATATGCCGATTTTGACAGTACCAATGATCCCAAGTCTGACGGTGAAAAGACAGGGAAGGGAAAACTGGATGACAATAGAAAGGGCCAACAGCACAACCCGGAGAATCAAAATGGCAATAAGCGTAAAGCAGATGACAGCCCGGAATTTGTGGCCAACGTTAATACACAAGACAACAATCAGAGACATAAGGGTAAGTGGCCTCGATCCGGTGGGTTATACACTTTTCTTCATAGTTTATGGAGCCTAGGCGGCTTTGCTAAGTGACATCCAGCCATGGGATATAACTCATCTTCGGCTTTTACTATCCTTGAGCCACCGGCTTTTATGATATATATGCTTTTTGACAATATGCATATCATATAAAGTAATAAAGCAGTACCTTTGTCCTTTTTTCACCCTTAAAAAAGTATATTTGTCTTTTTGACAGGTGGTAGAAACAACCAATAGAGACCGGATCATATCTGATTCCGGCTTTACCCTTGGTCCGGCTTATGATCATATCCGAATCTAGCCATGGTCATTTGGGGGCTTCCTGTTCAAACATAGGTCGTATCCGAACCAAAGAGAACATAGCTGTCGATACCCACTTGATCGGCATACTTGCCAAGCCTACTTGGGGGCTTCCTGATCATATTTGAATCACAGCTTAACCCCTTTAGGTCTGACGTGGATCGTATACGAATCAGCGTCATTAAACAAATCCTATGGTCACTTGGGGGCTTCCTGTTCAAACATAGGTCGTATTCGAACCAAAGAGAACATAGCTGTCGATACCCACTTGATCGGCATCGCCAAGCCACTGGGGGCTATATGATCGTATCCGAATCTTAGCTTAACCCCTTTGGAACGGTTTAATGATCGTATCCGAATCAGAAGCCTGTAAAGTATTTTGATTATCCTGAAACCTTGTGGAAAGCATTATGAGATGTTTTTTATCTTGCCGGTTTAATATTCATCGCCCCAGGTCGTTAAGTGCCGGGTGAACGTCCTATGAACCGGAAAGATTATCCAAGGATCGCAGGTATGCTATTATGCTTAGGTTTAACAAGATATGGTCATAAACCGACCTGTATATCAAACGGTTGGTTGTGTCTGGGTTATCAACACTTTCTGTGCAGAATAAGGCGAGCAGAATTTAAAACGCCAACGAAATAAAGCCAGAAATATGAAGCCACGGTGGCTTACGGAAAGCGTTAAGCGGTAAGAGCGTGCACGAAGGCATGACGAGCATTGGGAGTTCTTTCTACACTATTACAAGACTCCCCGAGTCTGAATTGATGAGGCATTGATTTTTGGTCAAACACCTGGCGATTTACTCCTTCGGCGGGCTTGAGGGCTCCGGGTTATCCTTCTCTGCTTCTCCGTCGGCTATTTTGTCCTGGAAAGTTGATGAGGCCCAATCAAGGCTGTTCAAAGCTTCAAACTCAGCTTCATCATCTATTAGACCGGCCGGGTCTACTTCAGGAGCAAAAGTATGCTTACGAATTGGAGGGATCAGACTGATTTGATCATATGGAGCGTTTGGGATTCTCCGGTTTTCACTGTCATAAGCCGGTGCATACTTGCTAAGATCTGTGTCATTTCCAATAAGGGTTGCCACCGGACATATGGCTCTAACGCAGGCGGTGAAATCATGGTCATCATTTTAGTGCCGTCTTCCTTCAGACTTGGGTACCCAAGGGCAAGGTCGGCCGGGTCTAGTTTTGGGAGCCATGCTTTCGCCCGGCTCAATGCGGCCACAACACCGGCTCTTGAGGACGCCCGCCTTAAGTCTTGGATCCGCTGAGGAAGAAAGGCGAGGCTCTTCAAAACGTCTTGTAGAAGGCGGGGATGTGGAGTTGATAAGGCTACAACGGCCAAAGCGCATTGTGACCCGGTGTACAGCTGTTCCACTAAGGTATAAACTGCTTTGAGCTTGATCTGCATGTTTTGCTTCAGATTGGTACTCCTGGGGCCTGTAAGTGCATAAACATAACCGTCAGCCGGAGGTCATTAATGCAATAGTCATTATAAGTCTGCAATGTTTAAATCTGTTTCACAATAACTTATCGAAGATGGCTGAGACCATTTGAGATATTTGCTGTTTTAAGTCGGTCAGCTCGGATGTTGTTTCTGCAAGAGATGCTTCGGCTGTTTTGGCACGAGTCACCAGGGAAGCCTTCTCATCATCCCAAGTTTTCTTCTCCGACTCAAATTTCTTCTTTAGTTTCTCATTTTCAGAGACACTGAATTCGAATTTGGAGTTAGCCTTCTGTGTCTCAAGTTCTTGAGTTTTCAGACGACTCTTCAGGACCGCAAGCTCTGATTCAAACTGACTTATGGCAGCCTGCATTAACACCAGGTTAGGGTAAGATTATAAGGTAACATTAAAGTCTCAAGCACCTTACAAGTAAAGATACTTGACACTTGGGGGCTAATGTATGCTGAAGATTTTTTTACCTTATATTACCGGGTCACATATATTAAAGTCTCAAGCACCTTACAAGTAAAGATACTTGACACTTGGGGGCTAATGTATGTTGCAAATTTAAAAGCCTTATGTTATAACCGGGTTAAGTAAATTCTTCTTGAGCCGGATAAGTTAACAGGTACAGCAGATTTCTAAAGTCTACAACATATTTGTTCAATAAGCAATAGACTTGGGGGCTGGTACAGTATGTAAGACTCAGGTAAACAGTATAAGTAATACCTTAGATTTGTGCTGTATTTGTTTCACCATGTCAATTTCCAGGTCACGGCTATTATGCACTTGATTCAGATAGCCCGAGACTACATCACCAATGCTTAAGTGAGTATAATCAGTAATGTCCTGCTTGGCCTGTCGGTGTTGGGCAAATTCTTCCTTGGCGCTACATTTGGCAAGGACGGTAGGCCGTCCCAGTTCAACAAACTGAGACTTCACAATCTCAACTTCCGGTTCATTTGTTTTGACCGGGCTAGGAGTTTCCAGGTCACTTGTGTGGAGAGTATCTTTGGCAGATGGATCAGAAGTTGGCATTGCAATATCAGAAGCCGGATGTGGCGGTGGCTGATGGGCAGAGCTGTCTGGAGTAGATGCATTAATCACCAGTTCAGCTACGACCGGCTCTTCGGATGGCTTGTTCTTCTTTGCCCGTTTACTGGGCTTCACTTGCATGCTGTTAACAAAAGTAGAAGGATGAATACGCAAGCATGGGTAAAGTAAAAGTGCATAAGGTTACATTACCCGGGAGCAGTTTTGAAAGTCGGCATGTTTGACTGCATGGATTCACCGGAAGAGGAGAAGTATCCTGATAATGGGAGTCGGGCGAATTGAGAGGATGACGAATTAAGCCCGCTAAAGGTAAAACAAAATGTAAATCGGAGATAACCTCAGTCCGACGCTTCCTGGTTACGTGAGGTAAGCCGAAGGAATGTTCTGCATCCTTGTTGTTCCGGGTCTGCCTCCGGCTCTCAAGCTGTTGTTGCTTCAAAAGAAATTGAGGATCTTGATAAGCAAGTGCATGTGAAAATCTTACTTTCCGGGTCACCCTGCGGATCTTTTGCTTTGGCAAAGGCTCTGAGTCGGAGGAGATTATAATTACCTCTTCAATGGCTGCTCGACTATTTCCCGTATCCTCCTGAAGAGATAAAATATCAGACAGGTGATAAGAAGGGACTTCAGAAAATTTAAAGATTACCTCTTCTTCATCCGAAGAGCTATCCTCCAATCTGAGTAAGTCGGAGGCGCTGGGTTTCTTCTTCTTTGAGGTTCCTACCTTGGCGGCTTTCCTTTCAGCTTTCTTGGTCGTCCTGGCCTGTTTGGCAGCTTCATGGTCATATTTGGCTTTCCAGAAGTCATCACCGGCCTGTGGAAAAAGTTAAAGAATTATGAGTATCAAGAAAGGTATAATATATCTGTAAACATTTGTTGCGATTGATAACTTACCGCAGGGGCCGAGTTATTCTTGTAAAATGGAAGTAAGCCGAAGGTGTTGCTCGTCACAGTGCCCTCCTTCAGCAGTGACTGGGTTGTAGCATCCACTACGTCATCTGGTAAGTCGTCAGGGCTATGGCGTAGCGGATCATTATTTTCTCCAGTATAAGTACACATTAAGCTGGGACGGCGGCTTAATGGAAGTATACGCCAAGTGACCCAGACTCGGACCGGATCGATGCCGTTTAAACCATTTCCCAAGAGAGCTTTAATCTTCCTGATGGTGGAATTGAGAGGCACGCGTTCAATGGTTGTCAGCTTGTCTGGTAGTGGATGATTAGATTCAAGGCGCAGGGCGCGAAAGCCGGGCAGAGGTTTTTCACCAGCCGAAGAAGTGTCCTGACAGTAGAACCACGTCTGGTTCCAAGATTTGGGGTGACTCGGCAACTCAGCATAAGGGAAAAGACAGTCTCTCCGTCGCTGGATTGAGATGCCTCCAAGCTCAAGACTGGGCCCGTTGGCACGTTCATTTTGCCGGTTCATGTAAAAAAGTTCCCTGAACAAAAGCAAACTTGTCTCCTCTCCCAGGTACACCTCGCATAAAACTTGAAAATTGCAAATATTTGACACGAAATTGGGTCAGATGTCTTGAGGTCCAAGGTTGAAGAAATTTAAAACCTCTCTGAAGAATTTTGAGCCGGGAGGAGAAAATCCACGACTCATATGATCCGTAAAAATTATTACTTCCCCTGCTTTGGGGTGAGGCTTTTCTTCAGACGGGTCAGGGGCACGGTACGACATGACGTCCTTTTTTGGCAGATGCCCAGACTTTACAAACTCAGCTAGTTTGCTATTGGTCACTATGGATGGAACCCAATTGCAAGTTACAGGGGCCTTGGTAGCCTTAGGAGCCATCACAACAATTGGCCTATGGAAAAACAAGAAGATCCGGTTCAAATTTAACCCGGGAGGAAAATCTTGATTATTTAAAGTGGCGGCTTAATGAGGGGCCTAATGGTATAAGGATAACTGTGCAACAATATTTACGCCGCCACAAGTATCAAGTACAATTCAAATTTTTTCCGGGTCATGAGAGAGCAATCAAGGTTCTTTGTCATTTATTTAAGCCGGACATCTCGACAGTTGTGTTTCAGGGCATTTACCAGAAGAGGTTTTCCGGGTGATAAAAGCAAGTTTCACAGCTAACAGTTATTACTCTGGATCAAAATATTGCTCTGAAAAGAAAAGCTTTCTAGACCTAAAACATGGCAGAGAAGTTCATGCACTCGAAGAGGGTTTCTGAACAAGAGAAATGAGATCTATTTTTATGCAAGATTAACACAAACAAACACCACAACCGTTCTACGTAGTTTTTACGATCTAAACAGGGCATCGGAAGGAACTAGCGAGGGTTTGGCGTCGGACAGTGATGAACACCGACGAACTCAGCAAGGACCTAACGCAGATCTTAGAAAGGGAATGAGAGGAACTCACGGATGCGGACGAGCTGCAGAGGTTCGCCATCGATCTCTGGTTCGAATCAGGTTGATGCAGCGGCCTGAGTCGGTGAAGACGAGGGGTTCGATAGTGGCGGCGGTAGAGTTCGGGAAGAGGAAAGAGGAAGAAGATGACTGGGAAAGACCTAGGTCGCCCTATTTATAAGGGAAGACTGACCGAGAGGGCGCGAAAGACGAGGAGATAACATTTATTATCCAGTGGCTCTGGCGCCTCGATTCTTGGGATGGTCAGTAAAGACAAAGATCCATTCAAGATTCGACGGAGTAAAAATTAATTTTATTGAAGATGACGTCATGATAATTTAACCCGGATCTAGATGATGACGTCACAGCGGGTTAAAATTCTTCGTTTAAGACAAAAGATTGCAGGATAGTCCATAAGGTAATTTAAGATTGACATGAATAGGTTCAAATAAATCTGGGGCCTAATGTTGGGGATACAACTATTTGTGTAAGCCGCCCAGGAGGGGCCGGGTTACGCAAAGAAGACTCATCAGAGAGAATCCCAAGACCAAAGTATGAAGATGGCGGTTCATAGAGAGCTTAAGGCCCGCAGGCGACTTAAGGCCCGTTGTAATAAACCGTTGTAATAATATTACTTGTATCATAAGGTAGACTTAACTAGTCACCGAGCCGGACATTGTTTATAAGCCGGCCGGGACTCTGTAAGCCGCAGGGCATCGACTCGTGTATATAAGGGGATGACCCGCTGGCGGCTTAGGGCAAGAAACAACTCATCGAGAGCCAGTCATAGCATATCTCGCTCCCTGGTCATCGAAACATCAATACCAACCCAACTAGACATAGGCCTTACTTTCACCGTAAGGGGCCGGACTAGTATAAAACCTCTCGTGTCCTTTGTCCCGATTTACCCCTTCAAGCTTCCTAGTTGCGATGGCTCCACAACTAAGTCCTTTCACGAGGACATCTGACGTGACAATTCCACGACAGGAATCGAAAGCTCATGGAATCGGATAGACTATGAAACCACTCCGGTTAGAACGAGATAAGAAACGAATAAGACTGAAAGGATTTAGGCAGCACTCCGGCTGAAAATGGAAGGAATGGAGACATGAACTTTAGAGGAAAGAATGATACTTGATAAAGATATGACACCAAACCTCCGGAAACAGTTGAAAGAGTAGAATGAAAAGAACGGAGAAGAAAATGACAACTTGTACCACTTATGAAATTGAAAGCATCTTTAGAAGGAAGGTTTAAACGGAGTTGTTGAGAAAATCAACAACGAAAATAATAAGCTTGTCGTGGACTTATGGATAACATCTCAAAATTATGAGCTGATCGCCGACCACAAGCGGAAAAGATTAAATAGCTGAGAAGAACAAAGAAATGCAAAACTCCACTTCAAAAGAATATGGAGAATTAATTGCAATTTGAGATGCAAGAAGGAAGATACTAGAACTCCTTGAACAAGAATCTTGATGAACACTTGAAGAATGAATTAAATCCTGATGAACCACCATGAAGAACTCCGGTGACAAAAGGATGATGAGATAGAAGAAGTGAGGGAGTCCTGGACTAGGGGGTGTCCGGATAGCCGAACTATCATCATCGACCGGACTCCATGACTATGAAGATACAAGATTGAAGACTTCGTCCCGTGTCCGGATGGGACTTTCCTTGGCGTGGAAGGAAAGCTTGGCGATCTGGATATGTAGATCTCCTACCATTGTAACCGACTGCGGTAACCCTAGCCCTCTCCGGTGTCTATATAAACCGGATGGTTTTAGTCCATAGGACGAACAACAATCATACCATAGGCTAGCTTCTAGGGTTTAGCCTCCTTGATCTCGTGGTAGATCTACTCTTGTAATACCCACACCATCAATATCAATCAAGCAGGACGTAGGGTTTTACCTCCATCAAGAGGGCCCGAACCTGGTAAAACATCGTGTCCCTATCTCCTGTTACCATCCGCCTAGACGCATAGTTCGGGACCCCCTACCCGAGATCCGCCGGTTTTGACACCGACATTGGTGCTTTCATTGAGAGTTCCTCTGTGTCGTCACCGATAGGCTCGATGGCTTCTTCGATCATCAACAGCGACGCAGTCTGGGGTGAGACTTTTCTCCCCGGACAGATCTTCGTATTCGGTGGCTTTGCACTGTGGGCCAATTCGCAGGCCATCCGAGCAGATCGAAGCTACGCCCGCCGTCGAGTCGACGGAAGTTTGAACTTCACGACTGATATCCGCGGAGACCTGATCTTCGATGGATTCGAGCCACAGCCGAGCGCGCCGCACTGTCACGATGGGCATGATTTAGCTCTGCAGCCGGACAATGCCCTGGAGGCCGCACACGAGCCCGCTCTGACCCTCGATTCGGAGCCGGCTGCGCAGATCGAGGACGGGTGGCTAGACACCGCCTCGGGGGCTGCAACCTCTACGGCAATGGAGCCGAATACCGACCTTATCCCTTGTGAAGCTTGTGACTCCGAGGTGCCGGACTCCTCGCCGGACTCCGTACCTCCCGCGCCCCCTCCAATCGAATCCGATTGGGCGCCGATCATGGAGTTCATCGCTGCGGACATCTTTCAACACTCACCTTTCAGCGACATCCTGAGTTTGCTAAAGTATCTCTCGTTATCAGGATGGTTGGGATGCGGACGATGAAGAAATTCGAAGCCCACCCACCACCCACTTAGTAGCCACTGTCGATGATCTAACCGACATGCTAGACTTCGACTCCGAAGACATCGACGGTATGGACGACGATGCAGGAGACGACCAAGAACCAGCGCCTACTGGGCACTGGAAAGCCACCTCAACTCATGACGTATACATGGTGGATACACCAAAAGGAAGCGATAACGAGGAACAACGGGACATGGCGAAGGACAACTCCCCCGACAAACAACCAAAACGGCGATGCAAGCGCCGCCCAAAGTCCTGCCTCGATAACAACGGCACCCATACTGACCCAGCCTTAGAGCAGGGCGAAGCAGCGGACAACAAACATGCCACCAAGCAACCATCCGAACAGGATGAATTGAACAAGCAACCCATCCCCAGCGAAAATAACAGTCCAGACGATCTCACGCCGGACACATCACCGCAACATAAGAACCTTCATAAAAGGCTCGTCGCCACTGCAAGAAGTTTGAAGAAGCAAAAGCGGAAGCTCAAAATAGCGGAGGACGCACTCAGAATGAGATGGAGCAAAGTACTCAATACCGCAGATAAATACGGCGATAGTCACCAGGCAAAGAGCTACCCAAAGCGCAAATCGTTGCCTCGACTTGACGAGGAGGCCGAGAGCCCCCACAAAAAAGAAAAGAGGCCACCGGCCGGATAGACGACTGATGATAGGCTAAGAGCGGCAAGCGGCGCCACTCCTGCCGCACACGATCCACATAAGGATCTCATAAAAAGGATGGCCCACCAGTCCATCTATGGGCCAAAAAGAAGACTCAGGAACAACACAACCCGCCGAAAGTGTTTGAAGACAACGAGACACCTAAATCTGGGGCGCCAGACACCCACTATGTTTCACCGATGAGGTATCGGATCATGAATTTCCAGCTGATTCAAACCCGTAAACATAGAGGCATATGACGGAACAACAGACTTTTGAGTCTGGATTGAGGATTATATCCTACACATACATATGGCCGAGGAGACGATCTCCATGCCATAAAATACCTACCCTCAAGCTCAAAGGACTAGCTCGGCATTGGCTCAAAAGCCTCCCGAAAAATACCATTGAAGTTGGGAAGAGCTCGAGGATGCGTTTGAGCAAATTTTCGGGGACTTATGTCCGCCCTCCGGATCTGATTTATTTAAGCCACATAACTCAACAGCCCGAGAGCAAGCACGCAAATTCGAACAGGTTCTCACCAAAAGAACTAAATAGTCGAATGTCCGGACGCCGAAGCCTTAGCAGCCTTTAAGCATAACGTCCAAGACGAATGGCTCGCCAGACACCTCGGCCAGGAAAAACCAAGAGCAATGGCCGCGCTAACAAGCCTCATGACCCGCTTTTGCGCGGGGGAATATAGTTGGCTGGCAAGATGCAACACCAACGACCCGAGTAAATCCGAGGTCAGGGATGGAAACAGGAAATCACGACGCAGAAAAGATCAGCGCAGGAATAAGGAAAATGGCCCAAATAGCACGGCGGTCAACGCCGGGTTCAAAAGCTCTCGGCTGAATAATAAAACACTGCCTCTTAAGGACAACAGTGATGAGCTATCCAACCTAAACAAAATCTTGGATAGGATATGTCAAATCCATTGTACCCCCGGGAAGCCTGCAAACCATACCCACAGAGATTGTTGGGTCTTCAAGCAGTCCGGCCGACTTAACGCCGAACACAAGGGGCTGGACACACCAAGCGAAGACGACGACGAACCCCACAAGCAGCACGCCGGAAAACAGAAGACTTTCCCACTAGAAGTCAAAACAGTGAACTCATTTCATGTGATAACAAGGAAAAATAGTGCGGCACCTGCTAAAACACGCTCCGCACGGTCCACCCCAGCAGAGTCCCGAAATTGGATGTTTAAACCAATTACTTCCGACCATCAGGATTACTCTAGAAGTGTTCAAAACGCAGGAGGGACTACTTTGGTATTGGATCCCATAATCAACGGACTACAATTCACACAAGTCCTAATGGATGGCGGCAGTGATATAAACCTGCTATACCAGGACACCATCCGCAGAATGGGGATAGACCCTACCAAAATTCACCGTAGCAGCACTTCCTTCAAAGGAGTGATGCCAGGCCTTTATGCCAATTGTACAGGCTCTGCACTACTAGAGGTTGTGTTCGGTTCATCCGACAACCTCCGTCGCGAAAAGCTCATTTTCCATATCGCCCCATTCAAAAGCAGCCATCAAGCACTACTAGGACGCGAAGCTTTCGCCCGCTTTAATGCAATACCGCATTACGCGTCTCTTATGCTTAAAATGCCCGGTCCACGCGGCATAATCTCATTAAAGGGTAACTCCGAGTATTCCTCGACCACGGAAAACGTGAGACTGCCTTGAAAGCCACACACTAATCCGACCTTGCTGGTCAAAGCCCCTAAAAATAGGTCATTCAGACCTCGGACACGGTTATGCGAGTCCGGCATAAATAAACAAGGGGCTTCCCAGCCGCATACCTCTTTATAAGGGGCTGCACGTATAAACAACGAGAGCCAATAAAGCTCAACTTTATTCATCTTCGAAATCATACTTTATTTTTAAACACATCTTTTGCACGATATTTTTTCCAAACTAAGTTCTTCTCTTTTACAGATGAAGCACGTGCTACACCAGTCCAGGATACAGCACAATGGAGACATAGGCGCAGACGTGCAGCAGGGACCCATTGCAAGGATTCTTTTCAGATTAAGACCCTGTGTAAACCTTTCTTACTGTCTCTTGTTGATACACATCCCCGGTTTCCTACCATAACCGAGGACGAGGTCATGCGTTTGGCATCGGCGCGTTAGAAGTTCTCGCCTGCACGGACATTAGGGCTTAGGCATTGTTCGCGCCCAGATCATAAAGACCGAATACCTCGTGGAGTGTTCGCATCTTGAGTTAGGCCTTGTATGCATTAGCTCAATCATGTCTTTGGTCAAATGTTGGGTTTGCCCGCTCTCGTGTTTTGCTGCCTTACGCTCCGCTCCATCGGCTAACGCGCACCAGGAGAACTATCGCGATTGTGCCCGGTTAGGCCGGGCGAGCACCTCAAGAGAGAAAGCCAAAACCGATCGCATGATATAGCAAGAGACCGGTCAACCACTCGATCGACCATCGAATGTTTAGAATTCCTCCGCTTTGACGAAGGACCGCTTCCCAGTAAGGCACATACGCGCCCCGAGTTCGGAGAGCGCGGTGCCTCTAGGGGCTATATAGTAGCCCCACCATCGAGCTCCTATGGCTAAGTGAAAGTGATAAAGCATTATAGTCCGGTTGCCTAGTTTGCTATGCTATCACCTCCTTCAAAGGACCAAGACGTTGGATTAAGTGTGAAAAAGCACTTTTTTTGCAAACACCCCCGCACCATGTGCGTGGGGGCTGAAGCCAAAGCCTGCCATCTTTCAGGTTATACATACATATACGGCCGCATAGGAGATAGTTCAATACTTGAACGCACAAGTATAAAAAGCCGTTACATTATAAACATGATCTCACAAATCATACATGTCATTTGAACATAACATCTTTCGAGCACTGCGACTCTATTAAACGTGCACCCTGCAGGACTTCCTCAAAATAGTGCTCGACGGGTAATCGGCTTTTGTCCGAACCCCGGATGCAACATCGGTGGCATCGATCTCCGCCCAGTATGTCTTAACACGGGCGAGAGCCATCCGTGCACCCTCTATGCATGCTGACTGCTTCATCGCCTCGATATGCGGCACCGCCCCAAGGAATTGCTGCAACAAGCCAAAATAACTCTCCGGCTTGGGCCTTTCCGGCCACATATGAGCCACCACATCCGTCATGGCAAGTCCGGACAATCTATTCAGCTCAGCCCACTCAGCCAACCGATCAGTCAACGGAAGTGGACGCTCCGGACTATGGAATTGAGACCAGAAAAGCTCTCCATTTCGTGATCCTTCTAGCTTCGGAAGTGCACGACTGCGTCCGCCGCACTCGCCGCGAAATCCAGATAAGGATCCTCCGCACCCCACAATTGGCCCAACTGAGCATACTTCGGATCCGTGAACTTCCTACGCAGCAGAAAGGGCTTTCCAGCCGCAATGTCTCCGGCCTGACGCAGTTCCTCCTTCATAGCCCGCATCGCACAACAGGCATCCTTGGTTTCGGCGGCGGCCTTCTTCAGGTCCTCTTGTTCCGCTCGGCGTTCTCTTTCAAGAACCTCATAGCGGTCGGTAGCATCTTTTAATTTCACAGCCATTCCGGCCATCTCCTCCCTGCTTCGGCAGTGAGCAGCCTTTTCGGCTTTTAGCTCTTCCGCTGCCTTCGAGGCAGCCGCATCACTTTTCCTGGCTTGCTCCTTGGCTCGAGCAAGCTCTGCTCGAAGGTCTTCCACAGCAGCGGCACCATCTGCATCAAGCATACAAATTGTAAGGAACGGGCATCAGCTCCCTTACTAGGTGACCGCGGAGAAACCACCTACCTTGTGACTCGTCAAGTCGTTTATTGACCAGCGCGATGTCCGCATCCGCAACGTCGAGTTGCCGCTTCAGCTCGGCAACTCCATCAGTCCGGCTGGCCACCGAACGTTCCACCACCTGCATGGGAAAGGCAACATTTTATAACTAAGATTATGATCCTCGGCACGCTGTCGCTTTCGACAGCATACCAAGTCTCAGGGGCTACTATCTATACAGGGCGCACTCCATGTGCAAAACTGTCAAAATGTATGTCATTTTTTGCGTACCTCAAACCCCGTCAGCAAAATTCCGACGGCCTCATGCAACCCGCTCTCGGCGGACGAGATCCTTTCAATCACCATACTCATTAATGTGCGGTGATCTTCTGAGATAGATGCCCTCTCGAGCAAATCCTGCAGCTCCACCGGCCGTACTCCAGTGGGTGCCGAACTCCCCGGCCCCGCCGGACTCGGGGAGACCCTCCGTGACGACACCTCAGGGTCGTCCGCCCCTCCCGACGGGGCGGCAGATGGAGGCGTTTCACTCTCCATCATCTCCGGACGAAGGTCCCCCGAGGATGAGCTCTGCTGAGAAGGGCTGAGATCCGAACTACAAGGTGAAAACTTCGGTTACCCTTAGAAATAAAGTAGGGATGTCCCCTATTACAAAACTCCCCCTTTTTTACTTACGGCTCGCTGGAGGGCTGATTCCTTTGGGGAGACTGTGCGGCCGGGGCTCTTCCCGGCACAAGACCTTCTGGTGCAGATTTCTTTCCCCGCTTTGAGGCCTTGGCCTCCGGGTCTTCGGAAGCGGTCCTCTTCTCCCCCTGGAGGGAGGGATTCCCGATTCTCCCCTTACTGAAAGCCTCCTTGGCAGAGGTGGTAGTTTCCCTGTGCCCCCCTTCGCCCTCCTCCGAAGGTGCAACCTCCAACATTTTGATTAACGCGAGATCCGGCGTGGTCTCAGGGAGGGGGGCCGGACACCGTATCAGTTTTGCTTGCGCTATCCACTCCTGTCCAAGGGATAGCTGGTGAAAAGGCAAACCCATGATAAATAAATGGACAATGTGTCCGGACACAAGGCTACTTACTTGAGTATCCAGGCGATTGCAGCTTAGGCCAGCGTCCTCGGTCATGTCCGGACGCATCTCTTGCGATCCGAAGAACAGTTTGTACATCTCCACGGGTGTCAAACCCATGAAGTGCTGGAGAGCTCGTGGTCCCTCCAGATTAAATTCCCATAGACGGAGGGGGTGACGTTTGCAGGGCAGAAGGCACCGAATCAGCATAACCTATGTCACTACGACCAGATTGATCTCCCTTTCTTGGACGTCTCGAATCGGGCACTGCAACAGGGGTACGTCTTTGGACGACCCCCAGTCAAGCCCTTTGTTGACCCATGACGTCAGCCGTTGTGGAGGGCCCGGGCGAAAGGCGGGCGGCGGCCTCGCCACTGCCCCGGGAGCGGTGATATAGTACCACCTGTTGCCACAAGCCGAGCTCCTCTCGAAAGAGCCCTCGGGCCATGGAGCATCGCCCTCTTGCTTATAACCGCCCCAAGACTTTTCCCCGACGCCTCTATCATCTTCGCTCCATGTTGAAGGTTTTGAGTCACAATCCGAAGTGAGGGGTAGTGCGGAGGAAGGCTTCGCAGACGACAATGAATGATGAGATGTGGAGTATGGACTCCGGAGCCAAATCATGGAATTCCAGCCCATAGTAAAACATGAGCCCCCTCACGAAGGGATCCATCGGGAAGCCTAAACCCCGACGGAGGTGAGACACTTAACACGACACTCTCGCCGGGCTCGAGGTAGGAATAACTTGCCCTTGGGCAGGCAACCTATCACGAAATCTCGAGGTTAAGTACCGCGCCTCTCATTTTTAGAACGCCCTCTTCCGTGACGGAGGAGGGCATCCATCGCCTTGTAGGTCGGAGCCGAACATTGTCGGTTGGTCGAAGTACCGAACTGGAGCCCAGGTGTTGGAACTCGGGCGAGGGGCGGATTCGATTGAGGATTGAAGAAAAAGAACGGGCCTTGGTCTCATTATAAAGAGGGAGAATACCAAGAGCCGTCCCCGTGACCGTTTGGAACCCGCCTTCGATGAAGGGGGCGTGGCAACGGGCGCGGTTGGTTTACCCACGTCCGTATTGATGAGAATCCCGGAATAAGGGGGACACGATCTCTGCTTCGACAAGACGTGCCAAGGAAACTGTTTCGCTAAACGCACGGAGGTGGTATAATAAAAATGATTCGAGTAAAGGCTTGGTTGTGGTGTGACGTCATGCCACAAAATAGGTCAGCAGATTGAACTTGTGTAGATATTATTCTCTCTACGGTGGTATGTGGAATTTATTTTGCAGAGCCGGACATTATCCTGGTGTTCACAATCTTCTATAAATTATTCGGAGGAGGAACCCGCCTTGCAATGCCGAAGACAATATGCGCGCCGGACTCGTCGGCATTCAAGCCTGGTTCAGGGGCTACTGAGGGAGTCCTGGACTAGGGGGTGTCCGGATAGCCGAACTATCATCATCGACCGGACTCCAAGACTATGAAGATACAAGATTGAAGACTTCGTCCCGTGTCTGGATGGGACTTTCCTTGGCGTGGAAGGCAAGCTTGGCGATACGGATATGTAGATCTCCTACCATTGTAACTGACTCTGTGTAACCCTAGCCCTCTCCAGTGTCTATATAAACCAGATGGTTTTAGTCCATAGGAAGAACAACAATCATACCATAGGCAAGCTTCTAGGGTTTAGCCTCCTTGATCTCATGGTAGATCTACTCTTGTAATACCCACACCATCAATATCAATCAAGCAGGACGTAGGGTTTTACCTCCATCTAGAGGGCCCGAACCTGGGTAAAACATCGTGTCCCTTGTCTCCTGTTACCATCCGCCTAGACGCATAGTTCGGGACCCCCTACCCGAGATCCGCCGGTTTTGACACCGACAAGAAGGAAGAAAGAATAATATTAAAGCTTGCGATGCTTTAGATGGAGGTTCCGACGAAATGACCGAGGAAATTTAAACTCCGGAAAATAAAAGATGAAAACACTTGGAACTAGAATTTATTCATCGAGAACAAACTCTAAAGAAAAGGATTAGTCACTTTGAGGAAATAAGAATAAGATTTATTGTATGCTTATCCTTCATCAAATTAAATTGATGACCAGCAATGGATTTTTGCATACTACTTATTCTTCTTGAAAAAGGATTGAGAAGTGAAATATCGCAAACTTGAGAAGGTCTTCATGAACCACCGGTAGGATTTGGAAGAACCGATGAATTAATATGATAATCAAGGAAAAAGGAATCTGAAGGAACCACCGAAAGAATTTGAAAATGACTGATGAAAGAGAAAAAATCACCGGGAAGAATTATAAGAACAAATATGTTATAGGGGATTTAGATGCAAGAGAACGGGAAGAACTCGAGCTGATTAACGAACATTTGAACAAAGCACCGGGATAATTATAGAACGATAGCTGGAATGATGTCCTCCGGTGAAACAAAAAAGAAATCAACTCCTGAAATACTCCGGATGGGTAAGAAAGAATATCTGACAAACTAAAATAATTTGAGAGGATGATATGAAAACTCTTCTTCGATCTTCACAGTTGAGAAAGACTACGAGAAACACCACCAAAATTACTGAGATACTCCGGTAGAATGAAAAAGAGGAAGTGTTGAACCAAAGATGAAAAGAATTTGAAAGCGAACTTGGAGATGGCATGTGACTGATGAAATTCATTCTTACGTGAATCTCGAAAAGAATTAGGAATGGCTCCGGAATAATTAGAAGAGTCAGGTAAGATCCTAGGAAAAGACCTGTGGGTTAGGGCCCACTGAAGAGAAAAAATGTGGTTGGAAAGGATTGCTAAAGAGATAGATGATACACCGGAACAACTGAAATATTTGAATGAGGTGATAACCTCAAATTAACTTGAACATAGACGAATCTCCGGAGATGTATTGAACACTCCGGAAGGATAAACTGGCGAGAGGCAAACGGGCAGTGGAAACACTTGAGTCGAGGAAAAAAATATAATCACTACCGAAAAATGGAATTGAATCCACCGGAGAAGATAAAGATATGAAGAATGTCCACCGAGACGAGAATTCACCAGTTGAAATAATTGAGGGAAGACTGAAGAGGCTCCGGGAAGAAAAGGGTGGGAGGGCAGGAAACAAAGGCAACTTGGAAGGGGAAACCGACGAATAACTTGAAGAGAAAACACCGGTTGAAAGAATGCAAAGGCTTCACACAAGTAGGATGGATACTCGATTATGGACTCCGGCTCTGAGAAGAAAAAGGGTGGGCGGGTGGGAAAAGAAAACAACTGAGGATTGAACTCAAAGATGAAGAGGCTCGAGTCAACTTGACGAGAAATGCACCGGATGAAAAGAGCTGAGGAACAATGATCGGAAAACCAACTGCGTGTTCCTAAAGAAAAATTTGAAGGGGAAGAGGAGTAATTCAAAACACCTACGTCAAGTTTCCTCACCAGAGCGATGAAGGGGCAGAGGAGTAAAAAGAATTCCTACTCTCTGATATAACTAGACTCCAAAAATAGTTTTCTTCTAGACTCGACAACAGCCAAACTACACGATCAAACAAGGGGGCTCCTAAGGTCGGTCGAGGCTCTGATACCAACTTGTCACGCCCAAGATGCGACCCTATCCTAAAGGAACTCGAAGGTCCCACCAAGGATAGAAGCGCATCTTGAATATGCTTTTGCAAGGTGGATATCATTACATCAACATTACATAATAGATAGGGATACATACAAAAGGCATACAATGCCACACGAATACAACATCACAATACATAAGAGCAACATCCGACTACGGATGAAACACAAACAAAAACTCAAATGACATCCACCCTGCTAGCCCTGGCTGCCGACCTGGAACCTATCCCCTGATCGAAGAAGTAGAAGACGAACTCCAAAACAAGCAAACATCGCTCTCGCGTCAAGATCATCGCATAACCTGTACCTGCAACTGTTGTTGTAGTAATCTGTGAGCCACGAGGACTCAGCAATCCATTACCATGGGTATCAAGACTAGCAAAGCTTAATGGGAAAGGAAGGGGTAAAGTGGTGAGGTTGCAGCAGCGACTAAGCATATATGGTGGCTAACATACGCAAATAAGAGCGAGAAGAGAGCAAATGGAACGGTCCTGAAGCTAGCAATGACCAAGAAGTGATCCTTAACTCCTACTTACATCAAACATAACCCAAAACCGTGTTCAATTCCCGGACTCCGCCGAAAAGAAACCATCACGGCTACACACGCGGTTGATGCGTTTTAATTCGGATCTGGTGTCAAGTTATCTACAAGCGGACATTAACAAATTCCCATCTGCCGCATAACCGTGGGCACGGCTTTCGAAAGATTATATCCTGCAGGGGTGTCCCAACTTAGCCCATGATAAGCTCTCGCAATCAATGAAGGATATACCTTCTCCCAGGAAGACCCGATTAGTCTCGGAATCCCGGTTTACAAGACATTTCGACAATGGTAAAACAAGACCAGCAAAGCCGCCCAATGTGCTGACAAATCCCGATAGGAGCTGCAGATATCTCGTTCTCAGGGCACACCAGATGAGCCAGACGTCGGGTTGGCATAGACCCTGGTTGCCCAGGGGGCGCCGGACATCGCTCGGTTCGGACGAGCAGTTAGAGAAGCACTGGCCGGGGGGGGGGACTAAAATAAAAAGGTGACCCTCGGGTTGGCCGACCCAAGGGAAAGGTATATGTGGTGGTGAAGCAAATGGTAAAACCAAGGTTGGGCCTTGCTGAAGGAGTTCTATTCAAAGCGAACTGTCAAGGGGGTCCCATAAATCACCCAACCGCGTAAGGAACGCAAAATCCGGGAACATAACACCAGTATGACGGAAACTAGGGCGGCAAGAGTGGAGCAAAACACCAGGCATAAGGCCGAGCCTTCCACCCTTTACCAAGTACGTAGATGCATTAATTAATAAGAGATATTGTGATATCCCAACATAATCCTGTCCACCATGGAGCAATCTTCAACTTCACCTGCAACTAACAACGCTATAAGAGGGGCTGAGCAAAGCGGTAACATTGCCAAGCAAAGGTTTGCTAGGAAGGGTGAAAAAGGTTAGAGTCTGACATGGCAATTTGGGAGGCTTGATGAACAAGAGATAGGTAGCACAACATAGCGATAGAACGAAGCAACTAGCATGGCAATGATAGTAATGAGATCCAAGGTGACGGTCATCTTGCCTGAAATCCCGCAAGGAAAAAGAACGAGTCCATGAAGAAGATGAAGCCACGAAGACGAACCAAGCGTAGACGAACGAATCCTCACGATCGCAACGAAACAGGAACTACCGAGAAGAAGCACACAACATGGTAAACACACCACACATAACCAAGACATGATGCCCAACCAAGCATGATGCATGACAAAGCTAGATGAGGTTACTCATGGCAAGATATGATGCAAACAAGAACAACACATCAAAGCAAGTTTAAATGAGGCCGGAAACAACATATAACAATTCCGGTAAGTCCTCATATGCAAGTTTCAAATTGGTCCAGAGCTGAACAAATATTAAGTTGAAGTTGATAAACAGCAAGTTAAAGAGCACCAAGAGGATCTACATGAAATTCTAGTCAAGTTACATATAAAGTTCATTTAGTTCGGAGCTACGGCCTAGAAGATATGAGCAAAGCAAGTTAAACATGGCATTGATGCAAAATGCATACAAACATCAAGCAAACACCCCAAAACAACAATGCAACATGATAATATGAAACTTCATGCAAAATCAAGCAAGTTTCATATAGAGCACACTCAAAATGGAGCAACGGTTCAACACATACACTCCATATAAGTTTAAAGGACAAGCTGTCCAAAACAGCAACTAGGCATCTAGCAAGCATCAAAACAATATGCTACAGCACCTCAACATAAGAACAAAAGGCTTGGACATAATGTACAGGTAAAGCATGACAAAACATGAACACTGAGATATCTCCAGAAATCACTAGAACGTGCTCAAAAAGACATGGCAAGATTGCATATAATAACAGTTTCAAACTTTGCAGAAATAACATCAGGTTGCAATGTTTAGAGCTATCAAACAACATGCTACAGGAACTTATCATAGCAAACAAAGGCATGGCATGATACTACTAAATGCATAGAACAAAAGTCCTTTACTGACCATGAGCCAAAAAGGATCAAAAGTTATGATGGCACCCATGTAAACATGGCAAAAGATATGACAGATTCAAACATGGCAGGAACAACAATAAGTAGGCATGTTGATGAGCTTGTGCCACTCACCACAGAGCAATACATGGCATCGCAAGGCAACCAGCAGTAATAAGACATATTTGTGAAGCTAAGCATGGCAAGAACAAGTTCATAGGGTGCATGGATCACTAGCAAATCACATGGCAAAACTGAACTTAATGTTAACAGGCTGACAGCAACATTATTTAGCAATTCTAGAGCAAGATTACAACAAGCTATAGCAGGCTATAAATGCAACCAGGGGCATGGATAGATATAGAATTACATGTATAACAAAACATCCTTAGTTAACATCTCCGGATTATGCATAGAATGACATGTAGCAGCAGGTTTACATAGCATCATGTTGTAACAGATTCAGCCTAGCAAAACAACAACAACAAGTACCCAACTTAACAAGCTCGATGCACTCACTACAAGACTCACAAAAATACATGGATTGCACCTCTGTAAAGATGGCATGATGTAGTACAAAACACATGTAGATATCAACCTCATAGGGTGCACACACAAATCCAACAAAAATGACAAATCACCAAGTTATAACAGTTTCAGCAGATTAACATCATATAACACTCTTGCAACGATGAGTCAGGCATCAAGATGAACTCAAATGAACATGGAAAAATGGAATGTAAGGAAGAGCATCTCGCAACAAACATTTTGATATATCATATGCCTGAAATGGAGCTACGGATGCAGAGTTATGATGCGATGAACAGGCGCACAAAATGATGAAATCTTAGGAACTTGGCAGAAAATATACCCTCGCAGAAACTGGATCTCGGGGTTCCGGGACGGGGCGGTACGGCTCGGGGAGGACGTTTGGTTGCCGGGTTGGGTGGATCTGGTCCATCTTCTCCGGATCCGACCAAAGAAGAGCTCCGGCGAGGGGGAGGCCGGCGAGGGGCACGGGACGGCGGAGGAGGTCGGGGACGGCGCGGGGAACGCGGTGGCCGGCTCCGACGATGGGAGGAGCGGCGGGGCAGGGAAGAAACGGTGCAGGGTAGCGGAGAGGCGCGGTGGAGGAGCTCCGGTGGACGGCGGCACTGCAGACCGGGGTCGCCGGCGAGAGTAGAGAAGGCGGCGGCGGGCGGTGGCGCCGAGGCGCGGCGAGTGGGAGGCCGAGGGCGGCGGCGGCGCTCGAGCACTCGGGGCCCGGGCGGCAGCGGCGGAGCACGGCACCGGAGGGCGGCACCGCCGGGACGGCGGAGGTCGCCGCGCCGGCGGCTAGGCGCGGCTGGCGGTGGAGGAGCGCTGGGCGAACGGGCCGCTGGGGCCGGAGGCGGCCGGTGGCCGGGCGGCGCGGGCGGTGGCTGAGCCATGTGGCGTGCTGCGGTTGGACGGGGGGAGCGGGGTGGACGCGACCGGTCGCCGGGCGGATGAGTCCGGCGGCGGAGAGGGAGCGGGGCTAGGGTTTCGCCCGAATTTCGGAGGGGGAGGTATATTTATAGATTCTGGGAGCTAGGAGAGTCCAAATGTGGAGCGGTTTTCGCCCACACGATCATGATCGAACGACCGAGAGCATGGAAGGGGTTTGGATGGGTTTTGGGCCACTTTGGAGGGGTGTTGGGCTGCAACGCAAAGAGGGCTTTTACGGTTACCCGGTTAACCGTTGGAGTATCAAACAACCTCCAAATGGAACAAAACTTGACAGGCGGTCTACTGGTGCTATACCAAGGCCGCTTGGCAAACCTCGGGCAATTCCAAGAACGTTTAATACCCGCACATGAAAAGAGGCAAAAGGGGGCGCCGGGGAACATAGGAGTGCTGGATTGCAAAACGGACAACGGGGAAAATGCTCGGATGCATGAAACGAACCCTAGTTCCCCCGACGGAAATTCCCCCGACGGAATCGCTCCGCTAGAGGGCAAAAGTGCTCCTGCCCAAGTTCTGCCTCGAGGCGGCGGCGCTTCGTCCCGAAAGTCCTCTCCTTATTTTTCCTAGGTCAAAATGACTTATATACCAGAGGATGGGGACCTTCCCTCCCGGAGGGGAAATCATCGTCATCATCATCACCACCAACTCTCCCATCTTGGGGAGGGCTATCATCATCAACATCTTGAACAACACCAACTCCTCTCAAACCCTAGTTCATCTCTTGTGTTCAATCTTTGTACCAAAACTATAGATTGGTGCTTGTGGGTGACTAGTAGTGTTGATTACATCTTGTAGTTGATTACTATATGGTTTATTTGGTGGAAGATTATATGTTCAGATCCATTATGCTATTTAATACCCTTCTGATCTTGAGCATTATTATCATTTGTGAGTAGTTACTTTCGTTCTTGAGGTCACGGGAGAAATCATGTTGCAAGTAATCATGTAAACTTGATATGTGTTCGATATTTTGATGATATGTATGTTGTCATTCTCTTAGTGGTGTCATGTGAACGTCGACTACATGACACTTCACGATATTTGGGCCTAAGGGAATGCATTGTGGAGTACTTATTAGATGGTGGGTTGCGAGAGTGACAGAAGCTTAAACCCCAGTTTATGCGCTATTCTGTAAGGGACCGATTGGATCCAAAAGTTTGATGCTATGGTTAGAATTTATTCTTAATATTTTTCTCGTACTTGTGGATGCTTGCGAGAGGGTTAATCATAAGTAGGAGGTTTGTTCAAGTAAGTGTTGGGGAACATAGTAATTTCAAAATTTTCCTACAATCATGCAAGATCTATCTAGGAAATGCATAGCAACGAGAGGGGAGAGTGTGTCCACATACCCTCGTAGACCGAAAGCGGAAGCGTTTAGTTAACGCGGTTGATGTAGTCAAACGTCTTCACGATTCAATCGATCCAAGCACCGAAGGTATGGCACCTCTCCGTTCAGCCCGATGACGTCCCTCGATCTCTTGATCTAATTGAGGATGAGGGAGAGTTCCATCAGCACGACAGCGTGGCGACGGTGTTGATGATGTTACCAACGCAGCGCTTCTCCTAAGCACTACGACGATATGACCGAGGTGTGTAACTATGGAGGGGGCACTGCACACGGTTAAGAGAACTTCATGTGCTTTGGGGTTCCCCCTGCCCCCGTATATAAAGGAGGATAGGGGGAGGCCGGCCGGCCCTTGCAGGGCGCGCCAGGAGAAAGGAGTCCTAGTAGGATTCCACCTGGAGGAAGAGGGGAATGAAGGGAGAGGGAGAGGGAGAGGGAAAGGGGTGTCGCGCCCCCTTTCCTTGCCCTATTCGGACTCCCCATGGGGGGGCGCCTCCCCTATGTGGGTTGTCCTATCTCTCCCCTATGGCCCATGTTGACCCATTGCTTCCCCAGGGGGTTCCGGTAACCCCTCCGACACTCCGTTTTTACCCGAAACCACTCGGAACTGTTCTGGTGTCCGAATAACATAGTCCAATATATCGATCTTTATGTATCGACCATTTCGAGACTCCTCCTCACGTCCGTGATCTCATCTGGGGCTCTGAACATACTTCGGTCATCAGAACACATAACTCATAATACAGATCGTCATCGAACGTTAATCATGGGGACCCTACGTGTTCGAGAACTATGTAGACATGATCGGGACACACCTCCGATCAATAACCAATAGCGGAACCTGGATGCTCATATTGGCTCCTACATATTCTACGAAGATCTTTATCGGACAAACTGCATAACACCATATGTTGTTCCCTTTGTCATTGGTATATTACTTGCCCAAGATTCGATCGTCGGTATCATCATACCTAGTTCAATCTCATTACTGGCAAGTCTCTTTACTTGTTCCATAATGCTTCATCCCGCAACTAACTCATTAGTCACATTGCTTGCAAGGCTTATAGTGATGAGCATTACCGAGAGGGCCCAGAGATACCTCTCTGAAACACGGAGTGACAAATCCTAATCTCGATTTATGCCAACCCAACAAACACCTTCGAGACACCAGAGAGCATCTTTATAATCACCCAGCTTCGCTAGGACGCTTTGATAGCACGTATGTGTTCCTCCAAAGATTCGAGAGTTGCATAATCTCATAGTCTGAGGGACATGTATAAGTCATGAAGAAAGCAGTAGCAATGAAACTGTAACGGTCATAATGCTAAGCTAACGGATGGGTCTAGTCCATCACATCAATCTCCTAATGATGTGATCTCGTTCATCAAATGACAACACATGTCTATGGTTAGGAAACATAACCATCTTTGATTAACGAGCTAGTCAAGTAGAGGCATACTAGGGACACTATGTTTTGTCTATGTATTCACACATGTACTAAGTTTCCGGTTAATACAATTGTAGCATGAATAATAAACATTTATCATGATATAAGTAAATATAAATAACAAATTTATTATTGCCTCTAAGGCATTTTTCCTTCAGTCTCCCACTTGCACTAGAGTCAATAATCTAGATTACAAAGTAATGATTCTAACACCCATGGAGTCTTGGTGTTGATCATGTTTTGCTCGTGGAAGAGGCTTAGTTAACTGGTATGCAACATTCAGATCCGTATGTATTTTGCAAATCTCTATGTCTCCCTCCAACACTTGATGAAGGATGGAATTGAAGCGTCTCTTGATGTGCTTGGTTCTCTTGTGAAATTTGGATTCCTTTGTGAAGGCAATTGCACCATTATTGTCACAAAAGATTTTCATCGGACCCTGTTGGGGAATGCGGTAATTTCAAAAAATTCCTACGATCATGCAAGATCTATCTATGTGATGCATAACAACGACAGGGGAGAGTGTGTCCACGTACCCTCATAGACCGAAAGCGGAAGCGTTATGACAATGTGGTTGATGTAGTCGTACGTCTTCATGATCCGACCGATCTTAGCACCGAACGTACGACACCTCCGTGATCAGCACACGTTCAGCTCGAGAATGTCCCTCGTACTCTTGATCAGTTGAGTCCGAGGGAGAGTTTCGTCAGCACGACGGCATGGTGACGGTGATGATGAAGTTACCGGCATAGGGCTTTGCCTAAGCACTACGACGATATGATCGAGGTGTGTAACTGTGGAGGGGGGCACCACACACGGCTAAACAATGTCAACATGTGTGTCTATGGGGTGCCCTCCGCCCATGTATATAAAGTAGTGGAGGAGGGGGGAGGGCCGGCCCTCTATGGCGCGCCCTGGATGAGTCCTACTCCCACCGGGAGTAGGATTCCCCCCTTCCCTAGTTGGACTAGGAGAGAAGGAAGGGGGAGAGAGGGAGGAAGGAAAGGGGGGGGGGGTGCCTTCCACCTAGCCACCTCCTCCTCTCTCCCACTATGGCCAATAAGGCCCATATACTTCTCGGGGGGTTCCGGTAACCTCCACGTACTTCGTTATATGCCCGAACTCACCTGGAACCATTCAGATGTCCAAACACAGGCTTCCAATATATCAATCTTTATGTCTCGACCATTTCGAGACTCCTCGTCATGTCCGTGATCACATCCAGGACTCTGAACTACCTTTGGTACATCAAAAAACATAACCTCATAATACCAATCGTCATCGAACATTAAGCGTGCGGACCCTACGGGTTTGAGAACTATGTAGACATGACCGAGACACGTCTCTGGTCAATAACCAATAACGGAACCTGGATGCTCATATTGGTTCCTACATATTCTATGAAGATCTTTATCGGTCAAACCGCATAACAACATATGTTGTTCCCTTTGTCATCGGTATGTTACTTGCCCGAGATTCGATCGTCGGTATCTCAATACCTGTTCAATCTCATTACCGGTAAGTCTCTTTACTCGTTTCGTAATACTTTATCCCGTAACTAACTCATTAGTCACAATGCTTGCAAGGCTTATAGTGATGAGTATTACCGAGAGGGCCCAGAGACACCTCTGCGAAACACGGATTGACAAATCCTAATCTCGTTCTATGCCAACCCAACAAACACCTTCGGAGACACCTGTAGAGCATCTTTATAATCACCCAGTTACGTTGTGACTTTTGATAGCACACAAGGTGTTCCTCCAGTATTCGAGAGTTGCATAATCTCATAGTCTGAGGGACATGTATAAGTCATGAAGAAAGGAGTAGCAATGAAACTGTAACGATCATAATACTAAGCTAACGGATGGGTCTAGTCCATCACATCAATCTCCTAATGATGTAATCCTATTCATCAAATGACAACACATGTCTATGGTTAGGAAACATAACCATCTTTGATTAACGAGCTAGTCAAGTAGAGGCATACTAGGGACTATAGGTTTTGTCTATGTATTCACACATGTACTAAGTTTCCAGTTAATACAATTCTAGCATGAATAATAAACATTTATCATGAATTAAGGAATTAAATAATAACTTTATTATTGCCTCTAGGGCATATTTCCTTCAGTCTCCCACTTGCACTAGAGTCAATAATCTAGATTACACACTAATGATTCTAACACCCATGGAGCTTTGGTGCTAATCATGTTTTGCTCGTGAGAGAGGCTTAGTCAACGGGTCCGCAACATTCATATCCGTGTGTATCTTGCAAATCTCTATGTCCCCTTCCGACACTTGATGACGGATGGAATTGAAGCGTCTCTTGATGTGCTTGGTTCTCTTGTGAAATCTGGATTCCTTTGCCAAGGCAATTGCACCGGTATTGTCACAAAAGATTTTCATTGGACCCGATACACTAGGTATGACACCTAGATCGGATATGAACTCGTTCATCCAAACTCCTTCATTTGCCGCTTCCGAAGCAGCAATGTACTCTGCTTCACACGTAGATCCCGCCACGACGCTCTGCTTGGAACTGCACCAACTGACAGCTCCTCCATTCAATAATAATATGTATCCGGTTTGCGACTTAGAGTCATCTGGATCAGTGTCAAAGCTTGCATCGACGTAACCATTTACGACGAGCTCTTTTTCACCCCGATAAACGAGAAACATATCCTTAGTCCTTTTCAGGTATTTCATGATGTTCTTGACCGCTGTCTAGTGCTCCACTCTAGGATTACTTTGGTACCTCCCTGCTATGCTTATAGCAAGACATACATCAGGTCTGGTACAGAACATTGCATACATGATAGAACCTATGGCTGAAGCATACACTACAAAAAAAAGACACATCCGTGACATTTTGGGCCGAACGATTTTTTTTCTGTCATACTTATGCCACTTCTATGATGATAATTGTGACAAAACCCGGTATCATCATAGATGTGGTGGGCTCCTACTTCTATGACAAAAAATCATGACATAAAATGGGCTTTTCGTCCTGGGCGGGCCGAAGACGCAGCTACATGACATTCTTTGGGCCGTCCATGACGGAAAAACCGTGGTAGAAGCGAGGGCAAGGAAAATTTCGGGGAGTTCCTAGTTACGGTGGGAGGTCGGGGCCAAGCAATGCACGTTTCTCTCGTACACGTACGCGCGTGTGTGTGAGGCGTTGGCTCTAACTAAACCCGAGTGAGGCATTGGGCTCTAACTGAACCCGAGCGATTGCACTGCAGGCTACGAGTTACTGAACCCGAGCGATCGATCGATGGCTGTTAACTGAACCCGATCGAGCGATTCTTCGCTATCGCCGCTAATCAAGCCGATTGATTGATGAACAAAGTGAGCGCTATGGGAGGGGGAGGGGGGTTGATGAATAGTGAGCGGTGGGGGTGGATGCAGACCCGTGGCGCTTGCCTCTGATGAACAGGACGACCCCGTGGAGGGCTGGATGAATAGTAGACGGTGAAGGGGTGCCCGTGGAGGGGTGGTTGAATAGTAGCCGGTGGAGTAGCGCGCGGTGGAGGCTGGATGAACAGGAACCCGTGGAGGCTGGAGGAGGTCGACGGTAGCCCGTGGAGGCTGGAGGAAGTCGACGGTGGATATGAACAATATCCCGTGGAGTCCCGTTTTGCGGTACGCCACACCCTCTCGGCGAACAGACCCGTTTGACCGTGGCGCCCAACACAAGTCCGTTTAAATGCTTTTTTGCGGACGCCACACCCTCCCAATCAACAGACCCCCGTTTCGACCGTAGCGCTCCAACACAAGTCCGTTTCGTCCGTTTTGCGGTACGCCATACCCCTCCCTATGAATAGGATCCCGTTTCGAACGTGGCCATTCGAACACAAGGCCGTTTCCTCCGTTCCGCGGTACGCCGGGCCTCATTTCCATCGTCTGTTCCGTTCAAGCCGGTTGGCTCCCATGCGTTCCGTTGCCTCCCGATGAACACGACGCATTCCGTTGCCTCCCCACGAACACGACACATTCCATTGCCTCCCCATGAACACGACGACGAGGCTGTTTCTCTGTTCCGACCCAGCCATGTACACGAGCCCTGGCCGTACGTATGTGCGAGTAGGCATTCGAGACCCCGCCCGTATGTACGTACGTGGCCGTTTTTTCTTTCTTGCACCCTGGCCGTTGTACGTACGTGTACATGCTACATGTGCTCCTCTACTATGACACGTGCGTGCCTCTACTATGACACGCACGCGCCTCTACTACGACACGTGCGCGCCTCTACATCCACCAGTATGTACGTACACGTTCGCGACCAGAATGACAACGCTACGTACGCTTCAACCAGGTGGGTCCCGACTGTCAGGCACTTCCTTGCGTGCGAAAATGTAGCTAGTGGGTCCCAACAGTCAGGGGGCGAATCAATTTGTTTGCCCGAACGCACTTCCTCATGTGCGAAGATGTAGCTGGTGGGTCCCAGCAGTAAGGGGGAAACTTTTTTTCAAGAAATACAGCGGCCCGTTCGGTGGGTCCCAGCTGTCAGGTGGAGGAATCATTATTTTCCGCGTAATAAGGAGGCACTTCCTTGCTACGGCCGTGGACCCAGCTGTCAGCCTCTCCACGTACAGTCCATGTTCGATGGAAGTCGTTCCTTGACCACGTTGACCATGCCGCTACGAGAGCACCACGGCGGTGGACAACAACGAGGCCTAGGAAGGGGACGACGCGGAGCCAGGGAAGACGCAGCAGTGGATGCCCATGCGAAGAGGAGTACGAGAGTTCACTGGTTCGGCTGCGATGTGAAGCTGCCGTCGCCGCAGAATAACAAGGGTGTGGGTGAGTAGAGGGATGGCCTGGCCAGCGGTGGGAGTAGTAGGGGGCGATGAGGCCTCCGCGGCATCACAGCCGGCCACAGGAGGCAGGAGCATGCGGCACAACCGGCGCTGCTTTGGGCGGCTAGAGCATGAAGACCAGAGGTTGAAGAAGCACTACGGCCGTTGGATGGACATCGTACGGTCACTGGAGCTAGAATCTTTCATATTGACTAGAGCACGGTGAGTAGAGGGATGGCCTGGCCAGCGGTGGGAGTAGTAGGGGGCGATGAGGCCTCCGCGACATCACAGCCGGCCACAGGAGGCAGGAGCATGCGGCACAACCGGCGCTGCTTTGGGCGGCTAGAGCACGAAGACCAGAGGTTGAAGAAGCACTACGGCCGTTGGATGGACATCGTACGGTCACTGGAGCTAGAATCTTTCATATTGACTAAGTTGACAAAGCCCTCCGTCCCCGTCAACTTAGAGGCGCACAAGTCAGCCTCCCACCAAGGTGGGTCCCAGCTAGCCCTGGGGAGTATTCATTTTTTTGTGCGTAATAAGGAGGCACTTCCGGTGGGTCCGAGCTGATAGGGGGGGAACGTTTTTTCGCGAAATACGGTGGCCCGTCCGGTGGGTCCCAGCAGTCAGGGGGAAACATTTTTTTCGCGAAATACTGGTGGCCCATCCTGTGGGTCCCTGCTGCTAGGGGGAGGAATAATTATTTTCTGCGTAATAAGGAGGGGCACTTCCTTGCGGCTGCCGTGGACCCAGCTGTCAGCCTCTCCACGTACAGTACTCTTCCGATGGAAGTCGGTCATTGACTACATTGACCACACCGCATCGAGAGCACCACGGCGGTGGACGATTCCGAGGCCTAGGAAGGTGACGATGTGGAGCCGGGGAAGTCGCGGCAGTGGAAGCCCACACGGAGAGGAGTACGAGGGTTCACTAGTTCTGCCATGTGTGAGGTTGCTGCCGCCGCAGGCCCGCCAGTGGTGGAATAGTAGGGGCGATGAGGCCTCCGCAAGAAAGACAATGGCCATGGGAGGCAGGAGCATGCGGCATGACCGGCGCTGCTTTGGGCAGCTGGATCAAGAAGACCAGAGGTTGAATAAGCACTACAACCGTTGGATGGACATCGTACGGTCACTGAAGCTAGAATCATTTATATTGACTAAGTTGACAAAGCCCTTGGTACGCACCAACTTAGTAGGCCCACAGGTCAGCCTCCGAAACGGTGCGCCCCAGATGTCAGGGGGAGGAATCATTTTTGGGCGGCTGAAGCTAAGAATATCCGAGATTGAAGAAGAAGCACGGCATCTGTTGGATAGACATCCAACGGCCTACTGCTGCTAGAACCATGTGTTGACTGTAATAAGTAGACAAAGCCTTGCATACGCGTCAACTTATTTTTTTAGGGTACGCGTCAACTTAGTAGGCCCACAAGTGTGTGGCAGAGAACTTATAGCCCATTTGCGATTTGTAAGAATGTACATCCCATTTTTGAATTCTAATGGAATTTACTACAACCCATTTACAGTTTGTTAAAAGCACAATCCATTTTCTAGCTAGGACAATGATTAATAATCTCAACCAACCGTTGAAGATTGAATTCAATAAAATTTCCCACATTTTGATGGGATCCAAAATATTTTTATCCCGAAATTTCTAGTCAGATTAAATATAAATTTGTATTACGTAAAAATCCAACAAAACATTGCGCATGCAACAATGAAAATTTAAGATTTTCAAAATCCATAAATAATATTTTATAAACTAATTTTGTGTTTGGTGCATTTTTTATAGTTACTGCCCAGTTTTTATAGTTACACCCCATTTATTATTTTTTAAAGCCCATTTTCCTGTTAAGCCTAATGCATCCCTCCTAGGAAAGATTTGCAGCCCAGCGGGGCAGAGAATAACAAGTTGACCTTGCCTGGGTATTCCTCAAAAAACGTATAGCTGGGCTAGCCATTTTCATCTTGAAAAATTAATATCTAGGCTGGATATCTGTCCTGGGCTAGACAGGCCACAGCCCGCCCAGTTAATACCCTGCTCCCCTATGAACAACAACAAAATCATCGCCAAGAAAAACTCTGCAGTGCTCAAGCCTCAAAAACACCAAATACTACTCTAGCTGCTTGGTCCCAGCTGACGGACGCACCTTGTGCAATTCT
Organism: Aegilops speltoides; assembly: GCA_021437245.1. Taxonomy (NCBI): domain Eukaryota; kingdom Viridiplantae; phylum Streptophyta; class Magnoliopsida; order Poales; family Poaceae; genus Aegilops; species Aegilops speltoides. Next base: position 420,960,166 of record CM038143.1, on the reverse strand, counting down.
CTCGTTTATATTGACTACATAGGTTGACAACGGTGTGGGACCATGATGTCAGGAAACCAGGAGGAAGCAAAAAAAATATAGTTGTACATAATAAGGAGGCACTTGCGTACGTACGACTATGGCCCTAGTGGGTCCCTATTGTCATCCAGTCAAAATAAAGTCATCTCCTGAATCCTCATGTTTGTTGACGATGTTAACAATGCTCGGCGCCACGATGAGTGCAACAACTCGAAGGACGACGGAGCCCTACAGATGGTCTGATACAGCGCATGCCAAGGTTGTCAGAATCGTGATTCTGAATCGGATCGTAGCTCCGATGGTAGGATTGCAAATCGTAGGATCTTCACTATCAGGATTGTAGAAACGTAGATTCTAGAGACCAAAATCGTAGAATCAGAGGGGTTAGTTTGGATCGTAAAGTCATAGAATCGTACAACAGAATCGTGATTCTGACAACCTTGGCGCCTGCTGCTCATTCAGGAAGCCAGGATCATCGGACACCTATGAGCACCTTCGAGAAACTGAGACGACATGATACGGTAAGGCCGCGCTTGGGAGCTCTGCTTTATTTCAAACCTGTATTAACACACAAGTATAATTTACTCATCATCAGAAACAACGCGTAAAATACAAGCATAATGGGAGCTCTGGTTTATTTCAAACAACGCGTAAAATACAGGTCTGTAAGTAAAACCAGCGGGTTACGCGTGTAATTTGAGAGACCAGTGTATATTTTACGAGCACTGCTATATGGACGACATTACCAGACGATACATGCACGACGTGCGTATCATGCCATCCATGGGCAAGGCTGAAACAACAGCTAACGACTGGATTAGCAATCGTCCGAGTGTCGTTCAACATTTTTATCGTGTGTGAAGTACTTCCGATATTTTACTAGTCGAAATCGACCAACCAAGCACTTCGCCCGAGACCATTTGCTTTTATTTACAAGCGTCAGTTTTATAAGCGATTTTGGTTGGAAAAACAATGATCCAATCACGACCTAATATCATGAGTTGGTCGGAAGATCATATGGTTTCACGTCTAACCTACCCGAATTGTCGTATAGGCTATGAATGAAACATAAGACGATGAACTTCTTAAGCACGGAAACAACAGAAGAGGATGATCTTCTTAACAAGCAAATCACTGGGATTATATCGACATGCAAAACAATACGAAGCATTATTCTCAGGAGGCACGATGAACAGCTCGTGATGCCGCATGCCACAACATTCCGAGCTCAACTTTGCAATCAAACACAAGGCCTGGCATTACATAGACAATATTCAGAACAAACTCTTAATACAGGAATATCTCAGCAGAGTAACTATTTACTTCTAAACTGAACACAAGAATAGGAAAAAACAATCGACGCTGCTCACAGCAAGGGCATCCCACTCAAAAAAAATCAAATTCATGCCTTCTGGCTAACATCAATGAGCAAATTTTGACAAGGTTTTCCAATTCCAGTATATTAAACTAACATCTTCTTGCTAACATCAATGATTAAACTTTGACAAGCTTTTCCCATCCAAAATATGTAATGCCTATGATCGTGGAGTCCTGTTGTAGCTTCTTACTTGTTTGGGCACTTATTGCCCAGTGCACTCCACATGTTGTAGAATTGCCAATGCTTTTTGCAGACTAGTCATGTCACCAGCGTCTAATAATACTCTGTAAAGCTTCTCGGTCATTCCTTCTGTAATGTAGCACAAACAAGGATCGCTTTTTCGCAAAGTGGAACGACCAACCGACCCAAGAATGCAAGAGTTTGCCTTGGGCACATTGGCTCTTTTGTGCGCTTCAACTAAAATCAAGTCGGAATAAAACCGAGCTTTAATTTTGGTATCCCTGTAAGCAACAATAGGTATAAGGGAAACAATTACTGAGAAATAACGGTTGATGACTTGTACTCCCAGAAGAAAAGCATCTACTAATCTACCTTATCTTAATGGGAAACAAAGCAGGAGAGTAGCAATTCTCCATCAGTGTGATTCATTCATATTGACTAAGACATTATCTTAACAATGCCTTGTTTCAACATGTATAAAGAACGACAAAGCAGAAAAGTACCATTCCTAAAATAATGCAACTGATTCATTTTAACAGAGAAATTATCTTAACAATACCTTGGTTAAACATGTAGAAAGAACTACAAAGCAGGATAGTACCATTCCTAACAAGTGTTGCAGTTTTGAACTAAGATTCAGTAGTTAATTAATTCTGAGAGTGGTGTTGCTTAATTTTACCAGCGGTATTAGATTAACGAAAAGCATAAACAGTTCCAGGGGAGAGTGGGCGCAACAACAATATGTGCTTCCATCTACTTATAAAGGGGGTGATGCAGAGTTTGTTGTAACAAAGCAACAAGCATCATGTCTGGGATGGTCCCATTTTTGTTACCTACTTAATGGGAAAAGACAGCAATACAATAGCTTCAATTCAACATTTATTTAAAACAATACCAATACAAGTAGCACAACATCTCAAAGCACACTGCACAATCAAGTGGATGAAGGCCTGTACTGATCTTTCATGAGAAGACCAAGATAAAATATGAATCTGCCAACACAAATAGGAAATCCAATCTCGCTTTGTGCAGTTGGACTGAAATCAAGCAAAGTGTTTCGTGTAGCAAAGAAAAATGACGCAATAGCAACAAGTTGAATAGATATCCCTGTTTAAATAGAGGCAAAAAAGGAATCAATTACTGGCTAATAAAGGAGGATGAAACATGCGGCCACAAAAATGGTAATACCGCCAATCCCTAACAAGTGTTGCAGTTTTGAAATAAGATTCAGTAGTTAATTCTGAGAGTGGCATTGCTTAATTTTACCAGCGGCAATAGATTAACAAAAAGCATAAACAGTTCCAGGGGAGAGTGGGCGCAACAACACCATGTGCTTCCATCTACTTATAAAGGGGGTGATGCAGAGTTTGTTGTAACAAAGCAACAAGCATCATGTCTGGGTTGGTACCATTTTTGTTCACTACTTAATGGGAAAAGAGAGCAATACAATAGCTTCAATTCAACATTTATTTAAAATAGTACTAATACAAGTAGCACAACATCTCAAAACACATTGCACGATCATGTGGATGAAGGCAAGTACCAACCTGTCATGACGCTCACAAGATCAACTACAGATCTGCCAACACGAATAGGAAATCCAATCTCGTTTTGTACAGTTGCACTGAAATCAAGCAAAGTGTTTTGAGTAGCGACGCAAAATGTCGCAATAGCAACAAGTTGAATCGATACCCCTGTTTTAACAGAGGCAAAAAAGGAAACAATTACTTGCTGATAAAGGAGGATGAAACAAACGGTGACAGAAAGAAGCATCTAACTTATCTTGGATGGAAAACAAAGTAGGATAGTAGCATTTCTAAAATGGTTGCATTGATTCATATTAACAGAGACATTCTCTTAAAACAACATTCATTAAAAAATGTAATTTACTTTTAACAGTGGCATTGCTTCAATTTTCCGGCGACATTCTTAGATTAACAACAGCAAAAATAGCTGTATGGGACATGCCAGCACCTTGTGCGTCCACACATATAAATGGGTGATGCAGAGTATGTAGCCAAGCAGCATACATGCGTTGGTCCCATATTTGTTCTCTTTGAACCTTTTTCCTATGTGAGGGCAGCAAATCTAGTCCTGCACAAACTACCAGACCCCCCAGTTTCTTTCGCTTTTCAACAAAGAGATCGGTTCCTTACAGATGTGTGTACTGGGTTACCCCCTTTTTCCCTTTTCGACCAACAAAGCGGCTGGGTAGCCAGTCTATACTACTTTCCGTCCCTCCTTTCCTCATTGAACCACGTCCTAGATTCTTGCTCCAGCCCATCGCACCCTTCTTTCCTTTTTGAACCAAGACCTAGATTTGACTACAGATCAAAAAAGATCCACATGCAGCTAGAGCAACGACGGTTTCAAAGAAACTTATACCTTAGGGTCGTCGGGATGTGGCAAGGCGTGCGGCGGGAGGCCGGATCTGCCCACACAATGTACGACAACGAGGAAGAAGGGGTCAGTGTCCCTCCCGCACATGCGCTGGGTGAAAGAGAACAGCACAGCCGGCAGTGGATTGCCTCTCTCGTCGAAGGCAATAGAGTGAACGCTGCACCTCCTCCCCTTCCTGGTGCGACGGGATACGGACGCCTCCTTCACCAGCTGTGAGGGGAGAGAGAGAGAGACAAGAGGCCAACACAGTCTTGTTTAGATCTGGTGAAGAGAGGGTGAGAGACTGTGAATATAGCAAACCCTAGCAAATGAAAGCTGAGCCTCCAACGTGTATACATATATGTAGTGCGGCGAGAGTGTGGAGAGTGCAAACCCTAGCGAACAAGCGTTGAGGCTCCAACTTATATATATACTACTATAGTATGCACTGATCTCCGGTGCCTTCACTGCACCTGCTTTTGGCTGTATGACAGGTGAGCCATCCACGTTTTGGGCCCACCTGTCATAAACCCAAAGGCATGTGCACTAAGTCAATGAAGCTGCGTCCATATAGCACTCTCATGTATACGACTAATATATAGTGGAGTGGTTTTCTTATTCTCTCCATAACAATCGTTGTAAATTGTGTAAGTACGAAACGAAACTCTTTATTTAACGCAAAGTGAAGAAAACTACTAGTACTACTTCCGATGAACTAATGATCCACGCCCACGCGTCCTGGTCGCACTTCCTGTCCTTCACGTGCGCTACACTACCCTCCCTTAAGTGAACAACCATGATACGTCTCCGTCGTATCTATAATTTTTGATTGTTCCATGCCAATATTCTACAGCTTTCATATTCTTTTGGCAACTTTTCATAGTATTTTTTGGGACCAACATATTGATCCAAAGGCTCAAGCGCCTCCGCCTCATTGCATGTTTTATGTTTCACAGAAACTCCATATCAAACGGAGTCCAAACAGGATAAAAACAGACGGAGAATTATTTTGGAATATTTATGATTTTTGGGAGGACGAATCAACACGAGACGATGCTTGAGGTGGCCACGAGATAGGGGCTCACGCCCACTTAAAGTGGGCGCTCCCCCCACCCTCGTGGGCCACCCGTAAGGCGGTTGATGCCCTTCTTTGGCCGCAGGAGAGCTAATTTTTGGAAAATGATCTGGGTGAAGGTTTCAATCCAACCGGAGTTATGGATCTCTAGATATAAAGGAAACGGTGCCAGGGCAGAATTCAAGAACGCAGAAACAGAGAGATAGATCCAATCTCGGAGGGGCTCTCGCCCCTCCCAAGCCATGGGAGCCAAAGACCAGAGGGGAAACCCTTCTCCCATCTAGGGAGGAGGTCAAGGAAGAAGAAGAAGAATGGGAGCTCTCTCCCCTTGCTTCCGGTGGCGCCGGAACGCCGCCGGGGGCCATCATCATCACCGCGATCTTTACCAACACCTCCATCATCTTCACCAATATCTCCATCACCTTCCGCCATCTATATTCAGCGGTCAAGTCTCCCGCAACCCGCTGTACCCTCTACTTGAACATGGTGCTTTATGCTTCATATTATTATCCAATGATGTGTTGCCATCCTATGATGTCTGAGTAGATTTTCGTTGTCCTATTGGTGGTTGGTGAACTGCTATGATTGATTTGATTTTCTTGTGGTTATGTTGCTGTCCTATTGTGCCCTCTGTGTCGCGCAAGCGTGAGGGATTCCCGCTGTAGGGTGTTGCAATACATTCATGATTCTTTTATGGTGGGCGAAGTTTGGCAATGCAAGGCCTAGACCCAAACAGGATAAGTACGTACGTGCTAGGAGTACTAGTGTTAAAAAAGAAAGGCGGGGTTTTCCTTCGCGTGATTTAATCGATACAAATCCTTATTTCACGTGTCAATTAATGCGTATTTTTTCTCAAAAGACCAAAGGGCTAACTATCTCACTCCTGATCGCTTGATTAATGCAGCGCCATGCAAACCAACCTTCTCACTTCTGCATGCATGCATGGGATATTAATGTCCTTGGTTGCTAACCCCATCAACTTTGCCTCGATTAGTGTTAGTGGCCCTTTGCAAATTGTAATTTTGATATACTGGCCTTGTGTACAAAAAAATGGAGGTAGTAACTATACTTGACTTCCTTCCCCATTGCGGTGACGTCTTCGATATTTTTTTTTGTGGTTTGGCCAAGTGCGTTTGACGAAGAACACCATTGAGGGAGACCACGGTAAGTCGTTCGCAAGTGCCGCCTGCAAGCCGAGACAGGCCTTATTTGCATCCAGGAAGTCCTTTACTAGTACTACTACTAGGAGTACTAGTGCGGTGAGATGGTTTCTCGAAGAAGACGATGGAGAAGCGGAGTCAGCGAAGAGTGAAATGATGGTTGCTTCGTCCATGCTTTGTGATTTGATGCCTCGCCGCTTTGTGATTTGTGATAGAAGGGACAGGGGAGTAGACTCTGTGCTCTATAATGTACTACATGCGTCCAAGCATGGGAGAAAGAGGAGAGATGTTGCATTTTTCTATTCCTTCAATCAATCAATAAGGGAGCTTCGGTTCCATCTTTTTGGCTTTGGCAACACCATCCACAATGGTTCCCACGATGCCAAAAGCTATTTTAGCATTTGGCTACACATTGTGGATGCCTTAACCGTACCACTTGGTTTTGCTCCTGTGTGCTATCTATACAAATCTCAATTATATTGATCTAAAAAATTATAGAATCAAGATCGATTAGTAAAAAGGAGGTGATTTTGCCGTGCGGATGGCGGGGGAGGTTTCTTATTTTCGGAGGATGTTGTCCTGGCGGTTTGCTAACATGCGGTCCCACGTGGCAGTGCTTTGCCAAGCCGATCCGCGTCCCACATGAGGCAGAACAACGGCAGAAACAACACGTGGTTAAGTTGAAGAAGATGAAGGAGAAGCGGATTCAGCAACGAGTGAAATGATGGTTGCTTCGTCCCTCCAACTTCTTTTTAGCATTATTACTTCGCCCCTCCAACTTAATCAAGGGAAAGGTGCAGCTTTGTGATTTGACGCCTCATTGCTCATTACTACGCCGGCGCCATAACAGGGTGCTTCACCCGGCTGCTCTGCATCAGATTCGGTATGGCACGTGGACCCAAAGAGCTTGATGTCCCACATGTCGGCGAAAGGGACTAGAAGATTTATGAAAGCGAGCGCTCCACTCTTACGATGGAGGAGTAGACGACATGACGACCCAATGAACTGTCACTTGTACTGTATAGTACTATAGTTTTGCTGTTTCGCGCGATCCATCGACACAAACCCGATTAAACAGGAAAGGGCGGGATTTTTCCCGTGCGGTAGATGATACTGGCCATACATTTCAAAAGCAATTTTAATGTATGCAAACTGAATAATTATAAGTAACAATATGATATCCAGTAAAACTAAAAACACATATGATTTATTGTGTTAGTGTGTAGTAGTAGCGTTGTATTGCATAGTTGTTAGATGTAACATGCGAGAATGGGTAGAGATGTAGTTTTGGAGGGCCTACAGAGAGAAAAGCATAATACGGTCGCCGAACTTCAGAATAAGCTGATTACGATCACTATATATGTTTTGTGGTGATTATCCACCACTTGCTCACGCTCAAAGATCGGATTGCACTCGCCGACCGCCAAATAGTCTGCATGGCGCCATGTTGACTAGTTAAAGTGACCACGCTCCTTGTGGGTCCCACCGCCGATTCGATAGGGAAAAGGTCAGATAAACACAAATTTACGCAGGCGCGACAAGGCTCCAAGCCATGCGCGGGAATCACCTAGTTGTGTATGTGTCTGTCAGGGCCTGATGTGTGCGCATGCACGTGTAGGTTGAGCACTTGAGCGTGAGAGTGTGTGTTGGTCGTGTGGTGTACTTGTGTGTGCATGCATGCGTGCGTGTGTGCGTGTGAGTGTTGCGTGCGTGTGTGGCTGCGTGTGTACGTGTAAGTGTTGCGTGCGTGCGTGGGTGCATGTGTTTGTGTGAGTGTTGCGTGGATGCAGTTCGTGTGCATGCGTGCGTGTGTGTATAATCACCACACCATCTCCTGTGTGTTAAAACAGACAGCTCAACATACCAATACAAGGCCACCTTGTCCGCTGTGCCCGCGGTCATGACTTCGAACCACCGTCAAAATATATTTTTGTCGTTTGTTTTCATTCTTACTAGCAAGATGCCCTTGTGTTGCACGTAACATCAAGATGCATGTGTATGACTTGTTTATCTTGTGAGAGAAAAGGATGAACGAGGGAAGGCCTTATTTGCAAATGTGGAGAGGTGTGTGGGTACCTTTTTGCAAAATTGCCATAGTTTTTTCCTATCCGCCGATATAAATCGGACGGCCTATATTGCAGGATGGCAGCACACCATCATCACCAACTTTGTTTTTATAAGAGTGTATTTTATGTATTTTATAAGAGTGTAGATGTAGAGTAGATACAAGTCGACAGGTGTGCACGATGGTAGTGAGATAATGTGATGCAACACTAGAGGTGCCACGTGGAGCGCTTAATCGGTCAACTAGTCATGTCATGAGCAAATACAAAGTTGTACGGTGAGCTCGTGGATCAGATAATAACCACTAAACGTAAACGGTGACCGTAATGAGTGGATTATGAAGTCCAATGTATGTATCATGCTTTCGCTTCAAATACAATGATCGTCATTGCATATATCGCGAGAGAAAGATGAAACACGAGTGAATTTTCTGGGGGCTTACTTTTAGAGGACTTGGACATAGTTTTGTGTGCATACGTGAAAGGGCGTACAGGGGGGGTATGTGATGGAGAGAGAGATGCTCTTCGTTTCTCTTTATTATGACTAACTTTGTATATAGTATAAAAATATAAAAATTCACAAAGGCGGAATAAATATCATTGTGGGCACCATGCAATGCACGCTCAGATTCTCCATATAACTTTGTAATGTTGTATATATGTAGAAACTCTAAAATAATTTTTTGGCCACACTTTATTCAAAAGGAATGTTGTATGCGAAATAAACGTGAAGAGAGGGATTTTTAGATCAATGGGGTACGTGATGTAACATGTGTGAATGTGTAGTTGATGCATTTGGCGGGGCCACGAGAGGTATGTGTGTGTATTACGTATTCGAGAGAGGCATGGATAGAGGGGCCGACGGGGGGGGGAGAGATAGCACGAGTAATGAGAGTGGTCTAGAGAGAGAGAGACGAATATGATGTCATGAAAAGAGATTCCATTCCCTTGAGTGTGTATATGCAGGAGAAATTTTCTGTGTGTGTGGTGTTTGTGTTGGTATGTGTGGATGTGAGAAGATAATGAAACGTGGGGGCAGAGGGTGTGACCCCGCATGAGGTCCGGTGGGTCGAGGTGAGGCCGTTCGTTCGGTTCCATCCTACGCCACATTGGTCGGCCCGTGACACATTTAGGAAGACCCATGGATGACTAGTCGTACAAGACAAAGATAGCAGAATTGTGAAGGACTCTGTGTCCACTGACAAAACCGGCTAGGATTTGTAACCCTAGGTTCTCGGACTAAGGTAACCCCTTTATCTCTGATATTACTATTCATCCAACCTAACTTTAAGGGGAATCCTACAGAATGCTCTACTAGAATCATACTCGTTGATTAGGAAGAGAGGTGTGAGACAATGCGTGAGAGACAGACGTAAAGATAATGTGCGTACATGAGACACGTAGGTAGGTCCATGTATATAGAAAGGGTCGATGAGGATTGTGCGTGTGTATGTTTGCGAGAGGAAGAGTGCTTTTGATAAAGGTTAGTGAAAACAGTTGTAAATGGTTACAAGAGGGAGGGAGGGTTATATCTAGAGCATGTGTGCGAGAAAGACACCTTGGGAGAGAGTGCCTGAGCATGTCTGAGAGACCACCGATGGAGAGTGAAACTACACGTAAAAGACTGCTCTACACATTGATTAAAGATATAAATTGTAACCAAATATTAGGATGGGATCATGATATTTGCAATTCACGTAAGGAGCAGTCATTGATCCATCAGACATCTAGATTCTATCGAATTTGAGCATGTCTATGTTATTATTCGACACAATTGATCCACACAGTTAGTATTTTGAAATCCAGACAATGCATCGCTTTAGCAATCGAATATAAACGTGAGTATAGTTCATGTTGTGTGTGTAAAGCTGAAAGTGCAACTATCCCTAGGTGGTTTTGGTAATTCCTAACAACATATAGCTCATGAGCTAACATTATTCCAAGATAGATATTTCAGGAAAAGCACAATGGATGGCACGGCATGTATGAGAAAAGTGGACCCCTCAAAATACTAAGGATAAAAGGATTAGCTCAAGTTCAAAGCTCAAGACTCTATATTTTATATTTTAGTGATCCAAGATCACATTGAGTCTTTAGGGAAAGCCAATACTATCAAGGAGTGATGAGGTGTTGCTTAATGAGGTTCTTGCTTCATAGTGCTTAGTGATATGCTCCAAAACCCTCAACTACTTTCCCACATCCACATATGACCTAAGCCAAAAGTCAAATCGGCCCCACCGATTCTTTCTATCCGGCACCACTGAGTTCAGATGTCATAGCCACAGCCACAAACCCTAGGCAAATCGGTCTCACCGATAGGGATCTCGGTCTCACCGAGATGGGATTGTAATCTCTCTGTTTCCCTTCGTAACGTTTCGGTACCACCGAGATGAGTGATTGGTCCCACCGAGATTGCAATGAAAAACTCCCTGTTTCCTTGTTGTAACATTTCGGTCCCACCAAAATGAGCAAACCGGTCCCATCGAATTTACTTGACCAACTCTCTGGTTAGCTTATTACCAAAATCGGTCCCACCGAGTTTGTGTAATCGGTCTCACCGAGATGACGTTATGCCCTAACCCTAACCATGTCGGTCCTACCGAGTTGCATGTGGGTCCCACCGAAAATCGTAACGGTCACTAGATTTGCTGAATCGGTTTGACCGAGTTTATCAATTCGGTCCCACCGAGTTTGGCAAGTTGTGTGTAACGGTTAGATTTTGTGTGGAGGCTATATATACCCCTCCACCTCCTCTTCATTCGTGGAGAGAGCCATCAGAAAGAACCTACACTTCCAACCTGCATTTTCTGAGAGAGAACCACCTACACTTGTGTTGAGCCAAGATATTCCATTCCTACCATATGAATCTTGATCTCTAGCCTTCCCCAAGTTGCCTTCCACTCAAATATTCTTTCCACCAAATCCAAATCCTGTGAGAGAGAGTTGAGTGTTGGGGAGACTATCATTTGAAGCACAAGAGCAAGGAGTTCATCATCAACACACCATTTATTACTTCTTGGAGAGTGGTGTCTCCTAGATTGGCTAGGTGTCACTTGGGAGCCTCCGACAAGATTGTGGAGTTGAACCAAGGAGTTTGTAAGGGCAAGGAGATTGCCTACTTCGTGAAGATCTACCGCTAGTGAGGCAAGTCCTTCGTGGGCGACGGCCATGGTGGGATAGACAAGGTTGCTTCTTCATGGACCCTTCGTGGGTGGAGCCCTCCGTGGACTCGCGCAACCGTTACCCTCCGTGGGTTGAAGTCTCCATCAACGTGGATGTACGATAGCACCACCTATAGGAACCACGACAAAAACATCCATGTCTCCAATTGCGTTTGAATCCTCCAAACCCTTCCCTTTACATTCTTGCAAGTTGCATGCTTTACTTTCCGCTGCTCATATACTCTTTGCATGCTTGCTTGAATTGTGTTAAGATTGCTTGACTCGTGCTAAGATAGCTAAAATCAGCCAAAGACTAAAATTGGGAAAAGGATAAGTTTTTATTTTGTCAAGTAGTCTAATCACCCCCCTCTAGACATACTTTCGATCCTACAAGTGGTATCAGAGCTTTGGTATCCATTTTCTTTGATTTCCATAGCTTTTGGTGGTCATAGCTTTGGTTTCACAACCTAGGAGAGTATGGCGTCTAGCGAGGGAAATTATCACCGTAGAGGTCCTTACTTTGATGGTACTAATTTTGCTATTTGGAAGCATAAGATGAAAATGCATATTCTTGGACATAACCCCGCCGTTTGGGCTATTGTGTGTATTGGCTTGCAAGGTGAATTCTTTGATGGGAGAGAATCGAACCATGAAGCTACCGCGGAAGAGTTGAAGATGCTTCAATACAATGCTCAAGCTTGTGATATCCTCTTCAATGGATTGTGCCCCGAAGAATTCAACAAAATCAGCCATCTTGAGAATGCAAAGGAAATTTGGGACACTTTGATTGATATGCATGAAGGTACCGACTCCGTCAAGGAATCCAAGTTGGATGTGCTTCAAAGTCAACTTGACAAGTTCAAAATGAAGGATGGTGAAGGTGTCGCTGAAATGAGATTGCCGGCTTAGGAAGTGAAGAGATGACCGACAAATTCATCATCAAGAAGATCCTAAGAGCTTTGGACAGAAAATATGATACCGTGTGCACATTGATCCAAATGATGCCCAATTACAAAGATCTCAAGCCAACGGAAGTCATTGGAAGAATTGTTGCTCATGAGATGTCACTCAAGGATAAGGAGGAACTTCACAACAAGTCTAGTGGTGCTTACAAAGCCTCATGTGAAGCCCCTACATCATCAAGTGAGAAACAAACCTTCAATGAAGAATTGAGCTTAATGGTGAAGAACTTCAACAAGTTCTACAAGAGTAGAAGCAAAGAAGGAAGCTCCAAGTCAAGGTCCTACAATGACAAAATATCCTCTAGTCGAGAGCGCAATTGCTACAATTGTGGGAGACCCGGACACTATTCAAATGAGTGTACGACACCCTAAAAAAAGAAGAGAAGAATCACCCAAGAGGATAAGTAGAAGAGAAGGATCACCACCAAGAGAGAGGAGGAGTAGAGATGATCGTTATGAACGAAGAACATCCAGGAGAAGCAAGGATTCAGAAAGGAAGGACAAGTCGCCAAGGAGCTACACAAAATGAAGACATCAAGCTCATGTTGGTGAATGGGTGTTCGGCTCTGACTCCGACAATCACTCCGAGAGAAGCTATCACTCCGACTCCGAATATACTCAAGATGAAGGTGTTGCCGGTCTAGCACTTGTATCAACCAACTCCTACGACATATTTGATTCACCAAATGAAGGACTTGGAAGATTCTTCATGGCTAAAGGCCCAAAGGTAACACACCCCGAGTATGTTGATTTCAATAGTGATGAAGATGACTTGCTAGGTGATGATGATTTACTTGTTGACAACTCTAGTGATGAATACTATGATGAAACGTCAATTAATCATGCTAATCAAGATAAAACGAATGACAATGATAAGGAGAAGATTGAGCTTCTAACTAAAGAACTAAACACTCTTAAGTTAGCTCATGAAACTATCTTAGAAGATCATCGAGAACTTTTAAGGACTCATGAGAAGTTACGCTTTGAAAAGCTCAACCTTGAGCGAGAGCATGAGTTCTTAAAGGCAATCAATAATGATCTCCATAAGAAAAGTTCTTCTTACATTGCCAAGCGTTTACTCTTATCTACTTACATACCTCAAGTCAAGTCCATTAACAAGAACAAGAAGGATTCTTCCTCTAGTAGTAACAATAATAATGCTAAATCCAATGTTGTTGCTTCTAGTAGTTCTCTTGATTCCACTAAAGATTCTCTTAGCCAAGTTACACTTCAGCAAGAAAATAGCTTATTGAAGGGAATTATAGAGAAAGGTGTTTACAAGAGCCTTGCCGGGAGTAAGCAATTTGTGGAAATTGTACGCATGCAAGGAAGGCACCGGAAGAACCAAGGTATTGGTTTTGAACGAAAGTTCAATGCCAATGGAGTTGAGTGGGAAGAAGATCAATACCCCAAGACGAAGTTTGTTCCTCAACAAGAGAAGTATGATCCTACTTCCTTCAATGGGACACAAGCTCAAGATGATCTTCCACCACAAGACCACAAGCAAAAAGGGAAGGACCAACTTCAAGAGGAGATTGATGCATTTGAAGAAGCTCCTAAGGCCTTGGTCAAGTGGGTTCCCAAGACTACATCAAGTTCTACTTCATCAAGTACGACTACAACTCCAAGGATTCCCATCAAGATGATGTGGATCCCTAAGAAGAAGAACTAGAGAGTTCTTGAGGGTGACTCCGCCAACATACTTCACTCATATCATTTTGGCAACAACAAGTGCAATCAACCTTCACATCTTGCACTAGTTCAGGGAGTCACAAACCCTCTTGTTGGTAAGACAAGGGACAAGGTAACCTAATGCTTTCATAGACATCATCTTGTGTGTACATCACTCTGTGTCTATGGATATCCTTGTTTGTTCCTTGTGGGACTAACCCGTGTAGGTATTGAAAGTGCAACTCACTCCAAAGGTCTGCTCCAAATGATCTACATCAACATTGAGCATCCACATCTTCAACACCTACATGAAGTCATCATTAACAAAACCCAAGGTTAGTTCATCCCTCTAAGGGGGGGATCTCACATCTAGGGGGAGCTTAACTCTAAGAATTGAGTCAAAGCAACTCTAATGGTGTGAACACATCAATGCATTATGTAAAAGTGGTGACCCCACTTGAGCTTAAACGATGAGTATGACCTATGATCAAATGTTCTCATTTGACTCCTAAGTCAATATACTCATATATAGATGACCTAGTCATCGCCAATTGTTTGGTAGATGCTAGAATTGGTTGTGCATGCTTTGCCACATATTTCATTTGCCATTTTATTGTGTGAGCATGTTGGTTGCATATTTCACTCATTCGAGGACATCCACTTGTTGCTTTGATTGATTGGTTTCTTTTTCTTTTGCCAAGTGGATGGACAAGAATGCCTAAGAACCTTCTCTAGCTATCTATGCTTTTCTTGTCTCAAACTCTATTCATGCTACATCACAAAATTTGATCAAGTCAGATTTGAACCACTCTGTGTGAGGAGCACTCGGAGTCCCCGATTCGTCATAGACTTAAACTTCCAAAAGTTCTTTGTGCATTTCGGTCTGACCGAGTCTTCCATTTCGGTCATACCGATATCACTAAGTCGATCTAGGTTTTCAATCTCGGTGCAACCGATTTGAACTTTTCGATCACACCGAGTTGCTGTAACTGTCAACAGTTATGCATCTCGGTGCCACCGAGTTGTTCCACTCGGTCACACCGACAGAGTCAGGCTATATATACTCACGGGCAAAAATTTGGAAACTTTCTCCGAACTCTTTCGCCCACGCATAGCTCGCTCTCCCTCCAGGGTCTCAAGATCGTCCTCCTCGTCGCCAGCCGCCTCCAGTCGCTGGTCTCCGGCGCCGTCAACGGAAATCATCCCCGCTGTTGCCGCCGTAGCGAGTTCATCGCCGAACTAGGGTATGGACTCGATCACAGTGCTATCCCCGTCCGACTCCTAGCACATTGTGTTCGTCATGAATCTTGCCACGATTGAAACTATTCTATCCAGTCAAAACACTCCATAGATTAGAGGTGAATTGAAAATTTAGGGTTAGGTTTCCGCCGAAACCATCTCGGACCCACCGAGTTGTAGAACTCGGTTCCACTGATTCGGCTAATCCCATTACACAAGTGATTCTCGGTCTGACCGAGAATTGCAAATCGGTGTGACCAAGTTCAGGACTTTGTGAAACCCTAGCAGTCTCGGTGCCACCGAACTGTGACTCGGTGTGACCGAGTTCACTAGTTTAGGTTCCAAAAGCTGCTTCGGTATCACCGAGTTTGCAAATCGATTGATCCGAAATGCTTTTTGTGGAAAACTAAAACTAAGTTTTCGAATCATTCTTTTGCAAAAACCTCTGTATTTTGTGATGCTCATCCACTCTATCTCATCTATATCTATTCACAGGGTCTGTAGTCAGAGTTTGCAACATGTCTGATCAAAGTGACAACCAGAACAGGGAAGAGGAGCAAATTCAGATGAGTGAGGGCACTAATCCCTCTAGCACCTCTGATGAGGATAGCAGGAGCACCCCAAGCAACCTGCCCAAAGCTGCCACCAGGGCCAGAAAGAAGAAAACCTCAGAATCTGAGGATGAAGACTATGTGGCAGTTAAGGATGAAGCCACTTCGAAGAATAAAGTGCTCAAAAAGGAGTATGGCTCAGATGCATCCACTAAGCTAGGAGTGTAGAAGAAGGCACCTGCAAGAAGGATTCCCACTTCCAAACCAAGGAAGGTTGCCACTGGAGCAACCATGAAGTTTACTATTGAGTCAGAAGATGAAGCTGCTAGTCAAGACAAAAAGAAAAAGAGAGTCAGAACCACTACTGCCAAAGTTCTTGGCAATCCCTCTATGAGGAGAGATTCTGATGAGGAAGAAGAAGAAGAGGTTGTTGCACCAGCACCCAAGGCTCAGAAGCTTATGGGTGATGCTATTAGGTCAGGGGCTGCTTCATCAAAGTCAGGGGCTGCTTCATCAAAGCCCAAAGAAGCACCCAAGGCTGCTTCCAAGCCCAAGACTGCACCTAAGAGGAATACCAGGAACATATCAGCCGCTAAGAAGAACAAGGCCCCAGTGCCTGAAGCTGTTGCTGAAGAGGAAGATGATGTAGAGCATGTCTTGAGAAAATTGAAGCCTAAAATGCCAAATCATAATGATGCCCGTCCTGTAGCTGAGAACATGAAGCTGAGAAAGGATGCAGGACTCAGACAGTGGAGGTTGACTGATCCTTATGCAGCCAGGAGGAGAACTGTTGTAGGCTACAGGTTCCATACAAAGGAACGACGGGATTTCTATGAGACAGTGCTGCTGGACAAGAAGCCAATAGTGTGTGACATGAGGTGGGTGGACTGGAAGTACATCAAGGAGAATGAAGAACACTATCCTGGTGTGTATGACAACTTCAGTGCTTGTGGAGTGGCAGACTTTGTTGGGCAGAAGCTCACACAGTGGAATGATGAGCTGATAATGCAATTCTACTCCACAACACACTTATATCCAGATGGCAAGATAGTATGGATGTCTGAAGGTACTAGGTACCAATCATCAATTGAAGAATGGGATAATATGATCAATGCACCTAAGGAGAAAGAGGATGACTTGGATGTCTATGCCAAGAAGATGGATCACAACACTATGGCACATATGTACAAGGAGATCCCAGATGCTGCTGTTGAAACACACAAGTTTGGATCAATACATTATTGAAAGCACAAGTGCTCCCTAGGTGGTTTTGGTAATTAATGACAACATATCTCTTGTTGGACTAACACTTTTATCTAGTATGTTTCAGATAAGTTCAACAATGGAGTGGCATGGACTAAAGAATGTGGGAACTCCTTCAAGATGCTAAGGACAAAGGATTGGCTCAAGCTTCAAGCTCAAGACTCTTCATTTTACATTTTAGTGTTCCAAGATCATATTGAGTCTATAGGAAAAGCCAATACTATCAAGGAGGGATGAGGTGTTGCTTAATGAGCCTCTTGCTTCAAGTGCTTAGTGATATGCTCCAAAACCCTCAACTACTTTCCCACATCCACATATGTCCTAAACCTAAAGTCAAACTCGGCCCCACTGATTCTTTCTATCCGGCGCCACCGAGTTTGGATGTCTTAGCCACTGCCACAAACCCTAGGCAAATCGGTCTCACCGATAGGGATCTCGGTCTCACCGAGATGGGATTGTAATCTCTCTGTGTATGTCCATTATCAAAATCGGTCTCACCGAGTTTGAGCAATCCGTACTACCGAGATTACAATGCAAACTCTCTGGTTAACTCATTATCAAAATCGGTCCCACCAAGTTTGATAATCGGTCAAACCGAGTTTGCCTGACCAACTCTCTGGAAAGCTTATTACCAAAATCGGTCCCACCGAGTTTGTGTAATCGGTCTTACCGAGATTACGTTATGCCCTAACCCTAACCGAACTGGTCTCACCGAGTTGCATTCTGGTCCCGCCGAAAACCCTAACGGTCACATTATTTGCTAAATTGGTCTGACCGAGTTTAACGATTCGGTCCCATCGAGTTTGGTAGATTGTGTGTAACGGTTAGATTTTGTGTGGAGGCTATATATACCCCTCCACCTCCTCTTCATTCGTGGAGAGAGCCATCAGACTAAACCTACACTTCCAACTTACCATTTCTGAGAGAGAACCACCTACTCATGTGTTGAGGCCAAGATATTCCATTCCTACCATATGAATCTTGATCTCTAGCCTTCCCAAGTTGCATTCCATTCAAACCCTCTTTCCACTAGATCCACATCCTATGAGAGAGAGTTGAGTGTTGGGGAGACTATCATTTGAAGCACAAGAGCAAGGAGTTCATCATCAACGCACCATTTGTTACTTCTTGGAGAGTGGTGTCTCCTAGATTGGCTAGGTGTCACTTGGGAGCCTCCGACAAGATTGTGGAGTTGAACCAAAGAGTTTGTAAGGGCAAGGAGATCGCCTACTTCGTGAAGATCTACCCCTAGTGACGCAAGTCCTTCGTGGGCGACGGCCATGGTGGGATAGACAAGGTTGCTTCTTCGTGGACCCTTCTTGGGTGGAGCCCTCCGTGGACTCGCAAGAACTTACCCTTCGTGGGTTGAAGTCTCCATCAACGTGGATGTACGATAGCACCACCTATCGGAACCACGCCAAAAACATCTGTGTCTCCAATTGCGTTGGAATCCTCCAAACCCTTCCCTTTATGCAAGTTGCATGCTTTATTTTCCGCTGCTCATATACTCTTTGCATGCTTGCTTGCTATATGTTGTGAATGTTAAACTTGTGCCTAAACTCCACTCAAACTTTAAAGAAACTTAAAAATTGCAACTTTGGCTCTTAGTGTCTAATCACCCCCCTCTAGACACCTCTTCTCAAAGTCCTACAAGTAAAGGACAAGCTGTCCAAAACAGCAACTAGGCATATTGCAAGCATCAAAACAATAAGCTACAGCATCTCAACATGAAAACAAAAGACATGGGCATGATGTACAGGTAAAGCATAACAAAACATGAACACTGAGCTATCTCTAGAAATCACTAGAACATGTCCAAACACACATGGTAAGATTGCAAGTTATAACAATTCAGACTTTGCAGAAAATAACATCAGGTTGCAATGTTTAGAGCTATCAAACAACATGTTACAGGAACTTATAATGACAAACAAAGGCATGGCATGAATCTACTAAATGCATAGACCAAATGTCCTTTACTGACCATGAGCCAAAAAGGATCAGAAAATATGATGGCACCCACGTAAACATAGCAAGTTATTATACAGATTCAAACATGGCAGAAACAGAATTATGAAGGCATGTAGATGAGCTTAGGCAACTTACTACAGTGCAATACATGGCATGGCAAGGCAACCAACAGTAATAGGGCATGTTTGTAAAGCTAAGCATGGCTAGAGCAAGGTCATAGCATACACGGATCAACTACAACAACCTTGGCAAAATTGAATAACATGTAAACAATCTGCCAGGAAACATTTTGAAGCAAAAGTAGAGCACGAAAATGACATGCTAGACTACTCCATAATTTCAACCAAGGGCAGGGATGGATAGAGAAAAACCATATGTTCAAAACACCCTTACTGAAGTATCTCAAAATATGCATGGATCTCTCTGTAGCATCAAGTTTACATGGCATCAAAATAACAGCAGAACAGGGACTAAAATCAGCAACATCACGATGCCTAGTTTGCATGCTTGTGCTAGTCACCACAGAGATCACCAAAATACATGGTAAGAACCTCTGTAAATAAGACATAGCATAGATCAAAACACATGAAAACATCAACCTCATAGGATGCACACATCAATCATGGCAAAATTGACAAATGAGCTCGTTCTGATAACAGACAGCAAATAACATCATGAAGCACTCTTGCAACGATGATTCATGCATCAAGATGGACTAAAATGAATATGATGCAATGGAATGAAATGAAGTACTCTTCGAGGCGAACAATTTGACATATTACACACACAAAACGGAGCTACGGATGCAGAGATACGATGCGATGAGCATGGCATGAAAATTACACAGAAACGGGGACTTAGCAGAATTTCGACCTCGGGGAATAGTCAACCGCGGCGGATCTCGCCGAAACTTCGCCGGAGAAGGACGGGGCGACTGACGGGGCTCGGGGACGGCAGATCCCGGAGTGGGGAATCCATTCCCAGCGACGAGGTTGCTTGGGGCGCCTCCGGCGCGGAGATCCATGGCGGCCATGATGGGCGGCTCCCTATGGACAACAGGAGAGAGAGAGAGTTCATGAGGGAGAGGGAGACGCACGGGAAGGATGGAGGGAGGAGAGGCAGGGGCGGCCCGACCTGGGTCGTAGGCGGGTCGAGGTCGACGGGAGGCGGCGCTCCGGCGAGACAGGGGCGGGCACCGGCGAGGGGAGGCGCCGGGCGGCGGCAACAGGGATCGGGCCTCCCGATCCAGAGCGAGACGGCGGCGCGGCGGGGGCACGCGGGCGCCCATGACGACGGCAGCGGCGGCGGATCCGGCCCATGGGCTCGGGCGCTGGCCTCACGGGCCGGGCGGAGGCGGTGGCGGCGGCGACAGGTGGCGGGCGTGGGTTGGCTGGAGGGCGGCGGCGGACATGTCCGGCAGCAGGATGGACGTGTCCGGTGGCGCGGAGAGGAATTTTGCTAGGGTTTCGTCCGCGAATTTGGACGGGGAGGGCATATTTATAGGTAGAGGGTGCTAGGAGAGTCCAAATGAGGAGCAGTTTTCGCCCACACGATCGTGATCGAACGACCGAGAGCATGGAGGAGAGTTAGATGGGTTTTGGGCCACTTTGAAGGGGTGTTGGGCTGCAAGGAGAAGGAGGCTTTACGGTTACCTGGTTAACCGTTGGAGTACCAAACGACTTCCAAATGGCACGAAACTTGACAGGCGGTCTACCGGTGCTATACCAAGGCCGCTTGGAAAACCTCGGGCCATTCCGAGAAAGTTTAACACCCACTCACGAAGAGAGGCGAAAGGGGAACGCCGGAGGGCATAGGAGTGCCGGATTGCAAAACAGACAACGGGAAAATGCTCGGATGCATGAGACGAACACGTATGCAATGCAATGCACATGATGACATGATAAAATGCAACACGCAAGCAAATGACATGGCAACTACGGCGAATAACTGGCAGACACCTGGTGCATCGGATCCGGGGCGTTACAACACTCCTCCACTAACAAGAGATCTCGTCCCGAGATCTTAGGACCGAGACGGAAGGGAAAAGGGATGAGGTGAAACCAGAACTCAAGAGAGAAGCAAAGAATCGAGAGCACTCGAGAAGAAGAGAGGAAGGACAAGAATGACGAGAATCGAAAGCTCACAGAATCAGATAGACTATGAAACCACTCCAGTTAGAACGAGATAAGAAACAAATGAGACTGAAAGGATTTAGGCAGCACTCCGACTGAAAATGGAAAGAAAAGAACATGAACTTGAGAGGATGGAATGATACTTGATGGAGACATGACACAAAACCTCCGGAAAGAATTAAAAGAGTTGAATGAAAAGAACGGAGAAGAAAATGACAACTTGTGCCACGAATGAAATAGAAAGCAACCTTAGAAGAAAAGATTGAATGGAGTTGTTGAGAAAATTCAACAACGAAAAGAATAAGCTTGTCGTGGACTTATGGATAACATCTCAGAAATTATGAGGTGATAACCAACCACAAACAGAAATGATTGGATAGCTTAGAAGAACGAAAAAATGCAAAAATCCACTTCAAAAGAATACGGAGAATTAATTGCACTTCGAGATGAGAAGAAAAGATACTTGAACTCCACCGACAAAATCTTGATGAACTCTTGAAGAGAGAATTAAATCATGAAGAACCACCATGAAGAACTCCGGTAACAAAAGGATGACGAGATAGAATGAAGGACGAACGAATAAGATGAGCCTTGCGATGATTTAGACGAAGGTTCCGACAAAATGGCTGAGGAAATTTTGAACTCCGGAAAAGAAAAGACGAAAGGACTTGGAACTAGAATTTATTCCTCGAGAACAAACTCCGAAGGAAAGGATTACTCACTTGGATGTAATAAGAATGAGATTTAATGTATGCTTATCCTTCATCAAATTAAATTGATGACAAGCAATGGATTTTGCATACTACTTATTCTTCTTGAAAAAGGATTGAGAAGTGACATATCGCTCACTCTGTGCATTTTAAAACCGAACCGAAAAACCATACCGAAAATAAACCGAACCGAACCGATTTTTTTGTTTTTATGGTTTCTGGTTTCGGTATGGTATGAACTTTTCATACCGATTTGAACTTTGGTTTTTATGGTATATACCGAAAAACCGAATGGTTAACCGAATAAACCGAAGTAAAAGATAAATTTATATTTCTTGAGATGAACAACCATACAAGTTGTCATTTTTCTTGTACATGAGTCAAATTCACTACTAAGCACCTACATTTTTCTTGTAACATTGTCATTTTTCTCTTTTTGAAATGATAAGCACGTCCATAACCATCAACAGATGAATCAATGCATGCATATATACTTATATATATAGTCATATACTATTTGTGTAAAATAGAATGTGTTTTGAGTCATAAACTTACAAATTATTATTACGTCAATTTCAAATTCGCGACAACTTTGGTTTTTATGGTATATACCGAAACCATACCGAAATAATTTGGTATATACCGAAACCGAACCGTATTTTAATTTCATACCGTATTTACCGAAGTATTAATACCGTACATACCGAAAAACCATATAAACCGAACCATGTAAACCGAATAAACCGAACGCACAGGGCTACATATCGCAAACTTGAGAAGGTCTTCATGAACCACCGGTAGGACTGAAAGAACGAATGGACTAAAATGATAAACAAGGAAAAAGAATCTTCAACGAACCACCGTAAGAATTTGGAAATGACTGACGAAAGAGAATGAATCACCGGGAAGAATTACAAGAAAAAATATACTAGAGGGGATTTAGATGCAAAAGAATAAAGAGATCATGAGCTAATTACAGAACACTTGAACGAAGCACCAAGATAATTGGATAACGGTAGCTGAAATGTGAGGATGAAGAATTCTTCTGGAACGATGGCCTCGGGTGAAAAGAAATGGAAAACAACTCCTGACATACTCCGGATGGATGAAAAGAATATCTGACAAATGGAATAATTCGAGATGATGATATGAAAACTCTTCTTCGATCTTCAAATGCCGACGAGAAACACCACCAAAATTACTAAGTTACTCCTGTATAATGAAAAGCGAAGAGGTTGAGCCAACAATGGAATGATTTGAAATCGATCTTGGAGATGGCATCTGACTGATGGAATCCATTCTTACATCAAACTCCAAAAGAATTTGAGAATAACTCTGGGGGAGTTAGAAGAGTCAGGTAAGATCCTGGAAAAGACCTATGGGTTAGGGCCCACTGAAGAGAAAACACCGTTGGAAAGGGATGTTGAAGAGGTAGATGATGCACCGGAATGATTGAATGGCGAGAGGCAAACGAGCAGAGAAAACACTTGAGCTGATGGAAAGAATATAATCACTACCGAAAATTAGAATTGAATCCACCGGAGAAGAAAAAGATGAAGAATGACGAACGAGACGAGAATTCATCGGTTGAGATAATTTACGAAAGACTGAAGAGGCTCTGCAAGAATGAAATAGATGGTCGAGAGAGAGTCAGACTCCGGGAAGAAAAGGGTGGGAGGGCAGGAAAACAAAGGCAACTTGGAAGGGGAAACGACGAATATCTTGAAGAGATAACACCGGTTGAAAACATTGGGGAAAGAGAGCAAAACTTCGCATGAGTAGGAAGGATACTCAATTACGGACTATGGTTCCGAGAAGAAGAACAGGGAGGGCGGGTGGGAAAAGAAAACCACTGAGGTTTGAACTTGGCAAAGATGAAGAGGGTCGAGTCAACTTGACGAGAAATGCACCGGATGAAAAGAGTTGAGGAACAACGATCGGAAAACCAACTGCGTGATCCTAAAGAAAGTTTGAAGGGGAAGAGAAGTAATTCAAAACACCTATGTCAAGATTTCTGACCAGAGCGACGAAGGGGCTGAGGAGTAAAAAGAATTCCTATTCTCCGATATAACTAGACTCCAAAAACAGTTTATTCTAGACTCAACATCGGCCAAACTACACGATCAATCAAGGGGGCTCCTAGGGTCGGTCGAGGCTCTGATACCAACTTGTCACGCCCAATATGCGACCCTATTCAAATGGAACTCGAAGGTCCCACCAAGGATAGACCCGCATATTGAAACGCTTTTGCAAGGTGGATATCGTTACATCAAAATTACATAATATAAGGGGATAAATACAAGAGGCATACAATGCCACACAAATACAACATCACAATACATAAGAGCATCATCCGACTACGGATGAAACACAAACAGAAACTCAAACGACATCCACCTCGCTAGCCCAGTGCTGCCGACCGAACCTATCCCCGATCAAGAAGCGTAAGAAGAACTGAATGCAAGCAAGCATCGCTCTCACGTCATGATCATCGCACAACCTGTACCTGCAACTGTTGTTGTAGTAATCTGTGAGCCACGAGGACTCAGCAATCCCATTACCATGGGTATCAAGACTAGCAAAGCTTAAAGGGAAAGGAAGGGGTAAAGTGGTGAGGCTGCAGCAGGGACTAAGCATATATGGTGGCTAACATACGCAAATAAGAGCGAGAAGAGAGCAAATGGAACGGTCGTGAAGCTAGCAATGATCAAGAAGTGATCCTGAACTCCTACTTACGTCAAACATAACCCAGAAATCGTGTTCACTTCCCGGACTCCGCCGAGAAGAGACCATCACGGCTACACACGCGGTTGATGCATTTTAATTCGGATCTGGTGTCAAGTTCTCTACAACCGGACATTAACAAAATCTCATCTGCCTATAACCGCAGGCACGGCTTTCGAAAGATTATACCCTGCAGGGGTGTCCCAACTTAGCCCATGATAAGCTCTCGCGATCAACGAAGAATATACCTTCTCCCAGGAAGACCCGATCAGACTCGGAATCCCGGTTTACAAGACATTTCGACAATGGTAAAACAAGACCAGCAAAGCCGCCGATGCGCCGACAAATCCCGATAGGAGCTGCACATATCTCGTTCTCAGGGCAACACCGGATGAGACTAGCTACGAGTAAAACCAACCCTCAAGTTGCCCCAAGGTGGCCCCGCAGGCAGCTCAGTTCGGACCAACACTTAGACAAGCACTGGCTCGGGGGGCTAAAATAAAGATGACCCTCGGGTTGGCCGACCCAAGGGAAAGGTAGGTGGTGGTGAGGCAAATGGTAAAACCAAGGTTGGGCCTTGCTGGAGGAGTTTTATTCAAAGCGAACTGTCAAGGGGGTCCCATAAATCACCCGACCGCGTAAGGAACGCAAAATCCGGGAACATAACACCGGTATGACGGAAACTAGGGCGGCAAGAGTGGAACAAAACACCAGGCATAAGGCCGAGTCTTCCACCCTTTACCAAGTATATAGATGCATTAATATAATATAAGAGATATTGTGATATCCTAACATAATCCTGTCCACCATGGAGAAATCTTCAACTTCACCTGCAACTAGCAACGCTATAAGAGGGCTAAGCAAAGCGGTAACATATCCAAACAACGGTTTGCATAGGAAAGGTGTCAAAGGTTATAGGTTCATGGCAATATGGGATGGCTCGATAAACAGGTGATAGGTAGCGCAGCAAAGCGATAGAACGAAGCAACTAGCATAGCAATGATAGTAGTGAGATCCAGGGTAGCGGTCATCTTGCCTGAAATCCCCCTAGGAAGAAGAACGAGTCCATGAAGAAGATGAACGGATGAAGTCGAACCAAGCATAGACGAACGAGTCCTCACGATCGCAACGAAACAGGAACTAACAAGAAGAAGCACACAACAAGGTAAACACACCACAAAAGAACACGACATGACGCACAACAAGCATGATGCATGACCAAGCTACATGAAGCTACTCATGGCAAGAGATGATGCAAACAAGAACAACACATCAAGGCAAGTTTAAATCAGGCCGGGGACAACATATAACAATTCCGGTAAGTCCTCATATGCATACTTCGAAATTGGTCCAGATCTGAATAAACCTTATGTTCAAGTTGTTAAACAGCAAGTTAAGATGCACCAAGATGATCTACACGAGATTCTAGTCAAGTTACATATAAAGTTCACTTAGTTCGGGGCTACGGCCTAGAAGATATGAGCAAAACAAGATTAACATGGCATTGATGCAAAATGCATACAAACATCAAGCAAACACCTCAAAACATGGATGCAACATGATAATATGAAACTATATGCAATTCTAAGCAAGTTTCATATAGAGCACACTCAAAACGGAGCAACGGTTCAACACACACATGAAACAAGTTTGAAGGACAAGCTGTCCAAAACAGCAACTAGGCATATTGCAAGCATCAAAACAATAAGCTACAGCATCTCAACATGAAAACAAAAGACATGGGCATGATATAAAGGTAAAGCATAACAAAACATGAACACTGAGCTATCTCCAGAAATCACTAGAACATGTCCAAACACACATGGTAAGATTGCATGTTATAACAATTCAGACTTTGCAGAAAATAACATCAGGTTGCAATGTTTAGAGCTATCAAACAACATGTTACAGGAACTTATAATGACAAAAAAGGCATGGCATGAATCTACTAAATGCATAGACCAAATGTCCTTTACTGACCATGAGCCAAAAAGGATCAGAAAATATGATGGCACCCACGTAAACATAGCAAGTTATTATACAGATTCAAACATGGCTGAAACAGAATTATGAAGGCATGTAGATGAGCTTGTGCAACTCACTACAGAGCAATACATGGCATGGCAAGGCAACCAACAGTAATAAAGCATGTTTGTGAAGCTAAGCATGGCAAGAGCAAGGTCATAGCATACACGGATCAACTACAACAACCTTGGCAAAATTGAATAACATGTAAACAATCTGCCAGGAAACATTTTGAAGCAAAAGTAGAGCACGAAAATGACATCCTAGACCACTCCATAATTGCAACCAAGGGCATGGATGGATAGAGAACAACCATATGTTCAAAACACCCTTACTGAAGTATCTCAAAATATGCATGGATCTCTCTGTAGCATCAAGTTTACATGGCATCAAAATAACAGCAGAACAGGGACTAAAATCAGCAACATCACGATGCCTAGTTTGCATGCTTGTGCTAGTCACCACAGAGATCACAAAAATACATGGTAAGCACCTCTGTAAATAAGACATAGCATAGATCAAAAAACATGAAGACATCAACCTCATAGGATGCACACATCAATCATGGCAAAATTGACAAATGAGCTCGTTCTGATAACAGACAGTAGATAACATCATGAAGCACTCTTGCAACGATGATTCATGCATCAAGATGGACTCAAATGAATATGATGCAATGGAATGAAATGAAGTACTCTTCGAGGCGAACAATTTGACATATTACACGGACAAAACGGAGCTACGGATGCAGAGATACGATGCGATGAGCATGGCATGAAAATTACACAGAAACGGGGACTTAGCAGAATTTCGACCTCGGGGAAAAGTCAACCGCGGCGGATCTCGCCGGAAATTCGCCGGAGAAGGACGGGGCGAATGGCGGGGCTCGGGGACGGCGGATCCGGGAGTGGGGATTCCATTCCCGACGACAAGGTTGCTTGGGGCGCCTCGGGCGCGGAGATCCATGGCGGCCATGAAGGGTGGCTCCCTGTGGACAACAGGAGAGAGAGAGAGTTCGTGAGGGAGAGGGAGACGCACGGGAAGGATGGAGGGAGGAGAGGCAGGGGCGGCCCGACCTGGGTTGTAGTCGGGTCGAGGTCGACGGGAGGCAGCGCTCCGGCGAGATAGGGGCGGGCACCAGCGAGGGGAGGCGCTCGGGGCGAAGGCAGCTGTGGGATCGGGCCTCCCGATCCAGAGCGAGACGGCGGCGCGGTGCGGGCACGTCGGCGCCCACGGACGGCAGCAGGCGGCGGATCCGGCCTCGCGGGCCGGCGGAGGCGGGTGGCAGCGTCGGACAGGTGGCGGGCATGGGTTGGCTGGAGGGCGGCGGCGGACATGCCCGGCAGCAGGGTGGATGTGTCCGGTGGCGCGGAGAGGAATTTTGCTAGGGTTTCGTCCGCGAATTTGGACGGGGAGGGCATATTTATAGGTAGAGGGAGCTAGGAGAGTCCAAATGAGGAGCGGTTTTCGCCCACACGATCGTGATCGAACGACCGAGAGCATGGAGGAGAGTTAGATGGGTTTTGGGCCACTTTGAAGGGGTGTTGGGCTGCAAGGAGAAGGAGGCTTTATGGTTACCCGGTTAACCGTTGGAGTACCAAACGACCTCCAAATGGCACGAAACTTGACAGGCGGTCTACCGGTGCTATACCAAGGCCGCTTGGCAAACCTCGGGCCATTCCGAGAAAGTTTAACACCCGCTCACGAAGAGAGGCGAAAGGGGAACGCCGGAGGGCATAGGAGTGCCGGATTGCAAAACGGACAATGGGGAAAATGCTCGGATGCATGAGACGAACACGTATGCAATGCAATGCACATGATGACATGATAAAATGCAACACGCAAGCAAATGACTTGGCAACTACGGCGAATAACTGGCAGACACCTGGTGCATCGGATCCGGGGCGTTACAGTATGGCTCTCTCAAAAGATGTATACAACAAGGATGATTGTGGTATACTAACAAGCAAAGACACAAATAATACAAGATGCTCCAAGCAAAACACATATCATGTTGGTGAATAAAAATATAGCTCCAAGTAAATTACCGATGGAAGTGGACGAAAGAGGGGATGCCTTCCGGGGCATCCCCAAGCTTTGACTTTTTGGTGTCCTTGGATTATTTTGGGGGTGCCATGGGCATCCCCAAGGTTAGGCTCTTGCCACCCCTTGTTCGGTAATCTATCAAAAGAATCCACCCAAAACTTGAAAACTTCACAACACAAAACTC
Source organism: Aegilops speltoides (assembly GCA_021437245.1). Taxonomy (NCBI): domain Eukaryota; kingdom Viridiplantae; phylum Streptophyta; class Magnoliopsida; order Poales; family Poaceae; genus Aegilops; species Aegilops speltoides. The sequence goes on along the minus strand of CM038143.1, from coordinate 420,931,274 downwards.
AACAGAAATCTCGTGAGCTCCGTTAGAGAAAGAAAACAAAAGACTACTTCAAGGTACTGTAATGAACTCATTATTTATTTATATTGGTGTTAAACCTACTCTATTCCAACTTCTCTATGGTTTATAAACTAATTTACTAGCCATAGATTCATCAAAATAAGCAAACAACACACGAAAAACAGAATATGTCAAAAACAGAACAGTCTGTAGCAATCTGTAACTAACGCAAACTTCTGGAACTCTAAAAATTCTACCAAAATAGGAAGTCCTGGAAAATTTGTTTATTGATCAGCGTGAGAAAGAATCAAGGCAAAAGCACGTTCCTGTGATTTATAATAACTAAATTCGTGCGTGCAAAGTTTCTGTTTGTCAGCAGAATCAAATCAACTATCATCGCAGGTTATCCTATAGGTTCTACTTGGCACAAACACTAATTAAAACATAAAACCACATCCAAACAGAAGGTAGATGGATTATTTATTCCTAAACAGAAGCAAAAACAAAAAACACAAAATAAAATTGGGTTGCCTCCCAACAAGCGCTATCGTTTAACGCCCCTAGCTAGGCATAAAAGCAAGGATAGATCTAGGTATTGCCATCTTTGCTAGGAGATCCATAAGTGGCTCTCATGATAGATTCATATGGTAATTTTATTTTCTTTCTAGGGAAGTGTTCCATACCCTTCTTTAAGGGAAATTGGAATCTAATATTCCCTTCCTTCATATCAATAATTGCACCAATCATTCTAAGGAAATCATTATTATTGGTATTCGAGAAATCACACAATTTGGTATTATCTTGCGCCATGGCAATAAATAATCCAACACACAAGCAAACAGAAAGGCAACGAGAAAAGGCAAACGGGAAAGAGAGGAGGATATTGGGAAAGAGAGGGCAAATAAACGGCAAGGGTGAAGTGGGGGAGAGGAAAACGAGAGGCAAATGGCAAATAATGTAATGCGAGACATAGGGATTGCGATGGGTACTTGGTATGGTTGACTTGCTTGCGTGAGCCTCCCCGGCAACGGCGCCAGAAATTCTTCTTGCTACCTCTTGAGCACTGCGTTGGATTTCCCCGAAGAGGAGAGGATGATGCAGCAAAGTAGCATAAGTATTTCCCTCAGTTTTTGAGAACCAAGGTATCAATCCAGTAGGAGACCACGCACAAGTCCCTCGTACCTACACAAAACGATAGCAACTCGCAACCAACGCTTAGGAGTTGTCAATCCCTTCATGGTCACTTACGAGAGTGAGATCTGATAGAGATAATATTTTTGGTATTTTTGATAGATAGATGCAAAGTAAAAGTAAAGGCAAAGTAAAAACAAAGCAAGTAAATAAAGTGATATAGATTGATATGATGAGAATAGACCCGGGGCCATAGGTTTCACTAGTGGCTTCTCTCAAGAGCATAGATTTCATACGGTGGGTGAACAAATTACTGTTGAGCAATTGACAGAATTGAGCATAGTTATGAGTATATCTAGGCAATGATCATGTATATAGGCATCACGTCCAAAACAAGTAGATCGAAACGATTCTGCATCTACTACTATTACTCCACTCATCGATCGCTATCCAGCATGCATCTAGAGTATTAAGTTAAAAACAGAGTAATGCCGTAAGCAAGATAACATGATGTAGAGGGGTAAATTCATGCAATATGATAAAAAACCATCTTGTTATCCTCGATGGCAACAATACAATACGTGCCTTCATCGCCTTTACATCCATTGGGTAAGGACACCGCAAGATTGAACCCAAAGCTAAGCACTTCTCCCATTGCAAGAACTACCAATCTAGTTGGCCAAACCAAAAAGGATAATTCGAAGAGACTTGCAAAGATAACTCAATCATACATAAAAGGATTCAGAGAAGAATCGGATATTTTCCATAGATCCAGTATTCATCAATCTCAACAAACACACCGCAAAAAGAAGATTGCATCGAATAGATCTCCACGAGAGAGGGGGAGAACATTGTATTGAGATCCAAAAAGAGAGAAGAAGCCATCTAGCTACTAGCTATGGACCCGAAGGTCTAAAGTAAACTACTCACAATTCATCGGAGGGGCTATGGTGATGATGTAGAAGCCCTCCGTGGTGGATGCCCCCTCCGGCGGAGCTCCGGAACAGGCCCCAAGATGGGATCTCGTGGATACAGAAGGTTGCGGCAGTGGAATTAGGTCCTCGTGACCTCCTCGGACACTACTTGGAGTAGGGTCCAAGTCTCCTGGATCACGTTCGGTTGGAAAATCACGATCCTGAAGGTTTCATTCCGTTTTGACTCCGTTTGATATTCTGTTTCTTCGAAATACTGAAAAAGGCAAAAAAAAACAGCAATTCTAGGCTGGGCCTCCAGTTATTAGGTTAGTCCCAAAAGTAATATAAAAGTGGAAAATAATGCCCAATATAGTCCAAAACAGTAGATAAAGTAGCATGGAGCAATCAAAAATTATAGATACGTTGGAGACGTATCAAAGGCCAGTTCTTCGGTGCCTTCTTGGGAGTGTCGGATAGGTATCCGGTCTCGACAATGTGCCATACCTCGGCCCCGCCCACTTGACATAGGGATTCTCCCTGGGTACGGGGGACAAGGAAGAACATCTTCTTCCATAACCTAAAGTGGGGTTCGCAGCCTAAAAATAGCTCGCAAAGGGCAACGTACCCTGCTATATGTAGTACAGAGGCGGGGGTAAGGTTGTGCAACTGGAGACCGTAGAACTACAGGAGCCCGCGAAGAAACGGGTGGATGGGAAACCCAACGCCCCTTAGTAGATGCGGGATGAAGCATATTCGCTCCTCTGGAGATGGATTAGGAGATCCCTCCGCGTGTTCCCCTCCGTTATAGGTGGCTATTCTGGCTCGAACGGGGACCTTAAACGCCGGAGGGAGAAACCCTTGGGTTTGTAGCTTTATCAAGCGGCTATGAGGAACTGAACACTCTTCCCAATCCCCCGACTTGGAGCGAGGAGAGCGAGCAGAAGAGCTGCGACGACCGGCCATGTTGGAATGGTTTTTTCCGGAACGCTCTGTTGGATGCTTGCTCGGGGGGGGGGGGAGAGTGAGGTTTGGATATGAGAATCCCCGTCTCTTCAAATAGATGGTTTTCCCGAAGGATTGAGGGTGGCGAATGCAAAAGTGCCCTGGCTCCTCGCATTCGCTCGACACGTGGAGATAGTCATTATTGAGGCACTGAAGCCGAGGAGCACAACATTGATGGGAAGCCGGACACTATTTGTCGTAACAGATACCTTGGAGTGTTCGGAGAAGGAACCCGCCCTGCAATGCCGAAGACAAGACTGCGCGTCGGACTCATCGTCATTGAAGCCTGGTTCAGGGGCTACTGAGGGAGTCCTGGATTAGGGTGCATCCGGACAGCCGGACTACATACATCGTCCGGACTATTGAAACGTGAAGACACAAGACTCAAGACTCCGTCCCGTGTCTGAATGGAACTCTCCTTGGCGTGGAAGGCAAGCTTGGCGATCCGGATGTTGTATTTCCTTCCTTGTAACCGACTCCATGTAAACCCTAGCCCTCTCCGGTGTCTATATAAACCGGAGAGGTTGGTCCTTAGAAGGCCGATCACAATTACAATCATACCATCATAGACTAGCTTCTAGGGTTTAGCCTCTACGATCTCGTGGTAGATCTACTCTTGTACTACCCATATCTTCAATATTAATCAAGCAGGAAGTAGGGTTTTACCTCCATCGAGAGGGCCTGAACCTGGGTAAACATCTGTGTCCCTTGCTTCCTGTTACCATCAGCCTAGACACACAGATCGGGACGCCCTACCCGTGATCCGCCGGTTTTGACACCGACAAGTGTTGCTTTTGTTCTCGCTTGTTTTGCTTTTTGGTGGTTGAACTTTGTCATTTGCTTTCTTGAGATACTCTATGCTTTTGTGTGATACTTGGATGACCATGTGTTTGATCATATGCTACCTTAATGCTTGTTGGATGACATTATCCTTTCATATCCTTATATGATCATTTACTTTGCTTGGTGATGAGTGCATGTATTTAATTATTGTCATTTTGAGCGCTCCTGCTACGTCTTGAGCTTGTGTTGGTTTTCCTCGAAGAGGAGAGGGTGATGCAGCAAGTGTAGCGTAAGTATTTCCCTCAGTTTTTGAGAACCAAGGTATCAATCCAGTAGGAGGCTCCTCAAAAGTCCCACGCACCTACACAAACAAACTAAGAACTCGTAACCAACGCAATAAAGGGGTTGTCAATCCCTTCACGGCCACTTGCGAAAGTGAGATCTAATAAAGATAGTAAGATAAGATAAATATATTTTTGGTATTTTATAATATAGATGCAAAAAGTAAAGATGCAAATAAAAGTATATTGAAAGCAAATATGATAAGAGATAGACCCGGGGGCCATAGGTTTCACTAGAGGCTTCTCTCAAGATAGCATAAGTATTACAGTGGGTGAACAAATTACTGTTGTGCAATTGATAGAAAAGCGCATAGTTATGAGATTATCTAGGCATGATCATGTGTATAGGCATCACGTCCATAACAAGTAGACCGACTCCTGCCTGCATCTACTACTATTACTCCACACAACGACCGCTATCCAGCATGCATCTAGAGTATTAAGTTCATAAGAACAGAGTAACGCATTAAGCAAGATGACATGATGTAGAGGGATAAACTCATGCAATATGATATAAACCACATCTTGTTATCCTCGATGGCAACAATACAATACGTGCCTTGCAACCCTTTCTGTCACTGGGTAAGGACACTGCAAGATTGAACCCAAAGCTAAGCACTTCTCCCATGGCAAGAAAGATCAATCTAGTAGGCCAAACCAAACTGATAATTCGAAGAGACTTTGCAAAGATAACTCAATCATACATAAAAGAATTCAAAGAAGATTCAAATATTATTCATAGATAAACTTGATCATAAACCCAGAATTCATCGGATCTCGACAAACACACCGCAAAAAGAGTTTACATCGAATAGATCTCCACAAGAGAGGGGGAGAACATTGTATTGAGATCGAAAAAGAGAGAAGAAGCAATCTAGCTAATAATTATGGACTCGTAGGTCTATGGTAAACTACTCACAACTCATCGGAGGGGCAAGGATGTTGATGTAGAAGCCCTCCATGGTCGATTCCCCCTCCGGTAGAGTGCCTGCGAAGGCTCCAAGATGAGATCTCGCGGATACAGAAGGTTATAGCGGTGGAAATTGTGTTTCGTGGTGCTCCTGGATGTTTTCGGGGTACATAGGTATATATAGGAGGAAGAAGTATGTCGGTGGCCGCCCGAGGAGCCCACGAGACAGGGGGCGCGCCCTACAGGGGGGCGTGGCCTCCTATCTCATGGGGACCTCAGCTGCTTCTTGACTTGCACTCCAAGTCCCCTGGATCACGTTCGTTCAAAAAATCACGCTCCCGAAGGTTTCATTCCGTTTGGACCCCGTTTGATATTCCTTTTCTTTGAAATACTAAAATAGGCAAAAAAACAGCAATATGGGTTGGACCTCCGGTTAGTAGGTTAGTCCCAAAAATGATATAAATGTGTAAAATAAAGCGCATAAACATCCAAAAGGGGTAATATAATAGCATGGAACAATCAAAAATTATAGATAAGTTGGAGACATATCAAGCATCCCCAAGCTTAATTCCTACTCGTCCTCGAGTAGGTAAATGATAAAAAGAGAATTTTTGATGTGGGATGCTACCTAGCATAATTCATAATGTAATTTTCTTTATTGTGGCATGAATGTTCAGATCCAAATGATTCAAAATAAAAGTTCATATTGATAAAAGAAATAATAACACTTCAAGCATACTAATCAAAGTAATCATGTCTTCTCAAAATAGCATGGCAAAAGAAAGTTCATCCCTACAAAATCATATAGTTAGGCTATGCTTCATTTTCGTCACACAAAGATTTTCCCAACTTCTATACCCCCGATGACAAGCCAAGCAATTTTTTCATACTTAAATAATCTCAAACTTTTTCAACCTTCACGCAATACATGAGAGCGAGCCATGGATAGAGCAGTATGGGTGGAATAGAATATGATGATGGGGATTGTGTGGAGAAGACAAAAAAGGAGAAAGTCTCACATTGACGAGGATAATCAACGGGCTATGGAGATGCCCATCAATTGATGTCAACATGAGGAGTAGGGATTGCCATGCAACGGATGCACTAGAGCTATAAATGAATGCTCAACAAAAGAAAACTAGTGGGTGTGCATCCAACTTGCTTGCTCACGAAGACCTAGGGCATTTGAGGAAGCCCATCGTAGGAATATACAAGCCAAGTTCTATAATGAAAAATTCCCACTAGTATGAAAAAGACAACTTATGAGACTCACTATATGAAAAACATGGTGCTACTTTGAAGCACAATATATGAGACTCACTACATGAAGAACAAGGTGCTACTTTGAAGCACAAGTGTGGAAAAGAGATAGTAACATTGCCCTTTTTTATTTTTTTATTTTTTATTTTTTTCTTTTTTGGGCCTTTTTTTGGCCTTTCTTTTTTTTCCTTTTTTTCTTTGGGCAATGCTCTAATAATGATGATCATCACACTTCTATTGATTATAACATAAGAATTACAACTCGAAACTAGAACAATATATGACTCTATATGAATGCCTCCGGTGGTGTACCGGGATGGTGCAATGAATCAAGAGTGACATGTATGAAAAATAATGCATGGTGGCTTTGCCACAAATACGATGTCAACTACATGATCATGCAATCGCAATATGACAAAAGTAAAGTATGTCATGATGATGATGAACGGAACGGTGGAAAGTTGCATGGCGATATATCTCGGAATGGCTATGGAAATGCCATAATAGGTAGGTATGGTAGCTGTTTTGAGGAAGATATAAGGATGTGTGATAGAACGTATCGTATCACGGGGTTTGGATGCACCGGCGAAGTTGGCACCAACTCTCAAGGTGAGAAAGGGCAATGCACGGTACCGAAGAGGCTAGCAAAGGCGGAAAGGTAAAAGTGCGTATAATCCATGGACTCAACATTAGTCAAAAGAACTCATATACTTATTGCAAAAATTTAGAAGTCATCAAAAACCAAGTACTAGGCGATGCTCCTAGGGGATAGATTGGTAGGAAAAGACCATCGCCGTCCCCGATCGCCACTCATAAGGATGCACAAGCCGGTACACTTCATGTTTCAAATTTGTTACACAACTTTAACCATACGTGCATGCTACGGGACTTGCTAATTTCAACACAAGCATTCTTTAAATTCATAATCACCCAACTAGCATGACTTTAATATCACTACCTCCATATCTCAAAACAATTATCAAGTATCAAATTGATCATAACATCCAATTCACTTCCTATGATAGCTTTTATTATACCCAACTTGGATGCCTACCATTCTAGGACCAATTTTGTGACCAAAGAAAATACCATGCTGTTCTAAAATACTCTCAAAATAATATAAGTGAAGCATGAGAGAATAATCGTTTCTTCAAAAATTAAGAAACCAGCATGCTCTAAAAGATATAAGTACCACTAGAGCAAAAACTATCAAACTCAAAAGATATAAGTGAAGCACATAGAGTATACTAACAAATTTTAATCAAATAGGCTTCTCCCAAAAGGTGTATACAACAAGGATGATTGTGGTAAACTAAAAAGGAAAGACTAATATAATACACGAAGCTCCAAGCAAAACACATATCATGTGGCGAATAAAAATATAGCTCCAAGTAAAGTTACCAATGAACGAAGACGAAAGAGGGGATGCCTTCCCGGGGCATCCCCAAGCTTAGGCTCTTGGCTATTCTTGAATATCTTGGGATGCCTTGGGCATACCCAAGCTTAGGCTCTTGCCACCCTTTATTCCATAGTCCATAAAAGCTTTACCCAAAACTTGAAAACTTCACAACACAAAAGTCAACAGGAAATCTTATAAGCTCCGTTAGCGAAAGAAAACAAAACCACCACATAAGGTACTGCCATGAACTCATTATTTATTTATTTTGGTGTTAAACCTACTGTATTACAACTTCCTTATGGTTTATAAACTAATTTACTAGCCATAGATGCATTGAAATAAGCAAACAACACACGGAAAACTGAATCTATCAAAAACAGAACAGTCTGTAGAAATCTGTAACTAAAGCAAACTTCTAGAACTTTAAAAATCCTACCAAAATAGGAAGTCCTGGACAATTTGTTTATTGAACAGCATTAAAAGAATCAATGCAAAAGCACATTCCTGTGATTTAAAAAAATTATATTCGTGCGCGCAAAGTTTCTGTTTTTCAGCAGAATCAAATCAACTATCATCGTAGGTTATCCTATAGGTTCTACTTGGCACAAACACTAAATAAAAGGTAGAAACACATCTAAACAGAAGGTAGATGCAAGATTTATTACTAAACAGGAGCAAAAACAAAAAACATAAAGAAAATTGGGTTGCCTCCCAACTAGCGCTATCGTTTAACGCCCCTAGCTAGGCATAAAAGCAAAGATAGATCTAACGAGTGCCATCTTTGGCACTAAATTCATAAGTAGCACGCATGATAGATTCATAAGGTAATTTTACTTTCTTTATTGGAAAGTGCTCCATGCCTTTCTTTAATGGAAATTGGAATCTAATATTCTCTTCCTTCATGTCAATAATCGGACCAATCATTCTAAGGAAAGGTCTACCAAGAATAATAGGGCAAGAAAGATTGCAATCTATATCAAGAACGATAAAATCTACGGGCACCAAATTTATATTTGCAACAATATGAACATCATTGATCCTTCACATTGGCTTTTTAATGGTGGAATCCGCAAGGTGCAAATTTAAAGAGGAATCATCAAGATCATGGAAACCTAGAATATCACATAAAGTTTTCAGAATCGTGGAAACACTAGCACCCAAATCACACAAAGCAAAACACTCATAATCTTTAATTCTAATCTTTGTAGTAGGTTCCCACTCATCATTAAGTTTTTTAGGTATAGAAACTTCCAAATAAGTTTTTCATCATAAGCTTGCATCAAGGCATGAACGATATGTTTGGTAAAAGCTTTATTTTGACTATAAGCATGAGGAGAATTAACAACGGATTGCAACAAGGAAATTCAACCTTTTAAAGAGCAATTATAATAATCAAATTCCTTTAAATCCGAGATAGAAGGTTCAATATTATTAGAAGTTGAGGATTCTCCAATCTCACTTTACCAAATTTCGCATTAAGATCTAAAGATTCCGGATTCTTGGGACGCCTTCTAGGCAAAGTTGTTTCATCATTAGTCCCATAATTATCAAAATTCATATTGCAAAACATAGATCTAATAGGAGACGCATCAATAACTTTAAGATCCTCATCATTATTTTCATGGAAACTTGAAGAACACGCTTTTATAAAACTATCCTTTTTAGCACGCAATCTAGCGGTTCTTTCCTTACACTCATCAATGGAAATTCTCATTACTTTGAGAGACTCATTGATATCATGCTTAGGAGGAGAAGATCTAAGTGAAGGAAATATGCCCTAGAGGCAATAATAAAGTTATTATTTATTTCCTCATATCATGATAAATGTTTATTATTCATGCTAGAATTGTATTACCCGGAAACATGATACATGTGTGAATACATAGAAAAACATAATGTCACTAGTGTGCCTCTACTTGACTAGCTCATTAATCAAAGATGGTTATGTTTCCTAACCATAGACATGTGTTGTCATTTGATTAACGGGATCACATCATTAGGAGAATGATGTGATTGACTTGACCCATTCCGTTAGCCTAGCACTTGATCGTTTAGTATGTTGCTATTGCTTTCTTCATGACTTATACAAAAGTTCCTATAACTATGAGATTATGCAACTCCCGTTTATCGGAGGAACACTTTGTGTGCTACCAAACGTCACAACGTAACTGGGTGATTATAAAGGAGCTCTACAGGTGTCTCCGAAGGTACATGTTGAGTTGGCGTATTTCGAGATTAGGATTTGTCACTCCGATTGTCGGAGAGGTATCTCTGGGCCCTCTCGGTAATGCACATCACTATAAGCCTTGCAAGCAATGTAGCTAATGAGTTAGTTACGGAATGATGCATTACGTAACGAGAAAAGAGACTTGCCGGTAACGAGATTGAGCTAGGTATTGGATACCGACGATCGAATCTCGGGCAAGTAACATGCCGATGACAAAGGGAACAACGTATGTTGTTATGAGGTTTGACCAATAAAGATCTTTGTAGAATATGTAGGAGCCAATATGAGCATCCAGGTTCTACTATTGGTTATTGACCGGAAACAGTTCTAGGTTATGTCTACATAGTTCTCAAACCCGTAGGGTTCGCACGCTTAACGTTACGATGACAATTTTATTATGAGTTTATAGTTTTTGATGTACCGAAGGTTGTTCGGAGTACCAGATTGGATCACGGACATGACGAGGAGTATCGAAATGGGGAAGACATAAAGATTAATATATTGGACGACTATATTCAGACACCGGAAGTGTTCCGGGTGATTTCGGAGAAAACCGGAGTGCCGGAGGGTTACCGGAACCCCCCCGGAACTAATGGGCCTTGTTGGGCCCTAGTGGAGAGAGAGAGGGGCCGGCCAGGGCAAGAGGCATGCCCCCTCTCCTTGAGTCCGAATAGGACAAGGAAGGGGGGGGGGGCGGCGCCCCCCTTGCCTTTCCCCTCTCCTTCTCTTTCCTTCCCCCTCCTAGGGTGCACCACCCCCTTGGTCGGCCCCCTCCTCCTCCCCCCTTTATATACAGAGGAAGGGGGCACCCCATGACACACAAGTTGATCTTCGTGATTGTTCCTTAGCCGTGTGCGGTGCCCCCTCCACCATATTCCACCTCGGTCATATCATAGCGGTGCTTAGGCGAAGCCCTGTGTCGGTAGAACATCATCACCGTCACCACGCCGTCGTGCTGACGGAACTCATCCCCGACACCCTGCTAGATCGGAGTCCGGGGATCGTCATCGAGCTGAACGTGTGCTGAACTCGGAGGTGCCGTACGTTTGGTACTTGGATCGGTCAGATCATGAAGATGTACGACTACATCAACCGCATTGTCATAAGGCTTCCGCTTATGGTCTACGAGGGTACGTGGACAACACTCTCCCCTCTCGTTGCTATGCATCACCATGATCTTGCGTGTGCGTAGGATTTTTTTTGAAATTACTACATTCCCCAACAGTGACATCTGAGCCAGGTTTTATGCGTAGATGTCATATGCACGAGTAGAACACAAGTGAGTTGTGGGCGATACAAGTCATACTGCTTACCAGCATGTCATACTTTGGTTCAGTGGCATTGTGAGATGAAGCGTCCCGGACCGACATTACGCGTACGCTTATGCGAGACTGTTTTCACCTTTACGAGCACTCGTTGCTTAAAGGTGACTGGCGGGTGTCTGTCTCTCTCACTTTAGTTGAACCGAGTGTGGCTACGCCCGGTCCTTGCGAAGGTTAAAACAGCATTAACTTGACGAACTATCGTTGTGGTTTTGATGCGTAGGTAAGAACGGTTCTTGCTCAGCCCGTAGCAGCCACGTGAAATTTGCAACTACAAAGTAGAGGACGTCTAACTTGTTTTTGCAAGGCATGTTGTGATGTTATATGGTCAAAACGTGATGCTATATTTTATTATATGAGATGATCATGTTTTGTAACCGAAGTTATCGGCAACTGGCAGGATCCATATGGTTGTCTCTTTATTGTATGAAATGCAAATGCCCTGTAATTGCTTTACTTCTGTTACCGATTCCCCCTCCGGCAGAGTGCCGGCGAAGGCTCCAAGACGAGATCTCGCGGATACAGAAGGTTACGGCGGTGGAAATTGTGTTTCGTGGTGCTCCTGGATGTTTTTGGGGTACGTAGGTATATATAGGAGGAAGAAGTACGTCCGTGGCGCGCCCTACAGGGGGCGGCCTCCTATCTCGTGGGGACCTCGGCTGCTTCTTGACTTGCACTCCAAGTCCCCTGGATCACGTTCGTTCCAAAAGTCACGCTCTCGAAGGTTTCATTCCGTTTGGACTCCGTTTGATATTCCTTTTCTTCGAAATACTGAAATAGGCAAAAAAACAGCAATATGGGCTGGGCCTCCGATTAGTAGGTTAGTCCCAAAAATGATATAAATGTGTAAAATAAAGCCCATAAACATCCAAAAGGGGTAATATAATAGCATGGAACAATCAAAAATTATAGATACGTTGGAGACGTATCAGCTCCACCAAGATGTATGTGACATGGAAGAGTAACCCATGATCCTAACTCTTTGTCAATTTGCAGTCCAAAGCAAATCTTAAACTATGCATAAATTTAGGGGGAGCTCTTGCTTTGCACATACATCTCAAAGCGACAATGTTTTTCACTCTTATTATCATTTGTCAAAGCTTTGATCTATATGTTGTCATCAATTACCAAAAAGGGGGAGATTGAAAGTGCAACTATCCCTAGGTGGTTTTGGTAATTCCTAACAACATATAGCTCATTGAGCTAATGCTATTTCAAGATAAATATTTCAGGAAAGCTCAATGATTTGCATGGCATGGATGAGAAGAGTGCACCCCTCAAAATGCTAAGGACAAAAGAATTGGCTCAAGCTCAAAGCTCAAGACTCTACATTTTCTATTTTAGTGATCCAAGATCACATTCAGTCTATAGGAAAAGCAAATACTATCAAAAAGGGATGATGTGTTGCTTAATGAGGTTCTTGCTCAAAGTGCTTAGTGATATGCTCCAAAGCCCTCAACTACTTTCTCACATCCACATATGACCTAAACCAAAAGTCAAACTTGGCCCCACCGATTCTTCCTATCCGGCGCCACGGAGTTCACATGTCATAGCCACTGCCACAAACCCTAGGCAAATCGGTCTCACCGATAGGGATCTCGGTCTCACCGAGATGGGACTGTAATCTCTCTGTTTCCCTTCGTAACATTTCGGTCCCACCGAGATGAGCGATCGGTCCCATCGAGATTGCAATGTAAACTCTTTGTTTCCCTTTTGTAACATTTCGGTCTCACCGGAATGAGCGAATCGGTCCCACCGAGTTTACCTGACCAACTCTCTGGTTAGCTTATTACCAAAATCGGTCTCACCGAGTTTGTGTAATCGGTCTCACCAAGATTAATTTATGCCCTAACCCTAACCATATTGGTCCTACCGAGTTGCATGTCGGTCCCACCGAAAATCCTAACGGTCACTAGATTTGCTGAATCAGTCCGACCGAGTTTCTCAATTCGGTCCCACCGAGATTGGCAAGTTGTGTGTAACGGTTAGATTTTGTGTGGAGGCTATATATACCCCTCCACCTGCTCTTCATTCGTGGAGAGAGCCATCAGAACATGCCTACACTTCCAACCTACATTTTCTGAGAGAGAACCACCTACACTTGTGTTGAGACCAAGATATTCCATTCCTACCATATGAATCTTGATCTCTAGCCTTCCCCAAGTTGCTTTCCACTCAAATCTTCTTTCCACCAAATCCAAATCCTGTGAGAGAGAGTTGAGTGTTGGGGAGACTATCATTTGAAGCACAAGAGCAAGGAGTTCATCATCAACACACCATTTGTTACTTCGTGGAGAGTGGTGTCTCCTAGATTGGCTAGATGTCACTTGGGAGCCTCCAACAAGATTCTGGAGTTGAACCAAGGAGTTTGTAAGGGCTAGGAGATCGCCTACTTCATGAAGAGCTGCCGCTAGTGAGGCAAGTCCTTCATGGGCGACAGCCATGGTGGGATAGACAAGGTTGCTTCTTAGTGGACCCTTCGTGAGTGGAGCCCTCCGTGGACTCGCGCAGCCGTTACCCTTAGTGGGTTGAAGTCTCCATCAACGTGGATGTACGATAGCACCACCTATCGGAACCACGACAAAAACATCCATGTCTCCTACTGCGTTTGCACTCTCCAAACCCTTCCCATTACATTCTTGCAAGTTGCATGCTTTACTTTCCACTTCTCATATACTCTTTGCATGCTTGCTTGAATTGTGTTAAGATTGCTTGAACCGTGCTAAGTTGCTAAAATCTGCCAAGAACTAAAATTGGAAAAAGGATAGATTTTTATTTGGTCAAGTAGTCTAATCCCCCCCCTCTAGACATACTTTCGATCCTACAAGCCCTCACCCCCTGGCCTTGTCCACAGCATCGCGACCTGGCATATCAGCGGCGGCTGAGATTGCTCGAGGGCCGGGACCTGAGGACGTAGAGAATTTGTATCTAACCATCTTGCAGGAACACACAGCCGCCCAAGGCTCAAGACCAAATGCAACCCGCCTTGAGGTAGGGCCTTGTGAGTCCTGCTCTGGCTCACGAGTGCCCATATACACCTCGACCATCCCTATCGTGCAAGCCACGTGTCAGGGCGGGGCTGTACACACCCGTGGGCTCCTCCTGGAGGGGGCCCCCCTCCCACGTACCAATGGAAGCACCATGCTCCGCACTGGCTGACGACACTGCCGAGGAGCGGCTAAGCCTGTACACATACGGAAGCACTATGCTCCGCGCTGGTGATAAACAACTGAGGGCGGCCCACGGCCGTATCAACCTCAGGGAGCCAGAGCTCAGTGTCTAGCCTCATCACAACTCCTCCCCTCGGGAGCACCACGCGAGGGGGCTGGACATGGGGGCTGCACCCGGGTCCCGCTCGAGCGCATGCCACCCAGCCAGGTCCCTCGGACCTGGTCATCGCGCGTCCCTCCCCAAGCGGAGCCAAGGTATGAAGGCCGTCTGAACGTCAAGGGGGACTCCTGAGCATCACGACCGAGGAGCCTAACTAGTCACGTAGCCCCTCATTCCTTAGTTCTGCAAGGCTAATGGCGGTTGAGGTATGCACGGGGCCGGGCCCTGCCGACGTAGAAAAACAGATCTACTCCTACACTCCCTCCCTATTTGCTGTTTGCATGTCAAGGGGGACTCCTGAGCATCGCGACTCAGGATCCTAACTTGTCATGTAGCACCTCACTCCTTGGTCCCGTCCTGGTGATCCGGTCGGGGCTAACGGCAGCTGAGGTATGCATGGGGCCGGGCCCTGCCGACGCAGAACACAAAGCAAATAGGAAGGAAATCGCAAAATCTTGAAGCAAATCTAGAAGCAAATATTACAAACCATAATCGTCTTCACGATACCAAACACAAGTTTAAATGCCTCCACGAGGCATGGTGCATATTACAGGAGTTAAAACAGGAAAGAAGCCGCGAGAAGATCACCCGTGGGCAACACCGTCATTCGCTAGGAGCCCCGCCTCCGTGGTGGTGTTGCCTCCATCAGCTCCACCTCCCGAGGCCGCGGAATCAGCAGTACCTGCCCTGGGCGCAGTGGCAAAGGCGCGGAACTTCGCCAGCAGGGCTTCCGCTCGGCCCTTCACGGCTTCAGCAGCGGCGGCGGAGAGCTGCAACAAGATCCTCGTCAGCCAGGGCCACCGAGTTCAGGCGAAGATCGTCCTCCACACCCCCAAGCGTCCATAACGGGCGCAAGTGCGCCTGAAGTGGAGCCAACCGCTATGTCAGGAACTCCCTCAGGAGCATGGCCCCCATCAGCTTCGCCGCCTTCATGTTGCCTGGCCTCAGGTCGGCGTTCATCTTCTCTAGCACCGACTTCGCCTGTCTGTCATCAAGCTTCGCACGAGACCACGCCTCGTCGGGTTGGGGCTGCTCTGTTGGAAA
This sequence comes from Aegilops speltoides, assembly GCA_021437245.1. NCBI lineage: Eukaryota > Viridiplantae > Streptophyta > Magnoliopsida > Poales > Poaceae > Aegilops > Aegilops speltoides. The sequence goes on along the minus strand of CM038143.1, from coordinate 420,915,614 downwards.
CACCAACCGAGAGTGGAAGCATCTGGCATCCATCATGACCCACTTGCTTCGGAAGCCGTCGACCCTCTTCCCGGTCTTCGAGATCGCGTTGGCCTTGGAGTACGCGACGAAGCAAGCACACACCGAGGTATGACCGCCGGTGATTTGATGGGAGAAGAAGTGGAGCAGCAAAGCCACAGACGACATCACCACAATGTGTGCCTCACAGTAGTAGGCGAAAATCGACAAAAGGAGAACGGAGTTGGGATGGAGATGAAGGGCCTGCAACCTGTAATGGCGGAGAACGGCGTAGAAGAACTCGGAGAAGGGAGGAACCAGGCCGACGATGACGGCTCATTAAGAAGGGGTAGAAGGTGATCCCCTTAGCCTCCGGCTCGGCGGAGCCGGCTTGAAGTCCAGTCTCCCCCATCTCGCTGCCCTCCGCCACCGTCATCAGGCGCGTAGCGGCAAGATTCTTCTCCGACATGTTGGGGGGATCCAGGGCCGGTGAGTACCAAGCCGACAGGGCCTTGGCCACAGCCTTGCGGGGCGCCATTGCTCGCTGAAAGGGGAAGGATGAAGCGGATCTGGAAATTTCGGAAGCAAGAGAGCAAGGAAGGGGATCTGGAGCAAGGCGAAGGAGAGCAATGAAAGTAAGCCTTACCTAGGTCAGCTTTTGTCAATCGGGCAGTTGCCGAGGCAGCATGGGGAAGCGGAGACGCCCACGTCCAATCAACCGCCATGCAGCGACCAAGGCCGCAGGCTGTTGCGGCCCGCGGTGCTCCGCACTTGCCCTTTGGCTTCGCTGCTAAGCCAAGTCCGAGCGCGCCTTGGGCCCGGGGGCTACTGTCGGCGTTCTGGGAACGGGGGTCCCCAGACTTTCCTGCCTGCGGACTACAGCGTGGCTCGCCAGCGGCCCAGTACGGCCTGTCTTCATCAACTCAAGTTCAAGACCCTCGCGAGGGGCCAAGCCTCGCGGGGCGGACGACACAAGGCTTCCTCAGGGGTGGCCTCACCAGGCAGGCTCGCGTGGAGGCGGAGAGATCAAGGCGAGGGGTACCTCATGAGGTGCTCATGACGCAAGCCATGACGATCAAGACCAGGTAGGTGCCAGGCGGGCGCCAGCCTGCGCAGTGTCCTCATTTCCTCTTTGGTGCAAAGGGGGCAAGTGCAGGCGCGGAGTACAGAGGCATCAGGCAAACGTTTCCATATCAGTGCAACGAGACCAAGACCAGCAGGACGGAGGTCACCGTGGAGCCCAAGACGGTCTCATCACCAGAGCCTTTGGCAGTCGAAGACCACCTTTAGTCAGGATAGCCTGTACTAGCTGTCCCCTTTCAAAATGGCCGTTGTTGGCTCCCTTGCCGTTCAATACTTGGGAAGGGGACCATGGCCTCTATAAATAGGACTAGCCACCACAGTACAAGTGGATCGGATCCTTCCTAAGTAGAACATCCACACCACCACAAGAACACCCCTCACGAGGCTGTTCTTCCTCTTTACTATTCATTACCAGCCCAAGAGGCAATCCACCACACCACACACTGGATTAGGGTATTACACCACAATGGTGGCCCGAACCATTATAAACCTTATGTCTCTTATGCTGTTCATCGTGCTAGCTTAGAATCATGGCAATGTTTTGGGGCGTGTATCGGTAGGGAGAACATCTTCGCGCACACCCTAGAGTTTGAACCTTAAGGGTTTTGCCGGAACCCGATATCCGACAAAACGGTTTTCAGCAAGGTATTCTCTACAATCACTGAAATTATCAGTAACAGATAGTTGTGTGATAAGGTAATTCATAACGGGTAACAAGTAAAAAAAGTAAATAAGGTGCATCAAGGTGGCCCAATCCTTTTTATAGCAAAGGACAAGCCTGGACAAACTCTTATATAAAGCAAAGCGCTCCCGAGGACACATGGGATTTACTGTCAAGCTAGTTTTCATCATGCTCATATGATTCACGTTCGTTACTTTGATAATTTGATATGCGGGTGGACCGGTGCTTGGGTGATGTCCTTCCTTGGACAAGCCTCCCACTTATGATTAACCCCTCTCGCAAGCATCCGCAACTACGAAATAAGAATTAAGGTAAACCTAACCATAGCATGAAACATATGGATCCAAATCAGGCCCTTACGAAGCAACACATAAACTAGGGTTTAAGCTTCAGTCACTCTAGCAACCCATCGTCTACTTATTACTTCCCAATGCCTTCCCCTAGGCCCAAATCATGGTGAAGTGTCATGTAGTCGATGTTCACATAACACCACTAGAGGAGAGACAACATACATCTCATCAAAATATTGAATGAATACCAAATTCACGGCATTACTTATAACAAGACTTCTCCCATGTCCTCAGGAACAAACGTAACTACTCACAAAGCATATTCATGTTCATAGTCAGAGGAGTATTAATAAGCATTAAGGATTTGAACATATGATCTTCCACCGAATAAACCAACTAGCATCAACTACAAGGAGTAATCGACACTACTAGCAACCCATAGGTACCAATCTGAGGTTTTGAGACAAAGATCGGATACAAGACATGAACTAGGGTTTGAGAGGAGATCGTGCTGGTGAAGATGTTGATGGAGATTGACCCCCTCTCGATGAGAGGATCGATGGTGATGACGATGGCAATGATTTCCCCATCACGGAGGGAAGTTTCCCCGGCAGAACAGCTTCGCCGGAGCCCTAGGTTAGTCCTGCCCAGGTTCCGCCTCGAGATGGCGGCGCTTCATCTTGAAAGCTTCTCTCTTTTTTTCTGGACAAAAAGACACCATATAGCTGAAGACGGGCGTCGGGAGCCTGCTAGGGGGGCTACAAGGTAGGGGTGCGCCTAGGGGGTAGGGCACGCCCTCCGCCCTTGTGGCTGGCTGGTGGCCCCCCTTTGGTGCTTTCTTCGCCCAATATTTTATATATATTCCAAAACTAATCTCCGTGAAGTTTCAGGACTTTTGGAGTTATGCATAATAGATCTCTAATATTTGCTCCTTTTCTAGTCCAAAATTCTAGCTGCCGGCATTCTCCCTCTTCATGTAAACCATATAAAATAAGAGAGAAACGGCATAAGTATTGTGATATAATGTGTAATAACAGCCCATAATGCAATAAATATCAATAAAAAAGCATGTTACGAAATGGACGTATCGACTCCCCCAAGTTTAGACCTCGCTTTCCCTCAAGCGAAAGCCAAAATCGAAAAATATGTACACATGTTTAGAGATAAAGGTGTCGATAAAATAATATACGGACATGAGGTCATCATGATTATCTTTAGATAGCAACATGTATTGTCATATGATTTCTTATGCTAAAGTAACAATTCATTCACAAGGTAAAGTATGAATAAGAAACTTCATTGAAAACTAACAAACTATTATCTCAGTCATTGAAGCAATTGCAATTTATCATAACATTGGAAAGAGTCCATATAAGATATTTTTAGCAAGTCCACATACTCAACTATCATTTAGTCTTTCACAATTGCTAACACTCACGACATACTTATGGGTACAAAGTTTCCATCGGACACAGAGAAAGATAGGGGCTTATAGTTTCGCCTCCCAACCTTTTAACTCAAGGGTAATGTCAACAATAGTACTTTATGAAAACTTACATCCGAGTGGATATATATATATCTGGCTCTCTCCAACGCATAGTGCTTGCCAAAGGATAAATTGTAAAAAGGAAAGGTGAAGATCACCATGACTCTTGTATGAGGGTAGAAGGCAAAAATAAATAAAAGATAGGCCCTTCGCAGAGGGAAGCAGAGGTTGCCATGCGCTTTTATGGTTGGATGCATAAAATCTTAATGCAAAAGAACGTCGCTTTATATTGCCGCTTGTGATAGGGACCTTTATTATGTAGTGTGTCCCTTTTATTTCTTCCATATCACAAGTTCGTATAAAGCTTATTTTCTTCACACTAATAGATCACACATATTAAGAGCGCAATTTTTTTGCTTGCATCGATGACAACTTACTTAAAGGATCTTACTCAATCCATAGGTAGGCATCGTGGACTCTCATGGCAAAACTGGTTTTAGGGATGTTTGGAAGCACAGGTAGTATCTCTACTTGGTGCAAAGAATTTGGCTAGCATGAGAGGGAAAGACAAGCTCAACATGTTGGATGATCCATGACAATATAACTTCTATTCGGATATAAGAAAGCATAACCCATTATGTTGTTTTCCTTGTCGAACATCAAGTTTTTAGCATGTCATATTTTAATGAGTGCTCACAATCACAAAAGATGTCCAAGCTAGTTTATTTATATGTAAAACCTCTCTTTCTTTATTACTTCCTATTAATTGCAACAATGACCAAAACTATGTTTGTCAACTCTCAACAACTTTTATTCATCATATTCTTTATATGTGAAGTCATTACTCTCCATAAGATCAAAATAATCTTTTTATTTCTTTTTATTCTTTCTTTAATTCCCTCAAGATCATAGCACAAAAGCAAAGCCCTCAACTCAAAACTACTCTTTATTATATATAACTCAAGGACTCGATTAAATAGATGGAACATAAAGAAAAACTAAATGCTAGGTCATACTAAAACTTTATTCTCCTAGATCAAGATATAACCAAAAGGATTGAACTAAGAAAAATGATAAAGATAGAGGTGTGATGATGATACGATACAGGGGCAGCTCCCCCAAGCTTGACAGTTGCCAAGGGGGGTGCCCATACCCATGTAATTATGTCTCTTTCTTCGGAGGTGGTGATGATGGAGTTGTTGATGATGTAGGATTCTTCCCTAACTTGCGCTTGGAGACGCCATGGTGATCTAGATCAGTCAGAAAATAGCCTGAAACAAAAACAGAGGATTTTGTCGTGGTACGGTCGTCAAAACCTTCGGGAGATTATAGAATGAATTTTTACCGACCAAAATAAGTATCGTGCAAGAAAATGGAGTCCGGAGGGCACACGAGGTGGCCAGAAGGTAGGGGCCCGCCCAGGGGGTAGGGCGCGCCCTCCACCCTTGTGGTCGCCTCGTGTCTCTTTCGGACTACTTTAAATTTTTCCTAATTTTTTAAATATTCCAAAATGGAGGAAAATTGCAATTAGAACAGTTTTGGAGTCAGTTTACTTACCGTACCACATACCTATTCCTTTTTGGAGTCTGAAACATTCTGGAAAGTGTCCCTTATGTACTCCTCCGGTGTTACGGTGTCAATTATATTGGTTTCAACATTTATGGGATTACCTGAGATATAATGTTTGATTCCTTGACCGTTTACTACCTTCGGATTTGTGCCTTCGGCGTTGTTGATTTCTATGGCATCGGAATGATAGACCTCCTCGATAATGTAAGGAACTTCCCATTTAGAGAGAAGTTTTCCTGCAAAAAATCTTAAACGAGAGTTGTATAGCAAAACATGATCACCTACATTAAATTCATGATTTTGTATCCTTTTGTCATGCCATCTTTTAACTTTTTCTTTAAACAACTTGGCATTCTCATAGGCTTGGGCTCTCCATTCATCAAGTGAGCTAATGTCAAATAACTCTTCTCATTGGCAAGTTTGAAATCATAGTTGAGCTCTTTGATAGCCCAATATGCCTTATGTTCTAGTTCAAGAGGTAAGTGACAAGCCTTTCCATAACCCATTTTATATGGAGACATACCCATAGGATTTTTATAAGCGGTTCTATAAGCCCATAATGCATCATCAAGTTTTTTGGACCAATTCTTTCTAAATCTATTAATAGTCATTTGGAAAATCAATTTAATCTCTCTATTACTCAATTCTACTTGACCACTAGACTGAGGATGATATGGAGATGCAATTCTATGGTTAACATCATACTTACCAAGCATTTTACCGAAAGCACGATGAATAAAATGAGAACCACCATCGGTCATTAAATATCTATGGACTCCAAACCTAAGAAAAATAACTTCTTTAGGCATCTTAATAGAAGTGTTACAATCAGCACTACTAGTTGGAATAGCTTCTGCCCACTTAGTAACATAATCAACAACAACTAAAATATGTTTATACCCATTAGACGAAGGAAAAGGTCCCATATAATCAAAGCACCAAACATCAAATGGTTCCATAACAAGTGAATAATTCATAGGCATTTCCTGACGTCTACTAATATTACCAATTCTTTGGCATTCATCACAAGACAAGACAAACTTATGAGCATCTTTGAAGAGAGTAGGCCAATAAAAAGCAGATTGCAATACCTTAAGTGTAGGTCTATCTCCAGCGTGGTGTCCTCCATAAGCCTCGGAGTGACACTTGCGTAGGATCTGTTCTTGTTCATGCTCAGGTACACAACATCTAATAACACCATCTACTCCTTCTTTATAAAGGTGTGGATCATCCCAAAAGTAATGTCTTAAATCATAGAAAAGCTTTTTATTTTACTGGTATGTGAAACTACGTGGTATAAATTTAGCAACAATGTAATTATCATAATCAGCATACCATGGGGCATTACAAGAAGCATGTATGATAGCTAATTGTTCATCAGGAAAGCTATCATCAGTAGGGAGTGGGTCATCAAGAACATTTTCTAACCTAGAGAAGTTGTTTGCAACAGGGTTCTCAGCTCCCTTTCTATCAACAATATGCAAATCAAATTCTTGCAGCAAGACAACCCATCTAATAAGTCTAGGTTTAGCATCTTTATTTTCCATAAGATATTTAATAGCAGCATGATCAGTCTGAACAGTTACTTTAGAATCAACAATATAAGATCTGAACTTATCACAAGCAAATACAACTGCTAACAATTCTTTTTCAGTAGTAGCATAATTTCTATGGGCACTGTCTAGAGTCTTACTAGCATAATGGATAACATTTAATTTCTTATCGACTCTTTGTCCTAGAACAGCAGCAACATCATAGTCACTAGCATCGCACATAATTTCAAATGTAAATTCCAATCGGGTGGCTAAACAATAGGTGCAGAAATCAAGGCTTTCTTAAGTATTTCAAATGCTTCTACACAATCATCATCAAAAACAAAAGGAACATCTTTTTGCAAGAGATTAGTGAGAGGCCTAGAAATTTTAGAGAAGTCTTTAATAAACCACCTATAGAAACCAGCATGGCCAAGGAAACTTCTTATACCTTTGATATCTTTAGGACATGGCATCTTTTCAATAGCATCTATTTAGCTTTATCAACTTCAATACCTCTTTCAGAAATTTAGTGCCCCAAGATAATACCTTCATTAACCATAAAGTGGCACTTCTCCCAACTCAAGACAAGATTAGTTTCCTTGCATCTCTGCAAAACTCGATCAAGGTTGCTTAAGCAATCATCAAAAGAAGTTCCGTAAACAGAGAAATCATCCATGAAAACCTCAACAATCTTTTGACAAAAGACAGAGAATATAGTAGTCATACATCTTTGGAAGGTAGCAGGTGCATTGCATAAACCAAAAGTCATATGTCTATAAGCAAAGGTACCGAAAGGACAAGTAAAAGTTGTCTTTTCCTGATCATCTTTTGACACTAGTATTTGAGAGAAACTAGAATAACCATCTAGAAAGCAGAAATGTGTATGTTTGGATATTCTTTCTAGCATTTGATCAATAAAAGTTAGAGGGTAATGATCTTTTCTAGTAGCTTTATTTAATATGCAAAAATCAATTACCATTCTATAACCTGTAACAATTCTTTGTGGGATCAATTCATTTTGATCATTAGGAACAACACTAATACCTCCCTTCTCAGGGACACAGTGAATAGGACTTACCCACTGACTATCAGCAATAGGATAAATTATACCTGCCTCCAGAAGCTTTAGTATTTCATTTCTTACCACTTCTTTCATCTTAGGTTTTAACCGGCGTTGATGATCAACAACTGGTTAAGCATCTTTCTCCAAATTTATTTTGTGCTGACATAGAGTGGGACTAATTCCCTTAAGATCATCAAGAGTATATCCAATAGCGGTACGATGCTTCTTCAGAGATGTCAATAATTTCTTTTCCTCCTGCTCTCAAAGGTTAGCACTAATAATAACAGGATATATCTTCTTTTCACCAAGATAAGCATATTTCAAAGTATTAGGTAATTGTTTAAGCTCAAACATGGGATCTCCCTTGGGTGGAGGAGGATCCCCAAGGATTTCAACAGGCAAATTGTGTTTCAAAATAGGTCATTGCTTAAAGAATACTTCAACTATTTCTCTTCTTTCATTCATAAACATATCATTTTCATAGTCTAGGAAATATTGTTCTAAGGGATCAATAGGAGGCACGACAATAGAAGCAAGACCAATAATATCATCCTTACTAGGAAATTCTTTATCATGGGGCTGTCTCCAGAATTTGGAGAAATTAAAATCATGAGACATATCCCCTAAACCAACAGTAATAATATCCTTTTCATGGTCTATCTTAGCATTATCAGTATTCAAGAAGGGTCTACAAAATATAATGGGACAAAAGTGATCTTGTGGGGAACCAAGAACAAGAAAACCAGTAGGATATTTAATTTTCCCACACAAGACTTCAACATCTCTAACAATCCCAACTTGTGATATAGTATCTCTATTGGCAGCTTAATAGTAACATCAATATCTTCTATCTTAGCAGGTGCAATTTCATTCATAATTTCCTTATATAAGGTATAATGTATTGCACTCACACTAGCACCCATATCACATAAGCCATGATAACAATGATCTCCTATTTTAACAGGAAAAACAGGCATGCCAACAACAGGTCTATGTTTACCTTTAGTATCGGGTTTAGCAATTCTAGCAGCTTCATCACAGAAATAAATAACATGCCCATCAATATTATCGACCAAGAGATCTTTAACCATAGCAATACCAGGTTCAACTTTAATTTGTTCAGGGGGTGTAGGTGTTCTAGTATAACTCTTACGAACCACAGTTGAAGCATTAGCATGATCATTTATTCTGACAAGGAAAGGTGGTTTCTCAATATAAGTAGTAGGAACAATAGGATCAACATTATAAGTAATAGTTCTTTCTTCAACTTTAATAGGTTCTACTACTTTGACTTCAATAGGAGGATGATATTTAAACCACTTCTCCTTAGGGAGATCAACATGAGTAGAAAATGATACACAGAAAGAAGCTACTATTTCAGAGTCAAGTCCATATTTAGTGCTAAAATCACGAAAAGCATCGGTATCCATAAAAGTTTTAACACAATCAAACTTAAGGTTTATACCCGACACCTTACCTTCGTCGAGTTCCCAATATTCAGAGTTGCATTTAATTCTTTCCAATAAACCCCATTTGAATTCAATAGTCTTCATCATAAAAGAACCAGTATAAGAAGTATTGAGCATGGATCGATCATTATGAGAAAGCTGAGAATAAATTTTTTGAATAATAATTTCTCTTGAGAGCTCATGATTGGGGAATGTATATAACATTGACTTAAGTCTCCCCCAAGCTTTAGCAATACTTTCTCCTTCACGAGGCCAAAAATTATATATATAATTCCGATCATGATGAATCAGATGCATAGGATAAAACTCCTGATGAAATTCCAAATTCAATCGGTTGTAGTTCCATGATCCAATATCATCACATAGCCTATACCATGTCAATTAATTTCTATTCAAAGATAAAAGGAAGACCTTCTTCTTGACAACATCTTTGGGCATACCTGCAAGCTTAAATAATCCACAAACTTCATCCACGTGATTTGGTACATATCAGGATGTACTGTTCCATCTCCTGTGTACGGATTAGCTAGCAGTTTCTCTATCATACCCAAAGGAATTTCCAAATAAATATTTTCAGTAGGTGCAGTTGGTTGAGGAACAACTCTTTTCTCTTTCGATCAAGGTCAAGATAACCCGAACAAGACCCTCAAAGGATTATTTTCCATAGTAACAAGTGGTAGTAAATTTTAGTACGCTATATTAATGTTTCCTTACCAAATTCCACTTACCAAAGGTGCTTCACTGCTCGGCAGCAGAGCCAGAAAAGAGTCTCGATGACCCAAAAGTATAGGGGATCTATCGTAGTCCTTTCGATAAGTAAGAGTGTCGTACCCAACAAGGAGCAGAAGGAAATGACAAGCGGTTTTCAACAAGGTATTCTCTGCAAGCACTGAAATTACCGGTAACAGATAGTTGTGTGATAAGGTAATTCATAATGGGGAACAAGTAACAAAAGTAACTAAGGTGCAGCAACGTGGCCCGCTCCTTTTTGTAGCAAAGGAGAAGCCTATATGAACTCTTATATAAAGCAAAGCACTCCCGAGGACACATGGGAATTACTGTCAAGCAAGTTTTCATCATGCTCATATGATTCCCGTTCGTTACTTTGATAATTTGATATGCGGGTGGACAGGTGCTTGGGTGATGTCCTTCCTTGGACAAGCCTCCCACTTATGATTAACCCCTCTTGAAAGCATCCGCAACTAAAAAATAAGAATTAAGGTAAACCTAACCATAGCATGAAACACATGGATCCAAATCAGGCCCTTATGAAGCAACGCATAAACTAGGGTTTAAGCTTCTGTCGCTCTAGCAACCCATCATCTACTTATTACTTCCCAATGCCTTCCCCTAGGCCCAAATCATGGTCAAGTGTCACGTCGTCGACGTTCACATAACACCACTAGAGGAGAGACAACATACATCTCATCAAAATATCGAACAAATACCAAATTCACATGATTACTTATAACAAGACTTCACCCATGTCCTCGGGAACAAACATAACTACTCACAAAGCATATTCATGTTCATAATCATAGGAGTATTAATAAGCATTAAGGATCACATATGATCTTCCATCGAATAAACCAACTAGCATCAACTACAAGGAGTAATCAACACTACTAGCAACCCACATGTACCAATCTGATGTTTTGAGACAAAGATCGGATACAAGAGATGAACTAGGGTTTGAGAGGAGATGGTGCTGGTGAAGATGTTGATGGAGATTGACCCCCTCTTGATGAGAGGATCGATGGTGATGACGATGGCGATGATTCCCCCCACCTGGAGGGATGTTTACCTGGCAGAACAGCTCCGTCGGACCCCGAGATTGGTCCTGCCCATGTTCCGCCTCGAGACGGCGGCGCTTCGTCCTGAAAGCTTCTCTCTTATTTTTTTTCAGGGCAAAAGACACCATATAGCAGAAGATGGGCAACAGGGGTCTGCCATGGGGCCCACAAGGTAGGGGGCGTCCCCAGGGGGTAGGGCGCACCCTCCACCCTTGTGGCTGGCTGGTGGCCCCTCTCTGGTGCTTTCTTCACCCAATATTATTTATATATTCCAAAACTGATCTCCTTGAAGTCTCAGGAGTTTTGGAGTTGTGCAGAATAGACCTCTAATATTTACTCCTTTTCCAGTCCAGAATTCCAGCTGCCACCATTCTCCCTCTTCATGTAAACCTTATAAAATATGAGAGAAAGGGCATAAGTATTGTGATATAATGTGTAATAACAGCCCATAATGCAATAAATAACAATATAAAAGCATGATGCAAATTGCAAAATGGACGTATCAACTCCCCCAAGCTTAGACCTTGCTTGTCCTCAAGCGAAAGCCGAAATCGAAAAATATGTCCACATGTTTAGAGATAGAGGTGTTGATAAAATAAAATACTGACATGATGGCATCATGATTATCTTTAGAACAGCAACATGTATTTTCATATGATTTATTATGCTAAAGTAACAATTCATTCACAAGGTAATGTATGAATCAGAAACTTCATTGAAAACTAACAAACTATGATCTCAATCATTGAAGCAATTACAATTTATCATAACATCGGAAAGATTCAATATAAGAGCTTTCTAGCAAGTCCACATACTCAACTATCATTTATTGTTTCACAGTTGCTAACACTCGCGCGATACTTATGGGTATGAAGTTTCCATCGGACACACAGAAAGATAGGGGCTTATAGTTTTGCCTCCCAACCTTTTACCTCAACGGTAATGTCAATAATAATACTTTATGAAAACCTACACATAGTGATTGTCAAAGGATAAAGTGTAAAAAGGAAGGGTGAAGATCACCATGACTCTTGTATGAGGTTAGAAGGCAAAAAATAAACGATAGGCCCTTCGCAGAAAATCTTAATGCAAAAGAACGTCACTTTATATTGTCGCTTGTGATAGGGACCTTTATTATGTAGTGCGTTGCTTTTATTTCTTCCATATCACAAGTTCATATAAAGCTTATTTTCTTCACACTACTATATCACACATATTTAGAGGGCAATTTTTTATTGCTTGCATCGATGACAACTTATTTGAAGGATCTTACTCAATCCATAGGTAGGTATGGTGGAATCTCATGGCAAAACTGGGTTTACGGATGTTTGGAATCACAAGTAGTATCTCTACTTGGTGCAAGAATTTGTCTAGCATGAGAGGGAAAGACAAGATCAACATGTTTGATAATCCATGACAATATAACTTCTATTTGGATATAATAAAACAAAACCCATTTTGTTGTCTTCCTTGTCCAACATCAACTTTTTAGCATGTCATATTTTAATGAGTGCTCACAATCACAAAAGATGTCCAAGATAGTCTATTTATATTATAACCTCTCTGTCTTTATTACTTCCTATTAATTGCAACAATGACCAAAACTATGTTTGTCAACTCTCAACAACTTTTCTTCATCATATTCTTTATATGTGAAGGCATTACTCTCCATAAGGTCAATATGATCTTTTTATTTCTTTTTATTCTTTCTTTAATTCCCTCAAGATCATAGCACAAAAGCAAAGCCCTCAACTCAAAACTACTCTTTGTTATATATAACTCGAGGACTCAATTACATAGATGGAACATAAAACAAAACTGAATGCTAGATCATACTAAAACTTTATTCTACTAGATCAAGATATAACCAAAATGATTGAACTAAGAAAAATGATAAAGATAGAGGTGTGATGGTGATCCATACCAAAGCACCTCCCCCAAGCTTGGCGGTTGCCAAGGGGAGTGCCCATATGTCGTTGTACTAAAATAGGGGCACTCTTTCGTACCCCTTATTTGTGCACGTGCAGTCAGAGCCGGGCCCGCGGCCACACTTAAGCAGCGCAAAGACAGGAAATCAGAGCCAGAACATAGAATCAAAGCAATGCCAAGACAGAAGCATAAAGAGCCAGAAGGCAAAGTGGTTTCCCCCGGCAAGGTCCTTGCCGGGGCAGCCCCCACGGCCTCGGCAAGGCCCTTGCCGGGCCCGACACCAGCAGGGCGCGCCACCCTTGAGCCCCAGTTCCCCCAATGCCGCCAAGCACGTTGGGACGAAGGCTCGGGAGGCGCCTCCATGGTGGCATGCAGATCTTTGTGAAGACAAGGATAACACTTCGAATCAGAAGAGTAAAAGACGACGAAACTCGGCGAGATCCTCGCCGAGGAAACCTACAAGACCCCCGGCAAGACCCTTGCCGGGGACAACCGCAACGCCGTGGCAAGACCCTTGCAGGGGCCCCGGCAAGGCCCTTGCCGAGGACGTCTACGAGGCCATGGCCAGGCCCGCGCCCGCCCGGTTCCGGCCACTGCTCCCATGCGGCCACCAGCCCACCAGCTGGGCAGGCACCTACGTGTCGGCACAAGGCTTCTCAGCCAACTCAGCGCATGCCTATGTGGTGGCATGCAAATATTCGTGAAGGCCCTACCACCGCGCCACCTCAGCAGCCTGCCAGCCTACATGGCGCTGACCACCTGACCTCGCTGGCCCAGGCGCATGTCGAGGCAGGGCAAAGCGGCGGTAAAGTGAAGGGGACATGTCAAGGGCGCATTAAATGCACTTTGTCCCGTAATAGATAGTGATAGGCTTAATCACAGTACCCCGATGCCACCTCCTGTGTGCCTCTGTGGCGGCCCCCTTGCCTATAAAAGGAGGCCCGAGCCATCCAGGAGAAGGATTCGGAATTTTGGACAAGTTACGCCCATTGTAGCTTGTTCAAGAACCTCAAGAACACAAATACACACATCAAAGAAGGACTAGGGTGTTACGCATCTCTGCGGCCCAAACCTGGGTAAACGACCCGCGTGCTTGTACTGACTGCTGATCCTGCTCTCCTCACCACCTAGCGCCCCGCAACCGTAGTAGGGATCCTTGTGATCCCATAGGTGTCATTTCCCACCGACATCTTTGCCTAGTCGCGTGGGCCCTGTTGCACTAGCGTCAGCCCCTACCGGGGACTCAGTCTTGCCGGGACCGAGCCCGGCCGGGGAGGTACAGGAGACCGCTCTCCCCGGCAAGGAAACGAGCCGCAATTGGATCATGTACTTTGATGGGGCTTTCTCGCTGCAAGGCGCTGGTGCTGGCGTGCTGCTTGTCGCACCCGCCGGGGAGCACCTCAACTACGTCATCCAAATGCACTTTCCCCGGGAGATGTCAACTAACAACACTGCCTTGTACGAGGGCTTGCTTGCCGGTCTCAAGATAGCAGCAGACCTCAGAGTCAAAAAGCTCATCGTCAGGGGTGATTCACAGCTCGTCGTCAGGCAAATCAACAAGGATTATCAAAGCCCGCTGATGGAAGCTTACATCGATGAAGTGAGGAAACTGGAGGAGCGCTTTGAGGGGATACAGGCGGAGCATGTCCCCTGAGTGGAGAATGACGTCGCCGACTATCTGTCGAAGCGTGCTGCCCTCAAGCTACCTGTGGAATCGGGTACTTTTGTGCCTCGGTTAACTCAACCATCCGTCGAACCATCGATAGGGCAGAACAAGCGAACGATGCTAGGCCCCAGCAAGTACTTCCCCACTGAACTACCTGGAGCCGCCGGCGAAGGGGTTGCCATGGATGCCGAGCCTACCATGGGATAACCGACTCTGGCGGGGCGCCAGGCCCTTGCTGCGGAGGCAACCATTCCCGCGGCAGAGGAAATGCCTTTGGTCCTCGCCGTCGAGCCACAGGCTCTGGCATGGACGTAGCACACCGTCAGATTCCTCCAAATAGGAGAGCTTCCTGAGGAGCGGGAAGAGGCAGAGAGAGTAGCCCGCTGCTACCTCTTGAGCACTGCGTTGGATTTCCCCAAAGAGGAGAGGATGATGTAGCAAAGTAGCGTAAGTATTTCCCTCAGTTTTTGAGAACCAAGGTATCAATCCAGTAGGAGACCACACACAACTCCCTCGTACCTACACAAAACGATAGCTACTCGCAACCAACGCGATTAGGGGTTGTCAATCCCTTCACGGTCACTTAAGAGAGTGAGATCTGATAGAGATGATAAATAAAATTTTTGGTATTTTTGATAGATAGATGCAAAGTAAAAAGTAAAAGGCAAAGTAAAAGCAAAGTAAGTAAATAAAGCGATAGAGATTGATATGATGAGAATAGACCCGGGGGCCATAGGTTTCACTAGTGGCTTCTCTCAAGAGCATAGATATTCTATGGTGGGTGAACAAATTACTGTTGAGCAATTGACAGAACTGAGCATAGGTATGAGTATATCTAGGCAATGATCATGTATATAGGCATCACGTCCGAGACAAGTAGATCGAAACGATTCTCCATCTACTACTATTAATTACTCCACTCATCGACCGCTATCCAGCATGCATCTAGAGTATTAAGTTAAAAACAGAGTAACGCCTTAAGCAAGATGACCTGATGTAGAGGGATAAATTCATGCAATATGATAAAAAAACATCTTGTTATCCTCGATGTCAACAATACAATACGTGCCTTGCAACCCTTTACATCCTTTGGTAAGGACACAAGATTGAACCCAAAGCTAAGCACTTCTCCCGTTGCAAGAACTACCAATCTAGTTGGCCAAACCAAAAAGGATAATTCGAAGAGACTTGCAAAGATAACTCAATCATACATAAAAGAAATCAGAGAAGAATCCAATATTTTCCATAGATAATACTGGATCATAAACCCGCAATTCATCGGTCTCAACAAACACACCGCAAAAAGAAGATTACATCAAATAGATCTCCATGAGAGAGGGGGAGAACATTGTATTGAGATCCAAAAAGAGAGAAGAAGCCATCAAGCTACTAGCTATGGACCCGAAGGTTTGAAGTAAACTACTCACACTTCATCGGAGGGGCTATGGTGTTGATGTAGAAGCCCTCCGTGGTGGATGCCCCCTCCAGCGGAGCTCCAGAACAGGCCCCAAGATGGGATCTCGTGGATACAGAAGGTTGCGGCGGTGGAATTAGGTTTTTGGCTCCTCTTCTGATCGTTCGGGGATACGTAGGTATATATAGGAGGAAGGAGTACGTCGGTGGAGCGTCAGGGGGCCCACGAGGTAGGGGGACGCGCCCAGGGGGTGCGCCCTCCACCCTCGTGACCGCCTCTGGCACCTCTTGGTGTAGGGTCCAAGTCTCCTGGATCACGTTCGGTGAGAAAATCACGTTCCCGAAAGTTTCATTCCGTTGGACTCCGTTTGATATTCCGTTTCTTCAAAACACTGAAATAGGAAAAAAAACAGCAATTCTGGGCTGGGCCTCCGGTTAATAAGTTAGTCCCAAAAATAATATAAAAGTGGAAAATAAAGCCCAATATAGTCCAAAACAGTAGATAAAGTAGCATGGAGCAATCAAAAATTATAGATATGTTGGAGACGTACCACCCGTCGGTCTGCTCCGTACCAATTCGTTGACGACGTCTTGTACAGAAAAAGACCGAATGGGTTGAAATTGAAGTGCATCTCCTGGGAGGAAGGACTGGGGCTATTGGAAAAGATACATGGAGGCATATGTGGCTCCCACATAGGGTCAACGGCCCTTGCTGGCAAGGCTTTCCGGCAAGGTTTCTTTTGGCCCACTGCCCTCTAGGATGCGACGGCACTAGTAACCAAGTGTGAAGCGTGCCAGTTCCATTCGAAGAAACTTCATCAGCCAGCTCAAGCCTTGCAGACAATCGCTCTCTCCTGGCCTTTCTTGGTCTGGGGGCTCGACATACTGGGCCCCTTTCCCCGCGCCGTCGGGGGCTTTGAGTACTTGTACATTGCAATCGACAAGTTCACAAAGTGGCATGAGGTCGAAGCGGTGAGGAAGGTGACAGCACAGTCAGCCATCAAGTTCTTCAAAGGGCTAGTTTGCCGTTTTGGTGTACCCAACAGGATCATTACCGTCAACGGCACACAGTTCACAAGCCACGCCTTCATGCAGTACATCCAGGATCTCGGTAGCAAGGTCTGTTTTGCTTCCGTGGCACACCCACGAAGCAATGGCCAAGTAGAGAGAGCAAATGCTGAAGTTCTGCAAGGCTTAAGAACGAAGACTTTTGACAGGCTGCGCAAGAGTGGAAGGCGCTGGATTGACGAGTTGCCGGCGGTTCTTTGGTTGATCAGAACAACGCCAAATCGAGCCACCGGCCAGACACCCTTTGCCCTGGTCTACGGGGCAAAAGCAGTTCTCCCCATGAAACTCATATACGGGTCACCTCGAGTGCTCGCTTATGATGAGCTTGAGCAAGAGCGATTGCGGCAAGATGACACAACGTTCCTTGAGGAAGATCGTCTCCGGGCGGCTGTGAGAGTAGCATGCTACCAACAAGCCTTGCGTCGCTACCATAGCCGCAAGGTTCATGCCCGGAGCTTTGAGGAAGGCGACATTGTTCTTCGGCATGTTCAATCGGCCAAGAATTCCAACAAGTTGATGCCGAAGTGGGAGGGCCCTTATTGGGTAACACGAGTCACCAGGCCTGGCACAGTTCACTTGGAGACCGAAGATGCCATTCCAGTGAGAAACTCCAGGAACATCAAGCATCTTCACAAGTTTTACCCATAAGGCGTGGCTACCGGCCCCCCCGGCAAGCCACCTTTTGTACAAGCCTTGCCGGCAAGGCATGTAATCCTCTGTACAAAGCCAGGCACATACCCTGAGCATAAATAGACAAAGCGCTGGCGCCCTAAATTATAGCATGCATGCTAGATTGAGTCTCTCCCTCGGTTAGGTTTGATGGTGCTTAGCAGCGACTAAACCCTAGCATAGAGGTCGAGTTTGCATCATTTTGTTCCTATCCATCCTCTTTGGTATGCAGGGTACATGATGTGTTTCTGCCAAGCCAAGTGGAAGGAAGAAAACTAGCCGGTGCTCTGGGCCCGGCAAGCCAAGTTTGCCCGGGGCTGAAGACACGAAGGTCCACCCACTACAAGTCAAGGTTGGCAGGGGCTGCAGATTTAGATAAGTTTTCCCATCGCCTGTCATGCATTTCCGTATGAAACTTGGGACATATGGAACCTCGTTTTGTTCCAAGGCTGTTGTGCTCCCCTCGTTCCTATCACCCAAGAGCTTCTTGGTTCGGAATATGGTTGTAGCAGCGGCGGCAAGGAAGCAAGCGTAGGGCCCACCCCCACTTCGTCCCTGCCTCCGCCAAATGCGTGAGTATGGACGAAGGAGTGGGGGAACGGCAAGGCCTGCTGGCGGGCAGCGGTGTTTATATTGAAAGTAACAATGATTTGTTCCTTGGTATGGGCTTTGCTCACACGCACACACAAGACCCAGCAAGCACCACATTTTCCATTAATACATTCCATACAGGTAAAGTTCATACGGAATGTAAACATGAATAGGGAGATTACAGGTTTTAGATCCAAATAGGGCCCGTGGGCTCACAAATTGAAAAAAGATAAGATGCCCGTAATCCCTTTCGTGTCCCTCTCCTTGGGAAATGAAACAAGAAGGCAAAACGGCAAAAGGAGTGCCTAGGCGAGGTACGAGCAGCAGAAGGAGCCAAGAGAACATGCCGGCGGCCGCCTAGGAGAGGGTTGGCGGTGGTGGCGCCGGAGGAAGAGCTGGAAGATGAGGTAGTGGTCCGTCAATACGCTATGAAGGCGTCGGTGCCATCGTACTCCGACTTGACGGCCTGCCACCCGCCTTCTTTGCCCTCTCTGCCTCCCTACGCCAACTGCCCAAGGAGGCGACCCTTAGAAGTTCAGGGAGCCGGCGACATGGATGATGGGGTCACCGGTGTCGCCCCGGAGCGGCGCACCTAATGTCGGTGTCAAAACAGGCGGATCTCGGGTAGGGGGTCCTGAACTATGCATCTAAGGCTGATGGTAACAGGAGGCAGGGGACACAATGTTTACCCATGTTCGGGCCCTCTCGATGGAGGTAATACCCTACTTCCTGCTTGATTGATCTTGATGATATGAGTATTACAAGAGTTGATCTACCACGAGATCATAGAGGCTAAACCCTAGAAGCTGACCTATGATTATGATTATTGTTGTCCTACGGACTAAACCCTCAGGTATATATAGGCACCGGAGGGGGCTAGGGTTACACAAAGTCGGTTACAGAGAAGGAGATCTACATATCCGAATTGCCAAGCTTGCCTTCCATGCAAAGGAGAGTCCCACCCAAACACAGGACGAAGTCTTCAGTCTTGTAGCTTCATAGTCCAACAGTCTGGCAAAAGTATATAGTCTGGCTGTCCGAGGACCCCCCAATCCAGGACTCCCTCAGTAGGCCCTGAACCAGGCTTCAATGATGAAGAGTCCGGCGCGCAGATTGTCTTCGACATTACAAGGCGGGTTCCTTCTCCGAATACTCCATAGAAGATTTTGGACACAAGGATCGTGTCCGGGTCTGCAAAACAATTTCCACATACCACTGTAGATAGCACAATATTCCACAAATCTAATCTGCTGACAACTTTTCATAGCGTGACATCGCGCTGTGGCCCGGTCCTTATTCAAACCGTTTTTCTCAACCTGCTGCTTCACGTCTTGCGTGGCGGTTTTATTGGCACGTCTTGTCGAAGCAGAGATCGTGTTCCCCTTATCACGGGATTCTCATCAATACGGGTGTGGGTAACCCAACCGTGCATGTTAGTATGACTCCTTGATTTTAGGCAAGTTCCAAACAGCCACGCAGAGGATGCTTGATATTCACCCTCTTTATAAAGCGGCCAAGACCTGTCCTTTTCTTTCCACGCTCGATCCTTTCCTCCTCCTACCTCGAGTTCCAACACCCAAGGCTCAGGCTAAGCACTTCGGACCTTCAACCATGTCTGGATCCAACCTTCAAGGCCGGTGGATGGCCTCCTCCATCACAGAGGAGGACATCAAGAAGCTTAGGGAGGCTAGTTATCTGACCGCCGAAATCCCCTATGGGCTACCTGCTCAAGGGCAGGTTATCCCCACTCCTGAACCCAATGAGAGTGTTGTATTTGTTTCCCACTTCCTCCCAGGGCTAGGCTTTAGTCTTGATCCCTTCGTAAGATGGCTCATGTTCTATTATGGGCTAGATTTCCATGATCTAGCTCCAAATTCCATCCTTCACATCTCGTCGTTTATTGTCGTGTGTGAGGCTTTCCTCTGCATTACCCCACACTTCGGCTTATGGCTCAAGACCTTCCATGTGAAGCCGAAGATGTGACATGCGGAGTGTGGAGGCGCTATAATAAGCAAAGGTGCCGACGCCCTATGGCCAAAGGGGTCCTCCCCGGAGGCGTCCGACTTATGGCAATGGGAGTGGTTCTATATCACAGCACCCCGAGGTACAAAGCGGGCAGCCGCACCAGCCTTCCGCCCGGGCCCTCCGCCCCAACTGGCGTCATGGGTCAACAAAGGGCTGGACTGGGGCTAGTAAATGACGTGCTGACATTGCAAAGCCGCATTCGAGATCTCCTCAAGAGGGATGTCAGTCTCACCAAAGTAATGCAAGTAATGCTAGTTTGCCGGGTCCTGCCATGCCAACGCCGATCTCTCCGTATGTGGGAGTTCAACCCGGAAGGAGCACGAACGATTCAGCACTTCTTTGGCGTGACGCTCAACGGGTGTATGGATTATTCTACGGATCACGAATAAAGTGTCCGGACACCATCGAGGATGCGGGTCTCAAGTGCAACCGTCCAGATACCCAAGTAAGTAATTCTGCTACCGAACATGCCGTCTTTACATTTGTCACAACATCATTCTGAAAAATTACCCTCGCCAAGGACTGGATAAGAAAGGCGGAGAGGATCAGGTGTTCGGCTCCTCTCCCCGAAGGTTCACCGGATCCTGTACTAACCAGGATGCTGGCTCGCGCACCCTATCAAGTGCCATCAGGACAGGACGAGGGGAGGAATAAAGAAGCAGAAAGCGATATTCATACATTACCCATCCAAACCGAGGGAATTAGTGCCTCCATGAAGGAGGAGGATCGGGGAGGTGAATCTAGAATCCCCTCTCCCCACGGGAAGAAAAGGAGCGCTCCTGAAGATTTGGACGCAAAGGCTTCCAAACAAGGGAAGAAACCTTCGCCTGGGGGCCCTGCCCCGGAGGGCGTCCTTATCGCACAGCGTCCGCAAGGGGGCCAGCCATGAACCGAGCTGTACGTGAACAAAAGCACTTTGGTAAATATATCCTGCTTTATCTATGAGAACAATAACCGAGACATATATTTTGCAGTCTGGCTCATAGCCCTTCTCGACAAAGTTCGTCTTCGGGGGATCTTCTTCTAGAGATGATGGAGAGCGAAACAGAAAGCACAAGTGCTCCCTAGGTGGTTTTGGTAATTAATGTCAACATATCTCTTGTTGGACTAACACTTTTATCTAGTATGTTTCAGATAAGTTCAACAATGGAGTGGCATGGACTAAAGGATGTGGGAACTCCTTCAAGATGCTAAGGACAAAGGATTGGCTCAAGCTTCAAGCTCAAGACTCTTCATTTTACATTTTAGTGATCCAAGATCACATTTAGTCTATAGGAAAAGCCAATACTATCAAGAAGGGATGAGGTGTTGCTTAATGAGTTTCTTGCTCCACAGTGCTTAGTGATATGCTCCAAAACCCTCAAATACTTTCCCACTTCCACAAATATGACCTAAACCTAAAGTCAAACTCGGCCATACCGATTCTTTCTATCCGGCGCCACCGAGTTCAGATGTCATAGCCACTGCCACAAACCCTAGACAAATCGGTCTCACCGATAGGGATCTCGGTCTCACCGAGATGGGATTGTAATCTCTCTGTGTATGTCCATTACCAAAATCGGTCTCACCGAGTTTGAGAAATCGGTACTACCAAGATTACAATGCAAACTCTCTGGTTAACTTATTACCAAAATCGGTCTCACCGAGTTTGAGTAATCGGTCCAACCGAGTTTGCCTTACCAACTCTATGGTTAGCTAATTACCAAAATCGGTCTCACCGAGTTTGTGTAATCGGTCTCACCGAGATTACGCTATGCCCTAACCCTAACCATATCGGTCCTACCGAGTTGCATGTCGGTCCCACCGAAAATCCTAACGGTCACTAGGTTTACTAAATCGGCCCGACCAAGTTTGTTGATTCGGTCCTACCGAGTTTGGTAGATTGTGTGTAACGGTTAGATTTTGTGTGGAGGCTATATATACCCCTCCACCTCCTCTTCATTCATGGAGAGAGCCATCGACCGAACCTCAGTTCCGGATACATTTTACGAGAGAGAACTACCTACTCATGTGTTGAGGCCAAGATATTCCATTCCTACCATATGAATCTTGATCTCTAGCCTTCCCCAAGTTGCTTTCCACTCAAATCTTCTTTCCACCAGATCCTAATCCCATGAGAGAGAGTTGAGTATTGGGGAGACTATCATTTGAAGCACAAGAGCAAGGAGTTCATCATCAACGCACCATTTGTCACTTCTTGGAGAGTGGTGTCCCCTAGATTGGCTAGGTGTCACTTGGGAGCCTCTGACAATATTGTGGAGTTGAACCAAGGAGTTTGTAAGGGCAAGGAGATCGCCTACTTCGTGAAGATCTACCGCTAGTGAGGCAAGTCCTTCGTGGGCGACGGCCATGGTTGGATAGACAAGGTTGCTTCTTCGTGGACCCTTCGTGGGTGGAACTCTCCGTGGACTCGCGCAACCATTACCCTTCGTGGGTTGAAGTCTCCATCAACGTGGATGTACGATAGCACCACCTATCGGAACCACGCCAAAAACATCCGTGTCTCCAATTGCGTTTGAATCCTCCAAAACCCTTCCCTTTACATTCTTGCAAGTTGCATGCTTTACTTTCCGCTACTCATATACTCTTTGCATGCTTGCTTGCTATGTGTTGTGAATGTTAAACTTGTGCCTAAACTCCACTTAAACTTAAAGAAGTTAAAAACTTCAACTTTGGTACTTAGTGTCTAATCACCCCCCCTCTAGACACCTCTTCTCAAGGTCCTACAAGTGGTATCAGAGCATAGGTCTCCATTGCCTTGGTTTAATCACCATTGGAGGAAGATGGATGAGTCTACTTTGGGGAGTCTTAGACATAGAGTGCCTATACTTGATGGGGAGTATTTTCATGAGTGGAAAAATGAGATGCTTGTAATTTTCAATCAATATCATTTGAACAAGTACATTGCTAGCCCTTGTGCACCTCATGTTGATCCTATGCATCCTACCCTTGATGAGTCAATTGACATGATCCGCAATCTTAGAACTGCCGAACTTATCATTAGAGTGTTGCCTAGAAACTTGATTGGATGTTTGCCTACTCTTAAGTGTGCCTACCACTACTAGAAAAAGGGCTATAGATGGGATTGACACTAATGGCGCACCAGACAAGTGGTGCGCCATTAGTATATACTAATGGCGCACCACCTTCTGATACGCCATTAGTGTTGAAACTACTAATGGCGCACCTGGCCCAAGATGCGCCATTAGTATCAAATTTTTTTTTGAACTAGTGGGCCTGTCCAAACATACTAATGGCGCATCCGGACGAAGTGCGGCATTACTAGTTGTAACTAGTAATGGCGCACCTGTCAGAAAGTGCGCCACTAATGTCGTTTTTTTTATTTTTTTATTCCTTTTTTTTTGCAAAACTACTAATGGCGCACTGTCCCACGGTGCGCCATTACTAGTTTAAACTAGTAATGGCGCACCGTGGGGGCGCCATTAGTATATTTTTGTTGCAAAACTACTAATGGCGCACCACGGAGGGTGCGCCATTAGTAACTGGATTACTAATGGCGCATTTATGGTTGGTGCGCCATTAGTAAGTGGGCAACAACAAGATATTTTGGGCAGCCTCTCCTCCACACTCACTTTCTCCCCACTTCATTCTCTCCACCGTCTCCTCCTTGTCTCGGTGCCTCCTCTTTTCACCTCATTTCCACCATAGATTCATTCAAATTAAGTGGTTAAATTACCTTGTTTTGATAGGTAAGTAAGGGGAAGCTATATTTATGTTGTTCTCCTACAACAATGTGCACTTGCACTTTTGTGGCCTAGCTAGATCTATGTATGTTAGTGGCGTTGCATATGTTTGTGGTGTTGCATATGTTTTTGTGTTTGGAGGTGTCTTGGTATTTGAAATCGATAGTTGCCAATATTTTGCGGAATGTTGATTCATTTCCGTTTGGCGAAATTTTGGCATTAAGCATTCTTTTGGTCCTATTTTTAGGGAAAGTCATGCCAAATTTTTCTTGGTTCTAAAATATCGTTTTGCTCTACCTCAGAGGTGACCATGGTCCGCACGATGACGAAGGCATCGTGAATAGGTTTTTGAGGTCATGAAGGCGAGATGCTTTAAAAGAACGAGGCGGAGATAAGATGTCCGTGTCGAAGATGCAAGTGAAGAGCCTTATTGCGGACCCAGATTCCGGCAGGTGCGGGACCACCGCTCTTGCGTGGTTTCATGGATGGCTATCGGTGGCAAGGTGATGAAGATGACTACGAAGTCGTCCATGGGGGCGGGCAAGAAATGAGGAAGGGCGACAAGACAACCACCGCGGCTCGGGCGGGCGAGAAGACGAAGAATCCCGGGAGATGATCACGACGGTGATGTTGTACCGATCATCATGTAGAAGATGCAGGACATGATGATGATGCATTTGGAGCAAGCGACGCCGGACCATGGATGGGCTGGGTGCAGGACTCTCATATTCAAGAGCTGCTTCTCAAGCGGACGGATAACGCAAGAGCTGCCGCCGAGAGAAAGCCAAGATGGATCAACAGGTTAGGCGCGGTTACTCCATTGTATGAAGGATGCAGGCCGAGGATACCGCTTTGAAAGTAACGCTCATGGCTCGGAGATGAGGTAAAACACAAAATGACCGACGCATGCTTCGACGAGAACATGTCATTCTGGCACGAACGTCTTCCCAAGGGGAACAAGTGCTTGACCAGTTTGGAGGAGGCGAAGAAAATCGTGTGTCCTCTGGATTTACCGCACGTGAAATACCATGTGTGCATGAGCAATTGCATCATTTATCGGGACGAGCACGCGGAGTCTACCATATGTCCGGTGTGCAGCGTCACTCGATACAAGAAGCGAAAGAAAGCTCCTCGAAAAGTGGTGTGGTACTTTCCGATCACTCCTCGTCTGCAGTGGTATTTCGCGGACCCTAAGGTAGCAAAGCTCCTGCGTTGGCACGCGGATAGGGAGGAGAAGAAGCGAGAAGATGACGCAAATGATCCGGAGATAGATAAAAAAGACAAGACGCTGAGTCACCCTAAGGATGCGAGCGGTGTAGCGTTGAACTTCGAATACCGAATTTGGGAGCGATCCAAGGAACATCATCTGGGCGCGAGCACCGATGGAGTCAATCCGTTTGAGCAGCGAGAAGCACACATAGCACTTGGCCTGTGTTTGTGAGGATGTACAACCTTCCCCCTGGTTGTGCATGAAGAGGAAGTACATTCACATGAGTATGCTAATTGAAGGGCGAAACAACCAGGAACAACATCAATCATGTCTGGGGCTCTTTGAAGAGGAGCTTGACAAGCTGTGGAAAACGCCAGCCAATACGTGGGGCGCCGCAGAGAAAGAATATTTCCCTATGAGAGCCGCCTTTGCTCACGGCGGTGCACGACTATCTCGATTCTGGATATCTCATGGGGCAGGTAGTCCACGGATTTTCTGGATGCGTAAGGTGCATGGATGACACAACGTATCGCCAGCTAGATAGAGATCTCGGGTCTTCGAAAACCATGTTCATGGGACATCGAAGGTGGCTTCGCGACGATGACCCGTGGAGGAAACGCAAGGATCTGTTCGATGGTGAAACCGAACCCAGAAAACGCCCGTGTACGAGGAGCGGCGAGAAATAGACAAGCTGTTGAAAATTGGAAAGACTACCCACCGGGAAAGAAGCAAAAGGCGCCAGAGCCAGGAAAGAAGCGAAAGGCGCCAGAGCCGCTGCTGAAGGTATGGAAAACGAGGTTTGTTTTCTGGGACTTGCCGTACTGGAAGATCCACCATGTGCCTCACAGCCTTGATGTCATGCATATCACGAAGAACGTGTGCGGGAGTCTGCTTGGTACCCTGCTCAACATGCCAGAGAGGACCAAAGATGGGCATAAAGCAAGGGCAGACTTGAAATCAATGGGCATCAGGCAGGAGCTTCACGCTAATGATGATGATGATGATTATGATGAGGCGGGACCACGAAAGTCGTCGCAAAGGCAAAAAGGCCAAGAAGACCGGAAATGACTACCCTCCCGCGTGCTTCACTCTAAGTCGAGGAGGAGATCGAGCAGTTTTCACCTGCCTCCTAGGAGTAAAACTTCCTTCTGATTCTGCTGGGAAGATAGCGAGATACCTAGACCCAGTGAAGCGAAGTTCGATGGGATGAAGTCTCACGGTATCACGTCTTGATGACACGATATACTTCAAGTTGAAATCCATTGGGATCATGGGCGCGACGTCAAGTGAAATGCTATTTGCCCTATGCAAATTTTTTCGACGTCATCTCTCGAAAGTCGATTGGCGTGAGGCAACTCGAAGGCTACAGAAGAGATCGTCGTGATACTATGCGAGCTTGAGATGTACTTCCGCCCGCATTCTTGACGTTATGGTGCATCTGCTGGTCCATATAGTGGAGGATATCATCCAACTCGGGCCGACGTTCCTGCACAAAGATGATGCCGTTCGAAAGGATGAATGGTGTCATCAAAGGATATGTTCGCAACATGTCACGTCCAGAGGAAGTATAGCCAGGGCTTTCTCCGAAGAGTGAATCTCCTCTTCGCACGAATTATCTAGGCATCAAGAACCCGTTGGTCTGCCCGTCAGCGAGCACCTCGGCGGGCTCGCTGGATGGGGTCACCGTGAGGGTCACCGCGAAATGCATGTCGACTTAGAGGGTCGACTCGCCGACTTTGAAAGAGCAAACCTAGTCGCGCTACAACACATAGGCGTGGTCGATCCTTGGGTGGTAGAGCACAAAACCTTTATTAAGAAGGCGTTACAATGACCGAGGCCAACAGAGGACGGATGGAGATATAATCAAAGAGCACAACTCATGTTTCACGCGTTGGTTCAAGCAGAAGCTTTTGTCGTACCCTTTACATGAGGATTCTTCCGCGGAAGAACAACTCATATTCGCCTTGTCACAGGGTGCCGAGCACAACCTGATGACATATGAGGTGTACGATATCAACGGCTACACATTCTACACCGAGGCCAAGGACATGAAGAGCGATGGTTATCAGAACTCCGGGGTAACGATGGAATCCTACACCGGTAATGACAAGGACAGATACTACGGAAGGATCGAGGAGATCTGGGAGCTGAGCTACGCTGGAGAGAAGGTCCCGATGTTCCGTGTCAGATGGGCGAAGAGCGTCCTAAAAGAAGACCGGTATTTCACCACCATGGTTATACCCGAAGCCAAATCCAAGACCGCGGGCGCAAACGTCACCACGAAAAATGAGCCATGGGTACTGGCTTCCCAAGTTGACCAATGCTTCTTCATTACCGACCTGTCAAAGCCCAGTCGTGTTGTCGTGAGGAGAGGCAAAAGGAAGATCATCGGAATGGATGGAGTAGCCAATGAGCAAGACTTGACAAGTCTGGCGACCGAGGATTGAACATGGCGACGATGATGAAGTAGCAGCATACACCACAAGAAGAAGCAGGACCACCCTACCTAAAGGACGTCCGTTCCACAGAAGAACTCCATTTGCGAAAAAGAAGGGCAAGAAGATTGTGAACAGATAGCTAGCTAAGATCGATTGTATTTAAATCGTAGCCTTCATTTCTCGATTGTATTTCATGGGCACTTTTTGAACTATCATGAATATTTTCAAATTTCATGGACACTCGATCTCGATCCCCCTACATCTCAATCGCTATCCCACCTCGCCAGATCTGGTCCCCCTCGCCACCGAGCAGCCCCCGGTCCACCGGCCAGAGCCGCCGACCCCCCGCACCCTCGATTCCCCTACTCAACCGCCGCCGCCGACCCCCCGCACCCCTCCCCTACTCAACCGCCGCCGCCGACCCCCCGCACCCCTCCCCTACTCAACCGCCGCCACCGACCCCCCGCACCCCCCGCACCCTCTCCCCCGCTCCACCGGCATTACTGTTTGATGATATTTTTAAAAAAATTATTACTGTCTTATAAAAAAATATTACTGTTATCATTTAAACAAGTTTGAACAAATTTAAACACAAATAAGTATCAAACAACATTTTAAATGAAAAAAAATTGTGGAGCCTGGGAATTGAACCCAGGACCTCCTGGTGTGAGAACTGGCTGCTGACCAGTCGAGCTAGTAGAGGGAGTTGATGTGGATCAGGTCAGGTGGAATATAACCTGTTGGCTCGAGCAGAAAAAAAATACTAATGGCGCACCAGGGTGAGGTGCGCCATTAGTGTGGATGATACTTATAGGCGCCGAGGGGTGGTGCGCTCGCGCCATTAGTAATTTTTTTCGCCCCATCCATAGTTCCTCCCCGGCGCGGCCCACCTCTCTCCCTCGCCCTCGATCCCCTCTCTCTCCCTCGCCCTCGCCCTCGATCCCCTTCCCCGACGCCGCTGCCCCGCCGCCTCGACGCCGCCCCGACGCCGCTGCCCCGCCGCCTCGAGGCCGCCCGAGCGCTGCTGCCCGCCGCCTCGAGGCCGCCGCCTCGACGCCGCCCAGCCGCTGCCCGCCGCCCAGCGCCGCTGCCCCGCCGCCTCGACGCTGCCCCGCCGCCTCCGTCCCCCATCGTCGCCGCCACTCGCTTCCTCCGCAGTGCACACATCTTCCGCCAGAAGTTATCGCCCTACCTCTGCCGCCGGACGCCGCCCCCCTCGATCTTTCCTCTCCAATCCCCTCGCCGCTCACTCTCTTCTCCGCGCCGCCGCCGCCTCCGCCTCCGCCTCCTGTAGCTCCCACCCGACGCCGTCCTCCCCGCGGATCCCCGTCGCCGGCTTCCTGCGCCCCTACCCCCACCAGACGCCGGCTTCCCCGAAGTGCTCGCACGCCCCCCTCCGCTCCCGGCCTCGCTGTCCCCGTCGAGCAGTGAATCCTCCCGTCGCCAGGTAAGGTTCCATCCTCTTCAGTTTTTCTCTTGCTGGTTTTGTTGCACGAGTTCTGCAATTCCATCAAGCCCTAGGTTCCAGGATGTATGGGGGCGGAGGGGAAGATGAAATTTGATGTAAAGTTAAATCTGTGATCTTTGCTCTCTGCGGGAGTTTCCATGGTTGTGAACTGTGATGATGCTCTCTGCGATAGTTTCCATAATTGTGAATATGAAGTTACTATTTGTGATTAATTTCCTTGTATGGCCATGCTATGTACTCCCTCCGTTCCTAAATACTGTATACGTCTTTCTAGAGATTTCAATACGGACTACATAGGGATGTCGTAGTTTAGGGTGTAGATTCGCTGATTTCGCTCCGTATGTAGTTGTAGTCCATATCTCCCTCTGCCTCATTTCGCTCTAGTTTGTTATGGTATACTAGTTGTCAAATTCCTAGCATCTCCCAGCCAATGCAGCATGTGAACAATAATTGAATGTTTTGCTCAGGCTTCAGTTCTTATGCCATTTTTTCTTCAGAAGGCTACATTGTGGGGCTCATCTTCAAGAGACAATCCACCTAACCTGCTTGCTGCAACCTCTCAGGTGAGTTTCTTTGCCCCACTCAAGTCCAGAGGCCCTCCATATGTGTGGATGTCATGAATATGTAGAGATGCCTCCTTATGTTTGGCACTGATTTTTTATATTGTCTGATTTGGTTGGTTACTAGGATTCTTGCTCCCAACGACTCAGCTTCCAGCAGCGGCGCAGTGATCCCCTTTCCGTGCTTGTCACTGCATCCTCCACCAGTTGGTGAGTCGACCACAACTTTGATCTGTTCTATTTATGGCGGTATCTATCTTTATTATGTGTACTGCCATTGAATTGGTTCTATGATTCTTCCTTTCTTTGGATCTATTTACGACATAGCTTAACAATTTGTAGTCGGTAGATATAACTATGCAAATGGTATAACTGGGCTTGATACTTGAACCAACAAACAACCACCTACTGGCAAAACACAAGTAGATAGATTTAGCAGGGCAAAGGGTATCATTTTCATACCATACTTCATAGCATTCTTCTTTAACAACATTTAGCTGTGCCCTGTGCACCACGTTGATCACATGTTAAACAGGACTAATAACTAGTTCATGAGCAAGTTAACATGCCTACATACCGTCTATGTCACGAGTGAAAACTGAGCTCAAATTCTATATTTCTATTGACTGGGCAGAGGTTTTGAGCAAGACAAAAAAGAAAACTGAGTGTTTTGCTGCAACTCAAGTTCCCAGCAGAGCCCATGCAATGATTTGCTTTGTTGTGATGGAGGCTTTTTTTGCCTTGTCCACCCAAGAGGCCCTTGAGTTTGCTGGAATGTCGATTAACTTCCGTTCCAGCAAATTCGGGTACTCCATATGTCCTATTTTTAGCAAAGGTCATGCTGAAATTTTCCGTGAATTTTAGCATGACTTTGCAAAAAATAGGACATATGGGGTACTTGTGACTAATGATGAAAGCTTAGGCTTTTAGGGTGCCTCGGCGTCGAAAAAACCTCAATGATAAAAGCTTAGCTTTTAGGATGCCTCGGTGTCGACAAACCCTAAACAATAACCAACTTTTTGACCAAACTTTGTTCCTATTTAGAGAGAAACATGGCCAACAACGATGAGGCCGGGGGTTCGGGCGGCAAGGCATTCTGGGAGCTTTCCCAGGAGATGGAGGACCAACCTCAGTTGTATGAGGACGCCGCCTTCCCCGTCGATCCTGAGACCACTGATGGTACCGCCGAGGATGACCCCACTGATGCCACCACTGATGGTGCCGCCGAGGATGCCACCACTGATGATGGCGGCGCACGCACAGATGGCAGCCAACCGAAGAGGCAACGGAAGGACCGGCGCCCGATCGTGCTCCTCACCCTCAAGGAGGAAGTTCTTGAAGTGGACTCCAACGGAATCCAACGGCGCCGAACGAATAGTCAAGGGGTACTCGCTTCAGCTCGGGTGCATTCTCCGGAGCACCGTCTTGATCAACACCGAGAACCTGAGGCATCCTGGCTGAGGGAATTTGTGCAACCTCCTCTTCACGAAGCTGCACGAATGATACAAGTTCCCCACTGAATTTGCAAACACAAGCCTCAAAGGGAATAAAGGGAACAATGCTGCCCTCACGAAGATGAGCAAGGCCCTGTCTACTTGGAAAAGCAATGTGAAGAGAATGATCGAGAAAGGTGAGAGTTATCAGAAGATCAAGGAGAAAAATCCTTCGATCACCGAAGATGACTACAACGACTTCAAGATCAATTGCTCGAGCACCGCAAACTCCCAATCAAGTGAGTGGGGAAACAAATGCGGAGCTGAACATAGGGGAACACACACTCGGTCCGGCGGTTCTGAGTGGCGGAGCCTATATGGGACAAGGAGGAGGCGGACCGTGCGAGCAAGGCCTACCGCCCTCTTCGATAAATATGGTGACAAGCAGGCCAGAACTTTGTCGGGGCCGGTACAAGAAGGACCGAAAACAAAGGAGCTTACCACGGATCCGAAGATCAGGTAGCTTGAGCTTGTTCTGGTAAGGAATACACCCCCGCGTAATTAGCTCCATATGGTTGCATTCTAATTAATGAAGCCAAATTTCTAAATGGTTCACATTCCTTCCGTAGGCGAATGAAAGCAGTAGCGCGGGGTCGACTAAGAGCAACCCTTGGGACACCACTCTAAATAGGGCGTTGAATGTAATGAAGAACAAGGATAAGCTCAGTAAGCCGACGTCAGCTGGTCGTGTGGCTGGCAAAGGCTTGTCGACAAAATGGGGGTCATACTATATCGCTGGTGTGCGGAAGGAGAAAAAGACCAGCTCGCAAAGCCAGGCGCGCGAGGTTCAAGAACTCCAGGCACAGGTGGCGCGTATTCCGGAGATTGTCCAAGAGCAAGTGGAACAACGACTCGGAGCGACGATCACCGCCATTGTGCCTACCTTGATCTCGGGGTTGAGTGCGTGGATTGCGGGCGGCCAACAGGGGCCGCCCCCGATTCCTAACTTCACGGCCAGCAACTCGCATAATGCGATGGCGGGGCCATTGGTGCCTCCGGCGGAGGCGGCATTGGTGTCTCCGACGCCGGCACGGGAGCTTAATGCACCCGGGTGTACGCCGGCCGGCACCTCTGCAGCAAGCGGCCCCTCCGTCAATTGCATGCCCGCCGTTGGCGGTGCCTCGACATTAGCCGAGCTCGACGCCATCATCACGGTAACTAATTAAGCCTCTCTTGGCCGAGGACTTCATCTCCTTGCCTTTGACTGGGCATCCCTGATGCCCTACATGTTCGCGGTATGCCGACGTTCCGCACTCTCCTCCACTTCATGAACAACGAGTTGGTCGATGTCGCCAAGGGCAAAATCATTCAACCGGCAACCCTTGTTCCACGGTACCCGATGCCACCCAACTTGTTTAGGGTTCAACTGGTTGGTGCTGCCGAGCTGCGACGAGTTGTTACCTCGATTCGACCCGTCGGGGCCGGCGATGATGACGTGATGACCCTCGGCGCTGCTGAGCTGGCCCTGCTTTGGCGAAGAGCCAGATTCGTTTGAGGCGGGGACACCACCCCAAAGACAACACCGCCCGATCGTGCGGCGCCAAGTCGGCCCCATGGCAAGACCGCCGCCAGCGGTGCGGACATCCCTATGCCATGGATCCAAACATGCATATGGCACAGGATCAGAACGACGATGATGACGACGACGATACATTTGGCAACGTCGATCAAGACATTGCCGATCATGGAGTGCGATGGCGACTTCATGGGGCCTCCTTCTCAAGAACCCAACCTAACAAAAGACGTGTGCGATCTAGCTGGTACCGCGGAGAAGCCAAGTTACAACAGCGCCGTCGGCGTTCAGCTCTCGGAGACGCCTCCGGTGCCGACTTCACCGAAGTCGGATAGGCGAGGTGCGAAATATTATCAGCCCCAACACACTCAAGAAGGCGGTCTGTGAGCAGAACTCGGTCCCATTACAGAGAAGAAGAAGGCACGCAAAAGAAAGACTAAGAAGGGTGCGAGCGATCGGCACCGAAATGCGATCCATGCTCGGGGCGGGCCACCTTCACCTAAGGATATCTCGAGGAGGGTGCATGTGGCGGGTAGGGCGATGCTACCGACAAATATGCTCAATGCTGCAACCGGTGCTATCACGGAGACTGCATGATGTGTTCTTTCTTTGGAGAAGCGGCATCTCGAGAGAAGGATGTGGCATACTCGGTTTCGCGGCCAAGGTGCGGAGGGCAAGGGCTTTGTGGATAACTCCATCGGGCGTACGATCGTCCTGCGTTTTGATGACATCCACGCTATGTTGAACCTTCATCCGCTGCACTACACCTTCGTTCGGCTATTTTCGCTGAGTATGGAGATGCAGATCATTCGCGACAAGACCCCGGACATCGTGATAGTCGACCCCTTCTACATGCGTGCCAAGATCTTGGGCAGGGCTGGGGACTGGCAAGTCGCGAGTTCTTACCTCGAAGGCGTCATTCTGGCAAACCAATATAAGGATAACTTCCTCGTGCCTTACTTTCCCGAGTAAGTCCTCCCCTCAACCGGCCCGTAACATATGAATTCTTAGATTTCGATCATTTTTCTTTTAACATTCCATGTTTTCTGCAGTGACACACATTGCGGGCTCATCCTCCTAAGTCCCAAATGTTCCATGGCCACGTATTTCGACCCGGACCATCAGTCGAACGTAGACTACACAAATGTCAAGAAGGTTCTTGATGATGTTCTCCCCGGCTACGCCAAATCTGGAGGCACCTTCACCAAGCCTATTCGTAAATCACGGCAAGCACGTGTTCTCCCACAATCTGACGTTACGCTCGTCAAGCGGCCGCTTTGTGATCGAAGGGGTGCCTACTATGCCATCCATCACATGCGGCGATCGTGCGGGACCATCATCAACTTCCGCTACCGAGTAAACTCAAAGATTGGGCAAAGAGCATTTCGGCAATCCAGGGCGCGGACCTCAGACAAGAATTCTTTCGCATCCAATGGAGTTTGCGGAAATCATCCATCAAGATGTCCTTCGTACCTCGGGCAGTTCTACCTCAACAATCAACCGTCCAACGGTGACATCGACACAATGCTACAAATGCAGGTGACAACGACCGTTATTACATGACTCCCACGATGAGCGGTGGCTTCATCCATGCTCCGGTCCCTTGAGTCGAGTCGAAAGCGGTGATCTTGTGTCTGGTTACGAAACATCGATTGGCTCGTGTTGTAATTAAACTTTAATGAACTTGTAGTATGTCTCTTTGGTTTGAGAGTCGTTCAACTTAGATGTAATCGATGCTATTAATGTCTTGCTTTTCTCTTGATCGTTACATTGCATACTTATATATTGCTTATGTATTGTCTGTGAATTGGTACTAACGTTTACGTTTGGCTAGTGCATAGCGATGCCGGCGTATGTCGTGTACAAGGGTAAGGTTCCCGAGTCTCTGACGATCGGGAGGAGTGTCGGAGACAGGTTCACCGATTCAGCGATAACAGTTACAAAGGGTACACTACTAGGGTCGAGGCGAATCTAGATCGCCCGCTATCTAGCGGGAGAGGGAGGGCGTTGGAGGAACCGGATGAAGACGAGTTTCATCGTGATGATGCTCATCGTGATGACCGCAGCCCTCTTCTATGTGATGGTAGTTTAGATGATCGATATCGACTTGTAATGTGATGACAAACTCGTTACTCGCGGTCTCGAGACTTGTAATATAATGTTCTATCTTTGTTCGGTCTTTTCAATTCGGAGACTAATATGATGAATTGTATTCGAGACTAATATGATGAATTGTATTCAAAGACTAATCTTCTATTGTATTCGATGAATCTGTTGTTGATGTGTCTGTCTATATTTTGTCCAATTATACATTTTGTAACCTGTGCAAAAACAGAAAATAAAAATAAAAAAACTAATATTCATACTAATGGCACATCACATCACGATGCGCCATTAGTATGACAAAGTATACTAATGGCGCATCACTAAAAAGTCGCCATTAGTATCTTAGAGGTTACTAATGGCGCATCTTGTTGCTCTGCGCCATTAGTATGCCAGAACACCTGGGTATACATGGCCCTTGGGAGGCATACTAATGGCGCACTTATGTATACACTAATGGCGCATCAGAGGTGCGCCATTAGTATAT
The DNA here is from genome assembly GCA_021437245.1 of Aegilops speltoides. NCBI lineage: Eukaryota > Viridiplantae > Streptophyta > Magnoliopsida > Poales > Poaceae > Aegilops > Aegilops speltoides. Next base: position 420,880,310 of record CM038143.1, on the reverse strand, counting down.
CAGATACTAATGGCGCACCAGGGGGTGCGCCATTAGTAAAATATACTAATGGTGTGGCACTAATGGCGCACCACTAATGCGCCATTAATGGCAAAATTAGGTGCGCCATTAGTAGGCCTTTTCCTAGTAGTGTACACTATATGGAAATTTCTTGAGGAACGCTTTCCAAATTATTCCTTCAAAAATCTAGATGAAATTCTCCATAAGTCTATTGCTTTGAGTAAAATGAATTCTAGTGATCCTATGTTTGGTGATTGTTTGTTTGAGCTACAAACCTTATGCGTGCCAAAGGAGATGTTGGAATTATTAGTGATATTATTTCCGAAGCTATAAAAATTCATAAGCAAGACCATTATCAAACTCACTCTAACGAATCACCCTCTCTAGGATTTGATCCACCACATGACGATGTTGAACATGGATACTATGATGAAGATGATGATAGTGACTTTGATCTTGATGATGCAATGAGACATTTTGGTCTTATGGCAAATCTTCGGGGATATATGTCAGGAGGAAAGGAATGGGTTCTTGATAGTGGATGTACCGATCACATGATCGGAGATAAAGACATGTTTCAGGAGCTCGCTGAAAATGATGGTCCTCGAAAGTATGTCACTTTCGGTGACAACTCAAAGGTTAAGGTGATTGGCCTCGGTAAGGTGGCCATATCACACGATAGCTCCATACAAAATGTCATGCTCGTTGAATCTCTTGGATACAACTTACTTTCGGTATCTAGACTTGCTGATTTCGGTTTCAATGTCCTATTTACTGAAGTAGATTGCCAAGTGTTTCGTAGAGATAATCATAAAATGGTCTTTACCGGTGTGCGTAGAGGTGATCTATACATTGTTGATTTCACTAAAAAGGCTCAACCTAAAACTTGCTTCATTGCTAAATCCTCAAAAGGTTGCGTATGGTATAGACGACTAGGTCATGTTGGTATGCGAAACCTTGACAAGCATATTAAAGGGAAGCATAGCCTTGGTGTTAACGATGTCATATTTGATAAGGATAGACTTTGCAGTGCTTATCAAGCAGGTAAACAGGTTGGGGGAAGGCATCCCGTGAAGAACATCATGACCACAAGAAGGCCACTCGAGCTAATTCACATGGATCTTTTTGGTCCCAACTCTTACAAGAGTCTCGGTGGAAATTCTTTTGCTCTAGCTATAGTTGATGATTTTTCAAGATTTACGTGGGTGTTCTTTCTCGATGATAAATCGCAGGTCCAGAAGATCTTCAAAAACTTTGCTAGGAAGGCCCAAAATCAATTTGAAGTGAAGATCAAGAAGGTTCGCAGCGACAACGGAACGGAGTTCAATAACGCAAATGTGGACACCTTTCTTGACGAAGAAGGGATTTCACACGAGTTCTCGGCTACGTACACACCTTAACAAAATGGAGTTGTTGAGAGGAAGAACCGGACGCTCATCGAAATGGCGAGAACGATGCTTGATGAGTACAAGACACCGAAGCACTTTTGGGCAGAGGCGGTTGAGACAGCTTGTCATGCAACAAATCGCTTGTATCTTCACAAGCTACTCGGCAAGACGGCATACGAGCTCCTCACCGGTAACAAACCCCAAGTTGGATATTTTCGAGTATTTGGCTCAAAGTGCTACATTCTTGATAAGCATCATCGTTCTAAATTTCCTCCTAAGTCTCATGAAGGTTTCCTACTAGGTTATGGCTCAAACTCTCACAGTTACCGTGTCTACAACAATTTCACCCGAAAGTTTGAAGAGATGGTAGATGTGAAGCTTGATGAACCTAACGGCTCGCAAGTAGAGCAATTGCCAATTGATGTAGGAGACAAAGATCCTTTGGAAGAAATCCAAGACTTGTCTATTGGCAAGGTCCGTCCAATGGAGGTGAAGGAGAATACCTCGTCCATCCAAGTGGAAGCTTCTACCTCACGACAAGGTGAACCAAGAGTTGATATGGAAGCATCCACAAGTGGGACACACCAAGATGAAGAAAACAAGGAAGTTCATCAAGATGAACGTCAACAACCTCCTTCTCCACCACGACAAGGAAACGACAACGCCAACAATGAAAAAGGCCAAGAAGAAGAACAAGATGAAGAAGAAGTTCAACCAAGAACCAAGCAAAAGCTCTCACGAGTTCGACAAGAATTGCTAAATACCATCCCGTCGAGAAAATCTACAATGATATTCAAACCGGGAGAATCACTCGCTCTAAAACTCGTTTAGCTAACTTTTGTGAAAACTATTCTTTCATCTCTAGCATTGAACCTATGAAGGTCGAAGAAGCATTGGAAGATCCGGATTGGATATATGCTATGCATGAAGAGCTACACAACTTTGAGAGGAACCAAGTTTGGACATTGGTTGAGAAGCCCGACAACAACCACAACATCATCGGTACCAAATGGGTGTTTCGCAACAAGCAAGATGAAGATGGACAGGTAGTTCACAACAAAGCATGTCTCATCGCCCAAGGCTACACACAAGTCACAGGTATGGACTATGGTGAGACTTACGCTCCCATTGCTAGACTTGAGTCCATTCGCATCTTACTTGCCTATGCTAATCACCATGACATCACCTTGTACCAAATGGACATTAAAAGTGCTTTTCTAAATGGTGAAATAGAGGAGGAAGTTTATGTTAAGCAACCTCCCGACTTTGTCAATCCTAAGAAACCCAAACATGTTTACAAACTTCACAAAGCTCTTTATGGTCTTAAACAAGCTCCTAGAGCGTGGTATAAATGCTTGACCAAGTTCCTTATTGAAAAAGGCTTTGAAATTGGGAAAATTGATTCCACACTTTTTACTAAAAGGGTTAATGGGGAACTATTTGTGTGCCAAATCTATGTTGATGATATTATATTTGGTTCAACTAACCCTCATTTTAGTGAAAAGTTTGGGAAGCTAATGTCGGAGAAGTTTGAGATGTCTATGATGAGTGAACTCAAATTCTTTCTTGGGTTGCAAATCAAGCAAACTAAGGAAGGTACTTTTGTTTCTCAAACGAAGTACACCAAGGACTTATTCAAGAAGTTCCATATGCAAGAATGCAAAGGTATGACTACACCCATTCCTACTAGTGGACATCTTGACCTGACCAAAGATGATGAACCGGTCGATCAAAATATTTATCGCTCTATGATTGGTTCATTGTTATATCTATGTTCTTCACGTCCCGATATCATGCTAAGTGTGTGCATGTGTGCACGATATCAAGCTGCTCCTAAAGAATGTCATCTTAAGGCCGTGAAAAGGATAGTGAGATACTTAATCCATACACCAAATTTTGGCATTTGGTATCCTAAGAGGGCCTCTTTCGATCTTGTTGGCTACTCCGACTCGGACTATGCCGGAGACAAGGTTGAAAGAAAGTCCACTTCGGGTACTTGTCAATTTCTTGGTAGATCTCTTGTGTCTTGGTCTTCCAAGAAACAAAACTCGGTATCCTTATCCACCGCCGAAGCGGAATACATTGCCGCTGGTTCATGTTGTGCTCAATTACTTTGGATGACCCAAACTCTTAAAGATTATGGGATATATGTGAAACATGTTCCATTTGTTTGTGACAATGAAAGTGCTATCAAAATTGGTCATAATCCCGTACAACATTCTCGAACTAAGCATATTGAAGTTCGTCATCATTTCATTCGAGATCATGTTGCTAAGGGTGACATTAATCTTAAGCATGTTTGCACCGAAAAACAATTAGCGGATATATTCACTAAACCTCTTGATGAGAAAGTGTTTTGCAGGTTAAGAGGAGAATTGAACATCATTGATGCTCCAAACTTGGAGTAGAAACTCCATTGGACACATGCAAGACATGAGCTTATGACTAATCCTTAATATTTCTCTTATGATGAAAATCTTATGTCTTGGATATATTTGCATCTTGCATGTTATATAACCCATGTAGGTACTTGGTTGGATCAAATTCCATGAGATTGTAATCTACTCACATCTTGAGCAATCTCTACATCACCAAGTCTCTACACTATGGTGGTTGAAGACAAGGAAGCACGGAAGCATTCAAACATATCCTTTGACAAATTCTATGTTGAGCTTCAAGATTGTCATTTTTGGATACACAAGTGCTCTTCCTTGCAAGAACTAACCCATGTAGGTAGATGGACTCAAATTCCAAGTGGTGCTCCCAATTCTTGATGAGCTACATCAACCTTGAGCAACCCACACAAGTTCAACTACATGTTCAACACCACCAACCAAGGTATGTTATTCCATCTTAGAGAAGCTTTACTCCAAGTCATGAGCTAAAGCAACTCGGCAAGATGTGAATACATCAAGATGCTTAAACAAAAAATGTCAACCCCATTTTCAGCTTAAACGATGAGTATGACCTATGATCAAGTGATCTCACTTGACTCCTAAGTCAATATACTCTAACATAGGTGACTTTGTCGCCGACCATCTCTAGATGAAGTTCTCTTGTGTTCTTTTCTGTGTTTTTGCATTTGTCTCATGCATATTTGTTTCCCCTTTGAAAAAAAACTTCATCTAGATTTCTTTCTGTTTGCTCTGCTTTTTCTGCATCCAATTCATTGCATATCATTCAGTAAATTCCTTGCAAATCTTTGTGAGATTTTACTAGTCTAGTGAGCTGAGGTGACAAGTGTTTTCTCTGCAATGAACTCGGTTTCACCGATTTGTTGTTTTTGGTCCAACCGAATCCTTTCGGTACAACCGAAGCATACCACTCGGTGCCACCGATTTCACAACAGGAAAAACAGTTTGCCACTTATTCTGTGTTTCTTCTGATCCAGCTCCACTCAATGAATCTTGTCCTCTACAAGCATCACATTTATATAAATGCTTTGTACTGTGACTCAAGGATCAAACCCTTCTTGGAAATTGATGTCAAAGGGGGAGAGAGATATCACATCAAAGCTTATCACTTAGAGAGATCACATCAGAGAGAGAGAGAGTATCACCTCCTCACGGGGAGAAAAAGATCTCTTGGGGGAGAGAATACTCAAGTAGAAAGTATTTCTCAAGGATCCCAGATGCTTGGTGTTCAAGAGGAGAGATTCCACATGTCTTCTTGAGGGGAAAGACATGTTCATATGTGCTTACTTGCATAAGCTCTGTTCATTTATATCTTTCAGCTCTAATTTTCTGTTCCCTATCTTCTCCTAGTATCCCATGCTAGATTCAGGGGGAGCAAGACATCTAAGGGAAAGAAATCATTTAAATTCATTGCATATCTTTACTCTTGGGGACATGTCTAATCCAATGTGGTACTTAGTACTCACTCTCTACATGTCATCCCAGTCTTGGTATTCTTGTGGTTTCTTCTGTTTGCTCTGGCTAGTAGATGTACCTATGTTATCTAACCTTGTTTACGCAGGTTCATTCCATCCTAATCCAACTCAAGACTACAAGGTAAGTATATGCATCACAATCATGTGTATGAGGAATTCTTGCTGATGTACATACTGTTTGCAAGAAGGACACATGAGCATGAAGGTATTTTCTTTAATATTCTTTGCTCTGATGCATATGGCCAAGATACATGTAACACATTGCCTACTCTATCATGGTTATGCTCTCACATGCTTTTATATTCCATATTCACATGATTGCATACATGTAGGGGGAGCCTATGCTTGTTACATGTCTTTCCAAAGCTTTACTTGCTATTCTCTATATCTTTATCTAAAGCTTTGATGTATGTTGTCATCAATTACCAAAAAGGGGGAGACTAAAAGCACAAGTGCTCCCTAGGTGGTTTTGGTAATTAATGTCAACATATCTCTTGTTGGACTAACACTTTTATCTAGTATATTTCAGATAAGTTCAACAATGGAGTGGCATGGACTAAAGGATGTGCGAACTCCTTCAAGATGCTAAGGACAAAGGATTGGCTCAGGCTTCAAGCTCAAGACTCTTCATTTTACATTTTAGTGATCCAAGATCACATTGAGTCTATAGGAAAAGCCAATACTATCAAGAAGGGATGAGGTGTTGCTTAATGAGTTTCTTGCTCCACAGTGCTTAGTGATATGCTCCAAAACCCTCAACTACTTTCCCACTTCCACACATATGACCTAAACGTAAAGTCAAACTCGGCCATACCGATTCTTTCTATCCGGCGCCACCGAGTTCAGATGTCATAGCCACTGCCACAAACCCTAGACAAATCGGTCTCACCGATAGGGATCTCGGTCTCACCAAGATGGGATTGTAATCTCTCTGTGTATGTCCATTACCAAAATCGGTCTCACCGAGTTTGAGCAATCGGTACTACCAAGATTACAATGCAAACTCTCTGGTTAACTTATCACCAAAATCGGTCTCACCGAGTTTGAGTAATCGGTCCAACCGAGTTTGCCTGACCAACTCTCTGGTTAGATAATTACCAAAATCGGTCTCACCGAGTTTGTGTAATCGGTCTCACCGAGATTAGTTATGCCCTAACCCTAACCATATCGGTCCTACCGAGTTGCATGTCGGTCCCATCGAAAATCCTAATGTCTCTAGGTTTACTAAATCGGTCCGACCGAGTTTGTTGATTCGGCCTCACCGAGTTTGGTAGATTGTGTGTAACGGTTAGATTTTGTGTGGAGGCTATATATACCCTCCACCTCCTCTTCATTCGTGGAGAGAGCCATCAGACTGAACCTACACTTCCAACATACATTTTCTGGGAGAGAACTACCTACTCATGTGTTGAGGCCAAGATATTCCATTCCTACCATATGAATCTTGATCTCTAGCCTTCCCCAAGTTGCTTTCCACTTAAATATTCTTTCCACCAGATCCAAATCCCATGAGAGAGGGTTGAGTGTTGGGGAGACTATCATTTGAAGCATAAGAGCAAGGAGTTCATCATCAACGCACCATTTGTTACTTCTTGGAGAGTGGTGTCTCCTAGATTGGCTAGGTGTCACTTGGGAGCCTCCGACAAGATTGTGGAGTTGAACCAAGGAGTTTGTAAGTGTAGGATCGAAAGTATGTCTAGAGGGGGGGTGATTAGACTACTTGACAATATAAAAATTCTGCCTTTTGACAAAGAACAGTTTTTGACAGATTCACAACTATGATCAAGTCAAGCATCACCCTACACATGCAATTCTAGAGTATAGGCAGCGGAAAGTAAATTGCACATGTAGTAAAGAGAGGTGGAGAAGAGCAAACGCAATTTTGGAGACGCGGTGATTTTTCTCGTGGTTCCGATAGGTGGTGCTATCGTACTTCCACGTTGATGGAGACTTCAACCCACGGAGGGTAACGGCTGCGAGAGTCCACGGAGGGCTCCACCCACGAAGGGTCCACGAAGAAGCAACCTTGTCTATTCCATCATGGCCTACGCCCACGGAGGGCTAGCCTTACTCGGGGTAGATCTTCACGAAGTAGGCGATCTCCTTGCCCTTACAAACTTCTTGGTTCAACTCCACATCTCGACGGAGGCTCCCAAGCGACACCTAACCAATCTAGGAGGCACCACCCTCCAAAAGGTAATAGATGGTGTTGATGATGATGAACTCCTTGCTCTTGTGCTTCAAATGATAATCTCCCCAACACTCAACTCTCCTCACTGATTTGGCTGTGGTGGAAGAAGGGATTGAGTGGAAAGCAACTTGGGAAGGCTAGAGATCAAGCTTCATATGGTGGGAGTGGAGCAACTTGATCTCAACACAAGGGTAGGTAGTTCTCTTCTCGAAATGTAAGGTAGGAGTGGTAGTTCTTTCGATGGCTCTCTCCACGAATGAAGAGGGGTGGAGGGTATTTAGCCTCCACACAAAATCCAACCGTTAAACACATTTGAGCAATCTCGGTGGGACCGAAGTTGACAACTCGGTGAGACCGAAAGTTCAAATAATGTGAGCGTTGGGATTTTCGGTGGGACCGAAAATACAATCTCGGTTAGTCCGATTAGTGCAAAGACAAGAGCTTGCCAATCTCGATGGGACCGACTTCATCATCTCGGTGACACCGATTTGATGATGAAGGTTCTGAAGCTTACAACAAGTTTCGTGAGACCGAGTTCGAATCGGAAAATCCGAGTTTTCTAGGGTTTGGCTTTATGGCTGAGGTGGTTCATGTCGGTGTGGTGAGTTTGGAATATCGGTGGGACCGAGATTACTTATGAGTGTATATGGCGGTGAGAGTTGCGATAGTTTAGGAGATGTATCACTAAGCACTTGAGCAACCAGATCATCATCATAACCTCATCCCCTTTTAATAGTATTGGCTTTCCTATGGACTCAATGTGATCTTGGATCACTAAACCAAAAATGGAGTCTTGAGCTTTTGCCAATGCTTGCCTTAGCATTTTGAGGGGTCCACCTCTTCAGTCCTTGCCATACCCATATCACTGAACTTTCTGAAATGATTCTCAAGTAACTATTAGTTCAATGATATATATGTTGTTATTAATTACCAAAACCACCCGGGGATTAGTTACACTTTCAATCTCCCCCTTTTTGGTAATTGATGACAACATATAGATCAAAGCTTCGACAAAGGATATAATCAATGAATAATATCGTCGCTTTGAGAAGTATGTGATAAGTAAGAGCCCCCCCTAAATTTGTGCATTATTTAAGATTTGCATTTGAATGCAAATGCACAATCGATTAGGATCATGGGTCACTCTTCCATGTCACATACATCTTGGTGGAGCGCACAAAATGATAAGAATGAACAGCATGCACCCAATCACCAAGACATGAGTAAATGGTCATACAAGATAGGAATATCATATGATAAGCATTAAGCACACATTAAAGCATAGTACGACCAAGCACTCATTAAAGTAGAATGAAACATAGTATCAAACACACTGAATGTCTCGAAAACCAAAAGTATCTCAAAGAAACCGCAAAAGAGCAAAACGCAAAGACAACAACACTCTCTCTCTCTCTCGAAGTCCTATGATCTATACAATTTCTCCCCCTTTGGCAACAAGTTACCAAAAAGTTCGAAAAGGCATAGAGCTAAGCGTCACTGGGGACTCTGTTGGCGGCTCCGTCTGGGTTGATGTCGGAGTGGATATGACAACATCGGCGAAGACTTCACTGATGTCTGTCTTTGGAGGAGTGGTCCTTTGGAGCTGGAGTTGGAGTAATTCTGGAACTGTGGGAGGTCTTTGAAGCTGTAGTCCCGGTGTCGATCCTTTGAAATAGCAATGATCGGGGTCCTGTGGGTACCGGAGCGATCTGTTGATAAGCATCTGGACTAAGTCATCCTGCATCTCACGCATAAGCTCTTCCTTCTCCCGCTTTGCTTCCTCAATGTCGCCTCAAGCTTGTTGACGGTCACTTGCACTTGATCGACTTCACATCCAGGCGTGGATCTTGTCCTCAACAATCCTCTCTAAGCTCTCTGAGGCTGTACAATGCTGGCGGGCATTGTTCAATCCTTTGGGTAGCTTCAAGAATCTGCTCTCCAAACTCTTTGGTTTAGCTGCTTGCTGCTTCTTTGCTTCCTTGTCGACTTTGGCTTTCTTGGCGGCTTCGATCTTGGCTTGACCTTCAACTGATGTCGGATCCTCCTCATCCATCACAACAACATTATCCTCATGCTCTGGCTGCAACGATAAATGTACTCTATCCAACAAGAATGTGCCCGTGCCAAACTTGCCATTGATAAGCATCTGAATCTGCGGGGCAAATCCACACGACCTTTTCTGGTCAGCTGCAGTCCTCTTAATGGTCTCAACCATCAAGTCCATCACCTTGAAAGGTGCTTTCTCATCAAGTATGTGCAGCATGTTGATAGAGTATCCTCGATCATGCGATGATCTCGGACTTGGGCATCAAGGTATGCCTCGAAATAGTATTAGTGGTAGGTAGGCCTGCCTGGAGGTAGTAAACTGAGCCGAGCTTCCAGATTCCCAAATCCTTAGCTGGAACCTCTTTGTACATGTTCTTCATGGATTCTTGATTCTTCTTTGGAATCCCATATACATCAATATCATCTTCTCGTTGCATTGGCGCATTCAGAATTTCTGCCCATTCTTCAACAGATGAAGAAAATCTTTGACCTTCAGTCATCCACACAATCTTTCCATCTGGGTAGAAGTGAGCTGTGGCATAGAATTGCATAATCATCTCATCGTTCCAATTGGTCAACTTCTGACCTACAAAGTCTGCAACACCACAAGCAAAGAAACTTCCATGCACATGTGGAAAGAAATCTCAGGCTCTTCACTGTCAATGTACTTCCAATCAACATATCTTGTGTCTGCGACTATGGGCTTCTTGTCCATCAAGACGGTCTCATAGAAGTCCTGCTGCTCTCCGGTGTGAAATCTGGGATCAACAGCAGTTCTTCTCCTCACGGCATATGGGTCGATTGTCTCCATAACCCGAGACCTCTATCTTTCCTTGCCTTCATATCCTCGGCTTGAGGATGAGCATCATTATGTAGTGGCAGTTTTTGACGAAGTTTCAAAGAAAACTGGTCCTTCATCATCGACACACCGGTGGCACATCATCCTTGTTCTTTTCAGATCTTTGGAATGTTCTGACTGTCTTCTTGGGCTTGGCGGCGAGGCTTGGCTGGAGCTGCCTTAGCTGGAGCAGATTGCTTGGGCTTTGAAGTGGCTCCAGCCTTAATGGCATCACCCATGAGCTTAGGCTTCTGAGGAGGCTGGGGTGCCTCCTCATCCTCATCTTCTGCTGCATCATCATGCACAAATCTCTTTCTCTTGGAAGTTTTCTTCACTTTGCTTGCAGCTGCCTCTCCCAAATTTAGCTTCTTAGCAACAGTTGACTGCTTGACTTTGCTGGTGCCCTTCTTAGTTTGTTGACTTTGTAGCTCTTTGGCAACAACCTTCCTCTTAGGCTTTGAGGTGACTTCTTCCTCAACAACGAAATCTGAATCCTCATCATCTGAGTTCCTCTTCTTTCTGGCTCTGGTGGCTGCAGGAGGTAAGCCACTTGGTGTACTCCTCTCACCATCATCTGATGAGCTGCTGGGATCAGGACTAGTGCCTGCCTCTGGAATGTCTGCAATGGGTGTCTCTAACCTGTTACATTGTCACTGCATCGACATGGTGACAACCTGTGAATAGATAAGGTGTGGCGAGAGAAGAAGAGTCATCACAAATCGAAGTTTTTGCAAAAAATGAGTTAAAATTCTAGTATTAGGTTTTCACGAGAAGACATTTCGGTCGATCGAGTTTAAGATTCGGTGAATCCGAAGTGTTTAAACAGGCTTAGCACACCACTTTCGGTTGGACGAAGTGGGTTTCGATCTGCCGAAAACACTAGGGTTTCACAGAATCGTCATTTCGGTTACCGATTTGCACAACTTCGGTTGGACTGAAGGGTGCGATGCAATGGCCATAGGCCAAATTGGTCATACCGAAAATGTAAAATCGGTCTCACCGAGATGTGTTCGTGGAAACCTAACCCTAAAACTTTTACTCAAATCTAGTCCAAACGAACTAATCGGTGTACAGGAAGATTTCAATCGTGGCAAGATTCTAGGCAAACCAAACGTGCATTGAATCGGAGATGGGAGCACGAGTGGGATCAAAACTCACCCTAACTTGGTGGAGTTTCTCTCTGGCAACGGCGCGGAGAAGATGTCCGTTGACGGCGACGGAGACCTGCGGCGAGGGCCTGCACGGCATTTACGGCGACGATCCGGAGACCAAGGCGGCGGCGGCAAGGGGTGTGGGGCGAAACGTTTGAAGGAGAAATCAACGCGCCCCTCGAGTATATATACCCCTTTGTTGTCGGTGGGACCGAGTTGTAAAACTTCGATGGCACTGAGATGGATAAGCTGCAGGCGTTATGCACTTCGATCACGCCGAAAATCACAACTCGGTTTCACCGAGGTGAAAACCTAGATCGATCTAAATGCTTTCGGTTCGACCGAGTTTGAGTGAGTTGGTCGACCGAAATCACTTAGAAGGTTTTGGAAGTTAGCCCTTGACGGATCGGTGGCTCAGTGCTCCTCACTCGGAGGGTCCAAAATGACTTGTTCAAAATTTGTGATGTAAGCATGAATAGAATTTGAGACAAGAAAGCATAGATAGCTAGGGGAGGTACTTAGGCATTCTTGTCCATCCATTTGGTCAGAAAAATCAAAACGACCAAAACAACAAATGGATGTCCTTGAATGGATAAAATCATGCATCCAACATGCTCACACAATAAGATAGAAAATGAAATATGTGTCAAACATGCACAATCAAATCTCTAGCTACTATCACACAATTTGTCGATGACTAGGTCATCTTTATATGAGTATATTGACTTAGGAGCCAAATGAGAACATTTGATCATAGGTCATACTCATCGTTTAAGCACAAGTGGGGTTACCACTTCTACATAAAGCATTGATGTGTTCACATCATTTGAAGATGCTTTAGCTCAATTTTTTTAGAGCAAAGCTCCCCCTAGATGTGAGAACCCCTTTTAAAGGGTCAAACTAACCTTGGGTTGTCGTAGAAGACTTCATGTAGATGTTGAAGATGTGGATGCTCAAAGTTGATGGAGATCATCAAGAGTTGGGAGCAATCCTTTGGATTCGGGCACTTTCAATACCTACATGGGTTAGTCCCACAAGGAACAAACAAGGATATCCATGGACATAGATTGAAGTTCACAATAGATGATGTCCATGAAAGCAATGATTACCTTGTCCCTTGACTTACCAACAAGAGGGTTTGTGACTCCATGAACTAGTGCACAATGTGGAAGTTGATTGCACAAGTTTTTGCCAAAATGAATGTGAGTGAAGTATGTTGGCGGAGTCACCCTCAAGAACTCTCTAGTTCTTCTTCTTCGGGATCCACATCATCTTGATGGGAATCCTTGGGGTTGTAGTTGAGCTTGACGAAGTAGAACTTGACGTTTCCTTGGGAACCCACTTGACCATGGCTTGAGGTGCTTCAACAAATGCATCAATCTCCTCTTGAAGCTTGTCCTTGCCTTTTAGCTTGTGGTCTTGTGGTGGAAGGTCATCTTGTGCTTGTTCCACATTGGAAGAAGTAGGATCATACTTCTCCTTTTGAGAAACAAACTGTGGAGTAGGATATTGACCTTCTTCCCATTCAACACCTTCGGCGTTGAACTTTCGCTCAAAACCAATTCCTTGATTCTTCCGGTGCCTTCCTTGCTTGCGAACAATTTCCTCAAAGTTCTTGCTTCTGGCAAGGCTCTTGTAGACAGCTTTCTCTATGATACCTTTCAATAAACTATTTTCTTGCTCAAGTGTAACTTGGCTTGAAACATTGTTAGTGGAATCAAGAGAACTACTAGAAGCAACAACATTGGATTTAGCATGGTTATTGTTACTACTAGAGGAAGAATTTTTCTTATGCTTGTCATGCTTAGTCTTAATGGTTGGCAAGAAATTAGACAAGAGAAGTCGTTTGGCAAGATATGAAGAACTCTTCCTTCGAAGATCGTCATTGATTGCTTTTAGAAACTCATGTTCTTGCTCTAGAGTGAGCTTCTCGAAGCGTAGCTTCTCATGAGATCTTAGGAGCTCTCTATGATATTCTTGAGTTGTTTCATGAGCTAACTTAAGAGTGTTTAGTTCTTTATTTAGACGTTCAATCTCCTGCATAGCATTGTCATTCGACTCTTCTCGACTATAAGGACTACTAGCATGTTCATCGTTACTAGGTTCATTGGATTTATCATGTAAGAGCTCATCTTCACCAAGCAAGTCATCCTCATCACTATCAAAGTCAATGAATTCAGGGTGTGATACCTTGGGGCCTTTAGCCATGAAGCATCTTCCAATTCCCTCATTTGGTGAATCAAATAAGTCGTAGGAGTTGGAGTTGGAGGATCTGAGAGCAAGACCGCAACACCTTCATCTTGACTGTAGTCGGAGTTGGAGTGATAGCTTCTTTCGGATTGATTGTCGGAGTCGGAGCCGGAGACCCATTCACCTACATGAGATTGATGTTTTCTTCTTGTGTAGCTCCTTGATGACTTGTCTTTCCTCTCCGAATCCTTGCTTCTCCGAGAGGGTCTTCGCTCATAACGATCATCTCTACTCCTTCTCTCTTTCCGAGGTGACTCATCTCTTGAGCTTCTTCTTCTTGGAGATTCTTCTCTTCTCTTGTGGGGAATCGTACACTCATTTGAGTAGTGTCCGGGTCTTCCACAATTGTAGCGGTTTCGATCACGACTAGAAGATCTCTTTTCATCATATGATCTAGACTTTGAGCTTCTCTCTTTGCTTCTACTCTTGTAGAATTTGTTGAAGTTCTTGACCATTAGGCTTATCTCTTCATTGGAAACTAACTTGTCACTTGAGGTTGTGGGAGCATCACTTGTAGCTTTGTAAGCACCACTTGACTTGTTGTGAAGCTCTTCCTTATCCTTAAGTGTCATCTCATGAGCAACAATTCTTCCAATGACTTCGGTTGGCTTGAGATTCTTGTAGTTTGGCATCATTTGGATCAAAGTGCACACGGTGTCATACTTTCCATCCAAAGCTCGAGAATCTTCTTGATGATGAATTGGTCGGTCATTTCTTCGCTTCCTAAGCTGGCAATCTCATTTGTGATGAGAGCAAGCCTAGAGTACATTTCAGCGACTCCTTCACCTTCCTTCATCTTGAACTTGTCAAGTTGACCTTGAAGAACATCTAGCTTTGATTCCTTCACGGACTCGGTACCTTCGTGCATTTCAACCAAAGTATCCCAAATCTCTTTTGCATTCTCAAGGCGGCTGATTTTGTTGAACTCCTCGGGACACAAGGCATTGAAGAGAATGTCACAAGCTTGAGCATTGTTTTGCAACATCCGCAATTCTTCCGTTGTAGCCGCGATCCGGAACTTTTCCTTCCTCGAAGAATTCACCTTGCATACCAACACAAATAATGCCCCATGCGGCTGGGTTATGGCCAAGAATATGCATTTTCATTTTATGCTTCCAACTAGCAAAGTTTGTACCATCAAAGTAAGGACCTCTCTGAAAATTACCCTCACTAGGCGCCATACTCTCCTAGGTTGTGAAACCAAGCTTATGGAGTCAATGCAATGGAAACCAATACAATGGAGACCAAAGCTCGATACCACTTGTAGGATCGAAAGTATGTCTAGAGGGGGTGATTAGACTACTTGACAATATAAAAATTCTGCCTTTTGACAAAGAACAGTTTTGTGATTCACAATTATGATCAAGTCAAGCATCACCCTACACATGCAATTCTAGAGTATAGGCAGCGGAAAGTAAATTGCACATGTAGTAAAGAGAGGTGGAGAAGAGCAAACGCAATTTTGGAGACGCGGTGATTTTTCTCGTGGTTCCGATAGGTGGTGCTATCGTACTTCCACGTTGATGGAGACTTCAACCCACGGAGGGTAACGGCTGCGAGAGTCCACGGAGGCTCCACCCACGAAGGGTCCACGAAGAAGCAACCTTGTCTATTCCATCATGGCCTACGCCCACGGAGGGCTAGCCTTACTCGGGGTAGATCTTCACGAAGTAGGCGATCTCCTTGCCCTTACAAACTTCTTGGTTCAACTCCACATCTCGACGGAGGCTCCCAAGCGACACCTAACCAATCTAGGAGGCACCACCCTCCAAAAGGTAATAGATGGTGTTGATGATGATGAACTCCTTGCTCTTGTGCTTCAAATGATAATCTCCCCAACACTCAACTCTCCTCACTGATTTGGCTGTGGTGGAAGAAGGGATTGAGTGGAAAGCAACTTGGGAAGGCTAGAGATCAAGCTTCATATGGTGGGAGTGGAGCAACTTGATCTCAACACAAGGGTAGGTAGTTCTCTTCTCAGAAATGTAAGGTAGGAGTGGTAGTTCTTTCGATGGCTCTCTCCACGAATGAAGAGGGGTGGAGGGTATTTATAGCCTCCACACAAAATCCAACCGTTACACACATTTGAGCAATCTCGGTGGGACCGAAGTTGACAACTCGGTGAGACCGAAAGTTCAAATAATGTGAGCGTTGGGATTTTCGTGGGACCGAAAATACAATCTCGGTTAGTCCGATTCGTGCAAAGACAAGAGCTTGCCAATCTCGGTGGGACCGACTTCATCATCTCGGTGACACCGATTTGATGATAGAAGGTTACAGAAGCTTGGCAACTCAAGTTTCGGTGAGACCGAGTTCAGAATCGGAAAATCCGAGTTTTCTAGGGTTTGGCTTTATGGCTGAGGTGGTTCATCTCGGTGTGACTGAGTTTGGAATATCGGTGGGACCGAGATTACTTATGAGTGTATATGGCGGTGAGAGTTGCTTGATAGTTTAGGAGATGTATCACTAAGCACTTGAGCAACGGATCATCATCATAACCTCATCCCTTTTTATAGTATTGGCTTTCCTATGGACTCAATGTGATCTTGGATCACTAAACCAAAAATGGAGTCTTGAGCTTTTGCCAATGCTTGCCTTAGCATTTTGAGGGGTCCACCTCTTCAGTCCTTGCCATACCCATATCACTGAACTTTCTGAAATGATTCTCAAGTAACTATTAGTTCAATGATATATATGTTGTTATTAATTACCAATACCACCCGGGGATTAGTTGCACTTTCAGTAAGGGCAAGGAGATCGCCTACTTCGTGAAGATCTACCGCTATCGAGGCAAGTCCTTCGTGGGCGACGGTCATGGTGGGATAGACAAGGTTGCTTCTTCGTGGACCCTTCGTGGGTGGAGCCCTCCGTGGACTCACGCAACCATTACCCTTCGTGGGTTGAAGTCTCCATCAACGTGGATGTACTATAGCACCACCTATCGGAACCACTCCAAAAACATCCGTGTCTCCAATTGCGTTTGAATCCTCCAAAACCCTTCCCTTTACATTCTTGCAAGTTGCATGCTTTACTTTCCGCTGCTCATATACTCTTTGCATGCTTGCTTGCTATGTGTTGTGAATGTTAAACTTGTGCCTAAACTCCACTTAAACTTAAAGAAGTTGAAAACTGCAACTTTGGTACTTAGTGTCTAATCACCACCCCTCTAGACACCTCTTCTCAAGGTCCTACAGAAACGCCTCCTCCTGCCTCCCCGCCTCATGGGGCGGACAACCCGGAGGTGTCATCACAGTGGTTTTCTCCTGATCCGCAAAGGCCAGTAGGTAATTCTTCGGCCGCCCGAAGTCCGGAGTATTCGGCTCCTAAGGAGAGCAATAAAAAGAGCCCGGGCTTGGTCGGTGTAAGAACGGACACATTGACGGATCTTCAGGAGCAAGCGGCTATCTCAGAGGCACATCGTACCTTAATGGGTACGGTGGTTGAGAGGATCTCATCCGCAAAAAGCGGATTGAATGAAGCTTTTACGAGCCTCCCCCCCAAACCCAAAAAATTTTTTTCGGGGGAATTTTTGGCCCGGGAAAATTTAAAAAGGGGGGTTTTTCCCGGGGGCCCCCCCCGGGGGGGAAAAAGGGGGGGGGTTTTTCCTTTTGGGAAGGGGGTTTTTTTTCCCCCCATTCCCAAGGGTTTTTTTTGGGGAACCGGAAAATTTTTTGGGATTTAATTGGTTTTTTTGGGGTTTGGGGGGGGGGGCCCCCCCAAATTCCCCGGGGGTTTTAAGGGTTTTTTCCCCCCCAAAATTCCCAACCCCTTTTTGGGCCCCTTTTCCCCCTTTTCCCCCCCCCGGGGGGGGCCCCCAAAAAAAGGGGGCCCCCAAACCCCCCCGGGGAAAAGGGCCCCAAAGGAATTTAAAAGGGGGAAAAAAAACCCCCCCCCAAAAATCCCCGGGGGGAAAAAGGGAAAAAGGGCTTTTCCCAAAGGGGAAAAACCCCCCCAAAAGGGCCCCCCGGGAAAATTTTTTAAAAACCCCGGGGGGGGGGGAAAAAAACCAAGGGGGGGGGGGGAAAAGGGCCCCCGGGGGCCCCCCTTTTTGGGGAAAAAAAGGGGGGAAAACCCCCCCCCGGGGGGGCCCCGGGGGGCCCCAAAAACAAACCCCCCCCCCCCGGGGGGGGGGAACCGGGCCAAAAAAAGGGGGGGAAAAAAACCCCCCCTTTTTCCCCCCCCTTTGCCGGGGGGGGGGGGCCCCCGGGGGGGAACCCTCCCCCGGGGGCCGGGAGGGGGCCCCCAAAAGGGTTGGAAAAAACCGGGGGGGGGGTTTTTTTTGGGGGGGGCCGGGGGGGGTTTTTTTCCAAAGGGTTTCCCCCCGGCCGAACCCCCCCCCTTTTTTCCCCCCCCGGGTTTGGGCCACCTTTTTTTTGGGGGGAAAGGGCCCCCCCCCAAAAAAAAATTTGGAAAAGGGCCGGGGCGGGGGTTTCCCCCCCCCCCCGGGGGGGGGGGGAAGGGAACCCCAAAAGGAAAACCCGGGAAGGGGGAAAAGGCCCAAAAAAAAAACCCGGGGGTTTTTGGGGGGAAAAAGGGGGGGGGGAAAATTTTGGGGGAAAAAATTTTTTAAATGGGTTAAATCCCGGGGGGGCCCCCAAAAAAAACCAAACCAACCCGGGGGGGGGAAAGGGTTTCCCCCCCCGGGGGCCTTTTCCCGGGAAAAAAAAGGGGGGGGAAAAGGGCGAACGGGGGGGGGGGGGGGGGCGGAAAAATTCCCCGGGGCCCCCCCCGGGGGCAACCCGGGAAGGGCCCCGGGGGGAAGAGGGGCAAGGTTAAAAAAGTCCCGGAGGGGGAAAAAAAGGGGTTTTGGGGGGGGGGTTTAAAAAGGGGAAAACCCCCCAAAAGGAAAACCCCCCCTTTTTTTTTGGAAACCCCCGGGGGGGGGGGGCCCCCCCGGGGGGGGGGGGCCCCCCCCCTTTGGGCCCCTTAAAAAATTTGGGCCCGGGAAGGGAAAAAGGGGGAAAAAGGGGGGGGGGTTTTTTGGGGAAGGGAAAAAAATTTTTTTGGGGGGGGTTGGGGGCCCCCCCCTTTTGGGTTCCCCCAAAAGTGGGCCCCCCTTTTTTTTTTTCCCCCCCCGGAAAAAACCCCCCCAAAAATTTTTGGGGGCCCCAAAAAAACCCCTTTTTTTTCCCCCCCGGGTTTTCCCGGTTTCCAAAAGGGGGGGGCCCCCTTAAAAAGGGCAAATTTTTAAAAATTCCCCTTTTTTTAAAACCCCTTTGGGAAAAAAAGGGGTTTTTTTAAAAATTTTTGGGGTTCCCCGGGGGAAATTCCAACCATTTAAACCCCCCGGGGGGAAAAAGGAAAAAATTTGGGGCCCCCAAAAGGGAAAGGGAAAAAATTGGGGGGGGCCCCCCCCCGGGGGCCCCCGGGGGGGCCCCCCCTTTTTTTTTCCCCCCTAAAGGCCCGGGTTTTCCCTTTTTTAAGGCCCCTTTTTTTTTAACCCAAAAAGGTTTTTGGGGGGGGGGGGCTTTTCCCCCCCCTTTTTTTTTGGGGATCCGGCGTTCACATGAGCTAGATCTTCATTTTCTTCATCGACATGCCACGAAGAAGAAGGCTTCGTGTGGCCCCCGAGGCGGCAGCTCGAGAAGACTTCCGGCTACTCCGAGTTTAAATCGTGTGATTTGTTTTGTTTGTTGCATCTCGTGCATTGCATCATGTCATTTTGTTGCATTTGCATCATGATCATCATGCCTTGGCTTGCATATTTAAGTTTTATTGCGTGTTCTTGTGTGAACCCTCTTCTTCTTATCTCCACCTCATCTTTTCACCATGCACCATCACCTTCTCCTTCCTCTTCTTTTACTCCTTTATGCAAGTGCCATTTCTCTCTTCTCCATTAATGTTCATCTTTTCCTATAAATCTTGCTCCATGCCAACAATGTCTCTATCAAATTTAAGTCCATTTGGGTTCGGTTTGGTTGGATTATAAATTCATGCAAGTTTGAACTAAATTGAACATGTTTAAATTTATAGTCATGTAAAATCCCCACCACTTCTATTTAATTGGGCATATTCCATGGACCCCAGCCATATTTTATCTCTCCTAACTCCTCCCCTAGCTCTCTATGCTTTTCTTGTTTTATTTTACATTTGAAGAAAAGAAAAAGAAAAGCAGCGATGAAACAACCAGGCGCTTGAGCTGTGCAACCCTTCATCCGCATGCCACTAAGCGGCCCATTAGCCCAGCCAGCCCACCTGCCTATAACCTAAGCGCACCGATCCCCACCTCCTCTCGATCCCTCCTCGTTCCCTTCGCCGCCACTCTCACCCCCGCTGTGAGAGGCGCCCGCGCCCGTGGCCCTCGGCCTTCGCCGTGGTTGCAGCCAGTGCCTCCTCCTCCCTTGCTCTGGATGCATCCGGCCGCCCATGCCCGTCTTTGTCGCGCCCACAGGGCAGCGATTGCAACCCCAAGTCCTTTGCTTCTTCCCTGCCCGGCGTCCGGGGCCGCCTCCCCATGACCACCTTTCCTCGCCTTGCATCTTCGCCGTTGCGCCAGCTCGCCTCTGCTCCGCGCCGCTCCTCCTCTACCATGGCCTTCCGCCCTCAGCGCCCGTCCTGGAGCTCGTCCGCCTCCCCAAGCCGCCACCCTTCACACCTCTACGCGGTTCCCCTCGCGGTACCTCTCCGAGCAGGAGCTCCATCTCCCCTGCTTCACGCCAAGGCCGACGCTGGCCACTTCGTCCTCCGCCGCCCTACTGCCGCTGCAGTCCAGCCGCGCCTCTGCTTCGCGTCGGTGACCTTTTGTCGTCGTCCCCATCGACCCGAGTGCGTCCCACACATGGCCTCGGCCTCGAGCTGTTGTCGCGTTACCTACCCAAACAGGAGCAAGTTTGGGTCGCCAAGTCCCCTTCGGTTTCATCAAGACCCTCATGTTTGACTACAGTTGGTGATGCGTGAAGTTCCTCTAGCGAAGACACGAGCGTCTCGACCGTGTACAACTACTAGCACCAAGTACCACGGCGGCCGTTGTCGACAAGTACCCTCTCCGGATGGCCAAGTTCAACTACCGTCGACACTGAACATCTCTGGCGTGTACCACTACCGCCCGCGCGTGTACCACTACTTCAACTACCGTCGACCCTCGAAGACCACATGGACCCCGAACATCCACGGGACATGAACAAATACTTCCACTACGAGATGTACCACTACCGCCGGCATGTATGCGACTACTTCCCGGGCGACCGTGAACAACTTCATCCTCTAGGACGCGGCGAGCGTCTACTTCCTCTACACCATACGAGCGCGAACGCCCGAAATGCGCGTCAAAGGTATAACGCCGAGAGCGATGTCCGTGGACCGAATGCATGTTGTATGAGATGCCCGTTTTCACCGTGTCTGAATTGTCACTCGTTGCCATGCCATCGTCTCGTGGGAACCCGGAATCCGGGATCACCCCACCATCTGGCATGACTCACTCACGCCCACTTCTCGTTTGCATCGGTAACTCCTCAAGCTACCGGAACCGATATGTTGCCGTGGCATCATTTTCGGATATGTTGCCGTGGCACCATTTCCTTTTCGCCGCCGTGGCACCCTTTTCGTTTCGCCGCCGTGGCACCCTTTTCGTTCCGCCATGGCGACAAATGCTCCTTATCATGCTCATGTTAACGTTTTCATAATAAATGCATAAAACTTGTGCATGTCATCCGCATCATGATAACAACATTTAAATGCTTAAAAATTGTGTTTGCATTAACTACTAAAAGACATATGGGGATTTACCGGATTTGTTGTTTTTATATCCGGCCCCATTTAAATTGTTTAGACGGTTTAGTTTTTGTTATGCTTCACCTCTTGCCATGCTTAACAACATTTAATATTGTTGGTTAGCCATAACCGAGAGAGAACTAAATATTTGATGTGGTGTTTTGTCAATATGCAACTCGTTGCATATTGAGCTCCACTTAACTTGTAGTATTGTTTGTGCACTTTTCCATGCCATGCCTCATTAAACCGGACATGCATCATACTTGATTGTGCATCATGACATTTTTATGCTTGTGTGTTTACTATGTTGTTTGTTTCTTTCCGGTTTGCTTCTCTCGTTAGCTTCGGTTTTGTTCCGGAGTTGTGAGGATCCGTTCGTCTACGTCCGTTTGCTTTCTTCATGGAATCGTTCTTCTTCCTTGCGGGATTTCAGGCAAGATGATCATACCCTCGAAATCACTACTATCTTTGCTATGCTAGTTTGCTCGCTCTTTTGCTATGCCAATGCTGCGATGCCTACCTTTTGCTTGTCAGCCTCCCAAATTGCCATGTCAAACCTCTAACCTTTGACACCATTCCTAGCAAACCGTTGTTTGGCTATGTTACCGCTTTGCTCAGCCCCTCTTATAGCGTTGTTAGTTGCAGGTGAAGATGAAGTTTGTTCCTCGTTGGAACATGGAGATGTTGTTCCTTGTTGGAACATGTTTACTTGTTGGGATATCACAATATCTCTTATATTATTAATGCATCTATATATTTGGTAAAGGGTGGAAGGCTCGGCCTTATGCACAGTGTTTTGTTCCTCTTGCCGCCCTAGTTTCCGTCATACGGTGTTATGTTCCCGGATTTTGCGTTCCTTCTGCGGTCGGGTGATTTATAGGACCCCCACGGTTCGCTTTGAATAAAACTTGTCCGGCAAGGCCCAACATTGCCTTTTACCATTTGCCTCACCTAGCCTTTTTTCCCTTGGGTTTCGGAGCCCAAGGGTCATCTTTATTACCCCGGGCGGTGCTCATTGTGAGTGTTGGTCCAAACCGTCGGCCGCCGGTGTACCGAGAGCGACTCTGGGCTGGCCTACGGAAGTTTGGACAATCCGGTGTGCCACGAGCGAGATATGTGCAGCTCCTATCAGGATTTGTCGGCACATTCGGTGACTTTGCTGGTCTTGTTTTACCATTGTCGAAATGTCTTGATGTCGGGATACGAGTCGATCGGAGTGTCTCGGGTGAAGGTCTATTCCCGATGATCGCGAGAGCTTGTCATGGGCTAAGTTGGGACACCCTGCGGGTATAAACTTTGAGAGCCGTGCCCATGGTTATGTGGCAGATGGGAATTTGTTAATGTCGGTTGTAGAAAACCCAAAGTTGACCTTAATTAAAATACATCAACCGTGTGTTATTACGTGATGGTCTCTTCTCGTGGTCAGGAAGTGAACTGATGTTGGAGTTATGCTTGGCGTAGGTTGCTATAGGATCACTTCTTGATCATACTTTTATCGACCGTGCTTTGCCTTCTCTTCTCGCTCTCATTTGCGTATGTTAGCCACCATTTATGCTAGTTAAGCTTGCTGCAGCTCCACCTCATGCCTTTACCTTACCCATAAGCTTAAATAGTCTTGATCTGGTGGGTGCGAGATTGCGAGTCCCGTGGCTCACGGATACTTCAAAACCAGTTTGCGGTGCCCATGTTACGGCGGTGATGCAACCAAGCTCAAGGAGGAGCTCGATGAAGATCTTGCCCTTTGTGTTGTTTCGTTCTAGTTGATCGATGAGTGGAGCCCGGTTAGGGTCGATCGGGGACCGTTTATCGCATTTGGGGTTCTTCTTTTATTTTGGTTCCGTAGTCGGACCTTGATTGTATCTGGATGATGTAATGCTTTATTCATGTAATTGTGTGAAGTGGCGATTGTAAGCAAACTATGTATTTTTTCCTTATGTATTACATGGATTGTGCGAAGATTACCTCACTTGCGACATTGCTTTCAATGCGGTTATGCCTCTAAGTCGTGCCCGACACGTGGGAGTTATAGCCGCATCGAGGCGTTACAAGTTGGTGTCGAGCCTTCCCGACCTTAGGAGCCCCCTTTGCTTGATCGTTTTTAGCGGCGAGTTGTGTCTAGAAAAATGTTTTGAGTCATTTAGGATTATATATATCGGAGAGTTAGGAATTCTTTTACTCCCAGGTCCTTGACCTTACGGTGAGGTATCTGGCGTAGAGTTTTGACTCTTCTCTTCTCAAATTTCACTAAAAAATTTTTTAGGATCACGCGGGTATCTTAGAATCGTTCGATGGTTTTATGATGACAACATTGTCTTGGTTGCCTCGACATTTAGGGGTTGTGGCGGTGTCGGGGAGTTGAGCTCCGGGTGTTGTCGTCATAATTTTATCGTTGCAGTTACGGAATACAGAGTTTAGTCTTGGACATCGAAAATCTCTTTTATGCAGTTGTTGGTGAGATAACCCGCTAACCCGATCTTGAGGTGAGTGCGGGAGTATTGCCATGACTTCATATAACGGATGCTTTTGAAGGTTGAGGTGAGCGATTTCGAAGGTTTCTTGGTTATGTGTTGGCGGATGGATACATCTGGATGTAGGGATTGTTAGTTTGGTGAGATATATTGCTCCCTGTATCCCCAACACCTGATTGCATAACGGAAAGTTTGGGAGTTTATAGGTGGGAATTCAAGTAGCTCTTAGGATATCTTTCCGCGGATGTATGATATGAAATTGGGGTTCGGCGTCTAGTGGTCCACCTATTCACGGTTGGTTTCTGATGGTCTCGTTGTGTCTTAAAGAGTCCTTGGCTATGCGAATCGGGGTCGCCGTATGTCATGTGCACTACCTTGTACATGATGGTCTTTGTCTGATCGAGCCGTGTAGGCCCCACCACGAAAACTTGGACGAAATCTCTATCATATGTTTGTTCCGGCTTATTCGCAAGCCAGTCCTTTGTTTTGTTTTGAGTTGTGGTATTGAGTTGCTTCAATGTCAAGTGTTGATTCCATACCTTTCTGAAATGGTGTTCTCATACTCCGATGTGAATACCAATCCTTCTCAACAATCGAGATTGTCATGTCAATCCTTTTCAACCGGCGTGTTTCTCTTCAAGTGGATCCGACCACTTCAACATCAGCAAGACCAATCATCATTTCTTCTCAATGGTGTTTGTTTCATCCATCTCCAAGTTGCCTTTGTTTTTCCGCCCACCCACCCTTTTTTCTTCAAGGACACAGATTTCTTAATCAAGTATCCATTTATTCATGTGAAGTCTCTTCATTCTTTTCCGTCAATGTTCTTACCCGGTGGTTCTCAAGAAGATGTTCTACTAGTTCGTCATTCCTCATTCCTTTCTCTTCTCCGGTGGATTCAAGTCAAGTTTTGTTGATCATACCTTTTTCCTCATTTCAATGTCTCCTCATACCGGTGCACCTCTTAATCATTCACTTCTTCCTATTCTTTTGTTCTGGAATGCTGAAGATATCTCGAAGATTCGTGTTTCCACTCTGCATTCATTCAAGCTCTTTCGAGATCGGTATATCATTCAAGTCATGTAATTCAACCGGTGCAACATCTCTTTTAAATCTTTTCAACGGTGTTCTTTTGAGTGGGCCCTAACCCACAGGTCTTTTCCCAGGATCTTACCTGACTCCTCTATTTTCCCAGAGCTATCCTAAATTCTTCTCCAAGTTTGACGTAAGAATGAGTTATCATCAGTCAAATGCTTTTCTCCAAGATCTTTCAAATTCTTTTCATAGTTGGCTCAACATCTTCGTTTTGATTCTTTCGGTGTGCCTCAATAATTCTTGGTGGTGTTTCTCGTTGTCATTCTCATCATTTGAAGACCGAAGAAGAGTTTCTCTTTAATCTTGGTCTATTCTCGTCAAGATTCATGGTGCTAGCTTGTTGCCATCCTCTCAGAATTGTTTTCGATTGTGAGAATCTTTTTCACCCATCCAGAGCATTTTAGGAGTCTTTTCAGTTCCATTCTTTGAAGTCCATCAATTCAGGTTTATTCATTCAAGCTTTCAGCTCTCGTTCTCCAAATCATACCGGTGCATCATTCAAGTATTCTCTTATCAGCTCGTGATCTATTCGTTCTTTCCGAATCCTACCGGTGGTTCGTTGAAGACCTTCTCAAGTTTTTCATATATCTCTTTTAATCCTTTCTACGAGAATAAGTAGTATGGCAAATCCGTTGATTGTCATCAATTTAATTGGTGAAGGATAAGCATAATTTAATTCTTATTCTTGTTCATCCAAGTGATTAATTCTTTATTCCGGAGGCCCTTAAAAATTCTCGGTTTCATTTGTTTCATCTTCTCTTTTTCACGGAGTTCCAAGCTCTAATTATCACGGAGATCCATCTAAATCATTGCAAGGCTTCACCTTGTGTTTTCAACTTCTCTTTCTTTTCATCATCCTTTTATTACCGGAGTTCTTCATGGAGGCTCTACATGACGGTTCGTCAAGGATTCCTTTCATTCTCGATTTGTTCTTCAAGATTTCTCTTCAAGTTAAGATCCGTCAAGCTATACTTCAAAATAAACATGGTGCTCAACACATGTTTTGTTTTGAGGAGTTCAAGCATTCTTCATCTGGCATTCCGAAGTGCAATTCTTTCTACCTTATCTTCTGAGGTGGTGTTAGGTCATTCTTGATAATTTCCCTTCGCGTTTCATGATTCACAAGTTTTCAAGAGTGACATATTTAAATCCATCATTTTCTCTTGTTCAAGAGATCTTTTCAACCATCAATCTCTTCATTGGGTTTATCTTGGTATATATTTCACCTAAAGCCTTCCCTAAGGAATGTTGCTATTTTGGTGCTTATTAATGACCCAAGTTATCTCTTTTCCATCTTGATGGAACAAGTTTTCATCTCTTCGTTAATCTCAAGCAAGCATTTGTTTCCATTAGTGGCCGGTTGTTACCTCATAGTGTTGAGATGTTTCCATAAGCCCACTACAAACTTATTCTTTTCGTTGTTGGTCTTCCAACAACTCTATTCTAACCTTCTTGCAAGGATGCCTTCCAAATTCAATTGTGGTAGAAGTTGGCATTTTCTTCTCCGTCCCTTTATTCCAATGATCTATCTTCTATTGTTTCTTCCGGAGGCATTACGATGTTGCTCTCTTCACTCATCATCATCGATTGTGAGGATCGTGTTCTTTTCGTGCTTATCCATTTAACCGGAGTGTTGGGTCATCTCTTCAATATCTTTTCATCTCATCAAGTTTTCTTCTCTTTTCTACCGGAGTGCTGTCCAAATTCAGTCATTCTTGTTCCTTGGCTATCTCACTATACCGAGGTGGTCATATTCTTTTCGATCGTGAAACTCTTGATTCATGTCTTTGCAACCTTCAAATTCTCGTAATAATCCTTGTTCCTCTTTTCTAACGGATTGGTTGCAATCTCGTTCATCTCTATTGTACTCTTTCTTTTAAATTGCTCAACCTCTCAAGGTTCGTGGTTTCACTCATTTGTCAAAGAAGCAACTTAGTTCTACATCCTCTCTTCCTCTTCTGTTTCTCTCCGGTGCCATTCTAGATCTCGGGACGAGATCCTCTCGTAGTGGTGGAGTGTTGTGGCCTTGAGACCGGCGCTCGAAGACTTCCAGCTACTCCGAGTTTCGTCGTGTGATTTGTTTTGTTTGTTGCATCTCGTGCATTGCATCATGTCATTTTTGTTGCATTTGCATCATGATCATCATGCCTTGGCTTGCATATTTAAGTTTTATTGCGTGTTCTTGTGTGAACCCCTCTTCTTCTTATCTCCACCTCATCTTTTCACCATGCACCATCACCTTCTCCTTCCTCTTCTTTTACTCCTTTATGCAAGTGCCATTTCTCTCTTCTCCATTAATGTTCATCTTTTCCCTATAAATCTTGCTCCATGCCAACAATGTCTCTATCAAATTTAAGTCCATTTGGGTTCGGTTTGGTTGGATTATAAATTCATGCAAGTTTGAACTAAATTCGAACATGTTTAAATTTATAGTCTGTAAAATCCCCACACCACTTCTATTTAATTGGGCATATTCCATGGACCCCAGCCATATTTTTATCTCTCCCTAACTCCTCCCTGGCTCTCATGCTTTTCTTGTTTTATTTTACTGTTTGAAGAAAAGAAAAGAAAAGCAGCGATGGGCAACCAGCCTGGCTGGCGCAGCCCTTCATCCGCATGCCACTAAGCCAGCCCATTAGCCCAGCCAGCCCACCCTGCCTATAACCCTAGCGCACCCGATCCCCACCTCCTCTCTCGATCCCTCCTCGTTCCCTTCCGCCGCCACTCTCACACGCTTCGCACAACAGAGGAGCGCCCGCGCCCGTGGCCCTCGACGCTCGCCGTAGTTGCAGCCCGGTGCCTCCTCCTCCCTTGCTCCTGGATGCATCCGGCCGCCCGCAGCCGTCTTTGTCCGCGCCCACAGGAGCCCGCAGTTGCAGCCCCAAGTCCACTGCTTCTTCCCTGCCGGCGTCCGAGGCCGCAGCCTCCCCTGCCGCGGCCACCTTTCCTCGCCTTGCATCTTCGCCGCTGCGCCAGCTCGCCTCTGCTCCGCGCCGCTCCTCCTCTACCATGGCCTTCCGCCTTCAGCGCCCGTCCTGGAGCTCGTCCGCCTCCCCAAGCCGCCACCCTTCACACCTCTACGCGGTTCCCCTCGTGGTACCTCTCCGAGCAGGAGCTCCATCTCCCACTTCACGCCAAGGCGATCTTTGGCCACGTCCTCCGCCGCCCTACTGCTGCTGCAGTCCAGCCGCGCCTCTGCTTCGCGTCGGTGACCTTTTGTCGTCGTCCCCATCGACCCGAGTGCGTCCCACACATGGCCTCGGCCTCGAGCTGTTGTCGCGTTACCTACCCGAACAGGAGCAAGTTTGGGTCGCCAAGTCCCCTTCGGTTTCGGCAAGACCCTCATGTTTGACTACAGTTGGTGATGCGTGAAGTTCCTCTAGCGAAGACCTGAATGTCTACGACCGTGTACAACTACTAGCACCAAGTACCACGACGGCCGTTGTCGGCAAGTACCCTCTCCGGATGGCCAAGTTCAACTACCGTCGACCTGAACATCTACGAAAACGTGTACCACTACCACCGCCGCCGTGTACCACTACTTCAACTACCGTCGACCCTCGAAGACCCTGTGGACCCCGAACATCCACGGGACATGAAAAAATACTTCCACTACGAGATGTACCACTACCATCGGCATGTGTACGACTACTTCCCACGACGACACGTGAACAACTACTTCCTCTACGGCCGCGACGAGAACATCTACTTCCTCTACACCATACCGAACGCGAACCGCCCCGAAATGCACGCGTCAAAGGTATAACGCCGAGACGATGTCCGTGGACCGAATGCATGTTGTATGAGATGCCCGTTTTCACCGTGTCTGAATTGTCACTCGTTGCCATGCCATCGTCTCGTGGGAACCCGGAATCCGGGATCACCCCACCATCTTGCATGACTCACTCACGCCCACTTCTCGTTTGCATCGGTATCTCCTCAAGCTACCGGAACCGATATGTTGACGTGGCATCATTTTCGGATATGTTGCCGTGGCATCATTTTCGGATATGTTGCCGTGGCACCATTTCCTTTTCGCCACCGTGGCACCCTTTTCGTTTTGCCGCCGTGGCACCCTTTTCGTTCCGCCATGGAGACAAATGCTCCTTATCATGCTCATGTTAACGTTTTCATAATAAATGCATAAAACTTGTGCATGTCATCCGCATCATGATAACAACATTTAAATGCTTAAAAATTGTGTTTGCATTAACTACTAAAAGACATATGGGGATTTACCGGATTTGTTGTTTTTATATCCGGCCCCATTTAAATTGTTTAGACGGTTTAGTTTTTGTTATGCTTCACCTCTTGCCATGCTTAACAACATTTAATATTGTTGGTTAGCCATAACCGAGAGAGAACTAAATAATTGATGTGGTGTTTTGTCAATATGCAACTCGTTGCATATTGAGCTCCACTTAACTTGTAGTATTGTTTGTGCACTTTGCCATGCCATGCCTCATTAAACCGGACATGCATCATACTTGATTGTGCATCATGACATGTTTATGCTTGTGTGTTTACTATGTTGTTTGTTTCTTTCCGGTTTGCTTCTCTCGTTAGCTTCGGTTTCGTTCCGGAGTTGTGAGGATCCGTTCGTCTACGTCCGTTTGCTTTCTTCATGGAATCGTTCTTCTTCCTTGCGGGATTTCAGGCAAGATGATCATACCCTCGAAATCACTACTATCTTTGCTATGCTAGTTTGCTCGCTCTTTTGCTATGCCAATGCTGCGATGCCTACCTTTTGCTTGTCAGCCTCCCAAATTGCCATGTCAAACCTCTAACCTTTGACACCATTCCTAGCAAACCGTTGTTTGGCTATGTTACCGCTTTGCTCAGCCCCTCTTATAGCGTTGTTAGTTGCAGGTGAAGATGAAGTTTGTTCCTCGTTGGAACATGGAGATGTTGTTCCTTGTTGGAACATGTTTACTTGTTGGGATATCACAATATCTCTTATATTATTAATGCATCTATATATTTGGTAAAGGGTGGAAGGCTCAGCCTTATGCACAGTGTTTTGTTCCACTCTTGCCGCCCTAGTTTCCGTCATACGGTGTTATGTTCCCAGATTTTGCGTTCCTTCTGCGGTCGGGTGATTATAGGACCCCCTGACGGTTCGCTTTGAATAAAACTTGTCCAGCAAGGCCCAACATTGCCTTTTACCATTTGCCTCACCTAGCCTTTTTTCCCTTGGGTTTCGGAGCCCAAGGGTCATCTTTATTACCCCGGGGCAGTGCTTTCGTTGTGAGTGTTGGTCCAAACCGTCGGCCGCCGGTGTACCGCGGGGCAACTCAGGGCTGGCCTACCGGAAGTTTGGACAATCCGGTGTGCCACGAGAGCGAGATATGTGCAGCTCCTATCGGGTTGTCGGCACATTGGTGGCTTTGCTGGTTTTGTTTTACCATTGTCGAAATGTCTTGATGTGCGGGATACCGAGTCGATCGGAGTGTCTCGGGTGAAGGTCTATTCGCCGATGATCACGAGAGCTTGTCATGGGCTAAGTTGGGACACCCTGCGGGTATAAACTTTCGAGAGCCGTGCCAGCGGTTATGTGGCAGATGGGAATTTGTTAATGTCGGTTGTAGAAAACCCAAAGTTGACCTTAATTAAAATACATCAACCGTGTGTGTTACCGTGATGGTCTCTTCTCGTGGTCAAAGTGAACTGATGTTGGAGTTATGCTTGCGTGGGTTGCTATAGGATCACTTCTTGATCATACTTTTATCGACCGTGCTTTGCCTTCTCTTCTTGCTCTCATTTGCGTATGTTAGCCACCATTTATGCTAGTCGCTTGCTGCAGCTCCACCTCATGCCTTTACCTTACCCATAAGCTTAAATAGTCTTGATCTCGTGGGTGCGAGATTCTTTGAGTCCCGTGGCTCACGGATACTTCAAAACCAGTTTGCGGTGCCCATGTTACCGGCGGTGATGCAACCAAGCTCAAGGAGGAGCTCGATGAAGATCTTGCCCTTTGTGTTGTTTCGTTCTAGTTGATCGATAGTGGAGCCCGGTTAGGGGTCGATCGGGGACCGTTTATGCATTTGGGGTTCTTCTTTTATTTTGGTTCGTAGTCGGACCTTGATTGTATCTGGATGATGTAATGCTTTATTCATGTAATTGTGTGAAGTGGCGATTGTAAGCCAACTATGTATTTTTCCCTTATGTATTACATGGATTGTGCGAAGATTACCTCACTTGCGACATTGCTTTCAATGCGGTTATGCCTCTAAGTGTTGCCCGACACGTGGGAATTATAGCCGCATCGAGGCGTTTACGCCGGAGCAACTGTTCCGTCCACGTCGATCCCACCACCACCGAACAAGCGGGTGGTGGGGTGAAACGCCAGCGGAAGAAGCGTCGGCGAGGAGCTCACGAGTGCTGCGGGTCAAGGACAAGGCGCGCATACCTCGGCGTCCGTACGTACACCGCGCCCATCTCAGGAGGCACAGGACCGAAAGCGTCATGGTATTCGCAGTACCATGCGTTCGTTGGACCACGGTCGAGCTGGTGGATCTCGCGGAGCTCAAGACCAGCATGTACGCCAACATCTTTGCGAAGCGAACACGGTCGTCCGGACGGATCTGCTCCTTCTAACATAGTTAGAAGTCGAGCATATCCGCTCCTCGCACCGTTCGCCACTGCCGCCCACCACTCCAGCAGAAGCTTTGGCGCGAGCTCAACTACTCTGGATTACCCTCCAGCGGCAGACAAGATCGATGAATGGAGGCCACCATTGAGTCTCATCTGCCGCCATGCGGCGACCTCCTTGACAGCCGAAATGCGTCGCTGCAGCGGCGGGACTACGGCGCGAGCGATGGCGACAAAACGGTGGGGTGCAACCACCATGCACTCTCCACCCGAAGGACAAGATCGCCGACTCGCGGATCCACCTCGACAGCGACTCCACGCATCGCCAGATCCATGAGCTGCGTCGCGATCAGCGCCAAGTTCTTCATGAGCAGCGGCAAGAAAACGCTTCGTACTGCGCATCGGCGCCCGAAAGAAATCTTGACGTCAATCGGACCAGCGTCTTTGAGCCCTCTGTCGACATGCATGCGCTGAGGGAACGGGCGACTTGCCGTCTGTGATAGATTACCCTGCGTTCACTTTCGTGAGCTGCGGCGAGTCGATGGCCCGGCAAAAAATTTCAAGCGGATGTACGAAAAAATGCGGCGGCAAATCGCATCCGTCGGAGTTCCTCGGCATCTACACCATCGCGGTGCAAGCTGCGGGGCGGGGCGACAAGATCCTTGCCAACTAGTCGGCGGTGCTCCAAGCCCAATGTCGAGATCTGGCTCATGCACTTGCGGACAACTCCATATCCTCTGGGCAGACCTATGCCATCGGTTTGTCGGCGCCTTCTGGTGACCACAAGCCTCAAGGCCAAGAAGCGACCTTCATCTGCTGCGCCCGGAAGGAAGGAGAGCCCTGCGCAAAGTATATTGAAGATTCAGCCGTGTCGGCACAACATCCCGGATGTCCACTCTGCTGCGGTCATCGGTAGCGTTCCATCGAGCGTCGAAATCGCGGGATCTTGGGAGGAGATGGCAATGTGCAAGATCGAGGCGTTAGTGAGCTATATGCCTGGCGACAAGTGTGCACATCTTTGAGAAGGAGAAACTCCCGGAGAGAATCTGAAGCGGGAGGATCGATGGTGAGGATGCTGCCCGGCAAAAAAAAACGGGCGGAACAACGGAAGAAGAAAGGCAAAGATGTACTAATCGTTGAACAGTCCGACAGCGGAGGTGGCGCCAAGAAAGCCAAAGCTGGTAGCTCCGGCAAGGAGATTGCCACAAGCACCAACTACCGGCTGTGGCGATGCGCCGACAAGCGGGGCCAGCACCAACAAGCGATCTTGCCAAGATCCACCGCACCAAGGGCCATGACCTCGAGCTGCAAGAAGGTCGAGCAGCTTGCCGAGCAACAAAAGGCTGAAATCTGACGGCGCGATGAGAGAAAGCCAGGAAGGTCTTTGGAGGAACAGGCAAAAATGCCCGGCGAGGAGGGCGCGCCGGCGGCGAAGCAGCGGCAAGGAGGCAGACCTCCCGGCGCGACGAGGATGGAGATGGCGGCAGCGATGAAGATATGGATGATGATGAGACCGATGAGCAGGAGTTCGAGAAAGCCCACGAAGGTCACGTTGCGTTGGCGGCGGTGCTTCTGCATACTTCACACCGCCAGCTCAAGCGGTGGGTGCGGGAAGTCAATGCGGCGGAACCACCCGTCGAATCACGCGAGCCTCGAAATGGTCCAGCACGCCTATCATCTTTGATATTGAGGACCACCCCGATCGCATAATTGCGATCAGGTGCTTGCCGATGTTCGTTTCACCAACTATCGGCAACCTCAAGGTCATTAAGATGCTAGTTGGCGGCGGGGCGGCAGAACCTCATCTCCTCGCGGTACTCCGAAACTCGGATCCTGGCGGCGAGCTCGAAGAGGCGGCACATTCAAGGAATCAATCCGGGAAGGAGCAAGGCGAAGGGAAGATCACGTTGCGGTGACATTTGGCAGCGAGTTGAACTTCAGGACTGAGAGGTCACTTTTTACGTTGCTGACTTTCCATTGCCTTACAATGGGATACTCGGCCGTCGGCACTCGCCAAATTCATGGCAGCCTCTCACTATGCATACAACATCTTTGAAGATGCCGGGCCGATAAGTGTCATCTCGTCCTGGCGACAAGAAGGATGCTCTTATCTGCGCAAACAAGATCTCTGGGAAGCGGCAGCGCAGCGGATCGCCAAGTCACTTGCCGTTGAAGCTCCGGGGAAGAAAGAAGACCAAGTCGGCAAGAGTTACGATGCCCACTCGGCAAGCGCACCTCTTGAATGCTGCGCTACCATCGAGGGCGCACCATCGACTCCCCGGCAAGTGTAAAAAGACAATGGCAGCTCCACGGAGACCAAGAAGGTGTCGCCAAGGAGGGCGGCACTGGTGGTACCTTCACCATCGATGCCACTCTCGACCCTAAATAGGAAAGTCGCTCGTTGCTTTCTGGCGAAACGTCGGCGTGTTTGCGTGGCAAGCGTCGACATCCCGGTGTTCGGGAAAATGTCGAGCACCATCTTGCCGTCTGTCCTCATCTTGCGGCCCGTCAAGCGAGATAGTCGGGAAACAAGCGGTGGGCGCCAGAATTCATCGCGAGAAGAAATCAAGAAATTGGGCGGCGGGGCCTTGTCGGAGTGCTCCATCCTCGTGGTTGGCCAATCCAGCAGTGGTGTGCAAAGCAAACGAAATGGAGGCTTTGTATCGACTTTACCGATGTCAATAAAGCTTGTCCCAAAGACCCATTTCCTTGCGGCGCGCTCGACCGGTTATTGACTCCACGGCGGGATGTGACTTGCTTTCATTTCTTGATGCATACTCGAGATACCATCGGATCTTCATGGTAGAAGAGGATGAGAAGAAGACGCATTCATCACCCATGTGGCACATACTGTTTCGTATGGATGCCTTTTGGTTTAAAGAATGCTGGTTCAACATAGACAAGGGTAAAAATGGAAAAGGAATTGCGGTAGGTACAACTACTTGTAAAGTGTATCATACCTAACCCTGACGGCAGGGAACAAAGGCATTAAATGCCGTCTGCGTCGCCCAAATAGTGCAAGCGAGGGACCGTCGGGGCGCCACGCTGCCCACGATGGCTATCTTGTCGTCGTAAACGCCACGCCCGCTTGGCTGCCTGACCTCTTGCCACCTTGCGCTGGAAGGCCCAGGCGACCGTTGCTGGATGTCTTTGGAAGCGGGTGCAGTGGTAACTTGCGCGCAAAGCGCCTTGCCTTGATCGTTGTCTTGTCGCGTCCGGAAGCTTGTCGCTCATCGGGCCTCGCCGGGACGCGTGGCGCGTCGCGGCAAGTTCCTTGAGATGCCTTGGTTGGCCTTCCCGGCAAGCTCCTCTTGCTGGGGCCTTGTCTTCTTGGCTTGAATACTTTGTTCTTGAATGGCTTCCCGGCAAGCTCCTCTTGTCGGGGCCTTGTCTCCCACGCTAGGCTGAAGATTGCCGTCAACCGGATCCTACGCCTCAGGCTTGCCGGGCTCACTTTGTAAACACCGTTGGCGCGATTTTCTTCGCCGCCACGCCGCCCCTGCGGGGAGGAGGAGACCTGCACAGGAGTTCTAGAATGTGGCGGATATCATGAAATGCTCGCCCGGGCCTCCTTCAACTTCAACATCACAGGCTGGATCACGATGCTCTGGGCTGTTCAAGCACGATCTGAACATCCGGGCGTTCGAGGTTGCCGAGGGTGTCGTTCGGTGTGCAACAACTCCTCGCTCGACCGCATCCGTGCAATGATGCCTTGTCACGATTCACATGGAATTGTTCCAACTTGGCAAGAAACTGCGAACGGCGTCGTCGCGGGAGTTCTTTGACAACTTGGTAGAAGTGCGGTCGCCGGCGAGCGAAGAGCCTTACTCGCGACACCACAGGCGATGAGATCAGCGCGCCATACACTAAACTGGAAGAAGCGGCGGCAGCCTGCTGCGTGGCAGCGTTTGGATTCACCGTGGAGGCGGAGGCAGCGAGCGGCAAGCCTTGTCGGCGAAGGAGCTTGCGGCGAGAAAAGCTTGCGGCCTGAAGCTGGTCGGCGAGCTTCGCCGAGTCTGGCGACTTCGTTGCGGTCGATTCCTCCGCTTGGACAGCCTGCATAGCGGAGCCCCAGATCCACCAAAAGCGTCTCCATAAGGCGGAGGCGTGGCGAAGCGGCGAGGCGGGTCAGCAACCGCCCGCGCCAGCGCAACAGCAGCTCTACGCGGCAAGCAGCTGTTGCCGCGGAGCACCTCTCGCGCTAGCGGCAAGCTGGGCGAGGTCCTCCGGTCCACGGTTATGCCCCTTAGCGGCTAAGGAACCTACTCCTCCGCCTCGTCGCGGGAGGCGAAGCAGAACTTCGATCTCTCCGCTTTCAGCTCGGCGAGGAAGAAGAAGTAAGATTCTTTCTTTGTACTTGTAGTTCTTCAATTCTTCTGTTTTGTCTTGTATCTGATTTGCTTTACTCGAACCCATTTCTTTTGGGACTCGGCCCGGAGAAGCGAAGAAGCCAAGGCCCGTGATTGTCGCCGAGGCGAACCCACCATGACAATGAGGGCGTGACCGAGACCACCTTGCCGACACAAACTATTCCCCAAAGCAGCCCCAGCGCAGCCCCAGTGACTATATGGTTTACTTCCTGCTTTGTTAGGTGCGCATGGGTGCTCTTTCTTCTTGACATCAATTATTGGTTTGTGTAGGAAGCGAGCAGCCTCACGGGAGTGCGGGAAGGCGCTCCCGGCGTGCCATCTGCCGATTACACATGAGGGAGGATTCCCGACAAGGGCGTTCTCCGGCAAGGGAGAACTTTCCGATGAGGAGAAGTCTCCGGCAAGGGAAGTTCGAGCAGGGACAACACGGTGACCCTCGGTGGTGGAGACCCACATTGTAGATCCTAATCAGGTAATCCTCTTGCTTGAAAACTTCCCTTGGGTTCTTCTTCTTGATCTTCTTTTGAATATTTTCTTGACTTTTCTCCTTTTCGGTCATCAGATCCATCGCCCGCGGACCAATGGAAACCGAGGCCGCCGTGGCGAGAGAACTGTGACAATACCGGCGCGCGCTGCCACGAAGAAGAAGCGGTGAAGATTCCGCCCGGCGGCAGGGCCATAAAGCTGCTGCCGTAGAAGTGGCGAGGATCCGGCGATCGCCTTGCGGCCCGAAGCGCGGAGGCGTCGGCGCTTCGCCGACCGCCGATCCCTCGTCGCTCTTCAGCGTCGAGCTCGAAAACCCAACTCGGCGCCTATTTGAAGGCGGCGATGGCGTCTTCATCAAGCTCCACAGGCGTCAAGCTCGGCGTCGGTCGAAGGAAAATCTTGGATGGAGAGGTGCTGCGCCTCCGCTGGGTAGCGATGGTCGGCCGAGCAGCAACAGCGGCGGGCGAAACTGAGGAGGCAGCTCTTCGCGGAAGCTGCTTTGTCGGTCTACAGCGCCAAGCGAATAGCTGGAATCCGAAGCGCTTATCGCGGCGGAGTGGACATCGATAAGCGCATGGAGGAACTCCGGGGTCTCAACCAGGAAGCTCTCCGGTCCCTAGCAGAGGAGCGAGGGCAACTCGCCGAGGAGCGGAAAGCCTTCCTCCTCGAGAAGGCTGAAGTTGAAGAGCAACAGCGGCTTGTTGCCGAGAAGCTATCTGCGCAGGAAGGCGAGTTGGCGCAGCGGAAGGTCAACCTTGACAGCCACAAGGAGGAGCTTGCCGCGCGCGAGCAAACATTTGGCGGGGCTCTCAAGGAAGCAGAGGATGTTGCCGCAGCTACCGAGGCCGCTAAGAAGGAGCTGGAGACGAAGGTGGCGCAGCTGGAGGCCGATCTCAAGGCGAGCGGCGAGGAGCTTGCTGCGCTCAAGCGTGAGCGTGAGGGATGCCTATACCGTTGGCGAGCTGCAGGGTCGTCTCGCCGAGAGGAGCAAGGAGCTTGGCGCCGCCAAGGACTCCGACGCAGATCTTGAGTTGAAGCTGACTACTTTGACCAAGACGCT
The DNA here is from genome assembly GCA_021437245.1 of Aegilops speltoides. Lineage (NCBI taxonomy): Eukaryota > Viridiplantae > Streptophyta > Magnoliopsida > Poales > Poaceae > Aegilops > Aegilops speltoides. Next base: position 420,842,777 of record CM038143.1, on the reverse strand, counting down.
GGACGGAGCCAGGGCGCAGGAGGTGGCCTTGAAGAAGATGATCAAGGCCGACGGTAGCTGCTAGCAATCTTTGCCGCCGCCGAGAACACCTTGGGGAGAATGTGGAGCCTGGGCGGAGGGTCTCGTGGATGTTGCCGCAGCCATCGGCGGGGATGGCGCGGTTGGGGATGGAGGATCTGGGTATTCTTCCGATGAGCACCTCAACCCAGCGCCAAGCTCAGCTTGTTCTTCAAAAAGCGTGGCGGCGGCCCTCCAGCGACTCGGGAGAGGATCCCAAAGCAGCTGGCCGACAGTCGCACAAGATCTGCGCGGGAGCTCTTCAAAAGGTGCTGGTGAAGGTGGCCTTCCACAACCCAGGCCTCAACCTCACCAACGTCCTCAGGACCTTGCCGCCGAATGCTGATCTGGAAGCACTCAAGGCCCTTGTCGCACCCATTGTGGACAAGGTGAGCGGGATCAAGAGGGTTGAGGGCGATCGCGTAGATTAGGCCGCCCGTTTTCTCTTTTTCTTGTCGTTGCTGGTCATGTCATGAAAACAATCTATTAGAGCTGCGACAAGCTATCTTGTAATATAATTCTATTTTGGGTAGCGATTGCTATGTTATTCCCTTTACTTAATTCCTTCCTTTGTATGTTTTTGCCCTACGCTTTTAGGGAACTTGTCGTATGAGCACCTTAGCATAGCGCTGAGTCTTGAGGACATCGGCCTGCCTGTTGGCGGTGCCGCTACCGACAAAAACCTTGTTGCAACTAATCGCAGCTCACTTAAGTTGTTGGCGGACTCGAAACAAAGTAAGTCGCAACTAGCTACGAGTTGGTTCCTCCGCGCACAGTTTTTCCATACAAAACGCGGTCGTTCGAGGAAGATAACTTAAAATTTTTAAACTGATTGCTCAAACTTTGTAACTTAGCTTTTACATCGTTTTCTTCGGTGAAGCGAAACTTTCTTGAGCGGCCTTTGTTCCACACCATTATCTTCTCCTTTCCCCGGCAAACTTGTGGGCGAGGAACCTTCCTTTTGAAAAAAGAAAGAAGAAAATAAAGATATGGAGCCCTGCGGCTCGTTATTGCTTACCGGGGTAGGCGCTGCACAAAGTGTCGGATAACACATGCAAAAAGTAGAAAGCATGAAATTGACGGGATGTGCGGACATATGAGCTTTATTTATGCATGGGGTCTGCTTGGCTTTGTCTGAAGGATTACATGCAACATCGGCAAGACTTGTACAAAAGGTGGTTGCGGAACACTTAAACAGCGCCCTCTGAGTTAAACTTATGGAGATGCTCAATGTTCGAGAGTTGCTCACGGAATGCCATCTTGGTCTCAAAGGCGCCTGGCGCCGAGCCTAATGACTTCGTTTCACGGTAAGGCCTTCCCACTTTAGCGTCAACTTGTTGGAATTCTTGGCGGACTGAGCGCGCGAAGAACAAGGTCGCCTTCCTCGAGACTTCGGCATTAACTGCGGCTATGGTAGCTGCGCCAAAGCTTCTGGTATCGAGCAGCTCGTCTGTGACTTTGAAGGCGGTCCTCCTCAAGGCGGCGCATCATCTTGTCGCAGCTGCTCTTGCTCAAGCTCATCATAGCGAGCACTTTCGAGGTGAAACATATCTGAGTTCCGTGGGGAGAACTGCCTCTGCTCCATAGACTAGGCGAAAGGTGTGCGGCGGTGGCTCGATTTGGCGTCGTCTTGACCGACCAAGAACCACGGCAGCTCCTCAATCGAGTTCTTTCCGCGCTTGCATTGCACTGTCGAAAGTTCGGTCTTGAGCCAGCGCAGCGCCGGCATCGCCCTCTCCGCTTGACCGTTGCTTCTCGGATGAGCAGCGAAGCGAAAGCGAACCTTAGCGCCAAGATCTTGGGCGTCTTGCATGAAGGTGCGGCTCATGAATGTGTGCCGTTGTCGGTGATGATCATGTTAGGGATCCGAAGCGGCAAACAATCGACTGAAGAACTTGCTGCTTGTTGTCTTGTCACCTTCCTCCTGGTTCCACTTCCGGCCACTTTGTGAACTTGTCGATTACAGCGTACAAGTACTCAAAGCCCCACTTCTTTCGGGGAAAGGGGCGAGGATGTCGAGCCCAGACCAAAAATGGCGGGATAAAGGGATCATCTGGAGAGCTTGAGTGGCTGGTGTATCTGCTTGGAGTGGGCCTGCACGCTTCACACTTGGTTACTTGTGCGATTGCATCTGGAGGCTGTTGGCCAAAAACCCTTAGGAGCAGCCTTAAGCGGCAAGTGCTCTTCTTGCGTAATGTGGTGACCATATGCCTCCATGTATCTCTGCTTAGCAGCTTTTGTCCGTCTTCGGTGAATACACTTCAATTTCAGACCTTTGAGTCTTCTTTTATGCAGTGTCTTTGTCGACAAACTGGTACATACTTGATTGCGGGCTACTCTTTCGCTTCTTCTTGCTCTTGGGAAGTTCTCTGTCACGAAGAAGCAGACAATCTGATGTGCCCATCTTTGGAGCTTGCGGCTCGACAACAAGTACTAAAGGCACATCGGCTTCTCTGGCGAGAACTGCGGCTCGGCCCGAGCTTGGCGTTCCCGGCAAGCTTGGGGAGCAAAACTTGTCGGGGCGTCGCTTCAGCGGAACAAACCCTAGGGCTTGCGGGCGGGCTGCTCCTCGGCACCTGGTGTTGATCTTGGGGACCTTCTTGGCGGCGGCTTGAGGCCTGCGGAAAATAGTCACCAATCAACTTCCTCTTCTTGCCTTGTCCGATTGATGGCGTTCTGAGGCGGTTGAGTCGGTTTGAGCACAAAGATCCTGGTTCCACGAGGTAACTTAAGTCTGGCGCACTTGACAGACCATCGACAATGTAGTTACGAGCTCTTGGAACATGTTCCATCGTAGGCGTCAAAGTGCTCTTCTAGCTTCCTCACTTCATCAGCGTAAGCTTCCATCAGCGGACTCGATTATTCTTGTTCACTTGGCGGACGACAAGCTGTGAGTCACCCACGACAATGAGCTTCTTGATCCCAAGGTCTCCTGCGATCCTGAGAGACCGGCAAGCAAACCTTCATACTCTGCGGTATTGTTCGTTGCTTGCTCCTTGGGAAAGTGCATCGGACTACGTACTTGAGGTGCTCTCCGGTGGGTGCAACAAGTATGCACGCCCCTTGGCGCCTATGCGGCGAAGGCACCATCAAAGTACATCAGCCACTCTTTCTTTGGCTTCCTTGCGGGGATGCTCGTTTACGGAATTTTTTCATCTATTGTCGGTGTCCACTCTGCTATGAACTCTGCTAATGCTCTTGCTTTGGATAGTTGAAGTGCTCTCAAACTTGAGGCCAAAGCTTGCAGTTCTAGTGCCCACTCGACAATCCTGCCTATTGCTACGGATTTTGCGATATCCTCTTGACGGAAAGCAGTGGCAGTGTGATCTCATGTGCTTGAAAGTAATGGGCGCAGCTTTCTCGAGGCCATGAGAAGGCCAAAAAGCAATTTCTGCACACCAGAGTACCTTGACCTAGCCCCCTGCAGAAGGGAGATGACAAAGTAAACTGGTCACTGCACCATTCTCTTTTGCGTCTCCTCACGCGCTGTGCGATCCATCTTTATCCGGGACGGAGCTTGTCGGTGAGCACTTTGCTTGTCATTGGATGCATCTGCCGTGGTTCTGGCTCATCATCCGCCTCCCTCTCCGCCACTAATGCAGCACTAACCACTTGATTGGTTGCCGCTATATATAGCAGCAACTTCTCTCGTGGCTTAGGTGCGACAAGTGTTAGAGTGGAGGACAGGTATCTCTTCAAGTCTGCGGCGCAGCCTCCACCTCCGGTCCATTTCATTGGACCTGCCTTTTCAATATTTTGAAAAATGGCGAAGCGCCTTCAGCGAACCTAGAGATAAACCTCTTGAGAGCTGCCACGCAGCCCGGCAAGTCTTCGTACATCCTTGGCGCTTTGGTGCTAAAATCTGCTCAATGGCCTTGATCTTGTCGGGATTGGCTTCGATTCCCGCTGAGACACGAAGAACCGGAGAAGCTTGCCGGAGGGGACTCCAAACACACACTTCTCGGGGTTAATCTTGAGGTTGATCTTGCGCAGATTTGCAAAAGTTTCGTCTAAATCTTGAATCAGAGTTGCCTTTTCCTTGCTCTTGACCACTATGTCATCCATGTAGGCTTCTACATTTCTGTGTATTTGTGGCTCAAAAGCGACATGGACTACCCTTGCAAATGTTGAACCAGCATTCTTTAAACCGAAAGGCATCCGTATGAAACAGTATGTGCCACATGGGGTGTTCAATGCGGTCTTCTTCTCATCTTCTTCTGCCATGAAGATCTGATGGTATCCTGAGTATGCATCAAGAAATGAAAGCAAGTCACATCCGGCTGTGGAGTCAACAATCTGGTCGATCTGCGGCAAGGAAATGGGTCTTTGGGACAAGCTTTATTGACATCGGTAAAAGTCGATACAAATCCTCCATTTCCCGTTTGCCTTGCGCCGCGACTACTGATTGGCCAACCACGTGGGATGGAGCACTCCTCGACAAGGCCAGCTACTTCAATTTCTTGATTTCTTCTGCGATGAATTCTTGGCGCTCCTTTGCTGTTTCTGACTTTCTACTTGGCGGGCGCGCGAGGGCGAGGCGGCAAGATGGTGCTCGATTACTTTCACAGGAACACGGGGATGTCGAGGCGGTTGCCACGCAAACACGTCGGCGTTACGCTCGCGGAAAGCAACGGCGCTTTCTATTTAGGGTCGAGAGTGGCACTAATGGTGAAGGTACCACCGTCCGTCCTCCTTAGCGGACACCTTGTTGGTCTCTGGTGGAGCTGCCATTGTCTTCTTACACTTGCGGTGGAGCTCGATGGTGCGTCCTCGGCGGTAGCGCAGCACTCGAAGAAGGTGCGCTTGCGGAGTGGGCATCGGAACTCTTGCGGGACTTGGTCTTCTTCTTCCCCAGGAACTTCAGCGGCAAGTGACTTGCGATCTGTTGCGGCTCTTTGCTTCCGGTAGATCTTGTCGGTAGCGAATAAGAGCATCCTTCTTGTCGCCCGAGGGCAGAGATGACACTTATCGGGCCTAGCATCTTGACATGTTGTATGCATAGTGAGAGGTTGCCATGAATTTGGTGAGTCTTTGGGCGGTAGAGTATCCTTTGTAGAGCGATGGAAAGTCAGCAACGTCAAAAGTGACCCTCTCGATCACGAAGTTCAACTTCGCTGCCAAATGTCACCGAGCAGCGTGATCTTTCCCTTGACTTGCTCCTTCCCGGATTGATTACTTGGAATGTGCGGTCTCTTGAGCTTCGCTTCTCGAGGGATCTGGAGTTTACGGAGTACCGCGGAGGAGATCAGGTTCAAGCCGGCCCGCCGTCAACTAGCATCTTAGTGACCTTGAGGTTGCGGATAGTTGGTGAAACCAGCATCAGCAAGCACCCGACCGCGATTATGCGATCGGGGTGGTCCTCAATATCAAAGATGATAGGCGTCTTGGACCATTCGAGGAGGCCTCGTGACTCGGCGGGTGGTTACGCCACATTAACTTCCCGTACCTTTGCTTGGTGGCGGTGTGAAGTATGTAAAGAAACCTTGCCGTCAGCGCCACGAGGACCTCTGTGGCTTTCGGAACTCTGCTCATCGGTCTCGTCATCATCCATATCTTCATCGTCGTGCGTCATCTTCATCCTTATCGCGGCCGCGAAGGTATGTCTCCTTGCCGCTGCTTGCGCTTCTGCGGCGTCCTCCTCGGCGGGGCTTTTCTTGCTGCTCCTCCGGCACCTTCACGGGCCTTATCCTTGTCGCGTCGCTCATACTCAGCCTTTTCTTTCGACAAGCTGCTCGACCTTCTTGCAGCTCTGGAGGTCATGGCCCTTAGTGCGGTGGATCTTGCGATCTTGCTTGTTGGTGCCGTCACCTTGTCGGCGACCGCCCATGACAGTAGTTGGTGCTGCGGCAATCTCCTTGCGAGCTACCGACTTTGGCTTTCTTGGCGCCACCTTCGTTGCGGACTGCTCAACAACTAGCACATCTTTGCCTTTCTTCTTTACATTGTTCCGCCGCGGTTTTTCTTCGCCGAGGTAGCATCCTCACTACTCGAGATCCTTCAACACGTATTCTCTCCGGGAGTTTCCTCCTTCCTCGGCCGTGCACACTTATCGGCGGGGCATATAGCTCGCGGCGTCTACGATCTTGCACATCGCCATCTCCTCCCGCATCCTGCGGTTTAGCATGTTCGATGGAGCAGCGGCGATGACCCATGGCGGGGGTGGACATCTGGGATGTTGTGCTATACATGGCTGAATCTCTAAATGTACTTGCGCGGGGGCTCTCCTTCATACGGGCGGCAGATGAAGGTCGCTTTCTTAGCCATGAGGCTTGTGGCGCTTTGTAAAGCGCGCAAACAAGCCTGATGGCATGGAAGTCTGCCAGGAGGATATGGGTTGTCCGGCAAGTGCATGAGCGAGATCGACATTGGGCTTGAGAACCAGCGGGAAGTAGTTAGCAAGGATCTTGTCGTCCGCCCGGCAGCTTGCACGCGATGGTGTGAATCTTTGAGGAACTCCGACGGATCACGACTTGCCGTCGTACTTCTCTGGTACATCGGCTTGAAATTCTTTGTCTTTGAGCCCTTTGGACTTCGCGCAGCTCACGAGTGAGCAGCGAGGCAACCTACTGCGTGCCGCCGTCGCTGGTTCCCTTGGTGCATGCATGTCGATGAGGGCCCAGTAGCTGTCTGATTGGCCTTGCGCTTCTCTTGGCCTTCGATCTGAATCTGGCGTCTTCTTCTTGTCGTTCGTGAAGAACTTGGCGCTGATCGCGGCGAGCTCGTGGATCTGATGATGCGGTGGAGTCGTTGTCGAGGTGGATCGGCGAGTCGGCGATCTTAGCCTTCGAGGTGGAGAGTGCATGGTGGTTGCACCCCACCAGTTTTAGTCGCTGCTCGGCTCGCGCTGACGATCTGCAGCGGCAGCGGCATTACTCGGCTGCCGCGCATGTCGCCGTTGGCGAAGCCAATGAGACTACGAATGGTGGCCCTCCATTAAATCGATCTTATGCTGCTGTTGGAGGTAATCCGAGAACAATTGAGCTCGCGCCAAAGCCTTGCTTTGAGTGGTGGGCGGCGGTGGCGAGCGGTGCGAGGCGGGATATGCTCGGACTTCTAACTATGTTAGAAGGCGATATCCGTCGAGCGGCCGTGTCTGCTTCGTGCCGGCATGTTGGCGTGCATGCTAATCTTGAGCACCCGAGATCCACCAGCTTGATCTTGGTCCAGCGAGCGTATAGTGCTGCGAATACCATGGCGCTGTTGGTCTGCGCCTCGAAGATGGGCGCGGTGCGTCACGTGCAGACGCCGAGTCTGCGCAGCCTTGTCCTTGGACCGGCAGCACCGTGAGCTCCCTACGTCGGCGCCCGTTCTTCGCGGCGTCTACCCCACCGCTTATGCGCTCCGGTGGTGGTGGGATCGTAGCGGATGGAACAACCGCCTCGAAGCTTTCTTCTTGGTGGCATGTCGATGAAGAAGATGAAGATCTAGCTAGTGTGAGCGGGATTAGAGTTCACACAATCTAACACCACAGCGGCGCCAAAGATGTCGAAGCGATCCACGAGCACCTATGGGACGGCCCGGACCGAGCCTTCGGTTGGTAGGCGAAGATCGCCTGAAGAAGCGGATCGGCGAAGCGCCGCAGCGGTTACCCAACCGGAGATCTTGAGAGATAATACTCCCTCTGCTTGCGTATGCGAGTGTATTGAGTTCTTGCTCGGGGCGTTGAGTGCTTCTGGTATGCGAGCTGCTACGAGACGGCGTGAGTGTTTTACGGCGAACCCTTCTCGTTGCGCATGGGCCTCCTTTTATATGCTCAAGGGGTCGCAGAGCGGTGCAACATAGACAAGGGTAAAAATGGAAAAGGTGCGGTAGGTACAACTACTTATGCGGTGTATCATACCTAACCACGGCGGCGGGGGGACAAAGGCATTAAATGCCGTCTGCGTCACCCAAATAGTGCAAGCGAGGGACCGTCGGGGCGCCACCACTGCCACGATGGCTATCTTGTCGGCGTTGCTTGCCACCGCGCTGCCATTGGCCGCGACCTCTTGCCGCGCGATGCACAGAAGGCCCAGGCGACACGTTGGTGGATGTCTTTGAACGCAGTGCAGTGGTAGCTGCCGCGGCAAAGCGCCTTGCCCTTGATCGTTGTCTTGTCGTGTCCGGGCTACGTCGCTCACCGGGCCTCGCCCAGGCGGCGTGGCGGCGTCGCGGCAAGTTCCTTGAGATGCCTTGGTTGGCCTTCCGGCAAGCTCCTCTTCTTGGGGCCTTGTCTCCTTAGCTACTTTGTTCTTGAATGGCTCCAAAGGAACCACGAAGGACCTTGGCGGTCACCGGCAAGCCTTGCCTTGAAGTCTGCTGTTGCCCGTGCACAAGTTCGGGATACTAGGGTACCCTACTCTAGTACCCGACAAGTAATCGAGCACCATCTTGCCGTCTATCCTCATCGCGACCCGTCAGCGAAAGTTAGGAAGCAGGCGTGGGCGCCAGAATTCATCGCGAAGAAATCAAGAAATTGGAAGCAGCGAGGCCTTGTCGGAGGTGCTCCATCCTCGTGGTTGGCCAATCCTGTGATGTCGTGCGCAAGAGCAAGCGGGAAATGGAGGCTTTCTATCGACTTTATCGATGTCAATAAAGCTTGTCCCAAGACCCATTTCCCTTGGCGCATTGACGGATGTTGACTCCACAGCGGATGTGACTTGCTTTCATTTCTTGATGCATACACAGGATACCATCAGATCTTCATGGCAGAAGAAGATTAGGAGAAGACCGCATTCATCACACCATGTGGCACATACTGTTTCATACGGATGTCTTTCGGTTTAAAGAATGCTAGTTCAACATTTGCATGGGTAGTCCATGTAGCTTTTGAGCCACAAATACAAAATGTGGGAAGCCTACATGGATGACATAGTGGTCGAGAACAAGGACAAAGCGACTCGATTCAAGATTTAGGCGAAACTTTTGCAAATCTGTGCAAGTTCAACCTCAAGCTTAACCCCAAGAGTGTGTGTTTGGAGTCCCCTCAATGCAAGCTTCTCGGGTTCTTAAATGTCTCGTGCGGGAATCGAAGCCAATCCCGACAAGATCAAGGCCATTGAGCAGATTGAAGCACCAAAGCGCGTCAAGGATGTCGAAGACTTGCGGTTGTGTGGCCGCTCTCGATAGGTTTATCTCTAGGTCTGCTGGCAGCATACTGCCATTTTCAAAATATTGAAAAGGCGGGTCAATGAAATGGACTCGGGCGGAGGCTCTGTTGCGAGACTTGAAGAGATACTGTCCTCCACTCCAACACTTGTCGCACCTAAGCCCGAGAGAAGTTGCTGCTATATATAAGCGGACCAATCAAGTGGTTAGTGCTGCGTTAGTGGCGAGAGGGAGGCGGATGATGAGCAGCAACCACGGCGAGATGCATCCGGCGACAAGCGGCTTCACCGACAAGCTCTGGTCCCGACAAAGATGGATCTGCGGTAGCGTGAGGAGATCTTGAAGAGAATGGTGCAGCGCCCGGTTTACTGTCGGCTCCCTTGCTGGGGGGCTAGGTCAAGGTACTACTGGTGTGCGAGAAATTGCTTTTCGGCCTTCTCATGGCCTCGAGAAAGCTGCGCCATTACTTTCAAGCACATGAGATCCGATCGTCACTCGTTTTCCGCTGAAGAGGATCTGCAAAATCCGAAGCAACATGGCGGGATTGTCGGTGGGCCTTTGGGCTATCAAGCTTTGGCCTCAAGTTTGAGAGCACTTCAACTATCAAAAGCGAGCATTGGCGGAGTTAAATGGCAGTGGGCGCCAACACAAGATTAAGAAATTCAAAAAGCGAGCATCCCGTCAAGGAAGCAAGCAAAAGTGGCTGATGTACTTTGATGGTGCCTTCTCGCTGCAAAGGCACCCGGTCGCGGGCGTGCTACTTGTTGCACCCAGGAGAGCACCTCAAGTCGTAGTCGGATGCACTTTTCAAGGAGCAAACAACGAACAATACCGCGAGTATGAAGGTTTGCTTGCGGTCTCGAGATCTGGCAGACCTTGGGATCAAGAAGCTCATTATCGGGGGTGACTCATAGCTTGTCATCCGCCAAGTGAACAAAAATTATCGAGTCCGTTGATGGAAGCTTACGTTGATGAAGTGAGGAAGCTAGAAGAGCACTTTGACAGACCTCTGGATGGAACATGTTCAAGAGCTCGAAGCGACATTGCCGTGGCTGGTCGAAGTGTGCCTTACTTAAGTTACTGTGGAACCAGGGATCTTTGTGCTCAAACTGATTCAACCGTCTGCGCCATCAAGCTGGATAGAGCAAGAAGAGAAAGTTGATTTCTGGTGACTATTTTCGGCGAGCTCCCGAAGCCACCGCCAGAAGGTCCCAAGATCAACACCAAGGGTCTTTGAGGCAGTCATCTGCTCGGCAAGCCCTAGGGTTTGTTCCGTTGAAGCGGCGCTCGGCAAGTTTTGCTCGGCAAGCTTGCGAGGGCGATCAACTCGGCTGAGCGCGAGTTCTCGCCGTGAAGCGGATGTTCCGCGGCAGCGGATGTGCCTTTAGTGCTTGTTGTCGAGCCGCAAGCTCCGGCGCCGCACAGCAGATTGTCCGTTTCCTTGAACCGGACAACTTCGAAGAAACAAGAAAAGCGGAAAAAAGTAGCCCGGCGATCAAGTATGTACCGGTTTATGCGACAATGCACTATCTGAAGAAGACTCAGCGGTGTGAAATTGAAGTGTATTCACGGAAAGGCGGACAAAAAGCTGTTGGCGAGATATACATGGAGGCATATGTGGTCACCACATTGGCGCAAAACACTGCAAGGCAAGGCATTCGGCAAGGTTTCTTTTGGCCGACAGCCCTCGAGGATGCTGCTGCACAAGTAACCAAGTGTGAAGCGTGCGGTTCCATTCCAGCGAGATACAGCCAGCTCAAGCTCTCCGGGCGATCCCTTTATCCACGGCCATTTTAGATGCAGGGGCCTCGACATCCTCGGCCCCTTTCCCGAGTGTCGGGGGCTTTGAGTGCTGTATGTTGTGATCGACAAGTTCACAAAGTGGCGGAAGTGGAACCGGTGAGGAAGGTGACAACCACGATCGGCGATCAAGTTCTTGGTCGATTGTTTGCCGTTTGGGATCCCTAACAGGATCATCACCGACAATGGCACACAATTCACGAGCGCACCTTCATGCGATGCGTCCAAGATTTTGGCGCCAAGATGCCTTAACCATTGCTCATCCGAGAAGCAGCGGTCAGCGGAGAAGGGCAAATCTTGAAGTCTTTGCTGGCGGGCTCAAGACCGAGGACTTCGACGAGGCTGCGCAAGTCTGGAAAGAACTTCGATTGAGGAGCTGTCGGTGGTTCTTTGGTCGTCGGGGCGATGCCGTCGAGCCAGCGGCGGACACCTTTTGCTCTAGTCTATGGGCGGCGGTTCTCCCCACGGAACTTCGTATCTGGGTCTCTCGAGTGCTCTCTTATGATGAGCTTGAGCAGCGGCAGCTGTGACAAGATGGCCCGCTCCTTGAGGAGGACCGTCTTGAGCATTGTATGCGAGCTGCTCGATACCAGCAAGCTTTCGCCCGCTACCATAGCCGCAAAGTTAATGCGAAGTCTCGGGAAGGCGACCTTGTTCTTGGCGCGTTCGATCCGCCAAGAATTCCAACAAGTTGGCCTTGAAGTGGGAAGGCCCTTACGGGTGAAGCGAGTCACTAGGCCTGCGCTGTCGCCTTGAGACGAAGATGGCTTTCGGTGAGCAACTCTGGAACATTGAGCATCTTCGTAAGTTTTTACTTGTAAGGCGCGGTTGCGGAACTGTTCGGCAACCACCTTTATACCTGAAATCTTGCCGATGCTGCATGTAATCCTTCGTACAAAGCCGGGCGCAGACCCCGTGCATAAATAAAGCTCATGTGCTCCACACATCCTGTCAATTTCATGCTTTCTATTTTTTACATGTGTTATCTGACACTTTGTGCAGCGCCTACACCCGGTACGAGCCGCAAGGCTCCATATCTTTATTTTCTCTTCTTTCTTTTTCTCAAAAAAGGAGAAGATAATGGTGTGGACCAGGCGTTATTCAAGAAAGTTTCACCTTACCGGGAAGCAAACGACAGAAAAGCTAAGTTGCCAAAGTTTGAGCAATCAGTTTTAAAATTTTTAAGTTATCTTCCTCGAACGACCGTGCCCGTATGGAAAACACATCGCGCGGAGGAACCAACTCGTAGCTAGTTAAGCCCTTACTTTGTTTGAGTCCGCTCAACAACTTAAGTGAGTTGAGACTAGTTGCGACAAGGTTTCTTGTCGATTGGCAACACCGCCGTGACGAGCTCTTGGCGTCCGCACTCAGCTTCATGACTAAGGTGCTGCACCGACAAGTTCCCTAAAAGCGTGGGGAAAAAACATACAAAGGAAGGAATCAAGTAAAAAATAACATAGCAATAAGCTACCCAAAATAGAGTTATATTAGAAGATAGCTTATGCGCAGCTCTAGCAGATTGTTTTCATGACATGACCGGCAGCGACAAGAAAAAAAGAAAGCAGGCGGCCTAATCTAGCGCGATCGCCCTCAACCCTCTTGATCCCGCTCACCTTGTCCACAATGGAGTGCGACAAGGGCCTTGGCGCTTCAGTTAGCATCGGCGGCAAGGTCCACGAGGGCGTTGGTGAGGTTGAGGCTTTGGGTTGCGGAAGCCACCTTCACGACACCTTTTAAGAGCTCCCTTGAGATCTTGCGCGACTCATCGGCCAGCTGCTTTGGGATCTTCTCCCGGGTCATTTGGAGGGCGTCGCCACGCCTTTGAAGAACAAGCTGAGCTTGGCGCTGGGTTGGAGGTGCTCGTGGGAGGAATACCAAGTTCCTCCATCCCGATTCGCCCGACTCCACTGTCGATGGCTGCGGCAACATCCGAGACCCTCAGTCCGGTGTTCCACATTCTCCTGAAAGTGTTACAGGCGTGGCGGCACTCTGCAGCGCGCCTCGTCGGCCTTGATCTTCTCCTTCAAGGCCACCTCCTACTCCCTGGCGCCGTTCAGCGTCTGGGTCAAGGTAGCCAGTTTCAACTCAAGATCTGCGTTGGAGTCCTTGGCGGCGCTAAGCTCCTTGCTCCTCTCGGCGAGACGACCCTGCAGCTCGCCATGAGCGGTGGCGTCCTTCTCGCGCTCACGCTTGAGAGCAGCAAGCTCCTCGCCGCTCGCCTTGAGATCGACCTCCAGCTGCGCCACCTTCGTCTTCAGCTCCTTCATGGCGGCCTCGGCAGCTGCAGCAGCATCCTCTGCTTCCTTGAGAGCCCCACCAAATGTTCACTCGCGCGCGGCAAGCTCCTCCTCGTGGCTGTCAAGGTTGACCTTCCGCTGCGCCAACTCGCCTTCCTGTGCAGATAGCTTCTCGGCAACAAGCCTCTGTTGCTCTTCAACTTCAGCCTTCTCGAGGAAGGCTTTCCGCTCCTCGGCGAGTTGCCCCGCTCTCTGCGCAGGGACGGAGAGCTTCTGGTTGAGACCCGGAGTTCCTCTGCGGCGCTTCTCGATGTCCTCCGCGCCTTCGCGACAAGCGCTTCTCGGGATTCGGCTTGGCACAGTCGGGCGCGATAAAGCGGCAGCGCTTCGCGGCTTGCTCCTCCTCGGGCTTCGCCGCTTGCTGCTGCTTTCGGCACGTCGACCGATGTCGGCCCGGCGGGCGAGCACCTCTCCGTCAAGATTTCTCCTTCGATCGGCGCCCTAGAGCTTGGCGCCTAGGGGAGCTTGATGAAGATGCCATCGCGGACCTTCAAATAGGCGCCCGAGTGGGGGCTATTGAGCACTGGCAGCTGCGATGGCCGGCGGAGGATCGGCGGTCGATGTAGTGCTGGCGCTCCTGCGACCTCGGGGCCGTCGGTCGATCGCCAGACCCTCGCCCGCTTTTCGGCGGTAACTGGCTGACCTCTTCGCCCGGCGGGATCTTCGACTGCGCTTCTTCTTTGGTGGCAGCGGCGTCGTCGGTATTGCCGCACGCGTTCTCCTTGCCGGCGGCCTCGGTTTCCATTGGCTCCGTGGCAGATGGATCTAACAACCGGAAAAGGGAGAAAAGTCAAGCAAATATTCAAAAAGAAGATCAGAAGAAGAAGAACCCAAGGGAAGTTTTCAAGCAAGAGGATTACCTGTACTAGGATCTACAGTCGTGGTCTCCACCACCGGAGGGTCAATGGTGCTGTCCCTTGCCGGGGAACTCTCCCTTGCGAGAGACTTCTCCCTTAGGAAAGTTCCCCCTTAGGAGAAGCGGCTCCCTTCTTAGGGAATCCTCCCTTGGCGGTGTAGTCGAAAGCGAGATGTACGTCGGGAGCAGCTTAGGGCACTCCTAGTGAGCTGCTCTGCTCCTACACAAACCAATAATCGAGATGTCGACCAAGAAAGAGCACCCATGCGCACCTAACGTGAGAGTAAACCATATACTCACTTGTTTGGGGGCTGCGGCTGGGGAGCTCTTTGAGGAATAGTTGCGGGTCCGGCAAGGTGGTCTCGGACCGTCCCTGGCATGTCGATGGGTTCGTCCTCGATGACAATCACGGGGCCTTGGCTCTCTTCGCCGCTCTCTGGGCGAGTCACGAAAAGAAATGGGTTGGAGTAAAGCAAATCAGATACAAAGACAAAACAGCAAAATTGAAGAACTACAAATGCTGACAAAGAATCTTACTCTTCTTCTTCCTTGTCCGGGTGTGGCGGAGAGATCGAAGTCGGCTCGCCTCCGGCGTGACGAGCAGAGAGTAGAGTTCCTTAGCAGCCCGGCGAGGCGAGTGGTGGACCGGGAAGACCCCCTCCGGTTGCTTGCTTGTGGCATGAGGTGCTCCAGCGTGAGTGCTTGCCGCGATAGAACCACGCCTTGTGCCCAGTGACTATTGACCCATCTGCCGCCCCGCTATGTCCCCGGCCTTGCGGAGACGCCTTCTTGGTGGAGCTGGGGGCTCCGCTTGCGGCAGAATGTCTGAAGCGGAGGAATCGATCTGCAACGAGTCGTTCGCACCCTCGGCGAGCTCGCTCGACTCAGCTTCAGGGCCGGCAAGCTCTTCCTCGCCAGCAAGCTCTTCTTGCTCGACAAGGCTTGCCGCCTCTGCTGCCTCTGCCTCCTCCACGGTGAATCCAAGCAGCGCGCGCAAGCCACTGCGTCGCCTCTTCGGCCTGAGTGGCGTCTGGCGCATCTCATCGTCGGTGGTGTCGCGAGTAAGGCTCTTATGTTCGTCGGAGCGGACCGACACTTCTACCAAGCTGTCAAAGAACTCCTGCACGACGTCGTCTACATGCTCTTGCCAAGTTGGAACAATTCCATGTGAATCGCACAGTGGCATCATTGCACGGATGCGGTCGGCGAGAGTTGTTGCACAGTGAGCGACACTCCTCGGCAACTGAGCGGCTCCGGGATGTTCGGGATCGTGCTGAACAGTTCGGGAGCATCGCGTCAGTTCGGGACAGTGAAGTTGAAGTTGAGGCCTGGTGCAGCCTCATGATATCCGCCGCGTGCGGAACTCCGGTGGGTCTCCTCCTCTCTGCGGCGGTGATCGGCGGCGAAAAAATCTGCATATGGCGCCTGATGGCCCGGCAAGCTTTGGCGTAGGATCCGGTTAGCGAAATCTTGACCTAAGCGTCTTAGGGGCCCCCCCCCCAAAGGCCAAATTTTGGGGGGGGTTTTAAAAAAAGGGGGGGGAAAATTTGGGGGTTTTGGGGGCCCCCCCTTTTTTTTTGGGGGCCCAAAAAAATTAAAAGGGGGGGGGGGGAAAATTCCCGGGGGGGGCCCAAGGGGTTAAATTTTTTTTTTTGGGGGGGGGAAGGGGCCCCCCCTTTTCCCCAAAAAAAGGGGGGGGGGGGGGCCCCCAAAAGGGGTTTTGAAAAAACCCCCCGGGGGGGAAAAAAGGGAAAAAAAAGGGGGCCCCCCCCCGGGTTTTTAAAAAAAAAAAATTTTTTTGGGGGGGTTTTTGGGAACCCTTTTTTTTCCCCCCCCCCAACCCCTTTTCCCCCTTTGGGGGGGCCCCCCCAAAAAAAGGGAAAAAGGGGCCCCTGGGGGTTTTTGCCAAAGGGGGGGGAAAAAAAAAAAAAACAAAAAAAAAATTTTTTGGGGGGCCCGGGGTTAATTGGGAAAAAAAGGGGGGCCCAAAAAATTTTGGGAAAATTTGGGGGAATTTGGGGGGGGGGGGGGTTGGGGGTTTTCCTTTTTTTTCCCCTTTTGGGAAAAAATTTTTCCCCAAAAAAAATTTCCCTTTTTGGGGCCCTTTTTCCTTTTTTCCTTCCCCTTTTGTTTTGGGCCCCCTTTGGGGGGGGGTTTGGGGGCCACCTTTGGGGCCCCCCTTTCCCCCCTTTTTTTAAAAATTTTGGGGGCCCTTCCGCCCCTTTTGGGGGCCCGGCCCAAAAATTTTCCCTTTTTTCCCCCCCCCCCCCTTTTCCCCCCCTTTAAAAAATTTAAAATTTTTTTCCCCCCCCTTTTTTCCCCCAAAAAAAACCCTTCCCCTTTTTTTTTTTCCCCGGGCCCGGGGGGGAAATTTTTTGGGAAAAAAAAAAAAAAATTTTTTTTGGGGGGTTTTTTTTGGGGGGTTTTGTTTTAAAAAAAAAACCCCCCCCAAAAAAAGGGGAAAAAAAAGGGGGAAAAAATTTTTTCCCTTTTTTTTTGGGGGGGGCCCCCCGGAAAAGGGGTTTAAAGGGGTTGGGCCCCCTTGGGGCCCTTTGGAAAATTTTTTGGGGGTTTTGGGAAACCCCATTTCTTTAAACCCCCCCTTTTTTCAAAAGGGGGTTT
The DNA here is from genome assembly GCA_021437245.1 of Aegilops speltoides. Taxonomy (NCBI): domain Eukaryota; kingdom Viridiplantae; phylum Streptophyta; class Magnoliopsida; order Poales; family Poaceae; genus Aegilops; species Aegilops speltoides. Next base: position 420,826,058 of record CM038143.1, on the reverse strand, counting down.
TTTTCCCTTTTTCCAAACTTGTTAAATTTTGGCCCCCCCCTTTTTTTCCCCCCAAAACCAAAATTTGGGGTTTTTTGGGGGGGCCCAAAAAGGGCTGGGGGGGCGGGGCCCCCCGGGGGGCCCCTTTGGGGCAAAAGGGGCCCCCCAAAAAAGGGGGGGTTTTGGTTGGGGGGGGGCCTTTTCCCCCCCCAAAAAAAGGTTCCCCCTTCCTCCTTTTTTTTTGGCCCCCGGGGGCGGTTTAAAAATTTTTGGTTTGGGAAAGAATTTGGGGGGGGCCCCCCCCGGGCCCTTTTTTTTGGGGGAAAAGGGTTTTTTTTTTTTTGGGCCAAAATTTTTTTTTCCCGGGAAAAAAAAAACCCCCCAAAACCAAAAAAAACCCGGGAAAATTTTTTTTTTGCAATTTTTTTCCCCCCTTTTGGGGGGGGAAAAAAAAAAAAAACCCCCCCTTTTTTGGGGGGGGGGCCTTTGGGGAAAAATTTTTTTTTGGGGTTTTTCCCTTTGGGGGGTTTTCCCCTTTTTTTGGGGGGTTTTTGGGGGTTTCCCCCTTTTTGGGGGTTTTTCCCTTTTGGGTTTTGGGGGGGCCCCCCCGGGGCCAGGTTTTTGGGGAAAAAAAAAATTTTTTTAAAGGGGGGGGGGCCCCCCCAATTTTTTTTTTGGGGGGCCCCCTTTTTTTTTGGGGAAGTTTTTTCCCGGGAAGGAAACCCCCCAAATTTCCCCCCCTTTTTAAAAGGGGCCCCCAAAAATTTAAAAGGGGGGGTTTTTTCCCCTTAAAATTTTTGGGGGCCCTTTTTTAAAAAAACCCGGGGCCCGGTTCCCGGGCCCAAAAGGGGGGGTTTGTTCCCCCTTTTTGGGGCCCTTGGGGTTTCCCGGGGTCAATAGAAGGTGGAAATAAACTGGATCTAGCGGCTACCAAAACGGTACGGGCATGAGTCAGCTCTGGAGCCAGCTCGTGAATCAGCAGATAGCTAATGGTGATATAGCGAGAAAGGTGGCTAGCGGGACTATCGGCCGCCGGATCAATCATAGGAAAACGGACACACCCGTCATCATGCAGGGATGAGTAGTTGTGACGCCCGGATAATTACGCTACAGTAACCCTCCGCTAATGATGCCACGTCACCACGATTACCGTTGTTAGTCTTGCGATGATTCAAATTCCGTTCAAGATTCAAATTTAAAATATAGGCAAACCGTAAAAGTTTTCAAACATTAAAACTAAATTGTTCATCATGTGGCAAATAATCCCTAACTAATTGAGGTGAAGGAACCACATTCTTATAGAAAGTTTAGATGCATTTGAGTAATTAAAACAGTAGGTAAAACAATGAAATAAATGCCTTTTGCATTTTATAAAATAATAAACCGTTTATTTAGATACCCCTAAGTTAATGGGACAGTAGCATAATTATTAACACTAAATTAGTGACTACTTTTATAATTTACAAAACTAATACAAATAAGACATTAAAAGAAAACAGAAAAGTAAATAAATAAAAGAAAGGAAAATACAAAAGAGAAAAACTAAACTAACAAAAAAAACAAAGAGACCCCCCCCCACTGGGCCAAGTGGCCTAGCTGGCCTCCGCCGTCCGAACGGGCCGGCCCAACAGGCCTAGCCGGCCACACCTTATCCTCACACCCCGCAAACCCTAATCCCCATTCTCCCCACCTCCCACTCTCCCGATTGATCGGGGCTCAACCGCCAACCCGCCGCCTCGGCCTTGTGCGGCGCCTGCCCGCCGCCGCCTGGGCCACCTCACCGGACCGCCGCACCTCCGCCTCGGCCTCCTCCCGGCGCTTTACTCGACCGACCGGGGAGGGCTAGATCCGCGCGCTGAAGCCGCGACGCCGGCGCCATCCCCGCGCGCCATTGTTGCTGCTGTGTTCGCTAACTCGTCGTCGCCGCTCCATCGCCTCTCCCTCGCCGACGCCAACGCGCTTCGCCGCTTCTTCCCTGCTCGCAAGTGAGCGCCGCCGTCCCCCTTCGCCGCCCCTCTCTCCTGTGTCCCCGGTCACCACCATCCTCGCCAGTCGATGCGCTCGGCCCGCCCGTTCAAGGCCACAAGCACTTTTCTCTCCCCGTCGCACAAGACGGCCTCGGCCTGCCACGCCATGCCACGGCCTTTGCCGCCCCGCCGACCTGTGGCGCGTCGACCTCCCCGCAGCTGCCGACACCGCCGCCAGCGCCGCGCCCACTGCCATCGTTCGCTGCCTCGCCAGAAGCGGCGCGCTTCATCGCCGCTTCCCCCGGCCATGCGCTGCGTCTTTGGCCTCGCTGGCCCGCGCCCATCACAGCGCAGCCCTGGCCGCAAGCACCCGCCATGCGGCAAACCTCTGCCGCCTCCTTTGGCCTGACACGCCGGCCCAAGGCGTCGTCGTGCGTGCTTGCCAGGTTCTCCAGGCGCCTGATCGGGCGGCGCTTGCTCGCCCACGCCGCTTGGCCTCTCACATCGACAAGGGGCCCCGCCTGTAACGTTTTAATAAAAAAGGAAAACAAAATAAAAATAAATTATTAATTAATTAATTAATTAGTGGATTAATTAAGTTAATTAATCATGTTTAATTAATCTAATTAACTAGTTAGTTTAATTAAACAATAATTAGATTAGTTAAAACCTAATTAGACTAAACGATCGATGACGATCGGACCCACATCGTCATTTTGACCATCAACACCTCTGCTGATGATGATGTCATGTCGACGCTATGTCGATGCAATAATACTATTTTCGAATTTAATTAATAATTAATAAGTTAGAAAATGATTTAAAAACTTTAAAAATTAATATAAAATAAACCGTAGCTCGGATGGAAAAACTTTGTACATGAAAGTTGCTCAGAACGACGAGACGAATTCGGGTACGCAGCCCGTTCGCCCGCCACACATCCCTAGCATAGCAACCACACAACTTTCCCCCTCCGGTTCACCTGTCCGAAAACGCGAAACACCGGGGATACTTTTCCGGATGTTTCTCCACCGTATCGCTTATCCCTCGTTAGGTCACCCCTAGCACAACGATTGCAGCGTCTTGCTTTGTATTACATTTGATTTCTCTGTTATTTATTGTGTTTCCCCTCCGTTACTTCTTTCCGGTAGACCTCGAGACTGCCGGCGACCCCCAGTTCGACTACGGAGTTGACGACCCCTCTCTCTTGCTAGAGCAACCAGGCAAGCCCCCCCTTGATCACCAGATATCGCCTATTCTCCTCTATACTGCTTGCATTAGAGTAGTGTAGCATGTTACTGATTGATTACTCCTATTCTGTTGCATAGCCTGTCATTGTTGCTACAATCATTGATACCTTACCCGCAGTCCTAAATGCTTAGTATAGGATGCTAGTTTATCATCATTGTCCCTACACTCTTGTCAGTCTGCCTTGCTATACTATCGGGCCATGATCACTTGGGAGGTGATCACGGGTATATACTACATACATACATACTATACAGATGGTGACTAAAGTCGGGTCAGGTGGCTCCATCCCGGTAGAGGTGGGCCTGGGTTCCCGACGGCCCCCGACTGTTACTTTGTGGCGGAGTGACAGGGCAGGTTGAGACCACCTAGGAGACAGTGGGCTGGTCTTGTTCGGCGCTCATGGATACTTAACACGCTTAACGAGATCTTGGTATTTGATCCGAGTCCGCCATTTGGTCTATACGCACTAACCATCTACGTGGGAGTAGTTATGGGTATCCCGACGCCGTGGTATTAGCCGGCCCTTCTTGACGCCGGCCGATCGAGTGGCGCGCCGGGATTGGAACGTAAGCTGCGCTTGTATTAAGGGGATAGTTCGCTTCCGGCCGCGTTAAGAACGCAGTGGTGTGCTAAGGGTGATGGCCTGCACTCTGTGGCGCTTAGGTTTAGACCGGCGGCTTGACCGCTGTTGTGCCTAGGTGGGCTGCGACGTGTTGATCTTCCGAGGCCGGGCATGACCCAGAAAGTGTGCCCGGCCAAATGGGATCAAGCGTGTTGGGTTATGTGGTGCACCCCTGCAGGGAAGTTAATCTATTCGAATAGCCGTGATCTTCGGTAACAGGACGACTTGGAGTTGTACCTTGACCTTATGACAACTAGAACCGGATACTTAATAAAACACACCCTTCCAAGTTCCACAGACAACCCGGTGATCGTTTTTCCACAGGCGCACGAGGGAGGATCGCCGGTAGGATTATGCTATGCGATGCTATTGGAGATGCTACTTGGAGATGCTACTTGGAGATGCTACTTGAGGACTTGGCCTACTCTCTTCTACATGTCAAGCAAGACGGAGGCTGCCAGCGTAGTATTCACATGATTAGCTATCCCCTCTTATTCTCGCATTCTGCAGTTCACCCATCGATATGGCCTCCTTACACATATACCCATGCATATGTAGTGTAGTTCCTTGCTTGCAGTACTTTGGATGAGTACTCACGGTTGCTTTCTCCCCTTTTCCCCTATCCCTTCTTTACGGTTGTCGCAACCAGATGTCGGAGCCCAGGGGCTGACGCCACCGTCGACGGCGACTACTACTACATCGGAGGTGCCTACTACTACGTGCATCACGACGCATTTACTGAGGAGTAGTTAGGAGGATCCTGGCAGGAGGCCCGCGCCTCTTCGATCTGTATCCCAGTTTGTGCTAGCCTTCTTAAGGCAAACTTGTTTAACTTATGTCCAGACTCAGATATTGTTGCTTCCGCTGACTTCGCCTATGATCGAGCACTTGTATTCGAGCCCTCGAGGCCCTCGGCTTGTATTATTATGCTTGTATGACTTATTTATGTTTTAGAGTTGTGTTGTGATATCTTCCCGTGAGTCCACGATCTTGATCGTATACATTTGCGTGCATGATTAGTGTACGATTGAATCGGGGTCCTGAAATCTACGTGCAGCCACCGACGACGACCGAGAGTAGTTAGGAGGATCCTGCGGAGGCCTGCGCCTCTTCGATCCAGATCCCGCTTTGTGCTAGCCTTCTTAAGGCAAACTTGTTTAACTTATGTCTCAGACTCAGATATTGTTGCTTCCACGACTTCGTCTATGATCGAGCACTTGTATTCGAGCCCTCGAGGCCCCTGGCTTGTATTATGATGCTTGTATGACTTATTTATGTTTTAGAGTTGTGTTGTGACATCTTCCCGTGAGTCCCTGATCTTGATCGTACACATTTGCGTGCATGATTAGTGTACGATTGAATCGGGGGCGTCAAAAGTTGGTATCAGAGCCGACTGCCTGTAGGAATCCCCCTTTCCAACTCCTTGGCCGAAGTTGAGTCTAGTCGATGAAAATTGTTTTACTAACTTGGCTGTGCGGCCCATGGGCCCACGTCGCCATTTGGGTGGTATTAGGATCTTTTACTCCTCGACCTATACTCTGGGACTCTGACATCTCTTCTATTCGGGTTAAATGATTTTATTAACTCGGACTCTAGGTTCTCGATAATACTTTCTCCCGGAGAGCCCCTAAAGTCCAGATGATCACCGGCTGCACCAGAAGATTTCGAAGATACTCTTCGATTTTCTCTCGAGACCTTGTGCCTGTCGCGTTTGCAATTCCCTACCACCGAAACATCCTAATGGGTAACTACTTACACTTGCCATTCATACGATCATCCCCCATTGATCTTGTTATTACAAGATACCCCGAAGTTTTCTCTATTATTCCGAGAATACTTTGTGCCTACTGCCTAGCAGTTCTTTGCCACCTGAATACCGCTATGGATAATTTCTCGCACTTACCGAGTATCCGCCCATCCCTAGTTGTTGGTGTGTTTCACTAAGTTCTTCAAAATAATATTCGAACTTCCGAAAATCCTGAGTAGCCTATTACTCTTGAAATTCTTGCTTGCTTGCATTATGGTTAATCCCATAAGTCTAGTAATCTTATTGGCATTCTTTGTCACTATCATTTTGAGTCCGTTGATTCGATTTGTTGCGAATGCTTGGAATCCTCAAACAGATCCCATAATTCATCCTTCCGGCTCGACGTTGTTTTAATCATGAGCTGGTTCTCGCCAATTAAATTGTCGCCGATTGTGCCCCTAAGTCTATTGAACTTATCCATCCTTGATCAGAGCGTCTGCTTCTGATCCTTCACTTTGTAAATCATAATTCCTTAGCAATTGAGCTCTAAGTTATTCAGTTGTTTCTATAATCCAATGTCTTTGCCTTGCTTCTTCCTCCGTTGTGTGTCGATACTCACCCCAGATCCTTTGTTGGATTTTATCCGACAATGTCCTTCATTTGGATATATACCGCATTTGGTAAATTGTATCCTCTCGCTTTGTCAACCATGCTCGCTATCGAGCTTGTGTCATTTACTCCTCAAGTTTGTGGTATATGTTCCTAAGATGCCCGATGGGTTGAACCTATGCCTTCCTTACTATGTGTGAACTCAGAAGTTTTCACGAGTCATACTCATCTGGTATTTCACCAGGTAAAACTTTCAACACTAATGCCTTTATCAAAGCGAGAAGTGAATGGAAGGTTATACATTGAAGAAGTGGGAGTCGACCTTGAACTTTGTGTTCATGCCCATGGACACGATGTAGATCCTATCATGGAAGCTTCTTGTAATAATAACTATTTCCTTGTTATAATATCATTTGGAATCTATGAATTGATCCTTTGCAATCATGGATCCGACCATATTTTCTACTTGATTCCATTTCTCGGACAAGTTAAACCACTTGTCCTCTACAGATCAATGCACCCATCCAACCTCTATTTTGATCTAGCTTCGAGTACTAACCCCCTAGTATCTCGAGGATATCAACCGATTGCACTACATCTTATGCATTTCTGATGAAGTATTGCCTTTCCCCGTCATAGTCACTCCATGGGTTCTGGGTTATCGTCAACCGAGAACACCGATTAGTGAATCGAATCGCCCTCGTGATTCAAGACTCCTAGTACATTGTGGATGAGAAGTTTAAAACTCCATCACGCCATTCCTAACCTGATCGGCTATATCATCTTGTGCTAAATTTTAACTATGCTACCTGGTCCTTTCTTCCCGGAGCACAATTTTCGACGATGAGCTAAGCTTACGTCGATTTTCCTCGTCATATCATTTCACCTTGAACAACAAGCTTGATTTCAAGTTTGTGTCGTACCCATGGTTCCAATAACCTTTTGCTTCATAATTCCTTAAACTTGATGTCATCGCCGATGGATTACATCTTCGTGGAGCCTCTCGACAAAATTTGTCGTGATCATCATCAACATCTTGACTCCTTCACGGATATCAATTGAATTCATGATGAGAAATACCATCCTTGCCCTCGATGATTTGTGTTGTCATCGACCACTTTAATGCCTCCCCTCCAACACAAACTTGTTCGTGTTTTGTGTTGTACCTTGAGATCCTTGCTGCCCAACTTATTTTATGTTCTACCTTGGAGTATTGCTATCTTCGATGTCAAGAATGTCATGGGAAATTCACCACCCTTAAGAATTCTTGATACAAGTGATACTTATTAACATCACCATTCTTTTCTTGGTCCTCGTGTTGTTTCTAACCGGAATACCGACAAATGGTCTATGATGTGTAAATTCTAAACTTCTAGCAACCCTATTGCTTTGAAGTTAATGGTTGGCCGTTCATTCTTAGACTAATGATTATTGAATCACCATTCTGACATTGGTCATGCAACCCAACCCATATTTTGGGCGCACCTTTCAACCAATGTTTAATTGTGTATGTTTTCCTCGAGCATACTTCCTTATATCATTTGATCTGACAAATGTTATCTCCTTGTTCACTTAAGTATGGAAATCCATCTTTTGGGAATCCCAATGGAATGTCGCTGAGTCCATCAGCCACCTCCTCACCCTCTCCTTGATTTAATGATGAACTCTTGTTTTGGAACTCTCTTCCATAGTTCGTTCCCCGAGAATCTTACGATGTCACCTCGTTACTTTGTGTCGCACCTTTTCTTCTCAGGCATCCTGAGCCTGAGGTATCCAAACACCAATCAGATCTGGATCTCGGTCAGATATGATGGTTGGAACTTATTTCCAAGAGTTATAACAATGGTCTTTATGTGACCCGGTAAGGTGATGTCGTGCCTAGCACACCTGGTCGGAGGCCTATTGTTGTAGTTCCTTTTCAAAAGGTTACCCATTCTTCCATGGGGAAACCGAGGACTTATTTTACCGTTATTCGATGGATCCTTGGTGTTTCCAAAGTCTGATCTTCACTGATGACCATGTCAATGCTATCTCGAAGCATTTCTATGGTACTCCGATTTTCAACAAAAACATTTGAAGCCCAATGCTAATTGTTTCTTGCTGAACTATCCAAACACCGTTGTATGGATAATGTCATGAAAAATTCTCTCCCCTCACCTAGAGGCTTTTCTACTTAATATCATGTCATGGTTATCATGCTCGCTTGTCCTTGGGAAGGATATACCCCAAAATATCGATAATCCTATTTTTCCTTTCCATTACTTGGTTTACCCTTTACGGTGATCATTATGGTCTAAGCAGATTAATTCCCTGCTTATGTAGACCCCTCGTGTACAATTCTGTCAAGAAGACCTCACATTATTGTTGATGACATTTCGTAGCCACCGATGGACGAGGACCTTGCCTATTGGCCCGCCTCATTCAACGAGCAGGAAAATGGTTCTCTTTGTCCCTCGCCCTTGGTATCGATGTTGTTGCCGACATAACTGATAGGCTACCCTCTGACATGCCTTACTATCATGACCGTGCAAGATGTCGGCCCCCTTCCTACTTTCAACCACATGATGGGCCCATAACCCACAGTTCCACAGGATCGAAACCTGACTCTCCTATACACCCTGTTGTCAAAGTTATTCCTCGCGTTTGACTTTGTATGTAATTCACGGGCCACCAGACTGCTGATCTATTCAGTATCGATGCAATGCTTAATTACATTGCTCTAAACCCCTTCAATAGTTCGTTTGGACATTGAACGATTGCTGCTTGTCGGTGTAGCTAAGGTAGGGTACCTCAGTACTTCAACTTGTGCACGGGCAGTTGCAGCTTCCCGCGGCAGGGTTTACCACGTGCTTGCCGGAGACCTTCCTGCTCCATGTCAAGCCATTCAAAGACAAAGTATACAAGACAGAAGATCAAGACCCCGGCAAGCGGAGCTTGCCGGGAAGGCCGTTCCAGGCTCAAGATTACATCGCTCACACAAAGGCCCTGGCAAGAGGAGCTCGCCAGGAAGACTAGAAGATTACATCACAGAAGATACGCCTCGGCGCTATATGCGTCCCGGCGAGGGCCCGGGAGCGACAGTTACAGAGCCCTGCAAGCTCCCGGGCCGGCAAAGTCAAGACCCGGCAAGGTGCTTGCCGGAGAGTTGCGCCAGGTGTGCCTCGCTCCAGCTCATCACCCACGCCGCCTGGGCCTTTCGAGGACGCGTGGCGGATGGTCAGTGCAGCCCGGGGACACGGTGGCACTTCACGGTGGTGGAGCCATCGCCGTGGCGCACGGAGACGCAAGGGCGGGAGCTTTTGGGTCGACGGCGACGGGCATTAAATGCCCTTGTCCCCATCATCCAAAGTAGGTAGCGACCACTTTGCTCACGCACTATAGCTTCACTGTTCCCTTTGCTCCAACTACCACCTCTTTTACATTTTTACCCCTTTCTCCTACGTTGACACCTGTCGGTGACCCCTTGCACTATAAAAGGAGGCCCATGCACAACGTGGAGGGGGTTCGGCTGGTTCGGCTCGTTCGGTTCGCATCTTTAGCCACCCTCGCGCTCGGTGTAGCTGCTACTGTAGCTCTTCAAGCTCCCGAGCTCAATACAACCCAAGGCAGGAGTAGGGTTTACGGCGTCCGTCATGGCGAACTCGGGTAAAACCGCGTGCTCGCCTCGATCTGCTCTCTGTGCTCCCTCCGCCTCGTATCAAGACAGACAAGGGGCCCCGCCCCATAGGTGTCCATGGCGGGCAGATTCCCCGGCATCTCTGGCGCGCCAGTAGGGCGCTGAGGTTGTGCGGACTGATCCGGTGTTCGCGAGCGCGTTCTTCATCAACCTCTCCAGCTTCATCAACAACTTCATCAACAATTGCGCCATGGCCCCGAAGAAGAAGGCTTCGGGGGCTGCAGGCCCGTCTGCGTCTCATCCGCCGCCACCGAGCCAACGGTGGGCGGAGGAGACGCCGTCGAAGGGTGGTCGCCGGGCGAGGACACTCGCGCGCCACCAGATCCAAGGGCAAGACGGATGACCGCGCCGGGTCTCCGTGGACATTCCGCGTCCATCTCAGCACACGACAACCCAGCAGCGCCATACCACGGGAGGTGGTATCCGCATGCTGGGGCAAGAAGAAGAAACCAAAGACCAAGTCCGGCAAGTGCTCTGGAGCCCACTCCGGCAACCGCACCTCTTCGGAGTGCCGCGCTGCCGTCGAGGACGCGCCATCGAGCTCCTCCGGCAAGCGCACCTCCCCGGAGTGCTGCGCCGCGAAATTTACCAAAGACTAGATCCGGCTGGAACAGCTCTGGTGCCTACTCCGGCAAGCGCACCTCCCCGGAGTGCTGCGCCGCCGTCGAGGACGCGCCATCGAGCTCCACCGGCAAGTAAAGCAAAGAGAGCAGTCGTTTTCAAGTTTTTGAAGCCGTATCCCTTGAAAGTCCGTACCTTGTATGGAAAACCTCTGCGCACAGGGGTCGAATCGTGGCTAAGTTGCGCCCCTAATCTGTTTCGAGTCCGCTCAACGATGAAGGCGCGCTGCAACTAGCCCGACAAGTTCTTCCTGCCGGAGGCAACACCGCCAGCGGGCTGCTGATGTTCCGCACTCAGCAAGTGTGTTTGCGCCGGCAGGCTCCCTGGAAGCGTGAGCTTGAAAACGTACGAGGGAGGAAATCAAGGGAGGAGTGCGGCCTTGCCGGATCGCGGAAGACAGAAAAGCTAAGTCGTCCGAGAGCACTCCTTAGTTTCATGCTTTTTTACGTTATGTTCCTCGTGCGTTCGTCCTTTGTACGCAAAACCTGTACGCGGAGGAACCTACCCGCGGATAGCCGCACCCTTATCTTGTTTCCGAGCATGCTCAACGATTTAAGTGAGCTGCGACAAGTGTCGCGCCCTTGTTTCGTTTTCGAGTTCGCTCAACAAGCTAAGTGCGCTGCGACTAGCCGCGGCAAGGTTGCTTGCCGGGAGGACCTTGGCCAGCAGGCTGCTTCGAGTTCAGCACTCAGCGCTCGCGGCAAGGGCCCCTTGCCGGCAAGTTCCCTAGAAGCGACGGGTAAAAGCGCACAAAGGGTGTAAAGCAGAGGGTGTAGCGTAGCAAGCCCTGCCGTAAGATGCCCTTCGTATGAGAAACTTGTGCGCGGAGGAACCTACCCGTGGATAGCCGCACCCTTATCTTGCTTTCGAGCACGCTCAACGATTTAAGCGAGCTGCGACAAGTGTCGCGCCCTTGTTTCGTTTTCGAGTCCGCTCAGCAAGCTAAGTGCGTTGCGACTAGTCATGCAAGGTTGCTTGCCGGTAAGACCTTGGCCAGCAGGCTGCTTCGAAGTTCAGACTCGGCGCTGTAAGGGCCCCTGCCGCAAGTTCCCTAGCAGCGTAGAGTATAAACCTACGAAGGGCAAGGCACGGCATCGCATTGCATAGTTGCACATAAAGGATTTACATACACATACATGTAAATAATGAAACTGTCGCAGACCTATCTCAGCTGTTTTCATGGCTGAAATTACAGCAACAAGGAGAAGCCGTAAGAGCACACCAAAGACTGGATTTTGGCGGAGCCAGAGTTGCTGGGCTGCGAAAGAAGGTTCCTCCCCGCAAGTTAGAGTCGCGGGGACTGCGGAATCAGATAAGTTTTTCATCCCTCGTCATGCATCCTCTCATGGACCGGGGAAAGCGGGGCTGCGTCCTTGAACGAACGTGTCTTGTAAAACCCATGCGCGGAGGAACCAGGTCATGGCCCAGTTGCACCCTTGGTTTGTTTCCGAGTCCGCTCAACGATTTAAGTGAGCTGCGACAAGTGTCGCGCCCTTGTTTCGTTTCCGAGTCCACTCAACGATGGCGTGAGCTGCGACAAGTGTCGCGCCCTTGTTTCGTTTTTCGAGTCCGCTCAACAAACACAACCGCCGCCAAAACTGGCCCGGCAAGGTTGCTTGCGGAAGCGACACCGCCAGCGGGCTGCTGATGTCCCGCACTCAGCAAGCGTGTTCGCACCGGCAAGCTTCCCGAGAACGTAGGATGTAAACATACAAGGCACGAAGTCAAGTCAAAGACTCGGTCCGACAAGCGTTCCCCTCTTTTCATTAAAAACATCCTAGTTTAGTACAAGTCCATAGAGGATGAAAAACATGATAGAGAGGATTACATATTTTAAAAAGCAACTAAGGCCCGAGGGCTTACAAATTGAAAGATAAGATGCCCATAATCCCTCTCCTGTTTCTCTGTTCAGGAGTTCAGGAGGTAGGTCAAGGAGGCCCCGGCAAGAGAAGCTTGCCGGGAAGGGCAAAAGGGGCGCCTATGAGAGCTACGGGCGCCAGAAGACACCAAGGGAACTTCCCGGGGGCCGGCCAGGAGCTTGGCGGAGACGGAGGCGCCGGAGGCAGAGGTTGAAGACGGGGTGGTGGGACGTCAAGACGCTGCCGAGGGCTCCTCGCCCTCGACTCGATTTGACGGCCTTGCCGCCACCCTCTCTTCCTCTTCAGCAGCCTCCCCACGCCAAAGAGCCCAAGGAGACGGCCCCGGAGTTGAAGGCGGCGACCCGGATGATGGGGTCGCCGCGGCGCTGGGCGGCATCCGACGCCTAGTCGGACCCGCCATCCCGTCGCCGCCGTTGTCGCTCCCTCCTCGTCACTCTCGCCGAGGAGGACCTTCGCTATCGGAGGAGCTGTCCACACAAGATCTCGCCGGGTCCCGAGTCCTCGAAGACCTTGACGGCGAGAAGGTCGCCTCCATTAACTTGAAATGAAGGGTAAACCCCGCCGTCAAGATGTGGATCCGGCGAACGTCTTCCACCCTCGGTCGGCACATCACGCCGGGCTGGGGACACGACACTCACTCGAGTGCCGCTGATCCCACAGCCCTCATGCGCAACTCCATCACCTCGGCGGATCCGGTTCCATCGCTTTCATGAACGGGCCGGCAGCCGGAGGCGGCGCCGAGGCGCCGGCGAGCTTGATGAAGAACTCCTGTGGACCGTCTCTAGTATGGACCGCCGAGGACAGGAGCCACCGGAGGGGACGGGGGAGGCACATCGCCGCGACCGCCTCTCCCCCGACCGCCTCGACCACGCCCTCGGCCTCGTCCGCGGCCTCGCCCCTCCCTCTCCCCCTCGTGGCGGCTCCGCCACGGGTGCGGATAGGAGAAGAGCGCTACTGGGCGACCCTCGCTGCCACCGCTGAAGAACTGGATTTCCTCCTTCCATGGCGTAAAGAAGAACAAGTGAAGACGAAGGAGAAGAGGAAGTGTGAGTCCATTGTGCTCCCCTTCCGCCCCTTTTAAAGGGGCGGGTGGGGCTCAACCGCCTGCCCGCCAATCGGAAGCGAGAAGGGCAGAGGAGCGGGCCGACTCGCCATCTCCGCCCGTGGACGGCTCGGTCTCCCATTTTCGCCGCCCGACCCCCATGCATGAGGGCCGCGTGGCGGCGCGGGCCGGCGACGGGTGAAATGACCTCGCCGCACCACGATCACGGGAGTGGATGCCCTCTGACCGCGCGCCGCCCACGTCTCCCACGACACCGCAATCAACGCGCCATTACGGGGATGCGGCGAGTGCGGAAGCGGATTTGGTGCGCCAGTGGGCGCGGTGCCGTGCCTGTTTTGGGCCTGCCCAACAGCGCTGGCACCGTGTGTGGCCCAGCCCGGGGCTCTGTCGGTGTACTAAGGTAGGGGTACCTCAGTACCCCAACTTGTGCACGGGCAGTTGCAGCTTCCCGCGGCAGGGTTTACCACGTGCTTGCCGGAGACCTTCCTGCTCCATGTCAAGCCATTCAAAGACAAAGTATACAAGACAGAAGATCAAGACCCCGGCAAGCGGAGCTTGCCGGGAAGGCCGTTCCAGGCTCAAGATTACATCACTCACACAAAGTCCCTGGCAAGAGGAGCTCCCCAGGAAGACTAGAAGATTACATCACAGAAGATACGCCTCGGCGCTATATGCGTCGGCGAGGCCCGGGAGCGACAAGTTACAGAGCCCGCAAGCTCCGGGCCGCAGAATCAAGACCCGGCAAGGTGCTTGCCGAGAGTTGTGCTTGTGTGCGCTCCAGCTCATCAGCCCACAGCCACGCGCCCGCAGGGCCTTTCGAGACGCGCGGCGGATGGCTGTGCAGCCTGGGGACACGGTGGCACTTCACGGTGGTGGATCCATCGCCGTGGCGACGGAGACGCAAGGGCGGAGCTTTTGGGGTCGACGGCGACGGGCATTAAATGCCCTTGTCCCCATCACAAAGTAGGTAGCGACCACTGCTCACGCCCGTAGCTTCACTGTTCCCTTGCTCCAACTACCACCTCTTTTACATTTTACCCCTTTCTCCTACGCTGACACTGTCGGTGACCCTTGCACTATAAAAGGAGGCCCATGCACAACGTGGAGGGGGTTCGGCTGGTTCGCCTGCTCGTTCGCATCTTTAGCCACCTCGCTCGGTGTAGCTGCTCAGAGCTCTTCAAGCTCCCGAGCTCAATACAACCCAAGGCAGGAGTAGGGTTTTACGCGTCTGTCGCGCCCGAACCTGGTAAAACCGCCTGCGTGCTTTCGCCTCGATCTGCTCTCTGTGCTCCTCCGCCTCGTATCAAGATGATAAGGGGCCCCGGCCCCATAGTTGTCCGCGGCGGGCAGATTCCCCCGGCACCTGCCCGCTCGAAACTTTCCATGATACCTCCTTACCTTACTCTAAATATTTTCTTAAGATTCAATTCGAGAGTTACTTTCTGCCACCTTCCTCGATGATATCGACCGATAGTCAACCTTGTAGAGGTTCGTTCTCCCGGAATACCCCCTTATTCTTTCGTAAGTATGATGGAACCCCCAAAGAAAGGATACCGACTTTATCTTGATGACTTGAAGCAGAGAAATGAAGACACGGCCTCTGCGAGAAGAGCAACCAACATCGAGAAGACCCGTTAGAATTTCGTAACCAAATCCCTTCCCCCCCTACACTACCTCTTAAATCTCGGGACGAGATTTCTTGTAGTGGAGGAGAATTGTGACGCCGGATAATTACGCTCAAGAACCCTCCGCTAATGATGCCACGTCACCACGATTACCGTTGTTAGTCTTATGATGATTCAAATTCCGTTCAAGATTCAAATTTAAAATATAGGCAAACCGTAAAAGTTTTCAAACATTAAAACTAAATTGTTCATCATGTGGCAAATAATCCCTAACTAATTGAGG
Organism: Aegilops speltoides; assembly: GCA_021437245.1. Classification (NCBI taxonomy): domain Eukaryota; kingdom Viridiplantae; phylum Streptophyta; class Magnoliopsida; order Poales; family Poaceae; genus Aegilops; species Aegilops speltoides. The sequence goes on along the minus strand of CM038143.1, from coordinate 420,810,735 downwards.
TGAAGGAACCACATTCTTATAGAAAGTTTAGATGCATTTGAGTAATTAAAACAAGAGGTAAAACAATGAAATAAATGTCTTTTGCATTTTATAAAATAATAAACTGTTTATTTAGATGCCCCTAAGTTAATGGGACAATAGCATAATTATTAACACTAAATTAGTGACTACTTTTATAATTTACAAAACTAATACAAATGAGACATTAAAAGAAAATGAAAAGTAAATAAATAAAAGAAAGGAAAATACAAAAGAGAAAAACTAAACTAACAAAGAAAAACAACGAGACCCCTGCTGGGCCAAGTGGCCCAGTGGCCTCCAGCCGTCCGAACGGGTTGCCCAACAGCTAAGCCGGCCACACCTTATCCTCACACCCCCGCAAACCCTAATCCCCATTCTCCCCACTCCTCCCACTCTCCCGATTGATCGGGGCTCGAACCGCCTCGACCCGTCGCCGACGCCTTGGCCTGGCGCGTCGCCGCCGCCTGGGCCACCTCGCGGACCGCCCGCACCTCGCCTCGGCCTCCTCCCAGCGCCCCCTACTCGACCGATAGGGAGGGGCTAGATCCGCCCGCCACGAGCTCGCGACGCGGGTGCCTATCCCCGCGCCTCATTGCTGTTGGTTCGCCACCTCGCTGCCGCCGCCCCATCGCCTCTCCTCGCCCGGCCAACGCGCCCGTCGCCCCTTCCGCTCGCTGCAAGTGAGCGCCGCCGTCCCCTTCGCCCCTCTCTTCTGTGTCGCCCGGTCCACCACCATCACCTCCCACGGCCGATCGCGCCGGCCCCGCTTCGCAGCTCATCATCGCAAGACTCTCCCCTGTCGCTCCACAAGACGCCTCGCTGGCCCACGGCCATGCCACGGCCTTGCCGCCCCGCCGACCTGTGGCGCGATCGACCTCCCCAGCGGCTGCTCGACACCGCCGCCCAGCGCCCGCCCGCCCGCCATCGTCTGCTGCCTCGCCAGAAGGGCGCGCTTCGCTGCCGCCTCCCTGCCATGCGCCACACGCTGCTGGCCTCGCTGCCTCGCCCACAAGCTGCAGCCTCGACCAAAGCACCCATGCAAGGCAAACCTCTGCCGCCTCCTTTGGCCTCGCAGGCGCATTGGCGCGGCGTCAGGCGTGCCTGGGCTTCCCGAGCATGCCCGATCGGGCGGCGCCTGTCACCACGCCTGCTTGGCCTCTGGGCCCATCGACAAGGGGCCCCGCCTGTAACGCTTTTAATAAAAAAAAGGAAAACAAAATAAAATAAATTATTAATTAATTAATTAATTAATTAGTGGATTAATTGTTAATTAATCATGTTTAATTAATCTAAGTAACTAGTTAGTTTAATTAAACAAGAATTAGATTAGTTAAAACCTAATTAGACTAAACGAATAATGACAGGACCCACACGTCACTTGACCACCAACACCTCTGTTGACCGATGATGTCATGTTGACGTCATGCCGATGCAATAATACTATTTTCGAATTTAATTAATAATTAATAAGTTAGAAAATGATTTAAAACTTTAAAATTAATATAAAATAAACCGTAGCTCGGATGGAAAAACTTTGTACATGAAAGTTGCTCAGAACGACGAGACGAATTCGCGTACGCAGCCCGTTCGCCCGCCACACATCCCTAGCATAGCAAACACACAACTTTCCCCCTCCGGTTCACCTGTCCGAAAACGCGAAACACCGGGATACTTTCCTGATGTTTCCCCCCCACCGTATCGCTTATCCCTCGTTAGGTCACCCCTAGCACAACGATTGCAGCGCCTTGCTTTGTATTACATTTGATTGCTCTGTTATTTATTGTGTTTCCCCTCCGTTACTTCTTTCCGGTAGACCTCGAGACTGCCGGCGACCCCCAGTTCGACTACGGAGTTGACAACCCTCTCTCTTGCCGAGCAACCAGGCAAGCCCCCTTGATCACGGATATCGCCTATTCTCCTCTATACTGCTTGCATTAGAGTAGTGTAGCATGTTACTGATTGATTACTCCTATTCAGTTGCATAGCCTGTCATTGTTGCTACAATCATTAATACCTTACCCGCAGTCCTAAATGCTTAGTATAGGATGCTAGTTTATCATCATTGTCCCTACACTCTTGTCAGTCTGCCTTGCTATACTATCGGGCCATGATCACTTGGGAGGTGATCACGGGTATATACTACATACATACATACTATACAGATGGTGACTAAAGTCGGGTCACCGAGGAGTACCCGCAAGTGATTCTGATGAGGGGCTGAAAGGACAGTGGCTCCATCCCGGTAGAGGTGGGCCTGGTTCCCACGGCCCCGATCACACTTTGTGGCGGAGCGACAGGCAGGTTGAGACCACCTAGGAGACAGGTGGGCCTGGTCTTGTTCGGCGTTCATGGATACTTAACACGCTTAACGAGATCTTGGTATTTGATCCGAGTCCGCCATTTGGTCTATACGCACTAACCATCTACGTGGGAGTAGTTATGGGTATCCCGACGTGGTATCACCGAAGCCTTCTTGACGTCGGCGATCGAGTGGCGCTACGCGGATTGGAACGTGACGCTGCGCTTGTATTAAGGGGCTAGTTACGCTTTGGCGCGTTCATAGCGTCTTGCAGTGTGCTAAGGCGATGGGCCCGCACTGTGGCGCTTAGGTTTAGACCGGCGTCTTGACCGCTCTGTTGTGCCTAGGTGGGGCTGCGACGTGTTGATCTTCCAAGGCGGGCATGACCCAGAAAGTGTGTCCGCCAAATGGGATCAAGCGTGTTGGGTTATGTGGTGCACCCTGCAGGAAGTTAATCTATTGAATAGCCGTGATCTTCGATAATGTGGGCGACTTGGAGTTGTACCTTGACCTTATGACAACTAGAACCGGATACTCAATAAAACACACCCTTCCAAGTTCCACAGACAACCCGGTGATCGTTTTTCCACAGGGCGACGAGGGGAGGATCGCCGGGTAGGATTATGCTATGCGATGCTATTGGAGATGCTACTTGGAGATGCTACTTGGAGATGCTACTTGGAGGACTTCAGTCTACTCTCTTCTACATGCTGCAAGACGGAGGCTGCCAGAAGCGTAGTATTCGACAGGATTAGCTATCCCCCTCTTATTCTGGCATTCTGCAGTTCAGTCCACTGATATGGCCTCCTTACACATATACCCATGCATATGTAGTGTAGTTCCTTGCTTGTGAGTACTTTGGATGAGTACTCACGGTTGCTTTCTCCCCCCCTTTTTTCCCCCTATCCCTTCTTTCTGGTTGTCGCAACCAGATGCTGGAGCCCAGGGGCCAGACGCCACCGTCGATTTACTACTACTACTACATGGAGGTGCCTACTACTACGTGCGGGCGGCGGCGACGCACTGAGAGTAGTTAGGAGGATCCTGCAGGAGGCCTGCGCCTCTTCGATCTGATCCCGTTTGTGCTAGCCTTCTTAAGGCAAACTTGTTTAACTTATGTCCGTACTCGATATTGTTGCTTCCACGACTTCGTCTATGATCGAGCACTTGCATTCGAGCCCTCGAGGCCCCTGGCTTGTATTATGATGCTTGTATGACTTATTTATGTTTTAGAGTTGTGTTGTGATATCTTCCCGTGAGTCCCTGATCTTGATCGTACACATTTGCGTGCATGATTAGTGTACGATTGAATCGGGGGCGTCACAGTAGTAGTAGAAGCTTGGGTGGGTCTGCATTTGGATCTCGTTGTAGCGTAACTCAACGAGAATCTCAAACACAACAAACTAAATAGCATGAGCGGGCGTAGAAGAGAAACCACTCCTAGAAGAACGGGTGTAAGTGCTAGATGTAGAACTGCAGCGCAGGGTAACCATGGCGTGATACTGAAATATTGAGGCTGCTAGGCGCTCCCGATACACCCGATACACTGGGTCATCACCATGAGGGTAGAGTCGATGCCATACATGCCGACGAAGGTGTGGTGAAGTGTACGGTGCCAGCTCCACCTAACACGCATATGGCATTGGAGTCATATACACTCACAACCATTAGTCGATTAGCAATAAGAATACATCAAATGCATGTAATGCAGCAACCAAATGCAAAAACTATCGGCACTCAGAACTAACTATTGTTTTACTAACGCGTCTGCGGTCTAGCATGTCCTATAGTCAGCGCGGCTCTGATACCAAGCGTTGTGGCACCCCGACTCAGAGCGACCGGTTTACCTTGCATTGCCAGCCCAGAGATCTAGACTTCTGGCAACACACAACAACTTGGTACAGAAAACAACTGCTTTATTGATGCTCGCGAAAACATAGTTTGATATTACATCAGATAGAAAGGCCAAGAGGCACACACAGTGCGGCTGAACAGTATGTACATTATTTTATGAACATGAAGGGGGCCTTGATCACGACAACTACACGGCAACGGAACGACGACAAAGCAGAACTCCATAGCAAAGGGACAACGATGTGGACACGGTCTAGGCATGGGAAGCACTCTGATCCGGTAAGACTTTCCTAAAATCTGGCATGACATGCTAGGTCAGTACATTGAATGTACTTGCAAGCTCACGAGAAGTAAAAGCATAATGGCAAACAATAACATGATTATTACGCAGGTTAAAGGCAAGTCTACAATAGACTACTCATGAAGTGAATCATGCTTGTGCACCGAGTCCCTCGGACTCACTTACCCAATGGGTTACCTCATAACCAACATCATCAATACGGTGATCACTCCCGGATCACAAACAAAACCAACACTTTGGTTCCCACAACAACGACCATCTTCATGGTCTCAACAATCTCATCACATAACTAGTGCCAACCATATAACTTTGGTGCGCAAGATTAACTTAATTATGTTGATCCATGGTTTGACCTACTTACGAGTTGTGTCTGTAACCGAGGACGTGGCTATCAATAGATTTAATAAACACTCTGCAGAGGTTAGTATAATGTACCCACACCACGGAACCCATGGCCTCGCACTCCCATTCGGGTGGACTAACGACATTCCGATAGAACCAACCCATTGCCATGACACTCTCTCAGCCTCTCCGACCAACTCCCCTCTGGGCTAAGTCCTGGGTGGCCCCGATATCAACCAATGACATCCAATGGCCACCGTCATGGCAAAACAATCAATGGTCCCAAATGGGGACAAGGTACCATAACAACAACAGGCACACAAGGTTATGTCTACTTACCGGGCCAGGGTACTGCACGCCCATAACCTTCCCTTGTTGGAGGCACCGACCAGAGGCATGACAACAGACTAAATAAGGGCTTCCCATAAAGGCAAATGTGGTTGCACTTGGAAGCTCGATTCAGTGGCTGATACGTCCATTTTGCATCATGTTTACCAACTATTATTTATGTTTTTTTTATTGTATAATAATGCTTTTGGAGTAATTCTAATGCCTTTTCTCTCATAGTATGCAAGGTACACACAATGGGGGAGAATTCTGGCAGCTTGAAATCGGGACAAGAAAAAGCTACGTCAGGCTACCTATTCTGCACAACTCCAAATGAGTTGAAACTTTGCGAGGAATTGTCATGGAATATTGGAGCAAATAAATACCAAAGAGGGCCCATCAGGTGGGCCCAACCCACCTGGGCGCGCCAAGGAGCCCAGGCGCGCCCCGGTGGGTTGTGCTCACCCAGGCCCACCTCTGGTGCCCCTCTTTTGGTATATAAGTCATTTTGACCTAGAAAAAATAAGGAGAGGACTTTTGGGACGAAGAGCCACCGTCTCGAGGCGGAGCCCTCGGCAGGAGCACTTTTGCCCTCTGGCGGAGCGATTCCGCTGGGGGAACTTCCCTCCCGGAGGGGGAAATCATCATCATTATCATCACCAACAACTCTCCCATCTTCAGGAGGGCTATCTTCATCAACATCTTCAACATCACCAACTCCTCTCAAACCCTAGTTCATCTCTTGTGTTCAATCTTTGTACCAGAACTATAGATTGGTGCTTGTGGGTGACTAGTAGTGTTGTTTACATCTTGTAGTTGATTACTGTATGGTTTATTTGGTGGAAGATTATATGTTCAGATCCATTATGCTATTTAATATCCCTCTGGCCTTGAGCATGATTATCATTTGTTAGTAGTTACTTTCGTTCTTGAGGTCACGGGAGAAATCATGTTGCAAGTAATCATGTGAACTTGATATGTGTTCGATATTTTGATGATATAAATGTTGTGATTCCCTTAGTGGTGTCATGTGAACGTCGACTACATGACACTTCACCATATTTGGGCCTAATGGAATGCATTGTGGAGTAGTTATTAGATTATGGGTTGCGAGAGTGATAGAAGCTTAAACCCTAGTTTATGCGCTATTCCGTAAGGGACCGATTGGATGCAAAAGTTTAATGCTATGGTTAGAATTTATTCTTAATAGTTTTCTCATAGTTGCAGATGCTTGCGAGGGGGTTAATCATAAGTAGGAGGTTTGTTCAAGTAAGAACAGCACCTAAGCACAGGTCCACCCACATACCAAACTATCAAAGTAGCGAACACGAATTAAGCCAACATGATGAAAGTGACTAGAAGAAATTCCCGTGTACCCTCAAGAACGCTTTGCTTATCATAAGAGACCGTTTTGGCCTGTCCATTGCCTCAAAAGGATTGGGCTAACTTTCTGCACTTTTTTTTACTACTATCGTTACTTGCTGGTTACAAATTATCTTGCTATCAAACTACTCCACTACTTACAATTTTAGCACTTGTAGAAATTACCTTGCTAAAAACCACTTGTCATTTCCTTCTGCTCTTCGTTGGGTTCGACACTCTTACTTATCGAAAAGGCTACAATTGACCCCATATACTTGTGGCTCATCAAGGCTATTTTCTGGTGCCATTGTCGGGGAGTTAAGCGCTCTTGGTAAGTGGAAATTGGTAAGGAAACATTATTACTACGTGATGAAATTTATTGTCACTTGCTGCTATGGAAAACAATCCTTTGAGGGGTTTGTTCGGGGTATCTTCACCTTGACCGGAACCACAATTAGATGCCCCTCAACCTACTGCACCTACTGAAAATGTTGAATATGAAATTCCTTTGGGTATGGTAGAACAACTGCTAGCTAATCCTTATGCAGGAGATAGAACCAAACATCCTGATATGCACTTGATATATGTGGATGAAATTGGTGGATTGTTCAAGCTTGCAGGTTTACCCGAAGATGAAGCTAAGAACAAGGTATTCCGTTTATCTTTTAAGGGAAAAGCATTGACATGGTATAGGCTATGCGATGATATTGGATCTTGGAACTGGAGTTGGTTGAAATTGGAATTCCATCAAAAATTCTATCATATGCATCTAGTTCATCATGATCAGAATTATATATATAATTTTTGGCTTCATGAAGGAGAAAGTATCGCTGTAGCTTGGGGGAGGCTTTAGTCAATGTTATATTCATGCCCCAATCATGAGCTCTCAAGAGAAGTTATTATTCAGAACTTTTATGCTCAACTTTTTCGTAATGATCAATCCATGCTCAATACTCCTTGTGCTGGTTCCTTTATGAAGAATACTATTGAATTCCGGTTGGATCTTTCAGAAAGAATTACACGCAACTCTGAAGATTGGGAACTCAACGAAGGTAAAGAGTTAGGTATTGAACCTAAGTTTGGTTGTGTTAAATCTTTCATGAATACCGATGCTTTTCAAAAGTTTAGCACTAAATATGGACTTGACTCTGAGATAGTAGCTTCCTTCTGTGAATCTTTTGCTACTCATGTTGATCTCATTAAGGAGAAGTGGTTTAAATATCACCCACCTATTAAAAAATAAATTAAAGAACCGGTAAAATCTAAAGAAGAAACTGTCATTTACAATGTTGATCTAGTTGTTCCCACTACTTATATTGAAAAATTACCTTTCCCTCTTAGGATGAAGGAACATACTAAAGCTTCAGCTTTGGTTAACAAAAGTTATGTTAGAACACCCAAACCAGCTGAACAAATTAGAGTTGAACCTAGTGTTGCTATGATTAATGATCTCTTGGTCGATAATATTGATGGGCATGTTATTTACTTCTGTGATGAAGCCTCCAGAATTGCCAAACCCGATAAAAAGGATAAACATAGACCAGTTGTTGGCATGCCTGTTGTCTCAGTCAAGATAGGAGATCACTGTTATCATGGTTTATGTGACATAGGTGCTAGTGTGAGTGCTATTCCTTTTTCCTTATATGAGGAAATTAAGAGTGAAATAGCACCTGCTGAAATAGAAGACATAGATGTCACTATTAAACTTGCCAATAGAGATACTATATCACCAATTGGGATTCTTAGAGATGTTGAAGTTTTGTGTGGGAAAATAAAATACCCTACTGATTTTCTTGTTCTTGGCTCCCCACAAGATAACTTTTGTCCCATTATCTTTAGTAGACCTTTCTTGAACATCGTCAATGTCAGAATAGATTGTAAGAAACAAACTATCGGTGTTAGCTTTGGTGATGAATCTCATGAATTTAATTTTTCCAAGTTTAGTAGGTAACCTCATAAGAAAGATTTGCCTAGTAAGGATGAAATTATTGGTCTTGCTTCTATTGATGTACCTCCTACTGATCCTTTAGAACAATATTGCTAGACCATGAAAATGATTTGCATATGCATGAAAGAAATGAAATAGATAGAATCTTTTTTGAACAACAACCTTTGCTTAAACAAAATTTGCCTATTGAAACTCTAGGAGGTCCTCCTCCACCCAAAGGTGATCATGTGTTTGAATTAAAAAAAATCCAGACACGTTGAAATATGCTTATATTGATGAGAAAAAGATATATCATGTTATTATTAGTGCTAACCTTTCAGAACATGAAGAAGAAAGATTATTGAAAGTTCTAAGGAAGCACAGAGCTGCTATTGGATATACTCTTGATGATCTTAAGGGCATTAGTCCCACGCTATGTCAGCACAAGATTAATATGGAACCTGATGCTAAACCCGTTGTTGATCACCAACGTCGGTTAAATCCAAAGATGAAAGAACTTGTAAGAACGAAAATATTGAAACTTCTAGAAGCAGGTATAATCTATCCTATAGCTGATAGTAGATGGGTAAGTCATGTTCATTGTGTCCCTAAGAAGGGAGGTATTATTGTTGTTCCTAATGATAAGAATGAGCTTATTCCATAAAGAATTGTCACAGGCTATAGAATGGTGATTGATTATAGAAAATTAAACAAAGCAACCAAAAATATCATTACCCTTTGCGTTTTATTGATCAAATGCTAGAAAGATTATCTAAGCACACACATTTTTGCTTCCTTGATGGATATTCTGGTTTTTCACAAATGTTTCACAACCTGATCAAGAAAAGACCACATAATTTTGGAACCTATTCTTATAGATGTATGCCTTTTGGTTTATGTAATGCACCTGCTACCTTTCAAAGATGTATGATTTTTGTGAAAAGATTGTTGAGGTTTCCATGGATGACTTTTCTGTTTATGGGAAGTCTTTTGACGATTGTTTAAGCAATCTTGATCGAGTTTTGCAGAGATGTGAACAAACAAATCTTGTCTTGAATTGGGAGAAGTTCCACTTTATGGTTAACGAAGGTATTGTTTTTGGGCCATAAAATTTCAGAAAGAGGCATTGAGGTGGACAAAGCCAAGGTTCATGCAATTGAGAAAATGCCATGTCCTAAAGATATCAAAGGTATTTGTAGTTTCCTTGATCATGCTGGTTTTTATAGGAGGTTTACCGAAGACTTTTCCAAAATTTCTAGGCCTCTTACAAATCTTTTGCAAAAGGATATTCCCTTTGTGTTTGATGATGATTGCTTGGAAGCCTTTCAAACACTAAAGAAAGACTTAACTACTGCACCTGTTCTTCAACCACCTAATTGGAACTTGCCTTTTGAGATTATGTGTGATGCTAGTGATTATGTTGTTGGTGTTGTTTTAGGACAAAGAGTTGATAAGAAATTGACTGTTATCCATTGTGCTAGTAAAACTCTGGACAATTCTCAACGAAATTATGCAACTACTGAAAAAGAATTATTGGCAGTAGTGTTTGCTTGTGATAAATTTAGATCCTACATTGTTGATTCTAAGGTGATTGTTCACCCCGGTCATGCTGCTATAAAATATCTTATGGAAAAGAAAGATGCTAAACCTGTTTGGGAACGTAGTAATTTCAAAAAAATTCCTACGCACACACAAGATCATGGTGATGATATAGCAACGAGAGGAGAGAGTGTATGTCCACGTACCCTCGTAGAATGTAAGCGGAAGTGTTATGACAACGCGGTTGATGTAGTCGTACGTCTTCACGATCCGACCGATCCAAGTACCGAACGTACGGCACCTCCGAGTTCAGCACACGTTTAGCTCGATGATGTCCCTCGAACTCCGATCCAGCCGAGTGTCGAGGGAGAGTTCCGTCAGCACGACGGCGTGGTGACGATCTTGATGTTCTACCGGCGCAGGGCTTCGCCTAAGCTTTGCGACGATATGACCGAGGTGGAATATGGTGGAAGGGGGCACCGCACACGGCTAAGGAACGATCCCTAGATCAACTTCTGTGTCTCTGGGGTGCCCCCTACCCCCGTATATAAAGGAGGGAGGGGGGAGGCCGGCCGGCCCCCTTGGGGCGTGCCAAGGGAGGCGGAATCCTCCTCCTAGTAGGAGTAGGATTCCTCCTTTCCTACTCCTACTAGGAGGGGGAAGGAAGGAGGAGAGGGGGGAAGGAAACGGGGGCGCCGCCCCCCTCCTAGTCTAATTCGGACTAGAGGGAGAGGGGGCGCGCGGCCCACCCTAGCCTCCCCTCTCTCTTCCCACCTAGGCCCATGTGGCCCATTAACTCTCCCGGGTTCCGTAACCCCCCGCACTCGGTTTCTCCGAAAACTCCCGGAACCTTTCCGGTGTCCGAATATAGTCGTCCAATATATCAATCTTTATATCTCGACCATTTCGAGACTCCTCGTCATGTTCGTGATCACATCCGGGACTCCGAACAAACTTCGGTACATCAAAACTTATAAACTCATAATAAAACTGTCATCGAAACGTTAAGCGTGCGGACCCTACGGGTTCGAGAACTATGTAGACATGACCTAAAACCATTCTCGGTCAATAACCAATAGCGGGACCTAGATGCCCATATTGGTTCCTACATATTCTACGAAGATATTTATCGGTCAAACCGCATAACAACATACTTTGTTCCCTTTGTCATCGGTATGTTACTTGCCCAAGATTTGATCGTCGGTATCCAATACCTAGTTCAATCTCGTTACCTGCAAGTCTCTTTACTCGTTCCGTAATATGTCATCTCATAACTAACTCATTAGTTACATGCTTGCAAGGCTTAGGTGATGAGTATTACCGAGAGGGCCCAGAGATACCTCTATGACAATCGGAGTGACAAATCCTAATCTCGAATTATGCCAACCCAACATGTACCTTCGGAAACACCTGTAGAGCACCTTTATAATCACCCAGTTACGTTGTGACGTTTGGTAGCACACAAAGTGTTCTTCCGTAAACGGAGTTGCACAATCTCATAGTTGCGTGAACTTTGTATAAGTCATGAAGAAAGCAATAGCAGTATACTAAACGATCAAGTTCTAGGCTAACAGAATGGGTCATGTCAATCACATCATTCTCCTAATGATGTGATCCCACTAATCAAATGACAACACATGTCTATGGTCAGGAAACATAACCATCTTTGATTAATGAGCTAGTCAAGTAGAGGCATACTAGTGACTATAGTTTTGTCTATGTATTCACACATGTATCATGTTTCCGGTTAATACAATTCTAGCATGAATAATAAACATTTATCATGATATGAGGAAATAAATAATAACTTTATTATTGCCTCTAGGGCATATTTCCTTCAATCTCCCACTTGCACTAGAGTCAATAATCTAGATTACATAGTAATGATTCTAACACCCATGGAGTCTTGGTGCTGATCATGTTTTGCTCGTGAGAGAGGCTTAGTCAATGGGTGCGCAACATTCAGATCCGCATGTATCTTGCAAATCTCTATGTCTCCCACTTGGACTTGGTCCCGAATGGAATTGAAGCGTCTCTTGATGTGCTTGGTCCTCTTGTGAAATCTGGATTCCTTTGCCAAAGCAATTGCACCAAGATTGTCACGAAGATCTTCATTGGTCCCGATGCACTAGGTATGACACCTAGATCGAAATGAACTCTTTCATCCAGACTCCTTCATTTGCTGCTTGAAGCAGCTATGTACTCCGCTTCACATGTAGATCCCGCCACGACGCTTTGTTTAGAACTGCACCAACTTACAGCTCCACCGTTTAATATAAACACGTATCCGGTTTGCGATTTAGAATCGTCCGGATCGATGTCAAAGCTTACATCGGCGTAACCATTTACGACTAGCTCTTTGTCACCTCCATATCTGAAAACATATCCTTTGTCCTTTTCGGTATTTCAGGATGTTTTTGACCGCTGTCGATGATCCACTCTGGATTACTTTGGTACCTTCCCGCCAAGCTTATTGCTAAGCATCGTCGGTCTGGTACACAAGATTGCATACATGATAGGGCCTATGGCTGAAGCATACGGAACATTTTCATTTTCTCTCTATCTTCTGCTTGTGGTCGGGCATTGAGTTTGACTCAACTTCACACCTTGTAGCACAGGCAAGAATCCTTTCTTTGCTCGATCCATTTTGAACTTTTTCAAAATCTTGTCAAGGTATGTGCTTTGTGAAAGTCCTATTAAGCGTCTTGATCTATCTCTATAGATCTTGATGCCCAATATGTAAGCAGCTTCATCGAGGTCTTTCATTGAAAACTTTTATTCAAGTATCCCTTTATGCTATCCAGAAATTCTATATCATTTCCAATTAATAATATGTCATCAACATATAAAACTAGAAATGCTACTGAGCTCCCACTCACTTTCTTGTAAATACAAGGCTTCTCCAAAAGTCTCAGATAAAACCATATGCTTTGATCACACTGTCAAAGCGTTTATTCCAACTCCGAGATACTTGCACCAGTCCATAAATGGAACGCTGGAGCTTGCACACTTTGTCAGCACCTTTGGATCAACAAAACCTTCCGGCTGCATCATATACAACTCTTCTTCTAGAAATCCATTCAAGAATGCAGTCTTGACATCCATTTGCCAAATTTCATAATCATGAAATGCAGCAATAGCCAACATGATTCGGATAGACTTAAGCATCGCTACGGGTGAGAAAGTCTCATCGTAGTCAACCCCTTGAACTTGTCGAAAACCTTTCGCAACAAGTCGAGCTTTGTAGACAGTAACATTACCATCAGCGTCAGTCTTCTTCTTAAAGATCCATTTATTCTCAATGGCTTGCCGATCATTGGGCAAGTCAACCAAAGTCCATACTTTGTTTTCATACATGGATCTCATCTCAGATTTCATGGCCTCTAGCCATTTTGCGGAATCTGGGCTCATCATCGCTTCCTCATAGTTCGTAGGTTCATCATGGTCAAGTAACATGACTTCCAGAATAGGATTACCGTACCACTCTGGTGCGGATCTTACTCTGGTAGACCTACGAGGTTCAGCAGAAACTTGATCTGAAGTTTCATGATCAATATCATTAGCTTCCTCACTAATTGGTGTAGTTGTCACGGGAACTGGTTCTCGTGATGAACCACTTTCCAATAAGGGAGTAGATATTGTTATCTCATCAAGTTCTACTTTCCTCCCACTCACTTCTTTCGAGAGAAATTCCTTCTCTAGAAAGGATCCATTCTTAGCAACGAATGTTTTGCCTTCGGATCTGTGATATAAGGTGTACCCAACAGTCTCTTTTGGGTATCCTATGAAGACACATTTCTCCGATTTGGGTTCGAGCTTATCTGGTTGAAGTTTCTTTACATAAGCATCGCAGCCCCAAACTTTAAGAAACGACAACTTTGGTTTCTTGCCAAACCACAGTTCATAAGGCGTCGTCTCAACGGATTTTGATGGTGCCCTATTTAACGTGAATGCGGCCGTCTCTAAAGCATAACCCCAAAATGATAGCGGTAAATCGGTAAGAGACATCATAGATCGTACCATATCAAGTAAAGTACGATTACAACGTTCGGATACACCATTTCGTTGTGGTGTTCTAGGTGGCGTGAGTTGCGAAACTATTCCGCATTGTTTCAAATGTAAACCAAACTCGTAACTCAAATATTCTCCTCCACGATCAGATCGTAGAAACTTTATTTTCTTGTTACGATGATTTTCTACTTCACTCTGAAATTCTTTGAACTTTTCAAATGTTTCAGACTTGTGCTTCATTAAGTAGATATACCCATATCTGCTCAAATCATCTGTGAAGGTGAGAAAATAACGATATCCGCCACGAGCCTCAACATTCATCGGGCCACATACATCTGTATGTATGATTTCCAACAAATCTGTTGCTCTCTCCATAGTTCCGAAGAACGGTGTTTTAGTCATCTTGCCCATGAGGCACGGTTTGCAGGTACCAAGTGATTCATAATCAAGTGATTCCAGAAGTCCATCAGTATGGAGTTTCTTCATGCATTTTACACCGATATGACCTAAACGGCAGTGCCACAAATAAGTTGCACTATCATTATCAACTCTGCATCTTTTGGCTTCAACATTATGAATATGTGTATCACTACTATCGAGATTCAATAAAAATAGACCACTCTTCAAGGGTGCATGACCATAAAAGATATTACTTATATAAATAGAACAACCATTATTCTCTGATTTAAATGAATAACCGTCTCACATCAAACAAGATCCAGATATAATGTTCATGCTCAACGCAGGCACCAAATAACAATTATTCAGGTCTAAAACTAATCCCGATGGTAGATGTAGAGGTAGCGTGCCGACCGCGATCACATCGACTTTGGAACCGTTCCCACGCGCGATCGTCACCTCGTCCTTGGCTAGTGCTCGCTTATTCCGTAGTCCTGTTTTGAGTTGCAAATATTAGCAATGTAACCAGTATCAAATACCGGTGCTACTACGAGCTCTAGTTAGGTACACATCAATAACATGTATATCACATATACCTTTGTTCACTTTGCCATCCTTCTTATCCGCCAAATACTTGGGGCAGTTCCGCTTCAAAGGACTAGTTTGCTTGCGGAGAAGCACTCGGTTTCAGCTTAGGTCCAGACTTGGGTTTCTTCTCTTGAGCAGCAACTTGCTTGCTGTTCTTTTGAAGTTCCTTCTTCTTCCCTTTGCCCTTCTTCTTGAAACTAGTGGTCTTGTTGACCATCAACACTTCATGCTCCTTCTTGATTTCTACCTCCGCTGCTTTCGATCGCGAAGAGCTCGAAATAGTCTTGTTCATCCCTTGCATATTATAGTTCATCACAAAGTTCTTGTAGCTTGGTGGCAGTGATTGAAGAATTACATCAATGACACTATCATCGGAAGATTAACTCCCAGTTGAATCAAGTGATTGTTATACCCGACATTCGAGTATATGTTCACCGACGAACTATTCTCCTCCATCTTGCAGCTATAGAACTTATTGGAGACTTCATATCTCTCAATCCGGGCATTTGCTTGAAATATTAACTTCAACTCCTGGAACATCTCATATGCTCCATGACGTTCAAAACGTCGTTGAAGACCCGGTTCTAAGCCGTAAAGCATGGCACACTTGAACTATAGAGTAGTCATCAGCTTTGCTCTGCGGACATTCTTAACGTTGTCGGTTGCATCAAGCGGCGGCGGCACCCAGCGGTGCTTCCAGGGCGTAACTCTTACATGCAGCAATGAGGATAATCCTCGAGTTACGGACCCGATCCGTGTAATTGCTACCATCATCTTTCAACTTTGCTTTCTCACGGAACGCATTAAAATTCAACGGAACAACAAAGACGAGCCATCTATCTACAAACAAACATAAACAAGCAAGATACTATCGGTACTAAGTTCATGATAAATTTAAGTTCAATTAATCATATTTCTTAAGAACTCCCACTTAGATGACATCTCTCTAGTCATCTAAGTGATCACGTGATCCAAATCAACTAAACCATAACCAATCATCACGTGATATGGAGTAGTTTTCAATGGTGAACATCATTATGTTGATCATATCTACTATATGATTCACGCTCGACCTTCGGTCTCCGTGTTCCGAGGCCATATCTGCATATGCTAGGCTCGTCAAGTTTAACTCGAGTATTCTGCGTGTGCAAAACTGGCTTGCACCCGTTGTAGATGGACGAGAGCTTATCACACCCGATCATCACGTGGTGTCCGGGCACGACGAACTTTGGCAACGTTGCATACTCGGGAGAACACTACTTGATAATTTTAGTGAGAGATCATCTTAAAATGCTACCGTCAATCAAAGCAAGATAAGATGCATAAAGGATAAACATCACATGCAATCAATATAAGTGATATGATATGGCCATCATCATCTTGTGCTTGTGATCTCCATCTTCAAGCACCGTCATGATCACCATCGTCACCGGCGACACCTTGATCTCCATCGTAGCATCGTTGTCGTTTCGCCATCTATTGCTTCTACAACTATCGCTACCGCTTAGTGATAAAGTAAAGCAATTACAGTATGCGTTGCATTTCATACAATAAAGCGGCAACCCTATGGCTCCAGCCAGTTGCCGATAACTTCGGTTACAAAACATGATCATCTCATACAATAAAATATAGCATCACGTCTTGACCATATCACATCACAACATGCCCTGCAAAAACAAGTTAAAAGTCCTCTACTTTGTTGTTGCAAATTTTACGTGGCTGCTACGGGCTTAGCAAGAACCGTTCTTACCTACGCATCAAAACCACAACGATAGTTTGTCAAATAGACTCGGTTTTAACCTTCACAAGGACCGGGCGTAGCCACACTCGGTTCAACTAAAATGAGAGAGACAGACACCCGCCAGCCACCTTTAAGCATGAGTGCTCGTAACGGTGAAACCAGTCTCGCGTAAGCATACGCGAAATGTCGGTCCGGGCCGCTTCATCTCACAATACCGCTGAACCAAAGTATGACATGCTGGTAGGCAGTATGACTTATATCGTCCACAACTCACTTGTGTTCTACTCGTGCATATAACATCAACGCATAAAACCTAGGCTCTGATACCACTGTTTGGGAACGTAGTAATTTCAAAAAAATTCCGACGCACACACAAGATCATGGTGATGATATAGCAACGAGATGGGAGAGTGTATGTCCACGTACCCTCGTAGACCGTAAGCGGAAGCGTTATGACAACGCGGTTGATGTAGTCGTACGTCTTCACAATCCGACCGATCCAAGTACCGAACGTACGGCACCTCCGAGTTCAGCACACGTTCAGCTCGATGCCGTCCCTCGAACTCCGATCAAGCCGAGTTCGAGGGAGAGTTCCGTCGAGACGACGGTGTGGTGACGATCTTGATGTTCTATCGCGCAGGGCTTCGCTAAGCTTGCGACGATATGACCGAGGTGGAATATGGTGGAAGGGGCACCGCACACGGCTAAGGAACGATCCGTAGATCAACTTCGTGTCTCGGGTGCCCCGCCTCAGATATAAAGGAGGGAGGGGAGGCTGGCGGCCCCTTGCGGCGTGCCAAGGGAGGAGGAATCCTCCTCCTAGTAGGAGTAGGATTCCTCCTTTCCTACTCCTACTAGGAGGGGGAAGGAAGGAGGAGAGGGGGGAAGGAAAGGGGGGCGCCGCCCCCCCTCCTAGTCCAATTTGGACTAGAGGGAGAGGGGGCGCGCGGCCCACCCTGGCCGCCCCTCTCTCTTCCCACCTAGGCCCATGTGGCCCATTAAATCTCCCGGGGGGTTCCGGTAACCCCCCCCCCCCAGCACTCTCGTTTTCTCCGAAAACTCCCGGAACCTTTCCGGTGTCCGAATATAGTCGTCCAATATATCAATCTTTATGTCTCGACCATTTTGAGACTCCTCGTCATGTCCGTGATCACATCCGGGACTCTGAACAAACTTCGGTACATCAAAACTTATAAACTCATAATAAAACTGTCATCGAAACGTTAAGCGTGCGGACCCTACGGGTTCGAGAACTATGTAGACATGACCTAAAACCATTCTCGGTCAATAACCAATAGCGGGACCTGGATGCCCATATTGGTTCCTACATATTCTACGAAGATCTTTATCGGTCAAACCGCATAACAACATACTTTGTTCCCTTTGTCATCGGTATGTTACTTGCCCGAGATTTGATCGTCGGTATCCAATACCTAGTTCAATCTCGTTACCGGCAAGTCTCTTTACTTGTTTCGTAATACGTCATCTCATAACTAACTCATTAGTTACATGCTTGCAAGGCTTAGGTGATGAGTATTACCGAGAGGGCCCAGAGATACCTCTCCGACAATCGGAGTGACAAATCCTAATCTCGAATTATGCCAACCCAACATGTACCTTCGGAAACACCTGTAGAGCACCTTTATAATCACCCGATTCGTTGTGACGTTTGGTAGCACACAAAGTGTTCTTCCGTAAACGGAGCTGCACAATCTCATAGTTGCAGGAACTTTGTATAAGTCATGAAGAAAGCAATAGCAGTATACTAAACGATCAAGTGCTAGGCTAACAGAATGGGTCATGTAAATCACATCATTCTCCTAATGATATGATCCCACTAATCAAATGACAACACATGTCTATGGTCAGGAAACATAACCATCTTTGATTAATGAGCTAGTCAAGTAGAGGCATACTAGTGACTATAGTTTTGTCTATGTATTCACACATGTATCATGTTTCCGGTTAATACAATTCTAGCATGAATAATAAACATTTATCATGATATGAGGAAATAAATAATAACTTTATTATTGCCTCTAGGGCATATTTCCTTCAAAACCTAGACTCATTAGGTGGGTTCTTCTGCTACAAGAATTTGATTTACATATCATTGATAGGAAAGGAGCAGAGAACCCTGTAGCTGATAACTTGTCTAGGCTTGAAATATTCTTGATGACCCACAACCTATTAATGATAGCTTTCCTGATGAACAATTAGCTGCAATAAATGTTTCTAATAGCACACCTTGGTATGCTGACTATGCTAATTACATTGTTGCTAAATACATACCACCTAGCTTTACTTACCAACAAAAGAAAAAATTCTTCTATGATTTAAAACATTACTTTGGGGATGACCCACATCTTTATAAAGAAGGATTAGATGGTATTATTAGGCGTTGTGTACCTGAGCATGAACAGGAACAAATCCTACGGAAATGTCACTCCGAGGCTTATGGAGGACATCACGCGGTTGACAGAACCGCTCATAAGGTATGCAATCTGGTTTTTATTGGCCTACTCTCTTCAAGGATGCACGTAAGTTTGTCTCATCTTGTGATGAATGTCAAAGAATAGGTAATATCGGTAAGCGACAAGAAATGCCTATGAATTATTCACTTGTTGTTGAAACATTTGATGTTTACGGATTTGAATTCATTGGACCTTTTCCTTCCTCTAATGGGTATACACCTATTTTGGTTGTTGTTGATTATGTTACTAAGTGGGTAGAAGCTATTCCAACCAGTAGTGCTGATCACAACACCTCTATTAAAATGCTTAAGGAAGTTATTTTCCCAAGGTTTGGAGTCCCTCGATATTTAATGACTGATGGTGTTTCACACTTTATTCATTGCGCTTTACATAAAATGCTAGCTAAGTATGATGTTAACCATAGAATTGCATCACCTTATCATCCTCAGTCTAGTGGTCAAGTTTAACTTAGCAATAGTGAAATAAAACTAATCTCACAAAAGACTGTCAATAGGTCCCGGAAGAATTGGTCTAAGAAACTAGATGATGCACTTTGGGTTTATAGAACAACATATAAAAATCCTATGGGTATGTCTCCTTATAAAATGTTTTATGGAAAAGTTTGTCATTTGCCTCTTGAATTAGAACATAAAACATATTGGGCAATCAAAGAACTCAACTATGATTTCAAACTTGCTGGTGAAAGGAGGTTATTTGATATTAGCTCATTAGATGAATGGAGAACCCAGGCTTATGAAAATGCAAAATTGTTCAAAGAAAAAGTTAAAAGATGGCATGACAAAAGAACCCAAAAGTGTGAGTTCAAAGTTGGAGAATATGTTCTTTTGTACAACTCTCGTTTCAGATTCTTTGCAGGAAAACTCCTCTCCAAATGGGAAGGACCCTATGTTATCGAGGAGGTCTGTCAATCTGGGGCTATCAAAATAAATAATGTCAAAGGTACTAACCCGAAGGTTGTTAATGGAGAACGAATAAAACATTATATCTGAGGTCGCCCATTAATGTTGTAAGTAATATTGTCCAAACTGTGACACTGAAAGAAAACATAAAAGAAACCATCCGGAACACTCCAGAATCATGAAAAAATGGAGGTACGTCATACGGTAAGTAAACGGACTCCGAAAAATCCGCAAAAATATTTTTTGTCGGTTTTCGAATATTTAAAAATTAGGAAAAATAAGAAACTTCCAAGAAAGTGACCCTGGTGGGCACGATACACCAGGGCGCACCTGGCTTGCCACGGGCGCCCCGGTGGGTTGTGCCCACCTTGGGTACTTTCCGGACTCCGTTTTTCTTCCGTTCTGCTTGTTCCCCAAGATAAAAAAAATCTTTATATACCTCCCGAAGCTGTTGACCTCCGTATCGCGGAAAAATCTCCTGTTTTCTTTTCTTGCTATTTTCTGTCAGGTCTGCTGAGCCAGGCATCATGTCTTGTTCTCCCTCTGATCATATGGAAGAGGATGCTTGGTTGATGAAGATCGAGCTAAAGAGGGAGGATCCCGTTGGAGTAGTCAAGGAGGACAAGAGCAAGGAGGCCACCGGAGATCAAGTGCCGATGATCGAGCAAGCCTTGCCTGCCAATGAGGAAGAGGAAGATATCCTTAAACCTTACTGTGCTCATCTTACCCCCATTGAGATTGTAGCCTTCAGGATCATCAAAATGGTTCGTATACAAAATAAGTATCTCACTTGTGAAAATATTCCGCATCTGGAGCACATCGCCTCCCTCCGGAGCGTCAACCGAAGATTGGAGAGTCTCTTGGTTCTTAGGGACCAGATCGCTTCTACTTCATCACCACCACCTCCTTCCTCATCACCCAAAGAAAATTGAGTATCGGGTATGGGCACTCCCCTTGGCTTTCGCCATGCTTGGGTGAGGTGCCCCGGTATCGTATCATCTCCACTATCTTTTGCTTTACTTTTTTTAGTTTGATCCATGGTTATCTTTTGCTTTAGATGAATAAGAGTTTAGTTCGATCATTTCTTTTCAACAGTTTGCTTAATGATCAATCTTTGTAATCGTGTGCGAGATATATAACAAAGTTTAGTTTGAGTTTTGCCTTCTTTACTTTCTTGTTTCAATAAAAAGAAAGGAAATAAATGAAAAGATCATATGCTAACCTTATGGTAAGTGATGACAATACACAAGGAAAAGTATAAGTAGAAAATTTTATTGTAGATTAACAAATATTGTATTGGTTAATGATGCAAGTCATGAAAGAATTAATAAGGGAAGAGAAGATTCACATGCAAATACACTATCCTGGAAATCTTTTGTGACTGTGAGCACCCATCAAAATATTATATGCCAAAATTGTTGACGTTGGACAAGGAAGACAACATAATGATTTATGTTTGTTCATATTCACATAGAAGCTATATTGTCATAGATCCTTTAACATGTGGTGCTTGCCCCCATCTTTGCTAGCCAAAAATTCCGCACTAAGTAGAGATACTACTTGTGCATCCAAAACCCTTAAACCCAAATCTTATTTGAGAGTCCACCATACCTACCTATGGATTGAGTAAGATCCTTCAAGTAAGTTGTCATCGGTGCAATAAGGGCAATAAAAATTGCTTCTAAAAGTGTAAGACCATTTAGTGTAAGGGAAAATTGAGTGTTGTACGAACTTGTGATGGCGAAGAATAAAAGCGACAGACTGCATAATAAAGGCTGCCATCACAAGGGGCAATATAACGTGGCGCTCTCTTGCACTAAAGGGTTGAGCATACAAACAAAAAGCGCATGGCAACCTCTGCTTCCCTCTGTGAAGGGCCTATCTTTTACTTTTATGTATTTACTTTCATGCAAGAGTCAAAGTTATTCTCTCTATTCCTTTTTATTTTCTCCTTTGGCAAGCATCATGTGGTGAGGAAAGATCTAGGCACATATATCCAGTTGAATATGGGTAGCATGAGTTATTATTGTTGACATCACCCTTGAGGTGAATTGGTTGGGAGGCGAAACTATAAGCCCCTATCTTTCTATGTGTCCGGTTGAAACGTTTTGCTCATGTGTACGCGGTGAGTGTTAGCAATCATAGAAGACTAAATGATGGTTGAGTATGTGGACTTGCCTAAAGGCTCCGATATGTGACCCTTCCTGAAAAGATGATGAATTGTAGTTGCGAAGTTGACTGAGAACATAGTTTGTTGGTTTCCAATAGAGTTTATGCTTTATACTTCGATGTTGTGATGAATTGTGACTTGTTCATGAGAAGTCTATGATAAAATTTCTATAATAAAAGTTTTATGTTAAAGTTTGTTGCTGTTATAATAAGTTACATGATGCTGCTATGTCCGTATTTTTGTTTTTATCGACACCTCTCTCTCTAAGCATGTGGAGATATTTTTCGATTTCGGTTTTTGCTTGAGGACAAGCGAGATCTAAGCTTGGGGGAGTTAATACGTCCATTTTGCATCATGTTTACCTACTGTTATTTAGGTTGTCTTATAGTATAATAATGCTTTTGTGGTAATTATAATATCTTTTCTCTCATAATATGCAAGGTACACACAAAGCGGGAAAATTCTGGCAGCTGGAAATCTGGACCTGGAAAAGCTACGTTAGGCTACCTATTCTGCACAACTCCAAATGAGTTGAAACTTTGCGAGGAATTTTTATGGAATATTTGACGAATATTGGAGCAAATAAGTACCAGAGGGGGGGCCACCAGGTGGGCACAGCCCACCTGGGCGCGCCCGGTGGTTTGTGCTCACCCAGGCCCACCTCCGGTGCCCCTCTTCCGGTTTATAAGTCATTTTGACCTAGAAAAAAAATAAGGAGAGGACTTTCGGGACGAAGCGCCGCCATCTCAAGGCAGAACCTGGGTAGGAGCATTGTTGCCCTCCGGCGGAGCGATTCCGCTGGGGGAACTTCCCTCCCGGAGAGGGAAATCATCGTCATCATCATCACCAACAACTCGCCCATCTTGGGGAGGGCTATCTTCATCAACATCTTCAACAGCACCAAATCCTCTCAAACCCTACTTCATCTCTTGTGTTCAATCTTTCTACCGGAACTATAGATTGGTGCTTGTGGGTGACTAGTAGTGTTGATTACATCTTGTAGTTGATTACTATATGGTTTATTTGGTGGAAGATTATATGTTCAGATCCATTATGCTATTTAATATCCCTATGATCTTGAGCATGATTATCATTTGTGATTAGTTACTTTTGTTCTTGAGGTCACGGGAGAAATCATGTTGCAAGTAATCATGTGAACTTGATATGTGTTCGATATTTTGATGATATATATGTTGTGATTCCCTTAGTTGTGTCATGTGAACGTCGACTACATGATACTTCACCATATTTGGGCCTAAGGGAATGCATTGTGGAGTAGTTATTAGATGATGGGTTGCGAGAGTGACAGAAGCTTAAACCATATTTATGCGCTATTCTGTAAGGGACCGATTGGATCCAAAAGTTCAATGCTATGGTTAGAATTTATTCTTAATACTTTTCTCGTAGTTACGGATGCTTGCGAGGGGGTTAATCATAAGTAGGAGGTTTGTTCAAGTAAGAATACCACCTAAGCACCAGTCCACCCACATACCAAATTATAAAAGTAGTGAACACGAATTAAGCCAACATGATGAAACTGACTAGATGAAATTCGCGTGTACCCTCAAGAACATTTTGCTTATCATAAGAGACCATTTTGGCATGTCCTTTGCCTCAAAAGGATTGGGCTACCTTGCTGCACTTTTGTTACTACTATCGTTATTTGCTTGGTACAAATTATCTTGCTATCAAACTGCTTCAGTACTTACAATTTTAGCACTTGCAGACATTACCTTGTTGAAAACCACTTGTCATTTCCTTCTGCTCCTCGTTGGGTTCGACACTCTTACTTATCGAAAAGGCTACAATTGACCCCGTATACTTGTGGGTCATCAGTGGTACCATGACTCAATCAACATTTATGTTCAAGTTGGATTATCATCATGTTTAACTTGAAAATAAAAGAACTCGAGCCATAGTATGCCCTGATCATGCAACTATATGACGTGCAACCGTAAGCACAAATCACCGAAATGGAACGGATCAACATCATAAAATCACTAGGCATGCACTACTAATCATCTTGAAGCTCTGCTTTTAACTTCATAATTTTTTGTTATCACAATAGCATGATGAGTATATGAATAATAAAGCATCATATGAAAATAACTCCGGTTGTTCTCAAACCAAAGTCATGCTATCAAAGTATCACTACTGCATCCAACTAGTACATGCAATCAAGTACTACAGAAAGCTAAGCATATCAAGCAAGACATATGAAATAACTTAAGCAAAGTTATTTAAATGATTTAAATGCATGAAAGAATTCATATTCAAGTTGGAAAAATCATAGTTACTGAAATGACACCATGCAAATATTTGTGTGGCTTGCCTTAGCACAGAGGAGGTTCACACTCCTCCTGGTTCTCCTCTAGGCAAGCTTCTCCTTCTGAAAATAATTAAAATAGCAAAAAGAAAATATCAAGAATCACTCTGAAATTCACCAGAAATTGTAGACAGCAAGGAAAAATCTCAAATTTGGTGTGCTGCTAGAATATTTCAATACAAACACAATGCAAACAAGAATCAACTCATTTGGATTCATGGATTAGGAGTTAGAGCTGGTCAAAGTTCCTGGTCAAACTGAGCTAAATATGAAAGAAAAAGGAAAACCAAGGGGGTGACGTCGAAGGCATAAACCCCGGGGCGCCTCCACTTATATCGCTTCGGGGGTGGCTGAGTAGATGACAGCGGGCCCCGCCCATCAAGTTTAGAGAGAGGGGGGAGAAACATAGGAGGGGCGGTGAGTCACTGGCGTTTCTCTGGCGAGGAGAGGTCGGCTGCCGATCTGAGAGGAAGGGGTGGATGCGCAAGACTATGGCGAGTTTACACGGACCTGAAACATGGCGAGAGGAGGTCAGAGATGCTCGGAAAAAGCGTCTCCAGCAGCGGCTGCGGACGGGGTTCGCCGGATATGAAGAAGACGGCAAGGTTAGGTGACTCCAGGGGCTTCAGCGGGGTCGGCTAGCTCTAGTGGACCACCAGGGACACACCAAAGTAGTCGAACAAGCTCGAGAGGCTCTGGAGGAGTGGGGAGCAGCAGGAGGGGATCGCCGGTGAGCTCGGGTCAGGGACGGTGGCCAGAGGCCTGCCCGGCCGGGCCGCAGCTTAACTACGGTGCTGTGGTGGTTGGATGAGTGCGGTGAGGAGCTCGGAGAGGCGAGGGAGGGCTCAATTTATAGGCGGAGGGGAGGAGGGGATCGAGCTCCGCTAGTGAGCTCTGGAAGCGGCACATGGCGACAAAGACCATTAGTGAGAGGGGGAGAAGAGGTCGTGGCTCACGCGGCCACTATGGGAAGGCATAGACGAGCATAGGGCTCGACTGGCGACGAGCACAGGGGCACGGGCACACTGTGCGCTTGGCCGCATCGTGCCCGTGCTCACTGCGGTGAGCTCCGGCGTCGGCGAGCGGCAAGGAGGAGTTAATGGCGTTGAGACGAGGATGGTGGCGCGGTGCGGCATGCTGCGGCGAGCGGGGAAGCAAGCATGGACGCAATAGAGGCGTCGGCGGCATCCAGAGCGTGTTGAACGCATGCCAGCGCGCTTGGCCACATCCGGCCACCGCGTGAACTCTGGCACCACGTGACGTAGTGCATTAAATTCATGTCTGGGGTGTTGTTCATGCCAAGCTAGATCAATCCACATAACTGAGTTAAGCACAGGTCGACTGGGTGTGACTGTAGACTCTTGGCAAGTTTCTGGACAGAAACTTGGGAGGTTGATATACAAAAATCTAGAGGGAGTTAGGAGCTCATTTTTTGGTGGTTAAGGGTTTCTTAGGAGAGTACTGAAGTCCAAAAAGTTTCATCTTCATTGGATCAAGGAATAATGCACTTCCTTTATGAAGTACATTTTTTGGCCAGAACAGAAAAGATTTTCGATAGCAAAAATATTCCACATCACCATGAAATATTTTTGCACAGGGAGGTGTGCCAAGGTCCAAAGAAATTCAGGAATTTTCTTAGATTTTTGTGGGCCAGGAAAATGAGGGTTGCTTTGGAGCAAATGTGGCTGAAGTGTGACTTCAAAGAGAAAAATGAATATTTTTCATTTAAGAAAAATGTTCCTATGGCCATATTTTGATATATCAGAGAGGAAATGAGGTGTTTGAGAGGGAGGTGAGTCACTTTGGTCAAAATCAAAGAAATGCCCAAGTGGTTTAGTCCAACTGAGTTGATTCAAAACTCTAAATTCAAATCAAAAGGCAATGAAGTCCAGAAAAAGAAAAAGAGCAAAAACCAAGGTGTCACAAACCTCCCCCACTTAGGATGAATCTCGTCCTCAAGATTCGGTTGCTCGGGAAAACAATTCTGGATAGGAAGCTCTTAAAAAGCCCTCTCTTTCCCAAGTTGCTTCTTCCTCGGTGTGATGCTCCCACTACACCTTATAAAACTTGATTACCTTACTTCGAGTGACTCTTTCCGTTTCATCCAATATTTGGAACTGTTTCTCCTCATAGGTTAAATCCTTAGCAAGCTCTATCTCTGCCATATCAGTCATTTCCTCGGGTGGCGAGATACACATTCTCAACTGTGAGACATGGAACATAGTGTGTACTTCTGACAATTCCGGTGGTAATTCTAACTGATAAGCAACTGTACCAACTCTGGACATAACTGGGAACGGACCAATATATTTGGGTGCAAGCTTTCCTCGGGTCTGGACCTCTTGACTCCTTTCATCAGTGTGACTCGGAGGTAAACATACTCTCCAGTTTCGAAACTGATCTGACGGTGCTTTGAGTCATAGTAGCTCTTTTGTCGAGACTTGGCTACTTGTGGTCTATATAGGATCTCCTTGACTTGCTTTTCATCCTCCATCATTCAGTCTGTTCCGAAAATGCGGCTATCTCCGGTTTGAGACCAGTTTAGTGGAGTGCGTCACTTACGGCCATACAAAGCTTCATAGGGTGACATCTTGAGGCTGGTCTGGAAGCTGTTGTTGTAGGAGAACTGAGCATAAGGCAGACAATCTTCCCACTTGGGTCCTTGAGCCAAAGCACATGCTCGGAGCATATCTTTAAGTATTTGATTTACTCGCTACCAAAACTTGATGGAGACGTGACCAGAATGCTGAGGTAAAGAGAGAACCTCCTGCTGCTCATTGACATAAAATGGGCAGTAGGATCCAAGGGTCCTGGTTACTCTGTGTACAGTTTGCTATGTGGGTTTAAGAAGTTTGTGTTTGCTCTTTTAATAGTAGTGTACATAAGGGATAAACCAGGGTGTGTTTTACATCCCTCCATCCACATGCAGTGCATGAGGTGTAGAAGTAACAGGAAAAGCACTCGCTAGCTCACCCTTTTCTATTTACTTGTAAGCGTGCATGTGCAACGCACGTCTCCACCAATACACACATAAAATTCGTTTGAGTATAAATGTAAATTTGTATTCTATAATTCTGAAAAATAGAACATGGCATGACAAAGATTAAATTGATGCACACCAATATGCATTTTTAACATCAACTCGTAAATGATGTAAATGATTCAGGAACATAATATCAGATTAACATAAATATAGTGAGTGATCATGCATGCAGGGCATGTCTCAAATGATACAATAAATCAAACATAAGGGACCTTACAATTTTTATGGTAAAAGAACCAAGAGCAGAAATTGAAGTGTTGCAATGCAACCTAGGGAAAACCGGATACATCTTTTCATGTTGAACGTTGTATCTTTGACTGTACCATTCATGATCTGGTTCAACACAAGCAGTGACACAACTTCATAAGTCAAATTTCAAGAATCTTTGTTCAAGAGGTTAAATGAATTAAGAAATATCATGATTAACATCCATCCATCTTGGTGCTATTGTTATAAATAACATTTATAGAAAATACCAAATGAGAGGTGTCTTTTTTCACTAATTTCTTGTTAGGACAGAAAAGTAGAAGTACCTTTGCTCAATCCCTCAAGTATTAGAAGGGATCATTGCTTATTATAAACGTGAACTCCTGACCAGTTTTCAATGACGCAAATCTTGAATCCTAATTTATGGGCCCTGAAGCTGTTAAATCTAGCTTATATCAGAGCAAATAAGTTGGAATATGAGGAAAGAAGGGTGGGCATAAAAAGGTTTAATTACAATATTTATTGATAGAGCAAAATCATGTGCTTGCATGGGCATGCCAGACTTATAATTGACTTGTCCATAAGAGTCTACAAGCATGGTCTCAACTCTTTCAGCAATTCAATAACATTCTGGGGTGCGATGCATGGTCTCCACGTGACATATTAGCCGAGTCACATTGATGCCATCCTCAGCAACATCCTAGATAATCTCCCTCGTATTAGTTGAGGGACCAACTGTTCACATAATCCTCATCTTGTGCCTAACATTTGGTTTAGACCACCACATGCACATTGGCTGATGTACTGTTATTTGATGAATATCGATAAGATGCTGGTAGTTCTCGTTTTCCTGTCAAGAAGAGTTCTTACCATTAATCTCAATGCATCAATTCATAAGGTTCCTTACCCACAGAACAATGCATTATATTCAACTTAGTTAGCGTACAACAATTAGTAGAGACATATGACGATCATGGTTTTCGAGTCGCGACTCGGAAGAAGTCGAGCCTGCATTGTGACTAGTCGCGACTCGACACTAAGCTAAGTCGACCATATTTTTGCGTCTCATCGACTAACTTAAGCAATGTGAGAAACAAGCGCACTGTATATAATGCACAATAGTTTACACATGATTAGGCTCCTAATTAACTACTCTAGTAACTCTTTGGTTTATCGAAGACACGATGAAAGGAATTACCACCATCCAAACAAAATTGAGTGGAAGGCAGCGGAAGATCATTGACTCGTCGTGGTTACCTGCAGCTGTACATTCTTCTAAAACTGGATGTTGATCAGGTGTGGCTGTACACTGTGTGACCTGAGAAATATAAAATCCGCCTACGATGGTGGTGCCCCTGCAGTTTGTAAGATCAGCGATGATCAAAGAAGAAAAGCTATACCATGTGTTGGGGTGGAATGAGATAATGACATGGTCAGCTAATTCAACATTTATCTATTTCGAGAGGAAAAGGGTAAACCATTTTCAATATACCACTGAAGTTAGTCTACATTACATTCAGATTGATGTGAATAGGAAGTCACAACAGATTTGTCTCTAGCCCCTTCTTCCGACATTTGTGAATCAGAACGAAAAAAATCTAAATCATCCTAGAAAAGCAAGGAACCACGCCTGCAAAATCAATTCCTACACAGAAACGAAAATCCTAGAACTTGACATGGCCAACATATGATTCACCGCAGTTTGTAAGATCAGTGGTGATCAAAGAAGAAAAGCTATACCATGTGTTGGGGTGGAATGAGATAGTGACAGGGTCAGCTAATCCAACATTTATCTGTTTCGAGAAAAAGGGTAAACCATTTTCAATATACCACTGAAGTTAGTCTACATTACATTCAGATTGATGTGAATAGGAAGTCACAACAGATTGGTCTCTAGCCCCTTCTTCCAACATTTGTGAATCAGAAAGAAAAAAAATCTGAATCATCCTAGAAAAGCAAGGAACCACGCCTGCAAAATCATTCCTATGCAGAGACGAAAATTCTGGAACTTGACATGGCCAACATATGATTGGAGAGGCTAATATTTGCACACCATCCTTCAATTTCGGGGATTTTGCAAATTGCCCCTGTTGACAATGCTATTTACTAGCGTTGATCTGTTTTGACCCTGTTATTTCTAGTATTTGTCTTAAATACTATGTTTCTGTAGAGTACCTTGTATTCCAGAACGTGATGTAATATATTTCCATGTTTCTTACATGTTGAGATTCATTACATCTATTATTTGCAATTGAGATTTGTTTTATCTCTTGCAAAGATAAATTTAGTACCTCTAAAGTACTGATTTGCGATTGGGAATTTTTTTTCTCTCGAAAAACAATCTCATTGCGATTTCTCGCAAAATATTAATTCACTTTGTTGAATTATCTTGCAACTTGATACAACATCATTACTATTCATTACAATAGTAGTGTATTTCTGTTGAGTACGATGTATTCCGGAATGTATGTATCTCCATGTTTGCTACATGTCGAGATTAATACGTCTATTTGCAATTGAGATTTTCAATTTCTTGCAAATACATATGCAAAATTCAAGGTGTCATCCATAGCAATTTGAGATACACACTAATGATTTCGAGCCACCTTCTTGAAATCTATTAATTTTGCAATATTAAGATGTATTTATATTACGCAGTCTGTAATATAAATAAATTACTGTTTTTCATCGGGAATGATATGTTCTATGTGTTTACCACATTGACATTCTTCATGAACATGTCACAGCGGTCGAGATTGATTTCTCCCGCACAACAAACTTCTAAAATTTTGACAATAACATCTCCCTCATTATATTAGGAAAACACAAGGTGATGAGTTGGATCTACTGCTCATGTGTAGACTATCTCTATTACTATGAGATCTGTATGATCTTCAATGTGTTTATGTTCCCACAATTGAGATTGAGCATTTTCAAGTTATACACTTGAGTCAAATTTTTGCATCCTTATTACAAAATCATGATGGTTTTAGTTTACTTCTTGTAAATTAATTATCTCCGGCTTCCCCTATAAGTAATCGATGGCTAGCAATTTGAGGCACTTGCCCTCAATGGCCACAACTTACTTAAGCGGGTCATGGACATCAAGATCAGTCTTGCATCCCATGGGATAGCGCGTGCAATCCAAGCCACGCCATCGGGATGCAGAGGACCTCAAGGGTAATGGTTTGAAACTCACTTCAAACCCTCAACCTGACACCATCAAGCTGTCACGGGACCCTGTGAGTATGGAGAGCATGATGGTTGAATATGCATCAACCGACATGTTTGGAGACTATACATTTAGTCCCTGAGTCTCCTTAGTGATCTATTTATTTATGTCCACTTATGATGTTCTAATAAGAACATGATTATTGTATGTATTCTATATATCCGACAGTGATTTTCTTGCGAATCTTCATGTCTATATATAGATTTCTACGGGAGTCAACCCGATGAAAAATGATATGTGCCTTGTGGGCATATGCACCAGAAACTCTATACTCAGAGAAGTCCAATGTTTCCACTCTCATTCAGAGAAACGAGATATTTTAAAATCGCTAGATGCGATGAGGTATTTGGGCTCAACTCGAGTCATATTTACTATCCCTGTGGGTACTCGAGTAACGTCAGGATGCTTCGTTGCTTCCCAAGTTTAACTCGTACCCTACTAAGCTATAGAGATATTTGTCAAAATGGTTTCCATGGTGAAACTTATGCTGACAAGAAAGAGAAATACATTCTCTTTACCATATGCAACGGATATGGCAAGCACATTTTCTATGTATCATTCGGATTGTACTACACATACTACAAAACCCGTAACACATGTTGCGCCCAAGATAGTTTTCCAAAATGTCTTGTACATGAAAAACTTGGCATACTCGCCTTGGTCATCGAGACATTGGGTTGAAACCAAAACTATCAGCAATTCCAATAGTTTATGATTATTATAATGCTAAATTCTAACACATTTGGAGTTTATGTGCACTACAAGTGGCACATGGAAGCTAATTTTAAGGCTCGCACACCTTAAAGTCTATGCTGAACCACTCAGACTCCTTGAATGCATCAAGTTGAGGTAAGTGGCTCTTCCCATCCATTGACTAGACTATTCAGGTATTCCATGGTTCTAAAAGACATATCTATATGATGGTCTTAAGTGTGTGCTTTATTCACACGAAACAATTGACCCATTATCCTGACATCGATTTCAAGCAAATCGAATGGATAACATTGCAGAATTCTCCTTGAGTGCCTTCTTTATGGCCCTTGGATTGAAGTTTAGCAATTTGTCCTAATGTCTAGACTCAAAATGGTTTGGTAGAATCCTATCAAAAGAGTTAAGCTCATTGCATTATTTTTACTTTGGAATTGCAACTTGCCAACTTTACGTTGGAGTCATGCAGTTTTACACGCTCATGACAGAACTGCATAATATTATTCCCCTTTATCTTTGATATGTGGATATCTACCAAGTATTTCCTATCTGCGGTAATTCGGTTGCATACCGATATCACCACCCGGCATACATCATTGGCCCCTCAACATATAGTTGGGATCTATGTGAGGAATAACTGTATTTTCGTCAATACCTCAAGCCCCTCGCATGGGGAGTTATTCAAGGCCAGTATGCTAATTCAATGAGGAACATTTCTAGGCATTAGGGGGAGATTTCAAGTACCATAAAGAATGCCAGGAAATTAGTGGAATGTTCAACACATTTCTGCCTCAAATCCACGTACTCAAAGATCTGAACCATGCGTTCGTAAGATTTGCAACACATTGCAAATAATTTGCCAGATTCATTTACTGACTATAAAGGTGTCATACAATCCTAAAATCCTACAATCTTGAAAAATATGTCGGAAAGAGTGGAGGTACCAACTAAAACCACTCAACTCCCCGTGCAAAGCAACAGGGGGAGAAGTACGGAAATAGTACATCAGGATTCAGCTTCTCGCAAGCAAGGATATCAAGGCCTGTGAATCAGTAAATGCAAGTCAACTTCATGTTGACAGACACCTGATGGGTAGTATACACCCAGTGGACGGGAAACCTCCACCAACCCAGGTCATAGTGCACAAAATGACCGGGACATCGGAATACCCGACTCAATCGCATTGAGAAATCGCGAGCAGTCACTATGGGTAACGATATTTCCATCAACTATATATTTATATATAGATTCTGGAGAAACATATAACCGGAAGTATACAATTGTCGACATACATTTCTCAACTCGATTGAAAAAACCTTTCAAGTGATTCAGATCCAAAGACCATGGTCATGGCAAAGTGTGAACAACACTCGGACTGAACTCAAGCAAAGGGTATAATCTAGGTAGAAATGATCTTGCTCAATAATGGGAAGGTATTCATAAGCAATACCTACAATAGTTCTCTTCTGGAAACAGAATTGAGAACAACGAGGTGGTGAAACAAAGAGCAAGTATTGTAGCACAAGGGTTTACGCAGATACCTAACTATTCTCCAGAGGTGGAATCTCATTCCGGTAACTTAAATAATTGGCAGTACGAAATCATCTATCTCTGCAGTTGATAGATGTAGTGATTACATATCCATGTGGATCACTAGATTCAGACATATATGATTGATTCCCGATGGAATCTCACTTCTGAATCGAAATGCAAAATGCAACATACATTGTGTAAAAATCAGTAAGTCACCATACGACTTATTGTTGTCGGTACATATGGTACAACCGACGTAGTGAGTTCCTTATACACAAGGATTACTCCTACAATGATGATTCTTCATGTTTGTGTGTTTACAATGACAACACATGTAATCATCTAAATGGCGGAGTTTAAAATGAAGGATTTGGGTGAACCAAAATACCGCTCGTTACTACAACTTGAGCATCTTCATTCATACATTATGGTATACTATGTTGTCTATATCCAAAATATATTGGAGAAATTCATTGTGGACAAATCTTATCCATCCATAACTCTTATGGTAGTTCATTCTCTAGACGTAGAGAAAGACCTATTTAGACCAAGAGATGATGGAAATGAGATATTGGGACTCAACGTTCCATAATGCTATTGGATCCACCAAACACAATTGGTTCGTACTCAAGAATATCTTTCGATATCTCCAAGGCATCAAATATCTAGTCCTGGTTTTTCAGTTTCACAGAAATGTGAACACCAATATCATTGGATACATCGATCAGATCCCCACTATGTCAGATCATAGACAAGTCTAGTGTTCCTACTAGGTGTGGTAGCCCTCTCATGGATAGTCTTCGAAACAGACCTCATGGCTACATCCACCAACCATTATCTCAACGATAATGTCTCTTGTGTTGCCCGGATGCAAACAGGTTACGTACATAATAAGCAATGTTGATATATTGCATATCTTGCAAGTCAAATCATGCGTCTGATTTTTCACGAAGTCTCTATCAACATCTACATTCCAGAAATATGTTCATGGAGTTGGTATGTGACGGCTTCGGAGTATGCAAGAATCTGGGGGAGTATCTTCCTGAATTGTTCCTGTTCAATGCATCATATTATACTCTTTTTTCCTTCATGAGTTTACTTTATAGGTTCTCATAAAGGTTTTTAATGAGGTAATATCAACATGAGATCATATGTCATACTTTCTGTTTTCCCCACCGGGGTTTTTGGGAAAGTATATACGACATATTTATTGTCCTCTAAACTCTATGGGTTTTCTCGTATTGAGTTAAAAGAGACAATAACCATTATATGTTGCATCATTTTCTCCTTATTTTTCCACTGGTTTGAAGGAGTTTTAGCAACATATCATACTACAATACTTCTCACATTTTTCCCACAGGGTTTTTGGAGAAGAGTTAATTCAAGGATGATTCCAGAGATGATCGGTTGCAAGGACAAGGAAGGATTAGGGGGAGTGTTAGGATTAAATTAGTAGGTTAATTAAAGAGATAATCCTCCCATTGTAATCTGTACGTCGGTTGCATTGCCAACCGTCGCGCCTCTCCCCTTGCACCTCTACGAACAGTCGCATCTCCTGATCGTGTCTGTTCCCCTTGTATATATACCGAGAATCATTCAATGGAATTGACAGTTGAATCATTTTGTTGGCTCTCTCGATTTGCCTCTCTCGATTAGTCACAATAGTTCGCAGACGTTCATCCGATTGCTACCTCATTGATGTAATATAGACAGTAGGATGCATTTAAGTTGACTTAATCCGAGGGACCTCCTCATTGATGTAATATAGACAGTTGGATGCATTTAAGTTGACTTAATCCGAGGGACCTGGTTACTCTGTGTACAGTTTGCATGTGGTTTTAAAAGAGTTTATGTTTGCTCTTTTAATAGTAGTAGTGTAGACTTGCACGCACGTGTGATATTAGGGAGGAATTTTATTATCCATCCTAGTTGGCAGGCAAATATTAAACAAACAAAGAAAACTTTGGACCTTGCGTTGAGGATTGTCATGCAAACCATGCCTTTGCTCTTTTGAACAAGAATTCCTGCCAAGCAAAGCAGAGAAGTGCAGAATAATTCTTTTTGTTTATAGAGCTATCATCCAAATCCTAAAACACGTAAAAAATTCTACACAACACACTTTACATTTCTAGTGTTCACACTGCACATATATATTGATCTCTTAATCCCAACTACCAAAGAAACTGCATGCTCTTACGTAATCAAATTCCATCATACTACCAGAACAGAAAAATGAGGAAAAAATTTCTTAGAGAACCTCACACGGACCATCCAACACGTCCCATCTTTTGCAAAAAAATAGGCAGATCATAAACAAGCTCTCACAACATTGCTCATCAGGCTCAAAACACTGAATTTGAGTGTGTGTTCTGCTGTAATTGTTCATCTCATAGAGATAGACCTTGTAGGATCATATATTCTATGAGGAGTGCAAAATAGAAGATCAAAGGAACTAAAAATTACCAAGAAAAAATAACAGGTGTGAGCCAGATCAGTATTACCTTTGTGACGTACTCCCCTACACCTTCCAAAAATAAAATTCAGAGCAAGGGGCTGTAGATTAAAAAAGGAACACATTTTCTATTTACAAAGAAAGCAAATAGGCAACTATGCAAATTAAAGGAAAATATTTAATTTTATTCTAATCTGGATCCTGTTGGGGAACGTAGTAATTTCAAAAAATTTCCTACGCACACGCAAGATCATGGTGATGGCATAGCAACGAGAGGGGAGAGTGTTGTCCACGTACCCTCGTAGACCGTAAGCGGAAGCGATAGCATAACGCGGTTGATGTAGTCGTACGTCTTCACGATCCGACCGATCCAAGTACCGAACGTCGGCACCTCCGAGTTCAGCACGTTCAGCTCGATGGCGTCCCTCGAACTCCGATCCAGCCGAGTGTCGAGGAGAGTTCCGTCGACGACGGCGTGGTGACGATCTTGATGTTCTACGCGCAGGCTTCGCCTAAGCTTTGCAACGATATGACCGAGGTGGAATATGGTGGAAGGGGCACCGCACGGCTAAGGAACGATCCGTAGATCAACTTGTGTGTCTATGGGGTGCCCCCTACCCCGTATATAAAGGAGGGAGGAGGAGGAGGCCGCCCTAGGAGGAGGGCGCCAAGGAGTCCTACTCCCACCGGAGTAGGATTCCTTCTTTCCTAGTCCAACTAGGTCAAGGGGAAAGAGGGAAGTGGAGAAGGAAGGAAGAGGGGCCGCCCCCAAACCCTTTGTCCAATTCGACTTTGGGCTTGGGAGGCGCGCGCCTCCTCGGCTCCTTCCCACTAAAGCCCATTAAGGCCCAATACTCTTCCCGTATTCCGTAACTCCCGGTACTCGAAAATACCGAATCACTCGGAACCTTTCCGAACTCCGAATATAGTCGTCCAATATATCGATCTTTCGTCTCGATATTTGAGACTCCTCGTCATGTCCCCGATCTCATCCGGGACTCGAACTCCTTGGTACATCAAAACTCATAAACTCATAATATAACATCATCGAAACCTTAAGCGTGCGGACCCTACGGGTTCGAGAACTATGTAGACATGACCTAGAACTATTCTTGGTCAATAACCAATAGCGGGACCTGGATGCCCATATTGGCTCCTACATATTCTCGAAGATCTTTATCGGTCGGACCGCATAACAACATCGTTGTTCCTTTGTCATCGGTATGTTACTTGCCCGAGATTCGATCGTCGGTATCAATACCTAGTTCAATCTCGTTACCGGCAAGTCTCTTTACTCGCTCGTAATACATCATCTCACAGCTAACTCATTAGTTGTAATGCTTGCAAGGCTTAAGTGATGTGTATTACCGAGAGGGCCCAGATACCTCTTCGACTATCGGAGTGACAAAACCTAATCTCGAAATCGCCAACCCAACATCTGCCTTTGGAGACACCTGTAGTACTCCTTTATAATCACCCGATTCGTTGTGACGTTTGGTAGCACCAAAGTGTTCCTCCGCAAGCGGAGTTGCATAATCTCATAGTTATAGGAACATGTATAAGTCATGAAGGAAGCAATAGCAACATACTAAACGATTGTGTGCTAAGCTAACGGAATGGGTCATGTCAATCAGATCATTCAACTAATGATGTGACCTTGTTAATCAAATAACAACTCCTTGTTCATGGTTAGGAAACATAACCATCTTTGATTAACAAGCTAGTCAAGTAGAGGCATACTAGTGACACTCTGTTTGTCTATATATTCACACATGTATTATGTTTCCGGTTAATACAATTCTAGCATGAATAATAAACATTTATCATGATATGAGGAAATATATAATAACTTTATTATTGCCTCTAGGGCATATTTCCTTCAGTCTCCCACTTGCACTAGAGTCAATAATCTAGATCACATCACCATGTGATTAACATCGATAGTTCACATCATCATGTGATTAACACCCATAGTTCACATCGCCATGTGACCAACACCCAAAGGGTTTACTAGATTCAGTAATCTAGTTCACATCGCTATGTGATTAACACCCAAAGAGTACTAAGGTGTGATCATGTTTTGCTTGTGAGAGAGTCTTAGTCAACGGGTCTTTCACATTCAGATCCGTTATGTATTTTGCAATTTTTCTATGTCTACAATGCTCTGCACGGCTACTCTAGCTAATTGCTCCCACTTTCAATATGTATCTAGATCGAGACTTAGAGTCATCGGATCGGTGTCAAAACTTACATCGGCGTAACCCTTACGGCGAACCTTTTGTCACTTCCATAATCGAGAAACATATCCTTATTCCACTAAGGATAATTTTGACCGCTGTCCAGTGATCTACTCCTAGATCACTATTGTACTCCCTTGCCAAAATCAATGCAGGGTATACAATAGATTTGGTACACAGCATGGCATACTTTATAGAATCTATGGCCAAGGCATAGGGAATGACTTTCATTCTCTTTCTATCTTCTGCCGTGGTCGGGTTTTGAGTCTTACTCAATTTCACACCTTGTAACACATGCAAGAACTCTTTCTTTGACTGTTCCATTTTGAACTACTTCAAAATCTTGTCAAGGTATGTACTCATTGAAAAAACTTATCAAGCATCTTGATCTATCTCTATAGATCTTGATGCTCAATATATAAGCAGCTTCACCGAGGTCTTTCTTTGAAAAACTTCTTTCAAACACTCCTTTATGCTTTGCGAATAATTCTACATTATTTCCGATCTACAATATGTCATTCACATATACTTATCGAAATCTTGTAGTGCTCCCACTCACTTTCTAGTAAATACAGGCTTCACCATAAGTCTGATAAGACTATATGCTTTGATCAGCTCATCAAAGCGTATATTCCAACTCGAGATGCTTGCACCAGTCCATAGATGGATCGCTGGAGCTTGCACACTTTGTTAGCTCCTTTGGATCGAAAAACCTTCTGGTTGCATCATATACAACTCTTCCTCCGTAAAACCATTCAGAATGCAGTTTTTACATCCATTTGACAAATTTCATAAATTGTGGCAATTGCTAACATGATTCGGACAGACTTAAGCATCGCTACAGCTTGAGAAAATCTCATTGTAGTCAACATCTTGAACTTTGTCGAAAACCTTTTGCAACAAGTCGAGCTTTGTAGATAGTAACACTACTATCAACGTCCGTCTTCCTCTTGAAGATCCATTTATTTTCTATGGTTTGCCAATCATCGGGCAAATCCATCAAAGTCCATACTTTGTTCTCATACATGGATCATATCTCAGATTTCATGGCCTCAAACCATTTTGCGGAATCTGGGCTCATCATCGCTTCCTCATAGTTCGTAGGTTCATCATGGTCTAGTTACATGACTTCGAGCAGGATTACCGTACCACTCAGTGCGGATCTCACTCTGTTTACCTACGAGATTCGGTAGTAACTGATCTGAAGTTACATGATCATCATCATTAGCTTCCTCACTAATTGGTGTAGTAGTCACAGAACAGATTTCGTGATGAACTACTTTCAATAAGGGAGAAGGTACAATTACCTTATCAAGTTCTACTTTCCTCCCACTCACTTCTTTCGGGAGAAACTCCTTCTCTAGAAAGGATCCATCTTAAGCAACGAATATCTTGCCTTCGGATCTGTGATAGAAGGTGTACCCAACAATTTCCTTTGGGTATTCTATGAAGACGTACTTCTCGATTTGGGTTCGAGCTTATCGGGATGAAACTTTTTCATATAAGCATCGCAGCCCCAAACATTAAGAAACGACAACTTTGGTTTCTTGCTAAACCACAGTTCATATAGTGTCGTCTCAATGGATTTAGATGGTGCCCTATTTAACGTGAATGCAGCTGTCTCTAATGCATGATCCCAAAAGCGATATTGGTAAATCGGTAAGAAACATCATAGATTGCACTATATCCAATAAAGTGCGGTTACGATGTTTGGACACACCATAACATTGTGGTGTTCCAGGTGGCGTGAGCTGTGAAACTATTCCACATTGTTTTAATTGAAGACCAAACTCGTAACTCAAATATTCGTCTCCGTGATCAGATCACGAAACTTTATTTTCTTGTTACGATGATTTTTCCACTTCACTCTGAAATTCTTTGAACCTTTCAACTATTTCAGACTTATGTTTCATCAAGTAGATATACCCATATCTGCTCAAATCATCTGTGAAGGTCGAAAATAACGATACCATTGTGAGCCTTAACACTCATTGGATCGCATACATCGGTATGTATTATTTCCAATAAGTCGGTTGCTCGCTCCATTGTTCCGGAGAACGGAGTCTTAGTCATCTTGCCCATGAGGCATGGTTACAAGCATCAAGTGATTCATAATCAAGTGATTCCAAAATCCCATCAAGATGGAGTTTCTTCATGCGCTTTACACCAATATGACCTAAACGGCGAGTGCCACAAATAAGTTGCACTATCATTATTAACTTTGCATCTTTTGGTTTCAATATTATGAATATGTGTATCACTACGATCGAGATCCAATGAACCATTTTCATTGGGTGTGTAACCATATAAGGTTTTATTCATGTAAATGCGAACAACAGTTTATTCTCTTACTTAAATGAATAACCGTATTGCAATAAACATGATCAAATCATATTCATGCTCAACGCAAACACCAAATAACATTTATTTAGGTTCAACACTAATCCCGAAAGTATAGGGAGTGTGCGATGATGATCATATCAATCTTGAAACTACTTTCAACACACATCGTCACTTCACCCTTAACTAGTTTCTGTTTATTCTGCAACTCCCGCTTCGAGTTACTACTCTTAGTAACTGAACCAGTACCAAATACCGAGGGGTTGCTATAAACACTAGTAAAGTACACATCAATAACATGTATATCAAATATACCTTTGTTTACTTTGCCATCCTTCTTATCCGCCAAATACTTGGGGTAGTTCGCTTCAAAGACCAGTCCCTTTGCAGTAGAAGCACTTAGTCTCAGGCTTAGGTCCAGACTTGGGCTTCTTCACTTGAGCAGCAACTTGCTTGCCGTTCTTCTTGAAGTTCCCTTCTATCCCTTTGCCCTTTTCTTGAAACTAGTGGTCTTGTTAATCATCAACACTTGATGTTCTTTCTTGAATTCTACCTTCATCGATTTCATCATCATGAAAAACTCCGAATCATTTTCATCATCCCTTGCATACTATAGTTCATCACGAAGTTCTACTAACTTGGTGATGGTGACTAGAGAATTCGTCAATCGATATCTTATCCGGAAGATTAACTCCCACTTGATTCAAGCGATTGAAGTACCTGCACAATCTGAGCACATGCTCACTAGTTGAGCGATTCTCCTCCATCTTTTAGCTATAGAACTTGTTGAAGATTTCATATCTCTCAACTCGGGTATTTGCTTGAAATATTAACTTCAATTCCTGGAACATCTCATATGGTCCATGATGTTCAAAACATCTTTGAAGTCCCGATTCTAAGCTGTTAAGCATGGTGCACTTAAACTATCTAGTAGTCATCATATTGAGCTAGCCAAACATTCATAACGTTTGCATCTGCTCCTGCAATAGGTCTGTCACCTAGCGGTGCATTAAGGACATAATTCTTCTGTGCAGCAATGAGGATAAACCTCCGATCACGGATCGAATCCGCATCATTGCT
The DNA here is from genome assembly GCA_021437245.1 of Aegilops speltoides. Taxonomy (NCBI): domain Eukaryota; kingdom Viridiplantae; phylum Streptophyta; class Magnoliopsida; order Poales; family Poaceae; genus Aegilops; species Aegilops speltoides. The sequence continues at coordinate 420,769,302 of CM038143.1, read as the reverse complement.
ACTAACATTTTCAACACAATTTTCTCTAGGAACATATCAAAAAACAAACATATGAAAGCAACAACGCGAGCTATTGATCTACACCATAATTTGCAAAATACTACCAGGACTAAGTTCATGATAAATTTAAGTTCAATTAATCATATTACTTAAGAACTCCCACTTAGACAGACATCTCTCTAGTCATCTAAGTGATCACGATCCAAATCAACTAAACCATAACCGATCATCACGTGAGACGGAGTAGTTTTCAATGGTGAACATCTTATGTTGATCATATCTACTATATGATTCACGCCGGCCTTTCGGTCTCCGTGTTCCGAGGCCATATCTGCATATGCTAGGCTCGTCAAGTTTAACTTGAGTATTCGCGTGTGCAAAACTGTCTTGCACCCGTTGTAGATGGACGTGAGCTTATCACACCCGATCATCACGTGGTGTCCGGGCACGACGAACTTTGGCAGCGGTGCATACTCGGGAGAACACTTCTTGATAATTTAGTGAGAGATCATCTTATAATGCTACCGTCAATCAAAGCAAGATAAGATGCATAAAAGATAAACATCACATGCAAATCAATATAAGTGATATGATATGGTCATCATCATCTTGTGCTTCGTGATCTCCATCTCGCAGCACCATCATGATCACCATCGTCACCGGCGCGACACCTTGATCTCCATCGTAGCATCGTTGTCGTCTCGCCAATCTTATGCTTCTCGACTATCGCTACCGCTTAGTGATAAAGTAAAGCATTACAGAAGCGATTGCATTTCATACAATAAGCGACAACCATATGGCTCCTGCCGATTGCCGATAACCGGTTACAAAACATGATCATCTCATACAATAAAATATAGCATCACGTCTTGACCATATCACATCACAACATGCCCTGCAAAAACAAGTTAGACGTCCTCTACTTTGTTGTTGCAAATTTTACGTGGCTGCTACGGGCTTTAGCAAGAACCGTTCTTACCTACGCATCAAAACCACAACGATAGTTTGTCAAATAGATTCCGTTATAACCTTCACAAGGACCGGGCGTAGCCACACTCGGTTCAACTAAAGTGAGAGAGACAGACACCCGCCAGTCACCTTTAAGCAACGAGTGCTCGTAGCGGTGAAACCAGTCTCGCGTAAGCGTACGCGTAATGTCGGTCCGGGCCGCTTCATCTCACAATACCGCTGAACCAAAGTATGACATGCTGGTAGGCAGTATGACTTATATCGTCCACAACTCACTTGTGTTCTACTCGTGCATATAACATCAACGCATAAAACCTGGCTCGGATGCCACTGTTGGGGAACGTAGTAATTTCAAAAAATTTCCTACGCACACGCAAGATCATGGTGATGGCATAGCAACGAGAGGGGAGAGTGTTGTCCACGTACCCTCGTAGACCGTAAGCGGAAGCGTTAGCATAACGCGGTTGATGTAGTCGTACGTCTTCACGATCCGACCGATCCAAGTACCGAACATACGGCACCTCCGAGTTCAGCACACGTTCAGCTCGATGACGTCCCTCGAACTCCGATCCAGCCGAGTGTCGAGGGAGAGTTCCGTCGACCTGACGGCGTGGTGACGATCTTGATGTTCTACGGCGCGAGGCTTCGCCTAAGCTTTGCAAACGATATGACCGAGGTGGAATATGGTGGAAGGGGCACCGCACACGGCTAAGGAACGATCCGTAGATCAACTTGTGTGTCTATGGGGTGCCCCTGCCCCGTATATAAAGGAGGGAGGGAGGAGGAGGCCGGCCCTAGGAGGAGGGCGCCAAGGAGTCCTACTCCCACCGGAGTAGGATTCCTTCTTTCCTAGTCCAACTAGGTCAAGGGGAAAGAGGGAAGTGGAGAAGGAAGGAAGAGGGGGCCGCGCCCAAACCCTTTGTCCAATTCGGACTGGGCTTGGGAGGGCGCGCCTCCTCCTGGCTCCTTCCCACTAAAGCCCATTAAGGCCCAATACTCTTCCCCGTATTCCGTAACTCCCGGTACTCGAAAAATACCGAATCACTCGGAACCTTTCCGAACTCGAATATAGTCGTCCAATATATCGATCTTTACGTCTCGACTATTTGAGACTCCTCGTCATGTCCCGATCTCATCTGGGACTCCGAACTACTTCGTACATCAAAACTCATGAACTCATAATATAACATCATCGAAACCTTAAGCGTGCGGACCCTACGGGTTCGAGAACTATGTAGACATGACCTAGAACTATTCTTGGTCAATAACCAATAGCGGGACCTGGATGCCCATATTGGCTCCTACATATTCTACGAAGATCTTTATCGGTCGACCGCATAACAACATCGTTGTTCCCTTTGTCATCGGTATGTTACTTGCCCGAGATTCGATCGTCGGTATCCAATACCTAGTTCAATCTCGTTACGCAAGTCTCTTTACTCGCTCAGTAATACATCATCTCACAGCTAACTCATTAGTTGTAATGCTTGCAAGGCTTAAGTGATGTGTATTACCGAGAGGGCCCAGAGATACCTCTCCGACTATCGGAGTGACAAAACCTAATCTCGAATACGCCAACCCAACATCTGCCTTTGGAGACACCTGTAGTACTCCTTTATAATCACCCGATTCGTTGTGACGTTTGGTAGCACCAAAGTGTTCCTCCGCAAGCGGGAGTTGCATAATCTCATAGTTATAGGAACATGTATAAGTAATGAAGGAAGCAATAGCAACATACTAAACGATCGTGTGCTAAGCTAACGGAATGGGTCATGTCAATCAGATCATTCAACTAATGATGTGACCTTGTTAATCAAATAACAACTCCTTGTTCATGGTTAGGAAACATAACCATCTTTGATTAACAAGCTAGTCAAGTAGAGGCATACTAGTGACACTCTGTTTGTCTATATATTCACACATGTATTATGTTTCCGGTTAATACAACTCTAGCATGAATAATAAACATTTATCATGATATGAGGAAATATATAATAACTTTATTATTGCCTCTAGGGCATATTTCCTTCAGATCCAAGAGGGCATCAAATGCATGAATCCAATGTTGTAACACTGTCATGGAACAGAGGCAATGTTCCCAGCAACTTGACAGAAGATGTGTTGTTGAACACACTGTATCTTGACAGACATGTACTTGAACCAATTGCAAATTCGTACTAAATCGTCATTTCTAAATCAAAAAGACGGGCAAATGGCGATCCCTTGATATGCTCTACAGAGAAGCATTGCCAAATAAAACTCCACTTGTGTGACAGGCAGATTGTGAAGCTGCAAGCAGCCATGTGTTTTCAATGTTCCATCACCCGAGAGTCAGATCTCAGGAAGTGGTGTTGATTCAGCCTACAGGAGACTGAAGTGTCATTAGAACTCCATGGTAAAACATAGACATATTCTGCATCAACTAATGTGAAAAATGTCATACAGAGACAAATAGTAATATGAAATCTTGCCAAATGAGGATGCACAAACACAACACTACATTCCTGTTGCACTGCCAAAAATTCCATTGGTTCCTAGAATTTGGAAAGCTCATAAATACTATGCATTCATCCATTGCCAGAGTTTCTATGAAAAAAAAGAACAAGCATGTACTTCCACAGCCAGCAACCGGGATCTCAGGGAGAAGGCACTTGACATTAGCCAGCAACCGGGATCCCTCGTCCGACCGGCCATACAACACCATCAGGTAGAGCGAGAGGCGATAAGAGCATGTGGGCGGATGTCTTCCGCCTCCCCTTTCCTCCCTGCTATTTTTTTGCCGGCCTCCTGGAGAGTCCTCAGCCACCATATCCGTGTCCATCCTGGCCCTATAGAGGACGCCATGAAGCCCGCGGCAGTCCCCATGCATATTATACTCTGTTACCATGCATATTGTGTATGATTAGGTGTCATGGTTGTTCATCAATTGTCAAAGTTAAACTTGCACAAAACAAAATGGTATAAGAAAAAGCACTTGCAAGTACCTCCTTGTCCATCAGAACCTATCATTTCGTAAGTTTCAAGATCCCAAAACTTCAGTCCTACAGTAAATTGAGTAGGAATACACATCCCAACTTCCTAACACTTCAGTTGCTGCTAAGTCCCATATGAAGTTACGAACACACATTTTCTTGTCAAAAAAAGATGTATCAAACCTATTACACGATTAAATGGGATTCCTCGAGATCTCAGATTTATGCACATTAGTAAAGCAAATTATGATCTCTGGAAATCACCCACTAACACTACTAGGGAAAAGGCTATACACAGAAACTTAGCAGCAGCGCGGTTCAAAAAACAGCGCTAGTGCTATTTAGCAGTAGCGAGCTATTAGAAACCGCTACAGAGACACAAACTTAGCGATGGCGCTGTTGAAGAAAAAGCGCTACTACTAATATTCCCATTGGTAGAATGCTAGGCTACGCATAGCGATGGCGATGTTAGCGTAAACGCTCTTTGTTACATCACGATTAGCGGCGCGTTTCGTGGAAGAGCGCTACTACTAACAAAAATAAAATAAGATGATAAACAAATAGAAATTTAAATGAAAATGAAAGAAACAGAAAAAGGAGAAAGGGAAAAATAAAATGTAAAGCAAAATAAATGAAAAAGTGAAAAATCGGAGGAAGGCATAGCAGCAGCGTTTGTTTGTAAGAGGCGCTATAGCTAACGTAGCTGCAGCGCGTGCCCTAGACCCCCGCTATAGAAACAGAATAGGAAATTAGCTATAGCAGCAGCGCGTTTTGACGAAAGCGCTATAGCTAACTTAGCTATAGCGCGTTTTGCGAAAAGCGCTACCGCTATGTTTGACTTAGCCAAAAAACCGTTTCCCCCGCCCCGGCCACTACTTCCCCCAAATCCCTCAAACCCACCCCGCGTGCACCGCCGTCTCCCCGATTCGTCACCCCACACTTAAATGCCGACGACGAGCCTTCACCAGCAGAGCCGCGCTTGCCGACGACACCGAAGCCGCCCCACGCCACGGAGCGCTGCCTCGTCAACGCCACGGAGCCGCCGTCGGCGCCACCTTCCTCGCCGTCACGGAGACGCCCTGCCTCCCTCGCCGTCACGGAGACGCTCCTCCTCCCTCGCCACCACACCGCCTCCGTCGCCACCACGGAGCCATCATCTGTAAGCCCCACCCTCCTCTCTCTCTCTCTCATGCATAGGTTAGCCAGTTTTTTATTAGGTTAATTATCTAGGTTTTAGGGCAAAAATTTAGTTAGGGCATTGACAGAGAAGTAGTTAGGTTAACTAGTTTAATTAGGTTAATTATCTAGGTTAGTGCAAAAACTTAGTTAGGGCTTTGACAGAGAACTAGTCAGGTTAACTAGTTTAATTAGGTTAATTATCCATGTTAATTAGTGCAAAAATTATTTTAGGCTTTGACAGAGAACTAGCTGCGTTAACTAGTTTAATTAGGGTTAGTTATCTAGGTAAACTAGATTAACTAACTAGGTTAAATAGGTAGGTTAATTAGGTTCGTTGGATTAAGAAGCTAGGTTAAGTAGATTGGCAAAGGTTTTTGATTTTTCAAAAGACCACTATTTTTCAAGGAAAAGAATTTAGGCAAATTTTATTTTTCATTGAAGTGGTCATGTTATATCTTTTCATTGAAGTTGTTCGATTGTGCCCAAGTGGTGGCTTTGTTGTTTCTGTGAATGATGTTGAGTGGCCTATGTTTTGCGGAATGTTGATTCATTTCTGTTCGGCAAATTTCAGGTTCTCGATTTGTCCACTTTTAGCAAAGGTCATGCGAAATTTCCGTGAATTTCGGCATGACTTGTGCTACAAACTAGGACATATCGAGTGCCGGATTTGCCGCACCAAGAAGGAGTCAACATTCCTGCAAAACAATAGTCCTTTTTATGTCATTATTCATTTTATTAGGTCTAGAATTAATTGACTAGATTTAATCATAGGAAACATGGCTAGCAACGATGAAGGACAGGGTTACGGTGATTGCGGCGATGTCTACCGGCGTGATTTAATTTTTAGCTTCTTGACGATCAGCAGATGTTGTTCTGGGCACGCATCGGGATCGAGACCGACACGCAGACCGGTCTTTGAGACCGACACGCAGACCGGTACAGTCTTGAGACCGACACCGCGCTGAGATTCAGACCGCATCGAGACCGGCGCTGAGACCGGTGCTGCCTCGGGAGCGGATCCGTGTAGCACCGAAAGCGAAGAGGCATCGGGTTCCTAACAAACTCAGGACTACTAGACGGTGGTCACGGAGGTGGACAACGGCAATTTTGAGCCAAAGGCGCCGAGGAAGCAGCGCGTGCTACGGCAATCAAATAGGCTGCATCATACGGACAACCACCACCATCAACAATGAGAATCTAAAGAAGATAGAAAATATGAGGAGCTCCTCCTAAAGAAGTTTCACGGATATTCTTGTTCCCGGCGGAATGAGAAGGATTATGAAGATCCGGACAATGACCCGGCAATGAAGAAGATAAACAAACACGCCATGACCAAGTTTAGCAACGTTGGCGCTGGAAAAATCGAGTGAAAGCAAAGATCAACGACGGAACCCTACTCCGAGATTGTAAAGGAAAGTCCGACAATCACGGAAGAGCAGTTTCAAATATTCAAGGAGGCTTGCGAGGCGAAGCTGCCAAAGAAAAGTCTAAGTACATGAAGGGGCTTCAAAGAGGAACATTGGGACCCACCACCTCGGAAGCCGTGGTTACGGGCGGAAAGAGGTCCAAATGGGCCAAGGAGGACGCGAAGCCGCGAGTCCAGGCATCCTGCCCTTTGGCGGATTTCACCGTCCCGCAGAGGCGTGGCGTCTGAGGGCCCGCCACCGTTGGGACCCATCAAGAAGGTTTATGAGACAACACCGGTCATTACGGAGTTCATGAGACTACCGGTAATTTTAGTTTCGATCAATTCATTGCACACGTTAGTCATATTTGTAAACGATCGTTGTGCCTTTTGCGAGAGAGCAACGCGGATTGCGGCGGCGACTTCGCCGTTTGAGGCATTGGCGAGGCCAAGTGGGACACTCCATTCAACCGGCGTTGAACATATTGAAACGACAACCGGTGGATACTCGACCGTCGTATGGGCGCGTGCACGGTGTCGGAGACGGTGCCACGTGGAAGAAGTACTACCGTGAGACCACGGAGGAGAGAAAGGAAAGCGGAGGTTAATCAAGAAAGCATCGACAAGAAGGTTGAGATTGCGGTTGAGAAGAAATCATCTCGCATACCGCAACAGCGATAGTTGCCGCAAAACAGCGATTGCAGATTTATCTACTTCCTTGGTGACGGGCGTTCACACTTGGACAAGGAAAATCCAAAAAAAATGAGAGGACTTTCCCTTGCGACTTCTTGGCAGCACATGCTCCCTTTGCTCCCTTTTGCTCTCGCACCAGCTCCCCGCTTTGCTCCCACACCGCTCCCTTTGCTCCCTCAAGGCTCCCGCACCAGCTGCCGCACCGGACGTGCTCGGTGGTGCCTCCTCTTTGGCTGAGCTCGACGCCCTCACGGTATCTTCCACACCGGCCCCCTTCAATGTAAATGTATAATCTCCCGTTTTCGTTGCCTTTCGGATGTCTCACGTCGCAGACTTTTATTTGCAGGCCGACGAAACCCCGTGCACCATATTGTACACCATCGGCGAACAGAAGGTGGATGTGGGGAAGGAGCGATAATGGAGCCAAGGAACCATTGTTCCACAACCGCCGATCCCCGAGCGTCTTCAAGGTTTCCGTGGCAAGTGTCAAACCGGCCACGAGAATTTGCCTCCTCTAATACTAGTGGGGATGACGGCGAGACCCATGGCGGCTTGGTGATTGTTGCAATGGGTGGGTCTGTTGTGGCCAAAGAGTCTGCTTCGTCTGCAGGCGGCCGGAGCACACCCACGAGCACGCAGCCTCGGCAAGGTATGAACATCAACACCCCACCTACCCAATTAGCGCCAGTGTCGGGTTGGGTGATAGCGGACGGGTAAGCGGTGGCTCCATTAGAGGCTGATGGCGTCGCCATGGATGAGGATGAGGATGACGATGGCGCTGAACAAGATATGTCTATCTTGGCGCCTCCTCGGTTTGAGCATCATGAGTCGGTGCCTGAATTACCGTCTCAACGTGTTATTGACGATCATCCAGTGGTAAAGAAGCCTAGGAAGAGAGCGAGGAAAGGCAAAAAAGCTGATTCTATGATCCAGCCGCCTCAGCAGCCTCGGCTTCGGGACCGTGTAGATATCCCCGATGCGGATAAATGGCATATCCCCGGTAAACCAATCCTACCTGAAACAGCGCTACGGGCCAGATTCGGCGATCTGAGGAGACTTCATGACGATGTGCTGCGGGTAGAGAAAGGCCTCATCGCCTTGAAAGATCCAGGATACCCACTCTACGTGGTTAATGTTCCGCAGCAAATGTCGTACGTCAAGGGCTTCCCCGCGGATAACTTCTTCCTCCGATTCGATTACATATTCGACATGTTTCACGTGAAGAAGCTAGATTTTACTTTTGTCCGCCTTTATGCCTTGCACATGAGCTACATCATTGGGGTTGAGCAGATAGCTCATATCTGTGTCGCTGACCCGTACTACATGCACGAGGCCTTCTTGGGAGTCTGTGCACGCATCGTGAATCTGTGAGGATTACATCGTCAGTTTCATGCTCGCCAATAAGGACAAGGAGGCGATTCTCGTGCCTTATCATCCCGTGTAAGTCATCCGCGCTGCTATCCTTCCTTCGATTTCAATAATTCATTTGCACGGTGGAGGCTAATTAATTTGAGGTGTACTTATTTTGCGCAGCGGCGGGCGCGCCGTCCTCATCATCCTCTACCCCCGATTCTCCCACGCTATTTACTTGAACTCGTCGAAGAACATTCACAAAAAGGATTACACCCACATCAAAGATGTTCTCGACGGTGCTATGTTTTACTACCAAGCAAGGGGTGGAGATGTTAGGGACAAGAAGAAAAGGGGCGGCAGGCACGCCTTCAGCCATAAGACCGACTTCTGCTGCATCCAGCAACCGAACGATTCTCTTAATGATGGATTCTATGTCCTACACCACATGCTGGAGTACCGACGGGATCACCAGAACCTTCACATGGCACCTAGATCTAGCGATGCCCATATTCGCAATGGGCAAAGGACATAGGAGATATCGAGGATCATCGACTTGAGCTGAGTTCTATAACATCCAGCGAACTTGCCCAAATCATCATGAATGAGGTCGTCGGAAAAACAGGGATGTTCCATGCGGAAGGACAAATGTCGCGGGAAGGCGTCCGAACATGGATAGCCTCTCGGCGTCTCGACATGAAGCCTTTCACAAAGCTCGATGACTATCTCCTCGACTTGGATGGATGGCACGACATCTGGAGTGATTGTCGATATATGACAATGTGTCCGTTTAGTCCATAGTTTCTTTTATGACAAAACTTTGAGTTATGCGGTGAAACTTTATTTGTGATGTAATTAAACCGTCCTCCTCGACTAGCGAAAATCACTCTAGTTAGGTCATTTGGGTGCGATGAACTTTGTTATTTATGCTTATGATATGTTGTTTCTATTTTTGCCAAGTCTGTCTCTTTGTGTTGCTCAACTATATATGTTGCATATCATCGACTCATGTGACGATGCAGGTGCATAGATCATAAATGGCGAAGAAGTGCTACGCCAGGAGTATATATCGACAAGTGGCGGAGTGAAAGGCCAAGGTGTACCGGTTTTCGGTTTCGAGCGACCGCAGATACTTAGTTTAGGTTCACGCTAATGCGAGAGAGGATACGAACTCATGTACTCAAAGTGATAGCTATTCTCATGTATATCATTGTTTAGATGGATGACGATGTATTTGCAAGTAATCGAGACTTGTATCGCTATTTTCAAGATTGATGACGAGATCGAGACCACTTTGTGTTGGATGATGATTATGATGATGACATGATTTGATGAGACTAATTGTATGTATATGCTATGATTACATTTGTATGTGGATGATATGCTAAAGATTATTGTATAAAGCCTATTCAAATGCAAAACAAATAAAAACAAATCTGCAGGAAAAAACTAATAAAACTAGTAGTAGCGAGGGGATTTAGCGATGGCGCCGGCTTACCAATGGCGCTTACACCAAAGCAGCGCTGCAGCTAATACCAGTGGCGCCCTTTTCTAAACCGCGCTGCAGCAATTAGTGTGTAGCGATGGCGTGTGTCAACACGCGCTACTGCTACACGTTAGCTGTAGCGCCTTATTAGTAGCGCCGGTACCCGCGCTACTGAGGGTGCCCAAACCCGCGCTGCTGCTAGGCTTTTCCCTAGTAGTGTAACTATGCAGACTCAAACTAAAATTTTGTCTGTATCATGACAAAAGAAAATACATTAAAGCCATTAAGCACTTCCTCAGGGAAAATCATCATATTTTGGCGGTTTGAACCATAATCGGATTAGGGAACTAAAGACCACCTCGTCTACCAACAAATTATTAAATGTAGCTTGTTTTACCTCTTCAAAACAAGAAGGGGAGCCATCCTTCCTTTTTGGGACAGTTTCAGCCTTCTACTTGACTCTCCTAGTCCAGAATGCCATGCCTCGAGAACAAGTAAGCATCTGTACAGTCCTTCCATGCATTCATCTATTAAACAGAACAAGGCCAGTAGTAAAAAGACAGAGCATGGATTGGATAATGGTTTTTGCAAACTAAATTTCAACAAATCTGCATTCAGTATATAAGCAAGAAATCAGTGAAACACATTTGAAACAGAAGAATAATGGTAGACTAATAGGAACTCATTCCCATATTTTGTACCAACCTATTAATTTATAAGGGAGGATTAATAGAATCATACTACTTTTGATCTTTTACCATGCATTCATCTCACAAGCGAGCACATGAAAACCAAATGGGCTGGAACTATCAGGCAAGATAGCAGACCAAAAGCTTTGACAATCCATGATGTTAAATTAAATCAGAAGGCATGCTAGCATATTACCTGCAGAAAAGCCAGTGATACGTTGTGTGAATAATCTGATAGCAGACCGGATTTTTTTAATATTATCATGATAAAAGATCCAATAAACTTGTGGAATTGTCAATAGTCAGGGCTCCTTTAATATGCTAGACCAAGATTCAGAAAAAAATTAGTACCCACATTAGACAAAGGCCTCGGGCACCTAGGAAACATGCTACATTTAAATTAATCAACACAGGAAAGCCCGCATGGTCGCCTCGACCCCCCGCGTCGCCCCCGCTCGGGCGACTCGGGCGGGATCTCGATCCCTAGCCGCCGGGGGTCCCCTTCCCTCCCTTCCTCTCCTCCCTCCGCCGCCGCCGAGGGATGCCGCCGGCGATGGCCCGGGGCTGACGGCGGTGGCGGGGGTCCTCCCTCTTGCCTGCGCCGTGGGGGTGGTGCGGCGCCCAGCGGCATGGGTGGCGCGGCCGATCTGGCTGGCGGCGGGCGGCTGCCTCGGCCAAGGGCCGATCGCTGGCGGCGCGGCGGGCCTGCCTTCCGGCGGCGGCGCTGCTGCCTCGGCCAAGGGCGGCGATGGTGGGGTGCGGCAGCCGGCTCGCCTCGGGCTGCGTGGCGGCGTTCGGCGGCGGCGGGTCTGCTGCGACACACCATCGACCTCGGATCGGCGGTGGCGGCATGGAGGCCTGGTGGTTGGGTCGACACCATGCGGGTTGTGCCGCCGGACGGATCTGATCTGGCGGTGCGGTCTGCTTTCGTTGTCGCGGCGGCTCGGATCGGCGGCGACCGTGCACACATTACGTGATGGAGGTTCTTGGCGGATCCGGGTGAAAACCTTGTGCTCGGCTTGATGCCATGACCGGCGTTGGTGGCACCTGTTGTGTCATTACCTTCTTGAAGGCATCGCCGTGGAGAAGCTCTAGACCTCTATCCGCTACCTCGGGAAACCCTAGATCAGTTGATCGGATGACGACGGCGCGTTGGTGTCGTTTCCTCCTTGGGGCGTCATTCTTGGGCGTACACGATCGAGGACCAGCGGGAGCCTTTTGGTGGAGCGGTGCTTCATCCTTCACATTGATGACGGCGGATCTCGGCGTGGTGCGATGGAGATTGGCGCCCGATCGCGCGTGATGGACTCGCGCGGTGGAGGTAGTTGTCTGGCGTCAAGGTGGCGTCGATAGCGAAGTGACGACAAGGTAGAAGCCTCAATATCTGCTCAAGACGGACTGTGGAAGATGGCGGCGACGACACATGTGAATCGTCGGACCAGTTTATGCCCCGCACCGGTATGTGGCTCGGCCGGGGCTTCGGCTTTGATGATAGGATTAGGTGAGTAGTGCGGGTATGTGGCTCGGTAGCACCCTGCATCATTTGGATAGGAGTAGTGGCATATGTTGCCAAGATGGCGGATTCAGGCATATTGTTGTAATACTTTGTAAGGTCCTCGAGAATAATCAATAAAGTGGCCGTATGCATCTCCCAGATGCAGAGGCCGGGGGTCATCCTCCTTTTCTAAAAAAAAAAAGATTAATCAACACATCCAAAAATAATATTTCACATGTTATTCTGCTAAAAATTAACTTGATCCATATAACTTGTGAAGTGTAGACAAAGATTGAGTAGTGACTAATTCCATACCTGAGACATCCAGAAAGCATATGCTTGAGTTCTAATGTTCTATGTATTGGAAATAGAATGTGTGGGGACATCTCCAAGAATCTGAATATTGTTTGGAAGTAGTCCTACATATTACAGAGCAGCCTCATGCTAACGCAACTCTAGTTTAGACAACACAGTGCTGGAGGCATGATGCCATAAAACGCAAAGCATATAAACGATCTGTCCAAAAGCCCAAACACACGGTCAAATCAACTAAAGGCAAAAGGAAAATCGCCTAGGGATTAAGATTCCTCACCATCTGCCTGCCTGCGGCAAAGGAGGAGCGAGTAGATCGTGGTGCGGTCGTGCTTGCGGTGGGACGGAGTCAGCGGCGAGCAGTTCTCTCAGGCGCCGCGATGAATGACGACGACAGTGGCGGCCGTTTGGATGGGACCTCGGCGCGGGGTGCACGATGCTAGGGGGGAGAAGCCGCGGCGCCGTGGCACTGGAAGGAGGGAGGTGGCGGCGGGAGAACCCTAGCGCGTCGGTGCCTCTGGGAGGACGCCGCCAGGCCACCCAGGGCGCCGATTGTGAGTGGTGACGGTGGAAGAGGTCCATCCTTGCAGGTGCTGGAGGGGCAACGCGAGGAGGGGAAAGGAGGAGCGGCGGCGCACGGTTGCTGCGGATCGGTCCTCGATCTGGGGGGCTCTCGGGTCAAATCCATGCACAAATTAGGGCGTTGTGGGCGGGGCAGCGGAAATTGGCAGACCATGGCCCGGCAGAACATTTGACCTCAGTCGTTGATTTGGATGGCACATCATTAGCGTAATATGGACAGTAAGATGTAGTTAAGTTGATTTGATCGGAAGGTCCTGATTAATTTGTGTATAGTTTGTTGTGTGGCTTTTGAAGAGTTTATGTTTGCTTTTTTAATAATAGTATAGGATAGATATAAATGTAAATTTTCCTCCGAAGAAGAAGAAGTAACGGAAAAAACAGACAGAGGAAATGCGCAGGTCATTTCGCAAAAAACTAAAATGAGTCATATGCACAGCATTAAAATACAAAGGCAGACCTTATTGCAAACGGAAGAAATTTACCAGACATTCCACTTAGCAAATAAAGTAAAGTAGTCGTTCGACTGAACTATGCTTTCAAGATGGATCAAAATGGCGGTGCGGTGATTAGTTCAGTGATATCATATGTCATGGCGGATAGTAACCGGTTACTATCGTTCTCCTCTTTAAGCGGATCTTTGTTGGAGTTTCCTTCCACTAAAGCTAATCTACAAAAGTTTGGGACGTACGAGGCATCCTTGAGTTTGGGCCACGCCATGTCTAGGCGGCCAGCACGAAGATCGTCGAGTCCGCCCAGAAGCGACGCGTTCATGATCCTGTACTGGATGATGCATTGTTGGAGGTTGTCCACCAGCTTGGTGAGGACGGCCAGTGTGGACGTGACGTTTGCGACGGTGAGGTTGGCTGCGGCGGTGGCGAGCCCGCGCGCGTCGGCGGCGGACGCTGCCGCTGGATCGGCAGAGAGCGTGCGCACACAAAAGCGGTATGGAGTACGCCAGGTGCAGTTGATCGCCGCGGCACACGTTGACTTGATGAGGTAGGATGCGCCGCCGGCCGCAACCTCAGGCAGACAAGCCGCCGCAAGGAGAAGAAAGAAAGGAAGGAATGTGCTGTACTGGATCACCGCCATGGCTTAACTCTAATGAGCTTACTCCGTGGAGTATGTCGCACCGGCCGGGCTCCCCTATTTATATGCATATTATTTTGTTTTATTTTGTTTGACGGAGGGGTTAGTGGTGGGAAATGCGCTCCATCGGCAAATGTAAGGCCAACCACTAATGACCTGTTTTCTTTCATGCACGGCCAACCACTAGTGACCTGCTTACTTTCATGCACACGCAACTACTTTTTTTTTTTTTGCATGGCTGCACACCCAACTACTGATGACCTTACCTTCTGCCTACCTTTATCGCGGCAATTTTCTTAATAGCCCGTGATCTGATCCTCAGATCCAAACATAATGGTAGCTCCTCATGATCCAAACATATCGGCTTTGCTTTCCACTTCTTCATCTGTTTCTTTCGCCTTCCGCTGCGGCGCCTGCTAACCGTGCGTCCCGATTAAGGTTAAGCGTGTGCGTGAGAAAAAGTCATGTCCGCTACTCAAAGGGCAAGTTCTTTTGACTCGATTCAAGAGAATCACGGTGCGCGTGCAAGAGAAAAAGTCTTGTCCGCTACTCTAAGAGCGAGTACTACAATAGATAACAGTTTTGCTATATCACATCTAGATGAGACTTATTATCTCACATCTAAATTGTTAGCCGTTCGATCTGTCTACTACCGTAAATCTGGTGCAACTTTGATCTGCATTCTGTGCGCTACAAAAACGCTCGCTGCGTCGCGAAGCCCTATTCTTTTTCCTGTCGGCCCGTTGTCTGACCGTGGGGAGGATGGGCTCGTCCTTTTCTGTTTTTATATTGTTTGTTTACTAGTTAATTGTCCGTGCGTTGCAACGGGGCATACACATTTTTGTGGATCAATACCGATAATGGGTAATCTATATCTTTAGATAGATTCCACATGCACAACAGGTGATATTGTATATTTTTATATAAAAGCACAATACATACCCATTAGTCTCTTTGTTTGTCACATGCCTTCAAATGCTAGTTAACAACTAATCTCAAGATGACAACTTGCATGTTTTGCTAAAATTCTGAGCTCATAGTAGTATTTTTCTGGAAAAACAGCGTCTCTCTAGAAGGAATAATTGGTTCATAATTTATGTGCCTAAACGTAGTCCTCATAGAATGTCATAATTTCATACTTGATTCTTATAATAAGACTATCTTGGGTTCAAAAAAATAAATAAGACTATCTAACCTCCAAACAAAGGCTATCTGAATATCTACCTAACATAAAAAATTCCAACAACACTACACTTATGCTCAATGAAAGCTTCTCTTCTCGACCTATGTGCCCATTTCCTTTTTTATCAAGCCATTCCGAACAACATGGGCCAGCTCACCAACATAAATCTGACACTGCGAAGCGGCGGCATCCGGTTGTATATGATAATCTGCATGTATTAAATGAACAATTAGTTACCGTAATCATGAGATGCTGGCACTTGTTGTTTTCAAACAGAAGGTATGTGTTCAAATCTAAACCACAAATAAACAGTAACACACCCTTAAGAGAAGTAATAACCGTTGTGCATGAGCACCCAATCTAATAGCATGAGTATGAAATGCCAAGTTGGGTCAGTCATGAACAAGTTTCAACTCATCTGCACCCCCGTGACGGAAAAAATCAAAACAAATACTAAAAAAAATCAAAAAATTCCAATTTTTTTGTGGTAATGCGTGAGGTGCGCTCTAAGTTTCAATTCATTTGAACATCTGAGCAATTCTCAGCAAGAAAGACAAATCCAGGCTCTGTAAAAAAGTTTACTGTTCACACACAGTCTTGATCCGATTTTTTTTTTTTTTGCTGAGAGCTGCTCAGACGTCCAAATAAGTTGAAATTTGGAGCGAACCTCACGCATACAATTGTCTATCACACAAAAAAATTGGATTTTTTTAAATATTTTTAGTATTTTTTCTGACCGGGTGCAGATGAGCTTGGGCACCGAATTGGGTTTCTGTCAGTTAGAGGATATAATAGGAACAGCCATAGCAATCAATGAAAAAAGACCATAGGATCATATACACCAAAGTGAATCGTTCTCCCTTCTTAAAAAGAATAATCACCTTCAATTTAAAGATCAGTGCTTGCATAGAATTGTAGTTGGAGAGTAACTTCACTTTTAACAAATTTGAAGATTTTAATTTTCAAATAATTCACTTGTTCCAAATGGCCTCTTCCCACATGTAACAGACTGACAATTTACTTTTCAAACAATTCACTTGTTCCTATAATTCACTTTCTCAAATTCAGCATAACTAAAAAGGGATCAGAAGTATAGATGACAAATTCTTGACCTTAACATATGTGTCTTATGTGATGATGGAGTAGTGACTCAGTGAACAGATTGTTAACAAACTAAAGAGGGATACAACCTACATTTTCACTTGTTCTCTGAAGCGATTAAGAATGCAATTTTTCCAGACAAATAACAAATGGTAAATCCGAACACAGGTAGACAATCTAAGGAACTGAACATGGATAAACTCGATTAAGTGGACGTGGTGATATGTCCCTGACAGTTCATGCAGAGAAATATTATGATGTATTCCACTTCATCCTGACTAACAAGCTGAAAATACATACCTCAATCGTGCACTCCCTGTCAGCATGAGGTGCTACCACTAATTATCCCAGTGAACCACCCCATTCCCAAAGTCATTTCACAGGAACTACTTGACCTAGCAAAACAAAAAATACATTAGAAAAGATACCAAGTGCGATGGTCACAAACTCAAAGTTATTCGAATCTGGGCAAACATGCATAGATCGAGTGTAATTATACATGTTCAGATTTTGTAAATCTTCTCTTAATATACTGAAGCAGCGCTACTACCTGGCATCTTCCAAAAAAAGCACAAGAACACCCAATAAAGATTTTGACGGCATTGGCTGATGGGTTGACCACTTGACCACCAAAAATCCCCTGTGCTGCAAGAGTTGACAACAAAAACACGTTTCATACGCTCATGCATAAGGTACTTCGAAGCGATCAATTTCTCGATCCCCAACTTTTATTGAGGCATGTGTGGAAAAAATGGATCTGAGAAGGAATAAAAAGAGCACATCAATTGGTGAGGCAGCTGCTGACGACTACGAAGTGGAAACCAGCAGGTGAGCTGCTCCGCCATGAACCTGTGTTGGCTTGTGTCCATGTCCCGCGGCCGCTCGCGCTCGTCCCGCCTATCACACATCTCAAGGTTGTGTTTGTGTAGATCAATCAAAGAACGTTGACCAACAAATTACCTCTCGGATCAACTATTGGTTACCTGAACCTAACGAAACAGTAGGACACGACCCGCTAGCCTGAGCATCGGAGCAGAAGCTTCCGGAGGCCTCCACTCGCTGCACCAGCGGGCGTCAGACTTTCCGTCGCACCGAGAACCCCGCCCTCACGGCGTCCCGTCAGTAGCGTTCCCGGCGGCCAGCGGATCTGCCATGGCAAAGTTAGAGCATCTCCAGCCGTTGTGCCCCTCAAGAGGCCTTTTTTCCGTCTCGTGGGGAGGCACCGACGGATTTTTTTTGTTCCGGGAATGACAAATTTTCCAGTCGCCCCCCCCCCATCCAACCGACGAACGCACCAGCGCAGGCGAATCCTCCCAGATGGCCGCCGTCGCCGACATACTATGGCTAGAGATAGGTCACCGTCATCTACGTCGACAACGACTATGGCCGCGGCCGCCATCGCCGACCTGCTCGTGCGGGTCACCACAATGGAGTCCCTCGTCTGGGTCATCCACGTCAACCCGGACTCTGGCCTCGCCGTCCACGTCAACCCGCGCCACCGCCGGGGCCACAGCAGCGCCCTCAGCCCCGGCGCCCGCCCCGCTTCCCGCCGCCGCGCCGCTCACCTCCGCCTTCCGCCCGGTGAGGCGGAGCCCGCGGAGGAAGACTTCGTCGCGCCCAGCCCCATAGCGCCGTCGCGACTCCGCCCCACCCTGCCGCCGCGCCCCTGGCGGCCACGCGCCCCCAGCGGCCACGCGCGCCCGCCCGCCTCGCTTCGCCCGCCTCGCCGCTGGCGGACCTGCCGCGTGAGCTCCGCCCCACCCTGGCCGCGCGCGCCGCCGCGCGCTTCGCCCGCCTCGCCGCTGGCGGGCCAGCCGCTGCTGCTTCTTGACCTCCGGCCGCTGCGCGAGCTCCGCTCCGGCCACACACAGGGGAGGTGTAAGGGCATATTTATCCCCAATATGTTTTGGTGATTGATGACAATGCTTGTGCGGACTAATCGTGTGCGTTTAGTTCTTTCAGAGATTCATCCATTGGCACGAGACGATTTCCTCCCCTCGCTGTTGTAATTCAAGACGGTGTAGCTCCTTCGTTTCGTAGTTAGTGGACTAGTTTCGTAGGAGTCACCGTACTATCAAGAGGGGATCCGCTTTGGTAAGATTTGGGTGGAATCACACGTACACATCCTTATCACACCCGTCGTCTTTCCTTCCGCATCTCTGGAGCTGCCGTTTTCCCCTTGCTTTGCTTTGCTCTGCCCTAGCGGTAGTACCGCGGCCACAGCAGTAATACCGCCGAAGCTCCCCAGCGGTAGTACCGCTCCAAGCGGTAGTACCGCTTGGGTTTTTCGGCCGTAGTACCGCTGTGCGTCAGGGCTACTTCCGCCTCGATTCTCGAACGAAGTTTTTCGTGTCGGGTTTTGCGGTACTAAGGGAGGTAGTAGGAGCAGTAGTACCGCCCTAAGCGGTAGTACCGCTCTTCCCTAGCGGTAGTACCGCCACAGGGTCGAGGCCCGAGCAGTGGCGATACCATTGGGTCGGCGGTAGTACCGCCCGTGTGATAATACCGCCACGAGGTCGAGGCCCCAGGCAGTGGCGATACCGCTTCGGTCGGCGGTATTACCGCCCGGAGCGGTAGTGCCGCCCTTCCCTAGCGGTAGTACCGCTCTGTGCGGGGCTGGTGAGTGGGATAACGGTTGGATTGTTCCTCCCACTATAAAAGGGGGTCTTCTTCCCCAAAGTTGACCCACCTCTTTCCCCCAAAGCTCCATTGTTGCTCCAAGCTCCATTTTCGCCCGATCTCTCTCCCTAGCCAATCAAACTTGTTGATTTGCTCGGGATTGGTTGAGAAGGCCCAGATCTACACTTCCACCAAGAGAAATTTGATTCCCCCCACTTATCCCTAGTGGATCTTGTTACTCTTAGGTGTTGAGCACCCTAAATGGTTGAGGTCACCTTGAAGCCATACTCCATTGTGGTGAAGCTTCGTGGTGTTGTTGGGAGCCTCCAAGTGTTGTGGAGATAGCCCCAATCTTGTTTGTAAAGGTCCAGTTGCCGCCTTCAAGGGCTCCAATAGTGGAATCACGGCATCTCGCATTGTGTGAGGGCGTGAGGAGATTACGGTGGCCCTAGTGGCTTCTTGGGGAGCATTGTGCCTCCACACCTATCTAACGGAGACGTACTTCCCTTTAAAAGGAAGGAACTTCGGTAATACATCCTCGTCCCCACCGGCTCCACTCTTGGTTATCTTGTCCCTTTACTTTTGCAAGCTTACTTGTGTTATATCCATTGCTTGCTTGTGTGCTTATTGTATTTGCATCATATAGGTTGTCCACGTAGTTGCACATCTAGACAACCTATTTCATTGCAAGTTTTAATTTGTTAAAGAAAAGTCTAAAAATTGTTAGTTGCCTATTCACCCCCCCCCCCTCTAGTCAACCATATCGATCCTTTCAATTGGTATCAGAGCCTCGTCTCTTTATTAAGGACTTTGTCGTCCGAAGAGTATGGTTGACACCCATGACGGTGCGGAGGAGCACTCCGGTGTGAATCCTATCTCGTCCACGGCTGAAGGGGGAGCCTCGGTCTCTCGTGAGGAATTCAATGTGGCTTTAGACACATTGAAAACCTCCATGACGGCCGAGGTTAAAAGCATGTTTTCTGATTTCTTAGACGGACTTAAACTATCTACCTCGCCGATGAAAGTGGGTGATCCCACTAACAAGGTGACGGATG
The DNA here is from genome assembly GCA_021437245.1 of Aegilops speltoides. Lineage (NCBI taxonomy): Eukaryota > Viridiplantae > Streptophyta > Magnoliopsida > Poales > Poaceae > Aegilops > Aegilops speltoides. The sequence continues at coordinate 420,749,126 of CM038143.1, read as the reverse complement.
CTACCTCCGACAAAGGGGAAGCTAAGAGTGAAAAGAGTCCGTCTACTAGTGGTAGAAATGGCACCGGCATTTTTGCCAATGTGGAACCCCCAGTGTATAGAGGACCGATCCCCTCTACTCATTTGAATCATGCCGGTCCTCCTCCTAAATATGTGAAAAATGAAGATTTTGATGCTTGGCTCTATCGCTTCAAGCGTCACTTAAAACATGTGAACACTAACCTTTGGATAATTATTGAAGAAGGTTTCTATCCTCATGATCCAAGCAACTTCACCCCTCGAGAAGAAGTGGACAATCAATTCAATGAAAGTGCTCTCTTCATCATCCAAGATGCAATCCTTCCCGAAGATCTCCCTCATCTTCGACCTCATGCCATGGCTAAAGAAGCATGGAAATGTGTCGAGCGTCTCTATCGAGGAAGTGCTAGCATTCAACGCTCCAACTATGAAGTGGTGCAAGATGAAGCCGATGAGTTTGCAATGAAAGAGGATGAAGAACCTCGTGAGCTCTTTAGAAGAGTGACCAAACTCGCGGTCGCACTCCGAGATCATGGGAGCAAGGATACGGATGACAACTGGATCAAGCGCAAGTTCCTCAAGGCCATGATGCCCTACAACAAGGCCATGTCCTCCATCATTTGCCAAAGACCGGACTTCCACTCCATGACCTCTAGTGAAGTGTTGGATGAGTTTGTTGCAATGAGCATCTTGGACAAGACCGCCGACAATGCGGTGCTCCGTTCCCAAAGGGTAGAGAAGCCCAATCTTGCCTTGAAGGCCAAGGTTAGTGTGGAATAAGAAGAAGAAGAGGAAGATGAGGAGAGCAACCCCGAGGACACGAAGTATGATTATCATGAGCACATGGCTCTTGCCTCAAGACAGTTTTGGAGTAAGAAGAATACAAGACCCAACTTCAACAAGAACAACTCAAGTGGCCTCAAGGGGAAGCAACTAGTTAGAACCTGTTTCAACTGTGGCAATGTTAGCCATTTCGTTGCGGATTGTCCCTACGAGAAGCGGGAAGACAATGTGGCAAGTTCATCCGAAAAGACAAAGCCAAGTCCTTCCCAAACAAGAACAACTTCACCAAGAAGACTTCGTCTCGCGGGTTGGTGGTTCAAGAAGAATACCGTGAGGATGACGATGATGATGAAGATGGTGAAACAATGGCCATGGCATCCGTTGCCATTGTCACAACTCCCCCGGTGTCTCTCTTTGATGCACCTAACGAGAACATCACCGCCAAGTGCCTCATGGCTAAGGCCACCAACAAGGTAACCTCCAACATCAAAACCACCATATTCCTAACCCTCCTTCAACGGATGATTTTGATAATGGTAAGGGGTCTAATGAGGAGATCAATGAATTTGAGTCCTTCATGAGTAAGCTCAAGGGAAAATCTAAGAAGCACTTTGTTGCTCTCTTGGAACAACTTGGTAAAGCCAATGACATGATCGAGGCTCACGAAGATACCATCTCTAAGATGGAAAGTCATAGTCGTGACTATGCCGATGAGATATCGGATCTCTCTAATTTTCTTGAGGAAGAGCGTGAGCACCGTTTGCCTCTTGAGGAGTCACACAATGATGGTCATGCTAAACTAAAGAAAGATCTTGATCATGCTCTTGTTGTGTCTCGTGTTCTAGCTTCCGAGAAGGCTAAACTTGGGGTTGATCATGTTAGACTCACGGAGGCGTTTGATGTACTTGACAAGGCCCACAAGGTCTTGAAAGGTGCTCATGCTCCCCTCAAGGAGTCTCATGCTCAACTCCAAGTTAAGCTAACCAAGGAAAAGGCCACATTTCCTCACATGGTCTTAATTGATAATGCAAATGCTACTAACCCTTGTTGTGAGCATGTGCATCTTGTGGAGGAGAATGCCAAGTTGAAGGAACAACTCGAGAAAGGTCTTGTGTCATGCATACAAGGCTAGAAGAACCTAAATGTCCTTTTGAGCAATCAAAAGGAAGTTGTGGGCAAGGAGGGAGTTGGGTTCTCACCCAAGTCCAAGAACAAGAAGAAGAACAAGGAGAAGAAGAGCAAGACTGATCGACCTCCTCCGCTCACGCAAACCTTTGTGAGGGAAGGAGAAGGTGCTCCTAAGGAGAAGAAGAACAATGGGAAGAGTGGTGATGCCAAAGAACGCAAAGCCATCTCTCCCAACAAAGCCGACGACTTTAACCCATCTTATGTGTTGTGTCGTGCTAGTGATGGGCATGTTTATGCTAAATTTGTTGGTTCTCCTTATGAGTACATTGAATGGTCTATTTGGGTTCCTAAGACCCTTGTTACTAACATCAAAGGACCCATTACTCAATGGGTACCTAAAACCAAGCATTGATCTCTTGTAGGTGTTTGCTTCCTGTGGGGGATCATGGTTGCTCGATAGTGGAGCAAAAAATCATATGACCGGGAGCAAGGACTTGGTGGTGGACGTGCACAAGATCCCATCTATGCACACCAATGTCGAATGGGGTGATGCCTCTCTGTCACACCCTGCATTTTGTAACATTTCATTTTTATAAATAAAGCATGAAAATTTGGACCAACAAAAACTTTTTGCATTAATTGGCTTTTATTTGAAGTTGGTTTTCTCTATGTTTCTTTTCAAGTGCTTCTTGAAGTCAACTACTCTACCCTCTATACTTCATCTCCCTACCCCAAGCTCCTGACCAATGACCATGCCATGTGAATAGTGCTTTATGGGATTTTTCTACAAAAATAATTTGGCCATAAAGTATTTTCTAAAATTAGTTTTCCAAAAACCCCTGAGTTAAGGTTTGCACTGCAAGTACTTGATTAAGGGCAGTAAAAATCTTTTCAAAAATATATTTGACTCCTATTAGATATAGGATACCCTGGAACCACAAAAGTATAATTTTAAAAGTTACTGTTCTATTTTATTTAAAGGCTTTTCTTAAGGCCAGAAATGGTCTTTAATAGGAAATAATTATTTTTCTGTTTCAAAAATATTTGACAAAATTTAGAAAGCTCATAGGACATATATTGTCCATATATAAGAGTTTCAACACATGGTCATGTTCAAAATATTGGTCAAATCCTCTAAAACCCTTTCTCGGATATTTCAAGCTTTTGAAATATTTACAAAGGAATTTTTCTCCAATAGTTCAGGAAAATTCTATCATGTCACATATGACATATCTGTTGATCTTGCCAAGTCTCATGACTTGGAGAACAAGATAACACCATCAAAACCCTCAAAACCATTTCTGTCCAATCTCGGGTTTGATCAACTTTACATTGCCAAGTATGTCCAAAAGTGCTCAAATTTAGTGGACATGCTTCATTGATCTAATTAAGCAACTGGACCAAATGGCACAGGTTGGAGAAGAGAAATCTTGGTCAAAGTGCCTCAAAACCCTCTCGACCAAAATCAAGTTTGAACCACTTTGCACTACCAACTTTTTCTCCAAGACCCCAACTTTGGTGAGCCTGATCATGTGACCAAATAAGGCTACCACACCAAGTGGCACATCAAGGAGAAATGATTTAGTCCACTGGATCTACACAAACCCATTTCTGCCCATTTCTAGGGTTTGCAAAAGTTGCATTGGCAACTTTGTCCAAATGAGCTCAAAATGGGTGGAAGGCCCTAAATATATGTGTCATTTCACCCCTTGGAGTATCTTGACCAGTAAGGATCATTAGCTTAGCCAAAACTCCATCAAACACCTTCTGGCAAAATACCAAAAGGCCTCTTTTTGCCACTTTCACTAATCTCCTTAAGTTAATCTTTTTGCCACAACCCCTCCTCACTTCCCTCATCACCTAGACACTTTTCTACGAAGAAACAACGTGGAGGAAGGGGAATCAAGTTTGTCCTCTCTGGACAACATCTTCTCTCCTCTCCCCACTTCTCTCTCTCCCTTCGCACCCAGGGCATCCCGGGCCTTTCCTGGTCTTGTCCCATCTTCTTTGTAGCTTCAGGCGCTTAGTGGACACGGCAGAGCACGCAGCGCACACATGCCGCCAAAGCCTGCTCTGGAGCGCTTCTGATGGCGGCCGAGCCTCGACGTCGCGCCTCCCGACCGCCGTGCCATCCCATCGCGCCGGCTGATGTGCCTCGACGTCTGCTGCACGCCGCCGTGCCGCCCCCTCTGTCTCTCTCTCTCTCCCCTCCTGCAGCGCGTGCCCGACGCCGCCCGGCTCGGCCAATGGCTGGCCTCACACGCGCGGACGCCAGGACCCTCCCTCGCTCTCTCTCCTTCTCCCTGGCGCCCTACTCCACTCCCACGAGCGCCGTGGACAGCTCCAAGCTCTCCCCAACGGCTCCTAGAGCAGATCCCATGGTGCCGTGAGCCACGCCCACAGTGAACCGTGGCCAGCCTATTAAGCGTTCCCGAGCCCTCCTCTTCCTCCTGTCGCCTCCTCGCACTCAATCCACCTGGATCCTCCCATTTCGCTCAGAGCCGCCCGAGCTCGAGATCGAGCTCGAGCTCCGCCGCCTCGGTCGCCGTCGATCATGGTGCAGACCCCCTCCGCCTCGTTTCTCCCTCGATTCGGCCTCCCCTCACCTCACTGATACTTTCCCCTCGCTTTCCCCCTCATTTTGCAGCTGGGAACGGCCGGAGCCACCGACGCCCGAAGCACCTCCGCCGCGGGACCTCGGCGACCATGGCCTCGTCAAATCTGTTTAGCACATCTTGCACCTGTCCACTCATCATTTGCTGAAATTTATCATGTAGGTTTTTGTTCGTCGGGTTCTCCCAATCAGTCTCATCAGCTTGTGATCCTACCATGGTTAGCAGCAAATAGAAACACACAAGAATATGATCCTACAGACTACTAAGAAGTGGTGGTGGTGTATCACAAACCCGTCAAGCAAATCTCAAATTCTTACCAGTTCTTACCCTGCAGCAGGACCCTGCAGCAGGTGGTGATCGGCAACCGTTGTAGTCAAAACTCTCAAAGCTTGGATAGAGCGATTACGGGGAGAGTCAAGCGCACGACGTAGATGTATGTGGAGCTGGGAAGGCTTATAATATGGTAGCAAAAGGGTCAACAATAATCAATTCAGAGATGCAAAGTTGAATAAGCGCTCAACGACGGTCTTGTCTTGGTCCTAGGCTAGACCGTGCTAGAGGCGCGAGCCTAGAACACTAACAAAATCATGGCGCGGCACGTAATCAAGGGAGGAGCACACTCCGAATTTTTTTTCTCTTTTTTTACTTTTTTTTGCACTTTTTTTTGCTCCGCAACAAATTTTTTTTGAAAAAGTCTACAAATGGTCTAAAACTGCCTAGCCGAATTTTCGGACTTAGTTTTTTTGAGTTTGGAACTATTTCTCTCTGCGGGTAGCACGGAAATTGGGGAGTCCTTCTTTGTCCCGACTCGGAGTATGGCGTGATCTGGAAAACCAAAACAGAGTAACAAAATCTTGGACTTGGAATAGGACTGGTGGCGGAGATGAAACCGTGGAACTTCGGATGGTGGCGGAGATGAATCTGGTGGAACTTCGGATGGTGGCGGAGATGAATCTGGTGGAACTTCGGACGGTGGCGTATATATGTTGCGGTGGACTCGGATTGGCGTGATGGCGGCGGATATGTGGTGGCGTATATGGATTCGGATTGGCGGTGAAAATGTGGTTGTGGTATATGGCGGCGGCGACGTGACAACTGTGTGTAACTCGAAACTCTAAAAGACTAGGCGCTAAGACCAGCAACTTGACACGACGATGCAACCGCAAATTCAACAAAGCAAATCTGAAAAAGATTATGCAAAGGCTCGATTGGTTCGGATGGGATGAACAAACCCTATTTTTTGGCTTTTTCGTGGACTATAGGTATGAAGAACAGACTCGATCTAAACTACGAAAAACTGTAAAATCTCACCGAGCAACCTGGAAATCTGATTCCACTTGATATAGGCATAGGTGTACCGTCTTTCGATGAGATGTTGGATATCGCTTTGGTGGAAGTTGACTTTGACGATCCAACTACGAACGTGCGAGGACGTCGCGCCTTAGCAATCGCTAAACCAACTCCGAGAGGTTATTGATCACGCCGAGCACGATCAACGACCACGAGTGCTGCTTCTGCGAGCAAGCGAAGAACAAGCAAGAAACTGAGATTGCAATCTGGATATTGCGAATATAAGATGAAAGCTTTATTGATCAAGGTGGGGTTACTGTGGCGCCTTTGTGCGGTTGTTGAACACAAGCGAAATGCGAAGTTGCAGCTATGGCGAACTTTAATCTAAACAAAACCCAAAGTCTAAGCGGTGCCCTAAGGGCTGTATATATGGAGGAAGAGGGGGGGATTTCGTGACCCTTGGTGGAGGGTCGAAATCAACCCTATCTCTTGTTTCCCCACACATCTGGACTCTAAAAATAGCCTATACTTATGTATTTCGAAATTACATGGGCCTGGCCCAATAATAAGGTGACGAGCACCTAGAATAGCCTCTAGACGAAATTTATGAAGTGGCATCTTGTATATTTCGTCCAAGGCTTCATGCACCCATTATGGTGGCTTCAAAGTCTGAAATCATCACTTGTAACTCCGTTCTTGTTCCCCTTAGCATGCCATCATCTCCATGCTTGCTCTTGCTCCAATGTTCATCCTTCTCCAAGCTAGGCCCTTCATTTGTAAGCAAAACAAATGTATCCAATTTAAGCAGCATCATATTCTCATGAACATTAGAATCATTACCAAGCGAAAGTACACAGTAATTTAGTTGGTAGCCTTGAGTCTCGTAATTGGTCCAGTATGTAAAGCAGCAGGGGCTGTGGGTGTAACAATGGTATTGATGTCCTCATCAGGTGGAATCGATCCCCACCTTGTCCTCTTGCCATGGATGCCGGTATTGCCCCCGTTCCCTGTTTCCTTTTGTCTAGATTTCTAATCTATCTTTCTAGGGGCAAAAGCTGTTGCATCTCTAGATTTTTGTCCAGATCTAGGCTTGAGTAGGATGGAGAAGGCTTCTAGATTGTTTGGATTAGTGTTTGGTTGGTGTATTTTTGAATTTGGTAGGACGGTAGTACCGGATCTGACCACGGTAGTAGGAAACTGCTGTTTCCCCGCCTCGGGCGGTACTACCGCTCTCCCAGAGCGGTACTACCGCTGAGAGTGGTACTACCGCTCTCTCTAGAGCGGTACTACCGCTTGGAGCGGTACTACCACTCAAGGGTCACAGTACTACCGCCTTCTACCAGGTTCCATCATACTCCTACCTCTCAGTGATCCTCTTTGTTTGTGTTTGTGGCTTACACTCGTTCTTTCTGGTTGTTTGCGTGTTTGTGTGTGTGGTTCCAGGTGATGAGGTTCCTGAGCATCAGGCTCGTCGTGTCAACCCAGGTCGTGCCTCGTCCAAGCGCTACCGCACCACTGAGCCCACTGAGCCTGCCGGAGGATCTTCTAGTGCTCCACCTCCTCCTCAACTGCAGAAGAAGCCTGGGGTCAAGCCAAAGTCAAGCAAAACCGTGCCAGAAATGCCGCCCAAGGAGTTCTGGGCAAGGCGCCGCCGCAACCCGTATGAGGTCGACCAAGATCCCACTTTGGTCAACCGTCCGTTCTAGAACAGGTTCCAGTTTGTCATCTACTTTGATGTTCTCAAAGCCAAGAAGAATCTCTATGTCAACGTGCACTCCATCGACACCGAGCATATGGAGAACGATCCTGACTACTTTGGTGAAGCTCTTCAGATGTGCACTCAGCTGAATATTCTTGGGATCATGCAATTCAACAAGGACTATGATGCTGATATTGTGGCCCAATTCTATGCCACGGTTCACCTTGGGACCGATGAGGACAGGACTCTGACTTGGATGACAAATGGCAAGTTGCTGTCAGTCAAGTGGAAAGCTTTCATGCAATTGATTGGGGTGGAAGATCTAGGACTTGAGTCTTCTGTCGGCTTTCGCCCCCACCGTCGCGCCAATGCCACTCACAAGCAAGCTCTATGGCCCTACTACACTCTGAGGATCAACCCTGAGACGAAGAAGGAGACCTATGAGCTGCCTGCCTATCTGGATATTCTTCACCATATCTTCAGAGACACTCTTTTCCCTCGCATTGGGAATCTGGACCAGGTTCACTCTTATCTCATGGACATGCTTCTCTTCTGTCGGCGGGAGAAGGTGCAGAGCACCGGAGAGTCCTTGGATATCTCTCATGTTATGTTGTCTGAGATGGTTTCTGCTATCTCCGAGCGCAAGTGCCCGATTTATGGTCTATTCATTATGCTGCTCATTGAGAAGGCCTGGGATCGTGTCTATACCAAGGTGGTGCTGGAGATTGGAGAGTTGGTTTCTCAAGATGTCAAGCGTCTGAGGAAGAAGGATAACTGGGGCACTCAGGCCCCTAGGACTGGAGTTCCTTCATCTGCTGCTGCCATGGAGACTGAGGAGGAGATTGGGGCTGAGGCTAAGGATGAAGATGATGACTACATGCCTTCTGAGGCAGAGCCCTCTTGGGTCAAGAAGCTCAAGATCAAGGTGAAGAAGCTGTTTTGCATGGAGTCTCACGGTCAGTACATGACTCATGTGGCTGAGAAGAAGGCCCGAGGTCGCCACAAGGAGCTCATGCGTCAGATGGGTGCTATTGTGATTAGTGGTTCTGAGGATCAGCTTACCGAGGAGGAGGAGTGGATTCAGCAGCACTGCCCTTGGACTGATTCTGATGCTGAGTACTTCCCGACTGACGATGGTACCGCAGATGATCCCTTTGAGATCTGATGGGTGTCCCTCGTTTTCCTTCACCTGGAGCCGTAGCAACACTCCCTCTCCTTTTTGGTGTCTCGATGCCAAAGGGGGAGAGAGTTTAGGGATTTGCGCTTTGTGTCTTCCGTCTTTTGTGTTTGTGCTTTCGCTTGTTGCTTTATTTGGTGTGTCAGTGAGACCTAAGTTCTGGTTTTGTCAGTAAGACCTAAGCTCGAGTCATATGGTGTGAGACATATGCTACCTTACCTTTCCGTTTCATTATCTATGTCTCTCTAGCTTATGAGTTCCATGCTTATCCTATTATATATATGTTGCTCTCATATCTTACTTAGGTAGTTGGTCTCTAAAATGTAGGGGGGCATTGATCCTGGCATCTGTGCCGTGCAGTCCAAAGCACTTTTCTAGGTAGCACACATCCAGGGGGAGCCCTTCTACATTTTAGGACGGTTGTGCTTTTGCGCTTATCCTATATCTATCATATTGTGCAAATCCCGTATTGTCATCAATCCACCAAAAAGGGGGAGATTGTAAGGGCATATTTATCCCCAATATGTTTTGGTGATTGATGACAATGCTTGTGCGGACTAATCGTGTGCGTTTAGTTCTTTCAGAGATTCATCCATTGGCACGAGACGATTTCCTTCCCTCGGTGTTGTAGTTCAAGACGGTGTAGCTCCTTCGTTTCGTAGTTGGTGGACTAGTTTCGTAGGAGTCACCGTACTATCAAGAGGGGATCCGCTTTGGTAAGACTTGGGTGGAATCACACGTACACATCCTTATCACACCCGTCGTCTTTCCTTCCGCATCTCTGGAGCTGCCGTTTTTCCCTTGCGTTGCTTTGCTCTGCCCTAGTGGTAGTACCGCGGCCACAGCGGTAGTACCGCCGAAGCTCCCCAGTGGTAGTACCGCTCTCAGAGCGGTAGTACCACTCCAAGCGGTAGTACCGCTCTCCGAGCGGTAGTACCGCTTGGGTTTTTCGGCCGTTGTACCGCTGTGCGTCTGGGATACTTCCGCCTCGATTCTCGAACGAAGTTTTTCGTGTCGGGTTTTGCGGCACTAAGGGAGGTAGTAGGAGCGGTAGTACCGCCCTAAGCGGTAGTACCGCTCTTCCCTAGCGATAATACCGCCCTAGGTCGAGGCCCGGCAATGCAGCAAGATCACTGGGACGGCGGTAATATCGCCCATGCAGCGATAGTACCGCCCTTCCTAGCGGCGATCCGCCACGAGGTCGGGGCCCGGCGTGCAGCAAGACCACTGGTAGAGCGGTATTACCACCCGGAGCGGTAGTACCGCCCTTCCCTAGCGGTAGTACCGCTCTGTGCGGGGCTGGTGAGTGGGATAACGGTTGGATTGTTCCTCCCACTATAAAAGGGGGTCTTCTTCCCCAAAGTTGACCCACCTCTTTCCCCTAAAGCTCCATTGTTGCTCCAAGCTCCATTTTCGCCCGATCTCTCTCCCTAGCCAATCAAACTTGTTGATTTGCTCGGGATTGGTTGAGAAGGCCCAGATCTACACTTCCACCAAGAGAAATTTGATTCCCCCCACTTATCCCTAGCGGATCTTGTTACTCTTGGGTGTTGAGCACCCTAGACGGTTGAGGTCACCTTGAAGCCATACTCCATTGTGGTGAAGCTTCGTGGTGTTGTTGGGAGCCTCCAAGTGTTGTGGAGTTAGCCCCAATCTTGTTTGTAAAGGTCCAGTTGCCGCCTTCAAGGGCTCCAATAGTGGAATCACGGCATCTCGCATTGTGTGAGGGCGTGAGGAGATTACGGTGGCCCTAGTGGCTTCTTGGGGAGCATTGTGCCCCACACCGCTCTAACGGAGACGTACTTCCCTTTAAAAGGAAGGAACTTCGGTAACACATCCTCGTCCCCACCGGCTCCACTCTTGGTTATCTTGTCCCTTTACTTTTGCAAGCTTACTTGTGTTATATCCATTGCTTGCTTGTGTCCTTATTGTATTTGCATCATATAGGTTGTCCACGTAGTTGCACATCTAGACAACCTATTTCATTGCAAGTTTTAATTTGTTAAAGAAAAGTCTAAAAATTCTTAGTTGCCTATTCACACCCCCCCTCTAGTCAACCATATCGATCCTTTCAGGAGGCACCAGCCGCGGGCGGCGACGCTGCAGGGAGGCACCGGGGCCGCGGGCGTAGCAGGGAGAGAGAAGCGGATGGGGAGAGAGAAGGTGGGGGCCGGGCTGAAAGCGACGGGGGAGGGGGGAGATGTGGCTGCAGGTGGGCCTTTGCATGCATAAACAAACTGCCGACGCTCTCAGATGCCTCCCCGGGGACTGGGTTTCGGGTGATACTGTCGGCGCTAAAATTGCACGAAACCGGCGAAAAAAGCGATCCTAGGGGCATGAGTGGAGACTTTTTTCACTGCCGACGCTCTCAAAGTTAGAAAAAGGGCCTCTTGGGGAGCCTAGTGGAGATGCTCTCATACGGGGCGACCAAAATCGACCTGCACTTGCACACCACGCCTAGGCCCAGTACGTCGCCGGCGTACGTTGGCAGACTGTAGTACGACCACCCCCGGCAACGCAGGCAAAGGCGGCGTACACCAACGACAGCTACTTACAAACTCTCCTGCGCCGCCACCAAGCACGCCCATGGACGGACGTGATCAAGAGTTTTGCAGATAAGAAGGAGTGAAGAATTTCTCGATGAGACTGGCTCCTACCGCTGAAGGCCAGGACCGCGACCGTAGCGGCGGACGAGGAGAGGGGAGTCAGAGAAAAAATAGGAGCGAGCATGGAGATGAGATTAGGAGCAACAGAGTGCAGAAGATGAGGAGGCCGCGTGTGCATGGGACGTGCTTTCGTGGGTCGTGGCCTTGTGGGTCTGTTTTCTTTTTCTTTTTTTTTCCTTTTTCTTCGGGCGGGGATAGGAGAAACGAGCGATGGGAGGAGAGATAGAGGAGGTCCAACCATCACGACGTTCGATTCTCCTTTAATAATAGAGATTATGGGCTTGGGAGGGATTTCTGATCATGACTTGTTTTTCGTTCGTTTGTCTCACAAACCACGAGCTGGCTACCAATTCTCCTCTCACTCTCAATTTTTACTCTCTCTCTTCCATCTCCCGTTCTCCTTCCTCCATTACCAGCTATTTCCCTTTTTAGGTTTTCTTCTCTCTATTATCTATATATTTTTTCTTTTTTTCCTTTTTGTGTCAGTTTCTTTATTTTTCATTTTTGTCTTTTATTTTCCTCTTGTCTCAAATTCTGAGTAAGATTTTTGTGTATGTTTTTCTTATAAAAATTGAAAATACATTTAAGTTTGTGAACACCTTCTAAATTTGTGAATATTTTCTTCGATTTTAGTTTTTGTACTTTTCATTCAAGAACCCTATCCTCCGATTCGTTGGTCACTATTTGTTTGTCACACATATTTTTGTTGGCTAGTTTGGCTTTATTTTGTCAGCCCATTATTATCCGGGCCGATGCATGTGTGGTTTTTTTCCTTCAGTTTTTTCTTCTTAAAAAGCTTTCTTAAACCATAGTCAAAAGTCATCGAAGGTCAACCGGGACTATAGATTGTTTTTCATCCTAGTTACAACTCCCTCCTCAACTCGCAACTAGGGCTCATAGATTGTAGTTGTCCCAACTGCAAGTTCATCAAGTCGCAACCGATATAGTAATTTTGTGTAGTCTCAGTTGCAAGTACACCATCGACATGAAATTGGGCACATAATTTGTTTTTATCATAGTTGTAAGTCCACCCTCAACTCGCAACTAGGGATCCATCCTTTTTTTGTCCCAGTTGCAAGTTTACCTTCGACTTACAACTAGGGTCCGGCCTATTTTGTCTCAATTGCAAGTCCATCCTCGACACGCAACTACAGACCAACTTTTTTTGTCCCAGTTGTAAGTCCACCCTCGACTCTTAACTAGGGGTCCATCCTTTTTTTTGTCCCATTTACAAGTTCACCTTCGACTTACAGCTGGGGCCCGACCTTTTTTTTATTCCAATTGGGGCCATATCTTTTTATCCCAGTTGCAAGTCCACCCTCGACTCGCAACTGGGATCCGACCATCTTTCCTTCAGTTGCAAGTCCACCCTCGACTCGAAACTGGGACCCGACCTTTTTTGTCCTACTTGCAATCACACGCGACTCAGAATGGCGGGACTGACCTCTTCCCCCACATGCAAGTCCACCCACGACTCGCAACTTGGGCCCAACTTTTTTCCAGTTGCAAGTCCACCCTCGACTCGCAACTGGGGCACGACCTTTTTTGTCCAAGTTGCAAGTCCACCCTCGACTCGCAACTGGGACCCAACATTTTTTGTCCGAGTTGCAAGTCCATTATCCACTCGCAACTCGGCCCCAAGATTGCTAGTCCCAATTGCTAGTCCACCATCGACTCGCAAACTGGGTCTGACCTTTTTTTCTCCATGTTGCAAGTCCATCCTCGACTCGCCACCGGGACACGACTTTTTCTTGTCCCAGTTGCAAGTTCCTTGACTCGCAACTGGGGCCCAACCTTTTCTTGTCCCAGTTGCAAGTCCAAACTTGACTCGCAACTGGGGCCCAACCTTTTCTTGTCCCAGTTGCAAGTCCAAACTTGACTCGCAACTGGAGGTCCGACCCTTTTTTGTCCCAGTTGCAAGTCCATCATTGACAACAAGCAAACACAGATGAGCCAGCCTAACTAGCTAGGCTACATTTTTCTTGTTTTCTTCATGTTTTCTTTTATCATTCTTTCTTCACTGGTTTTCCTGTCCTTCTAAATTTTCAAAATTCAATCTCATTTTCCATTTTATTTTCTGATTCTTTTTTCGCAAATTCACAAGCTTAAAAAAGTTCGAAAATAAAGTTTTCATTTTTCCAAAATTGTCCATTTTATAAAAACTGAAAATTTCAAAATGTCTTCATTTTATCAAAAATTGTTCGCATATTCTGAAAATGTTTGTGTTTTTCTAAGCAAGTTCAAATGTTTTAAAGCAATGTTAACATTTCTATAAATTGTATGCAAATTCAAAAAATGTTCAACTTTCTAAAAAAGTGTACGCATTTATCAAAAAAAGGTTCATGTTTTCAAAAACTGTTTGGAAGTGTAAATCTTTCTTAAGAAAATATTTCTCAATTTTAAAAATGTGTTCCCATTTTTGTAAAAACATGTCTCAATTAAAAAACTCATCTCGTTTAAAAAAAATCATAATTTGAAAAAATGTCCGATTTTTTTTATTGTTTGATCTGCCACTGAATACAGTCTTTAGTGCTTCGCGGTGACAAGTCACTAACAGCCAATAGTTCTAGTGGCTCCCTACAGGCGTGCTTCTGTAAGAGGTCTTGTGTTCGATTCTGGTCGGCCAGATTTCCGTTTTTGGAATTTTTACGCTGCACAATCCACAATTGCGCAGTTCTAGTGGCTCGCTACAGGCGTGCTTCTGTAAGAGGTCTTGTGTTCGATTCTGGTCGGCCAGATTTCCGTTTTTGGAATTTTTACGCTGCACAATCCACAATTGCGCCATGCTTGCTAATGAGTCAGTCCAGTCGCGCGATAGAATCTATCATGTCCAGAAAAAAGTAGGATTTTTCTCGTAAACAGATGTTGGATTCATCCATACCATGTGTTGTAGTAGTTTGTCAGATTGTTGTTGATCGCTTCAGGGTCTTTCTTTCCCCCTCACTTACGCATAGCTTGGCCTTTTATGACTTTGCTATTTTGCCAGCGTTGTGTGTGTATGTTCTGTGGTTGGTTGTGTGCATAATAGATTATGCTTCATTCCGAGCCAATAAAATTCACTCTTCTCAGAAAGAAAGAAAAGCAACGTCACCCGCTCTATTTGTTTTCCATCTCTGTCATTCGCTCTGTCTGAATAGGTTCAGGAGAACTCCAGACCAAAGAAAAGCAGCGTCACCCGCTCACCTTCACATGCTAATACGTGCATGGGCTTCTTCATTGTAGCGTCCCAGACTATGTACAGTGCAACCGGCTGCAAAGCCGCGGATGCATGTGCCACACACAGAAGCGGCACGCTGCAGATTATTTAACGCTCCCCAGAACAAAAATGTAGACAACGTGAAAACGAGACAAACAAACAAACATAAATACGTGATGTGGATTTTGACATAGCGAACTCATTTGACACAGTCTCGTCTCTCGACCTGCAGCGCGCTCGGGGCTTTGGCCGGAGATGGACCAACTGGATCGCGGGACTGCTCAGTTCATCATCCACCAAGATTTGCATAAATGGAGACCTATCACACACCATAAAACACCACAGAGGATTACGGTAGGGTGACCCCTTATCCTCGTTACTTTTCATCATCGCCATGGATTCACTTGTCACTCTCATGGAGGACGCTAGTCGTGCCCAGGTGCTTGGAAAGATCGACGAAATCTGCATGTCGTCCAGAATATCAATCTACGCTGACGACGTGGTTCTGTTCATCAACCCCTCGAGATCAGAGATGCATGCAGCTGTGAGGCTCCTAGATTTCTTCCAGTCGGCCTTTGGTCTACGGACTAACTGCGCGAAGAGCGCGGGCACCCCAATCACATGTACGGCCGATCTTGCCGAGGAGGCTGTCAGGGAAACTGGATGCTCCACAAAGCGCTTCCCGATTACTTACCAAGGTCTCCCGCTCACTGATGCTCGGCTACGCTGAGAGGACCTGCAGCCGATCCTAGACTGTCTGGCGAAGAGATTGAGAGGCTGGAAGGCTAAGTTAATTGTGCTCCCAGGAAGAATCGAACTGGTCAGAACCATCCTGTCGGCAATGGCTATCTACCGGATCATGGTGACCGCGCCACCCGTCTGGTTCCTCAAGATGATGGACAAGCTATGGTGAGGGTTCCTTCGGGCAGTGGATGAGGCAACTTGGACGGGCAAGTGTGATGCGGCGCATCCTATGGTCATCCCGATGGACCTACCTATATCTCACCAAGCACCAAGTGGACCTATGACAAGAGCTCATGCCCGCACTATCAAAACCGAGGTGAACTCTCTCCTCTCTAAACTTATACATTCCGCATGTGAGTCATGGCTACTACCTCAAGCGGAAGCCATGTGCGTGATCAGGTACTTGGATGAGGGACGTGAAGATACTACGTCAATCCGGCGACGACACCAAGTACAAGGATCAAGTGGAAGAGCTGCCAGGAAACTTCAGCCACCGGACGACCAATAGTTATCGGACGTTTGACGCCTGGGATCCCAGCGAGCCAGAAGGCCCAGCCGACGAACTCTACAACGGCCGGACGACCGACAAGTACATGACGTCCGACACACTCCAGCACCCGGACTTCTGACCGACTCTGGATATCCGACACCCCCGTTCCAGAGCCAAAACGTCAGTACACTGGCGCCCCCCGGACGAGCGAAGCACCCGATGTCCACACCTGTTCGGAAATCCGACAACGCTTCAACAGAGCCGAAACATTGGAAGTCCGGCCCCTACCGGACATCCGGTCTCTCGCGAGCCACCGGACGACCGGTAACTACCGGATGTCCGATGCCTGTCTGCGCACAGTTGCGGGCCCAAGGCCCATGTACCCATTCACGTCGTCCACAAATAGTACTACCACTATATATAGAGCTCCTCCACCTCCTAGCTAGGGTTAGAAAAGTATTGGCTCATTTGATAGAGAGCTTTGCAGGGTTTTTGTCACCTGGGACACCGGGCTAGCTGTGTTGTTGAAGAACTAACGTTTGTACCTCATGTGTTACCTTGGATCTTTGTCACCTCTCTATGTTATGTGGATTTAGCACATGTGTCATTGGATTGTGTCAATTTGAGAGTTTCCTCTCGTTTCCCTCATGATTTCCCGCTCGTGTTCTTCGTGTTCTTTGCGGGAATCCACTCCAAACGTGAAAGATCCGCCGAATCGGGTCTTGCCGCGTATCAAAGTGCATGGTTAATTGGAGAGAAGTGTGCAGGCCACGAGAGTTTGGAGGCCTCAGCATTCATGACCTGCATCGCTAAGGAGCTTCCATACGAGCTAGATGGCACTGGACGCGATGGACAGATGATACGACACCATGGCATGGCCTTGTTCTGCCCAATGACCTGGCCACGGAAAACATCCTCAGGACCTCCACGGAGATCATCATAGGGGGGACGGGAACATGACCAATTTCTAGACATCCCACTGGGCGAACGGTTGCCGGTCAGCCGACCAGTGGCCTGAGCTACACAAGCACTACAATGGATGTCGCCTGACCCTGTGGGCGGTGCTAGATGGCAATGCCTGGATTTGTTATGTCAAACCCAACCTGAGCACGATGGTTTTGCACTAGCTATGTGAACTATGGGAGGTTGCTACCGGTATCACACTAAGCACATGGGTGACTAATAATCTGAAATGGAAGTGGACGACGGATGGTGTTACCAGGGGGCGTTGGCATACCGGAAGATGTTCCAGGGGGCCATTCCCATCAGTGCCAATAGGGTCATCTGGTCAGTCAAGGCGGAACGGAGGACAACGGCCTTTGCATGGATCATGGTGCGGGGGAAATGCCTCATGGCAGTTAATCTGGCTTGCCGGCGGATTCCTCATGACCCGATCTGCCCGCTTTGCCGTGCCGCTCTAGAGACGGCATACCACATCACTGCGGCGTGCCCCTTCTCGATAGAGTTTCGGAACAAGACGACACAATCTATGGGGTCACCATTCTCAGACCTGGACATGACGATAGACAACCGCATCAAGTCGCGATTCTGATTGCAAATCAGGACGGTGTGAAGATCACGTAGGGCGACATGGATGTCAACTTGCCTGCTGCTACCTCTTGAGCACTGCGTTGGATTTCTCCGAAGAGGAGAGGATGATGCAGCAAAGTAGCGTAAGTATTTCCCTCAATTTTTGAGAACCAAGGTATCAATCCAGTAGGAGACCACGCACAAGTCCCTCGTACCTACACAAAACGATAGCAACTCGCAACCAACGCTTAGGGGTTGTCAATCCCTTCAAGATCACTTACGAGAGTGAGATCTGATAGAGATAATATTTTTGGTATTTTTGATAGATAGATGCAAAGTAAAAAGTAAAGGCAAAGTAAAAACAAAGCAAGTAAATAAAGTGATAGAGATTGATATGATGAGAATAGACCCGGAGGCCATAGGTTTCACTAGTGGCTTCTCTCAAGAGCATAAGTATTCTACGGTGGGTGAACAAATTACTATTGAGCAATTGACAAAATTGAGAATAGTTACGAGTATATCTAGGCAATGATCATGTATATAGGCATCACGTCCGAGACAAGTAGATTGAAACGATTCTGCATCTACTACTATTACTCCACTCATCGACCGCTATCCAGCATGCATCTAGAGTATTGATTTAAAAACAGAGTAACGCCTTAAGCAAGATGACATGATGTAGAGGGATAAATTCATGCAATATGATAAAAACCCCATCTTGTTATCCTCGATGGCAACAATACAATCGTGCCTTGCTGCCCTTACATCCTTTGGGTAAGGACACCACAAGATTGAACCCAAAGCTAAGCACTTCTCCCATTGCAAGAACTACCAATCTAGTTGGCCAAACCAAAAAGGATAATTCGAAGAGACTTGCAAAGATAACTCAATCATACTTAAAAGAATTTAGAGAAGAATCAAATATTTTCCATAGATAATACTGGATCATAAACCCACAATTCATCGGTCTCAACAAACACACCGCAAAAAGAAGATTACATCGAATAGATCTCCACGAGAGAGGGGGAGAACATTGTATTGAGATCCAAAAAGAGATAAGAAGCCATCTAGCTACTAGCTATGGACCCGAAGGTCTGAAGTAAACTACTCACACTTCATCGGAGGGGCTATGGTGATGATGTAGAAGCCCTCCGTGGTGGATGCCCCCTCCGGCGGAGCTCCGGAACAGGCCTCAAGATGGGATCTCGTGGATACATAAGGTTGCGGTGGTGGAATTAGGTTTTTGGCTCCTCTTCTGATCGTTCGGGGATACGTAGGTATATATAGGAGGAAGGAGTACGTCGGTGAAGCTCTGAGGGGCCCACGAGGTAGGGGGCGCGCCTAGGGGGGCGCCCTCCACCCTCGTGACCTCCTCGGGCACTACTTGGAGTAGGGTCCAAGTCTCCTGGATCACGTTCAGTTGGAAAATCACGATCCCGAAGGTTTCATTCCGTTTGGACTCCGTTTGATATTCCCTTTCTTCGAAACACTGAAATAGGCAAAAAAACAGCAATTCTGGGCTGGGCCTCCGGTTAATAGGTTAGTCCCAAAAATAATATAAAAGTGGAAAATAAAGCCCAATATAGTCCAAAACAGTAGATAAAGTAGCATGGAGCAATCAAAAATTATAGATACGTTGGAGACGTATCAGGCATCCCCAAGCTTAATTCCTGCTCGTTCTCGAGTAGATAAATGATCAAAAAGAATTTTTGATGCGGAGTGATACTTTGGCATAATTTCAATATAAATCTTCTTAATTGTGATAGGAATATTCAGATTCGAAAGATTCAAGACAAAAGTTCATATTGACACAAAAATAATAATACTTCAAGCATACTAATCAAAGCAATCATGTCTTCTCAAAATAACATGGCCAAAGAAAGTTCATCCCTACAAAACCATATGGTTAGGCTGTGCTTCATTTTCGTCACACAAAGATGTTCCCAACTTCTATACCCCCGATGACAAGCCAAGCAATTGTTTCATACTTAAATAATCTCAAACTTTTTCAACTTTCACGCAATACATGAGCGCGAGCCATGGATATAGCACTATGGGTGGAATAGAATATGATGACGGGGGGATTGTGTGGAGAAGACAAAAAAGTAGAATGTCTCACATCGACGAGGCTAATCAACGGGCTATGGAGATGCCCATCAATTTATGTCAACATGAGGAGTAGGGATTGCCATGCAACGGATGCACTAGAGCTATGAATGCTCAACAAAATAAAACTAGTGGGTGTGCATCCAACTCGCTTACTCACAAAGACCTAGGGCATTTTGAGGAAGCCCATCATTTGAATATACAAGCCAAGTTCTATAATGAAAAATTCCCACTAGTATAAAAAGACAACTTATGAGACTCACTATCATGAAGATCTTGGTGCTACTTTGAAGCACAATATATGAGACTCACTACATGAAGAACAAGATGTTACTTTGAAGCACAAGTGTGGTAAAAGGATAGTAGCATTGCCCCTTCTCTCTTTTTCTCTCATTTTTTTATTTGTTTGGGCCTTTCTCTCTTTTTTTTGGCCTCCCTTTTTTTTCGTCCGGAGTCTCATCCCGACTTATGGGGGAATCATAGTCTCCATCATCCTTTCCTCACCTGGGACAATGCTCTAATAATGATGATCATCACACTTTTATTTTTCTTACAACTCAACAATTACAACTCGATACTTAGAACAAAGGATGACTCTATATGAATGCCTCCGGCGGTGTACCGGGATGGTGCAATGAATCAAGAGTGACACGTCTAGAAAATAATGCATGGTGGCTTTGCCACAAATACGATGTCAACTACATGATCATGCAATGGCAATATGACAAAAGTAATGTATGTCATGATGATGATGATGATGGAAGTTGCATGGCAATATATCTCAGAATGGCTATGGAAATGCCATGATAGGTAGGTATGGTGGCTGTTTTGAGGAAGATATAAGGAGGTTTATGTGTGATAGAGCGAATCGTATCACGGGGTTTGGATGCACCGGCGAAGTTTGCACCAACTCTCAAGGTGAGAAAGGGCAATGCACGGTACCGAAGAGGCTAGCAAAGGCGGAAAGGTGAGAGTGCGTATAATCCATGGACTCAACATTAGTCAAAAGAACTCATATACTTATTGCAAAAATTTAGAAGCCATCAAAAAATTCAAGTACTACACGCATGCTCCTAGGGAGATAGATTGGTAGGAAAAGACCATCGCTCATCCCCGACCGCCACTCATAAGGATGCATAAGCCAGGTACACTTCATGTTTCAAATTTGTTACACAACTTTACCCATACGTGCATGCTACGGGACTTGCAACTTCAACACAAGTATTTCTCAAATTCACAATTATCAACTAGCACGACTTTTATATTATTACCTCCATATCTCAAAACAACTATCAAGCACCAAACTTATCTTAGTATTCAATTTACTCAAAAGAAAGTTTCACATGTCTTAAACACTAAGTATATTAACATTAAGCAAATTACCATGCTATTAAAGACTCTCAAAATAATCTAAGTGAAGCATGAGAGATCAATAGTTTCTTTAAAACAAATCCACCACCGTGCTCTACAAGATATAAGTGAAGCACTAGAGCAAAAATTATCAAGCTCAAAAGATATAAGTGAAGCACTATGAGCAAAACTATCAAGCTCAAAAGATATAAGTGAAGCACATAGAGTATTCTAACAAATTCCAATTCATGTATGGCTCTCTCAAAAGATGTGTACAGCAAGGATGATTGTGGTAGACTAACAAGCAAAGACACAAATAATACAAGAGGCTCCAAGCAAAACACATATCATGTTGGTGAATAAAAATATAGCTCCAAGTAAATTACCGATGGAAGTGGACGAAAGAGGGGATGCCTTCCGGGGCATCCCCAATCTTTGACTTTTTGGTGTCCTTGGATTGTCTTGGGGGTGCCATGGGCATCCCCAAGCTTAGGCTCTTGCCACTCCTTGTTCCATAATCCATCAAAAGAATTCACCCAAAACTTGAAAACTTCACAACACAAAACTCAACAGAAATCTCGTGAGCTCCGTTAGAGAAAGAAAACAAAAGTCTACTTCAAGGCACTGTAATGAACTCATTCTTTATTTATATTGGTGTTAAACCTACAGTATCCCAACTTCTCTATGGATTATAAACTAATTTACTAGCCATAGATTCATCAAAATAAGCAAACAACACACGAAAAACAGAATCTGTCAAAAATAGAAATGTGTAGCAATCTGTAACTAACGCAAACTTCTGGAACTCTAAACATTCTACCAAAATAGGAAGTCCTGGAAAATTTGTTTATTGATCAGCAGAAAAAAGAATCAACGAAAAAGCATGTTCCTGTGATTTATCATAACTAAATTCGTGAGCGCAAAGTTTCTGTTTTTCAGCAGAATCAAATCAACTATCATCGTAGGTTATCCTATAGGTTCTACTTGGCACAAACACTAATTAAAACATAAAACCACATCCAAACAGAAGGTAGATGGATTATTTATTCCTAAACAGAGGCAAAAACAAAAAACACAAAATAAAATTGGGTTGCCTCCCAACAAGTGCTATCGTTTAATGCCCCTAGCTAGGCATAAAAGCAAAGATAGATCTAGGTATTGCCGTAATAATAAGATAGATCTTGAAAGCTCATCTCGTATTCTCTACGTTCGGCAGAAAGTTTCCTTTGAGGCAAGCAAAAATAATCAAAAGGGCTAAATTTAGCGGGACAAAAATCCCCAAGATCAATCACGGGAGGAACAGATTCCTCCCTTGGCCCTTCATAGTGCACAACTATTTCGTCACTAAAAGCATTCTTTTGGCAAAATCTTGTGAGCTTATACTCGAGAGAGTATCCTAGCTCATTATTTCTAAGGGCAAAATCATTATTAAGCTTGTTAATGCAATCAACCAAGACATTGATAGGGACCTTTTTTTCTAAGGTTTTCATTGAAAGCGACATAGTCCGAAGATTAAAAACGTCTAATTTTTTCTTGATCATAGAGGATTGCTTCTATGGGTGGACGACCGGCGTCCACCCTATAGTGTGCAAAGATTTCTTTGGCTTCTCTTATGATAAATCTAAATTCATGAGCCAAAAATATAGTAACAGCGTGCTTAATAGAAGAGTGCTCAATATTAGAGAATTCTTAGAAAATTCTCTGTATGCAAGGGTGCATATGCATAAATTGTCTTTCAAGTTCAACCACAAGCATAGCTATAGCATCCGCAAGGCTACTAGTTCTATGAAGAATAGAACAGCCCATGGAAGGTAAAGCACCGGCACAAGTAAAGAAATCTTGAATAACACATTTGCCAATGATGTTACCACTACTGATTCGAAACTTTTTGGTATGCAATATAGGAGGTTCATCGGCCGGAGCCTCGGGATTTTCTGTGTTATCATTGTTGTCCATATCGACGATAATCTCCCCAATTTTAGACATAGCGGAAAAAAAGAAGTAAGGCGGAGAAAAGCAAACAAAAATGGAAAGTAGGAGGAGATTGGGAAAGAGAGGGCAAATAAAACGGCAAGGGTGAAGTGGGGGAGAGGAAAACGAGAGGCAAATGGCAAATAATGTAATGCGAGAGATAGGGATTGCGATGGGTACTTGGTATGGTTGACTTGCTTGCATGAGCCTCCCCGGCAACGGCGCCAGAAATTCTTCTTGCTACCTCTTGAGCATTGCGTTAGATTTCCCCGAAGAGAAGAGGATGATGCAGCAAAGTAGCGTAAGTATTTCCCTCAGTTTTTGAGAACCAAGGTATCAATCCAGTAGGAGACCACGCACAAGTCTCTCGTACCTACACAAAATGATAGCAACTCGCAACCAACGCTTAGGGGTTGTCAATCCCTTCACGGTCACTTACGAGAGTGAGATCTGATAGAGATAATATGTTTGGTATTTTTGATAGATAGATGCAAAGTAAAAAGTAAAGGCAAAGTAAAAAACCAAGCAAGTAAATAAAGTGATAGAGATTGATATGTTGAGAATAGACCCGGGGGCCATAGGTTTCACTAGTGGCTTCTCTCAAGAGCATAAGTATTCTACGGTGGGTGAACAAATTACAGTTGAGCAATTGACAGAATTGAGCATAGTTATGAGTATATCTAGGCAATGATCATGTATATAGGCATCACGTCCAAGACAAGTAGATCGAAACGATTCTGCATCTACTACTATTACTCCACTCATCGACCGCTATCCAAAGATGCATCTAGAGTATTAAGTTAAAAAGCAGAGTAACGCCTTAAGCAAGATGACATGATGTAGAGGATAAATTCATGCAATATGATAAAACCCCATCTTGTTATCCTCGATGGCAACAATACAATCGTGCCTTGCTGCCCCTACATCCTTTGGGTAAGGACACCGCAAGATTGAACCCAAAGCTAAGCACTTCTCCCATTGCAAGAACTACCAATCTAGTTGGCCAAACCAAAAGGATAATTGAAGAGACTTGCAAAGATAACTCAATCATACTTAAAAGAATTCAGAGAAGAATCAAATATTTTCCATAGATAATCTTTGGATCATAAACCCACAATTCATCGGTCTCAACAAACACACCACAAAAAGAAGATTACATCGAATAGATCTCCACGAGAGAGGGGGAGAACATTGTATTGAGATCCAAAAAGAGAGAAGAAGCCATCTAGCTACTAGCTATGGACCCGAAGGTCTAAAGTAAACTACTCACACTTCATCGGAGGGGCTATGGTGATGATGTAGAAGCCCTCCGTGGTGGATGCCCCCTCCGGTGGAGCTCCGGAACAGGCCCCAAGATGGGATCTCGTGGACACAGAAGGTTGCGGCAGTGGAATTAGGTTTTTGGCTCCTCTTCTGATCGTTCGGGGATACATAGGTATATATAGGAGGAAGGAGTACGTCGGTGGAGCTCCGAGGGGCCCACGAGGTAGGGGGCGTGCCCGGGGGGGCGCCCTCCACCCTCATGACCTCCTCGGGCACTAGGAGTAGGGTCCAAGTCTCCTGGATCACGTTCGGTTGGAAAATCACGATCCCGAAGGTTTCATTCCGTTTGGACACCGTTTGATATTCCGTTTCTTCGAAACACTGAAATAGGCAAAAAAACAGCAATTCTGGGCTAGGCCTCCGGTTAATAGGTTAGTCCCAAAAATAATATAAAAGTGGAAAATAAAGCCCGATATAGTCCAAAACAGTAGATAAAGTAGCATGGAGCAATCAAAAATTATAGATACGTTGGAGACGTATGACCTGCTGGTCTCATGGTGCATTTGGAAAGAGCACAACGCAGGGATTGTCAACATCACAGCTAGCTGAGTGTCCCAGGTCTATGGCAGAATTATCAACGAGGAGAGGACGTGGCTACCAGTAGGCCTGGCCCCAACGTCCACCTTCTTCGAGCCGCCCTGAGGTGTAGAGTGTATAGAGTTCCATCTGTTTGTTTTGGTTTTTATTTTCCTTTCTAGCTTCAGTTCCTTGTAATTGAGATATATAGGAAAAATACCATTTTCTCGATTAAGAATTCTGCAGGTGAAGCTGTTTCTAATAATCACGAGTTGGTGGGAATGTTCTGGACTGATTTCAAAAACCTAATGGGCCACTTTCATGGGATTCAGATGGGCTTTGATTTAGAGACGCTGATTTTCAAGGTGGATGGGCTGGAGGTTCTCTATAGGCCTTTTACTTAAGCTAAGATTAATGATGTCATTAAAAACATGCCGACTAACCGTACCCCTGGACCGGATGGCTTCACTCCGCTCTTCATGAATAAATGTTGGAACATTATTAAGGATGATTTTATGAGGTTAGTTCAAGAATTTTATGAGGGTAAAAGAAATCAGTGCCTTAGCACTTCCCTCATATCCCTCATACCAAAGAAACTGAGCCCGAAGCTGGTTGGAGATTTTTGTCCCATTTCTCTGACTAACACTTGTCTGAAGTTTTTAAACAAACTTTTGGCAAATCGGCCTCGCAGAGTTATTCTTCAGTGCATACACATAAATCAGTACGGTTTTCTTCGATGTCGGTCTATCAAGGATTGCCTAGCTTGGTGTTTTGAATACCTTCATCAATGTAAAGCTTCCAAACAACCTATAGTTTTGCTAAAGCTATAGTTAATTTATGTGCAAGAGTGGAGTGACACAAGGGGACCCATTGTCCCCCTCCTCTTTATGATTCATGTCGATCTCCTACAGTCGGTAGTCACTGACATGTGCAACATGAATATCACTAGCCTTCCTATCCCATTCCAGTCTCCTGACTACCCAATTGTACAGTAGGTGGATGATACACTTATTGTTCTGCCTGGGGTTGACAATCAACTTACTGCTCTAAAAGAAATGCTTCAGGTGTTTGCTGAGTCAACTGGTTTGAGGGTCAACTTCAGTAAGTCTTCATTGATCCCGAGGAACATGTCTGATGGGGAAAGTGCTATGCTAGCTAGTTTGCTTGGATGTGTTGTTGGCTCCATGCCTTTTACCAACTTGGGTTTACCTATGGGCAGGACAAGGACAACAATCTATGATCTAATGCCTCTTGTTGATCGCATCGAGCGTAGACTGACGGCATCATCTTGCTTTTAGAACTAGGGCAGTAGGTGATGGAAATATGCCATAGAGGCAATAATAAAATGGTTATTATTATATTTCCTTAATCATGATAAGGGTTTATTATTCGTGCTAGAATTGTATTGTCGGAAACTTGAATACATGTGTGGATACATAAACAACTACCGTGTCCCTAGTGAGCCTCTACTAGACTAGCTCATTGATCAAAGATGTTTAAGGCTTCCTAACCATAGACATGAGTTGTCATTTGATAATGGGATTAGGAGAATGCTAGAATTGTATTGACCGGAAACTTAAATACATGTGTGGATACATAAACAAATATCGTGTTCCTAGTGAGCCTCTACTAGACTAGCTCGTTGATAAAAGATGATTAAGGCTTCCTAACCATAGACATGAGTTGTCATTTGATAATAGGATCACATCATTAGGAGAATGATGTGATGGACAAGACCCATCCATTATCATAGCATATGATCATTTCGTTTATTGCTACTGCTTTCTTAATGTCAAATACATGTTTCTTCGACAACGAGATCATGCAAGTCCCGGATACCGGAGGAATACCTTATGTGCTATCAAACTTCACAACGTAACTGGGTGATCACAAAGATGCTCTACAGGTATCTCCAAAGGTGTCTGTTGGGTTGGCATGGAACGAGACTGGAATTTGTCACTCCGTGTGACGGAGAGGTATCTCCGAGTTCTCTCGGTAATACAACATCACAAGAAGCTTGCAATTAAAGTGACTAAGGAGTTGGTTGCAAGATGATGTATTACAGAACGAAAGAGACTTGCCAGTAAAAACATTGAACTAGGTATGGAGATACCAACGATCTAATCTCGGGAAAGTAACATTCCGATAGACAAAGGGAACTACGTATGTTGTCATAAAGGTTTGTCCGATAAAGATCTTCGTAGAATATGCAAGAAACAATATGGTCATCTAGGTCGCGCTATTGGTTATTGACCGGAGAAGCGTCTCGGTCATGTCTACATGATTCTTGAACCCGTAGGGTCCGCACACTTAACGTCGAGGACTGTGGCGTCTGATCCTGGAAGTCTGAGAAGGACTCTTCCTTACGGGCTAAACTGACTTTGAGGAGGCTCTTTCTCCAAGAAACAACCCCAGGGCTCAACATATAAATAGAGGGTCAGGGCTAGCACCCGGTACACATCAAGATTCACCAAGCTGTGTGATATGTCTATTTTGCATCGTGTTTTCTTACTGTTATTTATAATGTTTTTATGCGTAATAATTCTTGATGGAGTAATCCTAATGCCTTTTCTCTCATAAAATGCAAGGTTTACACAAGGAGGGAGAATACCAGTAGCTGGAATTCTGGACCTAAAAAAGCTATGTCAGGCCACCTATTATGCACAGCTCCAAATAAGCTGAAACTTCACAAGGAATTTTTATGGAATATTTAATAAATATTGGAGCAAATAAGTACCAGAGGGGGCCCACTAGGTGGGCACAACCCACCTGGGCACGACAGGGCCCCCAGGTGCACCCTGGTGGGTTGTGCCCTCCTCGGCCCACCTTCGGTGCCCATCTTCTCGTATATAAGTCATTTTGACCTAAAATAATTAAGAAGAGTACTTTCAGGATGGAACGCCGCCGTCATGAGGCAGAACTTGGGCAGGAGCACTTTTGCCCTCCGACGGAGCGATTTCGCCGGGGGAACTTCCCTCCCAGAGGGGGAAATCGAAGCTATCGTCATCACCAACAACCCTCTCATCTTGGGGAGGCCAATCTTCATCAACATCTTCAACAGCACCATCTCTTCTCAAACCCTAGTCCATCTCTTGTGTTCAATCTTTGTACCGGAACCTCAGATTGGTACCTGTGGGTGACTAGTTGTGTTGATTACACCTTGCAGTTGATTACTATATGGTTTATTTGGTGGAAGATTATATGTTCAGATCCATTATGCTATTCAGTACCCCTCTGATCTTGAGCATGTTTATCATTTGTGAGTAGTGACTTTAGTTCTTGAGGTCACAGGAGAAATCATCTTGCAAGTAATCATGTGAACTTGATATGTGTTTGATATTTCAATAATATGTAAGTTGTGATTCCCTTAGTGGTGTCATGTGAACGTAGACTACATGACACTTCAACATATTTGGGCCTAAGGGAATGCATTGTGGAGTAGTTATTAGATGATGGGTTGCTAGAGTGACAGAAGCTTAAACCCTACTTTATGCGCTACTTCGTAAGGGACCGATTTGGACCCAAATGTTTAATGCTATGGTTAGATTTTATCTTAATACTTTTCTTGTAGTTGCGGATGCTTGCGAGGGGGTTAATCATAAGTAGGAGGTTTGTTCAAGTAAGAACAACGCCTAAGCACCGATAACCCACATATAAAATTATCGAAGTAGCGAACACAAATCAAGCCAACATGGTGAAAGTGACTAGATGAAATTCCCGTGTGCCCTCAAGAACATTTTGCTTATTATAAGAAACCGTCTTGGCCTGTCCTTTGCCACAAAAGTATTGGGCTACCTTGATGCATACTATTTACCGTTACCGTTACTTGCTCGTTACAAATTATCTTGCTATCAAACTATCTATTACCGACAATTTCAGTGCTTGCAGACATTACCTTGCTGAAAACCACTTGTCATTTCCTTTTGCTGCTTATTGGGTTTGACCCTCTTACTTATTTAAAGTACTACGATTGATCCCCTATACTTCTGGGTCATCAAGAATCTTTTCTAGGCCGTTGCCGGGGAGTTAAGCGCTGTTGGTAAGGAAAAAATTATTACTACATGCTGAAATTTACTGTCACTTGTTACTATGGCGAACAATCCTTTGAGGGATTTGTTCGGGGTATCTTCACCTCGAGCGGAAGCACAATTAGTTTCCCCTCAACCTTCTGCACCTACTGAAAATATTGAATATGAAATTCCTTTGGGTATGATAAAACAATTGCTAGCTAATCCTTATGCAGGAGATAAAACCGAACATCCTGATTTGCATTTGATATATGTGGATGAAATTTGTGGATTATTTAAGCTTGCAGGTTTACCCGGAGAAGAAGCTAAGAAAAAGTTTTTCCCTTTATCTTTGAAGGGAAAAGCATTGGCATGGTATAGGCTATGCGATGATATTGGATCTTGGAACTGGAACCAATTGAAATTGGAATTCCACCCAAAAAATTATCCTGTGCATCTAGTTCATCGTGATCAGAATTATATATATAATTTTTAGCCTCGTGAAGGAGAAAGCATCGCTCTAGCTTGGGGGAGAGAAATTGTTATTCAGAACTTCTATGCTCGGCTTTCTCGTAATGATCAATCCATGCTTGATACTTCTTGTAACGGTTCTTTTATGAAAACACTATTGAATTCAGGTGTGATCTTTTGGATAGAATTAAACACAACTCTGAAGATTGGGAACTCGCCGAAGGTAAAGAGTCACGTATTAAGCTTAAGTTTGATTGTGTTAAATCTTTTATGAATACCGATGCTTTTCAAAAGTTTAGCACTAGGTATGGACTTGACTCTGAGATAGTATCCTCCTTTTGTGAATCTTTTGCTACTCATGTTGATCTCCCTAAGGAGAAGTGGTTTAAATATCATCCCCCTATTAAAGAGTAAATCAAAGGACCAGTAGTTGCTAAAGAAGAAACTATCTTTTACAGTAGTTGCTAAGGTTTCAACTGTGGTTCGCATAAGTAATATCAAAGCACCTAAACCCCCTGAGCAAATAAAAGTAGAACCTACTGTTGCTATGGTTAAAGATCTCTTGGTCATAATGTTGATGGGCATGTTATTTACTTCATCGGTGCAACAGCAAGAATTGCTAAACCCGATACAAAAGACACACATAGACCTGTTGTAGGCATGCCTGTTGTCTCGCTTAAAATAGGAGATACTTGTTATCATGGTTTATGTGATATACACTGGTACGCGTCGGTGCTATACAAACGGGTTTTAACCCCTTTTTATGACGGCATTTGGAACCGCCGCTTAGTGAGTGACTGCGATAGGGGGGTACTTCCCACATGACCCAGAAACCGTTGGGGATATGCCCTCCGGGCACACACACTCAGCAAAATGAGGTCGTGTGCGACCAGCAAGTGATCAAATACAGTTATACGTACAGTAGTGCTAAAAAATTCAATTATACAGGCGAAATTGTTTCCAGTTGTAAGTTCATCCCACACAGTCAGTCCCCGGTAAACGTTTCCTTTCGTACATACATCCCACACAGTCGCTCCAAGGAAAACGTTTTTGTTCACAGGTACACCACACACAAATTTCCCTGTTAAAATGTTTGAGATAGTGTTTCCATTGCACACGGTATTAACAATTTTATTGTTTCCATTATTGAATGCATCACACACGGTTCAGAGAAGAAACTGTGTCGCAAAGGTTGTCCATCACACAAAGTTTTTATGTGGTAATTGTTTGCGCCAGGTGGCCTAACGCAAACAGTTTTCAAGAGGATGTCATGTGTGATTTTTCATTAATCAAACACGGTTTATTCCTAGAAACTGTGTGCGTTGCCGGAGGTCATCGCCCACGGTATTTTCTCAATAACCGTTTGCAATAGAAAAACCCAAATAGGAGGCTAATTATCCTATTAATAATCCATTTATTGATCTAATTGACATTTCATATTAAGAACACAATATATTTCATTTTCATAATTGAAATACATCATATAGCTTCAACACTCAGCTACCCCATTACACAACTGCACCAGCACCAAGTTTCACCTACAACATCTATAACCTTTCAAAATTAGCATCATAGATGGTACATAGACAGATGTATTTCATCTAGAAAACTGCTGAAGCAGAAGTCGAATATTGAGCCTTCATTGATGTTGAAGGTCTTTGCAACTTTAGGCCAGTGTCTGTGGATGATTGACCGTCCATCCTTCATCCTCTTCAGGAACACTTCAATATTGAACCGTGGGTGTTGTATGAATACCTTCCTCGCCTCCTGACCATACATGTGGTTTGGGAGGTAATCATAAGTGAACTGCTTTGGAAAGGCCTGAAAACAAGGATGTGCATAAATATCTTCTCTATATTGGAAATGGGACAAAGGAATAAAAAAGATAAGTATAATAGTTAGTACCATCCTATAGTGAACTGATGTCTTCTTCATTGTGCAAACAAAGATCTTGTTGTTTTTTGTCGCTAATTTCTTTATCCTAACAATCTTTCTGAGTTTCTTGACTTGACCGATATTCATGGACAACTCATTTCCCCATATGCAAAAAGGGTCGAACAGTGGGTCAAAACCTCTCATAGCAGGACCTACATGTGCAAGACCAAATTGTTTAAAACCTAAGTATTAGAATGGTTCCTGCAATTGCACAATAATGTGCTATTAGACAAAGGACCATGCATGTGCAAACCTTGATTGTAAACCGTAGTGCTTCCCATTGTTTCCCTACAACACATATAAGGTAGTTAGTCATAAGGTTAAGTAAGGGTCCGCATGGTATCAGTAAAATATGTTGATGAAAAATAAGCACATTGCAGATTCATCAGATTAATTCAAGCGACATGGAAAACCCATTTATCCAAACCAAGCATGATTAAGAACTAGGAAATATAGCAGTTGTATATGTTTCCCATGTAAAATGCAACCAAATTTGATTATTCCTCACTAGGAAATATAGAAATTGTATTTGTTTCTCATGTATTTAGTACAGCCAAATTCGAATTATTTCTCACATGGTATACAATAATAGAATGCACCCACAACAAGTGAACATCACATTGAAGAATGGAACCAAATAGTTAACTAAACACCACAACAAATGAACTAAATGTCAACTGAGCACCGCATTGCACAATGTATAACATAGTAGAAGATCAAACATTTAACCAAACCAAGCATGCTTGACAACTTGGAAATATAGCAGTTGGATTTATTTCTCATGTATTTTGTAAAGAAAAATTCTATTTATTTCTCACATGGAACAATACAAAATTGCACCGTGAAGAATTGAACATCACATTTGCAGAATTGAACCAAATAGTTAACCGAACACGACAACTAACTAAGCAAACAATTAATAAGCTAGCACCACATTGCATGACATATAGAACATATACACTAGAGCAACAGATTGCATGGTAAAATTAGATAGCACAATTCACTAGAATTTGTTAAGGAAAGGTAGTAGCTAGCAAACTGAACATGGGTCCTTATAGTGAGCTAATAAGACAAGCTACTCCTCATTGTCGGAGATATCGATGACGATTGGCTCCTTGGACATGGAAGAGGGCGAGGCCTCCGCATCGTGGGTGACCTTGTCGTAGTGGTGTGTTGCCTGAGCCGCTCGGGGCACCAACCTTCTTGCTCTCGAGTTGAGGTAAGCACGTGCACAACGAGAAAACACCTCGTAGTCTTTGTCGAAGGCATCAAGGGTGGCCTCGAGAAAACACCACGAACTGTCGTTTAAAGCAGCGAAACGCGTCGCGGCATCGGCATGCGAGGCGTCGACGGTGGCCTCGACAACAAGGTGATCCTCCAAGATCTAGGGCTCAGCAAGAATGGCAGCTATCGCGACCTCATCCGCGTGTGCGGCCGCGATTTGCTTCTCCGCTGCCAAATGCTCCTTGAGCTCTTGGCTATACTGCGTGCACCATGGCTTAGGGCGGCACTTATTTGGTGGACGGGTCGGTGATTTGGGTGGAAGGTGTCGCGCCGGCAGTCAGGGCATGTGGGATGTGGAAGGACGACGAGGATGGGGGTCTGGTGTGGATTACCTGCCTGGATAGACAAGACCGAGGAGCGTGACGGAGGGTCACCGGCGAGGGGGGCGGCGTTGCAAGCAAGGAGTGAAGGTTTCAACTTGGAAAGGACGGCGGAAACAGGGGAAATGTTGCTTTTGGTAAGGGGGAGGGGCGGCGAGGTAGATATTTCTGCAGAAGCCGGAAATTTTGAATCGGTTCAGCAAAAAAACTGGCGTGCAGAGTGTCATCAGACAAGGTCTCTTATTCAAAACTGTGTACGATATGTGAGCATCACAGATGATTCAGATAGCTTAACCCGTGTGTGATGAGTTTGAACGTCAAAATTTTTGGTTCCAATTCCCCTAGTTGCTGTGCTCATCCACGTCATTGCATAATTTGGGTACACAAAGGAGACTACAACACACCCACACTGTAGTCGATGCACTTTCTCACGTAAGCCGTATGCGTACTATACACCAACGGTGCTCCAGGATATTTTGTACTGCATCTCACACGGTTGGTGATAATAAACTGTGTGCGATCTACTTGATTTTTCATCTTGATTTGAATTACATAATGGGGTCACAGCTGCAAAGTATGGTGTTTGAATTTCTAGAACTTCTATATGCAGTGAACATGCAACTGTAGGTGTGTCATCAAAAAAGTTGGAATTATTCAGGGTTCGTTTGGACATTTTTATACAGTAACTTGGTTTCCTAGGCATTTCAGGTGCACAATTTAAAATTAAACGACATGCACATGCTACGGTGCACCAAAATGAGTTGTAAAATGATATATGTGTCCATGGGTTGATGCTTACGTCCCATTCAAGAAATGGGGATGAATTTTAAACACCACGACACCGTGGCTCTCCGGCAAACGTTCAGGTTCTTGCTTTCATAATTCTAGTAAATACAAAACTTGTCTAAAATTCATGAACCTTGGCATGCTATCATGGAACGACATCAAGATGCTGGGGTAAAAAA
Source organism: Aegilops speltoides (assembly GCA_021437245.1). Lineage (NCBI taxonomy): Eukaryota > Viridiplantae > Streptophyta > Magnoliopsida > Poales > Poaceae > Aegilops > Aegilops speltoides. Next base: position 420,715,543 of record CM038143.1, on the reverse strand, counting down.
ATATTGTCACATTTGGGGCAGGTTATGGTATAAGCTTCTCGCAAACCAGAGCTTCTCTCACACCAAGCATGATGGTTTCGGTAGGGAACGTGCCACCTTGAGGGACGAAACGATATCTGTTGCCTCTTCTTACTTTCAAAAATTTTCTCGTGTCAACATAGAACAACAGGACTATTGTGCAATTTTTTGGGGTTCGCATGGAAATTTTTATACATTAACTGAGTTTTCTATGCATTCATGTGGATAATTCAAATTTGAACTACATGCACATGCTCCAATGCATATAAACGGGTTGGCAAATCAAATGTGTGTCCTTGGTTGCAACCTTAGATCCCATGCAAGAAATGGGAATGAATGTCAAACACCTTTGCCACCGTCACTCGACTGCTAACATTGAGATACATGGATTTCAAATTCTAGTAAATCAAAAACTCATCTGAAATTCATGAAACTTGACATGCTATCATGGAACGACAGCAACATGCAGTGGTAAAAATATTGTCCCGTTTGGGTCAGGTTGGGGTATAAGCCTCTCACAAACCAGGGCTTCTCGCAACAAGCCTCATGGTTACTGTAGGGAACTTTTCACCTTTCTGGACGAAACGATATCTGTTGCCTCTTCTTGATTTAAATTTTTGCTCTAGTGTCAACATAGAACAACAGGAGTGTTGTTTAAATTTTGGAATTTTTTTGGGTTCGTTTGGACATTTTTATGCGTCAATTGAGTTTTCAATGCATTTATGTGCATAATTCAAATTTGAACTACATGCACATGCTGTAATGGATATAAATTGGTTGAAAATTCAAATATGTCTCCTTGGTTGCATGCTTAGGTCCCATGCAAGAAATGGGAATGAATGTCAAACACCCTGCCACCGTCACTCGGCCACAAACATTGAGATACCTAGTTTTTAAATTCTAGTAAATCCAAAACTCGTCTGAAATTCATGAAACATGGCATGCTATCATGCAGCGGCATCAACATGTGCTCATAAATTTTTTGTCCCATTTGGGGTAGGTTTGGGTATAAGCTTCTAACAAAGTAGAGCTTCTCACAACAAGCCTGATGGTTTCGGTAGGGAACGTTTCACCTTTCTGGACAAAACGATAGCCATTGCCACTTCTTGATTTCAATTTTTCCTCTAGTGTCAACATAGAACAACAAGGGCGTTGTGTTAAATTTTGGAAATTTTCGGGGTTCGTTAGAACATTCTTTTGCATTAATTGAGTTTTCAATGCATTTATGTGCATAGTTCAAATTTGAACTATATGCACATGCTCTAATGCATATAAATTGTTTGAAAATTCAAATTTTTGTCCTTGGTTGCATGCTTAGGTCCCACGCAAGAAATGGGAATGAATGTCACACACCCTGCCACCATCACTCGCCAGCAAACATTGAGATACCTGGTTTTTAAATTCTTGTAAATCCAAAACTCGTCTAAAATTAATGAAACCTGGCATGCTATCATGGAATGGCACCCGACATGTCGTGGTAAATTTTTTGTCCCATTTGGGGCAGGTTTGGGTATAAGCTTCTCACAAACCAGAGCTTCTCACGACAAGCCTGATGGTTTCGGTAGGGAACGTGCCACCTTTGGGGACGAAACGATACCCGTTGCCTATTATTTCTTTCAGAAAAATTCTAGTGTCAACATAGAAGAACATGTGTGTTGTGTTAAATTTTGGAATTTCTCGGGGTTTGTTTGGACATTTTTATACATTAACTGGGTTTTCTAGGCGTGCATAATTCAAATTTGAACTACATGCACATGCTCCAGTGCATATAAATTGGTTGAAAAATCAAATATGTGTCCTTGGATGCATGCTTAGGTCCCATGCAAGAAATGGGAATGAATTTCAAACACCAGGGCACTATTGATTGCCGACAAAACGTTGAGATACTTTGTTTTTAAATTCTAGTAAATCCAAAACTCGTCTGAGATTCATGAAACTTGGCATGCCACTCTAACATCGCAAAGGTTTTAGATAGAACACCCGTATGTACACTGACAACTTCCCCAGTAAGCCAAGGGAAAATGTGCCGAGTGATACGTCTCCAACGTATCTATAATTTTTGATTGTTCCATGCTATTATATTACCCCTTTTGGATGTTTATGGCCTTTATTTTACACATTTATATCATTTTTGGGACTAACCTACTAACCGGAGGCCCAGCCCATATTGCTGTTTTTTTTTGCCTATTTCGGTATTTCGAAGAAAATGAATATCAAACGGAGTCCAAACGGAATGAAACCTTTGGGAGCGTGATTTTTGGAACGAACGTGATCCAGGGGACTTGGAGTGCAAGTCAAGAAGCAGTCGAGGCCCCCACGAGATAGGAGGCCACGCCCCCCCTATAGGGTGCACCCCCTGTCTCGTGGGCCCCTCGGGCGGCCACCGACGTACTTCTTCCTCCTATATATACCTACCCCGAAAACATCCAGGAGCACCACGAAACACAATTTCCACTGTCGTAACCTTCTGTATCCGCGAGATCTCATATTGGAGCCTTAGCCGGCACTCTGCCGGAGGGGGAATCGACCATGGAGGGCTTCTACATCAACATCCTTGCCCCTCCGATGAGTTGTGAGTAGTTTACCATAGACCTACGGGTCCATAGTTATTAGCTAGATGGCATCTTCTCTCTTTTTCGATCTCAATACAATGTTCTCCCCCTCTCTTGTGGAGATCTATTCGATGTAAACTCTTTTTGCGGTGTGTTTGTCGAGATCCGATGAATTGTGGGTTTATGATTAATTTTATCTATGAATGATATTTGAATCTTCTCTGAATTCTTTTATGTATGATTGAGTTATCTTTGCAAGTCTCTTCGAATTATCAGTTTGGTTTGGCCTACTAGATTGATCTTTCTTGCCATGGGAGAAGTGCTTAGCTTCGGGTTCAATCTTGCGGTGTCCTTACCCGGGATGAAAAGGGTTGCAAGGCACGTATTGTATTGTTGCCATCGAGGATAACAAGATGGGGTTTATATCATATTGCATGAGTTTATCCCTCTACATCATGTCATCTTGCTTAATGTGTTACTCTGTTCTTATGAACTTAATACTCTAGATGCATGCTGGATAGCGGTCGATGTGTGGAGTAATAGTAGTATATGCAGGCAGAAGTTGGTCTACTTGTTATGGACCTGATGCCTATATACATGATCATGCCTTTATTTGCATCTTTACTTTCTACATCTATATTATAAAATACCAAAAATATATTTATCTTATCTTACTATCTTTATTAGATCTCACTTTCGCAAGTGGTCGTGAAGGGATTGACAACCCCTTTATTGCGTTGGTTGCGAGTTCTCAGTTTGTTTGTGTAGGTGCGTGGGACTTTTGAGGAGCCTCCTACTGGATTGATACCTTGGTTCTCAAAAACTGAGGGAAATACTTATGCTACACTTGATGCATCACCCTCTCCTCTTTGAGGAAAACCAACGCAAGCTCAAGACGTAGCAAGAAGGATTTCTGGCACCGTTGCCGGGGAGGTCTTCGCTCAAGTCAATACATACCAAGTACCCATCACAAACCCATCTCCCTCGCATTTACATTATTTGCCATTTGTCTCTCGTTTTCCTCTCCCCCACTTCACCCTTGCCGTTTTATTCGCCCTCTCTTTCCCAATATCCTCTCTCTCTTTTCGCTTGCCTTCTTTTGTGTGCTTGTGTGACCTTATGGCTTCACCTAAGGGTCCTGACCACCTTCTCAGAAGTATGGATGAGATTGAATCAAATATCAGAAGCTTTATGAATTTGCAGTTTGAGCATAATAGTTTCTTTAGAAAATAACTTAAGGAACAAAAAAGTTTTTTGGGATTTATGAACAAAGAGTTTGATGATATGAATAAAGAATTTTATGGTGTTAACGGTCAAATTACCCGGCTTGAAAATGCTATAGCCAAAATTTCTGATAAGCAAGCCACCTTAGTCAATAAGATGGCCGCTAAACCAGAAAAATTACATGAAAATAATGATGAGGATCTTAAAGTTATTGATGCATCTCCTATTAGATCTATGTTTTGCAATATGAATTTTGATGATTATGGGACTGATGATGAATCAACTTTGCCTAGAAGGCGTCCCAAGAATTCAGAATCTTTAGATCTTAATGCGAAATTTGGTAAAAGTGAGATTGGAGAATCTTCAACTTCTAATAATATCGAACCTTCTATCTCAGATTTCAAGGAATTTGATTATGATAATTGCTCTTTAAAAGGTTGTATTTCCTTGTTGCAATCCGTTGTTGATTCTCCTCATGCTTATATCAAAATAAAGCTTTTACCAAACATATCGTTGATGCCTTGATGCAATCTTATGATGAAAAACTTAATTTGGAAGTTTCTATACCTAGAAAACTTAATGATGAGTGGGAACCTACTATAAAGATTAGAATTAAAGATTATGAGTGTTTTGCTTTGTGTGATTTGGGTGCTAGTGTTTCCACGATTCCGAAAACTTTATGTGATATTCTAGGTTTCCATGATCTTGATGATTGCTCTTTAAATTTGCACCTTGCGGATTCCACCATTAAAACGCCAATGGGAAGGATCAATGATGTTCTTACTGTTGCAAATAGAAATTTGGTGCCCATAGATTTTATTGTTCTTGATATAGATTGCAATCTTTCTTGCCCTATTATTCTTGGTAGACCTTTCCTTGGAACGATTGGTGCGATTATTGATATGAAGGAAGGGAATATTAGATTCCAATTTCCATTAAAGAAAGGCATGGAGCACTTTCCAAGAAAGAAAGTTAAATTACCTTATGAATCTATCATGCGAGCTACTTATGAATTTAGTGCCAAAGATAGCACTTGTTAGATCTATCTTTGCTTTTATGCCTAGCTAGGGGCGTTAAACGATAGCGCTAGTTGGGAGGCAACCCAATTTTCTTTATGTTTTTTGTTCTTGCTCCTGTTTAGTAATAAATCTTGCGTCTACCTTCTGTTTAGATGTGTTTTTATCTTTTATTTAGTGTTTGTGCCATGTAGAACCTATAGGATAACCTACGATGATAGTTGATTTGATTCTGCTGAAAAACAGAAACTTTGCACGCACGAATATAATTTTGTTAAATCACAGGAACGTGCTTTTGCGTTGATTCTTTTTTATTCTGTTCAATAAACAAATTGTCCAGGACGTCCTATTTTTGTAGGATTTTTAAAGTTACAGAAGTTTGTGTTAGTTACAGATTGCTACAGACTGTTATGTTTTTGACAGATTCTGTTTTCCGTGTGTTGTTTGCTTATTTTAATGCATCTATGGCTAGTAAATTAGTTTATAAACCATAAGGAAGTTGGAATACAGTAGGTTTAACACCAAAATAAATAAAGAATGAGTTCATTACAGTACCTTATGTGGTGGTTTTGTTTTCTTTCGCTAACGGAGCTTATAAGATTTCCTGTTGAGTTTTGTGTTGTGAAGTTTTCAAGTTTTGGGTAAAGCTTTTATGGACTATGGAATAAAGGGTGCCAAAAGCCTAAGCTTGGGGATGCCCCGGGAAGGCATCCCCTCTTTCGTCTTCGTTCATTGGTAACTTTACTTGGAGCTATATTTTTATTCGCCACATGATATGTGTTTTGCTTGGAGCGTCGTGTATTATATTAGCCTTTGCTTTTTAGTTTATCGCAATCATCCTTGTTGTACACACCTTTTTGGGAGAAGCCTATTTGATTAGAATTTTGCTAGAACACTCTATGTGCTTCACTTATATCTTTTGAGCTTGATAGTTTTTGCTCTAGTGCTTCACTTATATCTTTTAGAGCACGGTGGTGTCTTAATTTTGAAGAAATTACTAGTCTCTCATGCTTCACTTATATTATTTTGAGAGTCTTTTAGAACAGCATGGTATTTGCTTTGGTCATAAAGTTGGTCCTAGAATGATGAGCATCCAAGTTGGGTATAATAAAAACTATCATAGAAAGTGAATTGGATGCTATGATCAATTTGATACTTGATAATTGTTTTGAGATATGGAGGTAGTGATATTAAATTCATGCTAGTTGGGTGATTATGAATTTAAAGAATAATTGTGTTGAAGTTAGCAAGTCCCGTATCATGCACGTATGGTTAAAGTTGTGTAACAAATTTGAAACATGAACTCTACCTGGCTTGTGCATCCTTATGAGTGGCGGGCAGGGACGAGCGATGGTCTTTTCCTACCAATCTATCCCTCCTAGGAGCATGCGCTTAGTACTTGATTTTTGCAATAAGTATATGTGTTCTTTTGACTAATGTTGAGTCCATGGATTATACTCACTTTTACCTTTCAGCCATTGCTAGCCTCTTCGGTACCGTGCATTACCCTTTCTCACCTTGAGAGTTGGTGCAAACTTCGCCGGTGCACCCAAACCCCGTGATACGATACGCTCTATCACACATAAACCTCCTTATATCTTCCTCAAAACAGCCACCATACCTACCTATTATGGCATTTCCATAGCCATTCCGAGATATATTGCCATGCAACTTTCCACCGTTCCGTTCATCATCATCATGACATACTTTACTTTTGTCATATTGCCATTGCATGATCATGTAGTTAACATCGTATTTGTGGCAAATCCACCATGCATTGTTTTTCATACATGTCACTCTTGATTCATTGCACCATCCCGGTACACCGCCGGGGGCATTCATATAGAGTCATATCTTGTTCTAGTTTCGAGTTGTAATTCTTATGTTGTAATCAATAGAAGTGTGATGATCATCATTATTAGAGCATTGCCCAAAGAAAAAAAGAAGAAATGCCAAAAATAAAAAAAAGAAAGGCCCAAAAAAAGAAAAAAAGAAAAAGAAAAGAAAAAAAGGAAAAAAGGAAAAAAAACAAAATAAATAAAAAGGGCAATGTTACTATCTCTTTTTCCACACTTGTGCTTCAAAGTAGCACCATGTTTTTCATATAGTGAGTCTCATAAGTTGTCTTTTTCATACTAGTGGGAATTTTTCATTATAGAACTTGGCTTGTATATTCCTACGATGGGCTTCCTCAAATTCCCTAGGTCTTCGTGAGCAAGCAAGTTGGATGCACACCTACTAGTTTTCTTTTGTTGAGCATTCATTTATAGCTCTAGTGCACCCGTTGCATGGCAATCCCTACTCCTCATGTTGACATCAATTGATGGGCATCTCCATAGCCCGCTGATTATCCTCGTCAATGTGAGACTTTCTCCTTTTTTGTCTTCTCCACACAATCCCCATCATCATATTCTATTCCACCCATAGTGCTATATCCATGGCTCACGCTCATGTATTACGTGAAGGTTGAAAAAGTTTGAGATTATTTAAGTATGAGACAATTGCTTGGCTTGTCATCGGGGGTATAGAAGTTGGGAACATCTTTGTGTGACGAAAATGAAGCATAGCCTAACTATATGATTTTGTAGTGATGAACTTTCCTTTGCCATGCTATTTTGAGAAGACATGATTACTTTGATTAGTATGCTTGAAGTGTTACTATTTCTTTTATCAATATGAACTTTTATTTTGAATCATTTGGAACTGAAGATTCATGCCACAATAAAGAAAATTACATTATGAATTATGCTAGGTAGCATTCCACATCAAAAATTCTCTTTTTATCATTTACCTACTCGAGGACGAGCAGGAATTAAGCTTGGGGATGCTTGATACGTCTCCAACGTATCTATAATTTTTGATTGTTCCATGCTATTATATTACCCCTTTTGGATGTTTATGGGCTTTATTTTACACATTTATATCATTTTTGGGACTAACCTACTAACTAGAGGACCACCCATATTGCTGTTTTTTTGCCTATTTCAGTATTTCAAAGAAAAGGAATATCAAACGGAGTACAAACAGAATGAAACCTTCAGGAGCATGATTTTTGGAACGAACATGATCCAGGGGACTTGGAGTGCAAGTCAAGAAGCAGCCGAGGCCCCCATGAGATAGGAGGCCGCCCCCCTGTAGGGCGTGCCCCCTGTCTTGTGGGCCCCTCGGGCGGCCACCGACGTACTTCTTCCTCCTATATATACCTACGTACCCTGAAAACATCCAGGAGCACCATGAAACACAATTTCCACTGCCGTAACCTTTTGTATCCGCGAGATCTCATCTTGGAGCCTTCGCCGGCACTCTGCCGGAGGGGAAATCGACCATGGAGGGCTTCTACATTAACATCCTTGCCCCGCTGATGAGTTTTGAGTAGTTTACCACAGACCTATGGGTCCATAGTTATTAGCTAGATGGCTTCTTCTCTCTTTTTGGATCTCAATACAATGTTCTCCCCCTCTCTTGTGGAGATCTATTCGACGTAAACTCTTTTTGCGGTGTGTTTGTCGAGATCCGATGAATTGTGGGTTTATGATCAAGTTTATCTTTGAATAATATTTGAATCTTCTCTAAATTCTTTTATGTATGATTGAGTTATCTTTGCAAGTCTCTTCGAATTATCAGTTTGGTTTGGCCTACTAGATTGATCTTTCTTGCCATGGGAGAAGTGCTTAGCTTTGGGTTCAATCTTGCGGTGTCCTTACCCAATGACATAAAGGGTTGCAAGGCACGTATTGTATTGTTGCCATCGAGGATAACAAGATGGGGTTTATATCATATTGCATGAGTTTATCCCTCTACATCATGTCATCTTGCTTAATGTGTTACTCTATTCTTATGAACTTAATACTCTAGATGCATGCTGGATAGCGGTCGATGTGTGGAGTAATAGTAGTAGATGCAGTCAGGAGTCGGTCTACTTGTTATGGACCTGATGCCTATATACATGATCATGCCTAGATAATCTCATAACTATGCGCTTTTCTATCAATTGCTCGACAGTAATTTGTTCACCCACCGTAATACTTATGCTATCTTGAGAGAAGCCTCTAGTGAAACCTATGGCCCCCGGGTCTATCTCTTATCATATTTGCTTTCAATCTACCTTTATTTGCATCTTTACTTTTTGCATCTATATTATAAAATACCAAAAATATATTTATCTTATCTTACTATCTTTATTAGATCTCACTTTTGCAAGTGGCCGTGAAGGGATTGACAACCCCTTTATTGCGTTAGTTGCGAGTTCTCAGTTTGTTTGTGTAGGTGCATGGGACTTTTGAGGAGCCTCCTACTGGATTGATACCTTGGTTCTCAAAAACTGAGGGAATACTTACGCTACACTTGCTGCATCACCCTCTCCTCTTCGAGGAAAACCAACGCAAGCTCAAGACGTAGCACCGAGCAGGCTTTGTGCAGATCTTCATCGCAAACGTTTTAGATAGAACACCTGTAAGTGCGAGCTATGGTCTTCCGCAGTAAGCCAAGGGAAAATTTGCTGCGCAGGATTTGTGCATCTCTTCAACGCAAACAGTTCTGATTGAATAAGATATGTAAATCAAGATTTCGGCGCTAAGCCAAGAGAAAATTTGGCAAGCAGGATTTCTACCTCCCTTCAACGCAAACGGTTTTTTCGGATGACCCGTGTGCAACCACGTATAGACAATTTGGTAAGATTTGCATCGTTCATATTGGGTATATTGCCATTTGCCTATCCTTGTAACACTACGACTTGTCAAAATATGCAGCTAAAAATCACTAGCACTATCTAATTTTTGCAACTAAAATTCAGTAATTAAGCATAGGTTTCATTCATAGATTAAGCAGTCGTGCTTAATTTATACAAACAGTTCAACTCGACAGCTGAACCGACCAAAATTTTCCCCAATTGTTGCCAACCATGTACTGAAATCAGCTAGTTCAACTATATATACGAGCTAATTTTAAGTACGTTGGACTGTTCCACCACATCTATAGTCAGATGAACTGAACAAAATAACCCCTAAATACTACTACTACGGAGGGGCTTTGTACTACTTCCGTCAGCTTCTCCTCTATCGAGCGCGCTCAGTAAGAGGAAGAGGAGGAGCCTACCGACGAGCTGGACAACTGCAATACGGTGCCTGCTACTGCTGCACCTTCAGCAACGCTCACCTCGAACGCCCTCTGCCGCTCCAGACGACCCCTCTCGAAGCGGCCGGGCTGCTCGTAGATCTCCTGATTCCTCGCCTCCATGTCGGCATGTGCCGCAGCCACAGAGGCGGTAAGGCTCTTTGCATGCTCGACAAGGCGCTCCTCCTCCTCTCGCAGGAACTCGATGTAGCGTGCAAGGTTGCTGCCGCACATGTGGGCCTCCACCTCCGCCTCCCTCCTTCGGGCGGCTGTGGCAGAGCGGGTGATGATCCCGGTGGTCGATGGTGGGCTGGCGGCCACGATGGATGACGATAGGGTGGCGGCCAAGACCACCACCTCCCACCTTCGGGCCACGGTGGTGGAGCGGGTGATGGCCACGGTGGCCGGCAGTGGGGTGGCGGCCATGACGGCCACCTCCCGCCTTCGGGCCGCGGCGGCGGAGCGGGCGATGGCCCTGGCTTTGGACGGAGCTATGGCGGCAACGGCGGCCGGCAACATCCATGAGTGCCCTCCATACCAACACTTTCCAAGGAATTTATTATTTGACAACATGAAGTCAATTCATTTTTGCATTTCGGGACTGGGAATCCCTAATACCTTTGCCAGCCTTGCTGGCGTCATACACCACTTCCAGTCGCTCCATCATTTGTCCTACCTGAATCATGGCCTCCTTGGCAGCTCCTACTTGGTCCTCTGGGACAGGGTATGCAGCAAACATACAAGATGATGGAGCATACGTCTGGACTGGTGGAGGAGGAGCTTGAGCAGTCAACGCAGAAGGCCAGTCGATCGACAAAGGAACAACAAAGGAGACAGAAACTCGCGCTGGATCGCTGACCGGCTGGATCTCAGGCTCAAAAGACGAGCGAGACGTCCTGGACCCTGGCACCATCTTGCTCACATTCCGACCCTTGTTCCCACTATTCTTTAGAGGCTCGTCCTCGTCATCATCATCAGGGAGTTGAATGATATTCTCCAGTGCTGCAAAACACTTGGCAGTGAAATTGCAGTCGACCACAAAAATCTATTATCGGAGCACAGAGCAGTCACAAAGCCTTACCCGGTCGAGGGGTGGCCGCATCTACTATTTCCTCATCTCCATGATCTTCATCAATATCCATGTGGGTCGCAGAGCCAGAAGCAGCACAGAAAATTCCAGATTTCACTCGGTCAAATAAGTCAATGAGTCTACAAAAGAACACAGAAAAATACATGAAAGAAGTGCTTACGTTGATGTCACGGGCACAACCACCTTGATCCTCGGCAGGGCCTTCCGAGTCTTGGGCAGAGCAACTTTGGCCTGCTTTGGAGCCTTTTCAGTCAGCTCAGGAGTTAAGGTGCGAGTGCGCTTGGGAACTTTGGCGCTCGACGCGGCGGCCTTGCCCTGTCCCCCTACAGGATCTTGCTGTTGTTTGGATTGATACTCCGAACGGGGCGGTGAGTTGAGTTCCTCGCCACTGCTGCTCGAGTCCTCGCTCTCATCTTCACTATCTTTGACATCTTCATCGTCATTGTCTTCACTGTCGCTGTCGATCCCCTCCCAATATTCCTCTCTGTTGGGCATCGAGTGCATCTTCGGGAAAACCTAGAAAATGCAAGTTGTGTACATGAGTCAGATTCAAGAACAAGCACTCGACAAAGATAAAAAGGAAAAACACTTGGATATGCGAGCCTGACCTCTCCAGGAGCATGGGTGGTGTCGAATGGCAGAATTCTCTTGGGCCCCCTTGGGTTGTCCTTGTTACCAGTAACACTTCGAAGCCACTGGGCCACCATCTCCTTGTCAACCTCCTCCAGGTGAGTACGAGTGGTGCCATCAGAGCCTGAGTACATCCACATGGGGTGGTCACGAGCTTGCAGAGGCTGGATCCGTCGACTAAGATATACCTCCAACAGGTCCATCCCCGTCACTCCTCCCTTCAACAACTCGATAACAGCTGCAACCAGCATCTGCACTTCCTCTTTCTCCTCCGGGCTACCACTAGCGAGCGAGGAGACTGGAGTCTTTCCATAGTGAAAGGAGGGAGGCTAGTCGACTGACCAGGAGTCGGAGCATCCTTGCAGTAGAACCAGGTCGACTGCCACCCCCTAACAGATTCGGGAAAGTTACAGGGGGAAACAACTCCTACCCCTTGTTTGGATCCCTAGCCCCCCGCACATTTGGGTCACATGCGTTTTCTGGTCGACTGGGTTAGCTTTCTTCACCGTCTGAGATCGATAAGTGAATATATGCTTGAAAAGACCCTGGTGCGGGTGGCAGCCCAAGAAATTTTCGCACATGGAGATGAAAGCAGCAAGATACAAGATAGTGTTTGGAGGTAAATAATGGATCTGAGCCCCTAAGAAGTTCAAAAACCTCAAAAGAACGGGTGTGGAGGCAAAGAAAATCCGCGCTCGACGTGGGTGGTGAGGAGAACACACTCACCATTGCGCGGCTGCGGCTCGAACTCCATCCCGGGAAATCTCCACGACGGGTTTAATCAGGCTGTCATGAGCGAGGTTCTCCAAGTCCTGTTGTGAGACCGTCGAGCGAGTCCAATCCCCCTAGATCTAGCCAGGCGGTAGAGCAGAAAGCAATGACGAATCCCCCGTCGTCTTCTTCCCCTTCGTTGTCACCGACGCCTTCTTCGCACGCTCCAGAGCCACGGTCTTCTCCTTCACCATGGCGTGGAGCTTGAGAGGGTCGAGGAGAGGCGTGGGGAGCAAGGAGAACGGAGGCAGAGAAGAAGGGAGGATAGAGATCGATTGAAAGCCCTGTGCCATGCATCGGCTCACGCCTTATATGAGGCTGGCTTTGAGTGGCTAACCAGTGGCCCCCAGCGATCAAATCATATCCCATCACAGGCACAGGAGCGATACGTGGCGAAAAAGGCGGCATAGAGATCGAGGCGTCCCGACCTGATTCGTTCCGCTTATCGCACCAAGCCCCGTCCGGCGTGCTTCTCTGAAATTTTGAATCCCGTAAAATGCGAAAACCGTGGAGCAGTCAACCGCATCTAAGATTTCACGTCCTAATCCACTTGGAGGATTACTACATTTATTCACTCGGCAGCTTCAAGCCATAAGAATTGATCGAGCCAACTGAAGTAAGATTGAAAGTTCCCATGCATTTTCCAGGCTTCAATGAGATGTCCCAAGAGCATTCAACTGAGTCGGAATCAACTTCAACCTTTTCTCCACTCGGACCTCAATCCATTCAGGGGCTAATGACGAGGACATGTACCCAGGGTAGGGTCCTAGGCCTGACCTAGACACCCCACCCAAGGACACTGACCTATAGTCAAAGGCACTCAAGGACCAATAGAGAATACCGACTGGAATCACCCTGAAGTGCGATCCACTCGACAAAACACTCCACTCGGATACCCCAATTCCAGTCGACCACAACATAGTCACTCGACCATATGAAGAACCACTCGGTGTGTAGAAGATCTAAAGTCTTCCATGGATGGCAACGGTCAGGCGTTCACTCTGTAGTCTTAATGATCATTTATGGCAGGCGTTACCAGTAATGCCCCATCTTAGCTCACATTAAACCCTGTGCAACAGAGGTCGGAGAGGGTCCTGGCGCACTCTATATAAGCCACCCTCCTCCTCTGGCACAAGGGTTCGCACCCCCTGTAACATCCATGCATATTCAGTCGACACAGCCTTAGGGCACCAAGACGTAGGGCTTTTACTTCCTTCGAGAAGGGCCTGAACTCGTAAACTTGCATGTACAACCTCACCATAGCTAGGACCTTGCCTCATCTCACGTACCCCCTGTTCTTACTATTAGATTTACTCCCATGACAAGCACAAATAATAACATGATTTATCTTTTTCTCATCAAGATAACCATATTTTAAAGTGTCTGGTAATTGTTTTAATTCAAACACAGGACAACCTTTAGGTGGAGGAGGACCTCCTAGATTTTCAATAGGCAAATTGTGTTTAAGCAGAGGTCATTGTTCAAAGAAAATTTTATCCATTTCACTTGTTTCATGCATATGCATATCACTTTCATGGTCTAGCAAATATTGTTCTAGTGGATCAGTAGGAGGCACAAGAATAGAAGCAAGACCAATTATTTCATCCTTACTAGGTAATTATTTCTCATGATGCTTTCTACTAAACTTAGAAAAATTAAACTCATGAGACTCATCACCAAAACTAACACCGACCGTTTGTTTCTCACAATCTATTTTAGCATTAACAGTGTTCAAGAAAGGTCTACCGAAGATAATGGGACAAATGTCATCTTGTGGGGAACCAAGAACAAGAAAATCGGTAGGATATTTTATTTTCCCACACAAGACTTCAACATCTCTAACAATCCCAAGTGGTGGGATGATGTCTCTACTAGCGAGTTTAATAGTAACATCTATGTCTTCTATTTCAGCGGGTGCTGTGTCATTCATAATTTCTTGATATAAGGTAAAGGGAATAACACTCACGCTAGCACCTAAATCACATAAACCATGGTAACAATGATCTCCTATTTTGACTGAGACGACAGGCATGCCAACAACAGGTCTATGTTTATCTTTTTCATCTGGTTTGGCAATTCTAGCAACTTCATCACAAAAGTAAATAACATGCCCATCTATATTTTCTACCAAGAGATCTTTAACCATAGCAACACTAGGTTCTACTTTGATTTATTCAGCAGGTTTGAGTGCTTTAATATAACTTTTATTGACTACAGTTGATTTATTCGGCATGTTTGAAAGCACAAGTGCTTCCTGGGTGATTTTGGTAATTAATGTCAACATATCTCTTGTTGGACTAATACTTCTATCTAGTATATTTCAGATGAGTTCAACAGTGGAGTGGCAGGACAAGAGGATGTGGAACCCCTTCAAGATGCTAAGGGCAAACATTGGCAAAGGCTCTAGACTCTTCATTTCTATTTTAGTGATCCAAGATCACAATGAGTCCATAGGAAAGCCAATACTATTAAAAGGGGATGAGGTGTTGCTTAATGGCTTGGTTGCTCAAAGTGCTTAATGATATGCTCCAAAGCCCTCAACCACTTTCTCATTTCCACATATGTCCTAAACCTAAAGTCAAACTCGGCCCCACCGATTTGATCTATCCGGCGCCACCGAGTTCACTTGACATAGCCACTGCCAGAAACCCTAATCAATTCGGTCTCACCGATGGGATCTCGGTCTCACCGAGATGGCCCTGCAAACTCTCTGTTACCTGTTGTAGTTATTTCGGTCTCACAGAGATATGCAGTCGGTCCCATCGAGTTTGCTTGACCAAGTCTCTATTTGCTTATTGCTGAAATCGGGCTCACTGAGTTGATGCAATTGGTCTCACCAAGATGAGGTTTTGCCCTAGCCCTAGCACATCGGTCTCACCGAGTTGACCTTGTCGGTCCCACCGACAACTCTAACGTTTACATTTTGAACTAGATCGGTCTGACCGAGTTTCACTATTCGGTCCCACCGAGTTTGGTAAATTGTGTGTAACGGCTAGATTTTGCGTGGAGGCTATATATACCCCTCCACCCCCTTATCCATTTGAGAGATGGCCATCAGAACGTGCCTACGCTTTCACTACTCATTTTTTGAGAGAGAACCACCTACTCATGTTTTGAGACCAAGACATTTCAATCCAACCACAAGAATCTTGATCTCTAGCCTTCCCCAAGTTGTTTTCCACTCAAATCATCTTTCCACCATATCCAAATATGTGAGAGAGAGTTGAGTGTTGGGGAGACTATCATTTGAAGCATAAGAGCAAGGAGTTCATCATCAACACACCATCTATTACCTTTTGGAGAGTGGTGTCTCCTAGATTGGTTAGGTGTCACTTGGGAGCCTCCGTCAAGATTGTGGAGTTGAACCAAGGAGTTTCTAAGGGCAAGGAGATCGCCTAATTCGTAAAGATCTACCCAAGTGAGGCAAGTCCTTCGTGGGCGATGGCCATGGTGGGATAGACAAGGTTGCTTCTTCATAGACCCTTCATGGGTGGAGCCCTCCGTGGACTCGCGCAACCGTTACCCTTCGTGGGTTGAAGTCTCCACCTATGTGGATGTACGACAACACCACCTATCGGAACCACGCCAAAAATCTCCGTGTCTCCAATTGCGTTTGCACACTCCAATCCCATCCCTTTACTTTCTTGCAAATTGCATGCTTTACTTTCCGCTGCTCATATACTCTTGCCATGCTTGCTTGAAATGTATTGTGAATGTTTGAAATGGTGCTAATCTCCAATCTCAACTTGAAAAACTTAAAAACTGCTTCCTTTACTTGTTAAGGGTCTAATCACCCCCCTCTAGACACCTCTTCTCGATCCTTTCAATGTTCCTTTATCCTAACAGGGAAAGGCGGTTTCCCAATATAAGCAGTAGGAATAACTGGGTCAACATTTTTTTGACAGAAAGACTGTAAGGGAACCCCCTACAGTATAATTGGTACGACAAATCCAAATTGCAAGTACCATGCCTTGAACCTGGGTGGGTGGGAAGGCATCAGCCCCTTCCTACCACTAGGCTATGCATTAGTCTGCAACTGGGTCAACATTATAAATGATAGTTTCATCTTTAGCTAATACTGGTTCTTTAATTTCTTCTTTAATAGGTGGATGATATTTAAACCACTTCTCCTTAGGGGGGTCAACATGAGTAGCAACTCATTCACAAAAGGAGGCTACTATCTCAGATTTAGTGCTAAACTTTTGAAAAGCATCGGTATTCATAAAAGATTTAACACAATCATACTTAAGCTTAATACCCGACTCTTTACCTTCATCGAGTTTCCAATATTCAGAGTTGCGTTTAATTCTTTCTAAAAGATCCCACCTAAATTCAATAGTCTTCTTCATAAAAGAATCAGTACAAGAAGTATCGATCATGGATTGATCATCACGAGAAAGCCGAGCATAAAAATTCTGCATGATAATTTCTCTTGAGAGCTCATGATTAATTGGGGCATGAATATAACATTGACTTAAGCCTCCCCCAAGCTAGAGCGATATTTCTCCTTCCTGATTATATATTTAATTTCGATCACGATGAACTAGATGCATAGGATAATTTTTTTTTGTGAAATTCCAATTTCAGTCGATTCCAGTTCCAAGATCCAATATCATCGCATAGCCTATACCATGCCAATTCTTTTCCCTTCAAAGATAAAGGGAAAACCTTATTCTTAGCTTCATCTCCGGGTAAACCTGCAATCTTAAATAATCCACAACTTTCATCCACATATATTAAGTGCATATTAGGATGTTCGGTTCCATCTCCTGCATAAGGATTAGCTAGCAGTTGTTCTATCATACACAAAGGAATTTCATAACCAATATTTTCAGTAGGTGTAGTAGGTTGAGGGGTTACTAATTGTGGTTCTGGTCAAGGTGAAGATACCCTAAACAAACCCCTCAAAGAATTGTTCTCCATAGCAACAAGTGACAATAAATTTCAGCACGTAGTAATAATTTTTCCTTACCGATTTACAGTTACCTAGAGCGCTTCACTCCCAGCAACGATGCCAGAAAATATCCTTGATGACCCACAAGTATAGGGGATCAATCGTAGTACTTCCGATAAGTAAGAGTGTCAAACCCAACGAGGAGCAGAAGGAAATGACAAGTAGTTTTCAGCAAGGTAATCTCTGCAAGAACTAAAATTATAAGTAACGAGTAGTTTGATAGCAAGGTGATTTATAACGAGCAAATAACGGTAACGATGACAAAAGTGCAGCAAGGTAGCCCAATCCTTTTGAGGCAAAGGACAGGCCAAAACAGTCTCTTATGATAAGCAAAGCATTCTTGAGGGTACACGGGAATTTCATCTAGTCACTTTCATCATGTTGGTTTGGTTCATGTTCGCTACTTTGATAATTGGATACGTGGATGGACCGATGCTTAGGTGTTGTTCTTACTTGAACAAACCTCCTACTTACGATTAACCCCCTCGCAAGCATCCGCAACTACGAGAAAAGTATTAAGATAAAATCTAACCATAGCATTAAACTTTTGGATCCAAATTAGTCCCTTACGAAGTAGTAGCGCATAAACTAGGGTTTAAGCTTCTGTCACTCTTGCAACCCATCATCTAATAACTACTCCACAATGCATTCCCTTAGGCCCTAATAAGGTGAAGTGCCATGTGGTCGACGTTCACATGACACCACTAAGGGGATCACAACATACATACCATCAAAATATGGAACACATATCAAGTTCACATGATTACTTGCAACAAAATTTCTCCCGTGACCACAAGAACAAAAGTAACTACTCACAAATGATAATCATGCTCAAGATCATAGGGGTATTAAATAGCATAATGGATCTGAACATATAATTCCACCAAATAAACCATATAATAATCAACTACAAGATGTAATCAACACTGCTAGTCACCTACAAGCACCAATCTAAGGTTCTGTACAAAGATTGAACACAAGAGATGAACTAGGGTTTGAGAGGAGAAGGTGATGTTGAATATGTTGATGAAGATTGCCCTCCCCAAGATGGGAGAGTTGTTGGTGATGATGATGACGATGATTTCCCCCTCCGGGAGGGAAGTTCCCCTGGCGGAATCGCTGTGCCGGAGGGCAAAAGTGCTCTTGTCCAAGTTCTGCCTCGAGAGGGCGGCGCTTCGTCCAGAAAGTTCTCCTCTTATTTTTTTTCTAGGTCAAAATGACTTATATACCAGAAGAGGGGCACCGGAGGTGGGCCGAGGAGGGCACAAGCCACCAGGGCGCACCTGGGCTCCCTGGCGCGCCCAGGTGGGTTGTGCCCACCTGGTGGGCCCCCTCTGGTAGTTGTTCGCTCCAATAATTCTTATATATTCCCTAAAAAATTCCCGCGAATTTTGAGCTCATTTGTGTAGGATCGAAAGTATGTCTAGAGGGGGGGTGATTAGACTACTTGACGATATAAAAATTCTGCCTTTTGACAAAGAACAGTTTTTTGCAGATTCACAATTATGATCAAGTCAAGCATCACCCTACACATGCAATTCTAGAGTATATGCAGCGGAATGTAAATTGCACATGTAGTAAAGAGAGGTGGAGAAGAGCAAACGCAATTTTGGAGACGCGGTGATTTTTCTCGTGGTTCCGATAGGTGGTGCTATCGTACTTCCACGTTGATGGAGACTTCAACCCACGGAGGGTAACGGCTGTGAGAGTCCACGGAGGGCTCCACCCACGAAGGGTCCACGAAGAAGCAACCTTGTCTATTCCATCATGGCCTACGCCCACGGAGGGCTAGCCTTACTCGGGGTAGATCTTCACGAAGTAGGCGATCTCCTTGCCCTTACAAACTTCTTGGTTCAACTCCACATCTCGTTGACGGAGGCTCCCAAGCGACACCTAACCAATCTAGGAGGCACCACCCTCCAAAAGTTAATAGATGTTGTAGATGATGATGAACTCCTTGCTCTTGTGCTTCAAATGATAATCTCCCCAACACTCAACTCTCCTCACTGATTTGGCTGTGGTGGAAGAAAGGATTGAGTGGAAAGCAACTTGGGAAGGCTAGAGATCAAGCTTCATATGGTGGGAGTGGAGCAACTTGATCTCAACACAAGGGTAGGTAGTTCTCTTCTCGAAATGTAAAGTAGGAGTGGTAGTTCTTTCGATGGCTCTCTCCACGAATGAAGAGGGGTGGAGGGGTATAAATAGCCTCCACACAAAATCCAACCGTTACACACATTTGAGCAATCTCGGTGGGACCGAAGTTGACAACTCGGTGAGACCGATAGTTCAAATAATGTGAGCGTTGGGATTTTCGTGGGACCGAAAATACAATCTCGGTGAGTCCGATTCGTGCAATGACAAGAGCATGCCAGTTTGGTGGGACCGACTTCATCATCTCGGTGACACCGATTTGATGATGAAGGTTCTGAAGCTTGGCAACTCATGTTTCGTGAGACCGAGTTCGAATCGGAAAATCCGAGTTTACTAGGGTTTGGCTTATGGCTGAGGTGGTTCATCTCGGTGTGGTGAGTTTGGAATATCGGTGGGACCGAGACTACTTATGAGTGTATATGGCGGTGAAAGTTGTTGATAGTTTAGGAGATGTATCACTAAGCACTTGAGCAACCAGATCATCATCATAACCTCATCCCTTTAATAGTATTGGCTTTTCCTATGGACTCAATGTGATCTTGGATCACTAAACCAAAAATGGAGTCTTGAGCTTTTGCCAATGCTTGCCTTAGCATTTTGAGGGTCCACTTCTTGAGTCCTTGCCATACCCATATCACTGAACTCTCTGAAATGATTCTCAAGTAACTATTAGTTCAATGATATATATGTTGTTATTAATTACCAAAACCACCCGGGGATTAGTTGCACTTTCAATCTCCCCCTTTTTGGTAATTGATGACAACATATAGATCAAAGCTTCACAAAGGATATAATCAATGAATAATATCGTCGCTTTGAGAAGTATGTGATAAGCAAGAGCTCCCCCTAAATTTGTGCATTATTTAAGATTTGCGTTTGAATGCAAATTCACAATCGATTAGGATCATGGGTCACTCTTCCATGTCACATACATCTTGGTGGAGCGCACAAAATGATAAGAATGAACAGCATGCACCCAATCACCAAGACATGAGTAAATGGTCATACAAGATATGAATGGCATATGATAAGCATTAAGCACACATTAAAGCATAGTACGACCAAGCACTCATTAAGGTAGAAACAAACGGAGTATCAAACACACTGAATGTCTCGAAAACCAAAAGTATCTCAAAGAAACCGCAAAAGAACGAAAGAGCAAAAGCGCAAAGACAAAAACACTCTCTCTCTCGAAGTCCTATGATCTATACAATTTCTCCCCTTTGGCAACAAGTTACCAAAAGTTCAAAAAGCATAGAGCTAAGCGTCCTTTGTGGACTCTGCTGGCGGCTCCGTCTGGTTGATGTCGGAGTGGATATGACAAAGATCGGCGAAGACTTCACCGATGTCTGTCTTTGGAGGAGTAGTCCTTTGGAGCTGGAGTTGGAGTAGCTTCTTTGAACTGTGGGATGTCTTTGAAGCTGTAGTCCCGTGTGTCGATCCATCGAATAGCAATGATCGAGGTCTGTGGGAACCGGAGCGATCTGTCGCGAGAATCTGGACTAAGTCATCCTGCAACTCACGCATAAGCTCTTCCTTCTCCCGCTTTGCTTCCTCAATGTCCGCCTCGAGCTTGTTGACGGTCACTTGTACCTCGGTCGACTTCACGTCCGAGGCGTGGATCTTGTCCTCAACAATCCTCTCTAGGCTCTCCCGAGACTGCATAATGCTGGCCAGCGTTGTTCAATCCTTTGAGTAGCTTCAAGAATTTGCTCTCTGAAACTCTTTGGTTTAGCTGATGTCTTCTTTGCTTCCTTGTCGACTTTGGCTTTCTTAGCAGCTTCGATCTTGGCTTGACCTTCAACAGATGTCGGATCCTCCTTATCCATCACAACAACATTGTCTTCATGCTCTGGCTGCAAAGGTAAATGTTCTCTATCCAACAAGAATGTGCCCGTGCCAAACTTGGCATTGATAAGCATCTGAATCTGCGGGCAAATCCACATGACCTTTTCTCGTCACCGCAGTCCTCTTAATGGTTTCTACCATCAAGTCCATCACCTTGAAAGGTGCTCTCTCATCAAGTATGTGCAGCATGTTGATAGAGTATCCTCGATCATGCGATGATCTCCGATTTGGGCATCAAGGTATGCCTCAAAATGGTATTAGTGGTAGGTAAGCCTGCTCGAGATAGTAGATCGAGCGAGCTTCCAGATTCCCAAATCCTTTGCCGGAATCTCTTTGTACGTGTTTTCATGGATTCATGATTCTTCTTTGGAATTCCATATACATCAATATCATCTTCTCGTTGCATTGGAGCATTCAGAATTTCTGCCCATTCTTCAATGAGAAGAAGAAAATCTTTGACCTTCACCATCCACATAATCTTTCCATCGTAGAAGTGAGTGTGGCATAGAATTGCATTATCATCTCATCGTTCCAACTGGTCAATTTCGACCTACAAAGTCTGCAACTCCACATGCAAAGAAACTTTCATGCACATGTGGAAAGAAATCTCTGTGCTCTTCATTTGTCAATGTACTTCCAATCAACATATCCGTGTCTGCGACTATGGGCTTCTTGTCCATCAAGACGGTCTCATAGAAGTCCTGCTGCTCTCTGGTGTGAAATCTGGGATCTACAGTAGTTCTTCTCCTCACGGCATAAGGGTCGGTTTGTCTCCATAGCCCGAGACCTCTATCTTTCCTTTCCTTCATATTCTCAACTTGAGGATGAGCATCATTATGTAGTGGCGCTTTTGGACGAAGTTTCGCAAAACTGGTCCTTCATCATCCGACACAGCTGGTGGCACATCATCCTTGTTCTTTTCGAACGCCGGAATGTTTCGACGGTCTTCTTGGGCTTGGCAGCGAGGCTTTCTTTGGAGCTGCCTTAGCTGGAGCAGATTTCTTGGGCTTTGACGTGGCTCCGGCCTTAATGGCATCACCCATGAACTTTGGCTTCTGAGAAGGAGGCTGGGGTGCTTCCTCATCCTCATCCTCTACTGCTACATCATCATGCACTAATCTCTTTCTCTTGGTGGTTTTCTTCACTTTGCTTGCAGCTGCCTCCCCCAAATTCAGCTTCTTAGCAACAGATGACTGCTTGACTTTGCTGGTGCCCTTCTTAGTTTGTTGACCTTGTTGCTCTTTGGCAACAACCTTCCTTTTGGGCTTTTGAAGGAAATATGCCCTAGAGGCAATAATAAAGTTATTATTTATTTCCTTATTTCATGATAAATGTTTATCATTCATGCTAGAATTATATTAACCGAAACATAATATATGTGTGAATGCATAGACAAACAGTGTCACTAGTATGCCTCTACTAGACTAGCTTGTTAATCAAAGATGGTTATGTTTCCCACCATGAACAAAGGGTTGTTATTTGATTAACAAGGTCACATCATTAGTTGAATGATCTGATGACATGACCCATTCCATTAGCTTAGCACACGATCGTTTAGTATGTTGCTACTGCTTTTATCCATGACTTATACATGTTCCTATAACTATGAGATTATGCAACTCCGTTTACGGAGGAACACTTTGGTGCTACCAAACGTCACAACGAATCGGGTGATTATAAAGGAGTACTACAGGTGTCTCCAAAGGCGGATGTTGGGTTGGCGTATTTGAGATTAGGTTTTGTCACTCCGATTGTCGGAGAGGTATCTCTGGGCCCTCTCGGTAATACACATCACTTAAGCCTTGCAAGCATTACAACTAATGAGTTAGCTGTGAGATGATGTATTATGGAGCGAGTAAAGAGACTTGCGTAACGAGATTGAACTAGGTATTGGATACCGACGATCGAATCTCGGGCAAGTAACATACCGATGACAAAGGAACAACGTATGTTGTTATGCGGTCTGACCGATAAAGATCTTCGTAGAATATGTAGGAGCCAATATGGGCATCCAGTACCGCTATTGGTTATTGACCGGAGACGTGTCTCGGTCATGTCTACATTGTTCTCGAACCGTAGGGTCCGCACGCTTAAGGTTTCGATGATGGTTATATTATGAGTTTGTGTATTTTGATGTACCAAGAAGTTGAGTCCGGATGTGATCACGGACATGACGAGGAGTCTCGAAATGGTCGAGACATAAAGATTGATATATTGGGCGGCTATATTCGGACACGGAAAGGTTCCGGAAGTTTCGGAGAAAACGGAGTGCCGGGAGGGGTTACCGGAACCCCGGGAAGTTATGGGCCTTAGTGGGCCAATAGGGGAGGGAGAGGGCCGCACCAGGAGGTGGCGCCCCACCCCAGGGGAGTCCGAATAGGACAAGGAGGGGCGCGCCCCTTTCCCTCTCCTCTCCCTCTCCTTCCTTCCCCTTCCTCCTTCCTAGTTGGACTAGGAAAGGGAGTCCTACTCCCACTAG
The DNA here is from genome assembly GCA_021437245.1 of Aegilops speltoides. NCBI lineage: Eukaryota > Viridiplantae > Streptophyta > Magnoliopsida > Poales > Poaceae > Aegilops > Aegilops speltoides. The sequence goes on along the minus strand of CM038143.1, from coordinate 420,691,698 downwards.
GAGGAGGACTCCCCCTCCTTGGCGCGCTTCCTAGGGCCGGCCGGTCTTCCCCTTGCTCCTTTATATACACAGGCGGGGGCTCCCTAGAACACACAAGTTGATCCTTGAGATCGTTCCTTAGCCGTGTCGGTGCCCCCTCCACCATAATCCACCTCGGTCGTATCGTGGCGGTGCTTAGGCGAAGCCTGCGTCGATAGAACATCAAGATCGTCCTGCCACGCCGTCGTCTTGACGGAACTCTCCTCCCAAGCTCTCTTGGATTGGAGCCCGAGGAGCGTCACCGAGCTGTCGTGTGTCAAGAACTCGGGCGCCGAGTAACGGCGTTGGGATCGGTTGGATCGCGAGGAGAACGTCGACTACTTCCTCTATGTTGTGATCGCTTCGCTTGGTCTCACGAGGGTACGTAGACAACACTCTCCCCTCGCTTGCTATGCATCACCATGATCTTGCGTGTGCGTAGGAAATTTTTGAAATTACTCGTTCCCCAACAAAGGGTATCGAGCCAGGTTTTTATGGTTTGATGTTTTGCACGAGTAGAACACAAGTGAGTTGTGGGCGATACAAGTCATACTACCTACCAAAGATGTCATATTTTGGTTCAGCGGTATTGTGAGATGAAGCGGCCCGGACCGACATTACGCGTGACGCTTCGCGAGACTGGTTTCACCGTTCTACGAGCACTCGTGCTTAAAGGTGATCTGGCGGGTGTCTGCTCTCTCACTTTAGTTTAACCGAGTATGGCTCGCCCGGTCCTTGAGAAGGTTAAAACGGAGTCTATTTGACGAAGTATCGTTGTGGTTTTGATGCGTAGGTGAGATTGGTTCTTGCTTAAGCCCGTAGCAGCCACGTAAAATTTGCAACAACAAAGTAGAGGACGTCTAACTTGTTTTTGCAGGGCATGTTGTGATGTGATATGGTCAAGACGTGATGCTATATTGTATGAGATGATCATGTTTTGTTACCAAAGTTATCGGCAACTGGCTGGAGCCATATGGTTGTCGCTTTATTGTATGAAATGCAAACGCCCTGTAATTGCTTTACTTTATCACTAAGCGGTAGCGATAGTCATAGAAGCAAGAGATGGCGTAAACGACAATGATGCTACGATGGAGATCAAGGTGTCGCGCCGGTGACGATGGTGATCACGACGGTGCTTCGGAGATGGAGATCACAAGCACAAGATGATGATGGCCATATCATATCACTTATATTGATTGCATGTGATGTTTATCCTTTATGCATCTTATCTTGCTTTGATTGACGGTAGCATTTTAAGATGATCTCTCACTAAAATTATCAAGTAGTGTTCTCCCTGAGTATGCACCGTTGCCAAAGTTAAATCGTGCGAGACACCACGTGATGATCGGGTGTGATAAGCTCTCGTCCATCTACAACGGGTGCAAGCCAGTTTTGCACACGCAGAATACTCAGGTTATACTTGACGAGCCTAGCATATGCAGATATGGCCTCGGAACACGGAGACCGAAAGGTCGGCGTGAATCATATAGTAGATATGATCAACATAAGATGTTCACCATTGAAAACTACTCCATGTCACGTGATGATCGGTTATGGTTTAGTTGATTTGGATCACGTGATCACTTAGATGACTAGAGAGATGTCTGCCTAAGTGGGAGTTCTTAAGTAATATGATTAATTGAACTTAAATTTATCATGAACTTAGTACTGATAGTATCTTGCTTGTCTATGTTTGTTTGTAGATAGATGGCTCGTCTTTGTTGTTCCGTTGAATTTTAATGCGTTCCTTGAGAAAGCTAAGTTGAAAGATGATGGTAGCAATTACACGGACTGGGTCCGTAACTCGAGGATTATCCTCATTGCTGCACGAAAGAGTTACGTCTGGATGCACCGCTAGGTGCCAACTCTTCTGATGCAACCGACGGCGTTAGAACGTCTGGCAGAGCAAAGCTGGTGACTACTCTATAGTTCGATGTGCCATGCTTTACGGCTTAGAACCGGGACTTCAACGACGTTTTGAGCGTCATGGAGCACATGAGATGTTCCAGAGTTGAAGTTGATATTCCAACAGAATGCCCGGATTGAGAGATATGAAGTCTCCAATAAGTTCTATAGCTGCAAGATGGAGGAGAATAGTTCGTCGGTGAGCACATACTCGTAATGTCCGGTATTACAATCACTTGACTCAACCGGGAGTTAATCTTCCGGATGATTGTGTCATTGATGAAATTCTTCAATCACTGCCACCAAGCTACAAAGGCTTCTTGATGAACTATAATATGCAAGGGTTAGTAAAGACTATACAGAGCTCTTCGCAATGCTAAAGGCTGCGGAGGTAGAAATCAAGAAGGAGCATCAAGTGTTGATGGTCAATAAGACCACTAGTTTCAAGAAGAAAGGCAAAGGGAAGAAGAAGGAACTTCAAGAAGAACAGCAAGCAAGTTGTCGCTCAAGAGAAGAAACCCAAGTCTGGACCTAAACCTGAAACTGAGTGCTTCTACCGCAAGCGGTAGTCATTTGAAGCGGAACTGCCCCAAGTATTTGGCGGATAAGAAGGATGGCAAGGTGAACAAAGGTATATGTGATATACATGTTATTGATGTGTACCTTACTAGAGCTCGCAGAGCACTGGGTATTTGATCTGGTTCTATTGCTAATATTTGCAACTCGAAGCAGGGACTACGGATTAGCGAACACGGCAAAGGACGAGGTGACGATGCGCGTGGGAAATGGTTCCAAAGTCGATGTGATCGCGGTCGGCACGCTACCTCTACATCTACCTTCGGATTAGTTTTAGACCTAAATAATTGTTATTTGGTGCTGCGTTGAGCATGAACATTATATCTGGATCTTGTTTGATGCGAGGCGGTTATTCATTTAAATCGAGAGAATAATGGTTGTTCTATTTATATGAGTAATATCTTTTATGGTCATGCACCCTTGAAGAGTGGTCTATTTTGATGAATCTCGATAGTAGTGATACACATATTCATAATGTTGAAACCAAAAGATGCAGAGTTGATAATGATAGTGCAACTTATTTGTGGCACTTGCCGTTTAGGTCATATCGGTATAAAGCGCATGAAGAAACTCCATCTTGATGGACTTTTGGAGTCACTTGATTATGAATCACTTGGCACTTATGAACCGTGCCTCATGGGCAAGATGACTAAAACCCGTTCTCGGCACTATGGAGAGAGCAATAGATTTGTTGGAAATCATACATACAGATGTATGTGGTCCGATGAATGTTGAGGCTCGTAGCGGATATCGTTATTTTCTCACCTTCATGGATGATTTAAGCAGATATGGGTATATCTACTTAATAAAACATAAGTCTGAAACATTTGAAAAGTTCAAAGAATTTCAGAGTGAAGTTGAAAATCATCGTAATAAGAAAATTAAGTTTCTACGATCTGATCGTGGAGGCGAATATTTGAGTTCTGAGTTTGGTCTACATTTGAAACAATGCGGAATAGTTTCAGCAACTCACGCCACCCGAACACCACAACGTAATGGTGTGTCCGAACATCGTAATCACACTTTACTAGATATGGTGCGATCTATGATGTCTCTTACAGATTTACCGCTATCGTTTTGGGGTTATGCTCTTGAGACGGCCGCATTCACACTGAATAGAACACCGTCAAAATCCGTTGAGACGACACCTTATGAACTCTGGTTTAGCAAGAAACCAAAGTTGTCGTTTCTTAAAGTTTGGGGATGCGATGCTTATGTGAAAAAGCTTCAACCTGATAAGCTCGAACCCAAATCGGAGAAATGTGTCTTCATAGGATACCCAAAGGAGACGATTGGGTACACCTTCTATCACAGATCCGAAGGCAAGACATTTGTTGCCAAGAATGGATCCTTTCTAGAGAAGGAGTTTCTCTCGAAAGAAGTGAGTGGGAGGAAAGTAGAACTTGATGAGGTAATTGTACCTTCTCCCTTATTTGAAAGTAGTTTGTCGCAGAAACCGGTTTACGAGACATCTACACCAAATAGTGAGGAAGTTGATGATGTTGATCATGAAACTTCAGATCAAGTTACTCTGAAACCTCGTAGATCAACGAGAGTAAGATCCGCACTGAGTGGTACGGTAATCCTGTTCGGAAGTCATGCTACTAGATCATGATGAACCTCACGAACTATGAAGAAGCGATGGTGAGCCCAGATTCATAAAATGGCTTGAGGCCATGAAATCTGAGATGGGATCCATGTATGAAAACAAAGTATGGACTTTGGTTGACTTGCCCGAGGGTCGGCAAGCAATAGAAAACAAGTGGATCTTCAAGAAGAAGACGGACGCTGACGGTAATGTAACTGTCTACAAAGCTCGACTTGTCGCAAAGGGTTTCCGACAAGTTCAAGGGATTGACTACGATGAGACCTTCTCACCCGTAGCGATGCTTAAGTCTGTCGAATCATGTTAGCAATTGCCGCATTTTATGATTATGAAATTTGGCAAATGGATGTAAAGACGCATTCTGAATGGATTTACGGAAGAAGAGTTGTATATGATGCAACGAGAAGGTTTTATCGATCCAAAGGAGCTAACAAAGTGTGCAAGCTCCAGCGATCCATTTATGGACTGGTGCAAGCATCTCGGAGTTGGAATAAACGCTTTGATAGTGTGATCAAAGCATTTGGGTTCATACAGACTTTTGGAGAAGCATGTATTTACAAGAAAGTGAGTGGGAGCTCTATAGCATTTCGATATTATATGTAGATGACATATTACTAATCGGAAATGATATAGAATTCTGGATAGCATAAAGGGATACTTGAATAAGAGTTTTTCAATGAAAGACCTCGGTGAAGCTGCATACATATTGGGCATCAAAATCTATAGAGATAGATCAAGGCGCTTAATTGGACTTTCACAAAGCACATACCTTGACAAAATTTTGAAGAAGTTCAAAATGGATCAAGCAAAGAAAGGGTTCTTGCCTGTGTTGCAAGGTGTGAAGTTGAGTAAGACTCAATGCCCGACCACTGCGCAGAAGATAGAGAGAAATGAAAGATGTTCCTATGCTTCAGCCATAGGCTCTATCATGTATGCAATGTCTGTGTACGAGACCTGATGTGTGCCTTGCTATAAGCTTAGCAGGAGGTACCAAAGTAATCCAGAGTGGATCATCGACAGCGGTCAAGAACATCCCGAAATACACGAAAAGGACTAAGGATATGTTTCTCGTATATGGAGGTGACAAAGAGCTCATCGTAAACGCAGTTACGTTGATGCAAGCTTTGACACCGATCCGACGATTCTAAATCGCAGAACGGATACGTATTTACACTAAGCGGAGGAGCTGTCGGTTGGTGCGAGTTCTAAACAAAGCGTCGTGAGCAGGATCTACATGTGAAGCGAGTACATAGCAGCTTCGAAGCAGCTAATGAAGGAGTCTCGATGAAGGAGTTCATATCCGATCTAGGTGTCATACCTAGTGCATCGGGTCCAATGAAAATCTTCGTGACAATCTTTGAGCAATTGCCTTAGCGAAGGAATCCAGATTTCACAAGAGGACCAAGCACATCAAGAGACGCTTCAATTCCATCCGGATTTAGTCCGGTGGGAGACATAGAGATTTGCAAGATACATACGGATCTGAATGTAGCAGACCCGTTGACTAAGCCTCTTCCACGAGCAAAACATGATCAACACCAAGACTCCATGGGTGTTAGAATCATTACTATGTAATCTAGATTATTGACTCTAGTGCAAGTGGGAGACTGAAGGAAATATGCCCTAGAGGCAATAATAAAGTTATTATTTATTTCCTTATTTCATGATAAATGTTTGTCATTCATGCTAGAATTATATTAGCCGGAAACATAATATATGTGTGAATGCATAGACAAACAGAGTGTCACTAGTATGCCTCTACTAGACTAGCTTGTTAATCAAAGATGGCTATGTTTCCTGACCATGAACAAAGGGTTGTTATTTGATTAACAAGGTCACATCATTAGTTGAATGATCTGATTGACATGACCCATTCCATTAGCTTAGCACACGATCGTTTAGTATGTTGCTACTGCTTTTATCCATGACTTATACATGTTCCTATAACTATGAGATTATGCAAGTCCCGTTTACGGAGGAACACTTTGGGTGCTACCAAACGTCACAACGTGGCGGGTGTTTATAAAGGAGTACTACAGGTGTCTCCAAAGGCGGATGTTGGGTTGGCGTATTTCGAGATTAGGTTTTGTCATCCGATTGTCGGAGAGGTATCTCCGGGCCCTCTCGGTAATACACATCACTTAAGCCTTGCAAGCATTACAACTAATGAGTTAGCTGTGAGATGATGTATTACGGAACGAGTAAAGAGACTTGCGATAGAAGATTGAACTAGGTATTGGATACCGACGATCGAATCTCGGGCAAGTAACATACCGATGACAAAGGGAACAACGTATGTTGTTATGCGGTCTGACCGATAAAGATCTCCATAGAATATGTAGGAGCCAATATGGGCATCCAGGTCCCGCTATTGGTTATTGACCGGAGACGTGTCTCGGTCATGTCTACATTGTTCTCGAACCGTAGGGTCCGCACGCTTAAGGTTTCGATGGCGGTTATATTATGAGTTTGTGTATTTTGATGTACGAAGAAGTTGAGTCCGGATGTGATCACGGACATGACGAGGAGTCTCGAAATGGTCGAGACATAAAGATTGATATATTGGGCGGCTATATTCGGACACCGGAAAGGTTCCGAAAGTTTCCGGAGAAAACCGGAGTGCTTGGGAGGGTTACCGAACCCCGGGAAGTTATGGGCCTTAGTGGGCCAATAGGGCGAGAGAGGGCCGCACCAGGAGGTGGCGCCCTGGGGGAGTCCGAATAGGACAAGGAGGCGGGCGCCCCCTTCCCTCTCCTCTCCTCTCCTTCCTTCCCCTTCCTCCTTCCTAGTTGGACTAGGAAAGGGAGTCCTACTCCCACTAGGAGGAGGACTCCCCCCCTTGGCGCGCCTCCTAGGGCGGCCGGTCCTCCCCTTGCTCCTTTATATCACGGGGCAGGGGCACCCTAGAACACACAAGTTGATCCTTGAGATCGTTCCTTAGCCGTGTGCGGTGCCCCTCCACCATAATCCACCTCGGTCGTGTCGTGGCGGTGCTTAGGCGAAGCCCCGCATCGGTAGAACATCAAGATCGTCACCATGCCGTCGTCTTGTGGAACTCTCCTCCCCGGCTCTCTTGGATTGGAGCCCGAGGAGCGTCACCGAGCTGTCGTGTGTCAAGAACTTCGGGCGCCGGAGTAACGGCTGGGATCGGTTGGATCGCGAGGAGAATGTCGACTACTTCCTCTATGTTGTGATCGCTTCGCTTGGGTCTCACGAGGGCGTAGACAACACTCTCCCTCTCGTTTCTATGCATCACCATGATCTTGCGTGTGCGTAGGAAAATTTTTGAAATTACTATGTTCCCCAACAGCTTTGAGGTCACCTCTTCCTCAACAACAAAATCTGAATCCTCATCATCTGATTTCCTTTTCTTTCTAGCTCTGGTGGCTGCAGGAGGCAAGCCACTTGGTGTACTCCTCTCACCATCATCAGATGAGGTACTAGGATCAAGACTAGTGCCTGCCTCTCGAATATCGCAATGGGTGTCTCGACCTGTTACATTATCACACCGGCATCGACATGGCCGACAACCCGTGAATAGATAAGGTGTAGGCGAGAAGAAGAGTCATCACAAACTGCAAGTTTTTGCAAAAAAATGAGTTCAAATTCTAGTATTAAGTTTTCACAGAAGACATTTCGGTCGACCGAGTTTAAGGTTCGTGAATCCGAAGTGTTAAACAGAGCTTGGCACACCACTTTCGGTTTGATCGAAGTGGGTTTCGTCTGCCGAAAACACTAGGGTTTCACAGAATCTTCATTTCGGTCACACCGATTTTGCACAACTTCGGTTGGACCGAAGGTGCGATCAATGGCCATAGGCCAAATCGGTCATACCGAAACTATAAAATCGGTCTCACCGAGATGTGTTCATGGAAACCTAACCGTAAAACTTTTACTCGAATCTAGTTCAAACGAACTAATCTGTGTACAGGAGGATTTCAATCGTGGCAAGATACTAGGCAATCCAAACGTGCATTGAATCGGAGATGGGAGCACGAGTGGGATCAAACTCACCCTAACTTGGTGGAGTTTTTCTCTGGCGCAACGGCTCGGAGGAGATGGCCGTTGACGGCGACGGAGACTCTGGCGAGGCGCCTGACGGCGATTTACGGCGACGATCCGGAGACCAAGGCGGCGGCGGCAAGGGGTGTGGGGCGAAACGTTTGAAGGAGGAATCAACGCCGCGCCCCTCGGAATATATACCCCTTCGCTGTCGGTGGGACCGAGTTGTAAAACTTCGGTGGCACCGAGATGGATAACTGCTAGGCGTTATGCACTTGATCACGCCGAAAATCACAACTTCGGTTTCACCGAGGTGAAAACCTAGATCAGTCTAAATGCTTTCGGTTCGACCGAGTTTGAGTGAGTTGGTCCGACCAAATCAATTAGAAGGTTTTGGAAATTAGCCCTTGACGGATCGGTGGCTCAAGTGCTCCTCACCGGAGGGTCCGAAAATGACTTGTTCAAAATTTGTGATGTAAGCATGAATAGAATTTGAGACAAGAAAGCATAGATAGCTAGGGAGGTACTTAGGCATTCTTGTCCATCCATTTGGTCGAAAAACTCAAAGCGACCAAAACAACAAATGGATGTCCTCGAATGGATAAAATCATGCATCCAACATGCTCACACAATAAGATAGCAAATGAAATATGTGTCAAACATGCACAACCAAAACTCTAGCAACTAACACACAATTTGTCGATGACTAGGTCATCTTTATATGAGTATATTGACTTAGGAGCCAAATGAGAACATTTGATCATAGGTCATACTCATCGCTTAAGCACAAGTGGGGTTACCACTTTTACATAAAGCATTGATGTGTTCACATCATTTGAAGATGCTTTAGCTCAATTTTTAGAGCAAAGCTCCCCTAGATGTGAGAACCCTTTTAAAGGGTCAAACTAACCTTGGGTTGTCGTAGAAGACTTCATGTAGATGTTGAAGATGTGGATGCTCAATGTTGATGAAGATCATCAAGAGTTGGGAGCTATCCTTTGGATTCGGGCACTTTCAATACCTACATGGGTTAGTCCCACAAGGAACAAACAAGGGTATCCATGGACATAGATTGAAGTTCACAATAGATGATGTCCATGAAAGCAATGATTACCTTGTCCCTTGACTTACCAACAAGAGGGTTTGTGACTCCATGAACTAGTGCACGATGTGGAAGTTGATTGCACAAGTTTTTGCCAAAATGAATGTGAGTGAAGTATGTTGGCGAGTCACCCTCAAGAACTTTCTAGTTCTTCTTCTTGGGATCCACATCATCTTGATGGGAATCCTTGGGGTTGTAGTTGAGCTTGACGAAGTAGAACTTGACGTTTCCTTGGGAACCCACTTGACCATGGCTTGAGGTGCTTCAACAAATGCATCAATCTCCTCTTGAAGCTTGTCCTTGCCTTTTAGCTTGTGGTCTTGTGGTGGAAGGTCATCTTGAGCTTGTTCCACCTTGGAAGAAGTAGGATCATACTTCTCCTTTTGAGGAACAAACTGTGGAGTAGGATATTGACCTTCTTCCCATTCACCTTCGGCGTTGAACTTTCGCTCAAAACCAATTCCTTGATTCTTCCGGTGCCTTCCTTGCTTGCGAATAATTTCCTCAAAGTTCTTGCTTCCGGCAAGGCTCTTGTAGACACCTTTCTCTATGATCCCTTTCAATAAACTATTTTCTTGCTCAAGTGTAACTCGGCTTGAAACATTGTTAGTGGAATCAAAAGAACTACTAGAAGCAACAACATTGGATTTAGCATGGTTATTGTTACTGCTAGAGGAAGAATTTTTCTTATGCTTGTCATGCTTAGTTTTAATGGGTGGCAAGAAATTAGACAAGAGAAGTCGTTTGGCAAGATATGAAGAACTCTTCTTTCGAAGATCGTCATTGATTGCTTTTAGAAACTCATGTTCTTGCTCTAGAGTGAGCTTCTCGAAGCGTAGCTTCTCATGAGATCTTAGGAACTTTCTATGATCTTCTTGAGTTGTTTCATGAGCTAACTTAAGAGTGTTTAGTTCTTTAGTTAGACGCTCAATCTCCTTCATAGCATTGTCATTCGACTCTTCTCGACTATAAAGACTACTAGCATGTTCATCGTTACTAGGCTCATTGGATTTATCATGCAAGAGTTCATCTTCACCAAGCAAGTCATCCTCATCACTATTGAAGTCAATGAATTCAGGGTGTGATACCTTGGGGCCTTTAGCCATGAAGCATCTTCCAATTCCCTCATTTGGTGAATCAAATAAGTCGTAGGAGTTGGAGTTGAGGATACGAGAGCAAGACCGGCAACACCTTCATCTTGACTGTAGTCGGAGTTGGAGTGATAGCTTCCTTCGGATTGATTGTCCGAGTCGGGCCGAGACCCATTCACCTACATGAGCTTGATGTTTTCTTCTTGTGTAGCTCCTTGATGACTTGTCTTTCCTCTCCGAATCCTTGCTTCTCCGAGAGGGTCTTCGTTCATAACGATCATCTCTACTCCTTCTCTCTTTCCGAGGTGACTCATCTCTTGAGCTTCTCCTTCTTGGAGATTCTTCCCTTCTCTTGTGGGGAGCCTTACACTCATTTGAGTAGTGTCCGGGTCTTCCACAATTGTAGAAGTTTCGATCACGACTAGAAGATCTCTTTTCATCATATGATCTAGACTTTGAGCTTCTCTCTTTGCCTCTATTCTTGTAGAGTTTGTTGAAGTTCTTGACCATTAGGCTTATCTCTTCATTGGAAACTAACTTGTCACTTGAGGTTGTGGGAGCATCACTTGTAGCTTTGTAAGCACCACTTGACTTGTTGTGAAGCTCTTCCTTATCCTTAAGTGTCATCTCATGAGCAACAATTCTTCCAATGACTTCGGTTGGCTTGAGATTCTTGTAGTTTGGCATCATTTGGATCAAAGTGCACACGGTGTCATACTTTCCATCCAAAGCTCTGAGAATCTTCTTGATGATGAATCGGTCGGTCATTTCTTCGCTTCCTAAGCCGGCAATCTCATTTGTGATGAGAGCAAGCCTAGAGTACATTTCAGCGACTCCTTCACCATCCTTCATCTTGAACTTGTCAAGTTGACCTTGAAGAATATCTAGCTTTGATTCCTTCACGGACTCGGTACCTTCGTGCATTTCAACCAAAGTATCCCAAATCTCTTTTGCATTCTCAAGACGGCTGATTTTGTTGAACTCCTCGGGACACAAGGCATTGAAGAGAATGTCACAAGCTTGAGCATTGTTTTGCAACATCCGCAATTCTTCCGTTGTAAGCCACGATCCGAACTTTTCCTTCCTCGAAGAATTCACCTTGCATACCAACACAAATAATGCCCCATGCGGATGGGTTATGACCAAGAATATGCATTTTCATTTTATGCTTCCAACTAGCAAAATTTGTACCATAAAAGTAAGGACCTCTCTGAAAATTACCCTCACTAGACGCCATACTCTCCTAGGTTGTGAAACCAAGCTTATGGAGTCAATGCAATGGAAACCAATACAATGGAGACCAAAGCTCGATACCACTTGTAGGATCGAAAGTATGTCTAGAGGGGGTGATTAGACTACTTGACAATATAAAAATTCTGCCTTTTGACAAAGAACAGTTTTGGCAGATTCACAATTATGATCAAGTCAAGCATCACCCTACACATGCAATTCTAGAGTATAGGCAGCGGAAAGTAAATTGCACATGTAGTAAAGAGAGGTGGAGAAGAGCAAACGCAATTTTGGAGACGCGGTGATTTTTCTCGTGGTTCCGATAGGTGGTGCTATTGTACTTCCACGTTGATGGAGACTTCAACCCACGGAGGGTAACGGCTGCGAGAGTCCACGGAGGCTCCACCCACGAAGGGTCCACGAAGAAGCAACCTTGTCTATTCCATCATGGCCTCGCCCACGGAGGGCTAGCCTTACTCGGGTAGATCTTCACGAAGTAGGCGATCTCCTTGCCCTTACAAACTTCTTGGTTCAACTCCACATCTCGATGACGGAGGCTCCCAAGCGACACCTAACCAATCTAGGAGGCACCACCCTCCAAAAGGTAATAGATGTTGTAGATGATGATGAACTCCTTGCTCTTGTGCTTCAAATGATAATCTCCCCAACACTCAACTCTCCTCACTGATTTGGCTGTGGTGGAAGAAAGGATTGAGTGGAAAGCAACTTGGGAAGGCTAGAGATCAAGCTTCATATGGTGGGAGTGGAGCAACTTGATCTCAACACAAGGGTAGGTAGTTCTCTTCTCGAAATGTAAGGTAGGAGTGGTAGTTCTTTCGATGGCTCTCTCCACGAATGAAGAGGGGTGGAGGGTATAAATAGCCTCCACACAAAATCCAACCGTTACACACATTTGAGCAATCTCGGTGGGACCGAAGTTGACAACTCGGTGAGACCGATAGTTCAAATAATGTGAGCGTTGGGATTTTCGTGGGACCGAAAATACAATCTCGGTGAGTCCGATTCGTGCAATGACAAGAGCATGCCGGTTTGGTGGGACCGACTTCATCATCTCGGTGACACCGATTTGATGATGAAGGTTCTGAAGCTTGGCAACTCATGTTTCGTGAGACCGAGTTGAAATCGGAAAATCCGAGTTTACTAGGGTTTGGCTTATGGTGAGGTGGTTCATCTCGGTGTGGTGAGTTTGGAATATCGGTGGGACCGAGACTACTTATGAGTGTATATGGCGGTGAAAGTTGCCGATAGTTTAGGAGATGTATCACTAAGCACTTGAGCAACGGATCATCATCATAACCTCATCCCTTTTAATAGTATTGGCTTTTCCTATGGACTCAATGTGATCTTGGATCACTAAACCAAAAATGGAGTCTTGAGCTTTTGCCAATGCTTGCCTTAGCATTTTGAGGGGTCCACTTCTTCAGTCCTTGCCATACCCATATCACTGAACTCTCTGAAATGATTCTCAAGTAACTATTAGTTCAATGATATATATGTTGTTATTAATTACCAAAACCACCCGGGGATTAGTTGCACTTTCAATTTGGAGTTGTGCAGAATAGGTTGCTTGATGTAGCTTTTTTAGGTCCAGAATTCCAGTTGCCGGTATTCTCCCTCTTTGTGTGAACCTTGCATATTATGAGAGAAAAGGCATTAGAACTACTCCAAGAAGCATTATTATGCATAAAAACATTATAAATGATAGTAGGTAAACATGATGCAAAATGGACGTATCAACGCGCCGCGGCGTCTGTCTTCGCGGGCGATAGGAGGTTGCCTCCCGTTGGCTGCGCCATGACTCCAGCGCCGCGCCAATCACCGTCTACCACTTGGTGAACCGCGACTGGCCCGGCTGAGACACAATTCCGCGGTCAACCGGTATGCTACAAGCGGCGGGCTCCGGGTCGCTCCACTGACAAGGGCCCTGGCGCGGGGGCCCGTGCTGATATGCCATCATTGGAGAATGATGGGCCGGTCCAGAGGTCGAGATTCTTTGCAGGATCCTTAGATGCTGCAATACTGCCATTTGCCGCACAAGATCCACCCAACATAGTTCGTGTTGCTGTGGCTGCATGATCTTCCTCGGGATCTGCTCCAGCTGAAAATCCTGTGCAGCCTATTGGATCTTCTGTGGCCACAGATTTGGCTGCGCTGTCGTCGCGGCGCACACGACTACAAAAAGGGGTAACACAACCTGTCAATTACAAAAATGTAATCAAATATGGTATGGGTTATTCTACAGGTGAACCAAGTACAATTGAAGAAGCTCTTGGTGATGAGAAATGGAAGAAAGCTATGAATGAAGAATTCATGACACTGAAGAAAAATAAAACATGGCATTTGGTTCCTCCACAGCAAGGTAAAAACTTGATTGACTGCAAGTGGGAATTCAGGATTAAAAGAAAATATGATGGAACCATTGATCGTTATAAGGTTAGACATGTTGCCAAAGGTTTTAAACAGTGTTATGGTATAGATTATGAGGACACGTTTAGTCCGGTTGTAAAAGTTGCCACCATCTGTCTTGTCTTCTCCACTGTTGTTTCCAGGGGCTAGAGTCTCAGACAACTAGATGCGTAGAACGCGTTTCTTCATGGTGTTCTAGAAGAGGAAGTGTACATGAAGCAACCTCCTGGATTTGAAAGTAAAAATGCCCCCTCTCATGTGTGCAAACTTGATAAATCACGGTATGGGTTAAAGCAAGCTCCAAGAGCATGGTATTCTCGTCTCTGTCATAAAATGTAGGCACTTGGTTTTGTTCCTTCTAAGTCTGACACCTCGTTGTTTATTTACAACAAGTCCAACACATGCATATTTGTCCTCATATACGTTGATCACATTGTTGTGACAAGCTCATCTAATGAGGCAATCACATGACATTTAAAGGACCTGGGTGCAGATTTTGCCTTGAAGGATCTTGGAGACTTGCACTTCTTCCTTGGAATTGAGGTGAAGAGACACAAGAATGGACTTCATCTCCCTCAAGAAAAGTATGCAACTGATCTGGTAAAAAAATTGTTGGCTTGCAAGGTTGTAAACCCTCACCTACTCCATTATACAATTCAGAAAAATTATCTCTCACAGACGGGACACTCTTGAATCAAGAGGACAACACAAGATACAGAAGTTTAGTGGGAGCATTACATTATCTCACTCTTACTAGACCTGACATTTCCTTTGATGTTAACAAAGTATGTCAGATTTTTCATGCACCCACTACTGTTCACTTGACTGCTGCCAAACGTATAGTTAGATACGTAAAGAAAATACTTTGAGTATTGGTCTAAATTTCAGCAAGTCACCTCCACTCTTGTCAGCGCCTTCTCTGACTCTGATTGGGCAGGATGCTTGGATGGCAGGCTATCAACTGGTGGATTTGCAGTATTTTTTGGACCTAAATTGATATCATGTTGTGCACGAAAACAAGCTACTATCTCCATGTCAAGTACAGAGGTAGAATACAAAGCATTGGCAAATGCTATAATAGAGATAATATGGGTTCAGTCCATGTTGAAGGAGCTTGGTGTGAAAACTACACAAGCTCCATGCCTATGGTGTGACAACCTTGGTGCCACTTACCTCTCTGCAAATCCAGTCTTTCATGCTAGAACAAAGCATATAAAAATTGATTTTTATTTTGTCAGAGAAAGAGTTGCTCAGAAGCAACTTGCCATTCGCTTTGTGCATTCCAGAGATCAAATTGGAGATGGATATACAAAGTCCTTGCCCATACGAAGCTTTGAAGACTTCAAACATAATCTCAACTTGACCAAGTTGTGATTAAGGGAGGGTGTTAAATACATACATACGCATACATATGTGCACTTGTAAACGTGACATGAGAGATATCAGGAGGTAGTTTAGGCCGCATCTTATTCTGTTGTAACCAAGTCTATCTCCTCGTCTTTCTTCCTCCTCAAGATGTATCTCTGATTCTCTCCAACCGAATCATGTATGCGCATCAGGGTTATTGCGCCCGTGCTATATAACACGCAACACGTCACCCAAGCTAGGGTAAGACGTTTCCGTCATCGCACAAGCTAAACTACATTCTGTAACAATTAAGCACTACCAATGGAACGTCTAAAAGAAGAAAACTTATATGAGTCAAGATAATAATTTCACAACCTTAAGGATCAATTCTTCCTGAAGTGCTTCTTGTCCTTCTCGTCACTGAACCCGGCACTGCAAAAATCAATTCAACAGGTTAAGGTCGCATTGTGCAAAGACTAACAATACAAGATCAAGTGAATGCCAAGGCTAACTAAAGGAGGCAAAGCCAACTAAAATAAGGAGCAGCTCAAACTTACGTACCACTGGAAACATCCTCAGCGTCACAAGCAACTCTTTGATCTCTCCATTTCTTGAGGTAATCTTGGAGCTGCTTCAGCTTTTGATCTCCAACCTCTTCCATGTTCTTAGCAAGGGCAGTCAGCTTCCAGATATCATCATTAAGCTTTGTCACTTCGGACTTCATTTGAGCATTGAATATTTTTTACTTGATTCTTCATGTTGGCATCTTCTTTGTCCTTCTTCTGCATCTGCTCCTTCAAAGTCGCAATCTCTTGCATCTGAGCCTGCATCTGCTGCTTTAAGGCAGCTTCGTCTTGCATCTTCTGCTGCAGCTGCTCTAGCTGGTTGGTGTGGTCCCTAACCGTGTTCTCGACCGTGGTGATGAACTTGGACATCGTTCGAGATTCTTTCACGAGCATCTTAATCTGAAACAAGAAACAAACTAAGCATAGGGTGCAAAAGTCCTCTATCGGTGATATATATATATATATATATATATATGTGTGTGTGTGTGTGTGTGTGTGTGTGTGTGTGTGTGTGTGTGTGTGTGTGTGTGTGTGTGTCACTAGTAGAAAACGGAGCTATAATACCGGTTCATAAGGGCCTTTAATACCGGTTCTGCAACAGGCACTAAAGAGTGGAGACTAAAGCCCCCCCCCCCTTTAGTACCGGTTCGGCACGAACCGCTACTAAAGGCCCACCATGTGGCGTGAGCTCGCGCCGTGGTATGGGGGACCTTTAATACCGGTTGGTGTTACCAACCGGTACTAAAGGTTTTTTTTATTTTTTTTTGAAAATTTTGAAAAAAAAATGATTTTTTTTCAATTTTCAATTTTCTGAATTATTTGATGATTTAGTCTCTAATCGCCCCTCTTAACTACTCAAGTGTGGATCACTCATTCCAAATCGTCTAACTTCTCGACCGGTCACCCATCGTCTCACTCCCCCAGCCTGAGCACGCTTAACTTCGGAGTTCTATTCCCTACTTTCCAAGTCTCGCACTTGTTGTTTTCCGACAAATGTAAGTCAGAAATCCTATTAACCCTCGTGATTTAGCTTGAGCATTAGGTCACACATTTCACCGTTTGAGTTTGAAACTATTATTCTAAAAAACAGTAATTATTTAGTAACACTAATATTACTTAAATGAGTTTGACCATAGTTTGACCATAGTTTGACCAGATTTGACCAAAATTCAAAAAATTGAAATAATTATTTAGTAACACTAATATTCTTGAATAAGTATGTAGTAACTTAATACTTCTTGAATAAGTAGTTTGACCATAGTTTGACCAGATTTAACCAAAATTAAAAAAACTTAAATTTGAGCATATCTTTTTCTCCTTTTGGAATTTCAGAATTCTAAAAATTGCAAACAGGCCATCAAAATCGGATGCGGATTTTCGTGCTGAATTTTTTGATATATTATATGTTTTTTTCCGACATCGTATGCAAAAGTTATAGCCGTTTTACATTTCCCCTACACTTTTTGCAAAACATGTCCAAATTTAAGTTTTTTAATTTTCCTAACTAGTAGATGTAGTAATATAACTACATCTCGAAGAATTTTATTTTTTGAATTTTTTATCATTTTATTTTGTATTTTTAAAACTGAAAAGGCGATTTACCGGGGGGGTAGAGATTGAAAATTGCCCTTTAGTACCGGTTTGTGCCACGAACCGACATCTTGTCGCTAAACCCTTTAGTACGGTTCAGTAGCACGAACCGGTACCAAATTTACCCTTTAGTACCGTTTGTGCCATTTAACCGGTACTAAAGGTGATCATGAACCCGACCGACGCCATTTTCCGCATCCCCTTTAGTACCGGTTCGTGGCACGAACCGGTACTAAAGGTTCAAAACGAACCGGCATTAATGCATAGCCGTTCGAACCGGCACTAATGGTACCATTAGTACCGGGCCAAAATCGAACCGGCACTAATGTGTCTCACATTAGGTCCTTTTTCTACTAGTGTGTGTGTGTGTGTGTCGTACTGTTTGCACAGCCCATTCAAGATCATCCAACTCCCTAGCAACCCCGTTGTGGACTGTTTCAGTTCGTTCACCAACTCAAGTGTTAGCAGATCCATCATCGCAACATGGCGGCGGTGTTGGGCTGGGATCATGAGGCGGAGGGGTGGGCTAGAAGGGGATCGGATTGGGAGGCGGTGGCGGGATCGGGAGGCGGAGGGCCAAGATATATATTGTACTCCGTCCGGTTCAATTTACCTTTTTTACAAAAAAACAAAACCTCAACCATTCAATTCTTGCCTAGCAACTGGTTTCAGAGTAGAGGAGCAGTGGACCAGTTCAGTTGTACTGCTCATACTTGTGATTGAATTTTTTTTGGAATAATTGGATTAATTGCAATAATAGGGAGAGGCTATGTTCTTTGCATAATGATGATAGTGCACTACTCAAAATAATAGGCATAAACACTTGTAAGTGCCGAGGTGCGGCAGTCTGAGGCGATCGCGGGCAGCAAACGATTAAAGAAGATATATGAGGCCTAGTAGAAGGCGGGAGTGATTTGAAGGGGTCAAGCAGTGTTGAGTGGGTCATCTAGTATGCGTGGGCCGCTGGGCCGTGTAAGTACACCACTAGTAGGTTGGCGAAAGATATATAAGCTAGAGTGTAGTAGTACTGCTGTAGTATCGAATTTGAAATAGAATCAGTTTGGGCCTCTCATTTCCCCTCTCCTTATCTTATCTTATCTTCTACCTTGCACTCTCCTTCCCTCGGTCAAGTTCGCCATTGTTACCTTCCAATAATATGGATTAATTGGAATAACTAGCAAAAGGGCCCGTGCGTTGCAACGGGACAAAAATCATAATCTCCAATAACCATGATCACATTTTACATCATCACCGAGATATACTTTCACTCTCAATTTTGTGAAATCATGAACATTTTTAAAACTCGTGAACATATTTGAAATCATGAACATTTATCAAATTCATTAACATTTTTACAAATTTTTGAGCATTTTCTAAAATAAAAAAATTGAATTCATAAACATTTTAAACTATTTGCAAACATTTTTAACAATTTTGAATTGGCGCATTTCTAGAATGGACGAACATTGCTTTGGAAATTTCTGGAACGATTTTCTAATTTCACGAACATTTTTTATTTAACGAACATTTTTTCATTTAACAAACATTTTTTGAAATGCGTGATCATTTTTTGAATCAATAATTTTTTTTGAATGAATAACCTACTTTATAAGTCATGAACGTTTTTTAAATTTTTAGGAATTTTTTTCATGAACATTTTTGAATTGGCGAAATTTTGTTTAATTTCATTAACATTTTTTATTACTTGAACTTTTTAAAATCATGATTTATTTCCAAAACATTAGATTTTGAAATTTCAAACATTTTTTGAATAATTTTTTATAAATTGCGGAATATTTGCAATCCACAAATATTTTATGATTTATTAAACAATTTATTTCAAAATTCTCATTTTTTTTAATTTTCAGGACTTTTTCAAGTCATTTTTCAAATTTTTGGAACTTTTTGAAGTCCTAATAAATTATTTAAAGTAGCAAAAAGGAAAACGGAAAAAATAATATAAAAAAAACCATGCCACCCGGACATGGGCCGGTCCAAGCGGACGTGGTGCGTCTTCTCCTGGCACGCAGAGCGCAGTATGGGAGGTCCCTACTGCATGAGCCGGCCAAGGCAGAGGATTCCCTTGTGCGAAATATTTTTATCACTTATAGGTGGCATTGATGGGTAATACTTTACAACTTTGGGGCAATTTCCGTGACGTGCCGCAAAAAGCAATAGCCCATTTATTGTTAGAAATAGTACAAATACATGTGCGTTGCACCGGACGGAAGAATGGGCATAACATGCTTCATGTGCCATTGTGCATCCTTTTACATCCATTTTTAATAAGTGTTGATAATATGGTCGAACGTGAGAATTCCCTTATTTTTAATAAAAGCTAGCGTTTTAGTAAGAGCATGTGCGTTGCAACGGGTATGAAATAAATTCCAGGGTTTACGTGATATTCGAGAGTTTATCTCATGGTGAAATACTGAGCTCTATCTTTCAATCTATTTAGATTCTTCTTCGTCTTATCATGAATTCATATTTTATACTTGACCACTTCAAAGATAAGACGACGTATTAGATAGTAAAGAGTTTACATTGCTTGGTGCTCTTTTGTTGATACGCTACCGCCAACAGTAGGAGCACACCGACTGCGCCAACACGGCTACTTCCCTTGACACCATCATCAGAGCTCGAACATGATTAGGATTAGGACATGCAGAATTGCGGGTGAGATGATATGAGGGAGGGGAGTAGCTACATGCATGAAGGTGGTGCACGAAAGGACCAAGGATATGGTCGACGTAGCCATGACCACATGCCTCTCTCTCTCTCTCTCTTTCTCTCTCTCTCTTTCTCTCTCTCTCTCTCTCTCTCTCTCTCTCCCTAGCCGGTGTGCGGGGCGAAATAGGACGCAGCCCCTCCTCTAGACCCAGTTCGAGCAGGATGCACCATTGCCGTACTCTCTCAACTCTTCGTCCCTCCCTCCTCTCTATCTCATTAACGGTATCAGGAACATCGAGACTTGAGGAATATATTGATAATCAGGTAGTCCATAGGTGAGCCCCAGATATCTTTTCCCTTTAGAAATAGTATTTATTTTCAATATTTTTTTGAACAAATCTTTCCAATATTTCATTCACACATCTTTTAAGTACTGTAACTACTAATATTCATAATTAAGATTAAGCTATGATAGGCTTAAACAGCAGCCAAGTAGTAATAGATTGTATGCTAGCAGAGATCTAGCTCTACGCAAAAAAATGAGATCGACTTCTAGCAGCAGCTACAACGCATCGTCTAGAAAAAGCAGTAGCGACAAGCATTCAATCCCACCGAGAATCTTATCTTCTCCACGCATCCACCCAGCGCTTTGCCGACCAGCACCACCAGACGGATTCCCAACCTCCTCCTCCCGCGCCTCCGCCACAGGCCCAGCCTGCCCCCGTGCGCGCAGTCCGGCCGCCAGCTAAGAGCCCATACACAAGCCAGCCGCGCTGCGCAACGCTGCCGCCCGTATGCCGTCGCCAGAACCAACCACGCCGGAGCAAGAGCTCCCCTCGACCCCGGGCGCCTGCCTTCCGTCCGGCGACCGGCCGCTGCTCTGCTGACCTTCTTCCTCTCCATTCCTTCCCCTTATGGATTTCCCCCTTACCTCTCACCTCCCCGTATCTTTTCTGTATAGGGAGCATCATACCCGCGCCATGGACCTCCGACCCCGACGCCCAAGCTCCCGATGTTGTTGGCGCCAGATCCGCGCCGCCCGCCTTCTCCGACCGTGTCGAGCTGCCGTCGAGGCACCCGCGACGTCAAGCGCAAGTCTCGCTCTATACCGCGCGCGCTCCTCCACCGCGAGCCACGACGGCCACCCCACCGCTCCGGCTGCCCACGACTCTATTCGCTTTCGAGGAAAGGGCGATTCTCGCCGTCACGGCTCGTCCAGGCGGCCCCCCGATGTGGGGAAGGACTGATGCACCAGCGACACGCAGCGGCGTGGGGGTGGGCCGGCGACACACGACGGCGTGGGGGTGGGCCCGCGACGCGTGGTTTGGCCAGCGGGCGGCGGCAGGAGGTGGAGATGGGATTGTGAGGCAGGGACGTGCAGGTGGGTGGGTTATTTATTTTATTTTTTCTCTCTTGTTAGTACCGCTTCGGGTTGAGTTATAATAGTACTCGAGTTGAATACCCAAAATAGCAGGGGGTTTTCTGTAAAACACGCCAACGACGTCATTTACCGAAACCCCACGTGCTTTATTATTATTATTATTATTATTATTATTATTATTATTATTATTATTATTATATATATATATATATATATATATATATATATATATATATATATATATATATATATATATATATATATATCTCTAATAATAAAGCACGGATTGGGTCTCCGGGTTCACCGTCTGTCGCTTTCTTCCTATGAATTTACGCTTTCAATTTAAATTTAAGCGTATAAGCGAGGTGGTACTAATAAATATTGATACGTCCGAACTAGCGAGGCGTAGATGCATCCTCATCCCGCAACGAAGGCATCCCGGTGGGCGAGCCACGACGGATTGTTTCCGTCGAGGATTATATCTGAGCAAAAACGTTATTTTTCCAACTTGGTCTCTGCCCACGCCACGCCTGCCGCCTCTATCTCCTCGAGCTGTTGGAGGTTGGACACCGCCGCCACCTCGATCTCGCCACCGAGCCACTACGCTCCTCCGGCGGTAGAACGGAATGATCTTTGCCCGGACTCCTCCCCGTACCCGTTGCCCAACCGCGGACGATCCCCTGTCTCCAATTTCTCCGAAATTGAGGTCGGCCGCGGCAAGCAGGGGCGGTTCCTCAACGACGCCGATATGATGGGCTTCGTGGGGTCCGTCGCGGACGTTGACGACGGCGCGGAGCTCCGACGAAGCGATCGATACATGTTCCATTCAGATCGGTTTCTCGCCTACCTCTCCCCTGCCCGATGTCCCTCCGTGCTCTAGGCAAGATCGGCGCCGCCGTCTACCTTCTCGCGTCTTTGCGCCACCGGCGTCGACCGCGAGCGCGAGTAACGTCGCCCACTGCGCCACCTTGCCATCGACGTCCTTCAGTGCGGCGTGTCCATGCCTTTAAGCTCTGCTCGCCCCATTGGTGACCTTCGAGCGGCACGGAGCAACGGCGAGCGATCTGCAGCAGCGGTCCTCTCTTCTCCCGCCTCTGGCGCCCAAAGGAGGTCGTCGCCGCCGTATTGAGCGAGCCTTTGGACGGAGAGCTTTTGAACTACTCTCGAACTACTAACTCCTTGGTGAGCGGCGGCATACCGCAGAGGATATCTGAGTCCGCCGCGCCCTGTCGTAAGTCCTTCTAATCGAAGTCTCACTTCTTTGAAGGTCTGCAGACAGCATGCGCGTACAAAACTTGAGGTTTAATCTTCATTAGCCCATCTAGCCGTCGTCATTCGCAGCTAACGTCCGGATGCTCACAATCGATTGGCTTGGTGATTACTTGAACGCCAACTGAACTCATGGTGATTACTAGCTAGCTTCAAGAATAACCTGACGGATGGATAACCAATCCTGAATAGTATAAATACCGCCATATCATTTTACAAGAAAACTAAACAAGTATGAGCATGTGAAACCAACCAAAACTCAAGTCACATCAGTACAATTCGTCCTGTAATTCATATAATTTTGCTTGGATTAAATATTACAATTGTTTAGAGAGAGAGAGAGCACGCGCCTTTTAAGCTGTACTAGAAATTCCCTAAAAAAGGTTGTACTACAAATTTGTCTAAAAAAAGTTGTACTACAAATAAGAGAATAGTCCCACATTGCTATCTCATACCAATTCCCATCAATTTATATATGCTGGCAAGTTCCTTGGAATGTCAACAAGTGGCTTGACGAATAAACAAACACATGATCGGAATAGAATTTATCTTTCAAACACTAATTCAAAATATAACATGTTATATATGAAAAAATCATGAGAAAAATGTGTATAAATTTTAAATATACATACATACCTGAAAAATCCTTTCGTCGGCATAATTTTTTACGCTGCATTCTTCCGAGTCAGGCACAAACGATCATACGGTTTTTTCGCTCACCTCCCCCCGGTATTCTATCCGAATCTGTTGAACGTGGACAAATGACTCTAGATATATACATCCTTTTCCTGTTTAATCTTTCTTTTTCTGATAGATTAAAATACTCTTCAAAATATTTATCTGTCAAACAGTAACTCAAAGTCATTTTTCATTTAAACAGAAACCCCCCTGACTTTTTGATTAATCAATTCGCAGATTATGTAAAACAAAATTATCCATATCTTTTAAACCATAACTCCGATTTTAACTTGTTATATATGAAATTTGATTAGAAAATGTGTAGAATCTAATATGATGTTATTTTTAGCTATTTATAAAATATTATTTTTGATGCAAACTTAATCTGTAGTGCACAGTCTGTTATTCTTTCGTACCGGTGTCAATCCGAGCTGCAAATAAACACCCATTAAAACCAAATTGACATAAAAGAAAACATCGATAATGAAGCATGCACACCTCTTAAAAACCTACATCGATAATGAAGCATGCACACCTCTTAAAAACCTCGCGGAAAAAATATTTCTCATATTACTCCGGCGAGTCTTGAAAAAATGACCTTGTATGAGAGAGAGAGAGAGGCCTTAGCACTGACCACATTCACTGAGGCCACCGTCGGCAATACAAATGTGATGCCATGTGAAAATAAATGTTGTGAACTTATTAGGGTCTTGAGTCATGGTTATTGGGTTAGGCGTGTGTTATTTTCTCTCCAAGTAACATTGACTCTTTTATATATATATATATATATATATATATATATATATATATATATATATATATATATATATATATATATATATATATATAAATATGCCCGTGCGTTGCAACGGGAGGCAAAAACATCGTATGCCACAAACTAATATGCATGGATCAAGACGTCCTCTCGTGGGTCCATGTCTATAAAACCCATCATATGCGTGTAGCTAATTATCCTTCTTTCCGCCATCGTCAATGATGGTCGCGGTGGTCACTGAATATGTTCATCCTCAAGGCGATGAGCACGTCCATCGCCCGACACCCTTGTGACTGAATTGTGCTAGCACAAGAGAATGTTTAAAATTTCAAATAATCTTGTCAACTTGTATGGACCGTGCTAGTAATGAAAATCCTATATGTAGGACAGCCAAGTTTCTCCACTACTAATAATCTCCACTACTAATAAAAGAGCAAACATTATCTTTGCTAAACGCACCCCACAAAACATACACGGACCCAATACTACCACATGATTATCCCCACTAATCTAAATCCAACGGCTAGCCTTCACCTGATATGTTTTCTGGTGTGCACTTACTAATTTATGTTGACTGACCATACTCCACCGCGGAGGAAAACTTCCATGCGAAAGCAAACACAATCCCTACAATCACGTAGGTCTTCCAAACAAATTCAAACACGTATCCCCCATTACCACAAATAATAATAGACCTTCCAAATCCAAAAACAAGAAACATATCCCACGGATATCCCCTCGCCGCTCAGAAACATCATCGCCTTCGCCTTCCTGGACGGCGACCTCGCCGCACGAAAACACCGCCGCCGCCTTCCCTGGCCGCCCTCCACTGGCCATTACATGCGCGGCTGCTCCCGCCTCACCTTCTTCGCCGCAAACAGGTCGTAGGTTCCTTGCATCACCTGTGCCATCCTCTGAAAATATCAGGCTAGATTTTAATATTAGACATTTCTTCTTGTTCTTGCAAATTATCTTCTAACTTCCTTGTGCTTTAAGAAAATGAAATCTACAGATTTATGACAACATAACTTGAATCTAATTCTGACTAATATATGCTTCCAGTCAACCCTCTTGACAGTTTTTTTACTGGAGTATTCAGTCTACGAAGTCGATGTTATGACTTCTCCAAATCACTCGGGGGCACGCGCCCCATTTCAGGATATAAGCAACATCCATTCCTCAGGTAACTATCAGCCAACTGAGCGCTTCTTTTTTTTGGGTTGATGAACACTTCTATAACGAATGTGCTAATTTCCATTGTATATTTAAACAGACCCTAAAGAAATTAAGAGGCAGAGGGACAGAGAATATTATGCACGAAACAGAGAGGACATTCTGAAAAGACGTCGTGAGGCACGTTTAAAGAAGCAGACTGATAAACCTCTGCCGAATGATGAGCAAAATGTGCCACACACACCCCTAGCCATGTCCCATGGTAAGTATGGCCATATACTGCATGCTTATGTATTATTCACGTAACTTATGATACTCTAAATCATACATGTAGACCCTACGGAGCTGAAGAGGCGACTGGATAGGGAACGGTATTCACAAAATAGAGACGAAATATTAAAGAGACAACGTCAGGCCTACAGAAACAAAAAAATGGCTGACGCTTCCGCTGATATCAGTGTCCATGAAAATGAAACACAAACACCGATGTCCATACCCATTGGTAATGACGATCAACCAACTACATACAACCCTATTTGTTGATACTAACTAGCTTTCTCATCTATGTAGACCCTAAAGACATACGGAGGCAAAGGGACAGGGAGCGGTATGCACAAAATAGGGATGAAATATTAAAACGACAACGCCTATCACGTGAGCTGAGAAAGGCTACTACGACCCTACTCACCAACGATAGCACCGTGTTACACACACCAGCTACAGGACAATCCGGTGTCACCCAGCTACAACAAATATCGTCTGCAGGTTCTGTGCTACCATAACATATTGATTGCATGGTGTTATCTTATCGAATATAACAAAAAAGTTTTACTGATGTTATCTACAATTTTCTTGCAGTATTATCAAATATACCAAATTCAGATCTATCACCTGAACATGCCCCCTACGACAAGGAGAATACTTTAACATACGACGAGGAGTCCGATTGGTTGCACAGGAACGATGCATATCAGATACAACAAATTGGTGGACGCATTAGAGCTGTTGCTATGCCTCTTGGTCATAACATGCAATCAATCTCCACCGTCGTAAGAGATATTGCACAAGGTATGCTTTAATGCCTTTGGTTTGTACTCTTCTAAACAATAATCAGCTTCTGAATGACAGTTATTGTCAATTGAACACAATGCAGGGCCTCTCACACAACATTCAGGGGTTCAGGCACCCGAACTTAGCAGAATATGTAACCCAGATTTTTCAATTCAAGGTGCGGTTTAGTTCGTCCATTTAGTTATGGTGGAAGTGTGTCCACAGTGTTAATTTGATCGCAATTCCTGGTTCTATTTCGTTTATTCAGGTGTACATCCTTTTAATGGCTCCAGTCAACCAATGAAGACGCCAACTAATGATAAGAGACGCCCTACGGAACCGTCTTCGGATGATACTCAAAGCACTCAAGATCTACAAAGTAAGTTTGATGACCCTAGACTACTATAGTACCTGATTTTGTATGCTCTACTTATCTTGTGGTTTTCCGTAGTGGGCAACGACCAGATAGAAGATCCATATGGAATATTTGAGCCCGTTGTTCAACAACCCAATTTTGAAGGTACATTATATATTTTGTGTTCACATATCAGGTTCTTCGTCGACAATTTTGTGGCATTTATGTTTGACCAATATATTGCCTACTAGACTGTTTGGCGCCATTGCAAAATGGAGAAGCTGTATACCATGAGCCCGATGAGGAAGCTAGAATATTTATGGCCGAAGGTATCCATTGTCTATTTCGAATTTACCATGAGCCTCATAGGTCTTCATTCAATATTTAATACATATTGTTCTTCAATGCTAGGTCTTGCTTATGAATCGTACCAACTTGGGCGCCCACGAGCCGCACGCAAAGATCAAATACCGATGAATTCATTTACGAAACCTACCTACAAAGCACCATGTCCTAAGAAAGGTTCCCATCGCCGCCATTTGTGGGGCATTGCGGTTTCTATTTGAGGGCCCACATTTTGTTGCGAGAAAAGGAAAAGTCGATATTGTTACTCAGGACGTTCGGAAGAGCTGAAACGGTTGTTTACAAGTCAAGATGATGAGGATGCTAAATATTTGAGAGAGCATATCGGTACTTCAACTCGCACTTCTCATTCACAACTCTAGGAGTCACTCTTGATCGCCGAGTAAGCACAAAAGGCGAGAACTGGAGTATATACATTTCGTGCATGTGGTGGCTTATACCACGCTCTTGATGGTCCGGTGCGGTGATAATGGACCTAGGCATTTGCAGCTTTATATTTATGATCTGATCAAGACTTGGTTCATAGGGCTATGAGGTCTCCGGATCTTAATATAGACCTCATACGAAAGATTCTGCGAATACTTGGCGTAACCCTTATGCACAAGTTTTAAAGAGCCTTGGGTGCATTCCAAATCTAGATGAGTATAGGATCTCACTAAACACGGATATGAACTTGGATCAACGAAGGTACAATGCCCCAACGACTTCTCGGTGGCGCGATATGGGTTGAAGGGCGACCCAAATAATTGCTTTGATGAAGTGTTGTCGTACATGGAAAAAAAGGAGACCGCCCCTATATATTAGAGCATACTATGGGTGCTACGACCCATTGTCATATCCACTATTCTTCCCACGTGGGGAGATGGTTGGAATCGTAGGATGCCATATGTTGGCCCCTCGATGACACCACACAATGTTCGTCGGTTAACCTCGCACCCCAAGTAAACCAAACCTCGATTTATATACGGTATGAGGTTCATTATTCATTTATATACTTGCTATTATGAATGAACACTTATGTTCTCATTTTTCTATTATATGAAAACTTGATTACGAAAGTGAACAAGTTGGAAATTTTGAACCACATGAAGACCATGCCACGGATTTACCTCCGGTATCGGACATCATTGCTTATTCTTCAATTCTTATGTGGTCAAGTATTATGGGTGCAAACAACATATTGAATTTGAAATGTTGTGAATCTTGTAGATGACACGACCCAATATTCAACGCATAATGTCTGCACCACGAGTAAACCAAACCTCGATTTATCTACGGTATGATGTGCACTATTAATTTATATACTTTCTATTTACGAGTGAAGACTTATGTTCTCATTTTTCTATCACATGAAAACTTCATTACAGAAAGTGAACAAGTTGGGAATTTTGAACCACATGAAGACCATGCCACGGATTTACCTGCGGGTATCGGTCATCATTGCTTAATCTTCAATTCTTATATAGTCAACTATTATGCCTGCAAACAACATATTGAATTTGAAATGTTGTGAATCTTGTAGATGACAATGAATATAACCCGGATGAGGATTTTGGTGACAATGAGGTGAATGCAACAAAATCCGGAAATTTGTTAGTCGAGGGAGTACTCTTGCTTCAAACTGCAGTCGGAAGAAGCTTTTTAACATCATCTTGTTCGGCGCGCTTTTCCAACAAAGGGCTGTTGACATGTATATCAAGATGGAGACTATGAGGCTTGACCGGTACTCAAAGCCGGAAAATCGAAGGTTATCTGTGACCTCTACCAGTAACGATGCTTGTGTATATTCTAATAGATCATAATACAACGACTTTATGGACATTCCATGCTTTTCTATAACCTTGTATACTATTATAGGGTCTTGTTGACACTGTCGTTGTCGGCGAAGTCACGCGGTGATCGAATTGGCAAGAGAATCGTGCTCCCACGTACATTTCGGTGGTGACCGTGACATGCAACGGAGGTTTCTAGATGCGATGGCAATAGTCCAAATGGGGTAAACCGGATTATTTTATCACAATGACTTGCAATCCTTATTGGGAGGAGATAATCGAGAAATTGTTGCTGGACAATCGCCACAAGACCGTCCGGACACTGTGGCAAGAGTATACAAAGCTAAACAACGAGATATGATGGACTTACTGACTAAGGGTAAGCATTTCGGAGAAGTTGCGGCTTATGTACATGTCACGGAGTTTCAGAAACGAGGTCTCCCGCATGAGCATATACTTCTAATCATGAAAGCAAAAAGCAAGTTAGCGACCCCGGATGACTATGATCGGGTGATATCTGCAGAGATACCTGACAAAGAAAAATACCCCATTCTACATGATCGGTCATCAAACACATGATGCATGGACCTGTGGTGAGTTGAAAAAAGTTGTCCTTGCATGATTGATGGGCGATGCGATTTCATTACCCGCGAGATTTTTGCAATGCCACACAACAAGGGAAAGACTCATATCCCATCTATAGGAGGAGGGACGATGGGCGTGGAGTTAGGATCAGAGGAGCAAATTTGGACAATAGATGGGTGGTCCTTACAACCCTTTTACGCTTATGCGATACAAGCGCCACATTAATGTCGAAGCATGCTCGAGCATCAAGGCGATCAAGTACTTGTTCAAGTACATCTACAAAGGGCATGATCGGACATCCTTTGCATTCGAAAGGTGATATCATCAATGATGGTGGAATCATCAATGAAATCCGACAATATAGGGATGCACGCTATGTATCTCCTCCGAGGCTATTTACAGATTTTTGGTTTTAAAATGTTTGGTGTCACCATCTGTGCTGCGACTCGGCTTCATTTGCCAAACATGCATACAATTGCATTTAAATCTTGTGAAAATCGGAAGATGTTCTTGCTCGACCATCTTCTTCCAAGTCCATGCTTACCGAGTACTTTGAGATGAACCAAGGTTTCCTGAGGCACGAAAATGGTTGTCTGAGAGAGTTTCGAACATTATAGATGGATAGCCGGAAACAAGGAGTGGCGAAATAGAAGAAATAAGAGATCACAAATTGGAAGGCTTGTGTATGCACACCTGTTGAAGGAGAGAGGTACTACTTGCGTGTCCTACTAAGTCATGTCCGAGGTGCCACTTCATTTGATGATTTAAAAAGCAAGAAATGGCAAGGCATGCGGTTCCTTCAGGAGGCATGTGAGCACTTAGGCCTCATTGAGCACGACAGACTCTTGATGATTGCATGACGGAGGCGCCACATTTGAGATGCCTTGTGCCCTAAGGCGGTTGTTTGCGACTATCTTGGTATTTTGCGAGGCAATGAAATCCGACAAATGTGGGACAAGCATCTAGCATCAATGTCCGAGGATTACCGTCGTAACCAATCCAATGAGGCAACACTTGAATGCAGATGGTGCTTAGAGATATCGAGGATATGTTGCAATCCATGGGAAAGGATATTACAAGCTATGGACTTCGGATCTGGTTGAGACCGATGGTTCTTATGATGGTGAGCACGAGAGGTAACAGAGAGAGGCAAGTCACCGTGGACAAAGAACATCTAGATCTATTTAGCGGTTTGAGCGGTGAGCAATGGCTGGTTTCAATGACATAATGGATCATGTGATGAACCAAAAAGTCGTGTTCTTTGTTGATGGTCCAGAGGCACTGGGAAGGCGATACTTATACAAGGCATTGCTTGCAAAGGTGCGTTCCATGGGCCAAATAGCAATTGCAATCGCTACATCGGTATAGCGAAGATCGATAATGCACGGAGGACGATTTGCACACTCTAGGTTCAAAATTCGATAAAGCTCATCGACAACAAAGATGTGTAGTTTCACAAAGCAAAGCGATGCAATGAGTTGCTTAAACAGGCGTCCTTAATAATTTGGGACGAAGTCGCTATGACAAAACGTCAAGCTGTTGAGACGCTTGATAGATCGTTGCAGGATATAATGGAATGTCCATTGCCGTTTGGGGGAAAGATTGTCGTCTTTGGTGGGGATTTCAGGCAGGTCCTTCCCGTTGTGGCACGTGGGACAAGAGCACAGATCACAGATGCTACACTTCTGAGATCATATCTGTGGGAGAAGACCCGCAAGATACGTCTCACGCACAATATGCGTGCACAGGCTGATCCTTGGTTCTCCAAATACCTCCTAAGGATCGGCAATGGAACAGAAGAGACAATTGGCGACGACTATGTGCGTCTCCCTGACGACATTGTGATCGGCTATACTGAGGATGAAAAAGCTATTAACACGCTCATTGAAGATGTCTTCCCATCGCTGCATGCCAATGCTAGATCGAGAGAGTACATGAGCGCACGTGCAATTCTTTCGACCAAGAATGATCATGTGGATGACCTGAATGATAAGATGATCTCCAGGTTTCCAGGCGAAGAAAAGTTATACCATAGCTTCGACTCAATCGAGGATGACTTGCGAATAATTACACAATTGATTTTTGAACTCGATCACACCAAATGGCTTGCCACCGCATGTTTTGAGATTAAAGGTCAATGCCTACCATTACGCTTGAACCTCGACCCTCATAATGGCCTATGCAATGGAACACGACTTATGATCGAGCCTTCCAGATAATGCAATCGACGGAGATTGTTGGAGGTCGACATCTTTGGAAAGAGGGTGTTCATACCTAGGATCCCTATGTCGCCTCGGAGGACATCTCACTTCCTTCAAACTTAAGAGAAAACAGTTCCCCATCCGCCTAAGTTTTGCAATGACAATTAATAAGGCATGTGGTCGACCATCCCAAACGTTGGTATTTACCTCCCTGAACCTGTATTCTCACATGGTCAGCTATATGTTGCATTGTCAAGGGGAGTGTCAAGAGAGACGACACGGATTTTGGCCAAGCCAAACAAGGAGGTTGATAAATCCGGGAAAAGCACCAAGAACATTGTCTACAGAGATGTTTTAGAGAGATGAGGCAGGTGTGTCATTCCATTACTTCTTTGCAGCTACTATGTTCTTGCATCTATAACTATTTTTGGAACTAACATTATTTGTTTTTCATTTGCAGGTTTAGCCTACCATGATACAGTTACATGTATATTGTATGGATACATGCACATGATATTTTATTGTACCACACAACACACTTTTGGAAGGCAAATTTAGTTTCAGGGGCGAATTGTGGTGCCGCTGAGTAGCAACAAACTGCAAGTCCAGAAACATTACAGTGCTTGGGGGCGCTTCTAATTTTGGTTACAACAGCGAGGCCCAGATTGAGTGCCTGATGGAAGGCTTACTCTTGTGAGATATCCATTTTGTATTAACAGAATTACTACATGCATTTTGCAATTACTTCCATTGTGTATGCCTCATTTTGTAATATACAATGGTACAATTTCTCAGTGCAGAAAAGCGAGTAAACATATGTATGTTCCACAAGATCTCTTTATGCTGTTTTGAATGCAGAACATTACTGCATTTAAATATGTCAAAGGCTGTGAAACTCATTGTGGAAATCTACCAAAGGTAATTTGTCCCAGGCACCCATTTGTAGGGAATACTTTTATTTAGAATTGGGAAGAAGCTACATTCCAGGCACCCATTTGTCCCAGGCATGAAGTTGTGGACACCAACCAAACTGGCCCTTTATACACGCATGAATTTGATGTGGTATGATTGAGACGTGAACCTTGACCACAAATTCTAATGTTAAAATGTTATAAATTGTTTTTTCAGTCTTCTACATACTAATATCATTTACATAAGTTTAGTCTCAAATACCCAATAGTCATGTAGATACAGATATATAAGTTTAAAAGTTTGAGTACGCACACACCCAACTGATAATATCTCTTGACCGGAGCGAGAAGCACGTGCAGGTAGCAATTAGTATGTAATAATTAGTGCTAAGGAGTGACATCATGCTGAAACAAAACCTGAAAGCTAACCTTTTTCAGGTCACCAAGTGCAAATGCTTTATTTTTGCCTTGAAGAAATCTACAACTGCTTCAACTCCAATAGTCTGACCTTCCCAAGCTACATCCTGCAAACAAACAACATTCGTAAGAATGGCTTGGCAGAAGTTAGCAACAGGTCATCATTACCTCCTGATGATTATTTGGCATGAACATACATAACCCAGTTTCCTTTCTTGCATGTATGACTAGAACTGAAGTGTGAGAAGAAAAACATAGGAATTGCCCACTCCAAATAACAGACACACATAAGCTATCCCGCACGCTCAAACTGATCGACATCTATTTGTCCTTCTAAACAACCAGAAAGAATGAATCTTCATGTGAAAGACAAATAACATAAAAATAATAATGAATTGGTTATACTAACTGGAGAGACTAAACAGAACCACAAAGTGCCAAAAGAGTTCACATATATTCAGGACAAGCTTACTCCAAGATTAGACAGTAGGAAAACAGGATCACCCCAAATTATATTTTTTCTCTCCAATTCGAAAATGACTCTCATGCTCAAACCTAGACTACCGAGCTACATAAGTATTGTACTGGAATGGATAGCAATTAGGATTTAACAAGCAGATACAACCATTTTCAATCTAAAGAAACTTTTAAGTGTGTGGTCTCTCATTACAGGATGCATTGTACACTCAAAATTCTAAACTGCACCTAATAAAAAATCATCATTTAATTTAATATATCATATAACAGATGACCGCCTGTTATTTCTGCTCAGCATACTTATCAGAACGCAACTATCTAAGTCATCATTTCTTCGGCTCACAAATTCGCAAGATCATCAGAACAGTAAATGTGTTACTGAAACACACACACACAATAAAACTGACATGAGACACCAAGATAAACTTGATCTCCAGATGCAGAAACTCTACCGTGAAGTAATATCATTCTGTCATACAATCCCTTTCTTGCAAGTCATGCCCCAAGTTACCATTTCTTACAGTAGCCTCTTAAGAGAAAGGATCCTGACTTTCTATCAATAAAAGCACCACTGTGTGTGTTCACCATCCAGCAGTGATATACCGTTTGTTAAACTCGAGTTCACAGTTGCGAATGCCTAAATCCAGAAGTACCTGGAGCAACCGACCACGTAGGCGAGCTGGGAGCGCCTTCTCGGAGCAGGTGTGGGAGCGAAGCACGAGGTCGACTATCACGGTGGGCACGTAGGCGAACTGGAACTCGGCCCGCTCCGAGATGCCCGCTGCCGCATCGTTTCCAGGATGCTCCTCTAGCTCGCATCTTGATCTGCGCTGGAAGATGTGGACGGCGGCGACAGAGTCGATCTAGGGAAGAACGGCGGGGTTAGCGGAAGCCGGCAAGGTGAGGTCGTGGTGGGGAGAGAAGGCGGCGGGCCGAGGCCATGGTGGGGAGAGGAGGCGGCGGCCGACGGGGCGAGGCCGTGGTGGGTAGATGAGGCAGTGGGGAGAGCAGGCGGGGCCACCATGGAATGGGGAGCGGTGGGGGAGAGAGTGAAGGTATGAGGAGAACAGGAAGGGAGTGTCTGGCGTGTCTTCCTTTTTTTTCTTGATCGATGGCCCACTCATTTTGGTCAAGTATTTTAGTACTATAGGTTATCACAAAAAAAAGTATTAAGTATGGGGTTCCTTTGTCAAAAAAAAGTATAGCGGTTCCTCTCGAAAAAATATATGCTTTGTCCCATTCAATTTTTTACTTATGGATAGCCTTTTTGTCATGTGATTTATATTAGGGTCGGATGTTCTCCAATTCTTTTTTCTTATCGGGTGTGTCCGTATGGTTGTCTGGTTGTGATCTTTTTCACGGAATAAGGGTTTAACAAAATATTCAGTCATGATATTTGTAAAAAATGATTGTTCTTATTGAATATATTTAAATTCTGTAATCATGCAAGTCATCTTGTGGTCTGTGGATGTTATATTTTATGGAGTAGTATTTTGTCTGACACTCAAATATGTATTTTTCGTTCTGTATCACTATGCTTATTCTGTGTTGTACTATTATTTCAAAACTAACTATAATTATCGGTTAATAGGCTCATATGACATATTTTAGAAAAAACTACTCCCTCCGTCCCAATATTAGTGACTCAACTTTGTACTAATTTTAGTACAAACTTGAGTCACATATTTTTGGACGGATGGAGTATTATTTTAGTGGACTCATAATTGAATGGTGATAATATAAGAAATCGAGACTTTGGAAGATGGCGAAAATTACACATACGTCATGATTGCATGATTCTGGATAGATCCCCCCTAAAAACCTCAAAACACCACATGTATCATCTAAAGTTTAGCTCATCACGCAGCATTTCTCCTTTGACCGTCATCAATTCAACAAACCGCGACTTGATAGATGAACTTTGCTTGTGCATCAGCATGCTCGATGATGTCCCTTTACTGGAGTAAGCCATATTTTTTAAATGGCTTGGTAAAAAAACTCGCTAAAGGAGAAATAAAACTCAAATTAAATGTTCTTATAGACTAGGATACGTGCGTTGCACGTGCATGTTTACTAGTTTGTGGAGAAACACTAAAATCTGTGATAAGTACAGTAATGCTTAATTATTTTTGATAATTCTAAAATCTACTTCATCACTTCTCATTTGTTGGCTCAATGCCATAAATCCCAGGCTCCTAACAATTAAGGTAGGAGTGAATTTAGGGAACCCAGTGATTGGAAAAATAGGTATCGAATTTCAAATGCGAAATATTTCCCATTCTCTCATCAATTCCTTTCCTATTTTTGATGGCCCCTCCCTCGCACGCCCATTAATAACTTCTCATAATTTCAGATTTGAACCAGTCTCTCCCAAATGTTATTAGTTACCAGATTAATTCTAATATCTCGTTAGTGATTTTTTTGCTTCTTTAATTAATTCCTAGATGTATGTCTGCAGGATGCATGCATGTTCCGCTTAGTAGCCCACCATGAACTTTCATGTCCCTCCTGAGGGTTTTTTCTCCTGAGGTTTTTTTTAGGGTTTTTTTTCTTTCTTTAATCTTAGCTGTTCGGTGTGACCCAGCCCGCTTTGGGCACCAGACGTCTCGCGCGCCGCGACGCGTGTCGTCCGGCACTCGCACTCGCACCGCTTCAATCTTATCTTCTCGCACAATCCTTTCTCTTCTCGTCCTCTCATCTCTTTCCCACAACCCTCTTTCTTCTCACACCACTGCCCGCTCAGATCCACGGGACCTGTGTCCCCGGCCCGCCGGCGTCGCCGCGACCGGCGCCCCTCCGCACTCCTCCCTTCCTCCCATCCTCTAGTCTCCTTCTCCCTCTCCAATTTCTCTCACACGATTTCTCCAATCCAGGGAGCCCGCCATGGAGGACGCCACCTTTCCGCCTCGTTCCGTCCACCGCCGCCGCTGGTGGCCGCCAGGGAGGACACCATGGAGATCGTCGCGTCTCTGTCTCGATCCGTCCGTCGCCGCCGCTGGTGGCCGCCAGGGAGGACACCATGGAGATCGCCGCCTCTCCGTCTCGATCCATCCACCGCCGCTAGTGGCCTCCAGGGACCCGCCATGGAGGTCGCCGCCTCTCCCGTTCCTCCGCCGCTAGTGTCCTGGGTCCAAGAGCGGCAGAAGCCTCCGCCGCACACGCCCCGGCGAGCGTCGTCCATCCTCCCACGAGGCACGACGATCGGACAACCACCGCCACTGCCCCGCCTCGTCGCGTCGTCTCCGCCACACACGCCCCGGCGAACGTCCTCCATCCTCCCTGCAAGCGCCCTCCATCCTCCTGCGCGAGGCACGGCGGCCGCCGACGCACGGCGGAATGGGCGAAGCCGCGGGCGCAGGACAGAGTGGATAAGACGAAATGGAGGATAGCGGAGAGAATTCAAATGACTGTAGGGTCTCTTTTGTAAAAGTGAAACGTTTTCGGAGTGCCACTAAAGCAGGGACCGCGGGTTGATTTCATGTAAACAGAGGGACTTTTTTGAAAAACTGCCACGATGACGGACGACAGAAACCCAATTCTCTTTATTATTATTATTATTATTATTATATTATTATTATTATTATTATTATTATTATTATTAGGTAAAGACTAGCAAAAGAGCCCGTGCGTTGCAACGGGAGAAAAAGATACCACGTATCCGTAACCCAAATACATGAGTCAAGAAACCAATAGGTCCATGTTTTTTATTTCAACATGACATCCCATCTTGTTGTCATGTCCGTCATCGCATTCTCGCATATGATGATCATAGTGCTTACAGAACCACAACATGCTTTAATGTGGTCAATCATAAGCCGTCTCTCTTGTGACATAAGAGAGAGACGCCTTAGGATTAACCATATTCAAACATGTTTTTTGTTGTTTTGTGTGAACACCGAGGCCATCGCCGGCGAGGGTGAGAAGGAGGATAAGCGGCAACATAAATATGATGCCTCGCAAATGTAAAGGAGATGGACCTTTGAGTGATGGTTGTTAGGTTAAGAGTGTGTGTTATGTTTTTTCTTTCATTGCAACACACGGGCTCTTTTGCTAGTTTAATATAATATAAATAAGTAGGTATAGATTTGGCGTGAAAAAAAAAGAGAAGAAGAATCGGGATTCCTGCCTGCAAAAAAGAAAATAAAAATCATTCCTGGAGTTGGCCATATTTACGATCAGATGCCACTGCGAAGTGGCCTTACCTGTTCGATGGACAAGCTCGAAATAATCCCGATCCCCATTATCCTCTGTCCTCGGCCACTCGTCGCTCGTCAACCCTAGCCGCCAGCGACGAGGCCGTCCCGACGCCGCCATCTCTCGTCGCCGGTGAACTTCGTCCGGCGACCCCGTCGCAACCCCGACTACCGTCTGGTCCTCGAGCCGCCTTTCCCCGACACCGCGAGCCCGTCCTTCTCCCCCGCCGCCCCAACCTGCCAGCAGCCGACCCCTGCCGCCGGCGACGCTGCTCTTCTTCCCCGCCGTCGCCACTTCAGAAGCTCAAGGTGAGCTCGTCCAGATGTGCAACTACATCCCTCTCCATTCATTTTTCATGTCCTCTCTCACACTGTTTGTAGATTAATCCTCTCTCACTGACCCTCGCCTTCGTCCCGAAAACCCTTGTTCCCCTTTCCTTCTTCTCCAGCGGCGGCGGCAAAGGCGGAGGCGGAGGATCCAAGATGATCATCCCGGTTCGCTGCTTCACCTGCGGCAAGGTAAACCCCATCACCCCCACCGCCACACGCTGCGGCTTAGGGCACATTGCCTCTTAGGGTGTATCCACTCTTCTTCTAGGTTTATGTGGTGGTACACTAAGATTTTTCTCATCGATCCTCTCAAATAACCAGCCGATGTTTGTACCCAAGATTTAATGCTAGGGTGTAGTTGTTGTGTGACACATCAATTTTTCTAGGGTTAAGGTTACTGAAAAGTATTCCATTTAAACTTCTGTGAATAACTCTGCATATGTTTTTTCTTATCTACATATTCATATAATGCATTGGGAGCACTCCCGAAGAAAGAGATCAACTCACAAGATCAGTTTTTATGCTTGGACAGGTGATCGGGAACAAGTGGGACCACTACCTCGATCTTCTCCAGGCCGATTACACTGAGGGGTAAACATTTATGCATCCTGCTTCCTGTGCTCCGTTTTGATTGTGCATATTGTGCTGGCTCTGCCTTTGATCCTGATTTGGTGGATGAGGCCTTGAGGGAGCCTGCATTTGCAATGTCGGCATCTTTTCATTTTTAGCTAGAAGGGAACATGTTTCACTTCTATGTGAGGAAGTCATGCACACAAGTGTGATAGACTAGTATGCTGTATATCTTGTAATGTAGATGGTGTACCACTGAACACCATAGCATACCTGATCCATAATGAATGAACACTGAAAACCAGTGGCTGTGTCATGCATCTTTTGATGCATTTGGGGGCCCTTACTAGTGTGGTGCTTCCCTGTTTTAGATATTTCATAAGCCTTCTACTTGCCCTTTCACTGAACTTTCACTTCGACTGGGATGTATGGAGCAATTAGAATTATGCCAGTGTTAAACCAAATGGCTAAGTCTGCATGATAGTTGCTATGTTTGCATCCTATTACGTGTTTTTCCCTTTGTTAAAATTTTATCATATTTTCCTAATGTCGAACGTAACTAAGTACTTAAAGAGTATGGTAGTATACTAATCTTTGTAGTCTTTGCAAAACAATATTTCACCTTTTTAGCCATGTGTACTCTCCATACTCTGCATGCTGTGTTGTAATGTTATGTTGGAATAATATTGTGTATCTTAAATGGACACTAGAAAGGCAAAAAAAACAGAAGCTCATGATGAACTGTAATTTTTATTGCATGCGATTGTATTCAACGATTATGAGTCGAACGACTAGTCTAGACTAGTCGCTCGACTAGTCTATGAGTCGCAAAGTGGCTGTCGACTTGGTTTCTCGTGTAGACTACAAATATGAGTCGAGCCAGTCATCGACTAGTCGACGACTAGTCTGGACTAGTCGACATGTTCGAGTCGAACGACTCAAAAAACTGGGGGAGTATAAATACGATGGCTCATCCCGCGTGAGACGAGACCTAATCCTTTCTTTTCTCTCCTCCTCTTTCTTCTTGGCTTGCTGCTGGTGTTGCTCTGCCTCGTTGCTGGAGGACTGCTTGTGCTGCTCTGCTTGCTGTTGGTGCTGCTCTGCTTGCTGCTGCTTGCTGGTGCTGCTCTGCTTGCTGTTGGTGCTGCTCTGCTTGCTGCTGCTTGCTGGTGCTGCCCTGCTTGCTGCTGGTTGCTGGTGCTGCTAGACTGAGTGTGTTTCAATTTCCAGGTCCTGAGGTCTGAGCTACAATGTCTACAACACCGGTGATTGTATTGTATACTGTACTTGTATACTTATATAGTGTAATACTACATACTACTACTACGTATTGTTAGTTATGTACTGTTAGTTCAGTGCTACAGTACCATGTCGACTAGT
The DNA here is from genome assembly GCA_021437245.1 of Aegilops speltoides. Lineage (NCBI taxonomy): Eukaryota > Viridiplantae > Streptophyta > Magnoliopsida > Poales > Poaceae > Aegilops > Aegilops speltoides. The sequence continues at coordinate 420,651,688 of CM038143.1, read as the reverse complement.
CTCGCACTAGTCTAGACTAGTCTATGAGTCTTAACCTTGGAACGACTCGTCGACTCTTCGACTCGTAAATGTTGATTGTATTATATTTTCTTATTATCGGACGCAGCGAGGTACATAAGACTATAGTAAAAAAATGTCATCAGATTAGCCATATGTACTCCCCACCCCTACTCTGCATACCGATGTTATTGTGTAACAGTATGGTGTTTCTTGTTAATGAACACTATAATGACAAGACAAATGTTCATGGCGTAAAATTGGAAATTATATTGCATACATGTTGGAGTTACCAACATATTGGAGTCTACCGTTGAGTGTGGCTGAGGTGCTTGGTTTCTGAAATGTTGGAATCGTTGCTCAATGGTGTTTTTGTTCCCTGTGCTTAAGACTAGAAAATCACTACTTATTTGTCAATACAGTTCATGAAAACTAGAAGAGCATCTTTACCCTACCTATTTTTTTTACTTTTCTAGAGATTAGAATTATTAGAAGGGACATCTGTTATGGTTTATTAGATAATTTTATTGTTAATATTGTGTATAATGTTTACAACTATTATATTGAAATCTGATTTTATCCATCTTTCTGCTGTCGTATGTTGTTAGGGATGCTCTGGATGCCTTGGGCTTGGTTCGCTACTGCTGCCGCCGTATGCTCATGACCCATGTTGACCTCATCGAGAAGTTGCTCAACTACAACAGTAAGTTGATGCTGTTATGTAACTTTGTAAGCTATATTCTGCTGCTTTCTTTGTTATTTCTTTTGGAACTGACAGTAGTTCATTTTCAGCCCTGGAGAAGACGGAGACAAGTTGAGTTAATTGAACCCACTCTGCCTCGAAACCCTTGTTCCTTTGTACTTTTCAAGATGGTGGTATGCTGTTTCTTATGTCAGTGCTTAGGAGGTGCAAAGTGTGAGGTCCTGAAATGAAGTTGGTTTGTTCATGAATCTCCAAGGACCGTTAGTGTGACCATCCGTTTCTACCATGTAATCATCAGGGCTATATTAAGCAACAAGTCTATGCATTATCCAGTTTCAAACTTATTAAGCTCCAAGTGTTGAACATGTTATTCCTGTGCTTTCTGTTGGATCTTGTTGGTTATGGGCACCCATGGGTATCTTACCATTGAATCGTTACTTGAGTGATATGCATTGAACTTCCACATTTACCTGCATGCTTGATATTTGTTTGTTTTCTATTCATCTGATGATATCGATTGTATTTAAAATCAAGATAGATAACAATTGTGGTTTCTCGTCAAACATTTGTTCGTTACTGTTAACTTGAATTGTCATCCATTCATCTACTGGTTGACCTAGGTGGTAATCATATTGCAATGGTGTCATTCCCATTGGTGCGGATATGGTCATTGGTAGTTTGTCGACCATGGATATGTTTGCTTTGGGTTTTTATTTTTATTTTTTTCATATGCAGCTTTGGTCTTACATGACTTTGCTATTTGTCAGCGTGTTTTTATGTGTGTGTTTTTGTGTTCGTTCTGTGCATCCTAACTATGCAGAGGCCGGGTGTGTGCTCATTATGTTTGTATTCTCTTAATACTCCATTTTGAGTTAATAAAATTCACCCTTTATCGAAAAAACTAGTAAGTTAAAAGTTGTAACCGTTTAACCCTTTCAGTAGTCATTTTTTTAAAATGTTCTAGTAGTCATTTTTGATCTTTCAGCATTTTTGATACTCCGTGTTTTGTTTAATTCTAGCTTCTTTGGCTTGTGTTCTGTTGCTTGCTGGATTTAACTTCCATGTAGGTTTAATTCACTTAGTTGCATTTTAGAGAACCTACAAATACTAAGACCTAAAAGTAAGTACTTGTACAGAGAGGATTTTTGGCTCTCGGGCTCCATGGGGCCCAAAAATTTCAAAAATTCAAAAGTTTACCTTTTAAGTTCCAAACAAAATCTGAAAATAAATACACAAGTTACTTAGAGATGTATACTACATGTGTAAAATTTCATTATGAAATACGTTTTGATGTAAGCTGTACAATAAAAACAAGTCCATGTCCTTGTATAGTGAATAGTACATGTGCTAGAAATACATGTTTTCTTTTGTAGCTCGCAAAAAAATGTATTTGGCCGTGAAACTTTACAGGCAAGTAATATACATTTGTAGGAATGTGTGTTTTTTCAGAATCTTTTAGACCTAAAATTAGTTTAAAAAAAGCAAGCTCCACGGAGCGCAGGAGGCAACACAATTTCTGTTACGCAAGTTAAAATTTGTAATCCTCCAACACCCTTCTAGTAGACATTTTTGATCTCTCACCAAGCATGCCCATAGTGAAATAGAAAAATCCTTGTGGTATCAAGCGTCATTTCTTATTCCCCAATTCCAGCCGTAGATTCATGCTCCACGTAGATTCATGATCAACTTTTGTTAGCCAAGTACCATCTCTATTTTAAAAGACATGGCTTTCTATAATGTGTTCAGACAAGCTTATCTATGTTTGACCACTAATTTATGATTGATTGTTTAGAATTTGTTGGTTAAAACTTATACCATCAAAAAAATCCATGAAAAAACAGTTTCATAATGCACATGATGCTATATAATTTATGCTTGCCTATTCATACAATGATTAATATATGATCAGGGTTGATCATCGAAAGTCATGTCGAATGTAAAACACCATCTGTTTTCGGACAAAAAGAGTGTCCGTATCATATATTTTTTGAATCATATGGGCCTCTTCAAGCCAAAAAATAATGTGGGCCTCTGTTTTGAATCACATGGGCCTCTTCAAGCCGGTAAAAACTATATGGGCCTCTTCATGCCACAGTTCGTTCCCTAGACAAACGAAAACGACATTCGGTTTCTCAAAAATAAATAAAACGAAAACGACACCGGATCTCTGTGCATTATTCTGGTGCGAGTCAATTACACCACTAGTGTCACAACTTGGCACGAAAAATCAGTTTAGTCTTTAAAACTCATGGCGTACGTTGAACTGGTCGCAATGGCTTGGCTTTGATGTGCATATACGGTGCAAATCACGTTTCTATACGAACAAAGTGCTGATTAGACACGCCGACGTGGCATGAGGCCCGCTGTCAGTGACTTGATGGCAAAGTTGACGTGTGGCTGTTTTATAAAATAAAAAACTCGACTTTTTTCTCACAAAAAATAATGCCACGGCCACAAGGGTCCACTTGTCAGCCTCCCACAAATAAATGTAAAAATTGTACGTGTGAGGACTCGAACAACTGACCCGTAGATAGCAGCACCGCAAGGCAAACTACCTGACCCTCAAGCATTTTACGTAACGATTGTGTGCTGCTGCTATATATTCTTTGACTGCACTTTCTTTTCAGAAATTTATAGAATATATGTAAATTATAATAGTGTGTTATAATAATATATATGTTTAAAATAAATTTCATTATAAAATAATCTCAGATGGATTTAGCATTTATCTGTATAATAAATTATGAATTACAAAGTTGTTCATGTAATAATTTGCATATTGAATAAGAACATATACTCAATAAATTCTTATATAAGTTTAAAATTATTCACAGTTTTAACAAAATATTAATATAATATACAAATGTATTCATGCTTTAAGTAAGTGTTTAAGTTCTTATATATTTTAGTGAATGCTTATATAAGTTTAAAAATGTTCACAATTTAAAAAAGATATTCATGTAGTGTATAAAAGTGTTTCTGCTTTAATAAAGCTTTTTAGTTCACTACATATTTTCCTAGATTCTTAAATATGTTTTAAAATATTCACAGTATTAACAAAATATTCATGTAGTATATAAAAGTGTTCATGCTTTAAAAAACATATATTCATATAATGTAAATATAGTTGGCTGGAGCAGCGACATCTTAGTCATCATGTGCGAGTGGCCACCACACCACCCTGTAGTATTACCCTTTTTAGGAATTTGTAAAATATATATTTATTTCAATAAATGTTAATATAAGTTTAGAATGTTCATGATTTTAATAAAAATAAATGTGTAGTATACAAAAGTGCTCATTGTTATTTTTAAATTTATTTTATTTCAACACACAGTTACAATTTACATGTATTCCTTTTTACAAAAATAACAGTGTAAAATGGGTCGCTGGGACTCCAGCCCACTTAAGTCAGAATGGTTGTATCGGTTTCATATCGGTTAATCAGAAGGAACGATGTTGGGCGTATTGGTTTGGCCTCTATATGTTTTCATCAGAAAAAAAATAGGATGTTTTTTTTTCAAATTAGCAGGCATGCGTCGTCCAATCGCTGACAGCAGGCCCCATGCCACGTTGGCACACCTAATCAGCATCGTGTTCGTATAGTAACGTGATTTGCACCGTATATGCACGTCAAAACCAAGTTTTGGCACCAGCTTAATGTATGCCGCAAGTTTTAGCACTAAACTGACTTTTGTTGCCAAGTTGTGGCACTAGTGGTGTAATTGACTCTTCTGGTGCCGGCTTAGTTTGCGGTTGCTGAATTGCGTTGTGTACCTTTCTTTTCTTTGAGAGATTGTGCTTATTTTGTTGCCCGTTGCAGAAAATTAGCCATAAAAACATATCAAACACACAGTAAAAATAGCAAAATCTAGTGGAAAATAAAAGGAATCACCAACATCCAAAGTGATGCAAAGCGCAGCCTTACTATTCTCTTATACTCCCTCCATTCCGAATTACTTGTCGCAGGTATGTATGTATCTAAATGTATTTTAGTTCTAGGTACATCCATTTCTGCGACGAGTAATTTGGGACGGAGGGAGTATTAAATAAATGCGGGCACTCATTTGGTTCTGACTTTGGTATGCTCCCTGTCCTTCGAAGTAGAGAAGTATTGGGTGGACATCTGAATATGTGAGCCGTCGGTGTCAGATCAGATATGCTACAAATCATGTACTTTTCTTAAGAAGACTGTACGAGCCATGTACTTATGAAACCTCCTCTTCTTCGGCGAAAGCGACCGTTCCTGACCTGCCATTTGGAAATGGCAACTTGGCGATGGTGATCCGGCGAGGCAGTGACGCCCCCCTTCAAAGTTCAAACAAATGTCGTTGCGTGTGAACTGGTGCCCCTTTGCCACGATCCGATTTGAGGTATTTTCACTGCCCCAGCAGATAACGCGCGAATAAAGAGACCATCGACGTCGAGATCCACCGCCGGTGCCGTGGCAGCGTGAAACCTAGCGAGCCACGATCTTCCTCCGCGAGCCGCCCCCTGCCTCCAGTTTCTACGCTGCGTCCGTGTCTCTTATGTCACTGATCCATCGTGTCTGTCTGCCTTTCCTCTTGTGGTTACGGTTTGGGCAGCAGAGTCGTCCGTGCCTTTCATGTCGTGCTCGGTGAGATGGTGCATATGCCATCTGATGTCCTGTCTGTCAACGCGCGTGCTCGCTTTTGACATGATGACATGACATGCCTAAAGCGAGCCAGCATCTGGTTATCCCCTGGGTTTTATGTTGCTGATGGTAAGCTTGCCAAGGACGTAAGTGCTGGTTGGTTGTACTTACCATGCCACTTGCCAATGGGAGAAGCAACCGTGACCTCCCAACTCAGCGGGTGAAGACGGAATCCCCAGCTGCTTCTGCATGCAATTGCAAGAGCAAGCATACTAGATTACTTGTGTCCTCTCTGCAAGCAAGCGCAGGAGTCCGCGGCCCACCTTCTCTTCCAATGCCGCTTCTCTTTGCGCTGGAACGACATTCTCCTGTGGCTCGGAATGCATCACATCTCTACTTCTTCTTGGTCGGCGAGCGCTTCGGTCAAAGGATGGTGGAACGATAACCTTCAGATTCGTCTCGGCTCGCCCAAAGCCCTTGCCTCATTGATGATGCTCATCTCATGGGAGATTTGGTCCGAGCGCAACGCGAGAGTCTTTCGCAACGTTGCAGTCCCTCCGGTGGTAATCATTAACAAGATCAAGCAAGAGGTGTCGCTTTGGGCTTTGGCAGGTGCCATGCACTTGGGTATTGTATTGTCGCGAGAGTAGTCTTTTACCTTTTGCCGCTTGCGGCTTTGTCTGAAACCTTCTTCTTAATCAATGAAATGGCAAATCTTTTGCCTCGTTTCAAAAAAAAAAAACTAGATTACTTGTTCCCCAGAAGTTATATGAAACAGATGAGATGATTAAGCTAGCCAACCAAACCTAGACCATCCAGAAGCCGATGAAGAGGACGCACGCGCCCGTGAATCCACCCTGCACGGCTATCTGCAGTTATCGAGTGACTGGAGTGCAAGCCAAGTCACCACGAATTAATTAACGTCTACGTTATTCCGGGCTTAGACACGAGAGGAATTAACAATCGTGTGATCCCTACGATCGAATGGAACAGTCCCTTCTTTAGAATCACCGGTACGTCACAGTACGTACGGTCACGCTGTTCCAGTAACCCAGATCGACATGGAAATGTCTTCCGCTTCCTCTGGTAATAGTGTTACCGATCTTCAAGCTTACTGAATCGAATCCTCCGAGTTCACAAGCAACGGAATAGTGGTGCAGGGCTGGCACACGGTGTGTCCTCGTGTCATTATCTTGGACTGATCAACGGCGCCGTGCACTGAAATGAAATGAAAGTCGCGCATGTCGACCCCCACTACAAAATCAGGCGATACGGCGTTGCCAACAACTGTTTCTTCGCTCGTCGCTCGTCGCACCCGACTTATTGCAGAATGTCTCGCTGACTTTGTTCGCACCGTGAGGTTCCTCTGACCCCGAGAAACATAAAAAAAACATCAATGCATGTCCGGCTGTCATTCTAGCAGCCGTGATGATTGTCTTCCTCCAATTTGGTTACATGTCTTACATAGTATAAATTTTTTGTTGTTCAAGATCCAGTGGTTGGGGAGTTGTCCATGCACACACGTACACAGATATATACATGTCGGCGGCTACAAGCTAGCTGTCGTGGTTTTCTTATTTTCTTTCAAAAAACATCAAATCTATTCATCTTCAATTATGATAGTATAACAAACACTAAAAATAATAAAAATTACATCTAGATCCGTAGACCACCTAGCGACGACTACAAGCAATGAAGCGAGCCGAAGGCACGCCGCAGTCATCACCCCTCCCTCACTGGAGCCGGGCAAACCTTAGTAGTAGACAGTCAGGAAGTCGTCGTGCTAAGACCCCATAGAACCAGCGCGCCAGAACAGCAACCGCCGCCGTTGAAGAGTGGCATAGATCAGAAGGATCCAACCTGAAGACGCATAAACGTAGATGAACTACGACAAGATCCGAGCAAATCTACCAACGGCAGATCCACCGGAGACACACTTCCACACGCCCACCGACGATGCTAAACGCACCGCCGAAACAGGGACTAGACGGGAGAACCTTATTCCAACTTCAGAAAGCTGCTGTTGTCTCATCTTTCTGAGCAGGACACAAACCCTAACAAAATTTGGAACATATAAAGACTGAGCCCTTCCGCCGGCAAGGTCCGGGGTCCACCGCGCCGCCATGGCCCTAAGACCACCGGAGACAAGGCGGACCGGCGGCGGAGCCGGCGAGAGATAGAGGAAACCTAGCCGCTTTATTTGCATTGAATTCGTGAGTCCATGCATGCATGCACGTGGGGACCGTAGATGTCTCCTTCGGCTTGAGTGTTTCTTTTCCCTCTCCAGCAACCTTGAATAGATCTACTGTGGTGACTGCGCGCCTAGCTTGGTTCGTCGCCCGGCGTATGTTTTTATATGACACCAGGTGTATTTCTTCATCAAGTTCACAAAATGCCATGTGTCTCCGCAGACCTCATAGCATTGTTATTCTCCAATATACACCCCCCAATATTCTCTCCTTCAATATAATCATCGCCATGTCAAAACGGAGAAGAAACTTCTCCCCAGAGATCGAATGCACAACTTCTATTCCACAAGATCAACATCGGCCTAGATCTCCAAAATAATTTATTGTTTTTGCATCGGCTAGAATGTCATAACTTAAGAACCATAGTCATGTTGGTTATGGTTGGTTGTCTTTTTTATACATCTACGTGTACGATACATTATGCAATGCACCGAGAGATCCCTCTGACCCCAAGAAGGATAAAAAACCATCGGATGTCCGGCTGTCATTCTAGCATCCGTGATGATTGTGTTTCTCTACATGTCAATGCAAGTATAAATTTTGTGTTCGTTCAAGGTCCAGTAGCTGCGTAAGTACGTACATATATAAAAATGTGTATATATATACATGCCGGCGGCTCCAACAGACACTACGAGCAGCCGCAGTTGTATTTCCATTTGATTCCAGGTTACATGTATGCACATGGGGTAGACGTCTCTCTCATACTCCCTCCGTCCTATAATGTAAAACTCTTTTTGACACTACACTAGTGTAAAAAAACGTCTTACATTATGGGACGGAGGGAGTAGTTTCATGCAATATGCCATGCATGTGTGCTCAGCACGAGTGGATTCAACAAACACACTATGGCAGAAAAACGGTGCATGTTCTCCACATTTTATATTGACCTTGGGGAATACGTACGAGGAACGGAACATATTACTTAAAGTGCAATTATTGTTATATATGCCAACGGTTAACTGAAATTTCGTATTACATGTCATGGTTTTAAATTTCAGTCCCATAAATATTGCAACATTTGTCAGAATCACTGAAATTCAGTCACTCCCTTTTTCATTTCAGCCAAAGGACCGAAATTTTCAATTCATTTTTACTGAAATCCAACCAGATACTTTAAAATTTCAAAAAACAATTATTTGAACATGTGGGTAACACCGGTTGCTGAAATATTTAGACCGAAAGTCAATAATTTGAGTATACACCGAGATTAATATGAAATTACACTAAAAGTGAAAACCATTCTATGTGCTCAACGATAGCTCTGTTCTAGTTTATTAGAAAGGCCCGGCAGTACAAACATGGTTCTCTATATGCTTTCTTTTTTCCAATTCCCAAGAGAAGTCTTGCATAGGCTGGATTATTTCAGATTCAGATTCTTTTGGCAAGGAGACAATGAAAAGAAAAAATACAGACCGGCAAAATGGAGCATGGTTTGTAGGCCTATCATTTTAAGTTCGGAAAGGAAATTCTTTAGCCATACAACCTTCCCAGTGGCCTCAAAACATGCTATAAATTCTGATCGTATATGAGGCAACTATCGTTTGCTTGGAGATTTTCCACGATATGGCTCTTCCGGCGAGTGTGAATATATAACCTAACGTGGATTCCATACTATCCACACATCCGGCAAGATCAGATTCTGAGTAACCAATAACTACCAGGTTATCGGACTTTCTATACGCAAGCATGAAATTCTTAGTACATTGCATATGACGCGGACTTTTTTTGCGGCCTTCCAGTGGTCCAGTCCTGGATTAGATTGAAATCTGCCAAGCATCCCGGTTACGAAAGCTAAGTTAGGGCGTGTACATACTTGAGCATACATGATGCTTCCGACAGCTGAAGCATAAGGAACCGACTTCATCTGATCAGTTTCATTTTGGTTTCTTGGACATTGGAATGTCCCAAACTTATCAACCTTGACTATGGGGGCAGGTGAGGAAGAGCACTTATGCATATTGTGTTTCTTTAGTACTCTCTCAAAGTACGCCTTCTACGGTAGTCCTAATGTTCCTTTGGACCTATCTCGATGAATCTCAATGCGAAGGACATACGAGGCTTCGCCGAGATCCTTCATGTCAAAATTTGAGGACAGAAATCTCTTCATGCAGCATATCTTTATCGTTGCAAGCCAATAAAATATCATCCACGGGTTTTATGTTGCTGATGATAAGACTGACAAGGACGTACGTGCTGATTGGTTGTACTTACCATGCCACTTGCCAATGGGAGAAGCAACCGTGACCTCCCAACTCAGGAGGTGAAAACGGAATCCCAGCTTCTTCTGCATGCAAGCTCAGCGTACTAGATTACTTGTTCTTGTTCCCCGCAAGCTATATGATCAGCAGTTGAGATGATTAAGCTAGCCAACCAAACCTAGACCATCCAGAAGCTGATGAAAAGAAGCTGATGAAAAGGACGCAACCATGAATCTACCCTTCACAGCTAGCTGCACTGACGATCTCAAAAAAACAAACAAACAAACAAACAAACCCTGCACTGGTCGAGTGATTGGAGTGTAAGCCAAGTCACCAGGAATTTAATAACGTCTACGTTATTCTGGCCTTAGACACGAGATGAATTAACAATCGTGGGATCCCTACGTTCGAATAGAATAGCCCTTTCTTTGGAATCACCGGCACGTCGAGACTTTCTTTTTAGCAGCCGCCTCCTTCTCCTCCAAAAAAATGCCATGGTTTCTGCCTCCCGCCGGCGTCGGCGCGGGTCCGTCTCCTCTTCGTTGGTCCTAGGGTCATGGAGGCGCGGTGGATCTCGGCAAGAGCCGACGAGAGGGCTTCGTTTTCAGTCACTTCTTTCAGTTTCACTAGGGTTTGTGTCCTGCTCAGGAAGACGAGGCGACGACGGCTCCCTGAAGCTGGAATAAAGGGCTTCCTGAAGCTGGAATAAAGGTCTTCCTAACTAGCCCCCGTTCCGGCGGTGCGTCTAGCACCGTTGGTGGATGTGTGTGGAGGTGTGTCTCCGGCGGATTCATTTTTGTTGGATTTACTAGGATCTCGTCGTTGTTCGTCTACCTTCGTGTGTTTTCGGGTTGGATTCTACTGACCTACGTTATTCTTCATCTGCAGCGGTTGCTGTTCTGGTGCGTTGGTCCTACGGGGTCTTAGCACGACGACTTACCGACTGTCTACTACAACAAGTTGTGCCGACTCCGGCGATGGAGGGGCGATGATAGAGTCGCGCCTTCGGCTTGCTTCAGTGCTTGTAGTCGTCGCTAGATGGTTTACGCATTTGGATGTAATTTTCTATTATTTCTGGTATTCGTTGTACTGTCACGATTGAACATGAATAGCTCAGAAATTTTCTGGCAAAAAGTGAATAATCACCGGCACGTCACAGTACGGTCACGCTGTTCCAGTAACCCAGATCGACATGGAAATGTCTTCCGCTTTCTCTGGTCCTAAATAGTGTTACCGATCGTCAAGCTTATTGAATTCAATCCTCCGAGTTCACAAGGAACCGAACGGAATAGTACCACTCCATACTACATGGCTCGCACTAAGTAATGGGAGTGTCATTATCTTGGACTGATCAATGGCGCGGCACTAAAGTGAAAGTCGCACATGTCGACGGTGTTGGTGTTGCCAACGATCGTTTCTTCGCTCGTCGCACTCGACTTATGCAGATTGTCTCGCTGACTTTGTTCGCCAGTTGTTTGGGAGTTTCCGTACTGCCAAACCCCTCCGGCTTAACTGCCAACCCTTTGCGCCATGAACAACTGGTTGAGGAAAAGGTCAAATATACGACCCACGGCACATTTGAAGTCTTGATTGATTTCTGGGCCCGGTTCTAGTTCAAGGATTAAAGCCTAAAACCGCGACGCTCTCTCTAGCGGGAGACCAGGCAAGGAGTACATATACTCACGACAGATTTCTCTTTTTTGTTTCAAGATGTATGTTTCGAATTTTGATCTGAAATTTTTAGGGATTATCTTAATATGTGCTGTGAACATGCATGATTTTTTTTAGATTTTTTCGCAATGTTTAAATTTAAATTTGAGCCGCATGTCACCGTGCATGTCACCGAAGCGCATGTCACCTGATCCCAATCCTTGGCTCTTTGCGTCTACTGGGTACACATGCATACTACCGCGCGAACTTTACTTTCTTTTTTGCGGGATTGTGCGAACTTTACTTAACGTACTTTATTCAACGAATGATCACGAAACGGTTCCATCTAATGTTATCTGAATTTTGTGTTCCTCGAAGAGACTGTGAATCTTGATGCACCCTATCTCGAGGCGGCCTTCTTCAACTTCAATTCACACGACGGCACTCAGGTGAAGGTCAAACCCTTTTTTTTCTGGCATGGCCTTTTGTACAATCTCTCTGTTATATGTGTGAATGTCAATCGGAAATTCGAATGAAACAAACTGTAAGATGCGCATACATTATGTAGGTGAGTTTTTTTTTTGAAAAACTTCCGATCTATCTATGTTCAATCATGGCAGTACAAAAAACATAAAAAATAATAAAAAAATACATCCAGATCCATTGACCACCTAGCAACGACTAAAAGCACTAAATCGAGCCGAAGGTGCGCCGCCGTCATTGCCCCTCTCTCGCTGGAGCCGGACAAAATTTGTTGCAGTAGACAGTCGGAAAGTCGTCATGCTAAAGCCCGTAGGACCAGCGCACCAGAGCAACAACCGCCGCCGATGAAGACTAGAGTAGATTGGAAGGATCCAACCTAAAGACACACAAACGTAAACAAACGACGAACGGATCCGAGCGAATCCACCAGAGACACACCTCCAGAAGCCGACTGACAACACATCATCGAAATGGGGGCTAAGTGGGAAGAACTTTATTCCATCTTCAGAGAGCCACCGTCGTCTCGTCTTCTTGAACAAGACACAAACCCTAACAAAACTTGAAGAAAAATCTAAAAATAGTGCCCTCCCGCTAGCAAGTGCCAGGATCCATCGCGCCCCCATGGCCCTAAGGCCACCAGAGACGAGATAGACCAGCGACGGTGCAGTCGGGAGGCAGTGGAACCCTAGTTTTTTTAGATTTGAGGTGGCTGCGTGAGGCGGCTAATATTCTGTGGTTTTGCTTTTTTTTTTGGAGATGGAGGTAAAGGCTTTTTAGAGATAGAAGTGGGGGAAGTTTTGTTCTTTTAGATGAAAGTGAGGTTTTTTTTGTAGATGGATGACAATTGAAAAACTCCTTTAGGGCATGGGGGAATTGATTCAAACCCTGGGAGCACGCTCAGGATTCTTTTCCTAGAAAGATGGGGAATCAAGCTCAGATTTCGAGAATCCGAATCTTGCATGTTGGATAAAAACATTTGATAAATGAATTTGCCAAATGGCATACTAAATTACTAATCAAAGGGATGACCTTGAAGTCAGATTCCATGTTGGTGTGGCGAGAAAAATCGAGGCCGAGAGAATGATTTGGGCTGTGCGATAAGGGAGCATGCGATCGATGGTAGGCGAGGTGAGTGGAGTGAATAGCATAAAACTATCACTTTTCGAGTTAGGTTCCAAAAAACTACCAGAAATTTGTTTGTCGCTGATACCTACCCAAAGTGTGGTCGGCTGTTTCAAAAACCCAAACCGTCCGTTGCGAACATTTTAATCTGGTTTATGACAAGTCGATCCCATGCCTGAGCAAACCGTTTGTTTGGCCGTTTACTTACATGTGAGGCCCGCTTGTCAGCTATCTCTTTCTCATACTCCCTCCGTTCCTAAATGTTAGGTGTATTATTTTTTCAAAAAGTCAAACTTCTCTAACTTTGACCAAAATATTAATTCTTAGAATAACAAATCATAATTAGTAGATTCGCCATGAAATATATTTTTATATTTTACATATATGGTATTGTAAATCTTTATATATCTTGCTATAAAGTTGGTCAAACATAGTCATCGTTTGACTTTTTAAAAAACTAATACACCTTACATTTAGGAACGGAGGGAGTATATGCTAGTAAAGAAACAAGGCTTCTTCCCCACCTTGCCCCCTTCCTCCGCCAGCGCCAGGAGAGGCGCCGCCTAGCTGTCCGCGCTGCATCAGCCAACCCCAGTAGCCACCACCCCGCCGGTGGCCCCCTTCTGTCCGGCATCACATCCATGGCTCTTATCGGGGGCAGCCGAGGTCGCCGGCTTGAACTGAAGATGTCTCTCCGCCCACGGGCCATGGGGCGTTCAGGGGCTGTTTGGTTTGAGCCCCGGCCAGCCACACCAAATTTTTGGTATGACCAATGTAAGGGCATGACCAAAAAATTGGTAAACTAGTATTGTTTGGATTGAAGCCATGCAAAGTTTGCCCTCTGCATGCGCATGCGAATAGTGTGAGGGGCCTATTAATTAATTACTGTCAAAAAGGGTCTGCTGCCTTATTGCATGCACCACATAGTAATAGAAAATTGAAAAGTATACCTGGGACCCATCAAGACAGGGCGACAAAACGGGACGCCAATTTTTTGGCGGAGCTTTTCGGCGCCCTCATCTCGCCAACGCATTGGCCAGATTTACACAGGCGTACGCGGGCTGTGGTTGGCACGCCAATTTCCTGGCAACAGTCCAAACGGCTACCAAATCCTACGGGCGAGCCAAAATATTGGTAAGGTAAGTTTTGGTTGTGATCCAAACGCACCCTCACTGACCGTCAAAGGCCGCATGCTCCAGGCGCTGATTCAGGGGGAGGCTGGCCGCGCTATTGGCAAAGGAGATGGAGTGACAAAAGATATCTTATAAGTGTATTTGTTACAAATGATGAGAGATATAGTTTATAAATTACCTAGGAATAAATACTGAATGTATATGTACTTAAAATGTGCGTACATGCAATCTTATACGTGTATTAATGTCGTATATTTTGGCTCTAAGTATTTTATAATATAACTAACAATATTTGTTCCACTAGCCTATATTGTATGTGTGGGTGTTGAAAATTGTTGCAACCAAAATGGGAAATTAGAACAACATTAACTGAAAATGGAGTGGTAGATATTTTACTCCGAGACGGAGGCGCAACAAATAAATTGGAGGGAGACTCCCAGTGCTGGCGGCGAAGCGCTGTCTGGTGGCCGGTACATCATTAATGTCGAGTAAGGTGTCGCGACTACGTCGACAAAGCCGGAGCATAGGCTAAGGGAGTCGTCGGGGCCTCCGTTGGGCAGAGGGGGAGCACCGTCATCAACGAGGCACGAGGATTGACATAGACCCCATCTTTAATTTACTTTATCAAGAATACAATAGCATTTTTTAACATGAAAAATAGCAAAACCATAAAAAGATTGCAATCAAAGGGCCGCTTTCCCGCGCCCCTTTTCCGAGCGGTCTAAAACATGGATTGACATAGACCCCATCTTTGATTTACTTTTGTACCGTGGAGGCGCGATTTCCCCGCAATCCGCAGTGTAACTTTTGTTGCACCGTCGGCCTCACCCACCACATCGCCACCAAATCAAACCCGTCCATCCCAATCCAAGAACAACCATGTGGAGCGCAGCAGCGCTACCACTACTAGTCCGACAGACCAGGGTCAGCATCGCAGGAAAAATCACCGCGAGCAAAGCACCACCAACCAGGCCAAAACCATGGCCCGGCCCCAACCCGTCGCGTCGGATGATGGCACGGGTGCGAACGGGAGAAGCTACCGCAACCGCAACAATCCACCCCGCCACTTTGTCCCTCGAGGAAATGACGGATTTGCGTGGGGGCACCGGGCACGCGGTCCCGGCAAGGCGATCCAGGCTTCCGGGAGGTTTGAAAGTCCAACCCCGAGCCATATCGGGCACGGGCAGCAGCGGTCGCCCACCCGTTGAAACGCGGCGGACGCCTCCTCCCTCCTCCCTCCTTCCTCCTCCGCGCCACCCCGACGCTACCATAGTCAATGGAATAAAGCCGCGCGAATAAACTACTGGCGCCGCTGCTTACTAGTAGCACGAGCAGTGGCACCGGTCAAGGCCCTTGGCTCCTCCTCTCGCCCCCCTCCCACCTGTTCGTCCGAGCTCCACGCCTCCACCAACCCACTCGCTCGCGAGTCGCGAGCCGCTGGCCGTGCCGCAATCGCCAAGGGGCGGGTGGAAAGCGCCGCTGCGGCAGCAACAGTGGCTTACAAAAGGCGGAGGCCCCCACTTTGCCTTTCCCTAGCGCCCGGGTAGCAGTCGCCGTCCGTCGGGGAGGGAGCGTCCGCCTCCGCGTCCGCATTTGCTCGCCCGCGCCCGACCTCTCCGGTCGCCGTCGCCGTCCTCGGCCAGGTATCCATCCGCCATCCCGCCCGCCGTCCTCCTCCTCCTCTCTGCTGTCTCGGCCGAGCTGCGCTGAATCAAATCGACTCAGTTGCTGTTTCCGGGCGGCGTTTGAGGCCAGTTTCCTCGGTTGGTTTGTTGGAACTCATTGATTTTCCCGGTCGAGGGTTCGCTTCAGGTTTTTTTTTCTCCCTTCAGAGTAAAGTTTCAGTCTGAGGTTAAAGTTACAGTTTTGTTTCCCCTCTCTTCTTCTTCTTCTTCTTCTTCTTCTTCTTCTTCTTCTTCTGTTCATTCATCATACTTTTCTTGGTTCCTTCTCCTTTTTGGATTCTCGTACTTTTCCATTTCCACCTTCCGTTTCCCAAAGGTAATCTACCCGTATGTGTGTGTGTGTAAACTGAAAACTGACAAAGTAACTTTGGGAGATGCCGGTGATAGTGGTGATACCAGAGGGCCAATACTTTGCGGAAACGTGCATGCTGTTGCCGTGACAAAATCCACCTGCTTTTAGCCCTTTGTTTACCACCCACTCTGTTTACCTTGTGCGCATACGCGTCATCGACCTTATTAGCACGTCCGCCCAAGTCTGGATTGCTGATTAGGATGGTCTTGCTGTCCCTGTCAATGTATATAGTATCATCAGCTCTGGGGTTTAATAGTAGTAAGTAATATGCGAGTTGCCTTATTTTTCTCCGGTCAATGAAAGAGAGTTGGATCATTTTGATCAACCCTCCCTCTGGGCCATATCTTCTCCGAATAGCAGAGTTGGGCCAGGCACGTTGTTGTCTGTTTTTTAGGATCCGATTCAGTCGAAATGCTTTCACAACTTGTTTCTTTGGAGGCATCAATCTTTTGTCACTGATACCAAGCTGCTCCTAATTCCCTTGTACAGACATGGCCGGCTCCGGAGGGTTCCGGTATGCGGCGATCCTGCTGCTTGTTTTGTGCATTCTCCATGTGGGCGTCGTAAGGGGACAAATCACTCACCCTACTGAAGGTAACCTCTCTAGTTGTTACTGCTTGGAAATTGCTCATCCCAGAAAAGAATCTGAATTGGCTCCTGATTGGTCACTGTCAGCTTATCGAAGCGATTGATCCCGTTCTGTTCTACATGCCCTGCCTGTGCAGATTTAGTTGAATTTATTTGTTTGTATGTTTGGACATATTGAAAGTATCTTTGAAGGGCTCATTCTTCTCATCTTGTGAAGATTCCACTTATGCGATGTATACTCCACTATTATTCAGTTATGCTGATGAACTAATCAAAGTAGTTAACAGACTGCACCCTAACCATACATATAGCTCTCAGTGATACACATGTTATTCCAGTAGTTACGTACAGTAGTAGCCTAGCGGACATAAGTTTAACCACATGGTGGTTTTTGTTTAGATCACATATTAATATTATCCTGCTGAAGGTTAAATAATTGTCTCTCTTACATGCAGTAAGTGCCCTCAATGCTGTCAGAGGCAGGTTAATTGATCCTATGAACAAGCTGAAGAAATGGAATAGAGGAGATCCATGCACATCAAATTGGACAGGAGTCATCTGCCACAAGATACCCAATGATGCATATCTTCATGTAACAGAGCTGTATGATTGACACACCATCCTTATTTACATTGCACCTTCGTTTTTTCTCCGCCATGTTAATGGTTACCTACAAAAAAAAAGTATTCTGTGTACTTGTACAGTGAGCCCTCTGCTGAAGCAATTAATCTTGCAAGTCGTAACAAACTGCTGCTCGCAAACAATAGCAACATGCATTAAAAGAGCTCCCAAGTTAAACTGTAACTGAAATAGCAATCACTGTTAGCTACAGATCTTCCACATCTCCAATTTGCTTGCAAGGATATTTTCTTACTCCAAAGAATATTACACTCAAACTTTATACCAAACCTTACAGTCACCAGGTCCCCCCAATATTTAACATTGTTTCTAGCATTATCAGTACTGTACTCCTCTTGTTTACTGTTTCAGACTAAGTTTGCAATTCCTGGCCAAAATAGTGGTCATTGGCTGATGCTTTTATTGCTTTAACCTATTCTATCTCTTAAAATCTGCTTGTTATTCATTTATCTATCATTTCTGTATAATGCATAATATAATGATCATGTGTCATATTCCCTTCTGCTTAATAATGCATACCTTTTGCCCACGTAGGGAGTTGTTTAACATGAATCTTTCTGGAACTTTGGCACCAGAGGTTGGTCTTCTGTCTCAGCTGAACAAGTTGTAAGTATAAAAAGCTGCTAACTGAATTTAGTGCATTCAAGTGGTTCTTTAATATTACCTGAAAAACAAAACATGTTTTCCCCCAATATTGCACCTCATGGCCTCCACTTAATGTTTTCTTGTTGGAAGGGAACCACTTCATGTTTTTTTTACGTGAAGTGGCTTTTGAGAAAGACTCAAATTCTCTGGCAAAATAAGCTTACTAAAATGACTTAACAAGACAAAAATTTGATAGATCTTTTCCCATTTGAACTGTTTCTTTCTTTATTCTGCATCTATGCTTTTCAGGCTGTGCCATTAGGTACCCAACATATTGAGCTAACTTTAATATTTTTCTGTTTTGGAAGGGATTTTATGTGGAACAATTTGACTGGTAACATCCCGAAAGAGATAGGCAATATCACAACACTCACTCTTATGTAAGTTCCTCTTATCTAAACTAACTTTTGTACTCTTTGTTTAGTATGGATATGACCACGGTACTGTTTATCTTGCAAGGCTACAGAAGTTTAAGCACTGAACCCTGCATGTTGAAAATGGTGCAACATTTACCGTCCTTTTCTCCATCAAAACAAAAATTTAGGCCCATGTATCTGATTCAGCATTTGGGGTTAGCATTTGTGTTTTGGTCTCATCCTTTTTTATTGTTTACACAGACACAGTGGTCCAATCTTCTATTTTTATTAAAAACCCCCAGTAGATGGGCTAAAACAACGTGGCTTTGGACTACAAAATTGTCATATTCATATTTTCTCTCAAATATACGTACACTAGCACTGAGCCCATGCGTTGCTACAAAACCAGAAGATAGTGAGTGGCATGGATGATCGTTCGGGAAGCATTTGTGTCATCAGATCACTGCATGGTTCCAGTGAGGGAAAATAAAGCAAAAGGATGTGGGGAAGTTGCAGACAGCGATGCCCCGGAGCAACTGAAATGGCCATGTGAGAGCCATTGCAATATTTGAAGAGAGATGAATTTCCAATTTTGAAACATGGGGGGGGGGGGGGGGGATAGGGGAAGAGATACGGCACGAGGAGTGGTTGGGTAAGAAAGAAGGTAGCAGGACGTATGAGGTCTTTCGTTGCGTTACAATTAAGTAAAATTGTTCGCTCCTGTATGCTACAGTATACCCCATGGAGAGTTGGTTGGGTGGAGGGCTCGAACCCAGAGAACTATTTTTAGCTGGTGTCTCATCCTGCATTTGTTTAATTGTGCAATTTACATGAGTGTTGGTCCCACATGCGAGTAAGAACACAGTGTAGCACATCTTTGAATCTTTCCTCGTCTTGTGGCAATATTTGTTGTGTGGGTTAATGTCCTTACTCTTCTATATTCACTTTTATCCAAACATAAATATGTGCTACTGTCTAGTATTTTTCTTCAATTCTAGCATGGAAGATGAGTAGAATTTTTCGGGACACAAGTAAACATTCATAACCCTTCGTAATAATCTTCACTGTTGCTACCTCATTTTTATGCAGAACTTTGAATGGTAATCAACTATCTGGTTCCCTACCAGATGAGATTGGCTATCTCCAGAAATTAAACAGATTACAGATTGACCAAAACCAAATATCTGGACCCATACCTAAATCATTTGGTAATTTAACAAGCATGAAGCATTTGTAAGTTTCAGGATCATAATCTTCTCACTTTCATTCCTACGCTGCCTCTTACTTAAGCATTGTTATAATCTTGACTCTTCTTTTATCTCTAGTCACATGAACAATAATTCATTGAGTGGGCGAATTCCACCTGAGTTGTTCAGATTGCCTGTGCTCCTTCATCTGTAAGTGGGCCTCTGCTTTTGTTTTGAGTTCTGAGTTTTTTTTTCTCCCTGTTATGCATTATTCAGCATGAGTTTGTGTTTTAAATTGTCTCATACTATTAACTGTGCAGGCTTGTGGATACCAATAATTTATCTGGGCCTCTTCCTCCAGAATTAGCGGAGACACGTAGTTTGAAAATACTGTAAGCCCATCTTATATACCCAATGAGATTTCTTTGACATAGAGAATGTGTTCTGGTTTCTCTCAGAGAATATATGTATGCTGGTTGCCTGATGGTTACTTTTGTTTTGCTCATCTGAGGTGATTAAATAATGCTGCAAATTTCAGGATTATATTATGATATGACTTTACTGGTGTATTAAATGTCATTTAAATCTAATTTATTCTGCCTACTAAACAATAACAAATATTTCTCACTCAAAATGCTTCTCTCCATTAAGATTAACTTGATACTGCTATCAAGCTAATAACATGCATTTCTTATCTGCATCTTTCTACTTCTAGTCAGGCTGATAATAATAACTTCAGTGGAAGTTCCATCCCTGCTGTATACAACAACATACGGACACTTTTAAAGCTGTGAGTACAACACCTTTCTTCGTACCGTCCTATCCTTTATTTTAGTATTTGAGTAAGATACAGGGGACTGCATATCATACATAATCATATTAAGAAATATGCTTACATAGGTAATCATAAGTTGAGTGAAGACAAACTTTGTTATGTGTCGAGACTTGAGATATGAGTAAGCCAGAACCATATCTGTGCACTGAGGCTTCAGGTGTACTAGTGTACTAGAATCCAAATTAGCACCTCCGGAAGTATTGAAAAACTCCAATGGAGAAGTCGGACACTAACACAACCTGCATCTAAGCTTGTACTCAAGATCTTATATAATCACGGAGAAACAAAAAGGGAAATCATGCTATGGATGCTGGATAGTACTAAACTAAAAGTTCTTCTGGGTATGTACTATTCTTAGCAGGATTTGTAGTTTTCGTTTCTCGATGTGGATAATTCAGATATGAAAAACTGAGGCATGGTAGATGATGTCTTCTGTGTCTGTTGTGGAAAACTTTTCAATTTTTTCTTGACTTTTAGACATGCTAATATTTTGGGCACCATTTAATTAAGAAGAGAAGTTTTCTAGTTACAAGTTGTTTGGCTGTGTGGATTACATGATGCAGAGGCCGGGGGGTTATCCTCCTCACAAGAGCTGTGCAAAGATATGCCAGGGTCTGATAAAAGGGAATAAAGCATTGCTCTCATGGCAAGCATAGTAAAGGCTACTCTCATGGCGGCTCATGAAACCGGTGGTGTAATGCACTCCGCCAATGCTCGGTCCCCACCATGATGTCTGAAGCCACTGCCTCATGTCGCAGTTCTTCCCCTGGAAGACCCTCATATAGCAGCCAGATCAGGATGCACTCGGTCCACATCTCTAGAGATCTCTATGATTGTAGTTACATAGGTTATTTTGTTTCTCTCGAGGGGCAAGCGTTTGGATGGACGTAATTTCTTTTGGGTTTGTTGAGTTCAATAAAAAGTACTCCCTCCGTTCACTATTATAGGATGTTCTAACTTTTTTCTGTTTCGGATGTATATAGACGCATTTTAGTGTGTTTGTCCACTCATTTAATTCCGTATGTAGTCCATATTGAAATATTCAAAACATCTTATATTTATGAACGGAGGGAGTATATCTTAAGTATTTGTGGAGAAGTGCCTATCCAATTAGGCTCTATTGGATAGGGGACTTTTTCCCAAATACCTAATATTTTCATTTTGTATGAACTGAATCTCAATAATGTGCATTCTCTATCATACTTAAATTCAAAATGCAGACATATATTGAAGTTCATAATCCTTTTTCATCTCCCCAGGAGTCTTAGGAATTGCAGTTTGCAAGGAGTTATTCCTGATCTAAGTGGCATACCTGACCTTGGCTATTTGTAAGTCCAGATCAAATAAATGCTGCACTTCATTTTTCATTCTTACTGTTTCTGACCCTACTATCAGAGATTATCCTTTTTATTGTTAGTTCATAGCACCAATTTTGGAACAATTGCTTTGTCCAGAATATGTTTTCTAAGTAGTTATCTTTTAATAAGAAGATTAGTCATTCAGCTTATGATATCTAGTAGATTATTCACATCTCTTTGCTAATTCTGGCATCCACCTGCAGGGATCTTAGCTGGAACCAACTGACAGGATCTATACCAACTAATAAACTCGCTTCAAATGTCACCAAGATGTATGATGCTCTTAGTAACTTTTTATACCTTTTAAAATAACCAAATTAACTTATATTTTCTGACAGTGATTTGTCGCATAACTTTCTTAATGGAACTATTCCGGCAAACTTCTCCGGGCTGCCTAATCTTCAGTTCGTGTAAGTAACTTGCTTTTCTGCTTAGTGAAAAGATGAGTAAAGCTTTTGCACAACCTCTAAAAAGACTGGTCCTACTTTACAATTACAAGTATGTCTGCCAGCACTACTTTGCTATTTATTTTGTTAGAGATATATGAAGAAGTCATTTTACAGGTCGTTTGAAGCGAACAATCTCAGCGGCGCTGTTCCATCGACAATCTGGAGTGGTATCACTTTTACAGGAAACAGAAGCCTTCTTCTGTATGATACTCTTTGTGTATGTACTTTCTACTAATCTGTTTGTGGTATGCATGTGTAATGTATTCTCTCCAATAATGCAGGGACTTCCAAAACAACTCCCTTGACACTATTCCAGATGCATTTGAGCCTCCAAAAGCTGTCACTCTACTGTATGTTCTTTGCCATGGAAAATTTCGTTGACAGTTTGCACTTCCTGCACTTGCATACACATAGCCCAGGTTCAGCTGTATAATTTGTTGGGAGTATGGAAATTTGATTGCTACTAGCTAGTGCATACTGATAAAAGAAACGGATTCCTAAAAAATGATTCCTCATAAAAGAAACATTAAGGTTAATAAATATCCAATAATACAGACAGATATAATATTGATTGAGAGAACTCCACTCTAACCCGTGAACTTGCCCATGGGTTCACATTACAAGCCTGAAATTTGGTTCAGTTTACCCCCCTGAACTCGGAAAAACGTTCACAATACCCTCTCCTTCTCAATTGAGAGTTTTACTTTGCTTTATTTATAAAGCGGGGCGAAAGCCTTTTTGGGTAATTGAGAGTTTTACCTGTTTCACTCTGGTTTCATGTTGGTCAACAATGCCACGCCAGACTCCTCACTCCTCCCCGCCTCCACTATGCTACGCCATCTCTTTTCTCTCGTAGGTAGATTTTTTTTTGAAAAAATCGAGTTGTGCAGGAAAATTGTAAACATTCCAGTAAATCAGAAATAATTCAGTGACAAATCTGGTAAAATTCAGCATAAATTGACATAAGGTTCGAGAGAAATTTGTTGTTTGAGTTCCAAAACTGAAACTGCATAAAAATAATGAAACAATTCTAGTAAATCAGGAATATTCAGTGACCAATGTGTTATGATTTAATCTAAAATTAACATATGGCTTGAGAGAAACCTTATGTTTTAGTTCGAAGTTCAATTTTGGGTCCAAAATTCAAACTGCACACAAAAAATTGAAAAATAAAGCAGTAATCAATAGTAATTCAGTTACAAATTTGTGAAATTTCATCTCAAATTGTCATAAATTTTGAGAGGAACCTAGTGTTTTTGTTTCAAGTGCGAGGAGAGAGAAAATAGATGATGTAGCAGAGAGGAGAGAGAAAAGATATGTTGTGGCAGAGAGGACATTGAAAAATCTGCTGAATAGTCTGAAACTGGTCTGTTGAGAAGGAAGGGGTATTGTGAACATGATCAGAGGAGCTTTGTAAATCAAATCATTTCTCTTTCTGATGTGACAAATAATCATTACCATCATTGTGCTGCAGGCTTTCTGGAAACCGCGTATGTGACACTTCTAATCCAGCTCGAGCAGCCGGACTTTGTCAACCCACATCTGTAAACGACGCACCATCTGGACATGGGCCACAGGTTAGTTTGAACTGCGCTCCTTGCCCGACGGATAGAAATTATGAATACAATCCATCGTCCCCTATACCTTGTTTCTGTGCTGTGCCTCTGGGAGTTGGGTTTCGGCTGAAGAGTCCAGGGATCGCAGACTTCCGCTCCTACAAAGAAGCCTTTGAGATCGACTCGACCTCTGTATTGGACCTGAGTGTTTACCAGCTATACATTGAGCAGTACACATGGGAGGCTGGTCCAAGGCTGAATATGCATTTGAAGTTATTCCCAAATAACACTAATTTATTCACGATATCGGAAGTTATGCGGCTCAGGCAATTACTTGCTGGATGGCAAATTACCCTATCAGACATTTTTGGTCCGTACGAGCTTCTCAATTTCACGCTTGGTTCCTATGGAGATGGTATGTAAACTTCACTTTGCACCAAGGGATGCCATTCATAATTCTAACATACTAAACAAATAGTTGAAATGTTCCTTATCTGTATTTCTTTTGCTAAGACAGGCGATGGGATATTAGCAGAACTTCAGTTGCTGTTTATATGCTAGTAGAATTAGAAATCCATGAATTATTATCTGATTCTCCTAGCATATGGAATAATATGCGTCATTATGTTATTACGAGTGTTTAGCGCTATTATGTTAAATATTGATAAGTATTGCATGCAACATAATAATATTATTATTTTTGCCTTCTTCCGGCCTATATGCCATGAATTTTATGGTGTTTTTATTAAGGTACCTTTCATAACATGAAAGTTTGAAAATGGGCGTACCCTTGTTAATATCTCTAGAATTTCTCAAAGAAGAGTCCTTCACGAGGCGCTTCGGGAGGTAAGGGAGATTGAGGAATTTAGGATCCATACCCTAATATGTTTCCTAACAGATGGTAGGACCCTCCACGGAAATGAAAAACGCTGAGATCTTCTCAAAAGGCATACTAACTTAATGAGGAATTAGAGTATATTTTTCTTATTTTAAAATTCACCACTCGATGCTTCATACTTGCACTGAAATACTCCATCCAGTTCTATGATCCACTTGTTTACTGTTTTGCCTCTGTTTTTTTTCTTGCAGATTTTCCAACTGTGGTGTCATCAGGTTTAAACAAGGGCGCACTAGCTGGGATTTTGGCAGGAACAATAATTGCTGCTATCGCAGTTTCAGTGGTTTCTACACTTCTTATAGTGAGAAGACGCTCAAAACGTCGAACAGTTTCGAGGCGGTCATGTAAGTCGGTATATTTGTTTAACAAACATAGCTTTTCATGTGCTGTGTATTAAAACCTCGTTGTCTGACAAATTAGAAATTCCTCGCTGCTTTATCTGGTCACTGGTGCTTAGGAGTATCTTTATTTTAGTAGGAAGTTACTCTTTTACAGTCTTTTTGTAATACTGGAAATTGTATTTAAGCTGTGAATTTATCACATCATTTCTGACTTGACCTCATCAAAATGTATTCCATGGCAAGTAAACTTTGAAATTGCAGTGGACATTAAAATTCAATCCACAACATCTGAAGAAGTTGATAATTTTGCAGTACTGTCGAGGTATTCCGTCAAGATTGATGGTGTGAGATCCTTCACATTTGAAGAAATGGCTACAGCAACAAATGATTTCGATGATTCGGCTGAAATTGGTCAGGGAGGTTATGGAAAAGTCTATAAAGGAAAACTAGCTGATGGAACAGCTGTTGCAATCAAACGAGCACATGAAGATTCTCTGCAAGGTTCAAAGGAATTTGTCACAGAAATAGAATTGCTGTCAAGATTGCATCATCGTAATTTGGTATCTCTGATTGGCTATTGTGATGAAGAAGATGAGCAGGTGTGTCTCAATTTTTGAATCATTTGCATAGGATAAAATATAGCGTTGAAATTCTCTCACAATCCCGCACATTATGTTAGAAAAATATATTGGTTATGTTGTGCTAAACGTGCTTATGATTAGGGTTCTCAAGTTACCTCAGATTTTGGCGAGCTTATAATATATGGAAGAGTATCTGCAGATTGCAGTAATTGTTGCTCATAAATGATTGTGTTTTGCAGATGCTGGTGTATGAATTCATGCCAAATGGCACTCTACGTGATCATCTTTCTGGTGAGTAAGCGGGAAGTTGCACATTCAAGTTTTCTTAGCTTCTTTTCGCCCCATATAACCATCTTTGTGTAGTTGAAGTCGGTCATTATCCCAGCCCGTCTCCTGGAATTTATAGTTATTGTGTTTATCAGTGATGCATGTTGGTATATCGTGTTCTTTTGTTTGATCGTTGATAAAATGAAGTCCTAATCTAATTTAACACCTCCTGCAGCAACTTGTAAAAGACCTCTTAACTTTGCTCAGAGGTTACATATTGCACTGGGTGCTGCAAAGGGAATCCTCTATCTACACACCGAGGCAGATCCTCCTATATTTCACCGTGATGTTAAGGCCACCAACATTCTATTGGATTCCAAGTTCGTAGCGAAGGTGGCTGACTTTGGTCTTTCAAGGCTTGCGCCGGTCCCGGATATTGAAGGAAAATTGCCAGCTCATATATCCACTGTTGTTAAGGGCACCCCAGTAAGTCTCATTATCAATGGACCAAGATCTGCACCCACAATAATCTACTTACTCCTGTTCCATGCCACACAATAGGAAACAGCTGAACACACTTACTCAACTTGTAGTGTGCAAGTTTGGCTCATCGTATCTATCCTGTTTTCTTTTGCCAGGGCTATCTTGATCCAGAATACTTCTTAACTCACAAATTGACAGAAAAAAGCGATGTGTATAGCCTTGGTGTTGTGCTGCTTGAACTATTGACTGGGATGAAGCCAATTCAGTTTGGTAAAAACATCGTCAGAGAGGTACGGAGGTTCCCACCCTGATCCGTATCTAATGTACAGTTCAATTTAACTGTTTGCAGATGACAAACAGGGTGCATAGTCCTACATTTTAGCTTTTAAGAATCTTTTTTGACAGTTCAGTAGTTTTACTAGCGACCTATTTAACCTGACCCTCAATGTAGGTGAACACGGCTTACCGATCCGGAGACATTTCTGGAATCATCGACAGCCGAATGTCCTGGTGCCCTCCGGAGTTCGCCACGAGGTTCCTCTCGCTGGGCCTGAAATGCTGCCAGGACGACACCGACGCGAGGCCTTACATGGCCGAAATCGCCAGGGAACTCGATGCCATCCGGAGCGCTTTGCCCGAGGGAGAAGATCTCATGTCTGTAACCTCCATGGAGACGAGCTCCTCGGGCACGCTGACCCAATCCACGTCGAACTCCTTGATAACGACCACCGGGGAGCATTTCGATATATCCCACGCCTCCAGCAGCGGCGTCCCTTCCAGGATGGCGATGAACCCTCGCTAGCGTCGCCGCGCCGATGTTGTTTGCTTTTGTAAATGGGTGTGGGCAGTAGGCGTGTAAGTGATAGCTTTGTAGAATTAACGCTGGTCCGGCCTGCCTGTCGGTTTCTTCGTCTGTACATGAAATGGGCGTTGTTGTTGTTGATGTGTGTTTGCAGATCACGGGTTTAACTTATTGTAGGAGGTGTATTTGGTAGACACTGTTGACGAGTGCGAATGATGAATGCTAATTACTAATTCTTTTCAGCTATATGATCATATATATTTGCTGGAAACACCTTTCGTTTCTCTTTGTTTTTGAGTTTGGACTCAAGTGAGGTGTACAAAAGTTTGTCCGTCGTGGGAGCGAGCACGCTCGTTAGACCACGTGTAGCGACGACCGTGAAGATACAACTCTTTGAGCTCGCAATCATTTGGGAAGCAACAAAATCTCCCCATCATGCGGCGGTGAAGGTTGTCATTGTTCTTGTCCTCGCCATGCTAGCTAGTTCATATTAAAGTCACCGGAGGCCTGGATAGACAATTTGCACCCCTCACATCTCGTCGAGGAAAGCGATTTGTCCGCATCCTCCTGCGGGCCGTACATGCAAGTCAACCACCAGTGGCCTCCAGCGGATAACCATCAAAATCCGTGTCTAAGGCCTCCATAACGAAAACGGGAGAAATATCCGACAAATTGGTTTCCTGGAGACCGCCAGAGATCTTCTATCCTCTCCCTCCACCAAGCCCAAGGTTAATTACTGAATTGTGAATTCTCCAAGCTCACAAGGAACGGAAGAGTAGGTGTGTCATTGTCTTGGACTGATCACAGGCGCCGTACTAAAATGCAAGTGGCGAAAAACAGGCGATGAAGTGTTGGTGTTGCCAACAATTGTTCCTTCGATGGTCACGCTCAGCTTGCGCAGCCTGTCTCGCTGACTTTGCTAGCCAGTTGTTTTGCCGGGAGACCAGTTAGTAGGGAGCACATGTGGCTGCATCGTCATTGGCTCCTTACATCCACTGGGTAGACATACGTACTGCCCTACTTTGTTTAAGGCGTATGCTTCATTCAACGAATTGAAGCAAGTATGATATATATTTTTTTCGAAAAGGGGGATTCCCCGGCCTCTGCATCAGAACGATGCATACAGCCACATTTATAAATAAATAAAGTAGTTCAACAAAGTCGTGCAGTCTGCAACAAAATGATAAGCTGGCTCACAAAGAGCAACAAAATCAAAAAAAGGCCCAAAAGCCACAACTGGCTGGCATAAGATAGATAGGTAAACTAATCGCCTATCCTATTACATGACCGCCATCCAAATCAGTTGAAGATATCCCGCGCTACCATCTCCCACCGGAGAGATCCAGTAACCAAACGCTCCCTGGCCTCCATTGGAGTGAGTAAGGACCACATACGGATTAGCGCAGTAGTCCGGAATAAAACCTGCAAAAAATGAATAGTTGTTGTTCTGCTAAAAGCCAAATCATTTCTGCAGTTCCAAATTGCCCATAACAACGCACACGCTCCTACACGAATTTGTCTAGCTGTTTCGGACTCTATCCCAACAAGCCACGTTCCAAATAACGACCCGACCGAATTCGGAGGAGTAATGTTAAAGACAATTTGCACCGAGCGCCACAGAACCCTCGCCAACGGGCAATCAAAGAAGAGGTGCTTGATAGTTTCATCCCGATCGTAGAAACTACACCTAGTAGAGCCTGTCCAGTTACGCTTAACCAAATTATCTTTCGTTAAGATAACTTGTTTATATACAAACTACATAAACACTTTGATTTTCAGAGGAACCTTAACTTTCCAAACATGTATGGAACTAGGAATAACATTAGAATTGATGATATCGAGGTACATCGACTTGATTGTGAATTCCCCAGATGTAGTAAGCTTCCAACACAACTGATCGGGCTGATGAGTAAGCTAAACCTCCATCAGTCTACTCGCCAGATGAAGCCAAGCTTCCCACCGTTCTCCAACAAGCACCCTCCTAAACTGAATATTAAGGGGAGTGGACTGCAAACTCGTTGCAACCAGAGCATCGCGTCGCTGCACAATACGATATAACGAGGGATACTGCCCCCAGCCAAGTACCCTCCCAGAAGCGAGTGTTATTACCATCACCAACAATAAACTTTGTTCTATTAAAGAAAGTAGCTTTAACTCTCATTAGCCCTTTCCAGAACGGCGAATCAATCGGCCTGACTGTCACCTGCGACAAAGTCTTTGAGTGCATATACTTGTTACGCATAATCTGCGACCAAGTTGCTTCAGTGTCAGTTGCTAACTTATATAACCACTTACTGAGAAGGCATCTGTTCTTGACCTCAAGATTCTCAACACCAGGACCCGCTTGGTCTTTTGGTCGGCAGATGACGTCCCATTTGGCTAAATGGTACTTTCTCTTAAGTTCATCACTCTGCCAGAAGAAACGGGATCGATAGAAGTCCAGCCTTTTCCTGACTCCAACTGGTACTTCAAAAAAGGACAAAAGGAACATAGGCAGACTCGTGAGCACCGAATTAATGAGAATCAATCGGCCTCCATACGACATGAGTTTGCCCTTCCAGCAGCTCAGTTTCTTCTCAAACCGATCCTCTATACACTTCCATTCACTGTTTGTCAACTTACGATGATGAATGGGGATACCTACAATTGCTTATAAGCATCTTGTTCCTCTTTGGCTCTCCCAAAACAGAACAATTCACTCTTATGGAAGTTAATCTTCAGGGCCGGCCAATTGCTCAAAAAGGCACAACACCAGCTTCATATTTCTCGCTTTTGCCAAGTCATGCTCCATAAAGATGATTGTATCATCAGCGTACTGCAGGATGGACACGCCACCATCAACGAGATGAGGCACCAGGCCACCTACTTGGCCGGCCTCCTTTGCCCTACCTATCAGGATTGCCAACATGTCAACGACAATGTTGAACAGAATAGGAGACATTGGATCACCTTGTCTCAGGCCCTTGTGTGGCTGGAAATAATGACCTATATCATCATTCACTTTAATTCCAACACTCCCTTTTTGCGTGAAGGACTCCACTTGTCGTCTCCAAGCTTCATCAAAACCCTTCATGCGTAGTGCCTGTTGAAGGAAAGGCCATTTGACTTTGTCGTACGCTTTCTCGAAATCCACCTTGAAAACAACGCCATCCAATTTTTTCGTGTGGATCTCATGGAGTGTTTCATGCAGGAACACAACCCCTTCGAGGATGTTCCTGTCCGGCATGAAAGCAGACTGAGTAGGCTGCACCACAGTATGCGCAATCTGTGTGAGCCTATTCGTCCCGACCTTGGTAAATTTTTTGAAACTAACATTAAGAAGACAGATAGGCCGGAATTGCTCAATCCGCACAGCCTCTGTCTTCTTTGGAAGTAAGGTTATCGTTCCAAAATTCAGCTGAAAAAGATGAAGCTGGCCCGAGAATAAATCGTTGAACAACGGCAAGAGATCTCCTTTAATAATATGCCAACACTTCTTATAGAACTCTGCCGGGAAACCATCCGGGCCAGGAGCCTTATTATTCTTCATCTGGAAAATGGCCTCAAATACCTCTTTCTCAGAAAAAGGAGCGACTAAAATATCATTCTCAACAGCCGTAAGTTGAGGCACATCCTCAATCCTAGACTCATCCAGCGACACACAGTTGTCCTCTGGAGGCCCAAACAGTTGCTTGTAATACTCAGTAATATATTGCTTTAAGTTTTCCTGACCAAGAATCTTTCTATGCTTACCATTGGCGATCAAGTGAAAAAATTGTGTGTTCGCGTCCCCCTGGACGACTCTACTGACCTTAGCCCGAAGTGCCCACTTTAGTTCTTCCTCGCGAAGGAGCTCTTCCAGCCTCATTTCCGCATCAAGCTTGGCATGAAGCTCCGAGGCTGGCAGAATCATGGTTTCAGCCTTTACATCAAGGGACTGAATAAGCGTAAGGAGCTGTTCCTTTTCAACCTTCTAAATCCCACTGAGATGCTTAGCCCACCCACGTAGGAAACTTCTCAAATGCCTAATTTTATTCTGCTAGCGCTCGAGCGCAGACCGACCTCCTGCATCCTTAGCCCATTCTCTGGCGACGAGATCCAAGAAACCTTCTCTCTCAAACCAAGCAAGCTCGAAAGAGAAAACATTTTTATTTCCCAAGTGGGTGGCCTCCCCAGAGTCAAGGAATAAAGGCGTGTGATCAGAAATACCGCGAGTAAGCGCCTGGACCATAACATATGGGAATTTCTGCTCCCATTCGATGCTAGCCAGGACTCGATCCAGCTTTTCAAACGTCGGATTTGGCAAGGCATTGGCCCAGGTAAACTTTCAGACCGAAAGCTATATCTCACGCAGATCTAGGCTTTCAATGATTGTGTTAAACATGAAGGACCATCGGCCGTCAAAATTGTCATTATTCTTTTCATCACTCCTTCTGATGGTATTAAAATCACCCCACCAGGATAGGAAGTTGTTCAGAACCACAAATCCTAACCAGATCAGCCAAGAAATCCGGTTTAAGCTCGGGCTGTGCGGCACCATATACCGCCACCAAAGCCCAGTTAAACCCATCTGACTTCGACCGCACCCTAAACTTAACAGCGAAATCTCCCATGACCACGCTTCGGACTTCTAATGAATCACATCTAACCCCGAGTAAAATCCCACCCGATCTTCCTCGCGGAGGTAGACAATGCCAATCAAAATCAATACCCCCAAAAGAGTATTAAGAAATTGTGGCGAGAAGTTGGCTCTACCCGTTTCCGACAAAGTGATAAAGTCCAACTTATGCTCAATAGAAGCCTCAATAAGAAACCTTCTTTTAGCCAAGTCTTTCAGACCTCTGCTATTCCAAAAGATTCCTTTCATATCTCGTCATGGAATTTTTTAGCTGTTCAGATTCGAAGCTCCCCACGCATCGCTGAACCGGGTAGATCTTCCGCTTCCATTTGCGTTTAGGAGCATTGAAACTCTCCAGCTGGTCCTCACAACCAGCCACAGAGGTGCGCATTTCCACATTATCCACTCGCTCAACCTCCTCCTCAGGCTCAGAGATGGTTGAGTCAGATCCGCACAAAGATTATCGAGCGCCCTGACCCCTAAAGCGTTGATCTCAGAATCATTCATAGGTTTGACCGCAGCTAAGTTACGAATCATCTCAAGCGCCCGTTCGGCCTCTAAATCTAGCATATCATTAACCAAGGTTGGATTTCACTATCATTACTACCTAGTGAATTTCCTAGCTGATTTGCCTTATTGATAATCTCATCATTGGAAAAATGCAAAATAGAATTAGAGATATTGACAGACATACCAGTAGTGACCTCCACGTCACGAACCTTGGCCGCGCTCATAGCGCACCGCTGCTGAATGTCGTCCACTTCCGGATGGTCCTGGAGACGGCTACTCAACCGTCGCCCCTCGGAGACCGGACCCGAATGCCACCGAACGCAATCACCTCCTCCCGAGTAGCAGCACTCGAGAACACCAAGCCGGGGGAAGGTTGAACCAGGGCCTCCTGCCCGAGCTCCCCATCCACCCCGGCCCATCGGCCAGTCAACGTCGCCGGCGCCGAAGGCAAACAGGCTTCCCTAGGCTTCCCCGGAGAAGAAGGCCCCGGGGCCACCTGCCCCGAGCCCTCTCCGATAAGTGACACCGGCACCACCAAAACCGGCCCGACAAAAGGGGAGGAAGGAGCCGTGGCTAGCAGCCTCGGCCTCCCTCCCAAAGCATCAAGCTGCACCGCCTGGAACTCAGCCTTCGCAAGCCCCGATGAGATCGCCGAGGCCACCTGCCCCACGCCCCCATCAACAGAAAGCACCACCTGCTGAACCTGAGGTACGACGACCGCAGTGGAGGAATCCAAAATCACCATCTCCGGACCCCCGCCAACGAGAACGGCCTCCTCCGCCTCAGTCCATACCGAGATCGGCGATGCTCCAAGAAGAGGAACCACAGACTCCTCAGATTCCAGAACCGTAGCGTGTGCTCGAACACCTCATCAGACTCCACCCGATCACTCCAAAGTCTCGGAGGTGCAGATGCCAGCTCGAAAGACCCGAATCTAAGAGCAGTCGTAGGCACCGTAGAAGGTGGTGCCGTATCATCCGCAGAAGTCTGAGAGTCAGCACCCGACGCTTTGGACAACTCTCACCCACTGTCAGCGGCTGGTGCCTCCTTTAGAGCCGAACCATCATCACCCTCGTGCATATCAGTATCCGTCCCGTTGGCCACGTCGGCGAACAGACTCTCATCCTCGAACTCAATGACTAGGTTATAGATGTGGCCTCGATAAGCCCACTTTACCACCTCAGGCACATACTCGATGTTCAGCACACTAACCAGAAGACGTGCAATCCCGTGGGCTCTGGTGAAGTCCATATCCACTCG
Source organism: Aegilops speltoides (assembly GCA_021437245.1). NCBI lineage: Eukaryota > Viridiplantae > Streptophyta > Magnoliopsida > Poales > Poaceae > Aegilops > Aegilops speltoides. Next base: position 420,618,149 of record CM038143.1, on the reverse strand, counting down.
CTCTGGTCTGCCCACCATGATTCCCAAACTAGCCACGACCCGGGCATCCTGCATCGGCTTGGAGGGAGCCCCAGAGAATGGCAACCAAACCTGAGTCAGAGGCTTGCCCGTCGGCTCAATCCTCTTCCACTCGTGAAACTCAAGCACACCATCAATACCCGGCACCTTGCACATCCCGAAGCTCAGAAGCCTCTGAAGATCGTCAACAGACGGGAACTCAACCCGAAACAGTTTGTCCTCGATACTAACCAGCTCCCACTGGAAATCCCCAGGAGCTAACTCTTTGAGCCTCTGAACAATCTGTGTCTCCGAGACCTCTCCTCTGGCAATTTTGACTAACCCAGTCGTCAAACTCAAAATCTCGTCAGGGGCCTCCATCTCCGTTGGAGATTCAAAAAAAGTAAGCTCAGCACAGTACACTCCATACATCATGAGTGATGGTGCCTGATCTCTCAAAAACGGACAGTCCCCCGACTCGTGTGCCGGTTTACCACAAGTGCCACACAGCTCAGCCACACACTCAACAAGAAATGTCCCTTGCCACCACATCTATAGCACAACATATTTTCTTTCTTACGCGCCCACTTGGGCGCCTCTCAAACTCAGACCTATCAGACGCCTCAACTATCGCTGTCAACCCGGACTCCTTTCCGGGAATCTCCGCAGTGGCAAGCACCGAGACCACCTCCATAGCATGCCCAGACAGAACCTGCTCCTCAATGGTCTCGTCAACCACCATCTGGTCAACAGCTGGCGGCGGTGGCTGTCGTGGATGGTATCGGCCACCTTCGCCCCCACGGCCACCTCGATGACCATGAAATCCACCCCGCTGCGGTAACCCGGGCCAGATGCCCCCTCAACAAAGCCTCCTGGGGGCCCCAAGAACGGTCGCTCCGCCGTGCCATCGCTCTGCTAAGCGTAGCCCTGACCACCGCCCGCGGACGAGGACCCACGGTGCTTACCAGCGCCATACGCATCGAAACCATCATCACCCCACTGCCCCTTGGGCACGGCAGAAGCTTGAGGCGGCGGAGGTGGTTGCGTCTGCACCGCCCGACCTTGTTCGGCTGGGCTTCGTGACGACGTGAGGCGGCGGGCCGGCCTCGGTTGCTGCCGAGTGGAGGGCCCGGTTGCAGACGGCCTCGGCACCGCACCGCCACGGCCAACAGCTACCGGCGTGGGAGGCCAGAGACCCACAGGAGAAGGGGTCGGCAGTCAATGACACTGTCCACCACGGCCCGCCATGGCCATCCCAGCCACTGCCGGCGCCGGAGGCCGGAAACCCGCAGGAACTGGGGTCAGTGGTCGAGGACCGGTACCCCCTCCACCAAGGCTCGTAGCCATACCACCCGCAGCGACCCCTCGGCCAGCAGACAGGTTCGTAGAAGGATGCATGCCACGGCAGCCCCAACCCCGGAAGCGGCCAGCGGCACGGAGCCACGGCCAGCGCCGGAACTGCGCAGTCTGGACGCGCCAGCACCGGCCTTTTGCCCCGGCGGCGCAACACCTCCGCGGCCCGTCATTGCCCCCAGCGGCGGAATGCGTCGCGCCCTTCCACTCCCTGCCGGACGCAGGTTTGGACTGCGGCATCGCTGAACCCTAGCGGTCGAGGATGAGAGACGAGGCGACGAAGGAGTTGGGGAACGTAGTAATTTCAAAAAATTTCCTACGCACACGCAAGATCATGGTGATGCATAGCAACGAGAGGGGAGAGTGTTGTCTACGCACTTTGTAGATCGGGCGAAGCGCTGACGCAACATAGAGGAAGTAGTCGACATCCTCTCGGTCCGACCGATCCAAGCACCGCATTCGCACCTCCGAAGTTCTTGACACACGTGAGCTCGATGACGCACCCGATCTCCGATCTAGCAGAGGCGCTGGGAGGAGTTCCACAAGATGACGGCGTGGGACGATCTTGATGTTCTCTCGTCGCAGGCTTCGCCTAAGCACCGCTACAATATGACCGAGGTGTAATATCGTGGAGGGGGCACCGCACACTGCTAAGGAACGATCTCAATGATCAACTTGTGTGTCTAGGGTGCCCCTACCCCGTATATAAAGGAGGGAGGGGAGGCCGCCCGCCCCTTGGGTGCGCTAAGGAGGAGGAATCCTCCTCCTAGTAGGAGTAGGATTCCCTTCCTACTCCTACTAGGAGGGGGAAGGAAGGAGGAGGGGGAAGGAAGGGGGCGCCGCCTCCTAGTCCAATTCAGACTAGAGGAGAGGCGCGCCCACCCCGCCGCCTCTCTCTTCCCACCTAGGCCCATGTGGCCCATTAACTCTCCCGAGGGTTCCGTAACACCCCGCACTCCGGTTTTCTCCAAAACTTCCGAACCTTTCCGTGTCCGAATATAGTCGTCCAATATATCAATCTTTATGTCTCAACCATTCGAGACTCCTCGTCATGTCCGTGATCACATCCGGACTCAACAAACTTCGTACATCAAAACTTATAAACTCATAATAAAACTCGCATCGAAACCTTAAGCGTGCAGGGACTCTACGGTTCGAGAACACGTAGACATGACCGAGACATGTCTCCGTCAATAACCAATAGCGGACCTGGATGCCCATATTGGTTCCTACATATTCTACGAAGATCTTTATCGGTCAAACCGCATAACAACATACTTTGTTCCTTTGTCATCGGTATGTTACTTTGCCCGAGATTTGATCGTCGGTATCCAATACCTAGTTCAATCTCGTTACCGCAAGTCTCTTTACTCGCTCAGAATACGCCATCTCATAACTAACTCATTAGTTACATGCTTGCAAGGCTTAGGTGATGAGTATTACCGAGAGGGCCCAGAGATACCTCTCCGACAATCGGAGTGACAAATCCTAATCTCGAATTATGCCAACTCAACATGTACCTTCGAAACACCAGAGAGCACCTTTATAATCACCCATTTACGCTAGACGCTTTGGTAGCACACAAAGTATTCTTCCGTAAACGGAGTTGCACAATCTCATAGTTGCAGGAACTTTGTATAAGTCATGACGAAAGCAATAGCAAGATACTAAACGATCAAGTGCTAGGCTAATGAATGGGTCATGTCAATCACATCATTCTTCTAATGATGTGATCCCACTAATCAAATGACAACACATGTCTATGGTCGAAACATAACCATCTTTGATTAATGAGCTAGTCAAGTAGAGGCATACTAGTGACCATAGTTTTGTCTATGTATTCACACATGTATTATGTTTCCGGTTAATACAATTCTAGCATGAATAATAAACATTTATCATGATATGAGGAAATAAATAATAACTTTATTATTGCCTCTAGGGCATATTTCCTTCAGTCTCCCACTTGCACTAGAGTCAATAATCTAGATTACATAGTAATGATTCTAACACCCATGGAGTTTTGGTGCTGATCATGTTTTGCTCGTGAGAGAGGCTTAGTCAATGGGTCTGCAACATTCAGATCCGTATGTATCTTGCAAATTTCTATGTCTCCCACTTGGACTTGGTCCTGAATGGAATTGAAGCGTCTCTTGATGTGCTTGGTCCTCTTGTGAAATCTGGATTCCTTTGCTAAAGCAATTGCACCAAGATTGTCACGAAGATCTTCATTGGTCCCGATGCACTAGGTATTACACCTAGATCGAAATGAACTCCTTCATCCGCACTCCTTCATTTGCTGCTTGTAGCAGCTATGTACTCCGCTTCACATGTAGATCCCGCCACGATGCTTTGTTTAGAACGCACCAATTTACAGCTCCACCGCTTAATATAAACACGATCCGGTTTGCGATTTAGAATCGTCCGGATCGTGTCAAAGCTTGCATCGACGTAACCATTTACGACTAGCTCTTTGTCACCTCCATATACGAGAAACATATCCTTAGTCCTTTTCGTATTTCAGATGTTCTTGACCGCTGTCCAATGATCCACTCGATTACTTTGGTACCTTCCGCTAAGCTTATTGCTAAGCATACGTCGGTCTGGTACACAACATTGCATACATGATAGAGCCTATGGTGAAGCATAGGAACATTTTTCATTTTCTCTATCTTCTGCCGTGGTCGGGCATTAAGTTCGACTCAATTTCACACCTTGTAGCACATGCAAGAATCCTTTCTTTGCCGATCCATATTGAACTTTTTCAATATTTTGTCAAGGTATGTGCTTTGTGAAAGTCCTATTAAGCGCCTTGATCTATCTCTATAGATCTTGATGCCTAATATGTAAGCAGCTTCACCGAGGTCTTTCATCGAAAAACTTTTATTCAAGTATCCCTTTATGCTATCCAGAAATTCTATATCATTTCCAATTAATAATACGTCATCAACATATAAAACTAGAAATGCTACAGAGCTCCCACTCACTTTCTTGTAAATACAAAGCTTCTCCAAAAGTCTGTATAAAACCATATGCCTTGATCACACTATCAAAACGTTTATTCCAACTCCGAGATGCTTGCACCAGTCAATAAATGGAACGCTGGAGCTTGCACACTTTGTCAGCACCTTTTTGGATCAACAAAACCTTCTGGCTGCATCATATACAACTCTTCTTCTAGAAATCCATTCAAGGATGCAGTCTTGACATCCATTTGCCAAATTTCATAACCATGAAATGCAGTAATGGCCAACATGATTCGGACAGACTTAAGCATCGCTACGGGTGAGAAAGTCTCATCGTAGTCAACCCCTTGAACTTGTCAAAAACCTTTCGCAACAAGTCGAGCTTTATAGACAAGAACATTACCATCAGCGTCGCCTTCTTCTTGAAGATCCATTTATTCTCAATGGCTTGCCGATCATCGGCAAGTCAACCAAAGTCCATACTTTGTTTTCATACATGGATCCTATCTCAGATTTCATGGCCTCCACCATCTTGCGAATCTGGGCTCATCATCGCTTCCTCATAGTTTGTAGGTTCATCATGGTCAAGTAACATGACTTCCGAATAGGATTACCGCACCACTCGTGCGGATCTTACTCTGGTAGACCTATGAGGTTCAGTAGAAACTTGATCTGAAGTTTCATGGTCAATATCATTAGCTTCCTCACTAATTGGTGTAGTTGTCACGGGAACCGATCCTCGTGATGAACTACCTTCCAATAAGGGAGTAGATACAGTTATCTCATCAAGTTCTACTTTCCTCCCACTCACTTCTTTAGAGAGAAACTCCTTCTCTAGAAAGGATCCATTCTTAGCAACGAATGTTTTGCCTTCGGATCTGTGATAGAAGGTGTACCCAACAGTCTCTTTTGGGTATCCTATGAAGACACATTTCTCCGATTTGGGTTCGAGCTTATCTGGTTGAAGTTTCTTCACATAAGCATCGCAGCCCCAAACTTTAAGAAACGACAATTTTGGTTTCTTGCCAAACCACAGCTCATAAGGCGCCGCCTCAACGGATTTTGATGGTGCCCTATTTAACGTGAATGCGGCCGTATCTAAAGCATAACCCCAAAATGATAGCGGTAAATCGGTAAGAGACATCATAGATCGCACCATATCAAGTAAAGTACGACATGACGCTCGGACACACCATTTCGCTGTGGTGTTCCGTGGCGTGAGTTAAGAAACTATTCCGCATTGTTTCAAATGTAAACCAAACTCAGAACTCAAATATTCTCCTCCACGATCGATCGCAGAAATTTTATTTTCTTGTTACGATGATTCTCCACTTCACTCTGAAATTCTTTGAACTTTTCAAATGTTTCAGACTTGTGCTTCATTAAGTAGATATACCCATATCCGCTTAAATCATCTGTGAAGGTGAGAAAATAACGATATCCGCCACGAGCCTCAACATTCATCGGACCACATACATCTGTATGTATGATTTCCAACAAATCTGTTGCTCTCTCCATAGTACCGAGAACGGTGTTTTAGTCATCTTGCCCATGAGGCACGGTTCGCAAGTACCAAGTGATTCATAATCAAGTGATTCCGAAGTCCATCAAGATGGAGTTTCTTCATGCTTTTACACCGATATGACCCAAACGGCAAGTGCACAAATAAGTTGCACTATCATTATCAACTCTGCATCTTTTGGCTTCAACATTATGAATATGTGTATCACTACTATCGAGATTCAATAAAAATAGACCACTCTTCAAGGGTGCATGACCATAAAAGATATTACTCATATAAATAGAACAACCATTATTCTCTGATTAAAATGAATAACCGTCTCGCATCAAACAAGACCAGATATAATGTTCATGCTCAACGCAGGCACCAAATAACAATTATTCAGGTCTAAAACTAATCCCAATGGTAGATGTAGAGGTAGCGTGCCGACGGCGATCACATCGACTTTGGAACCGTTTCCCACGCCAGCATCGTCACCTCGCCCTGGCTGCTGCTCGCTTATTCCGTAGTCCTGCTTCGAGTTGCAAATATTAGCAATGTAACCAAGATCAAATACCCAAAAGCTACTACGAGCTCTAGTTAGGTACACATCAATAACATGTATATCACATATACCTTTGTTTACTTTGCCATCCTTCTTATCCGCCAAATACTTAGGGCAGTTCCGCTTCAAAGGTCCAGATCGCTTGCGATAGAAGCACTCGCCAGTGCTTAGGTCCGACTTGGGTTTCTTCTCTTGAGCAGCAACTTGCTTGCTGTTCTTTTGAAGTTCCCTTCTTCTTCCCTTTGCCCTTTTCTTGAAACTAGTGGTCTTGTTGACCATCAACACTTGATGCTCCTTCTGATTTCTACCTCCGCTGCTTTCAAAGATCGCCAAGAGCTCGAAATAGTCTTGTTCATCCCTTGCATATTATAGTTCATCACAAAGCTCTTGTAGCTTGGTGGCGTGATTGAAGAATTCATCAATGACACTATCATCGAAGATTAACTCCCGCTTGAATCAAGTGATTGTTATACCCGCACATTCTGAGTATATGTTCACCGACGTAACTATTCTCCTCCATCTTGCAGCTATAGAGCTTATTGGAGACTTCATATCTCTCAATCCGGCATTTGCTTGAAATATTAACTCCAACTCCTCGAACATCTCATATGCTCCATGACGCTCAAAACGCCGTTGAAGACCCGGTTATAAGTCGTAAGCATGGCACATCGAACTATAGAGTAGTCATCAGCTTTGCTCGCCAGACGTTCTTAACGCCGCCGGTTAGATCGCAAGCAGTTCGCACCCAGCGGTGCTTCCAGATGTAACTCTTCAGGCAGCAATGAGGATAATCCTCAGTTAGGACCCATCCGTAATTGCTACCATCATCTTTCAACTTTGCTTTCTCAAGGAACGCATTAAAATTCAACGGAACAACAACACGAGCCATCTATCTACAAACAAACATAGACAAGCAAGATACTATCAGGTACTAAGTTCATGATAAATTTAAGTTCAATTAATCATATTACTTAAGAACTCCCACTTAGACAGACATCTCTATAGTCATCTAAGTGATCACGTGATCCAAATCAACTAAACCATAACCGATCATCACGTGAGATGGAGTAGTTTTCAATGGTGAACATCATTATGTTGATCATATCTACTATATGATTCATGCTCGACCTTTCGGTCTCTGTGTTCCGAGGCCATATCTCGCATATGCTAGGCTCGCAAGTTTAACTCGAGTATTCTCGGTGCAAAACTGGCTTGCACCCGCTAGATGGACGAGAGCTTATCACACCCGATCATCACGTGGTGTCTCGCACGACGATTTAACTTTGGCAACGGTGCATACTGTGGAGAACACTTCTTGATAATTTAGTGAGAGATCATCTTAAAATGCTACCGCCAATCAAAGCAAGATAAGATGCATAAAGGATAAACATCACATGCAATCAATATAAGTGATATGATATGGCCATCATCATCTTGTGCTTGTGATTCCATCTCCGGCACCGTCGTGATCACCATCGCCACCGGCGCGACACCTTGATCTCCATCGTAGCATCGTTGTCGTTACGCCATCTATTGCTTTACGACTATCGCTACCGCTCGCTGATAAAGTAAAGCAATTACAGTATGCTTGCATTTCATACAATAAAGCAACAACCATATGGCTCCTCGCCATTGCCGATAACTTCGTTACAAAACATGATCATCTCATACAATAAAATATAGCATCACGCCCCGACCATATCACATCACAACATGCCCTGCAAAACAAGTTAGACGCCCTCTACTTTGTTGCTGCAAATTTTACGTGGCTGCTATGGGCTTAGCAAGAACCGTTTACCTACGCATCAAAACCACAACGATAGTTTGCCAAATAGACTCCGCTTTTAACCTTCACAAGGACCGGCGAGCCACACTCGGTTCAACTAAAGTTGGAGAAACCGACACCCGCCAGCCACATATGTGCAAAGCACGCCGGTAGAACCAGTCTCGCGAAGCGTCACGCTGTAATGTCGGTCCGGCCGCTTCATCCAACAATACCGCTGAACCAAAGATGACATGCTGGTAGGCAGATGACTTATATCGCCCACAACTCACTTGTGTTCTACTCGCATATAACATCAACGATAAAACCTAGGCTCGATGCCACTGTTGGGGAACGAGTAATTTCAAAAATTTCCTACGCACACGCAAGATCATGGTGATGCATAGCAACGAGAGGGGAGAGTGTTGTCTACGCACTTTGTAGATCAAGCGAACGCTGACGCAACGTAGAGGAAGTAGTTGACGCCCTCCCGGTCCGACCGATCCAAGCACCGCATTCGCACCTCCGAAGTTCTTGACACACGACAGCTCGATGACGCACTCGATCTCTCGATCCAGCAGAGGCGCTGGAGGAGTTCCACAAGACGACGGCGTGGTGGACGATCTTGATGTTCTCTCGCCGCAGGCTTCGCCTAAGCACCGCCACAATATGACCGAGGTGTAATATCGTGGAGGGGGCACCGACACGGCTAAGGAACGATCTCAATGATCAACTTGTGTGTCTAGGGTGCCCCTACCCCGTGATATAAAGGAGGGAGGGGAGGCCGGCCGCCCCTTGGGCGCTAAGGAGGAGGAATCCTCCTCCTAGTAGGAGTAGGATTCCCTTCCTACTCCTACTAGGAGGGGAAGGAAGGAGGAGGGGGAAGGAAAGGGGCGCCGCCTCCTAGTCCACCTGACTAGAGGAGAGGGGCGCCCCACCCTAGCCGCCTCTCTCTTCCCACCTAGGCCCATGTGGCCCATTAACTCTCCCGGGGTTCCGTAACCCCGACTCCGTTTTCTCTCGAAACTTCCGAACCTTTCCGTGTCCAAATATAGTCGCCCAATATATCAATATTTATGTCTCGACCATTCCGAGACTCCTCGTCATGTCCGTGATCACATCCGGACTCAACAAACTTGGGTACATCAAAACTTATAAACTCATAATAAAACTGCCATCGAAACCTTAAGCAGTGGACCCTACGGTTCGAGAACAATGTAGACATGACCGAGACATGTCTCCGGTCAATAACCAATAGCGGACCTGATGCCCATATTTGTTCCTACATATTCTACGAAGATCTTTATCGGTCAAACCGCATAACAACATACTTTGTTCCTTTGTCATCGGTATAGTTATTTGCCCGAGATTTGATCGCTTGTATCCAATACCTAGTTCAATCTCAAGCATCGCAAGTCTTTACTCGCTCAGAATACGCCATCTCATAACTAACTCATTAGTTACATGCTTGCAAGGCTTAGGTGATGAGTATTACCGAGAGGGCCCAGAGATACCTCTCCGACAATCGGAGTGACAAATCCTAATCTCGAATTATGCCAACTCAACATGTACCTTCGAAACACCAGAGAGCACCTTTATAATCACAGCACGCTGTGACGCTTGGTAGCACACAAAGTATTCTTCCGTAAACGGAGTTGCACAATCTCATAGTTGCAGGAACTTTGTATAAGTCATGACGAAAGCAATAGCAAGATACTAAACGATCAAGTGCTAGGCTAATGAATGGGTCATGTCAATCACATCATTCTTCTAATGATGTGATCCCACTAATCAAATGACAACACATGTCTATGGTCAGGAAACATAACCATCTTTGATTAATGAGCTAGTCAAGTAGAGGCATACCAGTGACCATAGTTTTGTCTATGTATTCACACATGTATTATGTTTCCGGTTAATACAATTCTAGCATGAATAATAAACATTTATCATGATATGAGGAAATAAATAATAACTTTATTATTGCCTCTAGGGCATATTTCCTTCAGAAGGAACAGACGATGCCCCGTCGCCCACAGCCTTGGTCAAGTCCGGCTCCACCTGGGCCACACACCCAGGTGAATCCAGCCCGACCAGCCCACCCGCGAGGCCTCGATCGGCAAACAACACCGGCTGGTTTGGCACCGGGTTAGCTTGGGCCTCATACCCAGCTAACCCCGGCCCAACAAAACGCATCCCAAGAGCGCACTCGCTCGGCCTCTCTCGGCGATCGATCGAATTCAAACGAAGCTGTCGAGATGCAGTGATCCCGAGACCCGGATTCATCGGCGAGACAGCCACACACGCTGCCGGCGATGATTTGGCCGCAGTCCAGCGACCCTTCTTCTTTCGTTTAACCACGATCCATGACTCCGGTCGAACAAGATCAAAAACAGTAAGATTAGGGAGACTAACATTCGGCAAAGGACCCTTCCAAGGCTTGACCGCCGCCGTCGACAACCTCCGATGAACAAGGCGTCGAACCATCTCCCTTTCGTCGCCCGCGTGTAGCCCGTTCCTTGCCGGATCATGGAGAGGCAACACTTCGCTGATGGAGGATGCGACCTCCTCTTCCGTATAACTGGAATTGAACTAGTCGTTGACGTGGTCGGAGGGAGTCGGCGTCGGCGGCGATGGCGGAGCGTCGTCCGCATCCCCGTCTGCGTCCTCCTCATCGGCGTCCGCCAATGCCCAGAACCTGCCTCCTACCCGCCGGCCATCGCCGGAGAGGAGAGGCGGCCCGCCTGTGGTCGATATGACTCCATCCAATATTTTCTGAATTTTGTGTCGTCGATAGATGGTGTGAATCCACAGCCCGTGAGGCGACCCCAAGAGCGCCTGCACAAAGTATCGATAATGCTAAAATTCTGACGCTTGGGGCAAGTCTCATTCCGGATACCTTTTGGCCCGGCCGAGACCGCCGACTGGCAGGAGTTGCTCGACTGCATTGCCTTGCACGAGCCTGATCTTACGACCGAAGATGACCGTTCCAGTTGGCGACTAGAGCCTTCTGGACAATTCTCCACCAAATCTCTTTACCAGGCTGTAGACACCAGATTTTGGCATGGTCAAGAACTTATTTAAGATGGCTTCAAATGGAGAAGTCTTCTACATGAAAGAGTTCCGTATTGTTGATATGAACATCTTTGAAGTTTGGGCCATCGCCGTCCAGTTTCATCTCGAAGGCCAAAACTATGCTCAAAGTACTAAGATCTTATATTCAGAGTACAGTTTGGCCGATTAGGCCCCCAATAATAGCTCAAATGAAAAACTTATCTACACGAATTATCTTCGTCTCGTCGAAACGGTCGATTTTGATATAAAAATTGTTCCAATCCGAGTTGTATGCAAAAGTTAGAGCCGAAAATGCGCAGCTGCATCAGGATGGCCACACACTCCGGAAATGATCATCCGGGTTTTGGATTTCTCCGAGGACAGTCGGACACTCCGGGGTTGTTTGTCCGGGTTTTGGATTTTTCTGCCGCAGACTTCGGAAAACAGCCTAAACCCCCCTCAAGATGGCCTTTGATCAAAAAACGTTTAACATGAAAGTTGTTCGTCTCGTTGAAACGGTCAAGATTGCTTTTGGGCTCATTTCCATCCGAGGTCGTTTACCACCACAAAAAATACCCGCAAGGTGCAGCCAGTTTAAACCGAACAGTTTCGGAAAGTTCGGACAAAACTAATCCGAATTTGACTAGGGTTTTGGACGTGAATTAAAGCCTTTTGCTTGCACGGGAAGTCCAGCCGCCTCTTATATAGCTAAGGGGTGATTTCCGATTGAACAACACACAATCGATCAATTCATCTACCACTTTTATCTTTTATCTTTTCTCCTTAACCCTAGTTCTTCTTCTTCCTCGTTCTTCGCTCGCTTTTTCTTCATTGCAGGGGCGAACCTCGAGGCCCTAGGGGCGATCAGGTCGACCTAGGGCAGCCCATAGCCAGCACCCAGACGGGTCCCTCCCGGCGTGGGGTTTTGGGTCCTCAAAAGCACCCGCCGGATTGCTCGCGCATCGCGCTCCGCCGGTGTGCTTCGACGTGAGCTGCGGTGCATCACCCTCGGCATTGGAGGTACACGGTGACGTGTTCGTGTGCGAACACACTTTTTGGCGACTCCGCTCGGGAACAAAGCTTTGAATGATCTCCGGCCCGTTCTTGCTATGAAGAGATCATCATCTAGGGTTTGCAATCTGCAAAGGTAATATGAATACTCAATTCACATATGCAGATGCAAATAATGCATATGTTGTTGCTAGATCATCTGATGAGCATAATGTATCGGCTAGCCCTAGCTTTATCAATCATGCATCTAATTATGTGCAAGAGCCGATGCAACATAATCTTCATGCTTCAACTTTATATAATTTTAGCAACATGCAACATATGTATCCCAACTCCCATGCATCGGCAACCCCACAAATCTATATGCTGATGAACAACATGATGAGTTCGGTTAATCAAGTTGAAACACCCCATGTAGGAACTTTAAATGGCATGCAACATAGTGTTTCATCTTTTTATTCATCGGCAACTAATTTGCAACATGTTAATCCAAACATGCCGGTGGATAGGGGAATTGGCCATGCTACTACTAGTTATTCGGCCAATTACCCTCAAACATCGTATGCTACACCTCATGCTACTAGTTTTTTTGGCACCATACGCAACTGTTGATGTCCATAATTCGGCTCCGCACCTTAATGGCCATGGCCAAATAAGTGAAACTTCTACAGGAGCACAAATGCCTTTACATACTAACGTGGCATATCATGTCCCCCCTACACAATTACAGAATTTCGGCAACATCTCATTGCCAAAAGAGTCTAAAAGCATTGGGGGGCAACCATATCCAGACTGGGTGGTTGAGAACAAGCTTACATTCTTTTGGGATTTGTGCAACTCCATTCGACAGGAACTAATAGAAGGCGGGAAGCCTCATGATTTTGCTGCAGTAAAAGCTAGAGTTGTGCAAATGATGCAATGGCCGTTGTTGTACCATCCAAAGGTACCACCTAAACATCACAAAGTTTCGCACCTCATTGCCGAAAGAGTCTCAAAGTATTGGGGGGCAATCTCATGACGAGTGGATGGAAATTGAGATGAAAAAGTTTAAAGCTCGCCAAGCTGAGATGTGGGCTAAAATTAGACGAGAGTGAGAAGCCTTGCAAATTCAAAAAGATAAAGTTATTGATTCAGGTAACAAAGAAAATTCGGTTATTAGAAAAGCTGAATCAAGTAGTATATATTCTGAGTCCTTCAAATCCAAAGAGGCAAGCATTATTGAGAAAGGGCATGGAAAGCATAGAAAAACAACCATACTTGACTTTTCCGAAGTCAATGGAACCTACTTCCTGCCCTATGAGTTCCGTGCCATAGAAATTGACAAGCCTCAATGTAACGCCCCAAGACCGGAGCTTCAGAAGACTTCCAGCTATTCCGAGTTTCGTCATGTGATTTGTTTTGTTCGTTGCATTCATCATGCCATCTTTTGCATTGCATCATGTCATCATCCAACCCTTTTTAAAACTCATCTAAATAAACCGTATGGATCTTCGGTCCATTTAAATCGAGGGAATTCACATGGTGATTCTCTTTAAAACATATCCTCTCGATATTTAGAGAGATATTATAAATATTTCATTTTCGGAATCACCCTTAACACATATGCACCGTTCTTCAAGTTTCCTTTTATCCTTCTCAACTTCTTTTCTTCCTTTGGGGCCTTTTAGTAAAATTGAGTTGCAATTTTACTCTACCCATTAATGTTCCAAATCTGCCCATAAATCACATTTGGTGTGTAGGGTCACCCCCTATAATCTCAGCCCATTTAGAGTCCTTTCGAATGGGTTTCAAAATTCAAACATGTTGCATTAAATTCAACATGTGCAAATCTTTTGTTCTCCAAAAATCCTGTTGCCATTTTATTTAAACTCCTCTCATTTTTGTGAGTCCGGTTAAATTATCCCCATGCCCAGATTCCACCCCTAACTTCTCTTTCTCTTCTTTCTCTTTTTCTGTTTTGTTTTAATTGGAAAAAGTATGAGAGAGAGAAGAAGAGAGATTGCAGCCTAGCTGGGCCTCTCAGCCCAGCTGCTCCCAGCCACCCCTGCCCAAAGGCCCATCAGCTCCTAACCCTAGCCGCCCAATGGCCCCGCCCGCCCCCATCTCTCCTCCCGATCTCTCCTCTCGCCTCCTCCGCCCCGCCTCCCTCGATCTCTCCTCTCACTGCACGCAGAGGAGCGCCATCCTCACCGACCAAGTAGACGCCTCCCGCCTCCTCCTCGACCTCCTCCATCAAGGCCGCCAGCCGCAGCCCGCGCTTATCTCCTCCTCCGCGCCACTGCCCGCTTCGGCGCCGTCCGCTTCGGCGTCCCCCTCTGCGCCTGTGTCCGTGCTCCTCCACCGCCCGCCTCCCTTTACCACTAGCCACAAGGCTTCGCTTTTTCTCCCATGCGCCGCCTCGCTTTCTGTCTTCCTCGCTCGAACCCCCCGCCGATCCAGATTCGCCGCAGCGCTTCGCCCCGATCCCCACGCTTGCACGCCGCTTCCCCGCCGCTAAGCTCCTCTCCAAAGAACCGCCGCTGCCTCCTCCTCCGCTAAGCGACTGCCGACGCCTTCCTTCGGCTGCTTTCGCGCTTGCCCGGCTCATGAAGCTCGCTGTGTTTCCACCACCGCCCGCACCTAGAATCCGGCCCAGCTTCGCCGTCCGCCGTGGCTGTGGAGCTCGTCGGCGCTGCCCTTGTGCCGCCCAGCCCGCGACCCTCTCCTCGACCTGCTGCTGCCGCTAAGTCCCGCCGCCGAGTCCTCGCGACGAGTACCTCTACGATGACCCTCGATGTCTACGAGCTGTGTATCACTACAGCCGTGTGATTTTTGTCAAGTCCGACCACGACGCACGACTACATTCGTGTGGATTTCGCTAAGTACCACTTCGTTCGGCAAGACCACCAAGTTCGACCACGCAGACATTGAGTACGACTCCACACGGCGATGCGTCAAGTACCACTACGCCCGAAGACGTTGGAAACGCCAAGTACGACTACATCGCGGTGATACGTGAACGACTACACGGCTACGACAAGTGTACCTCTACACCCGTGGATTTCACCAAGTACCCTGACGTCGCGTGTACCACTACCGCCGCCCGAACATCTACGAACGGTGTACCACGACGATCATGTACGGCTACACGATGACCCGCCAAGACCCTGAACAACTACCGCCGCCGCCGTGTACAACTACTTCCACGACGACCCGTGAACAACGACTTCCACTACGCCGCGTACGACTACTTCCTCGACGATCATCGCGAGAACGACTACTTCTCTATTTAAACGCGAACCGTCCCGCTTGAACGCTTCAAGGTATAACCCGAGACGACCGCGATGAGATGCACCGCTTGCACCGCGTCCGAATTGTCACCGCTTTCCATGCCACTAACCCGGGGAACCCGGAACCGGATCACCCCACCATCTTGCATGACTCGCCACGCCACGCCTTTTGCACCGGTATCTTCATGAGCTACCGAACCGATATGTTGCCGTGGCATCATTTTCGGATATGTTGCCGTGGCACCATTTCCTTTTCGCCGCGTGGCACCTTTTCGCTTTCGCCGTGGCACCTTTTCGCTCCGCCATGGCGACAAATGCTTCATAACATGCTCATGTCAACATTTTCATAAAAATTGCATAAAACTTGTTCATGTCATCCGCATCATAATAACAACAATTAAAATGTTTAAACTGTGTTTGCTTTGAATTGCTATATGACATATGGGGATTTTCCGGAAGTGTTGTTTGTTGTTCCGGCCTCATTTAAACTTGCCTAAATAGTTAGTTTATTTATGCTTCACCCTCTTGCCATGTTAACCAACATTTAATCTTGTTTTGTTCATAACCGAGAGAGAACTAAATAATTGATGTGGTAGCCATTAATATGCAACTCGTTGCATATTGAGCTCCACTTAATTTGTAGTATTGTTCGTTGCACTTTGCCATGCCATGCCTCATTAAACCGGACATGCATCATACTTGTTTGCGCATCATGCCATGTTTATGCTTGTGTGTTTACCATGTTGTTTGTTTCTTTCCGGTTTGCTTCTCTCGTTAGCTTCGGTTTCGTTCCGGAGTTGTGAGGATCCGCTCGACTACGTCCGCTTGTCTTCTTCTTGACTCGTTCTTCTTCCTTATGGATCTCGCAAGATGACCATACCTCAAATCACTACTATCTTTGCTATGCTAGTTTGCTCGCTTCTTTTGCTATGCCAATGCTACGATGCCTACCATTTGCTTGTCAGCCTCCCAAATTGCCATGTCAAACCTCTAACCTTTGACACCATTCCTAGCAAACCGTTGTTTGGCTATGTTACCGCTTTGCTCAGCCCTCTTATAGCGTTGTTAGTTGCAGGTGAAGATTGAAGTTTGTTCCTTGTTGAACATGGAGATGTTGTTCCTTGTTGGAACATGTTTACTTGTTGGGATATCACAATATCTCTTATATTATTAATGCATCTATATATTTGGTAAAGGGTGGAAGGCTCGCCTTATGCCTGGTGTTTTGTTCCACTCTTGCCGCCCTAGTTTCCGCCATACCGTGTTATGCTCCCGGATTTTTGCGCCCCTTACGCTGTCGGGTGATTTATGGGACCCCCGACAGTTCGCTTTGAATAAAACTTGTCCAGAAGGCCCAACATTGACTTTTACCATTTGCCTCACCTAGCCCTTTTCTTCCCTTGGGTTTCGGAGCCCGAGGGTCATCTTTATTTTAGCCCCCGGCCAGTGCTCCTTCGAGTGTTGGTCCAACTCGAAGCGATGTCCGCGCCCGGGCAACCAGTGGTCTATGCCAACCGACGCCTTGCTCATCCGGTGCCCCGAGAACGAGATATGTGCAGCTCCTATCGGGATTTGTCGGCGATCGGGCGGCTTTGCTGGTCTTGTTTTACCATTGTCGAAATGTCTTGATGTACCGGATACCGAGTCTGATCGGAGTGTCTTGGGTGAAGGTCTATTCTTCGCTGATCGCGAGAGCTTGTCATGGGCTGTTGGGACACCCCGTAGGGTATAAACTTTCGAGAGCCGTGCCCGCGGTTATGTGGCGATGGGAATTTGTTAATGTCCGTTGTAGAAAACCCGGTTGACCTTAATTAAAATACATCAACCGTGTGTTACCGTGATGGTCTCTTTCCGCGGAGTCCGGAAGTGAACACGGTGTTGGAGTTATGCTTGACGAGGTTGCTATAGGATCACTTCTTGATCATACTTTTATCGACCGTGCTTTGCCTTCTCTCCTCGCCTCATTTGCGTATGTTAGCCACCATTTATGCTAGTCGCTTGCTGCAGCTCCACCTCATGCCTTTACCTTACCCATAAGCTTAAATAGTCTTGATCTCGCTGGTGCGAGATTGCTGAGTCCTCGTGGCTCACCGTGATACTTCCAAAACCAGTTTGCAGTGCCTATGTTACCGAAAGCAAAGCGACGCTACTAAGCTCAAGGAGGAGCTCGATGAAGATCTTGCCCTTTGTGTTGTTTCGCTCTAGTTGATCAAGAGTGGAGCCCAGCTTGGGGTCGATCGTGGACCTTTGTCGATTTGGGGTTCTTCTTTATTTTGGTTCCGTAGTCGGACCTTGATTGTATCTCGATGATGTAATGCTTTATTCATGTATTTGTGTGAAGTGGCGATTGTAAGCCAACTATGTATCTCTTTCCCTTATGTATTACTTGGGTTGTGTGAAGATTACCTCACTTGCGACATTGCTTTCAATGCGGTTATGCCTCTAAGTCGTGCTTCGACACGTGGGAGATATAGCCGCATCGAGGGCGTTACACTCAAGGACAAGAACAAGTAGCCGAACAAAGTTCGGCTGACATGGATCTTCAAAGCAATGATGCACGGAATCAAGAAAAAGATAATGACAAGGTGTTGGGGAGCCATCCAAAGACGGAGCAAGATGTTCTTCAAGTGGCACCACCATCATGCTCTCCCAACATATTTGAAGAGGTATGCTTAGAGAGTAATTTACCTATTTTCAGATTTGGTCGCAACTTCATTATTGACGCATCTATAAGAAATATTCTCATAAGTAATTTTGAAAGACCAATGAAGAAGAGTAATTTACTTGTTAGCAATAAACTTGTTATGGAACATATCGGTCAACCCATTGCGCCATTTATAAAGACCGATAATGACTTATTGTTACAGTCGAAGCTTTCCCCGTTGCTTTATCTAAAGTTCATATCTAGTTGGGTAACTTTGCTTATTTCGTACTTGGCTTGCACTTGGTCTCAACTGAGACATGTATGTCCTAAATATCTTTGTTTCAAAAATTTAAAGCCAAGGTTAAATTCTATTGAGAAAACCGATGCTAATATAATATCTTATCCAAAGACATCGGAGATAGAGTGGAAAACACAATGCATAGCCGAATGGGGAGATTCCAAATCTGAACCATTCGTTTGCTTATCTCCAAAGCCGTTCAAACAGCAAGATCGGCTAGAAAATAAGAAGTATACCTTCAATTCAAGCATGTGTGATCAAATATTTGATTTGTTGCTGAAAATAATTACATTACAATTATTGATCACCATGTTAAGTCATCAATCCAAGGACGAATGTATTGTAAGTTGCATGATTCATCCAAGCATAATTTTGGGGATTGCAACATGTTTCGTCAAATAGTTAAATCGGCCATTGAAAAAGGACGAGTGAAGTTTGTTGAAACACCAAGAGATGACCAGTCTATTCCGATTGGTCCCGATGGCAAAAAGTTTTTGCATCGGCTGCTTCAAGCCGATCCATTTAAAGAGAAGGTAAAAACTGCAGGTGATGGGATCAAGCTTTCAAGTAAGGAAGTTGTTGAAGAGCATAATGAACATAATCTTGAGGGCAAAAATTCCATCAAAGCTACAATGGAGACGCCAAGGACTGGGGGGCAGCAAGCAAATCCAATAATCGATGAAAGCAAACCAAAAGAAAACAAAGGCCGAAATAAGCGCAAGTGTAAGAGATCAAAAATCACCTTCGCTGAACTATTGGATAAATATCAAAAGAAGAGTGAAGAGAAGAATGCTTATCGGCCAAATCATGCAAAGAAACCAAGATCACCCCCAAGGCGCAAATACGAGGATTGGTATTGGCAAAGTGATAATTTTAATACAAGATATTCATATCCTTATTTTGGACCGCCAATGCCAATGTCGTGGATGCCTCCCTATGCTCATGTTGATTCATATCCATCATGGGACAGGTATGATACAAGGGCACATTCTCCATCTTATTTTAGACCATCTCACCAATATTATGTAGCTCCGAGAAGATCAACATTTGAACAGTTGCATATAAAAGACCGTTTCAATCATAAGGAATCGATCCAGAGCTCAAGGAAGAAGAAAGAGGTGGTAAAGCAAGTTTACCGCGTGAAAAGAGATGGTCGTAAGTGTGCTACTTCAGATTTGATCTCAAATAACAAAGAGCCAATTAAAGTGTTGACATTGGCTACAAAAGGCAAAGAAGTGAAACAATCAATTGATAAAAATCAGAGTGCCAAATCTGAAGAAAAGAAGTTAAGGGTGCACAAGGCCCAAAAAGAGTTGCCATTGGTTGAAACAAAATCACAATCGAGGTGCTCACTCGGCTTATCATATTGGCAAAAGAAGGAATGACAAAATCTTAGTGCACAAGAGCTGAGAAAGAAGAACATGGCATGGGTTCCCAAGAAGATCAATCAAAACAAAAATGATGTGCATGTTTCTATTGCAACAAGTACAATAAAAGTGAAGAAGGAAAAGAATGAAAGCAACAAACAATTAAGTCAAGGTGCGCATCACAACATCAAAATCTTCGGTTAGCACATCATCCATTTTCTTCAACCATGTCGTTGATGCCTTTGTCATGGAATTCATCCCTGGGTATGATCAATTACCCTCCATGGATTCATTTTGGTCCATGGATGCAACATAATTTTCTCTATCATGAGAGGGTATTACCAAATCACTATACATTTGGTTAGTTTCATTTTTGTTGCTAACACAAAGGGGCCGAAATATTTTATTGCTATTTTATTTGTTTATTTCGGCTATACATGCTTTAATGGATGAACTCTACATGGGCCTCATGGTAATGGCCGATACTTAACTATCGTCCTAAGAAACTATCTGATCATGGTCGGTGTGGAATTCTAACATCGTCCTTAGTTCAATTGGAGACCGAGACAAGGTACATGTTAAGTGATATTAGCCTTGTCTCTCTAGTACTATGGAGATTATTTTTTGATGGTTCAATTCGTAGCAATGGCCAAAGTGTCAGTGTTGTTCATTTATCTCCATATGGTGTTATTTTGTGAAGCCTCATGCCACTTAAAATATTTTTGCACAATAATCAAAGCTGAATATGAAATTTTATTCGGTTTGGAGCTTTTGGTTGTTATAGGTGCTATACAGATTGAGGCTTTCAGTGATTCATTATAAGTAGTGCAACAAATATACAAGGGATATCAATGTTTTGACGAATCACTTATAGTTTATCTTGGGATATGTCTAGATGCAAAATTTACCTTGGGTTGCTTTAATATCCTTCATATATATAGACATGACAATTGGAGAGAGTTGGCATAGCAAGCATCTGGCTACCATGTCCGTCATGGTGTATTGCACATCTATCAATAGCCGATGCTTATTCTTGCCAGCATAGGTAAGGCCGAATTGGAGCTCAAAACCTCGGCCACTAATGAAACTTTTATGTAGGCAAAGCAAGGATTGGAGGAAGTTCATTCTTGATTATCTGCAAAATCCTAGCGAAAGGGTGAATAATATGGTTCAGAGGATGGCTTTGAGATGCATATCTATGGAACCTTATCATCGGATTGTTATATAAGTTGAGAAGTTTTCACCCAAGTTGCATCAAGAGGTTCAAACAAGCAATGGCTGATATATACTTATCGTCCTAAGCACATACAAATGGCCGATGGAGTGTTGACATCGTCCTCAGAGCAAGATATGTGCAAATTATTTTTCGGCACACAAGCTTTGCCGAAAAACAGGGGGGCATGTGTTGACACCAGACTTTGGCACGGTCAAGAACTTATTTAAGATGGCTTCAAATGGAGAAGTGTTCTACATGAACGAGTTTCGTATTGTTGATATGAACATCTTTGAAGTTTGGGCCATCGCCGTCCGGTTTCATCTCGAAGGCCGAAACTATGCTCAAAGTACTAAGATCTTATATTCGGAGTACAGTTTGGCCGATTAGGCCCCCCAAGAAGAGCTCAAATGAAAAACTGATCTACACGAATTATCTTCATCTCGTCGAAACGGTAAATTTTGATATAAAAGTCGTCCCAATCCGAGTTCGTATGCAAAAGTTAAAACCGAAAATGCGCAGCTGCATCAGGATGGCCAGACACTCCTGGAATGATCATCCGGGTTTTGGATTTCTCCGAGGACGGCCGGACACTCCGGGGTTGTTTGTCCGGGTTTTGGATTTTTCTGCCGCAGACTTCGGAAAACAGCCTAAAACCCCCTCAAGATGGCCTTTGATCAAAAAACGCTCAACATGAAAGTTGTTCGTCTCGTCGAAATGGTGAAGATTGCTTTTGGGCTTGTTTCCATCCGAGGTCGTTTACCACCACAAAAAAGACCCGCAAGGTGCACCAAGTTTAAACCGAACAGTTTTGGAAAGTTCGGACAAAACCAATCCGAATTTGACTAGGGTTTTGGACGTGAATTAAAGCCTTTTCCTTGCACGGGAAGTCCAGCCGCCTCTTATATAGATAAGGGGTGATGGCCGATTGAACAACACACAATCGATCAATTCATCTACCACCTTTATCTTTTATCTTTTCTCCTTAAACCTAGTTCTTCTTCTTCCTCGTTCTTCGTTTGTTTTTCTTCATTGCAGGGCGGCGAACCTCGAGGCCCTAGGGGCGATCAGGTCGACCTAGGGCAGCCCATAGCCGCCGCGTGCCCAGACGGGGTCCCTCCCGGGCGTGTGGGGTTTCGGATCCTCAAAATCACCCGCCGGATTGCCTGCGTACCGCGCTTCCGGCCGGGTCTCCTTCGACGTGAGCTGCGATGCATCACCCTCGGCATTGGAGGTACACGGTGACGTGTTCGTGTGCGACCACAGGCCATCGCCTCCTCGCCTGGCCATGAGGCGCTCTCCTCCATCTGGGAGATTCGCCTTCCCCTAAAAATTAGGATCTTCTTATGGCAGTGGATTCGCGGTCGCCTCCCGTCCGGCGTGGAGTCCTGAAACGCAATGGCCCTGGTGATGGGCGATGCCCACTCTGCGGGCCGGAAGAGGACTCGAACCATATCTTCTTCACCTGCGTGTCCGCACAGTGCGCTACTTCTATACATGGTTAGCTATAGCGTGCGTTGTAGACAGCGCTACTGCTAATTATATGTAGCGGGTCTTATACCCCGCGCTACTGCTATTACTTTCAAAAACAAAAAAATATTGATCCCGTGCGTGTTGTCAATGGCAGCAGTGGTTCGATCTAGCGATGGTTGGGGTCGCCGGAGGCATGAACGGACAGCGGTAGACCCGATCTGGCGGTGGCTGTTGGAGAGGGCCCGTTTCTATGGAAGTGCCAGGTTCCCCACCCTCTGTGGGGTCCGCCAGGGTGACGTTCTCCCCGTTTCTGTTCAACATGGTGGTCGATGCCCTCGCGGTCATCCTTGTTAAGGCTAAAGCCTGTGGCCATATCCACGGCGTAGTCCCTCACCTGGTGGGAGGGGGAGGGGTCTCCCTCCTTCAATACGCGGATGATACCATAGTTATGGTGGAGGGATTAGCGTTCAACATCGCCAATCTGAAGTTCCTCCTCCTTTGTTTCCAACAGATGTCTGGGCTCACCATCAACTTCGATAAGAGCGAAGTGATGGTCCTTGGCTATCCTCCGGAGGAGGCTCAATCCATTGTGGACCGACTAAACTGCCGCCTGAGTTCCTTCCCCACGACCTACTTGGGGATACCCATTAGTGACTCCAGGCTCACCATTGCTGACCTCCGCCCGACTGTGACTAGGATGCAGCACCGGGTTGAACCATGGATGGGGAGGTGGTTGTCGAAACCAGCCAGGGTAATCCTCATCAACTCCTCGCTGGCTAGCCTACTCTGGTTTCTCATGAGCTTCTACGGTCTCCATGAGACCCTCCATCAGGAGGTTGCCAAATACCAGTCTAGGTTCTTTTGGGCTGGCGAGGGCGACAAGCAGAAATATCATATGGTGAGCTGGCCAGACATCTGCAAACCCAAAGACCAGGGTGGCCTTCGGATCTTGTCCTCTCGTTGCATGAACATTGCTCTCCTGACCCGTTGGCTTTGGCGCATCGCCAATGGGGAGGGAGGCCTCTTTAAGGAAATATGCCCTAGAGGCAATAATAAAGTTATTATTTATTTCCTCATATCATGATAAATGTTTATTATTCATGCTAGAATTGTATTAACCGGAAACATAATACATGTGTGAATACATAGACAAACATATAGTCACTAGTATGCCTCTACTTAACTAGCTCATTAATCAAAGATGGTTATGTTTCCTAACCATAGACATGTGTTGTCATCTGATTAATGGGATCACATCATTAGGAGAATGATGTGATTGACATGACCCATCCTGCTAGCTTAGCACATGATCGCTTAGTATTCTCGCTATTGCTTTCTTCATGACTTATACATGTTCCTGTAACTATGAGAATTATGCAACTCCCATTTACCGGAGGAACACTTTGGTACTACCAAACGCCACAACGAATCGGGTGATTATAAAGGAGTACTACAGTGTCTCCGAAGGTACATGTCGAGTTGGCGATTTCGAGATTAGGTTTTGTCACTCCGATTGTCTGAGAGGTATCTCTGGGCCCTCTCGGTAATACTCATCACTTAAGCCTTGCAAGCATTATAACTAATGAGTTAGTTGTGAGATGACGATTATAGAACGAGTAAAGAGACTTGCCGTAACGAGATTGAACTAGGTATTGATACCGACGATCGAATCTCGCAAGTAACATACCGATGACAAAGGGAACAACGATGTTGTTATGCGGTTTGACCGATAAAGATCTTCATAGAATATGTAGGAACCAATGTGGGCATCCAGGTCCCGCTATTGGTTATTGACCGAGAATGGTTCTAGGTCATGTCTACATAGTTCTCGAACCCGTAGGGTCCGCACGCTTAACGTTTCGATGACAGTTTTATTATGAGTTTATAAGTTTTGATGTACCGAAGTTTGTTCGGGGTCCCGGATGTGATCACGGACATAACGAGGAGTCTCGGAATGGTCGAGACATAAAGATTGATATATTGGAAGCCTATGTTTGGACATCGGAATGGTTCTGGGTGAAATCGGCATTTTACCGGAGTACCAGGAGGTTACCGGAATCCCCCTGGGGGGTTAATGGGCCTACATGGGCCAAGAGGAAGAAGAGGAAGGAGCAAGGAGGGGGCCGCGCGCCCCTCCCCCTCCTAGTCCGAATAGGACAGGGAAGGGCGGCTCCCCCTTCCTTCTCCTCTTCCTCCTCTTTCCCCTCTCTCTACTCCAACTTGGAAAAGGAGTCCTACTCCCGTGGGAGTAGGACTCCCCTGGCGTGCCCCCCAGGCCGGGCGGCCTCCTCCCCTGCTCCTTTATATACGGGCGGGGGCACCCCATAGACACACAAGTTGATCTACGGATCGTTCCTTAGCCGTGTGCGTGCCCCTTCCACCATATTCCACCTCGGTCATATCGTCATGAGCTTAGGTGAAGCCTGCGCCAAGAGAACATCATCATCGCTACCACGCCGTCGGTCCGACGGAACTCATCTCCGAGCCTTTGCTGGATCGAAGGGCGGAGATCGCCATCCAAATGAACGTGCTGAACTCGGAGGCTCCGTGACGCTTGGTGCTTGGATCGGTCGGATCGTGAAGACGACGACTACATCAACCGCTTGCAGCTAATGCTTCGCCACGGTCTCACGAGTTTACGTGGACGGACACTCTCCCCTCGTTGCTATATCATCACCATGATCTTGCGTGTGCGTAGGAATTTTTTGAAATTACTGCGTTCCCCAACAAAGGCATCCGAGCCTAGGTTTTATGCGCTGATGTTATTTGCACGAGTAGAACACAAGTGAGTTGTGGATGATATAAGTCATACCGCCTACCAGCATGTCATACTTTGGTTCAGCGGTATTGTGAGATGAAGCGCCCGGACCGACATTACGCCAGACGCTTACGCGAGACTGGTTTCACTGCTACGAGCACTCGTGCTTAAAGGTGGCTGGCGGGTGTCTGCTCTCTCACTTTAGTTGAACCGAAAAGGCTACGCCCGTCCTTGTGAAGGTTAAAACGAGTCTATTTGACAAACTATCATTGTGGTAAGAACGGTTCTTGCTAAGCCCGTAGCAGCCACGTAAAATTTGCAACAACAAAGTAGAGGACGCCTAACTTGTTTTTGCAGGCATGCTGTGATGTGATATGGTCAAGATGTGATGCTGTATTTTATTGTATGTGATGATCATGTTTCAGAACCGGTTATCGGCAATCGGCAGGAGCCATATGGTTGTCGCTTATTGTATGAAATGCAACGCTCTGTAATTGCTTTACTTTATCACTAAGCGGTAGCGATAGTCGAGAAGCAATAGATGGCGAACGACAACGATGCTACGATGGAGATCAAGGTGTCGCGCCGGTGACGATGGTGATCATGACGGTGCTTCAAAGATGGAGATCACAAGCACAAGATGATGATGGCCATATCATATCACTTATATTGATTGCTTGTGATGTTTATCCTTTTTGCATCTTATCTTGCTTTGGTTGACGGTAGCATTTTAAGATGATCTCTCACTAATATCAAGAAGTGTTCTCCCGAGTATGCACCGCTATAAAGTTCTTCGTGGCCGAGACACCACGTGATGATCGGGTGTGATAGGCTCTACGCTCAAATACAACGGTGCAAAACAGTTGCACACGCGAATACTCAAAGTTATACTTGACGAGTCTAGCATATACAGATATGGCCTCGGAACACGGAGACCGAAAGGTCGAGCGTGAATCATATAGTAGATATGATCAACATAGCGATGTTCACCATTGAAACTACTCCATCTCACGTGATGATCGGACATGGTTTGGTTGATTTGGATCACGTGATCACTTAGATGACTAGAGAGATGTCTGTCTAAGTGGGAGTTCTTAAGTAATATGATTAATTGAACTTAAATTTATCATGAACTTAGTACCTGATAGTATCTTGCTTGTCTATGTTTGTTTGTAGATAGATGGCTCGTGCTGTTGTTTCATTGAATTTTAATGCGTTCCTTGAGAAAGCAAAGTTGAAAGATGATGGTAGCAATTACACGGACTGGGTCAGGAATCTGAGGATTATCCACATTGCTGCACGTAAAAGTTACGCCCCGAAGCACCATTGGCGCCAAGCTCGCTGCGATGCAACCGACGATGTTAAGAACGTCTCGCGAGCAAAGTTGATGACTACTCTATAGTTCAAGTGTGCTATGCTTTACGGCTTAGAACCGGCCTTCAACGACGTTTTGAACGCCATGGAGCATATGAGATGTTCCAGAGTTGAAGGCCCAATTGAGAGATATGAAGTCTCCAATAAGTTCTATAGCTGCAAGATGGAGGAGAATAGTTCTCACAAGGAACACATACTCAAAATGTCTAATAATCACTTGATTCAACCGGGAGTTAATCTTCCGATGATAGTGTCATTGATGAAATTCTCCAATCATCGCCACCAAGCTACAAGAGCTTCGTGATGAACTATAATATGCAAGGGATGAACAAGACTATTCCCGAGCTCTTCGCGATGCCGAAAGCATGGAGGTAGAAATCAAGAAGGAGCATCAAGTGTTGATGGTCAACAAGACCACTAGTTTCAAGAAGAAGGGCAAAGGTAAGAAGAAGGGGAACTTCAAAAGAACGGCAAGCAAGTTGCTGCTCAAGAGAAGAAACCCAAGTCGACCTAAGCCTCAAATCGAGTGCTTCTACCGCAAGCGATCGACACCGAAGCGGAACTGCCCCAAGTATTTGGCGGATAAGAAGGATGGCAAAGTGAACAAAGGTATATGTGATATACATGTTATTGATGTGTACCTTACTAATGCTCGCAGAGCACCGGGTATTTGATATCGGTTCTCATTGCTAATATTTGCAACTCAAGCGTGGACTACGGATTGCGAAGATTAGCTAAGGACGAGGTGACTATGCGCGTGGGAAATGGTTCCAAAGTCGATGTGATCGCGGTCGGCACGCTACCTCTACATCTACCATCGGGATTAGTATTAGACCTAAATAATTGTTATTTGGTGCCGCGTTGAGCATGAACATTATATCTGGATCTTGTTTGATGCGAGGCGCTTATTCATTTAAATCAGAGAATAATGGTTGTTCTATTTATATGAGTAATATCTTTTATGGTCATGCACCCTTGAAGAGTGGTCTATTTTATTGAATCTCGATAGTAGTGATACACATATTCACAAAGGTTGAAACCAAAAATGCAGAGTTGATAATGATAGTGCAACTTATTTGTGGCAATCGCCGCTTAGGTCATATCGGTGTAAAGCGATGAAGAAACTCCATATTGATGGGCTTTTGGAATCACTTGATTATGAATCACTTGGTACTTATGTAACCATGCCTCATGGGCAAGATGACTAAAACACCGCTTCTCCCAGACTATGGAGAGAGCAACAGATTTGTTGGAAATCATGCATACAGATGTATGCGGTCCAATGAATGTTGAGGCTCGTGGCGGATATCGTTATTTTCTCACCTTCACAGATGATCTAAGCAGATATGGGTATATCTACTTAATGAAACACAAGTCTGGAACATTTGAAAAGTTCAAAGAATTTCAGAGTGAAGTGGAAAATCATCGTAATAAGAAAATAAAGTTTCTACGATCTGATCGTGGAGGAGAATATTTGAGTTGCGATGGTCTATACTTGAAATAATGCGGGATAGTCTCGCAACTCATGCCACCTGGAACACCACAACGAAATGGTGTGTCCGAACGTCGTAATCGTACTTTACTTGATATGGTGCGATCTATGATGTCTCTTACTGATCTACCGCTATCGTTTTGGGGTTGTGCTTTAGAGACGGCTGCATTCACGTTAAATAGGGCACCATCAAAATCCGTTGAGACAACGCCTTATGAACTATGGTTTGGCAAGAAACCAAAGTTATCGTTTCTTAAAGTTTGGGGCTGCGATGCTTAATATGTGAAGAAACTTCAACCAGATAAGCTCGAACCCAAATCGGAGAAATGTGTCTTCATAGGATACCCAAAAGAGACTATTGGGTACACCTTCTATCACAGATCTGAAGGCAAGATTTTCGTTGCTAAATTCGGATGCTTTATAGAGAAGGAGTTTCTCTCGAAAGAAGTGAGTGGGAGGAAAGTAGAACTTGATGAGATAACTGTATCTACTCCCTTATTGGAAAGTAGTTCATCACAAGAACCGGTTCCTGTGACAACTACACCAATTAGTGAGGAAGCTAATGATGTTGATCATGAAACTTCAGATCAAGTTTCTACAGAACCTCGTAGGTCTACCAGAGTAAGATCCGCACTAGAGTGGTACGGTAATCCTATTCTGGAAGTCATGTTACTTGACCATGATGAACATACGAACTATGAGGAAGCAATGATGAGCCCAGATTCCGCAAAATGGCTTGAGGCCATGAAATCTGAGATGGGATCCATGTATGAAAAACAAAGTATGGACTTTGGTTGACTTGCCCGATGATCGGCAAGACATTGAGAATAAATGGATTTTTAAGAAGAAGACTGACGCTGATGGTAATGTAACTGTCTATAAAGCTCGACTTGTTGCAAAAGGTTTTCGACAAGTTCAAGGGGCTGACTACGATGAGACTTTCTCACCCGTAGCGATGCTTAAGTCTGTCCGAATCATGTTAGCCATTGCAGCATTTCATGATTATGAAATCTGGCAAATGGATGTCAAGACTGCATTCTTGAATGGATTTCTAGAAGAAGAGTTGTATATGATGCAGCCGGAAGGTTTTGTTGATCCAAAAGGTGCTAACAAAGTGTGCAAGCTCCAGCGTTCCATTTATGGACTGGTGCAAGCATCTCGAGTTAGAATAAATGCTTTGATAATGTGATCAAAGATATGGTTTTATATGCACTTCGGAGAAGCCTCAGATTTACAAGAAAGTGAGTGGGAGCTCAGAGCATTTCTAGTTTTATATGTAGATGACATATTGTTAATTGGAAATGATATAGAATTTCTGGATAGCATAAAGGGATACCTGAATAAAAGTTTTTCAATGAAAGACCTTGGTGAAGCTGCTTATATATTGGGCATCAAGATCTATAGAGATAGATCAAGACGCTTAATAGGACTTTCACAAAGCACATAACTTGACAAAATTTTGAAAAAGTTCAAAATGGATCAGGCAAAGAAAGGGTTCTTGCCTGTGCTTCAAGTTGTGAAGTTGAGTCAAACTCAATGCCCGACCACAGCAGAAGATAGAGAGAAAATGAAAGATGTTCCCTATGCTTCAGCCATAGGCTCTATCATGTATGCAATGCTGTGTACCAGACCTGACGATGCTTAGCAATAAGCTTAGCAGAAGGTACCAAAGTAATCCGTGTGGATCATCGACAGCGGTCAAGAACATCCTGAAATACCTGAAAAGGACTAAGGATATGTTTCTCGTATATGGAGGTGACAAAGAGCTAGTCGTAAGAGGTTACGTCGATGCAAGCTTTGACACTGATTCGGACGATTCTAAATGGCAAACCGGATATGTGTTTATATTAAATGGTGGAGCTGTAAGTTGGTGCAGTTCTAAACAAAGCGTCGTGGCGGGATCTACATGTGGAGCAGAGTACATAGCTGCTTCTGAAGCAGCAAATGAAGGAGTCTGGATGAAGGAGTTCATTTCCGATCTAGGTGTCATACCTAATGCATCGGGACCAATGAAGATCTTCTGTGACAATACTGGTGCAATTGCCTTGGCAAAGGAATCCAGATTTCACAAGAGGACCAAGCACATCAAGAGACGCTTCAATTCCATTCGGGACCAAGTCCAAGTGGGAGACATAGAAATTTGCAAGATACATACGGATCTGAATGTTGCGCAATCTGCTGACTAAGCTTCTCTCACGAGCAAAACATGATCAGCACCAAGACTCCATGGGTGTTAGCATCATTACTATGTAATCTAGATTATTGACTCTAGTGCAAGTGGGAGATCAAGGAAATATGCCCTAGAGGCAATATTAAAGTTATTATTTATTTCCTCATATCATGATAAATGTTTATTATTCATGCTAGAATTGTATTAACCGGAAACATAATACATGTGTGAATACATAGACAAACATATAGTCACTAGTATGCCTCTACTTAACTAGCTCATTAATCAAAGATGGTTATGTTTCCTAACCATAGACATGTGTTGTCATCTGATTAATGGGATCACATCATTAGGAGAATGATGTGATTGACATGACCCATCCCGTTAGCTTAGCACATGATCGTTTAGTATTCTGCTATTGCTTTCTTCATGACTTATACATGTTCCTGTAACTATGAGAATTATGCAACTCCGCTTACGGAGGAACACTTTGGTACTACCAAACGTCACAACGTAATCGGGTGATTATAAAGGAGTACTACAGGTGTCTCCGAAGGTACATGTTGAGTTGGCGATTTCGAGATTAGGTTTTGTCACTCCGATTGTCGGAGAGGTATCTCTGGGCCCTCTCGGTAATACTCATCACTTAAGCCTTGCAAGCATTATAACTAATGAGTTAGTTGTGAGATGACGACATGTAACGAGTAAAGAGACTTGCCGGTAACGAGATTGAACTAGGTATTGGATACCGACGATCGAATCTCGGGCAAGTAACATACCGATGACAAAGGGAACAACGTATGTTGTTATGCGATTTGACCGATAAAGATCTTCATAGAATATGTAGGAACCAATATGGGCATCCAGGTCCCGCTATTGGTTATTGACCGAGAATGGACCTAGGTCATGTCTACATAGTTCTCGAACCTGTAGGGTCCGCACGCTTAACGTTTCGATGACAGTTTTATTATGAGTTTATAAGTTTTGATGTACCGAAGTTTGTTCGGGGTCCCGGATGTGATCACGGACATAACGAGGAGTCTCGGAATGGTCGAGACATAAAGATTGATATATTGGAAGCCTATGTTTGTACATCGGAATGGTTCTGGGTGAAATCGGCATTTTATCGGAGTACCGGGAGGTTACTGGAACCCCCCGGGGGGTTAATGGGCCTACATGGGCCAAGAGGAAGAAGAGGAAGGAGCAAGGATGGGGCCGCGCGCCCCTCCCCCTCCTAGTCCGAATAGGACATGGGAAGGGGGCGGCGCCCCCCCTTTCCTTCTCCTCTTCCTCCTATTTCCCCCTCTCTCCTACTCCAACTTGGAAAAGGGGAGTCCTACTCCCGGTAGGAGTAGGACTCCCCTTGGCGCCGCTTTAGGCCGGCGGCCTCCTCCCCTGCTCCTTTATATACGGGCGGGGCACCCCATAGACACACAAGTTGATCTACGGATCGTTCCTTAGCCGTGTCGGTGCCCCTTCCACCATATTCCACCTCGGTCATATCGTCATGAGCTTAGGCGAAGCCTCGCGCCGATAGAACATCATCATCGCTACCACGCCGTCAGGTCGACGGAACTCATCTCCGGAGCCTTTGCTGGATCGAAGGCCGGAGATCATCATCGAGCTGAACGTGTGCTGAACTCGGAGGCTCCATACGTTCGGTGCTTGGATCGGTCGGATCGTGAAGACGTACGACTACATCAACCGCGTTGTGCTAACGCTTCCGCTTATGGTCTACGAGGGTACGTGGACGGACACTCTCCCCTCTCGTTGCTATATCATCACCATGATCTTGCGTGTGCGTAGGAAATTTTTTGAAATTACTGCGTTCCCCAACACCTCTGGCTTGCCATCATCCGCAATAAGTACCTTAGGGGCCAACCTCTTGCCTTCTGCCAGCGTTCGAGTGGCTCCCAGTTCTGGCAGTCGGTGATCCAGCTTATGCCCGTGCTCCACATTGGCACGTCCATCTCGGTTGGCTCCGGGTCCTCGACCCTGTTCTGGATTGACCGTTGGTTAGGGGACTCCTCCCTGGCTGCGCGATTCCCAGAACTAATCGCCATTGCGATTGGCCCTTGGGTCTCGGTCGAGACGACCCTTATTGACTTAGGGCGTCTTGCTTTCTGGTGCCCCTTCGGCCCCCCGAGGTGGCTACTTGGGATTCCCTCCTCCAGGACATCGCCCTTATGCCGATGGACGTCGAGGAGACCCCGGACTCCCTCTCCTGGCACCTTGAGCCGTCTGGCCGCTTCTCCATGAAGTCCTTGTACACCGCCATCGCCCCCTCGGCGGCCCTGGAGCCCTTTAGCCTGCTTTGGGACATCCGCCTTCCTCTAAAGATCAGGATTTTCTTGTGGCAATGGATCCGCGGACGACTCCCCTCTGGGGTTGAAGTCCTCAAGCGTAACGGTCCGGGCGATGGGATGTGCCCCATCTGTGGCACAATTGAGGATGCTAACCACATCTTCTTCTCGGGCTACTCTGCCCAGTTCCCGTGGGCTTGCTTTCGCGAGACGGTCGGTGGACAGTGGTGCAACACCAACTTCCCTGACCTACTTGCGGAGCTCAACGCTTCCCCCCTCGCTTCCGCCATATTAGATGGTTGTGCATTGGGGTCCTCGCCTGGATGCTTTGGACCATCCGCAATAAGCTTGTTATTCAGAAAGTCCCTCTTCGACGTTCGACTGATGCGATCTTTAAAATGTGTGGCTACTTGCAGCTTTGGCGGCCGCTTAGCCGCCCCCAGGACCGAGACGTCATCACCAACCTCCTCGCCGACCTTCGCTCGATGGCTCTCCGTGTGGCGCCTTTGCTGCCACCTCCTCCCCCAGAACCTGACTAGCTGCTATGCGGGTGCTGTGTGGAGTGTGCGTTTTGTGTTTAGGGCTTGTTGGTTGTGCCCTCAGCATTAACCCTTGTGTGATCTTTGTGATCTTGTGGACCTCCATGTGCGTGTGTGAGGGATCGAAGAAGGTGAGAGTGTCTAGAGGGTGGGTGATTAGACTACTCGACAAGATAAAAATTCTGTCTTTTATCAAGGACAGATTTTGGCAGATTTTGCATAACACACAAGTCAAGTAGCACACTACACATGCAATTCTAGAGTATGGGCAGCGGAAAGTAAATTGCACAAGTAGTAAAGAGAAGTGGAGAAGATCAAACGCAATTTGGAGACACGGTGATTTTTCTCGTGGTTCCGATAGGTGGTGCTATCGTATTTCCACGCTGATGGAGACTTCAACCCACGGAGGGTAACGGCTGCGAGAGTCCACGGAGGGCTCCACCCACGAAGGGTCCACGAAGAAGCAACCTTGTCTATTCCATCATGGCCTCACGCCCACGGAGGGCTAGCCTTACTCGGGTAGATCTTCACGAAGTAGGCGATCTCCTTGCTCTTACAAACTTCTTGGTTCAACTCCACATCTCGATGACGGAGGCTCCCAAGCGACACCTAACCAATCTAGGAGGCACCACCCTCCAAAAGGTAATAGATGTTGTAGATGATGATGAACTCCTTGCTCTTGTGCTTCAAATGATAATCTCCCAACACTCAACTCTCCTCACCGATTTGGCTGTGGTGGAAGAAAGGATTGAGTGGAAAGCAACTTGGGAAGGCTAGAGATCAAGCTTCATATGGTGGGAGTGGAGCAACTTGATCTCAACACAAGGGTAGGTAGTTCTCTTCTCAGAAATGTAAGGTAGGAGTGGTAGTTCTTTCTGATGGCTCTCTCCACGAATGAAGAGGGGGTGGAGGGGTATAAATAGCCTCCACACAAAATCCAACCGTTACACACATTTGAGCAATCTCGGTGGGACCGAAGTTGACAACTCGGTGAGACCGATAGTTCAAATAATGTGAACGTTGGGATTCTCGGTGGGACCGAAAATACAATCTCGGTGAGTCCGATTCGTGCAATGACAAGAGCATGCCAATTTCGGTGGGACCGACTTCATCATCTCGGTGACACCGATTTGATGACGTAAGGTTCTGAAGCTTGGCAACTCATGTTTCGTGAGACCGAGTTCGAATCGGAAAATCCGAGTTTACTAGGGTTTGGCTTATGGCTGAGGTGGTTCATCTCGGTGTGACTGAGTTTGGAATATCGGTGGGACCGAGACTACTTATGAGTGTCTATGGCAAGAAAGTTGCTGATAGTTTAGGAGATGTATCACTAAGCACTTGAGCAACCAGATCATCATCATAACCTCATCCCCTTTAATAGTATTGGCTTTTCCTATGGACTCAATGTGATCTTGGATCACTAAACCAAAATGGAGTCTTGAGCTTTTGCCAATGCTTGCCTTAGCATTTTAAGGGTCCACCTCTTTAGTCCTTTTGCCATGCCAATGTGATTGAATTTCCTGAAACATACTTGATAAAAGCATTAGTCCAACCACAAAGTATGTTGTCATTAATTACCAAAACCACCCAGGAGCAAATGTGCTTTCAATCTCCCCTTTTGGTAATTGATGGCAACACACTAAACAAGACATCAAAGCTTATTGAAAGAAATACAGAATTATCACGAAAGCTTTGACAAACATGTAGTACACAGGCTCCCCTACAAGTGTGCAAGATTTTCATAAATTATGGTTTTGGACTACCACAAGCACACAAGAGAGAGAAGCAAGATGTGCTACATGCAGCTTGGCTATATGCATCAGAGCAGATGAAAAGAAGTGAGTGATAATGCATATGTGCATGGTGATTTCTTGCAAACAAGTATTCACAAGCAAGTCACCATCATGCACATTCGGCAAAGTGCATATACTTACCTTGAGGTTCCTTGGCATTGTACCTGAAGAGATAAACTTGGGAAAACAAGGTTAGATAACACAAGAGTATTTCTTCAACCAACTGCAAGAACATTAAGAGTACCAAGCCAGGGATGACATGTATAAAGAGTGTCTCATATTGAGCACAAGCTTGAATCAGCAAACATGTCTCCGAAACTAAGAGATTTTCAATGAACTCTGAGAGATTTTGCTTTCCATAAGATATCAATTGTGAAGATTCCTCTCCCTTTGAGTTCTCTCAGATCAAGGGATTTGATGGAAAGAGCAAAATCAAAAGAATGATGCCAAATGAGAATGACGCCAATTGTAATGTCCAATGTGAAACACGGCAAGAAATTCTCTTATAAGGAAAAACACGGCAAAGCTTTGATGTGATTCTCTCCCCCTTAAGGTAAGATTGCTCTTCTTCTCCCCCTAAATCTTCTCTTCTCCCCCTAAGTCTTCTCCCCCTTTGACATCAAGTGCCGAAAAGGACAGCAAACTAGGAAGGTTAGGGAAGATGGAAGGAAAGAAGTGGGATCCTTAAGAATCACAACAGGGCAAAAAAGGAACATGCATAGAGAATCATTGAGTGGAGCTGCAGAAGATGATATCCTGGAAGAGATAAATCGGTGACACTGAATTAAGATGGACCGGTGGGTCCGAAAGTCAGGGACTTAGGGTAGATCCTTTTCGGTTAGACCGAAATATTTAAATCGGTGACGCCGAGTTTAATTCTAAGGAAATACAGAAATAATTCAGCTCACTTTGCGAGGAATATTTCAAAGGATTTGCAATGAATTTGTGAATGATTTTCGAGGAATTGATCAGAGCCAGAAGGATATTCACAAAGACAGAAGAATAGAAATGAAAAAGATTCCTAGATGAAGTTTTTTTAATGAAAACTCAATGAGAGAACATAAGAGAAAATAGAAAGACTCCAAAACATATGTACTTCATCTAGATAAAGGTCGGCGACAAGGTCACCTATGTTTGAGTATATTGACTTAGGAGTCAAATGAGGACATTTGATCATAGGTCATACTCATCATTTAAGCTCAAAATGGGGTTGCCATTTTTTGATTAAGCATTCGATGTGATCACATCTTATGAAGCTGCTTGTACTCATGACTTTGAGGAAAAGGTCCTTAAAGATGTGAAGAACATACCTTGGGCTTGTTGTTGCTTTGTTCATGTAGGTGAACTTGATGTAGGTGCTCATTGAATGTGAAGTTGGAGCGCCATTTCCACTTGTGTAGTTCATCTTCCTACATGGGTTAGGCAAGCAAGGAAATACTCAAGGATATCCAAGATGACAAGAGTGAAATACTAGATGTATAAGATGTCAAAAAGGATATGTGGAATTTTGTTCCTTGAACTCAACATCCCAAAGGGCTAGATACTTGGTCAATGACAAGATTACTCATGATTTGAGTGTGTGGTAATCTTGTGGAATGTAGATCATCCAAGTACCTGCAAGGAGTTAGATGCAATACAAGGAGGCAAATGTGTCCAAGACATATGATTACCATCATAAGAGAAATATCAAGGATTAGTCAAGTGGGCTCATGCCTTGCATGCATCAATGGAGTTCTCACTCCAAGTTTGAAGCATCAATGATGTTCAACTCACTCCTTAAGCGACAAAACACCTTCTCATCAAGAGGTTTTGTAAAGATATCACGAGTTGTTTGTCAAGATCGAACATGCTTAAGATTGATGTCACCCTTGGCAATGTGATCACGAATGAAATGGTGACGAACTTCAATATGTTTCGCTCGAGAGTGTTGCACGGATTGTGTCCAATTTTAATCGCACTCTCATTGTCACAAAGCAAGGGAACATGTCTCACATGTATCCCATAATCCTTAAGCGCTTGTGTCATCCATAGTAATTGAGCACAACACGAACCAGCAGCAACATATTCCGCTTGGCAAAGGGATAATGATACGAATTTTGTTTCTTGGAGGACCAAGATACAAGGGATCGACCAAGGAATTGACACGCACCGAAGTTAACTTTCTATCAACCCTGCCACCGCATAGTCCGAGTCGGAATAGCCAACAAGGTCGAAAGAGGCCCTCTTAGGATACCAAATGCCAAAGTTTGGTGTGTGTATCAAATATCTCACAATCCTTTTAACAGCTTTAAGATGACATTCTTTAGGGCTGCTTGATATCGAGCACACATGCATACACTCAACATTATGTCGACGAGAAGCACAAAGATATAGTAGAGAACCAATCATAGATCGGTAAACCTTTTGATCAACGGGTTCTCCATCTTTGTCAAGTCATTATGTCCACTTGTAGGCATGGGGTTCTCATACCTTTGCTTTCTTGCATGTTGAACTTCTTGAAGAGATCCTTGGTGTACTTTGTTTGAGAGACAAAGGTACCTCCTTAGATTGCTTGATTTGCAACCCAAGGAAGAATTTGAGTTCACTCATCATGGACATCTCAAACTTCTCCGACATTAGCTTCCCAAACTTTTCACTAAAATGAGGGTTAGTTGAACCAAATATAATATCATCAACATAGATTTGGCACACAAATAGTTCTCCATTAACCCTTTTAGTAAAAAGAGTAGAATCAATTTTCCCAATTTCAAAGCCTTTTTCAATAAGGAACTTGGTCAAGATTTATACCACGCTCTAGGAGCTTGTTTAAGACCATAAAGAGCTTTGTGCAACTTGTAAACATGATTAGGCTTTTGGGATTCACAAATCGGAGGTTGTTTCACAAATACTTCCTCCTCAATTTCACCATTTAGGAAAGCACTTTTGATATCCATTTGATAGAGAGTAATATCATGGTGATTGGCATAAGCAAGAAGAATGTGAATGGACTCAAGTCTAGCAACGGGGGCATAGGTCTCACCATAGTCCATACCTTCGACTTGTGTGTAACCTTGAGCTACGAGACGAGCCTTGTTGCGGATGACTTGTCCATCTTCATCTTGCTTGTTCCAAACACCCATTTGGTTCCAATGACGCTTTGATCATCCTTGGGCTTCTCTACCAAAGTCCATACCTTGTTCCTCTCGGTTGTGAAGTTCTTCGTGCATACCGCTCACCCAATCCGGTCTTCAAGTGCTTCTTCTACCTTCATAGGTTCAATACTAGAGATAAATGAGTAATGCTCACAAAAGTTAGCTAAGCGAGTTTTAGAGCGAGTAATTCTCCCGGAGTTGATGTCATTGATCATTTGTTCCACGGGATGATTTTTCTTGACTCTTGCTCGGACTCGGGATAGCTTTTGGTGTGGTTGTGGCTGAGCTTCCTCATCATCTTCATCTTCCTCTTCTTCTTCTTCATTGTTGTTGGTGTTGTCTTGAGGCGGTGGAGAAGGAGGTTGTGGTGGATCTTCTTGTTGCACTTCCTCATCTTGGTGAGTTCCACTTGTGGAGGCCTCCATGTTGCCTTGAGGTTCATCTCGCCGTGAGGTAGGGGGCTCCACATATGTAGATGAGGTACTCTCCTTCACTTCCATGGGACGGATCTTTCCAATAGATAAATCTTGGATAGCTTCCGATGGGTCCTTGTCTCCTACATCAATAGGCATTTGCTCTACTTGCGAGCCATTAGATTCATCAAACTTCATGTCTACCGTCTCTTCAACCTTTTGGGTGAAATTATTGTAGACACGGTAGGTGTGGGAGTTTGATCCATAACCAAGAAAAAAGCCTTCATGAGTTTTAGGAGCAAATTTAGACCGACGATGCTTATCAAGGATATAGCATTTCAACCAAAGACACGAAAGTATCCCACTTGGGGTTTGTTACCGTGAGGAGCTCAGATGATGTCTTGCCGAGGAGCTTATGAAGATAAAGCCTGTTGATAGCATGACAAGTCTGTCTCGACCGCTTCCCCAAAAATGCTTCGTGTCTTGTATTCATCAAGCATCGTTCTCGCCATCTCTATGAGCTGCTCGGTTCTTCCTCTCAACAACTCCATTTTGTTGAGGAGTGTACGTAGTCGAGAACTCCTGTAGAATCCTTCCTCATCGAGAAAAGAGTCTACATTGGCGTTCTTGAACTCCGCTCCATTGTCACTCCGAACTTTCTTGATCTTCACCTCAAATTGATTTTGGGGCCTTTCGGCAAAGGTTTTGAAGATTCTCTGAACCGCGATTTGTCATCAAGGAAAAATACCCACGTAAATCTGGAATAATCATCAACTATAACTAGACCAAAGGAGTTACCACCAAGGCTTTTGTAAGCATTGGGACCAAGAGATCCATATGAAGAAGCTCAAGCGGTCTCCTTGTGGTCATAATGTTCTTCACGGATGACTTCCACCTACTTGTTTTCCTGCTTGACAAGCACTACAAAGTCTATCTTTGTCAAAGAAAACATCTTTAACGCCAAGAATATGATCACCTTTGATCAGCTTGTCTAGATTACGCATACCAACATGTCCAAGCCTTCTATGCCATAACCAACCTTTAGCGGATTTAGCAATGAAGCAAGCTCTAGGTTGGCCTTTCTTAGTGAAATCAACAATATATAGATCACCTCTACGGATACCGGTAAACGCCATGTTATGATTGTCACGACGAAAGACTTGGCAATCTACTTCGGTGAATAGCACATTGAATCCAAAGTTAGCTAATCTAGACACGGAAAGTAAATTGTATCCAAGAGATTCTACAAGCATGACATTTTGAATAGAGCTATCATGAGATATGGCCACCTTACCAAGGCCAAGTACCTTACCCTTGGAGTTGTCTCCAAAAGTCACATACTTGCGTGGACCATCGTTCTTTGCAAGCTCTCGAAACATGTCTTTGTCTCCGGTCATGTGGTCGGTGCATCCACTATCAAGAATCCACTCTTTCCACCGGACATGTAGTCTCTCGATTTGCCATAAGATTGAGACTCTTCATGATCTTGTCTAGCTCGGTGTCCGAATCGGAGTAATCATCATCATGCTCATGCTCATCATCATATTGACCCATAGATTGTTCATCATCAACACCTAGGTCAATTTGATAAGCACTTGCATTAGTTTTGTCAATGTGACAATAATCATCGGAATGCAATACAAGAGCATTTCTAATTAGAACATTGATAAGACCGGATCACCCTTCTTTTCATAAGATCACGAAGCTCAAAGAAGCATTTATCAAAGTTGGGATCATTAGGCGCATCATATCAAATTCAATAGTCTTGTATAGAATTTCATCAAGACCTCTCAAAGAGTAGTCCGGATAAAGTTCTTCCAAGAACTTCCACATAGCATAGGCGCACTCAAAGTTTGTAACGAGCTTAAGCAAGTTATCGGGTAACCCTCTAATGATAAGATTTACAGTTATAAGGTTACGAAGCAAATCAAGCTCTTCATCCATGGTAGGGTGCAAGGGGTCAAATGGAGGCACATAGGGGGTCTCAACATATTTGCGCAAGTTGTAAGTCTTAAAGATAATAAGCATTTCAATCCTCCACAAGTTATAGGACACTCCATTAAGAATAGGCACTCTATGGCTAACACTCCCAAATGTAGACACATCCATCTTCCTCCAATGGTGTGTAAACCAAAGCAATGGAGACCAAAGCTCTGATACCAATTGAGGATCAAGAAGGTGAGAGTGTCTAGAGGGGGTGATTAGACTACTCGACAAGATAAAAATTCTGTCTTTTATCAAGGACAGATTTTGGCAGATTTTGCATAACACACAAGTCAAGTAGCACACTACACATGCAATTCTAGAGTATGGGCAGCGGAAAGTAAATTGCACAAGTAGTAAAGAGAAGTGGAGAAGATCAAACGCAATTTGGAGACGCGGTGATTTTTCTCGTGGTTCCGATAGGTGGTGCTATCGCATTTCCACGTTGATGGAGACTTCAACCCACGGAGGGTAACGGCTGCGAGAGTCCACGGAGGGCTCCACCCACGAAGGGTCCACGAAGAAGCAACCTTGTCTATTCCATCATGGCCTCACGCCCACGGAGGGCTAGCCTTACTCGGGTAGATCTTCACAAGTAGGCGATCTCCTTGCCCTTACAAACTTCTTGGTTCAACTCCACATCTCGATGACGGAGGCTCCCAAGCGACACCTAACCAATCTAGGAGGCACCACCTCCAAAAGGTAATAGATGTTGTAGATGATGATGAACTCCTTGCTCTTGTGCTTCAAATGATAATCTCCCCAACACTCAACTCTCCTCACCGATTTGGCTGTGGTGGAAGAAAGGATTGAGTGGAAAGCAACTTGGGAAGGCTAGAGATCAAGCTTCATATGGTGGGAGTGGAGCAACTTGATCTCAACACAAGGGTAGGTAGTTCTCTTCTCGTAAATGTAAGGTAGGAGTGGTAGTTCTTTCGATGGCTCTCTCCACGAATGAAGAGGGGTGGAGGGTATAAATAGCCTCCACAAAAATCCAACCGTTACACACATTTGAGCAATCTCGGTGGGACCGGTTGACAACTCGGTGATACCGATAGTTCAAATAATGTGAACGTTGGGG
This sequence comes from Aegilops speltoides, assembly GCA_021437245.1. NCBI lineage: Eukaryota > Viridiplantae > Streptophyta > Magnoliopsida > Poales > Poaceae > Aegilops > Aegilops speltoides. The sequence goes on along the minus strand of CM038143.1, from coordinate 420,576,639 downwards.
TTCTCGATGGGACCGAAAATACAATCTCGGTGAGTCCGATTCGTGCAATGACAAGAGCATGCCAATTTCGGTGGGACCGACTTCATCATCTCGGTGACACCGATTTGATGACGTATGTTCTGAAGCTTGGCAACTCATGTTTCGTGAGACCGAGTTCGAATCGGAAAATCCGAGTTTACTAGGGTTTGGCTTATGGTGAGGTGGTTCATCTCGGTGTGGTGAGTTTGGAATATCGGTGGGACCGAGACTACTTATGAGTGTCTATGGCGGAAAGTTGCTGATAGTTTAGGAGATGTATCACTAAGCACTTGAGCAACCAGATCATCATCATAACCTCATCCCTTTTAATAGTATTGGCTTTTCCTATGGACTCAATGTGATCTTGGATCACTAAACCAAAAATGGAGTCTTGAGCTTTTGCCAATGCTTGCCTTAGCATTTTAAGGGGTCCACCTCTTTAGTCCTTTTGCCATGCCAATGTGATTGAATTTCCTGAAACATACTTGATAAAAGCATTAGTCCAACCACAAAGTATGTTGTCATTAATTACCAAAACCACCCAGGGAGAAAATGTGCTTTCAGTGTGTTTGTCGTGTTGAACCTTGTTTGGATGTGGATGTAACGCCCCGGATACGACTTTCCATATTCATAACTCCAACTCCTGCCTTTTCCGGAGATGCGATATATTATTTTTTTTCTCCGTGGTTGGGTTTTTGTCTTTTGTTTTGCATTTTGTTCATGGCATGCATCTCAGCTCATCGCATCATCCGCATTGCATCGGCACTCGTTGCCGTCATTGTTTTAAAACTTGCATTCGTTCGGAGTTGGCGCGTTCCCCCCCTTGCCTTCGTAGACCGTTTCGAGTCCAATCGGGTTTCTCGAGTCCCTCTTGTCTGACCACCTAACCTCTCTTGCCAGCTCGCAGCCCCCTCATGCGTCCAAACTTGCCGAACCCGACCGGTCAGTCATTTCCGTTGGGTCCGGATCATCCCCTATCGTCTACAAAATATCTTCGTTTTATTTATTGGGCTCTCTAACCTATTTATTCTCGGTCGTTTGATTTCGATCGGAGGGACTAAATACCCCTAACCTAAATCCCTTACTATATATAATATCAGACTAACCCTAAAACCTAGGAACCTTGTCCCATCCACCCGTCGCCGCCGCCGCCACTCCACCAAATTCCCATCAGATCCTCCCCGATCCAAAATCCCTTCCTCGCTTTCAGATCCACCCAATCCCTCCATCGATCAAACAGCAGCTCCCTCAAGCTCCACCCACAGCCCATCCTTCCGTGCTTGCTCCTGGCCGTTGGCACCGAGCTCCCACTTCCTCGCTCGTCTCTCGTGCCGGAGACCTCTGCTCCCGCGCGTCTCCGACCTCCCGAGCCTCCTCGCGGAGTAGCAAGAGCCGGCAACCACCAGGTCGCCTCGCCTCCTCTGCTTGAACCCAGCGGCGAGCCCGCAAGCCCGAAGGCCTCAGCCGCCTTGCCCGTCCACGCCACCAAGTCAACATCAGCAGCCCCCGCATCCTTGAGCACCTCTCCTCTCGATGCCCGTGCTCGCTTGCCTCCTCGAGCCGGCTTCGCAGCCCGGCCGGCGACAAAGAAACAACATCGTCAACCTCCTCCTCTCCTCCAGTGCCCGCTTCCACTCAACCGCGGTGCCCTACCTGCCTCCCGCTGCCTCGGCCCCGATCTGGACCAGATCCCCTCTCCTCCGCCGCCCTAGGTCTCGCCGCCGACGCCGGGAACGGGTCCCCGACCACGACCTCCACCGGATTCGGCCACCCGCGGCCCCGTTCCGGCCTTCCCGCGCCTCCCTCGCCGTTCCCGCCGGTCTCTGCCGCCGTTGCCTCTGCTCTCGCCTTCGCTTTCGCCTTGCATTGTTGACCGCGTCGTGCCCTGGGCCACTTCAAGCGCCAAGGCCCAGCTGCTCCCCTCTGTTGCGCGAGGCCCAGCGTCCCAAGCTGGCCTCCTCTGCAGATGGGCCATAGCCCATGGTGAGGCCACCTCCAGCGCCTCCCGTTATTTTTTTTGTTGTTGGGCCAGCCAGATTCGGCCTAGTATTTTTTTCCCTTAGTCCTGCGAATTTGCTAATTATCCAGAGAATAACAGTTTTGCAGAAAAACCCTCATACTTCATGCATTAATAACTCCACAACCGTGCATCGGATTTAAATGATTTAAATATGAAAAATGCTTAGAATTTCATCTAGTTTCATAATATGCCACTTTCATCCATGTTTAAAATGTTTAAAATGATGTTTGTTTAAATTTGCTAAATGCCATGTTAAAATGATTTAATTCATAACTAATTAACCGTAACTCCGAATTTAATAAACTTTATATGTAAATGGGGTGGAAAAATGCCTAGATTAACATGGTGCACTTTATTTTCCTGTTTAACAACTTTAAAATATGTTTTAGGGCAGAACAGTACCAAATTCATAATTTGCATATGAGGATTTCCCGGAATTGTTGTTTGTTGTTCCGGCCTCATTTAAATTTGCCTAAATAGTTAGTTAACTTATGTTTCACCCCTTGCCATGTTTAACAACATTTAATATTGTTGAGTAGCTTATAACGAGATCAAACTAAATAATTGCATGTGGTGTTTCGTCAATATGCAACTCATTGCATATTGAGCTCCACTTAATTTGTAGTATTGTTTGTGCACTTTGCCATGCCATGCCTCATTAAACCGGACATGCATCATACTTGGTTGTGCATCATGCCATGATTATGCGATGGTTGTTTACTATGTTGTTTGCTTCTTTCCGGTTTGCTTCTCTCGTTAGCTTCGGTTTCGTTCCGGAGTTGTGAGGATTCGCTCGATCAAGTCCGCTTGTCTTCTTCATGGACTCGTTCTTCTTCCTTGCGGGATTTCGTGCAAGATGACCGCTACCTGGATCTCACTACTATCATTGCTATGCTAGTTGCCTCGTTCTTTCGCTATGCTGCGCTACCTATTACCTGTTTGTCCAGCCATCCCATATTGCCATGAACCTCTAACCTTTGACACCATTCCTAGCAAACCATTGATTGGCTATGTTACCGCTTTGCTCAGCCCCTCTTATAGCGTTGCTAGTTGCAGGTGAAGTTGAGGATTTCTCCATGGTGGACAGGGTTTTGTTGGGATATCACAATATCTCTTATATTATTAATGCACCTATATACTTGGTAAAGGGTGGAAGGCTCGGCCTTATGCCTAGTGTTTTGTTCCACTCTTGCCACCCTAGTTTCCGTCATACCGGTGTTATGTTCCCGGATTTTGCGTCCCTTACACGGTCGGGTGATTTATGGGACCCCCCTGACAGTTCGCTTTCAATAAAACTTGTCCAGCAAGGCCCAACATTGCCTTTCACCATTTGCCTCACCACCACCTACTTTTCCCTTGGGAGTAATTAACCCAAGGGTCATCTTTATTATAGCCCCCCCGGGCCAGTGCTTGTCTAAGCGTTGGTCCAAACTAGAGCACCGTGCGGGACCATCCCTTGGCAACTTGGGTTACGTCGGTACTGTCGCGCTTAGCTCATCCGGTCGTGGCCTGAGACGAGATACGCGCGGCTACTATCAGGATGTCGGCACGCCGAGCGGCTTTGCTGGTCTTGTTTTACCATTGTCGAAATGTCTTGATGTACCGGGATAGCGAGTCTGATCGGAGTGTCTCGGGTGAAGGTCTATTCCTTCGATGATCGCGAGAGCTTGTCATGGGCTAAGTTGGGACACCCTGCAGGTATAAACTTTCGAGAGCCGTGCCCGCGGTTATGTGGCAGATGGGAATTTGTTAATGTCCGTTGTAGATAACTTGACACTTGATCCGAATTAAAACGCATCAACCGAGTGTGTAGCCGTGATGGTCTCTTCTCGTGGAGTCCGGAAGTGAACACGGTTTCGTGTTATTATTGGCGTAAGTAGGTGTTCATGATCACCTCTTGATCATTGCTAGTTGACGACCGTTCCGCTTGTTCTCTTCTCGCTCTCATTTGCGTATGTTAGCCACCATACTTGCTTAGTCGCTGCTGCAACCTCACCACTTTACCCCTTCCTTTCCCATTAAGCTTTGCTAGTCTTGATACCCATGGTAATGGGATTGCTGAGTCCTCGTGGCTCACCAGATACTTCAAAACCAGTTTGCGGTGCCTATGTTACCGAAAGGTGATTTAATCAAGCTCAAGGAGGAGCTCGATGAAGATCTTCCCCTTTGTGTTGTTTCGTTCTAGTTGATCAGTAGTGGAGCCCAGTTGGGGTCGATCGGGGACCTTTGTCGCATTTGGGGCTCTTCTTTTATTTTGGTTCCGTAGTCGGACCTTGATTGTATCTGGATGATGTAATGCTTTATTCATGTAATTGTGTGAAGTGGCGATTGTAAGCCAACTATGTATCTCTTTCCCTTATGTATTACATGGGTTGTGTGAAGATTACCTCACTTGCGACATTGCTTTCAATGCGGTTATGCCTCTAAGTCGTGCTTCGACACGTGGGAGATATAGCCGCATCGAGGGTGTTACAAGTTGGTAATCAGAGCCATCCCCGACCTTAGGAGCCCCACTGCTTGATCGTTTTTAGCGGCCGAGTTGTGTCTAGAAAAATGTTTTGAGTCATTTAGGATTATATATATCGGAGAGTTAGAAATTCTTTTTACTCCCCAGTCCCTTCGACCTTCTGGTGAGGTATCCTGACGTAGAGTTTTGACTCTTCTCTTCTCAAATTTCACTAAAAAAAAATTTTAGGATCACGCGGGTATCTTGGAATCGTTCCGATATTCTTATGACGAGAACATTGTTCTTGGTGCCTCCTGTCATTTAGGGGTTGTGGCGGTGTCCCGGAGTTGAGCTCCGAGGTGTTGTCGTCATAATTTTATCGTTGCGATTCGAATACCGAGTTTAGTACCGACATCGAAAATCTCTTTTATGCGCTTGTTGGTGAGATAACCCCGCTAACCCAATCTCGAGGTGAGTACGGAGTATTGCCATGACTTCGTATAACGGATGCTTTTCAAGGTTGAGGTAGACGATTTCGAAGGTTTCTTGGTTATGTGTTGACGGATGGATACAGCTTGGATGTAGGTATTGTTAGTTTGGGTGAGATATATTGCTTCCTGTATCCCCAACACCGATTGCATAACCGAAAAGTTTGAGAGTTTTATAGGTGGGAATTCAAGTAGCTCTTAGGATATCTTTCCGACGGATGTATGATATGAAATTGGGGTTCGACGCCTAGTGGTCCGCCTATTCACGGTTGGTTTTACATGGTCTCGTTGTGTCTTAAAGAGTCCTTGGCTATGCCGACTGGGACACTTCAGATGTCATGTGCACTGCCTTGTACATGATGGTGCTTGTCGATTGAGCCCATGTAGGCCCCACCACGAAAACTTCGGACGAAATCTCTATCATATGTTTGTTCCGGCTTATTCTGCAAGCCAAATCCTTTGTTTTGTTTTGAGTTGTGGTATTCGAGTTGCTTCAATGTCAAGTGTTGATTCCATACCTTTCTGAAATGGTGTTCTCATACTCCGATGTGAATACCAATCCTTCTCGACAATCGAGATTGTCATGTCAATCCTTTCCAACCGGCGTGTTTCTCTTCAAGTAGATCTGATCCCATCATTCTCCCCATCTGCAAGATCAATTCTAAGTTTTATCAACGGTGTTTGTTTCGTTCATCCCAAGTTGCCTTTGTTTTCCCCACCCTCCCACCCTTTTTCTTCAAGGAAATAGATTTCTTAATCAAGTATCCATTTATTCATGTGAAGTTTCTTCATTCTTTCCTTCAATGTTCTTATCCGGTGATTTCCCATGAAGATGCTCAACAGTTTCAAGTTCATCATCCTTCATAATTTTTCTTCTTCTCCGGTGGATCCTATTCAAGCTTTCAGTGTTGATAATTTTCCTTTCCTCGTTTCTAATGCTTTCTCATGCCGATGCACCTCTTAATCATTCACTTCTTCCTATCCATTTGTTCCGGAGTGCTCAAGATATCTCGAAGATTCGTGTTTTCACTCTGCATTCGTTCAAGCTCTTTCGAGATTGGTATCTCATTCAAGTCATTTAATTCAACCGGTGCAACATCTCTTTTAAATCTTTTCAACGGTGTTCTTTTGAGTGGGCCCTAACCCACAGGTCTTTTCCCAGGATCTTACCTGACTCTTCTAATTATTCCGGAGCTATTCCCGAATTCTTTTCAAGTGTGACGTAAGAATGAATTTTCATCAGTCACATGCCTTCTCCAAGATCTTTCAAATTATTTTTTTCATTGTTGGCTCAACAACCTTGTTCTTTTTCATTCTCCCGGAGTATCTCATATAATTCATGGTAGTTCTCATCTTCATTCTCAACATTTGAAGACCGAAGAAGAGTTTTCTCTTTAATCTTGCTCTATTCTCTTCAAGATTCATGGTGCTAGCTTGTTGCCATCCTCTCATAATTGTTTTCGATTGTGGGAATCTTTTTCACCCATCCGGAGCATTTTAGGAGTCTTTTCAGTTTCATTCTTTGAAGCCCATCATCTCAGTATTATTCATTCAAGCTTTCAGCTCTCGTTCCCCAAATCATACCGGTGCATCATTCAAGTAGTCTCTAATCAGCTCGTGATCCATTCATTCATTTGTATCTAAATACCCTCAAGTATCTTCATTCATTTTGCATTTCTTCCCGGTGATTTGTGCATTCGCCTCGTTCAATTTCAATTCGTGCAGTGGTTCGTTCAAGATTTCACTTCCTTTGTTATCATTTTAATTCACTCGTTGTATCCAAATCCCATCGGTGGTTCCTTCAGATTCTTTTCCTTTGTTATCATATCAATTCATTCGTTCTTTTCAATCCTACCGGTGGTTCATGAAGACTTTCTCAAGTTTTGTGCTATTCTCTCCTTAATCCTTTTCAAGAAGAATAAGTGGCATGCCAAATCCATTGTGGGTCATCTATTTAATTGATGAGGGATAAGTATAATGTAATTCTTATTCTTGTTTCATCAAGTAAATCCAATTCCTTATTCCGGAGGTTCATCAAAAATTATTGGTTTCAATTGCTCATCCTTCTTTTTCGGAGTTCCAAGTTCTCTCGGTTATATAATCGCGAAGCTCCATCTAAATCATTGCAAGGCTTCATCCTTGTGTTTTCAACTTCTCTTTCTTTTTATCATCCTATTATTACCGGAGTTCTTCATGGAGGCTCTATATGGTGGTTCGTCAAGGATTCTTTTCATTCTTCAATTGTTCTTCAAGATTTCTCTTGAAGCTAAGAATAGCCAAGCTATACTCAAAATTAAACATGGTGCTCAACACATGTTTGTTTTGAGGAGCTCAAATATTCTTCTTCTTGCATTCCAAAGTGCAATTCTTTCAACCTTATCTTTTGAGGTGGTGTTATGTCACTCGTGACAATTTCCATTCATGTTCCATGATTCATATTGTTGTCAAAAGTGAGGTATTTTAAATCCATCAATCTCTTCGTTGGAGTTATCTTGGTAAAGATTTCACCTAAAGCCTTCCCTAAGGAATGTTGCTATTATGGTGTTTATCAATGATCCAAGTTTTCTCCTATCCTCTCGGCGAAAGCAGTTTTGCATCTCTTCGTTGATCTCAAGCAATAAATTGTTTCCGTTAGTGGCTGGTTGTCACCTCATCATTTTGAGATGTTTGCCATAAGCCCACAACAAGCTTGTGCTTTTCGTTGTTGATTTTCCAACAACTCCGTTCAAATCTTACCTTGCAAGGATGCTTTCCAAGTTCATTTGTGGCAGAAGTGGGCATTTTTCTTCTCCATTCTTTTATTTCAGTGATCTATCTTCTATTCTTTCTTCCGGAGGCATGGTGATGTTGCTCTTTTCACACATCATCTCGAATAGTGAGGATCGTGTTCTTTTCTTGCTTATCCATTTAACCGGAGTGTTGTGTTATCTCTTCAAGTGCTTTTCATCTTTTCAAGTTTTCCTTCTTCTTTCAATCGGAGTGCTGCCCGAATTCTTCCTCTCCCATCTTGTTTTAACCGCAGTGGTTTTGAATTCTATCTTGTCCATTAAACTCCTGATTCATGTCTTTGCAACCTTCAAGTTCTCATAAGGTTCCTTGTTCCTCTTTTCTAACGGATTGTTTGTAATCTTGGTCATCTCCGTTATTTTGTTTCTTTCATTTTGCTCAACCTCTCAAGGTTCGTGGTTTCACTCGTTCGTCAAAGAAGCAACGTAGTTTTACCTCTTCTCTTCCTCTTCCGTTTTCCCTCCGGTGCTATCCTAGATCTCGGGACGAGATCCTCTCGTAGTGGTGGAGTGTTGTAACGCCCCGGATATGACTTTCCATATTCATAACTCCAACTCCTGCCTTTTTCGGAGATGCGATATATTATTTTTTTTCTCCGTGGTTGGGTTTTTGTCTTTTGTTTTGCATTTTGTTCATGGCATGCATCTCAGCTCATCGCATCATCCGCATTGCATCGGCACTCGTTGCCGTCATTGTTTTAAAACTTGCATTCGTTCGGAGTTGGCGCGTTCCCCCCCTTGCCTTCGTAGACCGTTTCGAGTCCAATCGGGTTTCTCGAGTCCCTCTTGTCTGACCACCTAACCTCTCTTGCCAGCTCGCAGCCCCCTGCAGCGTCAAAAACTTGCCCGAACCCGACCGGTCACCATTTCCGTTGGTCCGGATCATCCCCTATCGTCTACAAAATATCTTCGTTTTATTTATTGGGCTCTCTAACCTATTTATTCTCGGCCGTTTGATTTCGATCGGAGGGACTAAATACCCCTAACCTAAATCCCTTACTATATATAATATCAGACTAACCCTAAAACCTAGGAACCTTGTCCCATCCACCCGTCGCCGCCGCCGCCACTCCACCAAATTCCCATCGGGATCCTCCCCCGATCCAAAATCCCTTCCTCGTTTTCAGATCCACCCAATCCCTCCATCGATCGAAACAGCAGCTCCCCTCAAGCTCCACCCACAGCCCATCCTTCCGTGCTTCGTTCCTGAAGCCGTTGGCACCGAGCTCCCCCTTCCTCGCTCGTCTCTCGTGCCGGAGACCTCTGCTCCCGCGCGTCTCCGACCCTCCCCGAGCCTCCTCGCCGGAGTAGCAGCAGCCGGCAACCACCAGGTCGCCTCGCCTCCTCTGCTTCGAACCCCGCGGCGAGCCCGCAAGCCCGAGCGCCTCCCTGTCGCCTTGCCCGTCCACGCCGCCGGCGTCAACATCAGCAGCCCCCGCATCCTTGAGCACCTCTCCTCTCGCATGCCCGTGCTCGCTTGCCTCCTCGAGCCGAAGCTCGCAGCCGCCGGCGACAGCAACAGCAACATCGTCGTCAACCTCCTCTTCTCCTCCCGTGCCCGCTTCCACTCAACCGCGGTGCCCTACCTGCCTCCCGCTGCCTCGGCCCCGATCTGGACCAGATCCCCTCTCCTCCGCCGCCCTAAGTCTCGCCGCCGACGCCGGGAACGGGTCCCCGACCACGACTTCCACCGGATCCGGCCACCTGCGGCCCCGTTCCGGCCTTCCCGCGCCTCCCTCGCCGTTCCCGCCGGTCTCTGCCGCCGTTGCCTCTGCTCCTCGCCCGCTTCGCTTCGCCGCCATTGCTGACTGACCGCGTCGTGCCTGGCCACTTCAAGCGCCAAGGCCCACTGCTCCCCTCACATTGCGAGGCCCAGCGTCCCAAGCCGGCCTCCTCTCTGCAGATGGGCCATAGCCCATGGTGAGGCCACCTCCAGCGCCTCCGTTATTTTTTTGTTGTTGGGCCAGCCAGATTCGGCCTAGTATTTTTTTCCCTTAGTCCTGCGAATTTGCTAATTATCCAGAGAATAACAGTTTTGCAGAAAAACCCTCATACTTCATGCATTAATAACTCCACAACCGTGCATCGGATTTAAATGATTTAAATATGAAAAATGCTTAGAATTTCATCTAGTTTCATAATATGCCACTTTCATCCATGTTTAAAATGTTTAAAATGATGTTTGTTTAAATTTGCTAAATGCCATGTTAAAATGATTTAATTCATAACTAATTAACCGTAACTCCGAATTTAATAAACTTTATATGTAAATGGGGTGGAAAAATGCCTAGATTAACATGGTGCACTTTATTTTCCTGTTTAACAACTTTAAAATATGTTTTAGGGCAGAACAGTACCAAATTCATGATTTGCATATGAGGATTTCCCGGAATTGTTGTTTGTTGTTCCGGCCTCATTTAAATTTGCCTAAATAGTTAGTTAACTTATGTTTCACCCCTTGCCATGTTTAACAACATTTAATATTGTTGAGTAGCTTATAACGAGATCAAACTAAATAATTGCATGTGGTGTTTCGTCAATATGCAACTCATTGCATATTGATCTCCACTTAATTTGTAGTATTGTTTGTGCACTTTGCCATGCCATGCCATGCCTCATTAAACCGGACATGCATCATACTTGGTTGTGCATCATGCCATGATTATGCGATGGTTGTTTACTATGTTGTTTGCTTCTTTCCGGTTTGCTTCTCTCGTTAGCTTCGGTTTCGTTCCGGAGTTGTGAGGATTCGTTCGACTGCGTCCGTTTGTCTTCTTCATGGACTCGTTCTTCTTCCTTGCGGGATTTTAGGCAAGATGACCGCTACCCTGGATCTCACTACTATCATTGCTATGCTAGTTGCCTCGTTCTTTCGCTATGCTGCGCTACCTATTACCTGTTTGTCCAGCCATCCTATATTGCCATGAACCTCTAACATTTGACACCATTCCTAGCAAACCATTGATTGGCTATGTTACCGCTTTGCTCAGCCCCTCTTATAGCGTTGCTAGTTGCAGGTGAAGTTGAAGATTTCTCCATGGTGGACAGGGTTTTGTTGGGATATCACAATATCTCTTATATTATTAATGCACCTATATACTTGGTAAAGGGTGGAAGGCTCGGCCTTATGCATGGTGTTTTGTTCCACTCTTGCCGCCCTAGTTTCCGTCATACCGGTGTTATGTTCCCGGATTTTGCGTCCCTTACGCGGTCGGGTGATTTATGGGACCCCCCTGACAGTTCGCTTTGAATAAAACTTGTCCAGCAAGGCCCAACATTGCCTTTTACCATTTGCCTCACCACCAACTACTTTTCCCTTGGGAGTAATTAACCCAAGGGTCATCTTTATTATAGCCCCTCGGGCGTTGCTTGTCTAGCGTTGGTCCAAACTAGAGCACCGTGCGGGACCATCCCTTGGCAACTTGGGTTACGTCGGTACCTGTACGCTTAGCTCATCTGGTCGTGGCCTGAGATGAGATACGCGCGGCTACTATCAGGATGTCGGCACGCCGGGCGGCTTTGCTGGTCTTGTTTTACCATTGTCAAAATGTCTTGATGTACCGGGATACCGAGTCTGATCGGAGTGTCTCGGGTGAAGGTCTATTCCTTCGATGATCGCGAGAGCTTGTCATGGGCTAAGTTGGGACACCCCTGCAGGGTATAAACTTTCGAGAGCCGTGCCCGCGGTTATGTGGCAGATGGGAATTTGTTAATGTCCGGTTGTAGATAACTTGACACTTGATCCGAATTAAAACGCATCAACCGAGTGTGTAGCCGTGATGGTCTCTTCTCGGCGGAGTCCGGGAAGTGAACACGGTTTCTGTGTTATGATTGGCGTAAGTAGGTGTTCAGGATCACCTCTTGATCATTGCTAGTTGACGATCGTTCCGCTTGTTCTCTTCTCGCTCTCATTTGCGTATATTAGCCACCATACTTGCTTAGTCGCTGCTGCAACCTCACCACTTTACCCCTTCCTTTCCCATTAAGCTTTGCTAGTCTTGATACCCATGGTAATGGGATTGCTGAGTCCTCGTGGCTCACGGATACTTCAAAACCAGTTTGCGGTGCCTATGTTACCGGCGGTGGCGCAATCAAGCTCAAGGAGGAGCTCGATGAAGATCTTCCCTTTGTGTTGTTTCGTTCTAGTTGATCAAGAGTGGAGCCCAGTTGGGGTCGATCGGGGACCTTTGTCGCATTTGGGGTTCTTCTTTTATTTTGGTTCCGTAGTCGGACCTTGATTGTATCTGGATGATGTAATGCTTTATTCATGTAATTGTGTGAAGTGGCGATTGTAAGCCAACTATGTATCTCTTTCCCTTATGTATTACATGGGTTGTGTGAAGATTACCTCACTTGCGACATTGCTTTCAATGCGGTTATGCCTCTAAGTCGTGCTTCGACACGTGGGAGATATAGCCGCATCGAGGGTGTTACAGTGGATGCTTGGCTTGGGCGATTTTCTTTATAATATAAAGCGGGGCGAAAGCCTTTTCTGGTATGGAAGAGCCGGGTAGCGGCGTGGGGCTCCTCTTCCCGACCATGCCAGATAGCTCTTGGTCGTCCATGGCGACGACCTACACGGGCATGCACATGGGAGGGTGAGTCAAACCATAGGGAGAGAGAAAAGGAAAACCGAGGGAGAGAGGAAGGTGATGGAGGGAGCAGCGGAGCTAGTCACCGGTGGTGAGGTGCTCCGGTGTGGTGGCGCGGGGCGGCGGCCTCCTAGACATCGGTGGAAGACCGATGAGCTCCTAGACGCTGGTGGCGCGAGGCGGCGGCCTCTTTTGGCTCCATGGAGGAGGAGGGGGGCATGGGCAAGAGGTCCATGTGAGAGCATATGGAAAGAGAGGGGAGAGAGTGGCGGAAGAGATGAGGGATTGGGGGGAGGAGATGGGATTCGGCCAAGGATATGGGGACTTCACCTACCTCGTACTTAGTAGTAGTGAGGGGTATAAAACTGCGCTACTACCATCAACTTAGTAGTGGCGCGGGTTTATACCCCTCGCTACTACTATGGCATGTCTCGGGGGTCACGGTAGAGACCTCTTAGTAGTAGCGAGGGTTAAAAACCCGCACTACTACTATCAACTTAGTAGTAGCGAGGGGTAAAAACTCGCGCTACTAGTAAGTAGCAGTAGCGAGGGGTATAAACCCGCGCTACTAGTAAGCGTCTGCCTATAAGCTTTTCCCTAGTAGTGGGAGTTGTTTCCGCGAGATAGTGGGTGGAAGCTGGGACCACAACAACTTCCTCGCTCTCTTCGCCGAACTCCAGTCGATCTCATCCGCAGTACGCCACATTAGGTGGCTGGCCATTGGGGTGCTTGCCTGGACGCTGTGGACTGTTAGGAATAAACTTGTGATTCAGCGCATTTCTCTTCGTCGTGCTAATGAAGTTTTGTTCAAATGGTCTGGTTACTTGCAACTTTGGCGGCCGCTTAGCCACCCCAGGGAGAGAGACGCCATCACCTCCATCATCTCCCAGCTTCGCCCGATGGCTCGCCGGATGGCCCCACCGCTTCCCCCACCACCATCGGAACCAGGCCATCGCCACCGCCCTGGCGTTTATGTGTTATTTCGTCGTTGCATGTGTTGGGCTTGTTGTGTTGTGCCCACAACTGCACTTGGGTCTGTTGGTGTGTGTGTGTGTTGGACCGGGTCGCGGTGGTTTTGTGTGCGTCTGTGTTGCGTTTTGTTGTGACCTTGATACTTTGTGCTTGGTGGTTGCTTTATTTATAAAGCGGGGCGAAAGCCTTTTTCGGTTAAGCACTACAAATCAAAGGTTTTTAATAGCAAAATTAGTTGGCGCGAGGATGACAAATTTAGTTTATGACACAGACAATTTTCTGGCAAAAAAAAAGAACTAGCCAGATTTGTCATGCTTGCCAACTATACTTGTCATCCTCGACAGCAACAATTTGCATAAAAAACGTTTGATTTGTCATGGTGAAAAGGTCTGACGTCAGATTTGTAGCGCAGTCGTAAAATATACATGGACAGCACTTGTGTTCACAAGGTCATTAAGGTGAATGTTACGCGCGCGCGTGTGTGTGTGAACGTGTGCTCGTTTATATCCTCCTCCTCACGTCGCCGCCCCCGACCCAACAAAATAATAAGGGAAACGTTGCTGGCCGGACGACCGGCTAGCGTTTCCGCCGGTCTCGTGCGGCTCGTACGATTAAACAGGATCCAACGCTCCCTGTCCCACAAACACAAAGGCACTGCACCGGGTAGTCTGCACGTACCACTGTGGTCCCACGCACCGTCCACCGCTCCTCATTCTTATCCAAATCCCGGTCTTCTCGATTTCTCCTCTCGCCCTGTCTTCCATCTCTGTTCCTCATCCACGCCGACCGGAATCCCCTCCTAGCACTAGCCGGCCGGCGCCACCGCACCCAAAAGTCCCCGCCACTGTCATATCTCTCCCTTAGACACCCACACCTCGGAGCCCTTACCACTGTCACGCGCGTCCACAACCTTGCGACAACGAGCGACGACGCCACAACCAGCGACTGGTGGATCTGCAACCGTCGGGTGGCGGAGTTGGAACCGCAGGAGCGCTGATGTCGCGTCCCGCCATCGAGTGACAGATTTGTTGCGTCCCCTGCCGGCAGAGCTGGAACCACACGCGACGGCGAGTTGCAATCACTGCGGTGACCGCGGCTGCAGAAGGTGCTACCACAGGTCTTTGATTTTGCTGGAACCAATACTCTTTTTTGCTACCACAAGCGTTTGATTTTGCTGGAAGCACCGCCAAATTTGCAAGTTTGCTACCATTGACTTTTTGGTTTGCTGGAACGAGCTTGATTTTTTGCTACATCAGCGTTTTTGACTTTTGCTGGGGCACAGCTTACATTTTTGTTTCGCAATTTTTGCTACCACCATTTTCCTGTTTTGCTGGATCCAGTGGCATTTTTTGCTACAATTGGATGGATGGGAGCTGCATCCTGTCAGGTTTTTGGTGGAACATGCAACACGGATAGCTAATATCTGCGGGTTTTTTTACTTCAATGGCGATGGGACCACAGAGTTTTTTGCTGGAACCAAATTTCTTCATGAGGTGTGGTGGCGAGGCACTTACTTTTTGCTGCAATTGTGTTTTTTGCTGGAACCGTCATTTGATTTTGCTACTATGAGCATTTGATTTTGCTGGAACCGCCTGAAGCGGAGTTGGGACCAGATTTATTAGAAGAGCTGCAACCGTCGCAACGGGGAGATGCAACCGGTGACGAGCGGGCCCGGCAACGGTGAGCCGGCGAGCTGCGGCCACAGAGCTGCAACCGTCGCAACGGGGAGATGCAACCGCGGGCTCTTGTTGCTGGCGAGAAACGCAGGGGACGACGACAGCGACCGGTGACGACAACGGCAACCGGTGACGACGGCGGCGATCGACGGCGAGGGCAGAGACAGGGGAGGCGCGCGGGGAGGTGCTTCGAGGCTGGCGTGTCGTCGTCCATGGCAGCGTGCTGGGGACTTTTTCTAAAAGAAGACGACGTCCGAGTGGAGAAAGAAGGGAATCGTACGGCTCTTGATTAATTAATCGTATGGTGCTGGTACGACCGGCCCAAATTTGGGCCGGCGCGCCGGCGCCTAGCACTCGCCAAATAATAAGCCGCGCGAGTAAACTAGTGATTGGTACTGGTGTCAACTGTGCCTTGTTCCTGTTGCCCCCACACCTGTTCGTACTGCGTCCAAGCTCCACTCGGTCGTGCCGCGGACGCCGGAATCGCGAACGGGCGGCCGGGTACAAAAGGTGGACGCCTCCCATACCTGTAGTCGCCGTCGGGGAGGAGGCGTCTGCGTTTGCTCGCCTGCGCCCGAGCTCTGGAGTCGTGTCGGGCCAGGTATCCCCGGCCGGCTGCTGCTCCTCTCTGCTGTATCGACCGAGCTTTTTGTGTTGAGTCGAATCGATTCAGTTGCTGTATGGGAGCAGGGCTTGAGGTCAGTTTCTTCACTTAGTTTTTCTCTTTCCTTTCTCAATTTTTTCTACGCTAATGTTCTGTTTTTTTTTTAAACTATGATAATGTTCTGTTGGGTAAAGAAACTCATTGATTTTCCGGTAGCTAGTTCACTTCACCTTTGTTCTTCTTGTTCCGACTGAAGTTTCTTTCACTCGAATAGGGTATAGCCCTTCCTTCATTTGTTCATCATAGTTTTCTTGGTTCTTTTTTTTTTTTGGATTCTCGTGCTTCTCCGTTTTCATCTTTCATTTTCTAGATTAATAATATGGATGTATGCATCATTTTGATGCAGAGGCCGATGGTAATTTTTCCTTTCAGAAAAAACCTTCCATTTTCCAAAGGCATCTCTGTCTGTATAAACTGAAAACTGACCTGGATGCTACTACTGTGCAAAATTTTACCCGTACATTTGGAGTCATTTACTCAAATTTACCTTCTCGCTAAAAACAGGATCCTCCAATTTACCTTGTGCACGGCCTTGATAGGCCTGATCAAGTCTCGATTTCTTATCTAAAAAAAAGCCTTGATTGCTGATTTTAAATGTAATTTTTATCACCAGTTGTGGAGTTTAATACTCCCTCTGCTCTAAATATAATGCTTATTAGCATTTCTGGAATATCGACATGTAGAGTACCATATCAATGCCATTGGACTGATCGTGAATGGTATTGTCAATATAGATTATTTTCTTCATAAACTCAGTCAACATTTGTGTAGCTTGACTTTTGCAAAAAAAATATGCACTTTATTATTATAAGACGGTGGGAGTAGTAAGTATATTGCGAGTTGATTTGCTTTCTCTACTGATTTAATTCAATCTTTTACCACTAAGTTGCACATTTGTGTCAGGTCGTCTTATCCCATTTACCGAAAAAGGCTTTCGCCCGGCTTTATAAAGAAAGAAGCCACCGAGCACAAGGTCCACAAAGTACCAACAGAATAACACACACACACACACACACACACACACACACACACACACACACACACACACACACACACACACACACACACACACACACACACACACACACGCTACCGCAGGCAAGGTCTAACAGACAACCACACAAACACCCAACGGGTTCAGCTGTGGGCACAACACAACAAGCCCAACACACAAACATGACCAGAACGCGCGCGCGCACACACACGCGGCGGCGACGGCGCCTACGATGATGCGGGGAAGATCTAATCCGGCTCCGCTGGCAGTGGGGGGGAGCGACAGGGCCATCCGGCAAGCCATCGCGCGAAGCTGGGTGATGATGGAGCTGATGGCGTCTCTCTCCCTGGGACGGCTAAGCGGCCGCCAAAACTACAAGTAACCAAACCATTTGAACAAAGCGTCATTAGCGCGGGGAAGAGGTATACACTGAATCACAAGCTTATTCCTAACAGTCCACAGCGTCCAGGCTAGCACCCTGATGGTTAGCCACCTAATGTGGCGGAACGTGGGTGGTAGCGCCTGGAGTTCGGCGAAGAGAGCGGGGAAGTTGTTGTGGTCCCAGCTTCCACCCACTATTTCGCGGAAACAGCTCCAGAGGAACTGCGCGGACACGCAAGTGAAGAAGATATGGTTCGAGTCCTCTTCACGCCCGTAGAGCGGGCATATCCCGTCACCCGGGCCGTTGCGCTTCAGTACCTCCACGCCGGACGGGAGGCGGCCACGGATCCATGGCCACAAGAATATCCTTATCTTCAAGGGGAGCCGAATCTCCCAGATGGCGATGAGAGCCTCGGGTCCCGGGGAGGAGGCGATAGCCTGGTATAGGGATTTAGTGGAGAATTGACCAGATGGCTCTAGTCGCCACCTGGTGCGGTCATCCCCTATGTCCAGGTCCGGCTCGTGCAGCGCGATGCAGGCAAGCAAGTCTTACCAATCAGCGTTTTCCCTGGGCCAAACGGTCGCCGGAACGCCAGATGCCTTAAGTCAAAAAGGGCCACCTCGACAGAGATCCTCGGTTCCACCGCAAAGGCGAACATGCCAGGAAAGCGTGCCGCAAAGGGGTCGTCACCAGCCCAGCGATCGATCCAGAACAGCTTGGATGTGCCAGATCCAACCGAAATCAAAGTCCCGATGCAAAGGACTGGTAGTAGCTGTATGATGGATTGCTAGAACTGATAGCCTCCGGATCGCTGACAAAAGGCGAGCGGCTGGCCAGGGAGGTATTTCTGCTGAATGATGCGGAGCCACAAGCCACCCTCTACGTTCGCAATCCGCCAAAGCCACCTAGTCAGGAGGGCAATGTTCATGCGTTTGGAGGACATGATCCCGAGGCCACCCTGATCGTGAGGCTTACAGATCTCACTCCACCGAACCATGTGGTACTTCTGCTTATCGCCCTCGCTAGCCCAGAAGAAGCGCCCCTGGACTCTGGCAATCTCATGATGCAGCATCTTTGGTAGGCTGTAGAAGCTCATAATGAATAGGAGTAGGCTAGACAGGGACGAGTTAATGAGCACCATCCGGGCTGCTTTAGACAGCCAATGCCCCTGCCAAGGCTCAATGCGATGCTGGAGCTTGCTCACCATGGGGTGCAGCTCGGCCACCGTGAGCCTCGAGTCACTAATGGGGATCCCCAAATATGTCGTGGGGAAGCTCCCGAGCTGACAGTTTTATCCCATTTAAAGAAATTCCTTTATTTAACTCCATTTAACCAAACTGCTGTCAGTTTTACCCTAAAAAAAGTCAATCTGACAAGTCAGACCCACAAATCACTGCTTATGTGCCATTCCTATGTACCCCCCGGTTTCAAAATAATTGAAGTTCTAGGATTGTCTTAAGTCAAGCTTCATTAAATTTGACCAAGTCTACAGAAAAAATATACAAACATCTACAAAACCAAATTTACTTCAGTAGATTCATTATGAAATGCATTTTCATTAATATCGTAGATCATTGCGGATTTTTCTATAGACTTGGTTAAACTTCAAAATGTTTGACTTAAGATAACCCTAAAACTTCAATTATTTTGGTGTAGAGGAAGTAGATGGTAGTCCGGTTTGATGGTGTGGTTGTATCGACTGCCGCTAGCGTGGTAGTCCGGTTTATTCATGGAGAAGTTATTCTTGGAGGTCTGACCCTAGGTTGGTGTATGAATCGGTGTCGTACACTTTTGCTCTATTCAGTAGATCTTAGGTGCATCCGCAACCTGCTATTGCAGCTACCATGGATAGTAGGGCAGTGGACCGCGAAGGATCCCATAGTGTGACTTGGTTGCATGGGGTCAGTTTATGAGTTCTGAGGGATATATGTGTGTGCTGCGGTAGACAAGGGATGCAATGATGTGTGGTAGTGTAGTGTTCTGAACGCGAGTGGCATCTGGCACCGGTTCGAGGCGACCGGCTCGTGACCGCGTCTGTCTTCTCCAAAGCGGGAGCGACCCAACCTTGCCTTCTCCTCAAAGTTATTACACAAACATTACAACCGGTGTTTTGTCCTAGTCTTGGTTTTATACAGTTGAGGAAATTGCACAAGTATAAAACTTTTGGGGCTGGGGTAGCATAAAACCACAACTCCAGAGGATTTTTTACAGAAAAGCACAACTCCAGGACTCGGTAACAAGAAACACAAATTTGTTCCGATTAGTCAGTTAAAGAGAATTATGACATGTGGCTTCAATCTTAAATGATCAATCTAGTAAATTTTGAGCCAATTTAGCCATCCATTTTAAAATCTGGACAACTTTTGTAAGAATGGGTCAAATTTTCTTCAAAAATTCAAAGTTTTCAAAAAAAAACTTATTTTTTTACAGTAATTTGAAACATCTTAAATGATCAATCTGGGGAATTTTCAGCCAATTTAGCCCAGCCATTCAAAACTTGGACAGTTTTTGTAAGATAAAACTAGTTCATTTGTGTTTCTTTGTTACCGATTAGTCCTGGTTGTGGTTTTGTGTTACCTCGGCCCCAAAAGTTGTGTATTTGTGCAATTTCCTCTATACAGTTATACATCTTCCTTTCCATCAATGCATCGAGACGTAAGCTTTGTGTCTTCTCGGAACAAAAACCTTAGATGGTGGGAATAAGCACCTCCATTTTGGAGGCATCAATCTATTGAATGGTCCTAAGCATTTGTTTTTATGCCTGTTTGTGATCCCAGATTCTTAGCAATTGACACCGGTACCAAGTTGCTGCCAGTTCTCTTGTACACACATGGCCAGATTTGGAGGGTCCCCGTATGCAGCAATCCTGCTTGTTCTGTGCATTTTCCAGGTGACAGTCGTAAGGGGACAAAGCACTCACCCTATTGAAGGTAACCTCTAGTTGTTAGTTGGAAGCTACCCTTTGGCTCCTGAGTGTTCACTATCGGCTTATTGCACGCTACCTTATTGTATTAGATCCCATTTTCTTATTGCACGCTCTGCTTGTGCAGATTTTGTTAGATTTATTTGTTTTTATGTCTGGACATCTTCAAGAGTTCCACAAGTAATTGGTTTTCTCATTTTTCTCAAGATGTGATGTATATTCCACAAGTAATCAGTTAATACTCATAGACTAATCAAAGTAGTCTCGCATTTCTTTGCGTAATCATTGGGGGAGAAAGTAGTCTCGCATTAACACACACGGTATCCTAATAGTTAATAACCTAGTGGATATAAGCATAACTAGATGGTGGTTTTTACAGAGATAATAAATTAATATTATCCCTCTGAAGATTGAAATTGTCTCTCTTACATGCAGCAAATGCTCTCAATGCTATCAAAGCCAGGTTAATTGATCCTATAAACAACCTTAGGAAATGGAATAGAGGAGATCCATGCACATCAAACTGGACAGGAGTCATCTGCCACAAGATACCCAGTGATACATATCTTCATGTAACAGAGTTGTATGATTAACACACCATCCTTATTTAAATCAAAATTTCCTTTCTCCCATTCATGTTAATGGTTAGCTGCGATGTTTTTTTTCCTGTGTAACAGTGAACCCTTTGCTGAAGCAATTAATATTGCAAGTCGCAACAAACTTCTGCTCACAGATAATGGCAACAGCCATAAAAGCCTAAAAGGAGCTACCAAGTTAAATTATAACTGAAATAGCTAGAGATCTTCCACATCTTCAATTTTCTTTTAAGGACATATCCATGGATTTCATATAAGTTTCTCCCATATTTTGTTTGCCAAAGGCTATACCAGTCAAACGTTATTACTGAAACCTTATAAAGTCATTAAATCCCCCCACACCCCTATTTAACATTGTTTTTAGCATTATCTGTACTGTAGTGTACTCCTCTTGCTTACCGTTTCAGACCATGTTTGCATTCCCTGGTCAAAATAATGGCCATTGGCTGATGCTTTTGTTGCTTACTCTATTTTGTTTCTTCAAATCTGCTTGTTATTCATTTAACTACCATTTCTGTATAATGCATAATATGTTGATCGGATACCAATTACCATGTCCTGTTTCGCTTAATAATGCATACTTTTTGCCCCACGTAGGGAGTTGTTTAAGATGAATCTTTCTGGAACTTTGGCACCGGAGATTGGTCTCCTATCTCAGCTGAGAAACTTGTAAGTGTAGTATAATTCTATTATCAGTTAAAGTTGCTAACCACTCCCTTCGTTCATAAATGCGAGATGTTCTAACTTTTTTCTGAATCGAATGTATATAGACACATTTTAGTGTGTTTGTTCACTCATTTCAACCCGTATATAGCTCATATTGAAATATTCAAAACACCTTATATTTGTGAACAGAGGGAGTAAATTCAGTGCTTTCAAGTGGTTCTTCAATATTACCTAAAAAAAGTGTTTTTGTTTCAATATTGCACTTCATGTTTTCTTGT
The DNA here is from genome assembly GCA_021437245.1 of Aegilops speltoides. Taxonomy (NCBI): domain Eukaryota; kingdom Viridiplantae; phylum Streptophyta; class Magnoliopsida; order Poales; family Poaceae; genus Aegilops; species Aegilops speltoides. The sequence continues at coordinate 420,555,138 of CM038143.1, read as the reverse complement.
TAAAGGGAACCACTTCATGTTTAAGATGTAAAGTGGATTTTCAGCAAGGCCCAGATTGTCTGACAAAATATATTTATGGAAATGACATAGCCAGATTGTTCCATTTGAACTGTTTCTATCCTTATTCTGCATTGTGCCATTAGGTACCAAACGTATGTGAGCTAACTGCTATATTTCTCTATTTTGGAAGGAATTTTATGTGGAATAATTTGACTGGTAACATCCCGAAAGAGATAGGCAATATCACAACACTCAATCTTATGTAAGTTTTCTTATCTAAACTAACTTTCATACTCATTTGCCAGTGTGGACATGAACCCATGGTACTGTTTGTCTTGCTAGGCCACATGTTGAAAATGGCAGAATATTTATATCATCCTTTTCTCCGTTTTGTTCTCCAAAACAAATAAAAGCCGATGTATCTGGTTCAGCATTTGTCTTTTGCCTCATCTTTTTAATGTTAGACAGCACAATGGTTCAATTCTATTTTCTGTTGTTTATCTAAAATCTGAAGTAAATGGGCTTAAACAACATGGCTTTGGATGTACAAAACTTTCAAATGCATATTTTCTCTCAAATATATATGTACATAACTTCCTAGCCAGTTTTGTATATATCTGATTTTTACCTCATCTTAATTAATTTAGCACATCTTTGAACATTTTTTCATCTTCTGGCAATATTTGGTGTGGATTTTTCCTCGTACCCTTCTACATCCCCTTTTGTCCAGACATAAATGTGTCACTATCTAGTATTTTCCTTCAATTCTACATGGAATATGAGTACAATATCTCTAGATACAAGTAAACATTCATAATAATCTTCATTTTCTGCAGAGCTTTGAATGGTAATCAACTATCTGGTTCCCTACCAGATGAGATTGGCTATCTCAAAAACTTAAACAGATTGCAAATCGACCAAAATCAAATATCTGGACCCATACCTAAGTCGTTTGCTAATTTAACAAGCATAAAGCATCTGTAAGTTTCAGGATCATAACCTTCTCACTTGCATTCGAACATTGCGTCTTATTTAAGCATCTTTTTCATATTGACTCTCCTTTTTACCTTTAGTCACATGAACAATAATTCATTAAGTGGGCAAATTCCATCTGAGTTGTCCAGATTGCCTGAGCTCCTTCATCTGTAAGTGGATCCTGCTTTTATTTTGAGTTCTGAGTTTTTTTCCCAGTTATACATTATGCAGTATCGGTTGTGTGTAAAATCATCTCATAATATTATCTGTGCAGGCTTGTGGATGCCAATAATTTGTCTGGGCCTCTTCCTCCAAAATTAGCGGAGACGCGTAGTTTAAAAATCATGTAAGCATAATTTATAACCCAATGAGACTCTTATTTGACATAGTAAATTACTATATTTCAGAATGCGTTCTGGTTTCTTTCAGAGAATATACATATCTGATGCTGGTAGCGTGATGATTATTTTAGTTTTGCTCGTCTGAGAAGATTTAGTAATGCTACATTTTCAGGAGTATACTCTATGATATTCCTTTTCTGGTGTATTAAATGTCACTTAAATCTAATTTGGTTTTGCCTTTCTTGTGTTACTAAACAATAACACATATTTTCCACTCAGATTTTTTCTCTCATTTAAGATTAATTTTATAATGCTGTCAGCTAACAACGTGCATTTCTTATATTTGTATCTTTCTACTTCTAGTCAGGCTGATAATAATAACTTCAGTGGAAGTTCCATCCCTGCTACATACAACAACATACCGACACTTTTAAAGCTGTGAGTACAACACCTTCCTCCTTATCATCTTTCCCTTTGTTTTACGCATGGTCAAACAAAGAGAGAAATTAGCACCTCTGAGAGTCTTGAAAAACTCCAAAAGAGAAGTCGACACAACTTTTATCTATCTCTCACAAAACTTCAAGTCCAAAGGTTATTTGCACATGGTCAAACAAAGAGAGAAATCATCTGAGGATACTGGATAGTGCTGAACTAAATATTATGCCCCGTGTCTACTATTCGTAGCAGGATTTGTAGTTTCCGTTTCTTGATGTGGATAATTTAGATTTAAAAATCTGAAGCATGGTAGTTGTCTGTTGTGTAAATGTCGTGGTTTTTTTTTAGTTTTTTCTGACTTGTAGACATGCTAATTCTTTTTTAGCATCTTTTAGTTAAGAAGTTGTTTTAGTTACAGTAGTTGTGCAATGCTGTGGAAAACAGATGCCAAGGCCTGCAAAGGGAATAAAAGACAGGCAACAGGTGGTGGAATGCACTCCGCCTGTGTGAAGCCACTGCCTGCATATGGTGGTTCTTCCCCTTGAAGACCCTCTCGTATGGCAGCCAGATCAGGACGCACTGAGTTCACATCTCTAGAAACCTCTATAATTCTAAATTTCAAGTTACATAGGTTATTTTATTTCTCTCGAGAGGGTTTTGGACGAAGGTTTTTTGGGGGGGTTTGTTGAGATTCAGTTCATACAAATAGTAAATCTTCAGTATTTTTATCATACTTAAATTGAAATCAAGTTTGTAATCCTTTTTCATGTCATCAGGAGTCTTAGGAATTGCAGTTTGCAAGGAGTTATTCCCGATATGACTGGCGTACCTGAACTTGGCTACTTGTAAGTCCAGATCAAAATAAATGCTGCACTTTCTTTTCATTCTTACTACCTCCGTCTGGAAATAGGTATTATATCCATTTCAGTGTCAAGTAATTCCGGACGGAGGGTATTTTTGGCATCATAGATTTGTCCAGAATATTTTTCTAAGTAATTACTCCCTCCGTTCCAAAATAGATGATCTAACTTTAGTACAAAATTAGTATAAAGTTGGGTCATCTATTTTGGAACGGAGGGAGTATCTTTCAGTAAGAAGATCGTCCATTCAGTTTATGATATCCATTCAGTCATAGTCCTCTAGGGAAGCTATATAGTTCGCCTTCTTTTTCTGTCTTTCTTTTGCTTTCTTTTTCTTTTACTGTTGTTGTACTTTCGCGTCATCTTGGCACCTTCTTCTCATATACAAAGACGCGCACTTAGGTGTGTGTTTGACAAAAAAGATATTCATGAGATAATTCTGCATCTCTTTATAATTTTGGCATGCACTTTCAGGGATCTTAGCTGGAACCAACTGACAGGATCTATACCAGTTGATAGACTCGCTTCAAATATTACCACGATGTATGTTTCTCTTTAGAACCTTTTATACTTTTTACAATAACCAGACTAACTTCTAGTTTTTGATAGTGATTTATCGCATAACTTTCTGAATGGAACTATCCCGGCAAACTTCTCCGGGCTGCCTAATCTTCAGTTCTTGTAAGTAAAGTTGAACTTAAAGCACTGCTCCAATCCATAATAACTGTGCTTTTATGTAGTGCTAGCTAACTTGTCATGCCATTGAAGATGAATGCTTTCCCTATTGAACTATATACTACTACCATGTTCTTTCTGCAAAGCAAATGGCAACTGAAAAAATAGGTTCGGAAAACTGTTACTAGTGTGTCTGTGTTCTCTAGGTTTGTGGAGGTTTTTCGTTACCTTGTGATAAAAACCTTTTGACATTTTCTTGTAAATTAGCTTGTTTTTCTGCTTAATGAAAAGATGAGCAAAACTTTTGCACATTATCTGAACATACTTACTTTACAAGTACAAGTATGTCGGCCAACACTAGTTTGCTACTTATTTTGTTAGAGATATATGAAGATGCCATTTTACAGGTTGTTTGAAGCAAACAGTCTCGACGGTGCTGTTTCATCAGCAATATGTTTGTTATATGCATGTGTAATGTTTTTTTTATAATGCAGGAACTTTGAAAGCAATTCCATTGACACAATTCCAGCTGCATTTGAGCCTCCAAAAGCTGTCATTGTACTGTATGTTCTTTGCCATGGAAAATTTCCTTGTCAGTTTGCACTTTCTGCACAAGCAACTGTATAGTTTGTTGGGAATATGGAAATTTCAATGCTATTACTAGTGCATACAAAATATCCAATAATATGGAAAAATACAATATTGATCACAAGAGCTTTATAAATTAAATCATTTCTCTTTCTGATGTGACAAATAATCATTGCCATCATTTATTCTGCAGGCTTTCTGGAAACCCCGTATGTGACAATCCAGCTCGAACAGCGGGACTTTGTCAACCCAAATCTGTAAGCGAAGCACCATCTGGACAGGGACCACAAGTTAGTATAGACTGTGCTTCTTGCCCGACGGATAAAAATTATGAATACAATCCATTATCCCCTATACCTTGCATTTGTGCCGCACCTCTCGGAGTTGGATTTCGGCTGAAGAGTCCAGGGATCTCAGACTTCCGCTCCTACAAAAAAGCCTTTGAGATGGACTCAACCTCTGTACTGAACCTGAGTATATACCAGCTATACATTGAGCGGTACACATGGGAGGCTGGTCCAAGGCTGAATATGCATTTGAAGTTGTTCCCAAATAACACTAATTTGTTCACTATGTCGGAAGTTGTGCGGCTCAGGCAGTTACTTGCTGGATGGGAGATTACTCTGTTGGACATTTTCGGTCCTTACGAGCTTCTCAATTTCACGCTTGGTTCCTATGCAGATGGTATGTATAATTTACTTTGCACCAAAGGATGCCATTCATAATTCTATCATATTAAACAAATAGTTGAGATGTGTGATCCCTGTGTATATTTATTTTGCCAAGACAGGTGACAAAATATCAGCAGAGCTTCTGTGGCTGTTTTATATGCTGGTAGAATCAGAAACCCATGAATTCTTAATTTGATTCTCCTAGCATACTGAATATGCGCTATATAGTTCATACGGTTTTTTAATGTTATTATGTTAAAAATTGATAAATTATTGCACACAACACAATATATCTTGGTTGTTTCTTTGCCTTCTTCCAGCCTGTATGCCATGATTTTTTATTGTGATTTTTAAGGTAATTTCGTAACATGAAAATTGTAAGTTAGCCTACCCTTGTTCATATCCCTAGAATTTTTCAAAAGAGGGGGTCCTTCACAAGGGGCTCAGGAAGGTAAGGAGGGTTGAGGAATTTAGTATCCATACCCTAATATATGTTTCCTAGGGTTCATAGCAACCCAAACTCTCCAAAGAGATGGGAGGAACCAACAGCAGAAATGAAAAATTGTCAAGATCTTTCCAAAGGGCATACTAACTTAATGAGGAATCAGAACATATTTTTTCTTAAAATTCACTACTGCATGTTTCATACTGAAACTTTAATACTCCATCCGTCTTTATGATCCACTTGTTTACTGTTTTGCCGCTATTTTTAATTTTTGTTTTTCGCAGAATTCCCAGATGCGGGGTCATCAGGTTTAAAAAAGGGCACACTAGCTGGGATTTTGGTAGGAACAATTATTGGTGCTATTGCAGTTTCTGTGGTTGCAACATTTTTTATAATGAGAAGACACTCAAAACGTCGAATAGTTTCGAGGCCTTCATGTAAGTCACTATATTTTAACAAACATAGTTTTTCATGTGCAACACATAAAATCCTTGTTGTCTGACAAATTAGAAATGCCTTGCTGCTTTGAACTAAAACCACGACAAGTATTTTGGAACGCAGGGAGTAACTAGTAACATAGCGAAGCATCATTATTTTAGTCGGAAGCTACTCAATCACAATCTCTGTAATACTGGAAACTAGATTTAAACTGTGAATTTATTATATCAGCCTCATCCAAATACATTAGATCCGAGTTCTAAAGAGACAACATCTGATATGTTTCAACTCTATGGCAAGTAAACTTTAAAATTACAGTAGACGTTAAATTCTATCTACAACAACTTAAGAAGTAGGTAATTTTGCAGTACTGTCGAGGCTTTCTGTCAAGGTTGATGGTGTGAGATCCTTCACGTTGGAAGAAATGGCTACAGCAACAAATAATTTCGATGATTCAGCTGAAATTGGTTTGGGAGGTTATGGAAAAGTCTATAAAGGAAATCTAGCTGATGGAGCAACCGTTGCAATCAAACGAGCACATGAAGATTCTCTGCAAGGTTCAAATGAATTTTTCACAGAAATAGAATTGCTGTCAAGATTGCATCATCGTAATTTGGTATCTCTTATTGGCTATTGTGATGAAGAAGTTGAACAGGTGTGTCTCAATTTTCGAATCATTACATAGAATAAAATACAGTATTTGGAAAAATATATTGGTAATGTTGTACTAAATATGCTTATGATTAGGGTTTTTCAGTTACCTCAGGCTTGCTGAGCTTATAATATATGGAAGAGTATCTGCAGACTGCAGTAATTGTTGCTCATAGATAATTATGTTTGCAGATGCTGGTGTATGAATTCATGCCGAATGGCACTCTACGTGATCATCTTTCTGGTGAGTAAGAGGGAAATTGCACGTTCAAGTTTTCCTAGTTTCTTTTCATCCCATATAACCATGTTTTTTACATCAAGGTTGGCCATGATCCCAGCCAATCTCCTAAAATGTATACTTAGTGTGTTTATAAGTGATGCGTGTTGGTATATTATGTGCTCTCTTTTTTATCATTGATGCAATGATCCCGTTTGGAACAAAGGAAAATCGGAGGAATTTCAGAGGATTGAATTCATATCCGTTTGGAACAAAGGAATAGCTCACCAAGACTCCTATGTATTACTATGGAATGGGGCAATCCATAGAACTTTTGAGAAAAACAAACATGAGGTCTTATCTTACCTCATGTTTTCTTCGTGTGTCTAAAATTCCTACAGTTTTATTCTGTGGTATCAAATGACAATTTTGGAGTATTCCTCTGTTTCGGATTCCTGTAAGAATTTAGATTAACAAGACATCTCATTTCCTGCTTTTTTTAATTTCTCGAAGCGCATCATTCTATAACTTGTGTTGGATGTAAAGCACCTAATGTAATTGAACACTTCCTGCAGAAACTTGTAAAAGACCTCTGAACTTTTCTCGGAGATTAAATGTCGCGTTGGGCGCTGCAAAGGGAATCCTCTATCTACACACCGAGGCAGATCCTCCTATATTTCATCGTGACGTTAAGACCACCAACATTTTATTGGACTCCAAGTTCGTAGCGAAGGTTGCTGACTTTGGTCTTTCAAAGCTTGCTCCGATCCCGGATGTTGAAGGATCATTGCCGGAACATATCTCCACTGTTGTTAAGGGCACTCCGGTAAGTCTTATTACACCTAGCAATGTAGCATGATCTAATTACTGATGTTCCATGCAACACAATGGGAAACATCTGAGCCTACTACTTATTCAACTTGTAGTGTGCTAGTTGGGCTCATCATATCCATCATGTTTTCTTTTGGCAGGGCTATCTTGATCCAGAATACTTCCTGACAAATAAGTTGACAGAAAAAAGTGATGTTTATAGCCTTGGTGTTGTGCTTCTTGAACTACTGACCGGGATGAAGCCAATCCAGTTCGGTAAAAACATCGTTAGAGAGGTAAAGAGGTTCCCGCCCTGATCCGTATCCAAATGTACAGTTCAATTATCTGTTTGCATGCAGGTGGCAAGCAGGGTACACATAGTACCAATTTTTAGCTTTTGAAGCTTTTCTAGCCGTTCAGTAAGAGTGTTGGTAAATTTAGTAACCTGATCCTTGATGTAGGTAAAGGCAACTTACCAATCCGGAGACATTTCCAGGATCATCGACAGCCGAATGTCCTGGTGCCCTCCGGAATTCGCCACGAGGTTCCTCTCGCTGGCCCTGAAGTGCTGCCAGGACGACACCGACGCGAGGCCTTACATGGCCGACATCGCCAGGGAGCTCGACGACATCCGCAGAGCTCTGCCTGAAGGAGAAGACCTCTTGTCTGTGACCTCCATGGAGACGGGCTCCTTGGCCACACCGACTCAATCTACATCGAACTCCTTCATAACGACCACAGGAGAGCATTTTGATTCGTCCCACGCCTCCGGCAGCGGCCTTATGGACAGCGGCGTCCCTTCCAGGATGGCAGTGACTCCTCGTTAGTGCCACCGTGCCGATGCTCTTTGCATTGTGAATGGGTTTGGATAGTAGGCATGTAAGTGATACTCCATAATATTTCCTAAAATTTCTATATGTCCATTTATTTTATGGACGAAGGGAGTACCTTTGAATAACACTGGTCTAGCCTGCCCGGCAGTTTCTTTTTCTGTACATGAAATTATTGTGTGTTTGAAGATCAGGGGGTTAAATAATTATGGGAGGTGTGTATGGTGACACTGTTGACGAGGGCGAATGAAGAATGCTAACTAATTCTAGCGGTCATATGTTGGTTTTTTTAATAGCGGACATATATTGGTTGGAAACTCCTTCCATTTTCATTACTTCCGACTCAAGTGAAGTGTACAAGTACAACCAAAAGTGCTACTGTACATCCATAGATGGTCTACAGAGATTTTACAGAGCATTTCTAAATGTAATAAATCCCCCTTCCTCTTTGAATTTCACTGGGTGGCCCCCTCTCCTTTCCTTCTCGAACCAAAGCTCTCCACATCATTCCGTCCGTATAGTCCATGAAACCTCTCTCCGTACTTGTGGCATTAGGGCATCTCCGACGGTGACCCACAAATTTTCTCCCACATCCGTTCACGGATAGAGGGTGGCCAGTCCGCAGACACGGATGCGGTACGCCGCCATCCAACATTGTCCACATACATTTCAACTACCATTCGAACTAACCGGACAAATTTTGTGCAAAAGCAGACGAATTTCATTCAAGTTCAGATATAATTTACATAAACAGACGTCATTCATGCAAACACGACGGGTTTTCATTACATTTCAAACATTTAGAACAAAAAAAAACTATGGCGACAATCAGCGTCCAAGCCCTTGTTGTTCCCTCCTTGGGACCGCTTCCTCCATCCACCGTCTCCATAAGCACTAGTGATAAGACCTGTAAAGTGAAGGTGCGGTCTCCGGCGAGGAAGTGTAGAACACGGGAGACGGACTGGCCCACATGTGACACAAGGCCCTATCGGCTCTCGTGCCCAAGTCATCCTTGAAGGAGTTCCCGACCTTCCCGTCATTGGTGGATGTGAGATCCACGATGGAAATGGTGGCGCCCGCGCTGTCGTCCTCCCACCCGCCCGCGGCGGCGCATAGGAGGCGCAACTGGCGCTATTCTCCTCCGTGATCGCCTGGAGTTGCGCCTCCGCGGTGGCCACTTCCTCGCGAGTGGCGCTTGGGCGCAGACGGCCTCGTAGATGGCATGCTACTCCGCGACAAAGTTGGGGTTCGCCATGGCCTCCTCGCTCGCGCGCTCGCCATAGATCTGCCCCTCCGCCAGCTAGTGCTGCTCCAAGAGGAACTGGTTGTATCGTTGTTCCTCCTGGGCCTGCTGGAACGCGACATAGGTGCCAGCGCAGGCTGCACCTCAGCTATGGCGGCATTGTAGTGCACTTGCACCTTCTCCATGGTGAAGCCGGCATGCACAGGCGTGAGCTCCGGTGCGGTGTCGTTGGAGCCCGACTCCATCGTGGGGTTGTCCTTGTCATTGGAGACCTCAAGCGAGCTGCCCAGCCTCAATCCGCCGGGCACGGCGACTCTGCCAGGCGGCCGCAAGGGCAGCCGCCTCATGCTTCATCTCCGTGGAAAGGCTCTCCCACAGAGCTTCGCCACCCGCAGTCATGGAAGATGCAGTGCAAGGGAGGAGGATGGGGAACGGCTTGTGTTGTGGCATGAAGTTAGTCGGGTGTGACCGCCTTTAAATAGCGGATCCCAGTGAGGAAAGGCGTCCGGGTGTGTCAATGCGGGGCACCTAAGTTGGTTTCTCGGCCGGCGAGCCTGCTTAATGGCAGCATATGGATCGATGGGGCGTTGAACGGGCATGGCAGATATACATCCGATCCCGTCCAATAATGCATCTTTACCATTGAACATGCACGGACATCGAGGACGCTTCACAGGCGGCACTCTTGGCCGGCGCACCGCTTCAATGGCGGAGGCAATGAGAGGCCGCGTCTTACTTGGTTTGTTTGCTTGCTTGCTTGGCATAATTGTGTATTTATTGAAATTCGGAAACAAAAAGTTTATGGATCCTCATCCACTTGCTAATCTTTTTAAGAGATCCAATTATGATGAACCAATTGCTAGTGAGTTGTGTGCACTAGATTATCTTTATGAAGTTTTGCTTGAAATTCGTGAATTTGAAAATTGTGATGAAGTATTAAAAGAAGAAATTTATGAAGTGATTCACGATAGCTCCTTGAATGAAAAGCATGATTGCAATGATGTTATTATAAATTCTATTAATATCAATTGTGCTAATAATATACAAAACCCTAAGCTTGGGGATGCTAGTTTTGCTATGTCTGCTACTTATTGCAATGATCATGATTGGGGTGATGCTTCTTATGATCTTGAAAATTTATTTAAGCCTCATGATGAATATGTTTGAAATACTATTGAAGTGGGTTTGGAAGAGTGTCAACTCTAGGTAATAATGATCCCACTACCTTGGAGAATGATCAATCTTATGAATCTTTTGATAAAAGTGGACTTGGAGATGTCATGACTTTATTTGATGATAGTCCCACTATTTTGGAAGAGTGTCAACTTTGCATGCATGTGGATCATGAATTGAATATTCTATGTGATAGCTATATTGTTGAATTTGAATATGATCCCATGTGTAATTATTATGATAGAGGAAAATATGGTTGTAGAAATTTTCATGTTGCTAAATTACCTCTTTTCATGTTGAAATTGCTATTGTTTCTTTCTTCTTCCTTGCATATGGTAGTTTTTGCTTATCTTTATAAATATTTTCCCTATAAAATACCTATTTATAGGAATAATGTTAGACTTAAATTTATTTTTCACATGTTTTATGATGCTCTCTTTGTGTTTCAATTGTTATCTTTCATGTGAGCATCTTCGAAATCTCAATGCCTAGCTAAAAGGCTTTAAAGAAAAGCGCTTGTTGGGTGACAACCCAATATTTTTCCTTTTTGTTTTTGTGATAATATACATTATTACCTCTGTAGTAGTTTTGTTTTGGTGTTTTAGTTAGTGTTTGATCCAAGTAAGACCTTTGGGATGACTTACGGTGATAGTTGATTTGATTTTGCGGAAAAACAGAAACTTTTGCGCCCAGAAAAATAATTTTCAAAAATAAAAGATGCGTGCTTTTGATCTGAATATTTTTACAAAAGATTGATATGCAAATTTCCCAGGTTGTCCTAATTTTTCAGAACTTTTGGAGTTACAGAAGTATTCAAAGTTCCAAATTGCTACAGGCTGTTCTGTTTTTGACATATTCTATTTTCTATGTGTTGTTTGCTTATTTTAATGAATCTATGGGTAGCATCGGGGGGTATGAACCATGGAGACGTTGGATTACAGTAGATATTACACCAATATAAATAAATAATGAGTTCACAACATTACCAAAAAGTGGTGGTTTATTTTCTTATACTAACGGATCTCATGAGTTTTCTGTTGAGTTTTGTGTTGTGAAGTTTTCAAGTTTTGGGTAAAGATTTGATGGACTATGGAATAAGGAGTGGCAAGAGCCTAAGCTTGGGGATGCCCAAGGTACCCCAAGGTAATATTCAAGGACAACCAAGCATCTAAGCTTGGGTATGCCCCAAATGGCATCCCCTTTTTCGTCTTCGTCTATCGGTAAATTTACTTGAGGCTATATTTTTATTCACCACATGATATGTGTTTTGCTTGGAGCGTCTTGTATGATATGAGTCTTTGCTTTTTAGTTTTCCACAATCATCCTTTCTGTACACACACATGAATCGTGATTTATTAGAATACTCTATGTGCTTCACTTATATCTTTTGAGCTAGACAATTTTGCTCTAGTTCTTCACTTATATCTTTTTCAAGCACGGTGGTGGCCTTACTTTATAGAAATTGTTGAACTCTCATGCTTCACTTATATTATTTTGAGAGTCTCTCTAAATAACATGGTAATTTGCTTAGGTTATGAATTTAGTCCTAATATGATGGTCATCCAAAAGGGATATAACAAAAACTTTCATATAAAGAGAATTGAATACTATGAGAAGTTTGATTCCTTATGATTGTTTTGAGATATAAAGATGGTGATATTAGAGTCATGCTAGTGATTAATTGTGGATTGATATAAATACTTGTGTTAAAATTTGTGATTCCCGTAGCATGCACGTATGGTGAACCGTTATGTGATGAAGTCGGAGCATGATTTATTTATTGATTGTCTTCCTTATGAGAGGCGGTCGGGGACGAGCGATGGTCTTTTGCTACCAATCTATACCCCTAGGATCATGTGTGTAGTACTTTGTTTCGATAGCTAATAGACTTTTGCAATAAGTATGTGAGTTCTTTATGACTAATGTTGAGTCCATGGAGTATACACACTCTCACCCTTTCACCATTGCTAGCCTCTCTAGTACCGCGCAACTTTCGCCGGTGCATTACACCCACCATATACCCTTCCTCAAAACAGCCACCATACCTATTATGGCATTTCCATAGCCATTCCGAGATATATTGCCATGCAACTTCCACCGTTCCATTTTGTTCTAAGTTTCGAGTTGTAATTAAATAAAAGTGTGATGATCATCATTATTAGAGCATTGTCCCATGTGAGGAAAGGATGATGGAAGCGATGATTCCCTCACAAGTTGGGATGAGCCTCTGAAATTTAAAAAATGAAAGAGGCCAAAGAAGCCCAAATAAAAAAAGAGGCCAAAGAGCCCAAAAATAAAAAAATGAGAGAAAAGAGAGAAGGGACAATGCTACTATCCTTTTTCCACACTTGTGCTTCAAAGTAGCACCATGGTATTCATGATAGAGAGTCTCCTATGTTATAACTTTCATATACTAGTGGGAATTTTTCATTATAGAACTTGGCTTGTATATTTCAATGATGGGATTCCTCAATTTCCCTAGGTCTTCGTGAGCAAGCGAGTTGGATGCACACCCACTTAGTTTCTTTTTGAGCTTTCATAAAATTATAGCTCTAGTGTATCCGTTGCATGGCATTTCCTACTCACTCACATTGATATCTATTGATGGGCATCTCCATAGCCCGTTAATACGCCTAGTTGATGTGAGACTATCTCCTTTCTTTTGTCTTCTCCACAACCACCATATTCTATTCCATCTATAGTGTTATATCCATGGCTCATGCTCATGTATTGCGTGAAAGTTGAAAAAGTTTGAGAACATCAAAAGTATGAAACAATTGCTTGGCTTGTCATTGGCGTTGTGCATGATTTAGTACTTTGTATGATGAAGATGGAGCATAGCCAAACTATATGATTTTGTAGGGATAACTTTCTTTGGCCATGTTATTTTGAGAAGACACGATTATTTTGTTAGTATGCTTGAAGTATTACCGTTTTTATGTCAATATTAAACTTTTGTTTTGAATACTCCCTCTATTTTTATATACAAGGCCACAAACTCAAATTACAGGTACCAAGATAAAATTTAATGCATACTTTACAAGCCAGCTTTTCCTTACGTTTACTGGGATCATTAATACGCAACAAACATGCAAGAAAACTGAGTGGAGGAAGTAGCTAGTGTTATTATGACTGCATGCATGCAAGTATTAAACAGGTGATAGTACGAGGAAATATCATTAATTCTTTCCACGATTACTATTGGTGGCCTTGTATTAATGCAAAATGTATATTCCATAGTGGCCTTGTATAACTAAATGGAGGGAGTATTATGGATCTGAATAGTCATGCCACAATAAAGAGAATTACATGGATAAATATGTTAGGTAGAATTCCACATCACAAATTCTATTTTTATCATTTACCTACTCAAGGACGAGCAGGAATTAAGCTTGGGGATGCTTGATACGTCTCTAACGTATCTATAATTTTTTATTGTTCCATGCTATTATATTATCTGTTTTGGATGTTTTATATGCATTAATATGCTATTTTTTATTATTTTTAGGACTAACTTATTAACCTAGAGCCCAGTGTCAGTTTTTGTTTTTTCCTTGTTTTTGAGTTTTACAAAAAAAGAATATCAAACGGAGTCCAAACAAAATAAAATTTTTGTGATGATTTTTCTTGGACCAGAAGACATCCATGGAACTTGGAGGACTCCACAAGCCCTCGTATGTGCCCTTAGGGGGGCTGGCTTGTGCCCCCGAGTCCACCGACCTCCCTCTCAGCTCTATAAATCCGCAAATATTCCCAAACCACCAGAAGTGTCCACAAAAATACTTTTCCGCCACTGTAACCTTCTGTTCCCGTGAGATCCCATCTTGGGGCCTTTTCCGGCATCCTCTCGGAGGGGGATTCGGTCATGGAGGGCTTCTACATCAACTCTATTGCCCTTCTGATGAAGCGTGAGTAGTTTACCATAGACTTACGGGTCCATAGCTAGTAGCTAGATGGCTTCTTCTCTCTTTTTGATCTTCAATACAATGTTCTCCTTGATGTTCTTGGAGAACTATCTGATGTAATCTTCTTTTGTGGTGTGTTTGTCGAGATTCGATGAATTATGCATTTATGATCAGATTATCTATAAATATTATTTGAATCTTCTCTGAATTCTTATATGCATGATTTGATATCTTCGTATTTCTCTTCAAATTATCGGTTTGGTTTGGCCAACCACTACAAGAAATATGTCAACTTATGACCTTCTGTCAGTGACCCTCGAAGAATTGGTCATAAATTTATGACCATTTTAGACCAATTGGTCAAAAACTGTTCAGGGGGCTCCAAACCCTAAACCATTGCGACCATTTTGGTCAGAAAGGTCGTAATTTCCTTACACGAAATGGTCACAAAGCAAACAGTGCTAGTCCACTGCCTTATTTCTAGTTGTTAATGACCAATATAGATGGTCATAGCCTTGTAGATTGTGGTGGGTTGTGATGACAAGGCGCCATCTCATCAGTTTTGCCTATGTGTCATGTCCATGTGGCAGTTTTTGCCCTAGGTTGTGAAGCAACCTATATTTCTATCATTCCCAAAATTCCCAAAAAAATCTCATAAATTCTTTGGGGCATATCTTCATCAAATATATATAAATCCTTCCTTACCTAGTTCAAAACTAATTCAACAATATTCATTTTCCTATTCTGTTCACAACAACACTTTATGAAGGAAGTGCTATTTATATATTCTTGATTGCCCCCAGAATTTTCGGGCACTCTTTCCTATCCAAATCATTACCGCATGACAAAATTCAGCTCCATTTGCCTAGCAAATCTTCTTCGGCAAATTTCCAAAGTTTTTGTCCACCTAGAAGCATTGTGAAGGAAGTACCTTTTTTATATCTCTAAATGACATGAAATTTATACAGTTCCTTCATATGTCCAAATTATCATCCTCCTCCAAATTGCAGCTCAGTCAAATCATCTATGTGAGCCCAGGTTCAATTTATATTTTATGGCCAAATTGGCACGTTGCAAAGCAAGTGTTATATAGACTCCTCGTATTACCCTCAAACTTTTCGGGCACTCTTCCATACCCAAATCATTGCCACATGATAATATTCAGCTCAATTTTCCTAGTAAATCTTTCTCGGGAAATTTCCAAAGTTTCTACCTCGAGAGAAGCTTTGTGAAGTAAGTACTAGCTAGGCTTACGGAATGATCTGAAAATTTACCAAATAGCATGACCATACCTAAGTAACTTACCTACACCAATTTTGAGCTCATTTCATTCATCCAATCTCTCTCACTAGTTTTCCCAAGTTTCGTCCATAGAAGAGCATTGTGAAGGAAGTACCACTTTGGCATGTCCAAATGGTATCAATTTTCTGATGTATCCCTATGCCCAAATAACCATCCTCCACCAAATGTCAACTCAATCCATTCATTATTTTGAGCCGAGCTTCAACATTCAGATTTATGTCCAGTGTGGTGGTTTGCAAAGCAAGTACCACCTAGGCTCCTCCTTTTGAGCTCAAAATTTGTGAAAACGGTCTTCTTAGTAACTGATCATCCTCACCAAAACTCACGCCCATTAGCCATGTACATTTCCCGTACCGCTAATCAAACACTTGGCTGCTAATTCATGTTTGAGCATCAATTGGTCTCCTCGTGAGAATCTCATGTTGTAATTTTCCTCCTAGCACCAACCTTGGGAGTGCCCAACACACTAGACATGCCTAGGCCGCCTGAACACATGGCAACGCCACGGTCCACGCTGGTGACCACGCCAAGCGGCATGCGAAGTTCTGGCGCTCTAGAGTTGGGGCCCTCGCCACCGCCCAAACCTCGACATATCGCCACCAAACCATGTATTTATGATTAAATAGGTCCTTATGTAACTAGAAATGATTTTTGGAAAAAATAAATAGCAAACTATGAGGCAGCTGCAGTTCAAATTTGACCCGCTTCCAACTGAATCGACAGAAATTTGTCTTTTTCACGAGAGGTGGATCAAAACAATTTACACCGGACCATTTTGTCAATTGTGCATTAAATATGGCCTAGTATTTTATCAAAATGATTTGGTCCAATTTTGCAACAATTATTTGGTAGTTCCTTCACAAAAAAACCTCCTTTTGGGCACTCGAAAAATGGAAAATGGTTTTTTTGTCCAATGAAAATGAAAACTTCCTTAGGCAACATTGTTTGCTATTCCAATATGCACCCTTGTGCACAATATGAGATCATTTGAACAAACTATGCCATGAATGTGGCCATAAGATTGATCATTTGCCTTGAAAGCCATTGATCTCCACACTTGATAGCTCATTTCTGAGAACACTTTTTTAAAATAATTACCGACACAAGTTTATTATTTTTCCTGGAAACTTGGTCACATATAATGACACAATGCGAAAGTTTTCCAATTTTTTGATTTTTTTTGAATTTTTTATGCCCGTTTCAAAATGCGGTCAAAACGGCGGGCTTGACCGTTCCTAGCTAGTGGTTGAATCTTGGAATTTTTTTGGTGTTTCTATGATTAAATAGATACTTATGTACCTATAAATGATTTTTGGAAAAAATAAATAGCAAACTATGAGGCAGCTGCAGTTCAAATTTGACCCGCTTCCAGCTGAATCGGCAGAAATTTGTCTTTTTCACGAGAGGTGGATCAAAACAATTTACACCAGACCATTTTGTCAATTGTGCATTAAATATGGCCTAGTATTTTATCAAAATGATTTGGTCCAATTTTGCAACAAATATATGGTAGTTCCTTCACAAAAAAACCTCCTTTTGGGCACTCGAAAAATGGAAAATGGTTCTTTCGTCCAATGAAAATGAAAACTTCCTTAGGCAACATTGTTTGCCATTCTAATATGCACCCTTGTGCACAATATGAGATCATTTGAACAAACTATGCCATGAATGTGGCCATAAGATTGATCATTTGGCTTGAAAGCCATTGATCTCCACACTTGATAGCTCGTTTCTGAGAACGCTTTTTTAAAATAATTGCCATATTACAAGTTTGTTATTTTTCCTGGAAACTTGGTCACATATAATGACACAATGCGAAGGTTTTCCAAATTTTTGATTTTTTTTGAATTTTTATGCCTGTTTCAAAATGCGGTCAAAACAATGGAATTACCGCTCCTAGCTAGTGTTTGAATCTTGGAATTTTTTGGTGTTTCTCTGATTAAATAGATACTTATGTACCTAGAAATGATTTTTGAAAAAATAAAGAGCAAACTACGAGGTAGCTACAGTTCAAATTTGACCCGCTTCAAATTGAATCGGTGGATTTTGTCTTTTTCACGAGAGGTGGATCAAAACTTTTTACACCCAACCATTTGGTCAATTGTCCATTAAATATGGCCTAGTATTTTAGAAAAATGATTTGGTCCAATTTTGCAATAATTATTTGGGAGGTCATTCACAAAAAACCTCCTTTTGGGCACTCAAAAAATGGAAAATGATTTTTTCGTCCAAAGAAAATGAAAACTTCCTTAGGCAACATTGTTTGCCATTCCAAGATGCATCCTTCTAGATGCATAATCACACCATGCGAAGGTTTTTCATTTTTTTGTGAATTTCCTATGCCGATTTGAAAATGTGATCAAATTTGCCCGCATGACCCTTCTTAGTTAGGTGGTTAATAATGCAAAACTATTGGTTTGTCTATGATGAAATAGCTACTTTTGTATCTAAAAATGATTTTTTTGAAAATAAATAGCAAACTCTAAGATACCTGTAGTTCAAATTTGACTCGTTTCTTGCGAATTAGTTGTTTCTCAAAATACCTAGAAAGATCGAAATGCAATCAAATTGATGATCATCGATGAAAGGTGGTCTAACTTAAGTGAAAATTTTAGTGATGCCATTTTTGCAAAATATTTTTGGTAGCTGCCTCACAAACCTCCCTTGTTTTTAACACTAAGAAGAGTAATTTTAATAGCTCATTTTGAACCAATCAGACGCAAAGACACGGATCACCCCACTATATTCGATCCGAGCCGTCCGCCTCCTATTGATCCAGCGTCTCTCCTTCCTCCTCGACCCCCTCCTTCCCGAGAAACCCTAGGTCAAGCACGCCGTCTTCCTCTCCCGACCTGCACCCTCCCGCCACCCTCTCCCGATCCAGATCCGTCCTCCTCCGATGCCCTCCCTCCGCTCCATCCTCCCTTGACAAGATCCGCGCCAGACGTCCCACACATCGACCGCGCCCTCCCACCCACACATCGCCGCCGCCACCCACCGTCCCGTCGACCTCGCGCCCTCGGCGGCGTCAAGATCTGGTGGACGGTGATCCAGCCGACCAGCGCACCACCATCCCGCCGAGGAGTTCGGCTTCTCCAACCAGGCGTCTTTGGAGCTCAACGTCGCCGCATCGCCATCGACCCCTCGCCTCATTCGGACCTCGACCTCTCCCAGTTCGTTCGCCGTCCTCCAGCGCCTCCGCGACCGTTTCTGTCACTAGGATTTCGCCCGGCGTGGTCCGGCGACTCAAAGGCCCCTCCACTCCATCTCCTCCTCCTCACAACCCTCCTCACTTCCTCACCTCGTGTTCTCTCCTCCCAGATCCAGGATGCTGTCCTCGATCAAGCACCGGACACCATGGGCGCAACACAGGGGACGACAAAGCTCCGCCATCGGTCACTCCCGCCCCCAAACGCCATGGCGGCTCGCTACTCCTCCGCGCGCGCGACTCGGAGACCTCGCCTCGCTGCTCGCCATCGCCATCGTAGCGGCAGCGCCTCGTGATCCTTTCCTTTCCTTTCCCTGCCGGATTTGTTGTGTTGGATCCCGGGTTCTCTTCTCGCCGGATTATGCATGTCCTACAAGAGTATGGAGTTCTGCAGCTACGGTTCAGTGCGGGTTTGCAATTGCAACTTCGTGGTTAGCAACCGTGATTTGCAAACCGCTTAATTAGGTTCCTGCAGCTACCGGTTCGTAGCGCGACTACTGTGGTTTCCATACTAGTATGCCTCTGAAAAAAGTTGTTAGTCTGTCTCCTACAAGAGAATCATGGCTCGCATATACTATCGCATATACTACTGTCTCGCGCAGCGATGGTTCCGTCCCCGAGGTCGTCGGCGGTACTACTAATTTCAGATTACCAACACGACGCAACACACAGTAAATTCAGACATGCCGATCCTTAAACAAATGTTGGTGCAGCTCCACCGTATGTAGAAGAAGCATACGATCTTTCCTTCTTATTAGCTAGAATGCTCCAAATTCTTTAGCTGTGTTTGGATGAACTCTCTCCTGTCATATAGCACATATGCCGATTAAAGGATTTGGTACACCTGCACGTGTAGTAGAACTGGTTCAGATATGATAGCAGAGAGCAGGTCCTTTTTTAGTTGGACATTGAACTGAATTCTCTGTCTTTGGTGCATGATTTCAGTTATCTTTAGACATGGTTTGTGTACCTGGCTGACATAGTTTTTTTGGTTCTGATATGGTATAGCAATATTCCTCATACAAAGCTGGTGGAGTACAAGGGGCACCAGAACTGGGTTAATGTCTCGGGGAGCACCTGGAGCACCTGGTCTTTCCGGGAGGCGGAACTCAGTTCAAGCATCGTGCTCTGCATTACATTGATTTCATTCAGGAGGTAACACTCAGACACGCTACCATTCGCAAGTTTGTTTATATATCCATAGGGTTGTGAAAATAGTTATCACAACAATTTGTTCACAGTAAGTTACTATAGGCATGCTATGGTCTGATAATGTGAATGACTTGTTGAGTTGGTGCCGTGCACAAATTTCTGTAGAATTAAATTATGCATAACTATGGTTGCGTACATACTGTCTAAGGTTTCAGACCAAGTGTAATTGAATAGGATAGGATTGTTCTTTCCTTCTGAAAAAATATTATGCATTGGATTTAGGAATTCAATGTGGTTAAAACTGAGGTTCTTCATTTAACGTGTCTAATGTTACTATGCAGGCAAAGAAAGATGTGGCATGGGGAAAACTGACCTGTGTAGTTCTAGACGCAGGCAAAGAAAGATGTGGCATGAGGCCAGAGGTGGCCGGATCTGGAAAAGGTAAGCCCCTCCCCTCCTTGTTAGTGCACCATCTCCTCCTCACCTCACCTTGTCTCGTGTTCCTTTTTGACAGGTAATCCCCTCCTCACCATCTCCGTTGCCGGGCCAGGGTTCCGCCGATCCCCCAAGGTGCAGCTCCCGGCCATGGGGAAGCGCCAGCAGCCGGAGGCGGCCGAGCAGCCCATGGCGCCGGTCGAGGCCCTGCCCTCCTCACCATCTTGTGAATGGTGCAGGCCCTGAAGCGAGGCGGCAAGGCGCCGGTGTCGCGAAGAAGAAGGCGGCGGTACTGCACCCACTCCTCTGCTCCTGCTTGGAGTCTCCCGGTCCCGGCGCGTGTGTTCTGACTGGGTTGCGTTGGTGTGTGGTTGCAGTACAAGGTGGTGAACCCGCTGTTCGAGAAGAGGCCGAAGCAGTTTGGAATCGGTGGCGCCCTGCCGCACAAGAAGGCCCAAGAAGGACCTCCACTGGTTCGCCAAGTGGCCTGAGGTCGTGCGCATCCAGCGCCAGCGCCGCATCCTCAAGCAGCGCCTCAAGGTGCCCTGGCACTCCACTAGTTCACCCGTACCCTCGACAAGAACCTCGGTATATATGAAACTTGCCTGTTCATTCGTCGCTGGACTCAGAATCCACAATGCCTGAGGTCGTTTAGTTGCTGTGCTGTATTATTTTGAGCGAGTATTAACTTGGCCAAGATAATGAAAAGAGTTGATGGATGTGTTTTAAGATTCCTGCTGGTAGATACATTGGGAGCATCTTCTTGCGTGATAAGGGCAATGCATGCTGTTGTCCTACATACCTACTACTATATATATTTTACTGAATATATTTACATGCCATCACACTATGAAGTAATAGACTGGTTAGCAGAAGCTTTCACTTCTAAGAATGCCAACAGTAGGAAGAATCGTTGTAGTTAAGTGATTGCATGGCTCTTTGTGGCCTTGCTATGTTTGTGTACCAAGTCACACCTCTATAATTGCTTTTCCTTTATGTTGGAACGTGTCTAGTTAATGATCGGTATTGACAGATTTTGGTGGTTATTTATGCTTATTGTGTATCACATTGAAAAATAAAATGCACAATGAGCTTACCTTTTATGTCGAATTTTTCTTTATCTGTTACCCTTCCTTTGGCTGTAGTTTATCTTCATACGAAATCCAGTCTTGGTGTTCTTCCTATTTGCATTTGATTATGTTTTTAAAATTCCCTAGCACAACTATATATAACAATGTGGGTATGTGTTTACCTCTCTCTTCTTTTTCCTATTAAAGGTGTCCAATTTGATTCTGCTCCTATGTTGAAACTTCGAATTTGAGCAGCTGTTCTTGTTCGACTTCCTTCAGGAGATGAATCTGAATTGGTGTTTACTCTTTGTCTCAATTCAGTTTAACTGCATGGACATGTACACATGCTATCGAATTTTCAGAGATAATTGGTGATTGTTTCCCATGCCGAAATTGATTGGCAAGTGGACAACTAGTCATTCTTTTGCTATGGCATAGTATTCAGATATTTGCATATGTTCAACCATAATTATCCTGTTTTCTCGTTGGATCCAATGAGAGAGAACAAGATTAGATTAACATTTATGTCCTTCCTTTCATGTGCTGCTTGTGCCTATCTTGACCTTGTCACTTTATTATGTTTCTAACTTTCCATAATTTATTTATTTGCAGATGCACAGAGCTCTCTGAAGAACCCGAAGAAAAACCACACCCAAAGAATGCGTTTTAGCCCATGGAGCTAGTTATGTGTATATTTAGTTGTATTTTATAGCTGAAAACCAGATCTGTACTATGTATGATTGTAATGTACTTTGCTTGGCTGTTGTATAAAATATGATGCCTTATTGGTTCTTTTTCAATCAAATTATATAATTGCACAAATATAGAACTGATGTGTCGTACCCAAACAACAATTCGTAATTGGTTCCCATTTGACTATTGGGACCTACTTTAAAATGGAAAAGAAACAAAATAAAACTAGCAAGTGGGCTGGAAAAAGGCCGAGGCCTGAAATAATATGGATCAGAAAAATTGTGGCCCAAAAAGAGAAGTCTCATTGGGCTTGGCCTATGTAGTTGACCCAAATTGAAAGAAAAAAACAACAAATAGGCTGAATTAATGGGCTCGACCCATGTAAAACACCTAATCGGACCGGGCTGAATCTTGTGCCACATCAGCTTGCCACGCTGGATGCCTACGTGGCCTGGGGAGGTTGCTAGTGACCAAAAATTTGGTCAAAGAACCAACGACCTTTTACATATCACAGAGAAGGTCGCTATAGTCAGTTAATGACCCTCAGCTTTTGACCTTCTGTTTTTGGTCACAAAAAGGTCGCAAATGAAAAACTATGACCTTTCAGCGACCAATAGTGAGGGTCACAAGTTGACATATTTCTTGTAGTGAACTAGATTGGTTTTTCTTGCAATGGGAGTGGTGCTTAGTTTTGGGTTCAATCTTGCGGTGTCCTCACCCAGTGACATAGTAGGGGTAGCGAGGCACGTATTTGTATTGTGGCCATCAAGGGTAAAAATATGGGGTTTTCATCATATTGCTTGAGTTTATCCCTCTACATCATGTCATCTTACTTAAGGCGTTACTCCGTTCTTTATGAACTTAATACTCTAGATGCATGCTGGATAGCGGTCGATGTGTGGAGTAATAGTAGTAGATGCAGGCAGAAGTCGGTCTACTTGACACAGATGTGATGCCTATATGCATAATCATTGCCTCGGATATCGTCGTCACTTTGCGCTTTTCTATCAATTGCTCGACAGTAATTTGTTCACCCACCGTATTATTTTTCTTCAAGAGAGAAGCCTCTAGTGAAACCTATGGCCCCTAGGTCTATTTTCCATCATATATTTTCAGACCTATAAACCAAAAAAAACCCTAAAATACCTTTCTGCAATTTATTTACTTTTATTTTGTTTTACGTTTTAGTAATATTTTATATCTATCTCTATCAGATCTCACCTTTGCAAGTGACCGTGAAGGGATTGACAGCCCCTTTATCGCGTTGAGTGCAAGTGTTTGATTGTTTGTGCAGGTGTATAGATTGGAGACTTGCTTGTATCTCCTACTGGATTGATATACCTTGGTTCTTAACTGAGGGAATACTTATCTCTACTTTGTTGCATCACCCTTTCCTCTTCAAGGGAAAAACCAATGCAAGCTCAAGAAGTAGCCGTGGCCGCTCTACAATGGCATGAATGCCGGTAGCTGGCGTCGAGCGAAAACTCACGCGGGCGAGGGAGGAGGGGGTTTGGGTGGGCCAGGGTGGTTAGAAGCGGGCATGGGTGCTGTCTGGATCACTGTTTTGGGTACCAAATGAAATTTCGCAATCTCGCCCGGTTATCGCGTTTACCGACCCCGCTCGAGAAACACTCATACCGGGCAAAAAATATCGAAAATTTTGAAAATTTTGAATTCAAACGTTCAAAGTGTAGTTAAATGCACTGCCATCTCTTCTATTTCAACAAAAGTGGTCGTGGCCCAGTGGAAAGGCCACACTTTCCTCGACAGCGTGTCGCGGGTTCGAGTCTTGTCTCATTCTTTTTGATATGCATAAGTTAAAAAATGCTGGCAAGTTTGTTGGAGCGGCCAGGGGTCAAACTCCCAACTTTTTAGCAAAGCGGCAGTTCGGGTTGAACAGCCACTACACTACGGTCAACTACATGATACTTTTGGAGTTAAAACCCTATGTATATCGACTTCAAAAAAATTGAATTCAAAATTTGATTTAAATTTTGTCTGAATTTTTTCCGGCATTTCGTGGTTACCATGGTAACCGCAAATTCCGGTGCCCCTCGAGAAAAAAGTCCACTTGGGATCCAAAACCTTGGTCTGGATACACGAAAATCCCCCCATGTTTGTCTCCGGTTTGTGGGGAAAGTACGTCCGGACTGCCCTACGGACCGATACATGCCCGCATTGAATAACACAACACATCCGGACCGTAAGGTTTGGATGGTTACAAACAGTTTGAGGGTCGGCGTTGGATATGCCCTTACTTCCAACAAAAAAAAGAACCTCATCAACCGCAACCCACCCAACCCTTCAGCAACCTTCTCCTAGAATCCCTATCCCTTCCATATGGAGAGGATGGTTTTGGGTGGACTAGGGTGTCGGAGTCCTACGTGTCTGCTGTTCAGACTCCTGCAAAGCCCCCATGTTTGTCTTGGGTTTGTTAGAAAAGCTACCACTTGGCGAACCCATATAGACTCGCGTTGAAGGGCAAACCATGTCTGGACCGTGTGGTCCGAATGTATATGAACGGTTTAAGGGTCCGCATTGGAGATAGCCCCGACCCCTACTCGATCTTGACCAGCACGGGAGTGCCATGCTCGTTGCACCACATGTAGCTACAACCGTGAAAATGTAACTCTCTGAGCTCGCAATTGTTTGTGGCAAAATCTCACTGTTCTTGTCCTCATCGTGGTAGGTCATACTGAAGTCACCGCAAACAAATCAGGGGGCTCAGATTGAGTAAAGCAATCTTGTCCTTTGGAACGCACATGCAAGTCAATAGCCAGTTGTCTTCAGCGGAGGGGGACATCTGAGCCGTAACGCAATTGTTTGATAAGTGGACGCTGGTCAACGTAATCGTGCAACCCTTCCAAGTGACCAAAATGCTGCCCCTTGTCTTGACTGCCGGCAAGCAGAAATAACCATCAAAATTCGCCCCTAAGGCTTACCAAAACAAGAGAAACATCCAACAACTTAGTCTCCTGCAGAAACACAATAGAAGGTCCAACGACGGAAGACTCCCCCTCCTCCCCTTCTGCCACACTCCCGCGAGCATCGGGGGTGGGGGGCTAGCCGGCAGTCTAGGCCCCCTCCCTACTCCTCTCTCCTCGCCGCCGCCTCGGCTTGCTGACAAAAAAAGCCCGGCCAGCATCAACGGCCACGTGGCTCTCTTCCTCCCCCCGCTCGGTACTAGGTGGTGCGGGCCGACGGAGTCGGGCGATGGCATGGGGCATGGAAGCAATAGCCGGTGGCAGCATGAAGGGGCTATGGGCTGAGAGGGTACACATCATGTCCTCGATAGAGATGGACAGGGTGCGCCTCAGATATGTCGTGTGTGGATACGATACGCTTGGCTCGATGCTGCGGTGGGCATGGCAGCAATAGCCGGTGGCAGCGTGAATGGGCCATGGGCTGAGAGGGTACGCATTGTGTCCTCGGTAGAGATGGACAGGGTGCGCCTCAGATATGTCGTGTGTGGATACGATATGCTTGGCTCGATGCTGCGGTGGGGCATGGTAGCAATAGCCGGTGGCAGCGTGAAGGGGCTATGGGCTGAGAGGGTACACATCATGTCCTCGGTAGAGATGGACAGGGTGCGCCTCAGATATGACGTGTGTGGATACGATATGCTTGACTCGATGCTGCGGTGGGGCTCGGGCTCACCGCTGGTGAGGGATGGGTCTGGCGGTCTTCTTCTGCTCCTCCCCTAGAGGTGGCGTGCCTGCTGGCCTTCGGTCAGGTCTGGCCAGGTCTGGTCTCTGGCGTCGGCAGGGGCGCGGGCTACGTTCGTTGTGGGTTGGAGACCTTTGCTGCGTGCATGCGGTGGTGGTTGTCGGTGTTGGTGGTTCGGCAGGGGATGTGTTCATGCGGTGGTGGTTGAGGTCGCAATAGCTTTCACGACAGTGATTGGCATACGACATTAGGGTGCAGGTGGTGGTGGATCCTCCCTTCTCCTGGGTTCGGATCGGCGGCGGGATGTCCCCGCATCATAGATGGCCAAGACCCAGGGCTCATGCTCGGGCGGATTACATTGGGGCCCGGAGCGGGTCAGAGCTCCCGCTACAGGTAGGCGATGATGGGCTTGATCCGGGAGGTGATTGCGGGCGATCAGTTCTCTCTCCTCGCAGATGCGGTGATTGATGGTGGCTGTCGAGGCTCCGCTACTCTGTCGAGCAGATCAGTGGTGAGGAAAACATTTGTCCGTTGTGGACTCGGCAGCGGTGAAGCTCGGCACCATTCTCCGTCCTGGTGATGTTATTGTGGAGCTTAAATGTTATAGGGCGCGGCATCCTCCTCGGTTCTTTTTGTGCTCTATGTCGGTAGCGCGTGCTTCTTCTGTGGTCTGCTTATCATTTTCAAATAAAGGGCTCTTTATTACTTAAAAGGTTTAAGTATTACACCAGCCCTCTCCATAACTAAGATGCACGCAGCCAAACCAAGTCCAAGAAATCATAAAGAGACTGTATTACGGCTAAACTGGAGGAAGGCCAATCCTAAGATCATGCTGTCATCTATATTGGGTAAAAGTATCCCTCGCTGTGTCCTCCAAGCGTGTACACACCTTCGTAAATAGGTCTCGATTCTCCACATGTTATATAGACGACCATAAGCGAAGCGCACCGGTACATCTGTAGATAACTGGTATAAGAGAAGTACTTTTATCATTAAAAACCTTATCATTTTTCATAGCCAAAGTGACCAAAATAACGGCAAGCACTCCCACCGTGAGAAGAATTCTAAACCTGTGAATTATCCCTTATAACCAGTTGCCAAATATATTAATAACACTAGTTGGACGGAGCTGAGCTTCAGTGTTGTAACTGCAGGTGCAGCTATCAGTGACATGTGGTTACGGCACCGAAGCAGCGTGCACATGGAGGATACAAGGCAGAAACTACTCGGATGACTGACCATATAGAATTGATCTTATCATGGGATTAACATTGTATGAGGGCTACCTCACTATCTTATTTGTTCAATCATGTATTTTGTTCGGTTGTTATTTTATATATAAGCGAAAATCTGTTTTGAGAAACACAATAGAAGCCCCTGATTTTCGAAAATCCAAATCTGAGCCCGAGCTCATCTGCACCTGCGCCTATTCCTTGGTTATCGAATTCTCCGAGTTCACAAGGAACGGAATAGTACTACGGGGCTTGCACCAAGAATAGGAGTGTCATTATCTTGGACTGATCAACGGCGCCGTACTAAAATGAAAGTCGCACGCGTCGACCAATCGACCCCCCTTATACAAAATCAAGAGACGCAGTGTTGCCATCAATTGTTTCTTCGCTCGTCACACTCTACCGCAACCTATCTCGCTGACTTTGGTAGCCAATTGTTTTGCCGGGAGACCAAGTAGGGAGTACGTGTAGCTGAATCATCATTGGCTCCTTGCATCTACAGGGTAGACATACGTACTGCCCTACTATATTCAAGCCGTGTATTTCATTCGACCAATTGAAGCCAGTACGATACGATTCCATCAAATATTATCTAAAATTTCTATTCCTCAATAGATATTGTGAATTCACAGCCGTTAAGGTACGTTTAATTTTGCTGATGGAATTGTCAATACCGTATAGGAGTATTATTCATGATTGGAAATGGCATATCCGTTGGGCTGCAGCTTTTTTTTAAAGTTCTAATGTAACTAATGGGCAAATCTACATCGAGAAAAGTAAACACACAAGTTTCTACGCGTCGAAGAATGTGCGGGCACACAAACACGCAATGCAACAAAAAGTCTATCCGTTGAATATTGCTTGGAGACACTAATTCGTAATGCAAATACAAAAGGAGAAAAGAACACAAGGTTCTGTTTACAAACTGTATTTCTTGCACTATCTTTTTGTTTTGTAAAATTAAATGATTAATTTTCCCGGCGTCATGCAATGTTGAAACTGGCTTACCGAGTGGCAAAAAGTAAATGTCATATTGTGGCCAACATAGACGGTGAAATTCACTACCACCGCTGACGCGATGACATGCTACTCTCATCATCTCGTGACCAACATAACCATCAAAACAACCGCCTTCATGAAGTAAGCGATTCCTCCATTATGCAGTTGTCAGATCGACCCAATGAAGTCACGCAGTCTTATTTTTCTTTTTCCCCGCAAAAAAATAGTCTTGTTCTTCGGCAGAATGAAAGTCTACTATGAGAAATGACGCGCTTGGGATGATAATTTCATATTTTTTTAGGTAACATGGCAAAGTCAACAATGCCAATATATATTACTTCCGAACGAAAAATAGGATTGCGTGAGGGTGATTTGTTGTCACCTATGTTATGCTCGCACGTCTGATGGAGCACACAAAAACTTTAGGAGAGATTGCAGGGGTAGGGCCATACGTGGTGACCGGTGGTCTCTCTATCTTACAATATGTCGATGAAACGATTCTTTTCATGGAACATGACCTTGAAAAACTGAAAATCTAAAGCATCTTAAACATCTGAACAACTATTGAGTCTAAAAATCAACTTCCATTAAAGCAAATTGTTTGTTTTGGAGAAGCCCATGAAACGGCTACACAATACGCCGAACTATTCGGTTGCAAGCAAGACCGATTCCACTTCAATATTTAGGAACTTCCATATATTATAGATGACTCTCCGATGCTCATTGGAAATATGTGGAGGAACGCTTAGAGAAAATACCGAGTAGTTGAAAAGGCAAGCTCCTTTTCGTTGGAGAGATGCTCATCCTTATCGACGTTGTCCTAAAGCGATATGGTTCTCTATATAATTTTTTTATTCAAAGTTCTAGCATGGGTATAAAAGACGATGTATAGATCCCGTTTCTTCTTGCAAAAATGAAAATAAAAATGTCTTGAAAAGTATCAACTGGCCCAATTGAACATTGTTTGTCAATCTAAGGATCTAGGTGCCTTGGTATTAAAGATCTCCCGGCTCTGATGAGGGAGGTGCGATGACAGTGGCGCGCCTTTGACTCGGTCTAGTGCTTCTAGTCGTTGCTAGGTGGACTACAGACTTGGATGTATATTTTACTTCTGGTGTTGTTTGTACTACCTTGACAGTTGATAAATAGATTGGAAGTTTTCCTCGTAAAATAAAAAATACTACATCAAGTTAATGACCTTTTAAACTTCTTGCGGAGGATGATGTTTGGCAAAGACCCATATGCAATAAGTATATTGGCTAAAAATTCATGTCCTTGATCTATTGGAAACGCGGGGTTAACACATTTGGGTTGGTCTAATTTCGAGAGAGAAATGTTTGTTTCACTTTAAATCTTTAGCAACTAGATACGGCTAGGAAATCCGTCTTTGCGAGGATAAGTGGTTGGAAAATGCCACCATCCATCTTGTCATGTTGCCCCCAACAAGAAATATACAACCTTGTACTAGTTGCTTGTGCAACAAAAGTGATACAAGTCCGCAAGTTTTGAGTACGTGTCCAACCAAACATGTCGTTCATATGGGATCTGGGCGGGCCTCGCCTCATGACATGGCAATGGTCATCTCCGGAAGTGGCGGCATGGAGACAAGGCTTTTGAAACCCTGTCATTGTAATGGATGTGGGATAGGTAGTCTAACGTCAATAGAAACAAATAAATAACCCAAATAATAAGTGTCATATATGTGGCACGAAGCACTTTGACCCTGACCTTTTTTACAACTAAAGTTGCCATCCTAAAAAAAATGAAACTTGTCATCCAAAAAAAATTACCATGCTACTTCCTCCGTTCCTAAATATTTGTCTTTCTAGAGATTTCAATAAATGACTACATACGAAGCAAAATGAGTGAATCTACACTCTAAAATATGTCTATATACATCCGTATGTGGTAGTCCATTTAAAATCTCTAAAAAGACAAATATTTAGGAACGGAGGGAGTACATAACTAAAGTTTTCATCCTTGTCACTAAAGTTGCAATAAAAAACGTTCGAAATTGTCATGTGTTCGTGCCACACGTATGACACTTATCAGGGTCCATAAATAAATATGACGACCCTAAATACTTACATTCTAAGGTCATGTACAATTGTGTTATCTTAGGAGTGTCATGTAGGATAAATGCTGAGATGAAAGGGAGAGAAATTATAAGAAAAAGTTTGTTTTCTCTTATTTAAGAGATGATCTTTTAGCATAATATATCTCACCATATTTTTAGGAATAGCTAGTTATTGAAGATAAGGCTAAGATATAACCCATTGTAGACATACATTTTTGTCATCTCTAAGCTACATGCAAGACTTGTCTTATCAATCATTGTATATGCCCTAAGGCTGCTCCGTGTGGCAATGTGGCTCCACCTGGGCCGGGTAGGCATGCCCGCAACATTGCTGTTCAGTTGATGACCATCTGCTGCAGCTCCTATACTCTGTAGTTGCTCATAATTGTTAGGGTTGGATATGTGACACTAGTATACTTGTACATCATATGTACCATGGTTCGAAGAGGGTGGATTTTCTTATCAGTCCAGGTAACCAAGATGCCCTTGCATGTAAGGGCATTTTTAACCGAACCCTTATAACCGGTTAGAGGAGTAAAAATGTGGTTTTACTCCTCTAACCGGCACCTAGTCACCTTATCCGATGTAAGGGAGTAAAATTTTACTCCTCCCTAAAATTCTCCCTATATTTACTTCGTCTTTTGGTGGCCGAGTAAAAGTTTTTTTCGCGTGAAGGCCTCCTTGTGGCCGGTCGACGACTCACCTGAAGCTCCCATGGCCTCGCCAGTGACCTCGGGCCTCGTCGGTGACCTCATTGGCGACCTTCCCATCTCAGTAGAAACTGAGATGCCTCGTGCTGGGCTGCGGTGGCGAGGGCACGGCAAGGCGAGCAACTACACTGGCTGCGCTGGTCGTCGTCGCAGCTGGTTGTGGAGGAGATGAGCAGGGCAATGGCTAGCAGAAGACCCAAGCCGGTCTGGAGCCAGTCCTTATCTTGTGGAGCATGCCGACGTTGAACATTAGCTAGCCCTCGACGGCCCTCACCACCGTCTGGAGAGCGCCACCACGAGGAGAGCGCCCACCGGTGCTCGCGCTCTGAGCCAGGCCGCCATTCTTTCTCTGGAAGCAGGTGAAGAAGAATACGCCCCAGCTGCACACACAGGCGAGACTATGACTATGTGCGAGCAGTATGTATTCTGATGCTTCGTTTGCTGTTGGGTAGTGGCCCGGGCTTGTTATATAGGGATCGAGGTTGCCGGGCTAGCTCTTACGATAAAGGGTTTCCCCCACTTTATATATAAAGCAAAACGTTCGATACAAGCCTGTCGGGGCCACGGCACAGAGAAGCCCAAAATAAAAGACAAGAAGAAGAAAAAAGGAGGAAAAAAATGCCGACACATGGAAACTTTAAAATTTGGAGCGGTCGGAGGCGTTGGAGCCCAACGTGGTTACGATGCATTTCTGCGGTACAAAAGAAAAGGCTACAACCGACGTGGTCATGCACATGTTATCTGCATCAGCTCACGTACATCGGCGGCGGCGGCTGTGTCGTTGCGGTGGCGACATCATCGACGCCGCTAGCCACAGCGTTGCTCCACTAAGAGCATCTCCAACAGACGCCCCAAACGACGCGCGCACGCGTGGGGCGGTTTGCCGCGCTCCAGCGGCCGCGGGAAACAAGCGCGCGCGGAAACCATTTGCGCGCGCGCGAAAAGGCGCCAGCTCGCGCGCAAGATTTGGCGTGCCGCTTCGCGCGCGCCACGCGCCTTCTCCACGCTTCCTCTTCCCCTCTTCCTCTCCTCTTCGCCACGCGCGCTCGGCGCCCGCCAGCAGCAGCGCTGCTCCAGCGCCCGCCACGCTCCAGCGGCCCGCCACCGACACGCCGCTCCAGCGCCCGCCACCGACAAGCGCCGCCATGCCGCCACGCCGCCGAGGCGTCCGGCTACAAGGCGTCCGCTGCGCCAACGGCAGCTTCACCGGAGATATGCTCCGGCGAACTCGGCTTCGGCCTCGGCACTTACGGGGCGGCGCGACAGCCGCCAGCAGCGACGCGCGGCGGCGTGGCGCCCTAAGCTGGCAGCGCGCGATGAACTTCAAGATGTGTACACGCTCGAGCAAGCGCCAACCTCGCCCTACGCCTCGCTCAACACAGCGGAAGACCGTGCGAGCACGCCGAGCGGCAACGCCGCCTCCTCGCCGCCAGGAGGACGAAGCGGGTCATGGCGGAGTGGCGCCAGCGCCACCGGAGGACGTCGCCACGAGCAGGCCTCTTGGGCAAGCGCCGCGAGGAGGACACGCTGGTGTGCGCGCGACGCGCGGTTGGACAAAGCGTCGGCGTATATGTTGGCGAATCGCGCATCCGACCTCGTTGCAGCAGGTGGGTGGTCGTTCTTCACGCCGAACGATGACCGGTGGCTGGACATCGGCTAACTACCTCGAGCGACACCGCCGAGGATGATAGTGGTGATGATGATAGCGACTTAGAGTAGTTTTTTTTATTAATGCAATCTATGTTTATCGTTTGTCGTTTTTATTTTATGCAATCTATGTTTCGGATGTAAAATACCTTTGTATCGTTTAATCTAGCGATCTATCTAGTTTTTTTTTTTAAATTTCTGCTTTCAAAAATGCCTACATTTCTAGTTTAGAACGAGCGCGCGCTGCATCTTTTGCACGCTGCTGAAGCCATGTATTGCATTTTAGCGACTCTTTGGAGCGGCGAGCGCCACCGCACCAAACCAGCGATGGTAGCGCTAAAGCTGTTTTTTGCGTGCGCCGCGTTCGGCGTCTGTTGGAGATGCTCTAAGTATTTACTCCACTAAGTATTCACTTCACCGGATACTCCATTATTTTTAGGGGTCTGTTAAAAATGCCGTAAGGCATCAACAATCAACTGTTTGACCTGTCGATGGAGTGACAACTGTTGGACCCCACAATCCAGGATGGATGATAGATCAGAGGCCCAAGGGAGTACGGAGGAAGGCCGAGAACGTCGATCTTAGGCAGAGCGTCGTCGTAGTAAAACTAGGTCTGCTCACTGCTTGATGGAGTCGACCAACTCCAGATTGAAATACGTGGACCGCGACCTCGTCTGAATATCAGCTCCACCACATTCTCAGAGATCGTCCTCAGTGCTATTCCTCTGGCCTTTCACCCAAAAATATTTATTTTCACGGGCCAAAGTGGATCTGCATGCCCAGTAAAGACTCGCACATCACGACGAAGCAATGAGCGTGAAGCATGCCATTGGGACATATTCCCTCCATTCCACATTGCAGTGCGTTCGCGCTTCCCGAGATTTAACTTTGACCATAAGTTTAACTACCAAGACCGACTGCAGCGGGAGCAAAAAGTATACTACTGAATTTGTATTTTCGATAAGAATGTAGTGATATAATTTTTGTCCCCGCCGTAGTCGGTCTCGTTGCTTAAATTTACGGTCAAAGTTGGATCTCAGAAAGCGCGAGCAAATTACATTGTGGAACGGAGGGAGTATGTGATGGAGTTGAATATCGTAATAGAATGAAGGCCTCAGAGAAAATCATGAAGAGTTAGATCCAGCTCTCGCGGAACAAACGGCGCCGACAACACCCGCTTGTGTGTGTTTGGCTCTAGAGTTGCGCCTTGCGGCGCTCTGCCCTCCTGTATTGGAGCCCGCCAGAACACGTCCTCTCGATGCAGAATGAGGCCGAGTCCGGCAAGCTTCTCCAGCACAGCCTCTGTTATGACTGAAGGCATCCAACGTGTCCCTTGATGGCGTTCATGGTTGCCTCGACTTGATGGGCCGCTCTCCTTTGAATGAATGTTCCGCCTCACCCGGCGGCAGGGGCGGAGCTACATGTAATACTGGGGGTGCCGCTGCCCCCTCCCCCAGCCATAGCTTAATTGTCAGGACCGGATTTGGGGATATTAATTTCCCAGAAAATGGCCCTTATTCTCACTAGCACTAGGATTACTGTCAGCTGGCGAGACACAAACTTGATACATTAACTCCAAGCAAATTACATGATATATAGTACAAGACCATTCTGGCCTATGAGTACAACACAAGGTTTCTAGTGGTTGGAGGCGGAAGCGGTTTGTAGTCATCAGTGTCTGTGGAACTCCATTTCCCACGGGAACAGCTGACCAGGTTAACTCCTATCTTCGCGAGGCTGCTATCTCCATTGATTAGGTTCCGGGGCTGTCATCTCATTGCTCCTCTCCGCGCAAGAAATCTGGCCAAGACAATAGCCAGGGACAAGTCAGTGAGTACTTTGAATGTACTCGCAAACATTTTGAACACAGGTATAATATAACTAATGATAATCATGCTCTGAAATATTCGATGATCACAACGTCAGTCCCAAAAATATAATCCATGATGCACGCAGACAAGTTATTCACGCAACACATGAATAATGCAATAGGAGAGTAGAAATAGAATGCCTCAATCGGGCGTCTGAGCGACACCACAGAAAGGGCTCATAAGTGAATTAAATAATAAGCGTGCCGCAGTCGGGTGTCTCAGCGATACCACATAAAGGGCTTATATGGTAAATAAATAGCAAAACATGCCACGGTCGGGCGTCTATGCGACACCACATAAAGGGCTTATAGGTAAATAAATAGCAAAACATGCCACAGTCGGGCGTCTATGCGACACCACATAAAGGGCTTATAGGTAAATAAATAATAAACATGCCACAGTCGGGCGTCTATGCGACACCACATAAAGGGCTCAAAATAATCACAGTGAATATCCCGGAGGTAGAATCGTCCCAGAGATACTCCATAAATGAAATAATGAACATCGTTAGTCCATAACAATAATAATCATAATACATCATATGTCACTGATCAAGATCAAAGTTCTGACTTAGTTGTTTTTCCTCCGAAGACCGACACTAAGACCGACACTTGACCCAACCCAGACTGTAGTCTTTAACCATGGACACGGCTACTCGAATAGATATAATATCTGCAGAGGGTGTACTCTTTACCCATGAGTAACGGATTCCTTTAGTCCATCGGGACTAATTCCGTCTCCGGTCTTTTAATTGAAAACACACCTGACTTGCACATACCAGCTTAACTTACCGGTATCTGGAATCACCCACGACACTCGTTAAGCAAAACTCTAAGTGGGGAGGCTGCAACCTCGATTAGCATGGGATCAAAAAAAATTATACCGCGCGCAAACTGGGGAAGCTCCCCCTCGGCTACAACCGAAACACCCATGCCCCCTGACCGGATGACTGGCTTTAATCCATGGCCGTGGTACCCTCATCCCGGCCCCTCTGTATGGTGTGTGCTTGAAAGGGGTTGACAACTTACTGAACCATACCCTACCTGTGGCAGGGACAAGTGGTAGTACGAAACAAGGGTGGGGGTTACCGGAACACGACTCGATCTATGGTCGACTCAGGAGGTTTAAGTATTCTCTGCATAGTTAGCATAACCAGTATATTTTCAACCAACAGACATAACCACCACTCATCATGCCTCAATGTGCCGTACCGGACACAACCGACTCAACGATCGGAGACAAGCTCGTGTCCACCCAAGACAGAGACTTTCCCGGGTTCCTTCTGGTATGCATGAGAGGCATGTGAGGGTGACTACTATCCCAACATATCAAACTCCAATAGCAAGAATCATCAATATGCACGTGTGAGTTTGAACATATCATCACAAAAGAAAATAATGAAAACTCTGAGACGAGAGGTGTTGTAACCGTATCAAACAACACACGACGATATTATGCCAGGGTTCAGAATGCTTGTCTTCAAGTGGTGGGGAGGCAGGGTGCATTCCAAAGCTTTGAAAGTTTTCTCCTCTCTCCAAAATTCTATTTAAAAAATATTTTTGAATCAATGAATAGTTTCAAAACCAATACCAACAGTTGTTTGAATTTTTTTGAAAAAATCTTAAAATAAACTAGACAATATTTGAGAGAGGTAGGAAAAGGAATCAATTCATTTAGAGTTATATTTTAAAAGTTATAGGCAGTCAAATTTGGTCGAAAATCTGTTTTTTTTTAATGAAACAGAAAAAAGAAAAACCTTTCGATTACTGACCACGTCGAAGGCGTACTTTGGTTTTACGCCTCCACTTATCTAGCGTGGACGGCGCGCGAGTCACTGACAGTGGGTCCAGCGGGCCCACTGGTCAGGTTTGACTGGTCTTCTCTCCCTCCTCTTTCTCTGCCCGAGCGGAGGCGGGACTCCGGCGACGCTCGCCGGCGAACGGCGGCATCGTTCGAGACACTGAGGGTGGAGATGGATCCGCGGGTCCAGTGCGGTCCTCCCGGTGGTCATTAGTCAGGTGGGGATGGAGGGAGTCGCCGGCGGGGAGCTTCGCGCCGGCCGGTGGCTTCGGGAGTTTTGGGCGTTTGAACTATGGTGGCTCCCGGTCGCGTTTGAGCAGCTGGGCGGCTCCGCAATACGAAGGGGAGTCAGGTGGTGGTGTTGGCTGGACGGGGGAGGGCCTGGTTGCGATGAAACAGACCGGAGGGTGGCGGTGGCCGAGCTGGCCGGAGACAGGGAAGACGGCCTCCTCTGGTCGATTACGGGCTAGGGGAGCGCTAGGGGAGTGGATTGAGGTTGCCTGAGGTCTAGGAGGAGCTCGGGGTCACCATTTTATAGCGTAGCTACGTCGGTTCCGTCATTGCCGAGGATAAGATCGCCGGCCGACCGTTTCTGCTGCGGCAGGGCATCGTGGCACCGACGAGCGCTTGCGGACGAGCGAGGGGATAAGCTTGGACTGCTCCAGGGGTAGCTGGCGCACGGCTGCGGCTCGGGCGGTGCCGACCGTGGCAGGAGCTCACTGCGGACACCGGCGTGCCGCCAAGGGGCTCTGACGGCGGCGCTGCAGGGCACCAGGGACAGCTTGGCTCGTTCTGGTGAGTGGTCGAGGGTGGGGCGCGGCTCTGCAGGGCGAGCAAAAGTCAGGGGCGCGACGCGGCGGCTCGGTGCACGCGCGTGCAAAACGTGGGCTCTTGGCGCGCCCAGAGCACGCACGCGACGTGTTCGACCGAATGCCAAGGTGGTCTAGAGCGCTCGGGTAAGGCTAGCAACTAACATGACTTGTCTAGGGTTTGCAAAAAAGCTAATGGACAAGGGGGTTAGGCCAGGAGACCAAGCTTGCAATGCTAACTAAAAACCATGTCAAAACTGGCCATGCACACAAGGTCTTTGGCAAAATGCCAAGGGCGCCTAGGCATTTCTTGGAGTGGTCAAAATCTCCAGATTGGGGTTTCTTTAGGAGTAGGTGATGGTGGCCAGGTTAGTTTGTCAAGGGAAGAAACTTGTTAGTGCAAATATTTGAGGAAATCAGTTTTTGGCAGAAACTAAAGGCTGTCATTTCATGGACCAAGAATAATCCAATGGGTTCATGCTCTTGGACTTAAGGGTTTTGTAAGAAGGACTACAAGTAGGAAAAAAGAACCATGGATGAAAGAGCAAGATATGGTTGCAGTATAAATCTTCAAGTTGGACCAGCATGAAAAAGAGGTTGATTAACTCAAAATTTTCAAAAGACATAACTTGGTTTTTGCATAAAGGTGGATAATATACTCCTACTGACCTCCCCAAATTTTGGTGGGAGTTTTAAAGAAATATTTAAATAGGTTGTAGTGCAAAATTGCCCACTGGACCAGATTTGAAAATAAGGTGTAGAGCTCAAAATCTCCAATGATCAGAAGATGTTTTTGCACAAAAGTGATTTAGGGACATCATATGTCATCCCCAGATTTTGGTGAAAATTTTAGATGCATTTATCAAATGGTTGCAGTGCAAAAGAGGCTCTGAAAAATCACTTTGAAAGAATAAGGCTCAAGAAAAACAATTATGCAGATAAAACCACTGATTAAGAATTATTTTATTGAGAGAGTATAGAAGTCCAATAATATTTTTTTGAAAAGTTTCCACGTGGGGGAAAAACTCCTCAATATTAAAGAAAAATGGTTCTGAAATCAACAGAAAATCCAGAGAGCAAAAAAAATTAAACTCTTGCCAAAAAATTTAATACTAAAAACATGGTTAAATTTTTTTGGGGTGTTACAACACTACCCCCCTTAAAAGAAAATCTCGTCCTCGAGATTTGCTAAGGGTTGTTTTTTTTAAAAAAAAAAGTTTTACTCTTATTATCACAATAACAAACATCTTACTCCTGTAATTAAAACGTAGTTACAATGAGAGGGCAATAAGTGGTGCAAAACTATAGTGTGGCACACTGGCGATGCGTAAAAAAATTACGGTCAGTGTCTACTATCGGTTACAGTAAATTTAGAATAAACTTCTAAATTACTGAAAATATACGCTGGTCGTACCCGAGAGCACAGTGCTCTCTGTGGCTGACAGGTGGACCCGGGGTCCACTGTCGGTCTCTTCCTCTACCTCTGGCTCTCTCTTCTACCTCTCTCCCGCGCGCTTTGCCCGCGCTTTCTCCACCGGCGACGTCTAGCTCGTAGGGCATCTAGGCTGTACTGCGGTAGTGCGCGGCGTGCTAGTTGCCGGCGCAGCGTACACTCACCTCGCGGGCCAGCGCGCTGTCGGCACTGCTCGCTGATTCGCCTCCGAACACCGGCGATCGAGCGATGAGCAGCGCTGGTGGACTTCGCCCACCGTACACCGATCTCGAGCTATAAAATGATCGTGGTGCTCCTTCTTCTTCCTCCTCCTGACCTCGCTCTCCTTCTCCTCCTTTCTCCTCCATTTTTGTCTACAGGAGCTAGGGACGAGGCTCTAATGGCAGAGGCGATGCCGGACTGGTACGTGATCCTGATGTGCGGAGGGTTGGCGGCATTGCTGGGGTTCTCCGTGCTCCTGTGGGTGATGATCCTCGATGATCGTCGTGATGCGGCCGCTCGGGTGTTAGCTCTCCGCGTGGCGGTGATCACGATGATTAGGTGCGGTGCTAGCTGCTGTCAGAGTGCCGGAGCTAATTTGTACCTGAGTAATTACTCACAAATCTCTCCCTCTGAGACTGTGGGGTGTTAGGGAGGCATTTAAGTTGGTGCAAAAATGTGCACGTGGATTTGCACTAGGTCGAGTGGTTGTGAGTCTGCTGTAATGGTGCTGCGTGAAATAAAAATCTATGTCGTGAAGAAACGTATGCTACAACAACTCCGAGAAAATCTCACTTCAGGAAATTTACTGAGGGTGAAAACAGTTGATAAAATTTTTACCGAAGTAAAAATCACTCATATTAATGGAAACTAATGATTTAATTCATCGCATAAATTTAGGATACCACACACAAGTTGCAATACATAAATAAATGCAGGTACCATAACACAACAATGACATCTACAACGATAAGGGTAGTTGGACAGGGTCTTGAGAAAAAGTCTCTGGAATCGGGGCACATTCTTCTTCTATCAGGGGGAGTGGATTGACCAGTCGATGAATGTGCCTCTCCTGGTTGGGCCTCAGTGGTCTGCCGATGGCGATCTGAGGATTCAAATCAGCGAGGCTCTGGAGATAGCCCATTACTCGCTGGGTCAGCCGCTCTTGCGCGATGACATACTGGGCAAGATTGGCCAGTACTGGGTCTCTCTCGATTCGTTCACCGGGAAAAGATGTTACTTCTCCAGGTGCTGCACGACTCGGGAAATAATAATACCCCCGTTCGCTGGCATAGGGTACCGCGAATCGAAGGCGGGTAAGTGCCTCATACGTAGCAGCTTCTATGGCCATATGCGGAGTCGGCATAGATTTCCCCACGAAGGAAGCTTCTGTGGGGTATTGGTTTGGGTTTGCGGGAGGGGCGTGCACCATTGCCCAATATTTCGAGGTGGAAGGGGTGATCCTCTATTTGAGCAGCGCATACTGGGGTGGATGGGTAGCACTCATGATACTGCAGGTAAAGTCCCACAAAACTTTAACAAAGCTACCTGGAGATGCATCTGGAGTCCTGAGATTAATACTAGGGATCGACATGGTAATGGAAATGGTTGTGAGAGTGGTGCTCAAGGTGAGGGGTACTTGGCAAGGTCACTGGGTGGCCTCTTATATAGCATTGGGGCTAGGTTATTTACCGTCGTGAAAGGTAACTAGTCGATCGGGTCTGCTCCATGGGGTCCGGGTTAATGCTACAGCTACACACATCTCGTCAAAGTGACGTATTACTGTGGAAGTCGTCGGCGTGATTTTGGTAGCTGTGCCTGAAAGAAAAATGCAACTGCGTGCTCACATATTTAATGTAAGGCTACTATTTAAAACAGAGGCACACAAGCAAGCTGCGATTATTCAAGGCGATGCAAGATTACATAACCACGGGGCGTGGGCATACTGAGACTCGGTACTACTCGAGTGACTTAGTCTACCTCGTTTATATCTAAACGAGCCTGCCTTCTGGACGTCGAGACTTCTCCACGGGTTTCGCCGTCGGGATTAGCTGGAGGGGGTGGAGGGGCTGCCGGGTCGGGGTAGCGATGATGACCATCTCGGGGATTGTTGGCCACAATCCCGCTGGAGCGTGTTCCCAAATTCGGCGAAGCACTTCTGGGAACACCAAAGTATTGTGGTCGATGGCTGGGGCAGTCCTCAAGGTCTCGATCGGGTGTCCGAACAGCACGACTGGGTTATCGGCGTCGGGCTCATCTTCTCCTCTCCCCGGGGCTCGGCGAACCAGCTCTCCACGAGCTGCGATCAGATCAAGGGTGATTTGATCGAACAGTTCCTCTAGTGCACCTACATAGCGCACCAGATGCAATAATGCAGGATCCGTCTCGTGGTCTCCGTTGACAACCTGGGGTGGCCTACCATTCCCGTCACGGCTAGGGTAGTAGTAGAACGAGAGACAGTTAACTCTGGGCGACAAGTGACGGAGTTGAACTATAGCCTCTCGAGCAGCTAGTTGAATGGCTGGTGGCTCAAAGGAAGTTGTCCTTCCGCTGAACCTGTAGGGGCGTTCTGGCGATAGACCCCTACCATAGATGTGCACAGTGGCCCATAATTGACGGCTCTCACCGCTCATGGGTCCTTGGTACACAACATATTCTAGAGGCTCCTCTAATGCAAAAGCACGGCGGGTGAGGTTTGCTAGCACGGTCACAAATCCTCCAAGGTTGTTTGCCGTGGTTTCATTGTGCACGACGGGGCCAGGCATTATGGCTCGGTTTGGGGAAGGAGGCTGGGTTGTGCTGTGTTGAGGTTAGTGCGCCATTTTTATAAAAAAAGAGGGTGGAGTCTTCCTTCGCACGCTTGAGAATGAGACAATTTAGGTGCCGGTCACTGCGTGCGATCGATAGGCTAGGCAGATAGGTTGGGCACCAACTACCAAAAGGTGTCGGGTCATTGTGGGGCTATCTTACGCGAGAAGCTTGGCCGGGGTTAGGTTATGGTCTGGGGGTTTGGTTAACCTAGGTTTATTGACCTGGCTAAGATAGGATTAGCCAATGGTCAGCCTGGCTCTGATACCAAGTCTGTCAGGACCGGATTTCGGGATATTAATTTCCCAGAAAATGGTCCTTATGCTCACCAGCCCCAGGATTACTGTTAGCTGGCGAGACACAAACTTGATACATTAACTCCAAGCAAATTACATGATATGTAGTACAAGACCATTCTGGCCTATGAGTACAACACAAGGTTTCTAGTGGTTGGTGGCGGAAGCGGTTTGTAGTCATCATCGTCTGTGGAACTCCATTTCCCACGGGAACAGCTGACCAGGTTAACTCCTATCTTCGCGAGGCTGCTATCTCCATTGATTAGGTTCCGGGGCTGTCATCTCATTGCTCCTCTCCGCGCAAGAAATCTGGCCAAGACAATAGCCAGGGACAAGTTAGTGAGTACTTTGAATGTACTCGCAAACATTTTGAACACAGGTATAATATAACTAACGATAATCATGCTCTGAAATATTCTATGATCACAACGTCAGTCCCAAAAATATAATCCATGATGCACGTAGACAAGTTATTCACACAACACATGAATAATGCAATAGGAGAGTAGAAATAGAATGCCTCAATCGGGCGTCTGAGCGACACCACAGAAAGGGCTCATAAGTGAATTAAATAACAAGCGTGCCGCAGTCGGGTGTCTCAGCGACACCACATAAAGGGCTTATATGGTAAATAAATAGCAAAACATGCCACAGTCGGGCGTCTATGCGACACCACATAAAGGGCTTATAGGTAAATAAATAGCAAAACATGCCACAGTCGGGCGTCTGTGCGACACCACATAAAGGGCTTATAGGTAAATAAATAATAAACATGCCACAGTCGGACGTCTATGCGACACCACATAAAGGGCTTATAGGTAAATAAATAATAAACATGCCACAGTCGGGCGTCTATGCGACACCACATACAGGGCTCAAAATAATCACAGTGAATATCCCGGAGGTAGAATCGTCCCAGAGATACTCCATAAATCAAATAATGAACATCGTTAGTCCATAACAATAATAACCATAATACATCATATGTCACTGGTCAAGATCAAAGTTCTGACTTAGTTGTTTTTCCTCCGAAGACCGACACTAAGACCGACACTTGACCCAACCCAGACTGTAGTCCTTAACCATGGACACGGCTACTCGAATAGATATAATCTCTGCAGAGGGTGCACTCTTTACCCACGAGTAACGGATTCCTTTAGTCCATCGGGACTAATTCCGTCTCCGGTCTTTTAATTGAAAACACACCTGACTTGCACACACCAGCTTAACTTACCGGTATCTGGAATCACCCACGACACTCGTTAAGCAAAACTCTAAGTGGGGAGGCTGCAACCTCGATTAGCATGGGATCAAAAAAAATATACCGCGCGCAAACTGGGGAAGCTACCCCCTCGGCTACAACCGAAACACCCAAGCCCCCTGACCGGATGACTGGCTTTAATCCATGGCCGTGGTACCCTCATCCCGGCCCCTCTGTATGGTGTGTGCTTGAAAGGGGTTGACAACTTACTGAACCGTACCCTACCTGTGGCAGGGACAAGTGGCAATACGAAACAAGTGTGGGGGTTACCGGAACAAGACTCGATCTATGGTCGACTCATGAGGTTTAAGTATTCTTTGCATAGTTAGCATAACCAGTATATTTTCAACCAACAGACATAACCACCACTCATCATGCCTCACTGTGCCGTACTGGACATACCCGACTCAACGACCGGAGACAAGCTCGTGTCCACCCAAGACAGAGACTTTCCCGGGTTCCTTCCGGTATGCATGAGAGGCATGTGAGGGTGACTACTATCCCAACATATCAAACTCCAATAGCAAGAATCATCAATATGCACGTGTGAGTTTGAACATATCATCGCAAAAGAAAATAATGAAAACTCCGAGATGAGAGGTGTTGTAACCGTATCAAACAACACATGACGATATTATGCCAGGGTTCAGAATGCTTGCCTTCAAGTGGTGGGGAGGCAGGGTGCATTCCAAAACTTTGAAAGTTTTCTCCTCTCTCCAAAATTCTATTTAAAAATATTTTTGAATCAATGAATAGTTTCAAAAACAGTACCAAAAGTTGTTTCAAATTTTTTGAAATAAATCTTAAAATAAACTAGACAATATTTGAGAGAGGTAGGAAAAGGAATCAATTCATTTGAAGTTATATTTAAAAAGTTATAGGCAGTCAAAGTTTGGTCAAAAATCTATTTTTTAAAAAATAAAATAGAAAAAAGAAAAACGTTTCGATTACTGACCACGTCGAAGGCGTACTTTGGTTTTACGCCTCCACTTATCCAGCGTGGACGGCGCGCGAGTCACTGACAGTGGGTTCAGCGGGCCCACTGGTCAGGTTTGACTGGTCTTCTCTCCCTCCTCTTTCTCTGCCCGAGAGGAGGCGGGACTCCGGCGACGCTCGCTGGCGAACGGCGGCGTCGTTCGAGACACCGAGGATGGAGATGGATCCACGGGTCCAGTGCGGTCCTCCCGGTGGTCGTTAGTTAGGTGGGGATCGAGGGAGTCGCCGGCGGCGAGCTTCGCGGCGGCCGGTGGCTTCGGGAGTTTTGGGCGTTTGAACTATGGTGTCTCCCGGTCGCGTTTGAGCAGTTGGGCGGCTCCGCAAGACGAAGGGGATTCGGGTGGTGGTGTTGGCTGGACGGGGGAGGGCCTGGTTGCGACGAAACAGACCAGAGGGTGGCGGTGGCCGAGCTGGCCGGAGACAGGGAAGACGGCCTCCTCTGGTCGATTGCGGGCTAGGGGAGCGCTAGGGGAGTGGCTTGAGGTTGCCTGAGGTCTAGGAGGAGCTCGGGGTCACCATTTTATAGCGTAGCTAGGTCGGTTCCGTCATTGCCGAGGATAAGATCGCCGGCCGACCGTTTGTTCTGCGGCAGGGCATCGTGGCACCGACGAGCGCTTGCGGACGAGCGAGGGGATAAGCTCGGACTGCTCGAGGCGGTAGCGGCGCTGCTGCGGCTCGGCGGCGCCGACCGTGGCAGGAGCTCACTGCGGACGCCGGCGTGCCGCCAAGGGGCTTTGACGGCGGCGCTGCAGGGCACCAGGGACAGCTTGGCTCATTCTGGTGAGTGGTCGAGGGTGGGGCACGGCTCTGCAGGGCGAGCAAAAGTCAGGGGCGCGACGCGGCGGCTCGGTGCACGCCCAGAGCACGCACGCGATGTGTTCGACCGAATGCCAAGGTGGTCTAGAGCGCTCGGGTAAGGCTGGCAACTAACAGGACTTGTCTAGGGTTTGCAAGAAAGCTAATGGACAAGGGGGTT
Organism: Aegilops speltoides; assembly: GCA_021437245.1. Taxonomy (NCBI): domain Eukaryota; kingdom Viridiplantae; phylum Streptophyta; class Magnoliopsida; order Poales; family Poaceae; genus Aegilops; species Aegilops speltoides. The sequence goes on along the minus strand of CM038143.1, from coordinate 420,510,441 downwards.
AGGCCAGGAGACCAAGCTTGCAATGCTAACTAAAAACCATGTCAAAACTGGCCATGCACACAAGGTGTTTGGCAAAATGCCAAGGGCACCTAGGCATTTCTTGGAGTGGTCAAAATCTCCAGATTGGGGTCTCTTTAGGAGTAGGTGATGGTGGCCAGGTTAGTTTGTCAAGGGAAGAAACTTGTTAGTGCAAATATTTGAGGAAATCAGTTTTTGGCAGAAACTAAAGGCTGTCATTTCATGGACCAAAAATAATCCAGTGGGTTCATGCTCTTGGACTTAAGGGTTTTGTAAGAAGGACTACAAGTAGGAAAAAAGAACCATGGATGAAAGAGCAAGTAAAGATATGGTTGCAGTACAAATCTTGAAGTTGGACCAGCATGAAAAAGAGGTTGATTCACTCAAAAATTTCAAAAGACATAACTTGGTTTTTGCATAAAGGTGGATAATATACTCCTACTAACCTCCCCAAATTTTGGTGGGAGTTTTAAAGAAATATTTAAATAGGTTGTAGTGCAAAATTGCCCACTGGACCAGATTTGAAAATAAGGTGTAGAGCTCAAAATCTCCAATGATCAGAAGATGTTTTTGCACAAAAGTGATTTAGGGACATCATATGTCATCCCCAGATTTTGGTGAAAATTTTAGATGCATTTATCAAATGGTTGCAGTGCAAAAGAGGCTCTTAAAAATCACTTTGAAAGAATAAGGCTCAAGAAAAACAATTATGCAGATAAAACCACTGATTAAAGAATTGTTTTATTGAGAGTGTATAGAAGTCCAATAATATTTTTTTGGAAAGTTTCCACTTGGGGGGAAAACTCCTCAATATTAAAGAAAAATGGTTCTGAAATCAACAGAAAATCCAGAGAGCAAAAAAAATTAAACTCTTGGCAAAAAATTTAATACTAAAAACATGGTTTAATTTTTTTGGGGTGTTACATTAATTACTTAAGGGAATCTTTTGTGAAGGCTTAAATTTAGTAGAGTGCATTCATCCCCCCCCCCTCCCCAAAGTTGCATATTTTCTCTTTGCCCCCCCCCCCCCCCCATCCTTCGCTAGCTCCGGCACTGCCAACGGTCTTACCGTAGGCGTTTGTGGTTGGTCTTCATTTGATGTTGTGCGCCATCGCTGACTGTGGTAATTTGGTGGCTCTGAGTGGGAAGAGAAAGTAGATTGCGCGCTAAAATTTTGCGTGACAGCAATGACGAAGAGAGCGAAAGGGGCAAGACGACGAAACGGTGAAAGGACCCATCAGTTGTCACTTCAGTTTATACACCTCGGTGTGTTCCCATAATTCATGCCACATGCCGACACCTCCTTTTGGTCCGTTCAAGAGACACATGTCCTCAATGAGAAATGAGTCGTAACAACAAGTACAATAGTGGGCTTATAGCCGACGCGGATTTTTGGGACATGCAGCCACGCGCTGCCGAAATCCAGCCCGTCCGCGCGTGAGTCGCCATGACTAATTAGTATAGCCCATTCGCAAATACCGGACAATTTAGTTACCAACTCAGTGAATACGTTTGCTATACACCACGGCTGTGGCCTAGAGCGGCATTTAAGTTAGTACGACAGGTTGCAGGGCAGATGGGTGTATTCATTACCTCTGGTGAATTTAATTTGCTGTGACGCATGTCGGCTGCTTGGTCGATGACTTATTGCCGTTGGGGTGGTTACGGTGCAATCGATGCCCTCCCTCCTACTTTTCGTAGTTTATAATTAGTTTAGCATTTGGTCACGCGATTAGCGCATTCCTCACTGCGTCTACCTCGGTCAAACCCGGGCTTAGTGCTCCATGCTCACAAACGATGCTTCGTTGCTATTTGAGTCATTGGATAAAAATCAAAGGGATATGATCAGACTGGTAGATGGATTGTCGAAACATTGCAGAATAGTCCTGTTATTTTATCAAAATCAATCCACACCTGACGTCTCCCTGCCCTCTAAATAACTCGGTGTGCTTAATTTTTTGCTGCAAACAAAAAAGGGGTCATGTATTTTTAAACGAAATATCTGATTTGGAAGCGTTTTGACTACCTTCTTTGTTTTGACGAGATCTTTGAATTAAGATTCATATTAGGTATATCTTTGAAAATTAATATTTCTTGCCTTTTCGAACTTAACTCAAAACTAGACTGCAACATTTATAAATTTTGTAATTTGCTGGTGAGAAACATCCGCCTCTCTCTCTCTCTCTCATACGTGTGTCTCACGTGCAACATGCTTTCGGTACATCAAGTTTCGAATCAAGTTTTAACAAAAGCAAAAAAATATTTTGAAACATATTCAATATTGATCTTATTTCAAAGATCTCGTCAAGAAAAAAAAGACAGTCAAAATGGATCTGAAATTGAACATTCGGTTCAAATATATGAATCATTTTGTGTTTGGGTCAAAACATAAAACATGCAGATTTCTGATGGGAGTGTGTGTTGTGGAGTGCAGGTTAATTTATACAAAGTGCAGGGTTGCCTCTGCAAAAAAGGCATAGTCCAACTTTTGACCAAAATATGGCCCGTTACTTTGTTATCTAAGGGTCCAAAATCGACCGGTGCATTGTGCGCACAAGTTGGCTCGGTGCACATGGCACATTCTCTGGCGGCGAGCTGAGAGATGAAGGAGACCGGGGAAGAATGGTTCATCGGCATGAGCATTTATAAGCCAGACAGCAGTCTGAAAATACAACGAGGAGTTGTCCTGCAGCTAGCCATTGGGGCTGGGTTGGGAGCGGCCCGAGGCTCTGTTGAATGCCCAGAGCTGCCTTGTAGGCCAGGTGCTATGCATGTCAGGTTCGCAAATACGCGTCCATACCAACTGTGATACGGGGGTTGGAATTAATTATACGGCTAGCGCGTATTGAAGTTGCACGAATCGCGTGGGGGCGAGCGGTGTGGATATCAACCGCGCGTAGCCGCATGTCCACTCGCGATTATTCGGCTTATAGCCCGCTATGTGGAGGAGAGAGATGTGAAAAAATAAGGGGAGTGGGCTCTCATGCAAGAGCCTAACTATATACGCGTTTCTAGGTAAATGCAATAAATGTGAAGAAAAAAATAAAAAGAAGATGGAAAAAAATACTAATGTAATAGCCTTGCCTAGGGCCCATGCTACTCCGTATTTGCGTATTAGAATATAGCCAGATGCTAGCTATAAGCCAGTACCATGTCATGTACAGCCCATTTTATAGCCAACATGTAGGGCTCCTTTGATTCAAAGGATTTTATAGGATTTCTGGTGGATTGAAATCCTTAGGATTCTTTCCTATGTTGATCATTTGATTTATAGGATTGGATTCCATAGGAATTTTTCCTATGGAATTTTTTGTACTACATTTCATAGGAAATCTAACATCCACTCCAACCTCTTTTTATAATTCCTTTGTTTTTCCTGTGGCATCAAACATTCATTGCTAATCCTATAGGATTCAAGTGGGCATGCCACTCCAACCCTATACTTCTCCTATTCCTCCATTTTCAAAATCCTACGAATCAAAGAGGCCCGTACAATAGTAGATCAAAAGAGTGTACTACTTTTTAATTATGTGGCCCACCTTTCATTCTCACAAAGTGCCTAGGAGCACGTGCTAGAGCTGTCTCTTCACGAAGAACCCGCTTACTTTCTCTCTCCTCTTCTCTTTCCTCCAACTAAGCAGAAATATACTAGTTTATTTTTTATAGCCCGCTGACTCAGCTCTATTGTACTTGCTCTTATCGAACCAAGCTCTATGGGACCGGCACGCCTCTCCGGTCATCGGTTCAAGTTAGGGCCCACTTTCGTCAGGTGCTACTTCCTGGATAACCTGACCAAAGAGGTCAATCCGTGTCTTGCGAGCCGGCTTGCAATATGTTTTGTTTGGGTGGACTCCGACGCCACACTCGACTCAAATGCACATACTCGGCGCGGGCCGAGCAATGCTGCCAACAGCCTACAGTCGACAGCATCAAAGCGAGGCGAATGACCCGGGATCGGGATGGACGCGCGATTAAGATCAACAGCCGAGAAGACTTGGATCAATGTAACAGATGGTCACAAAATAAAATGTGTTCGATTAGTTTACCTATATTTTTCGGTTATATTTGCCTTCTGTGTTACTAGTCAAGAGTCAAGGCTTCCTTTCCTTCCCTCCCCAAAACCGTTCATCGAAGCTCCACTCGCTAGCGGACGCCGCAATCGCGAAGGGGCAGGCTGGAAAGCGGCGGTTGCAACAGTAGCTTACAAAAGGTGGGCTCCTCCCCAGTAGTCGCCGTCGCCCGTCGGTGAGGAAGCGTCCGCATCCGCATTTGCTCGCCTGGGCCGGAATTCTCGAGTTGTCTCGGGCCAGGTGTCCGCCTGCTGCTGCTCCTCTCCGCTGTATATCGACCGAGCTTGTGTTGAATCCAATCAATTCAATTGATGCTTGGGAGGAGGGCTTGAGGTCAGTTTCTTCAGTTGGCTCTTCTCGTTCCCTATCCAATTCTTTCTTCGCCAAGGTTACTCCAATTAACCTTGTGCACATACGCATCGGCCTCGTCTGCTCAAGTCTCGATTGCTGATTAGCATGATTTTGCTGTCACTGTTAACTTGCTTATTATCATCAGCTGTGGAGTTTGACAGTAAGCAATATGTGAGTTGACTTATTCATTTTTTTCTCTAGCGAGGTAACTCCATCTTTCGCCCCAAGTTTTGTATTTGAGGCATGTTGAGAAATTCCACTATTTTACTCCATTTCGCTACTAGACCCTTCACGGTACATCAGATTAGTTTAGATTGTTTATTTCCTTAGTTCAACGGCCCAGATGAGCCAATACTACACTAGATTTGTGGTAGTATATTAAGTAATTAAGGGTGTTTTGGGTAGTTCACATGTATCCATCCCACAGGCACCTTCCCCTGAAATCTCACACAGTAATTCTCCATCCCACACTCGTTCATTTGCCATCGCCATTGCCAGCCCGCACCGTCAGCCATCGCTCATCGCGTCCTAGCTAGCCGTCGGCAGCGGCGAGCTGTCATGCCTTTCGTGTTACCCTCGAACCTACCATATACTAATAGAAGAGCGTTTAGAATACTAAAATAGTGATCTAAACGCTCTTATATTAGTTTACAGAGGAAGTACATGATTTTGAGTGGGTCATCTGCCGAAGACGACGAAGGCGAGTGCGTCGCCCCGGCAGCATGCCCTCTACATCGCCTAGCCTTGCTGTCGTCCGCGGCTAGATTGCCTGGTTTTTGGTCTTCTGGTCGAGCCTCCGAGATCTGGAACTGGTCGCTAACATAGAGATGACAGACTTCGCTTGACTGCATGGCCCCGGCCTTGTCCAGCCCGTCCCATGAACAATGTTTCAAATAGCGGGCTCTGAAAGCGGCGGGCCTCGAGATCAGCTATAGCGGAGTTATAGCGCGCTATTTATGAAGACGATCATTTAGCGGCACCCTACTGAAAAGGCTATAGCCGGCTATTTAAAACTATGCCCATGAATGACCATGCGGACGCTAGAATACGAGGCCATACCATGGTAAGTATTCAACTCCATCGAACTCTCTTATTGACATCACGCCATGTCCATTCTTTTCCAAAAAAACAAAAGCTAGCTAATTAAGTAAATTCCTGCCACCGCCGGCAGCATGCAAGCAACGTAGGCTCTGACTTTTGGTAGAGTTGGGACGACGGTGCGCTGGGAGGGTGTTGGGATGGAAGACTTTCTAAGGGTGCCAGCGCACGCAGCGTCTAGATGGCCAAGAACATGGGGCGGCGACCTTCAGGATGATTATTTTGCTAGCGATGGATGGCCGGCATTGGGGACGGAGGGCTGCAGCGGCGGTCGGCTGCAATCAGTCTAATTAATTAGATGAAACATAATTACCGATATGTCCTTAAGCCAAAATCTGACGGTCTCATACTGACCATTAGATTAATTAAATACTACTTCCTCCGTTTCAAAATAGATAACTTAACTTTATACTAACTTTAGTATAAAATAGTATAAAGCTGGGTTATCTATTTTGGAACGGAGGGAGTACCCATTACGTTGAGTAGTAACTTTTCGGATCACTTGCTGCTTATGTGGCACGCCACGTACTAGATGATAGTGCAGTTTGAGGTCGTTGTTTTGTCCGCCGCTAGCGTTAAAGCTCCGTTGGTTTGACAAAGGTTCCCTTGCCGTACAACCGTATATTTTTCTTTCTATCAATGTATTGAGACACAAGCTTTGCTTTCTCAAAAAAAAAACTTAGATGCAGGAAAATAAGGACCTCCATTTAGGAGGTAGCAATCTTTTGAATGGCCCTAAGCACTTGTTTGTTGTTTCTATGCCTGTTTATGATGTCAGATTCTTAGCAATTGACACAGATACCAAGTTGCTGCAAGTTCTCTTGTACAGACATGGCCAGGTCCGGAGGGTTCACGTATGCAGCAATCCTCCTGCTAGTTCTGAACATTTTCCAGGTGGATGTTGTAAGGGGACAAAGCACTCACCCTATTGAAGGTAACCTCTTCTTGATAGTTGGAGATTGCTCTTCCCAAGAAAGAATTACAAGTGGTCTGCCAACTAGCTACCCTTTGGATCCTGATTGTTCTCAATCGGCATATTGCACTGGATCATGTTTTCTTATTGCAAGCTCTGCTTGTGCAGATTTAGTCAGATTTACTTGTTTGTATGCCTGGACGTCTTGAGGCATCTTGTGAAGAGTTCACATATGTAATGTTGTTAATATTCATGGACTAATCAAAGTAGTCTCGCATTAACACACATGATATTCTATTAGTTAGTAGCTTAGTGGGTATAAGCATAAGTAGATGGTGGTTTTTCTTGACATCATACATTCATGTTATCCCGCTGAAGATTAAAATTGTCTCTATTACATGCAGCAAATGCTCTCAATGCTATTAAAGCCAGGTTAATTGACCCTACGGATAACCTTAAGAAATGGAATAGAGGAGATCCATGCACATCAAACTGGACAGGAGTCACCTGCCACAAGATACCCGGTGATACATATCTTCGTGTAACAAAGTTGTATGATTGACACACCATCCCTATTTATATCGCACTTCCCTTTTTTCCGTCATGTTAATTTCGAGAAAACGCAAGAGAGCTTGCGTTTCATTGCATTGAAAAGAGAGACTTGGGGTTACAATCCTCCTAGGAGGCGGTTATAGTGTTCGTAAGGATATCAATGGACATCCCACGCCTGGGGGGTGATGGCTCTAAGCCCTAATGCACCAGCGCTGGCCCAAAGGGCGGCCTCATCCTTGATCTTCGTGAGCAGCTCATTCACCGATGTGCGTCCTCCGTAGAAAACGCAGTCATTACGGTGTTTCCATATCGTCCACGGGACGAGGAGGATCATGGAGCCAAGGCCCTTGCGCATGGCCATTGGGCTGCATTGCGGTGTCGATTGCCACCGGTCGTGGAGCGAAGGCTCGTTGTTTGGCGGGGTGCAGGGGATCCAGAGCCAGCGCAACGCTTCATGCCAGGTCTGCCGGGCGAAGGGGCAATCGAGGAGAAGGTGGTGCATGCATGGTCTCAGGAGCCTGGTCGCAGAGGGGGCATCGCGCGGGGTGCTGCAGCCATAAAAGCCTAAAAGGAGCTCCCATGTTAAATTGTAACTGAAATAGCTAGAGTTCTTCCACATCTCCAATTTGCTTTGAAGGATCCACGGCTTTCATTTAAATTTCTCCCATATTTTCTTGGACCAAAGGCTATTACAGTCAAACTTTATTACCGAAACCTTACAAAGTCACTACTCCCCTCCCCCCCCCCCCTCCCCTCCCAATATTCAACATTGTTTTTAGCATTATCTGTATTTTACTACTCTTGATTGCTGTTTCAGAGTAAGTTTACAATTCCTGATCTAAGTAATGGTCATTGGCTGATGCTTTTGTTGCTTACTCTGTTTTGTGTCATAAAATCTGCTTGTTATTCAATTAGCTACCAATTATGTATAATGCATAATATATTGATGGGATATTGTGTCCTGTTCTGCTTAATAATGCATACTTTTTCCCCACGCAGGGAGTTGTTTAAGATGAACCTCTCTGGAACTTTGGCACCAGAGGTTGGTCTTCTGTCTCAGCTGAGAAAATTGTAAGTATTAACAATTAAAGTTGCTATCTAAATTCAGTGCGTTCAAGTGGTTATTCAATATTGCCTGGAAAAAAAGTATTTTTGTTTCAATATTGCACATCATAGCACTTCATGTTTTCGATGTAAATTGGATATTGTGAAAGCCCCAGATTTTCTGACAAAAAAAGTTTATGGAAATGACATAACCAGGTAGAAAAGTAATAGATCTTGTCCCATTTGAGCTGTTTCTTTCTGAATCGGTGCTTTTCAGGTTGTGCCATTAGGTACTAGACATATGTGAGCTAACTGCTTTATTGTTTTTTTTTGGAAGGAATTTTATGTGGAACAATTTGACTGGTAACATCCCAAAAGAGATAGGCAATATCACAACACTCAATCTTATGTAAGTTCCTATTATCTAAGCTAACTTTTGTACTCCCTTGTCAGTGTGGACATAAACCCATGGTACTGTTTGTCTTGCGGCCACAGAAGTTTAAGCACTGAACCCTGCATGTTGAAAATGGCACAACATATCTATCATCATTTTGTTTGCCAAAACAAAAGAGGCATATCATCATTTTGTTTGCCAAAACAAAAGAGGCCCATGTATCTGATTCACTATTTGGAGTTAGCATTTGTGTTTTGGTCTCATCTTTTTAATGTTAGACAACACAATGGTTCAATTCTATTTTCAACTTTTATCTAAAAGCTGCAATGAATGGGCTTAAACAACTTTTTTTGAAACAACGCAGACACTCACAACATGCACACGCACTCACTTTGATGAACATACACACGCACACCCTACCCCTATGAGCACCTCTGAGAGCGTGAGCCGGCAGATCTTGAGATTGATGAAATCGTCGCAGGCACCTCGTAGTCAATGGGCACGTCATGCCACTAAAACAGTAACCTGGAAAGCTTGAAATAAATCCAGGAAATATACGAGCACCTATGCTAGATCTAGGACATGAACACAGGGTAGTCGTTTCCACCACGAGGAACCTAACCATTTAAGCTATGCTTAATTCGCAAAACATGGCCTTGGACGTACAAAACGATCAAATGTATTGAATTCATTCTCTAGCCAGTTACTCCAAAAGTCCGAACTAATGAAGAGAGGCGGTAATATATTTCAACACTCCCCCTCGCGTCTAGGCCATATTAGTCCTTAGACATGGGATCGATGTATGCTGCAAAATCTTTTTTTAATACTACGTTGGCAGGGTCTTGAACTCAAGACCTCCTTGCTCGGATACCATATTGAATTCATGCTCCAGCTAGTTACTCCAAAAGTCCGAACTAATGGAGAGATACATGCAATATATTTCGACAAAATGCATACTTTCTCTCAAATATAAATGTACATAAGTTCCTCGTCAGTTTTGTATATATCTGATTTTACCTCATCTTAATTAGTGTAGCACATCTTTGAATTTTTCATCTTGTGGCAATACTTGGTGTGGGGTTTTTCTTGCCTCGTGTCAATATTTGTTGTGTGAGGTTATTTTTCTTATCTTCTACAATCCCTTTTGTCTAGACATAAATATGAGTCACTGTCTAGTACTCCCTCCATCCGGAATTACTTATCGGAGAAATGAATGTATCTAATTACTTATCCATTTCTACGACAAGTAATTCCGGGCAGAGGGGTATTTTTCTTCAATTCTACATGAAGATGAGTACAGTATCTCTAGATACAAGTAAGCATTCATGATAATTTTCATTGTCACTGCCTCATTTTTTGCAGGGCTTTGAATGGTAATCAACTATCTGGTTCCCTACCAGGTGAGATTGGCTATCTCAAGAAGTTAAACAGATTACAAGTCGACCAAAATCAAATATCTGGACCCATACCAACGTCGTTTGCTAATTTAGAAAGCATGAGGCATCTGTAAGTTTCAGGATCATAATCTTCTCGCCTTCATTCCTGTGTTGCCTCTTATTTAAGTATCATTATAATCTTGACTCTTCTTTTACCATTAGTCACATGAACAACAATTCATTAAGTGGGCAAATTCCATCCGAGTTGTCCAAATTGTCTAAGCTCCTCCATCTGTATGTGGACCTCTGCTTTAATTCTGAGTTCCGATCTTTTCTTTCTCTCCTTCATCTGCAGAATGGGTTGTGTTTAAAATGTTTCATGTTTTTAACTGTGTTGTGCAGGCTTGTGGACACGAATAATTTATCTGGACCTCTTCCTCGAAACTTAGCAGGGATGCTTAGTTTGAAAATATTGTGAGCACATTTTATAGGGTGTGGCTAGGTCTCAGTCGACTAAGACTTAACCAAGTCTCAGTCAAGTGATATAGTATGTAAGAAGAAAACAAAACTGAAAGTATTTTTTTGTACGAATCTTCATGCAAAATCAAAGGAAGATAGCAGCGACTGAGACATAATGAAGTCTCAGTCGACTGAGACTTAGCAAAACAGCATTTTGTATACCCAATGAGACTTCTTTGAATATATCTGATGCTGGTTGTGTGATCGTACTTTTGTTTTGATCGTCTGAGAATATTAAGTAATGCTACGAATTTCAGGAGTATATATATGATATACCTTAAATCTAATTTTGTTTTTCATTTCTTATGTTACTAAATAATAGCAAATAGTTTTTACTCAGAATGTTTCTCTCCTTTAAGATTAATTTGATACTGCCATCAGCTAACAACGCTCATTTCTTATGTCTGTATATTATACTTCTAGTCAGGCTGATAATAATAACTTCAGTGGAAGTTCCATACCTGCTGCATACAATAACATACGGACACTTTTAAAGCTGTGAGTACAACGCCTTTCCTCCTTATCGTACTTCCATTTACTTTTAGTACTCCCTCAGTAAACAAATATAAGACCGTTAGAATCCAGATTAGCACCTCTGGAAGTCTCGAAAAACTCTGAAAGAGAAGTCAATAACACTGACACAACTTGCATCTGGTCCTCATAAAACTTCAACTCCAAATCTTATATACACATGGTCAGATCAAGAGATAAATCATGTTGAGGATACTGGATAGTGCCAAATTAAATATTCTGCTGCGTATCTACTATTCGTAGCAGGATTTGTAGTTTTTGTTTCTTGATGTGGATTTTTTCTATTTTTTATGACTTGTAGACATGCTAATTTTGTTAGCATCATTTAATTAACAAGTTGTTTTAGTTAGAAGCATTGTGCAATGCTATGGCAAACAGATGCCAAGGCCTGATAAAAGGGAATAAAAGACAGGCAACAGGTGGTGGAATGCACTCCGCCAATGCTCCCGGTCTCCACCATGAAGTCTGAAGCCACTGCCTGCATATCATGGTTCTTCCTCTTGAAGACCCTCTCATATAGCAGCCAGATCAGGATGCAGAGAGTTCACATCTCCAGAAACCTCTATAATTCTAAAATTTCAAGTTAAATAGGTTATTTTGTTTCCCTCGAGGGCAGTTTGGATGAAGGGGATTTTTGTTGTGTTTGTTGATATTTAGTTCAAACAAAAAGTAGATCTTCGGTATTTTTTATCATACTTCTATTCAAATCAAGATATATGTTCAAGTTCATAATCCTTTTTCATGTCACCAGGAGTCTCAGGAATTGCAGTTTGCAAGGAGTTATTCCCGATCTAAGTGGCATACCTGAACTTGGCTATTTGTAAGTCCAGATCAAAATAAATGCTGCACTTTCTTTTCATTCTTACTATTTTTGGCATCCTACTATCAGAGATTATCCTTTGTTTCTTACTCCCACCGTCCCATAATATAAGACGGTTTTTGACATTATATTGGTGTCTAAAAATGTCTTACATTATGGGACAGAGGCAGTAATTCATAGCTTTGCCTAGAATATGTTTCTAAGTAATTACCTTTTAGTAAGAAAATCACCCATCCTACTATATAGTTTGCCAATTTTTATTTCATTCTTTGGCTTTATTTTCTTTTTTTGTTGCTGTTGTACTTTCACGTCATCGTAGCGCCTTCTTGTCATATACAAAGACGCGCACTTAGGTGCGAGTCCGAGAAAAAAGATGTCGACGAGATTATTCTACATCTCTTTGCTAATTTTGGCATGCACTTTCAGAGATCTTAGCTGGAACCAACTGAGAGGATCCATAGCAGTTGATAGACTCGCTTCAAATATCACCACGATGTATGTTGCTCTTTGTAACATTTTATACTTTTTACAATAACCAGACTAACTTCCAATTTTTGACAGTATTTTATCGCATAACTTTCTTAATGGAACTATTCCGGCAAACTTCTCTGGGCTGCCTAATCTTCAGTTATTGTAAGTAACGTTTAACTTAGAGCACTGCTCCAATCCTCAATAATTGTGCTTTTCTGTAGTTTTAGCTAACCTTTCACGCCCTTGAACATGAATGTTTTCCCTATTTAACTATAGATTGCCATGTTCTCTCCGCCGAACAACTAGTAAGTGAAAAATAGGTTCGTGAAAACTGATAGTAATGTGTCCGTGTTTTATGGGTTTGTGGAGGTTTTTCCTTAGCTTGTGATTAAAACCTTTTGTCACTTCCTTGTAAATTAACTTGCTTTTCTGCTTAATAAAAAAGATGAGCAATACTTTTGCACATTCTCTAAACATACTTACTTTATAAGTATAAGTATGTCGGACAACACTAGTTTGCTACTTGTTTTGTTAAAGATATATGAAGATGCCATTTTACAGGTCGTTTGAAGCGAACAGTCTCAACGGTGTTGTTCCATCTGCAATCTGTTTGTGATATGCATGTGTAATGTGTTTTTTTATAATGCAGGAACTTTGAAAGCAACTCCCTTGACACAATTCCAGCTGCATTTGAGCCTCCAAAAGATGTCATTGTACTGTATGTTCTCTGCCATGGAAAATTTCCTTGTCAGTTTGCACTTCCTGCACAAGCGTACACATAGCTCAGGTTCAGCAGTATAATTTGTTGGGAATATGAATACAGGTTCAGTTGTATCATTTGTCGGGAATAAAAAAAATATTTTCTATTACTAATGCATACAAAATATCTAATAATACGGACAAATAAATATTGATCACAAGAGCTTTATAAATAAAATCATTCTCTTTCTGATATGACAAATAATAGTTTCCATCATTATTTTGCAGGATTTCTGGAAACCCCGTATGTGACAATCCAGCTCGAGCAATGGGACTTTGTCAACCCAAATCTGTAAATGAAGCACCATCTAGACAGAGACCACAAGTTAATATAGACTGTGCTTCTTGCCCGACGGATAAAAATTATGAATACAATCCATTATCCCCTATACCTTGCATTTGTTTTGTGCCTCTCGGAGTTGGATTTCGACTGAAGAGTCCAGGGATCTCAGACTTCCACTCCTACAAAAAAGCCTTTGAGATGGACTCAACCTCTGTATTGGACCTGAGTCTTTACCAGCTATATATTGAGCGGTACACATGGGAGGCTGGTCCAAGGCTGAATTTGCATTTGAAGTTATTCCCAAATAACACTAATTTATTCACTACTTCGGAAGTTATGCGGCTCAGGCAATTACTTGCTGGATGGGAAATTACTCTATCAGACATTTTTGGTCCATATGAGCTTCTCAATTTCACGCTTGGTTCCTATGCAGATGGTATGTAGAATTTACTTTGCACCAAAGGATGTCATTCTTACTTCTAACATATTCTGCCCCCATTTCTCTTAATATAAAAACTATACCACATGGGATTCCCCTATTGTTTCTCTGTAAAAAAATAGTTCTACCATATTCAACAAATAGTTGAGTGTGTGATCCTTGTGTATATTTATTTTGCCAAGAAAGGCAACGAAATACCAGCAGAGCTTCTATGGTTGTTTTATATGCTGGTAGAATCAGAAACTCATGAATTCTTAATTTGATTCTCCTAGCATATGGAATATGTGCTATTATAGTTCATATGAGTGTGTAGTGTTATATGTCAAAATATGATTAATTATTGCACACAACATATATTTTTTTGGTTATTTCTTTGTCTTTTTCCATCCTCTAAGCCATGATTTTTATTTTGATTTTTTATAAGGTAATTTTCATAACATCACAATTTGAAAGTGGACCTAGCCTTGTTCATATCCCTAGAATTTCTCAAAGACGGGTCCTCCTTGAGGGGCTCAGACATGTAAGGGGGATTGGGGCTTTTAGGATCCATACCCTAATATATGTTACTTGGGGTTAATGGGAACCCAAACTCTCCTAAGAAATGGGAGGAACCCACCATAGAAATGAAAAATTGCCAAGATCATAATATATCTTCTTAGTCTAATATTCACCGCTGCATGTTTCATACTTATACTTTAATACTCCATCCAGTTTTATGATCCACTTGTTTATTGTTTTGCCACTGTTTTTATTTTATTTTGTTGCAGAATTTCCAACACTGGTGTCATCAGGTTTAAAAAAGGGTGCATTAGCTGGGATTTTGGCAGGAACAATTATTGCTGCTATTGCAGTTTCTGTGGTTTCCACATTTTTTATAATGAGAAGACGCTCAAAACATCGAACAGTTTCGAGGCCATCATGTAAGTCACCATATTTGTTTTAACAAACATAGTTTTCCATCTGCTGCACATAAAACCTTGCTGTCTAACAAATTTGAAATGCATTGCTCCTTTATCTGGTAACTAGTTGTTGAAATATATTGCCCGCCTCTCTCCATCAGATCGGACTTTGGAGCAACTGGCTAGAGCATGAATTCAATACTAGTGACATATATAAGCAGTGTACTTTTAGTAGGAAGCTACTCTTTCAATCTTTCTGTAATACTAGAAACTGGATTTAAACTGTGAATTTATCATATCAGTTCTTACTTGGCCTCATCCTAATACACGAGATCGGAGTTTTAGAGAGACAACATCTGATATGTTTCAACTCTATAGCAAGTAAACTTTAGAATTGAGTAGACATCAAATTCAATCTGCAACATCTGAAGAGGTGACAATTTTGCAGTACTATCGAGGTTTTCTGTCAAGGTTGATGATGTGAGATCCTTCACGTTTGAAGAAATGGCTACAGCAACAAATAATTTCGATGATTCAGCTGAAATTGGTGAGGGAGGTTATGGAAAAGTCTATAAAGGAAATCTAGCCGATGGAGCAACCATTGCAATCAAACGAGCACATGAACATTCTCTGCAAGGTTCAAATGAATTTTGCACAGAAATAGAATTGTTGTCAAGATTACATCATCGTAATTTGGTAACTCTGATTGGCTATTGTGATGAAGAAGTCGAACAGGTGTGTCTCAATTTTCGTATCATTTTACATAGTATTGAAATCCCCCGCAACCCCATAACATTATGTTACAAAAATATATTGGTAATGTTGTACTCCCTGTTGTACTAAATCAACGATAATTAATATGGATCGGACGGAGTGCCAAACATGCTTATGATTAGGGTTTTCCAATTACCTCAGGTTTGCGAATCTATAATATATGGAAGAGTATTTACAGACTACAGTAGTTTTTGCTCATAGATAATTATATTTTGCAGATGCTGGTGTATGAATTCATGCCAAATGGCACTCTACGTGATCATCTTTCTGGTGAGTAAGCGGGAAGTTGCACATTTTCTAGTTTTCTTACTCCCTCCGATTCAAATTAGTTGTCGCGGCTCTAGTACAACTTTAGTACAAGTTACAATTAATTTGGATCGGTGGGAGTGGCTTATTTTCTCCCCATGTAGCCATCTTTGTGTACGTTGAAGTCGATCATGATCCCAGCCCGTCCCCCAGAATTTATAATTCTTGTGTTTAGCAGTGATGTGTGTTGGTATATTATGTTCTTCTGTTTGATCATCGATAAAATCAAAGTGTGTAATTCTTGAACTTGTGTTGGATGTCAAGCACCTAATCTCATTTTACACTTCTGCAGCAACTTGTAAAAGACCTCTCAACTTTGCTCAGCGGCTGCATATTGCGTTGGGCGCTGCAAAGGGAATCCTCTATCTACACACCGAGGCAGATCCTCCTATATTTCACCGTGATGTTAAGACCACCAACATTCTACTGGACTCCAAGTTCGTCGCGAAGGTGGCTGACTTTGGTCTTTCAAAGCTTGCCCCGGTCCCGGATGTTGTAGGAACATTGCCAGCTCATATCTCCACTCTTGTTAAGGGTACTCCAGTAAGTCTTATTACACCAAGCAGTATAGCAAGACCTGCACTGCACCCACCATGATCTAATTACTGCTGTTCCCTGCAACACAATAGGAAACAGCTGAGCCTACTTATTTAACTTGTTCTTTTGGCAGGGCTATCTTGATCCAGAATACTTCCTAACCAATAAATTGACAGAAAAAAGCGATGTTTATAGCCTTGGTGTTGTGCTTCTTGAACTATTGACCGGAATGAAGCCCATCCAGTTCGGTAAACACATTGTTAGAGAGGTAAAGAGGTTCCCACCCTGATTCGTACACAAATGTACAGTTCAATTAACTGTTTACAGATGACAAGCAGGGTACATTTAGTATCAATTTTTAGCTTTTGAAGCTTTTCTAACCGTTCAGTAAGAGTGTTGGTAATAATTTAGTAACCTGATCCTTGATGTAGGTAAAGGCAGCTTACCAATCCGGAGACATTTCCAGGATCATCGACAGCCGGATGTCCTGGTGCCCTCCGGAATTCGCCACGAGGTTCCTCTCGCTGGCCCTGAAGTGCTGCCAGGACGACACCGACGCGAGGCCTTACATGGCCGACATAGCCAGGGAGCTCGACGACATCCGCAGAGCTCTGCCTGAAGGAGAAGACCTCCTGTCTGTGACCTCCATGGAGACGGGCTCCTTGGCCACACCGACTCAATCTACATCGAGCTCCTTCATAACGACCACAGGAGAGCATTTCGATTCGTCCCACGCCTCCGGCAGCGGCCTTATGGACAGCGGCGTCCCTTCCAGGATGGCGGCGACTCCCCGTTAGCGCCACCACACCGAGGCTCTCCGCATTGTAAATGGGTGTGGAGGACAGTTCCTGCCAGGCGATTTCTTCTTCTGTACATGGTTAAATGGGTCTATTGTTGTTGATGATATGTGTGTATTTGGCAGACACTGTTGGCGAGTGCAAATGATGAATGCTATCTGGAGTAATTCTTTTCAGCTTAAGTTATATTGGCTGGAAACTCAATTGAATTTTCGGAGGCCTGGCTAACCGTATTGGTTACATTTACACTGTAACATTGAGGCTTGTGCGATAGGCGGAAAGCGTCTTACCTCGTTGGAGGGGCGCGTTGCATGTTTATATGGCAGGGGCGCACCTCCCTGGATAACAGCGCATACATGATGTTGTTGAGATTACATGCTTGGAGAAGAAGGGATAAGAGAGAGAGGTTCGGTTCAAGAGATATAGAGATATACACCGAAACTACTTAAACATCTATCCCTAGTCTATCTCTACAAGGCTGCGTTTAACACCCTCCCTTAATCACAACTTCATCAAGTTGAGATTATACTTGAAGTCTTCAAAACTCCATGTGGGCAAAGCCTTGGTGAATCCATCAGCAACTTGATCTCTGGAGTGTACAAACCGAATGTCAAGTTGCTTGTTGGCAACTCTTTCTCTGACAAAGTAGATATCTATCTCTATGTGTTTTGTTCTGACATGAAACACAGGATTAGCAGACAGATAGGTAGCACCAAGGTTGTCACACCACAAACATGGAGCTTTGGTGTTTTTCACACCAAGTTCCTTAAGAATGGACTGAACCCATATAATTTCTGCTGTTGCATTTGCCAATGCTTTGTATTCTGCCTCTGTACTAGACCTAAACACAGTTGCCTGTTTCCTTGCACTCCATGATATTAGATTAGGACCAAAAAATACTGCAAACCCACCGATTGGGCGTCTATCATCCGAGATCGCCTCGCCCAATCGAATCGAGAGAGGCAATCGATCAAGGTGGATGGTGACTTGCTGAAATTAAGACCAATGCTCAAAGTATTTTTGACATATCGAACTATACGTTTATTAGCAGTCCAATGAACAGTGGTGGGTGCATGAAGAAACTGACATACTTTGTTCACAGCAAAAGAAATATCAGGCCTTGTTAAAGTTAAGTACTGTAATGCACCAACTAGGCTTCTGTATTTAGTGTTGTCCTCTTTGCTTAGAGGTGTACCTTCTGTAAGAGACAATTTTCCAGAACTTGACAAAGGAGTGGGTGAGGGTTTACAACCTTGCAAGCCAGCCTTTTTTACCAAGTCAGTGGCATATTTTTCTTGGGAGAGATGAAGTCCATCATCATGTTTCTTCACTTCAATCCCTAGGAAATAATGAAGATTTCCAAGATCCTTAAGAGCAAAATCTGTACTTAAATCCTTCAACAATGCAGTTATTGCTTCATCAGATGAACTTGTAACAATAATGTCATCAACATAAATGAGAACAAATATGGATGTGTTCACTTTATTGTAAATGAACAGGGAACTGTCAGACTTGGAAGGAACAAAACCAAGTGCCTGCATCTTATGACAAAGGCGTGAGTACCATGCCCTCGGTGCTTGCTTTAACCCATAGAGTGCTTTGTCAAGTTTGCATACAAATGAGGGTGCTTTTTCATTTTCAAACCCAGGAGGTTGTCTCATGTATACCTCATCTTCCAGAACGCCATGTAAAAACGCATTCTGTACATCCAGCTGCCTGAGACTCCAGCCCCTAGAAACAACAATGGACAAAACAAGACGTATAATTGCAGCTTTAACAACAGGACTAAAGGTGTCCTCATATTCAATCCCATGTCGTTGCTTAAAGCCCTTGGCAACAAGTATTGCCTTGTATCGGTCAATGGTATCATCAGATTTCCTTTTTATTCTAAAAACCCATTTGCAATCAATGAGGTTTTTAGGGACTAGATGCCATGTGTTATTTTTCTCAAGTGCCAAGTATTCTTCCTTCATTGCCTTTTTCCACTTTTCATCACCAAGTGCTTCCTCAAGTGTACTTGGCTCACCGGGTTCACCTGTAGAACAAACTAGGCCATATTTTGTTATATGCATATAATTGTTGGGGAACGTAGTAATTTCAAAAAATTTCCTACGCACACGCAAGATCATGGTGATGCATAGCAACGAGAGGGGAGAGTGTTGTCTACGTACCCTCGTAGACCGAAGCGGAAGCGTTGACGCAACGTAGAGGAAGTAGTCGTACGTCCTCCCGGTCCAACCGATCCAAGCACCGTTACTCCGGCACCTCCGAGTTCTTGACACGCGACAGCTCGATGGCGCACCCTCGATCTCCAATCCATGAGAGGCTCCGAGGGGAGTTCGGCAGCACGACGGCGTGGTGGCGATCTTGATGTTCTCTGTCGCGCAGGCTTCGCCTAAGCACCGCTACAATATGATCGAGGTGTAATATCGTGGAGGAGGGCACCGCACACGGCTAAGGAACGATCAATGATCAACTTGTGTGTCCTAGGGTGCCCCCCTACCCCCGTATATAAAGGAGGGAGGGAGGAGGTGGCCGGCCCTAGGGGGGCGCGCCATAGGGAGGGGGAAACCTACTCCAAGTAGGTTTCCCTCTCTTTTCCTTATCTTATTTGGAGGGGGAAGGAAAGAGTACTAGTATTAGGAAGTAGTACTAGTAGTAGTAATAGGAAGAGGGGAAGGAGAAAGGAAGGGGCGCCCCCTCCCCAGTCGGATTGGGCTTGGGGCGCGCCTCCCTTGCTCCTTCTCTCTTCCTCCTACATGGGCCCAATAAGGCCCATATACCTCCGGGGTTCCAGTAACCTCCGGAGCTCCAAACTTCTCCGGAACCTTTCCGGTGTCCAAATATATCCGTCCAATATATCAATCTTTATGTCTCGACCATTTCGAGACTCCTCGTCATGTCCGTGATCATATCCGGACTCGAACAACCTTCGTACATCAAAATACATAAACTCATAATATAAGCATCATCGAAACCTTAAGCGTGCGGACCCTACGGTTCGAGAACAATGTAGACATGACCGAGACATGTCTCCGGTCAATAACCAATAGCGGGACCTGGATGCCCATATTGGTTCCTACATATTCTACGAAGATCTTTATCGGTCAAACCGCACAACAACATCGTTGTTCCTTTGTCATCGGTATGTTACTTGCCCGAGATTCGATCGTCGGTATCCAATACCTAGTTCAATCTCGTTACGGCAAGTCTCTTTACTCGTTCCGTAATACATCATCTCACAACTAACTCATTAGTTGAAATGCTTGCAAGGCTTAAGTGATGTGTATTACCGAGAGGGCCCAGAGATACCTCTCCGACATTCGGAGTGACAAATCCTAATCTCGAAATCGCCAACTCAACAAGTACCTTCGGAGACACCAGAGAGCACCTTTATAATCACCCGATTCGTTGTGAAGTTTGGTAGCACGCAAAGTGTTCCTTGATGGCGGAGTTGCATAATCTCATAGTCATAGGAACATGTATAAGTCATGAAGGAAGCAATAGCAACATACTAAGCGATCGTGTGCTAAGCTAACGGAATGGGTCATGTCAATCGAGATCATTCAACTAATGATGTGACCTTGTTAATCAAATAACAACTCCTTGTTCATGGTTAGGAAACATAACTATCTTTGATTAACAAGCTAGTCAAGTAGAGGCATACTAGTGACACTCTGTTTGTCTATATATTCACACATGTATTATGTTTCCAGTTAATACAATTCTAGCCTGAATAATAAACATTTATCATGATATGAGGAAATAAATAATAACTTTATTATTGCCTCTAGGGCATATTTCCTTCAGTCTCCCACTTGCACTAGAGTCAATAATCTAGATTACACAGTAATGATTCTAACACCCATGGAGTCTTGGTGTTGATCATGTTTTGCTCGTGGAAGAGGCTTAGTCAACGGGTCTGCAACATTCAGATCCGTATCTATCTTGCAAATCTCTATGTCTCCCACCTGGACTAGATCCCGGATGGAATTGAAGCGTCTCTTGATGTGCTTGGTTCTCTTGTGAAATCTGGATTCCTTCGCTAAGGCAATTACTCCAGTATTGTCACAAAAGATTTTCATTGGACCCGATGCACTAGGTATGACACCTAGATCGGATATGAACTCCTTCATTGGCTGCTTCCGAAGCAGCTATGTATTCCGCTTCACATGTAGATCCCGCCACGACGCTTTGCTTTGAACTGCACCAACTGACAGCTCCACCGTTTAATGTAAACACGTATCCGGTTTGCGATTTAGAATCGTCCGGATCAGTGTCAAAGCTTGCATCAACGTAAGCATTTACGATGAGCTCTTTGTCACCTCCATATACGAGAAACATATCCTTAGTCCTTTTCAGGTATTTCAGGATGTTCTTGACCGCTGTCCAGTGATCCACTCCTGGATTACTTTGGTACCTCCCTGCTAGACTTATAGCAAGGCACACATCAGGTCTGGTACACAGCATTGCATACATGATAGAGCCTATGGCTGAAGCATAGGGAACACTTTTCATTTTCTCTCTATCTTCTGCAGTGGTCGGGCTTTGAGTCTTACTCAACTTCACACCTTGCAATCTGAGCAAGAACCCTTTCTTTGCTTGATCCATTTTGAACTTCTTGAAACTTTGTCAAGGTATGTGCTTTGCGAAAGTCCAATTAAGCGTCTTGATCTATCTCTATAGATCTTAATGCCCAATATGTAAGCAGCTTCACCGAGGTCTTTCATTGAAAAACTTTTATTCAAGTATCCCTTTATGCTATCCAGAAATTCTATATCATTTCCAATCAATAATATGTCATCCACATATAATATTAGAAATGCTACAGAGCTCCCACTCACTTTCTTGTAAATACAGGCTTCTCCAAAAGTCTCAGATAAAACCAAATGCTTTGATCACACTATCAAAACGTTTATTCCAACTCCGAGAGGCTTGCACCAGTCCATAAATGGAACATTGGAGCTTGCACACTTTGTTAGCTCCCTTTGGATCGATGAAACCTTCTGGTTGCATCATATACAACTCTTCTTCCAGAAATCCATTCAGGAATGCAGTTTTTACATCCATTTGCCAAATTTCATAATCATAAAATGCGGCAATTGCTAACATGATTCGGACAGACTTAAGCATCGCTACGGGTGAGAAGGTCTCATCGTAGTCAACCCCTTGAACTTGTCGAAAACCTTTTGCAACAAGTCGAGCTTTGTAGACAGTAACATTACCGTCAACGTCAGTCTTCTTCTTGAAGATCCATTTATTCTCAATTGCTTGCCGACCATCGGGCAAGTCAACCAAAGTCCATACTTTGTTCTCATACATGGATCCCATCTCGATTTCATGGCTTCAAGCCATTTTGCGAATCTGGGCTCACCATCGCTTCTTCATAGTTCGTAGGTTCATCATGATCTAGTAGCATGACTTCGAATAGGATTACCGTACCACTCAGTGCGGATCTTACTCTGTTTGACCTCGTGGTTCTCAGATAACTTGATCTGAAGTTCTATGATCATTATCATCAACTTCCTCACTAGTTGGTTTTAACGTCCACGAAACCGGTTCTGTGATGTATTATTTTCCAACAAGGGGTAGGTACAGATTACCTCATCAAGTTCTACTTTCCTCCCACTCACTTCTTTCGAGAGAAACTCCTTCTCTAGAAAGGATCCATTCTTAGCAACGAATGTCTTGCCTTCGGATCTGTGATAGAAGGTGTACCCAACTGTCTCCTTTGGGTATCCTATGAAGACACATTTCTCCGATTTGGGTTCGAGCTTATCAGTTTGAGCTTTTTCACATAAGCATCGGAACCCCAAACTTTAAGAAACGACAACTTTGGTTTCTTGCCAAACCATAGTTCATAAGGTGTCGTCTCAACGGATTTCGACGGTGCCCTATTTAACGTGAATGTGGTTGTCTCTAGAGCATAACCCCAAAACGATAGCGGTAAATCTGTAAGAGACATCATAGACCGCACCATATCAAGTAAAGTACGATTCGACGTTCGGACACACCATTCTGTTGTGGTGTTCGGGTGGCGTGAGTTGTGAAACTATTCCACATTGTTTTAAGTGTAAACCAAACTCGTAACTCAAATATTATCCTCCACGATCGATCGTAGAAACTTTATTTTCTTGTTACGATGATTTTCAACTTCACTCTGAAATTCTTTGAACTTTTCAAATGTTTCAGACTTATGCTTCATTAAGTAGATATACCCATATCTGCTTAAATCATCTGTCAAGGTGAGAAAATAACGATATCCGCCACGAGCCTCAATATTCATTGGACCACATACATCTATGTATGATTTCCAACAAATCTGCTCTCTCTCATAGTACCGGAGAACGGCGTTTTGGTCATCTTGCCCATGAGGCACGGTTCGCAAGTACCAAGTGATTCATAATCAAGTGATTCAAAAGTCCATCGAGATGGAGTTTCTTCATGCGCTTTATACCGATATGACCCAAGCGGCGATGCCACAAATAAGTTGCACTATCATTATCAACTTTGCATCTTTTGGCTTCAACACTATGAATATGTGTATCACTACTATCGAGATTCATCAAAATAGACCACTCTTCAGGGTGCATGACCATAAAAGATATTACTCATATAAATAGAACAACCATTATTCTCTCGATTTAAATGAATAACCGTCTCGCATCAAACAAGATCCAGATATAATGTTCATGCTCAACGCGGCACCAAATAACAATTATTTAGGTCTAATACTAATCCCGAAGGTAGATGTAGAGGTAGCGTGCCGACCGCGATCACATCGACTTTGGAACCATTTCCCACGCGCATTGTCACCTCGTCCTTTGCGGTGTTAAGCAATCCGTAGTCCCTGTTTGAGTTGCAAATATTAGCAATGAACCGATATCAAATACCAGTGCTACTGCGAGCTCTAGTAAGGTACACATCAATAACATGTATATCACATATACCTTTGTTCACTTTGCCATCCTTCTTATCCGCCAAATACTTGGGGCAGTTCCGCTTCGATGACGATCGCTTGCGGTAGAAGCACTCGATTTCAGGCTTAGGTCCGGACTTGGGTTTCTTCTCTTGAGCAGCAACTTGTTTGCTGTTCTTCTTGAAGTTCCTTCTTCTTCCCTTTGCCCTTTTCTTGAAACTAGTGGTCTTGTTAACCATCAACACTTGATGCTCCTTCTTGATTTCTACCTCCGCAGCCTTTAGCATTGCGAAGAGCTCGAGAATCGTCTTATCCATCCCTTGCATATTATAGTTCATCACGAAGCTCTTGTAGCTTGGTGGAAGTGATTGGAGAATTACATCAATGACGCTATCATCCGGAAGAGTAACTCCCGGTTGAATCAAGTGATTACAATACCCAGACATCTTGAGTATGTGCTCACTGACAGAACTATTCTCCTCCATCTTGCAGCTATAGAACTTATTGGAGACTTCATATCTCTCAATCGGGGCATTCTTCTAGAATATCAACTTCAACTCTGAAACATCTCATATGCTCCATGACATTCAAAACGTTGTTGAAGTCCGGTTCTAAGCCGTAAAGCATGGCACATTGAACTATCGAGTAGTCATCGACTTTGCTCGCGAGACGTTCTTACGTCGTCGGTTACATCAACAATGAGGCTCGGCACCCAGCGGTGCTTCCAGGGCGTAATTTTTCTCAGACAGACAATGAGGATAATCCTCAAGTTACGGACCCAGTCCGCGTAGTTGCTACCATCATCTTTCAACTTAGCTTTCTCAAGGAACGCATTAAAATTCAACGGAACAACAGCACGGGCCATCTATCTACAAACAAATAGACAAGCAAGATACTATCAGGTACTAAGTTCATGATAAATTTTAGTTCAATTAATCATATTACTTAAGAACTCCCACTTAGACAGACATCTCTCTAGTCATCTAAGTGATCACATGATCCAAATAAACTAAACCATAACCGATCATCACGTGAGATGGAGTAGTTTTCAATGGTGAACATCTTATGTTGATCATATCTACTATATGATTCACGCTCGACCTTTCGGTCTCCGTGTTCCGAGGCCATATCTGCATATGCTAGGCTCGTCAAGTTTAACCTGAGTATTCTGCATGTGCAAAACTGGCTTGCACTGTTGTAGATGGACGTGAGAGCTTATCACACCCGATCATCACGTGGTGTGCAGGCACGACGAACTTTGGCAGCGGTGCATACTCGGGAGAACACTACTTGATAATTTTAGTGAGAGATCATCTTAAAATGCTACCGTCAATCAAAGCAAGATAAGATGCATAAAGATAAACATCACATGCAATCAATATAAGTGATATGATATGGCCATCATCTTCTTGTGCTTGTGATCTCCATCTCGAAGCACCATCATGATCACCATCGTTACCGGCGCGACACCTTGATCTCCATCGTAGCATCGTTGTCGTTTCGCCATCTATTGCTTCTCGACTATCGCTACCGCTTAGTGATAAAGTAAAGCAATTACGAGCGTTGCATTTCATACAATAAGCGACAACCATATGGCTCCTGCCGATTGCCGATAACCGGTTACAAAACATGATCATCTCATACAATAAAATATAGCATCATGTCTTGGCCATATCACATCACAACATGCCCTGCAAAAACAAGTTAGGCGTCCTCTACTTTGTTGTTGCAAGTTTTACGTGGCTGCTACGGGCTTAAGCAAGAACCAATCTCACCTTCGCATCAAAACCACAGCGATAGTTTGTCAAGTTGATGTTGTTTTAACCTTCGCAAGGACCGGGCGTAGCCACACTCGGTTCAACTAAAGTTGGAGAAACCGACACCGCTAGTCACTGTGTGCAAAGCACGGTAAAACCAGTCTCGCGTAAGCGTCTGGCGTAATGTCGGTCCGGCCGCTTCATCCAACAATACCGCCGAACCAAAGTATGACATCTTTGGTAAGCGGTATGACTTATATCGCCCACAACTCACTTGTGTTCTACTCGTGCATATAACATCAAACCATAAAACCTAGGCTCGATGCCATTGTTGGGGAACGTAGTAATTTCAAAAAATTCCTACGCACACGCAAGATCATGGTGATGCATAGCAACGAGAGGGAGAGTGTTGTCTCGTACCCTCGTGAGACCGAAGCGGAAGCGTTGACGCAACATAGAGGAAGTAGTCGTCGTCCTCCGGTCCAACCGATCCAAGCACCGTTACTCGGCACCTCCGAGTTCTTGACACGCATACAGCTCGATGGCGCACCCTCGATCTCCAATCCATAGAGGCTCCAAGGGGAGTTCCGTCGGCCTGACGGCGTGGTGGCGATCTTGATGTTCTCTGTCGCGAGGCTTCGCCTAAGCACCGCTACAATATGATCGAGGTGTAATATCGTGGAGGAGGGCACCGCACACGGCTAAGGCGATCAATGATCAACTTGTGTGTCCTAGGGTGCCCCCTACCCCGTATATAAAGGAGGGAGGGAGGAGGTGGCCGGCCCTAGGGGCGCGCCATAGGGAGGGGAAACCTACTCCAAGTAGGTTTCCTCTCTTTCCTTATCTTATTTGGAGGGAAGGAAAGAGTACTAGTATTAGGAAGTAGTACTAGTAGTAGTAATAGGAAGAGGGGAAGGAGAAAGGAAAGGGGCCCCCCCCAGTCGGATTGGGCTTGGGGCGCCCTCCTTGCTCCTTCTCTCTTCCTCCTACATGGGCCCAATAAGGCCCATATACCTCCCGGGGTTCCAGTAACCTCCGGAGCTCCAAACTTCTCCTAACATTTCCGGTGTCCAAATATATCCGTCCAATATATCAATCTTTATGTCTCGACCATTTGAGACTCCTCGTCATGTCCGTGATCATATCCGGGACTCGAACAACCTTGGTACATCAAAATACATAAACTCATAATATAAGCATCATCGAAACCTTAAGCGTGCGGACCCTACGGTTCGAGAACAATGTAGACATGACCAAGACATGTCTCCGGTCAATAACCAATAGCGGGACCTGGATGCCCATATTGGTTCCTACATATTCTCGAAGATCTTTATCGGTCAAACCGCACAACAACATCGTTGTTCCTTTGTCATCGGTATGTTACTTGCCGAGATTCGATCGTCGGTATCCAATACCTAGTTCAGTCTCGTTACGGCAAGTCTCTTTACTCGTTTCAGTAATACATCATCTCACAACTAACTCATTAGTTGAAATGCTTGCAAGGCTTAAGTGATGTGTATTACCGAGAGGGCCCAGAGATACCTCTCCGACATTGGAGTGACAAATCCTAATCTCGAAATCGCCAACTCAACAAGTACCTTCGGAGACACCAGAGAGCACCTTTATAATCACCCGATTCGTTGTGACGTTTGGTAGCACGCAAAGTGTTCCTCCGGTAAACGGGAGTTGCATAATCTCATAGTCATAGGAACATGTATAAGTCATGAAGGAAGCAATAGCAACATACTAAACGATCGTGTGCTAAGCTAACGGAATGGGTCATGTCAATCATATCATTCAACTAATGATTTGACCTTGTTAATCAAATAACAACTCCTTGTTCATGGTTAGGAAACATAACTATCTTTGATTAACAAGCTAGTCAAGTAGAGGCATACTAGTGACACTCTGTTTGTCTATATATTCACACATGTATTATGTTTCCGGTTAATACAATTCTAGCATGAATAATAAACATTTATCATGATATGAGGAAATAAATAATAACTTTATTATTGCCTCTAGGGCATATTTCCTTCAATAATCAACGGGTTTTATCACACCTTGTCGCAGCCGTGTTTGTCGTTGTGACGGTGTAGCAGGATTGACGGCCACAGAAGATCCTACGTCAGGAACAGGAGTTGTGGGCGCTGCGGATTCCCAGGCAGATTCGCCTCGTGCTCGCCCCGGATCCTCTGTGCCTTCGGCCCTTGACGCAGGTGCTGTAGGCGCCGCAGAAGATCCAGGCCTCCCGATCGGCTCATCAGGGGCGCATGATTGCGTGGGCCCACGCGAATCAGCGCCGGATCCAGTGCCCGTCAGCCGCGTCTCGACGCGCCGCTTGTAGCAGCGCGATTCGTTCGGGAAAAGCACGCCACTTCGACCACCCGGGTGCTGCCAGGTGTCAGGCGCTGAATGGGGCAGAGCGGATGCGGGGTCGGCGCCAGCTGCGGGCGAGCGCGTGGCAGGCGCGGAGGCGTTGTCGGTCGCACGGACGGGCGGACCCGCTGTCGGCTCTGACGCGTCAGCCCGCACGGATCCCGACGCAGATTGCCTGCGCTGCTGCTCCTGCAGCGATCCCGAGGCGGATCCAGTGCACTCCGAGGCAGATTTGCTCCCCACATCGTGACACATGAAATATGGCACTTGGGGATGAATTTGTGCATCATTTTCTTCTCTGTTTTCACTTCCGTTTTCTCCTGCAACATCACAAAGCTCATGCGCATGGTTAAGAGGGTTAGTCACCACTGGATCATCACAAATATTTTCTCCCCCATGATCAAGGCCGGATAGATGAGGTGGCAAAAGGAGTATTTCTTGACGTAATTGAGCGCCGGCATTAGGGTGAAGATCAGCAAAGGGAAACTTGGCTTCATCAAAGATCACATCACGAGAAATATAGACACGGCCAGTGGAGATGTCAAGGCACTTGACACCTTTATGAAGCGGACTATAACCAAGAAAAGCACATTGCTTTGAGCGGAACATGAGCTTGCGTTTGTTGTAAGGATGAAGATTAGGCCAACACGCACAACCAAACACACGAAGTGACTTGTAGTCAGGTGTGACGTGAAGGAGCCTCTCTACTGGAGTCTTATTATTGATAACGCGACTAGGAAGCATGTTGATGATGTGGACAGCCGTGAGGAAAGCCTCATCCGAAAACTTGAGGGGCATGGAGGCGCCGGCTAAGAGGGCTAGTCCTACTTCGACAATGTGTCTGTGTTTACGTTCTGCAGAGCCGTTTTGTTGGTGAGCGAGAGGACATGACACATGGTGAGAAATGCCAAGATTTTGGAAGAAAGAGTTCAACTTTTCGTACTCTCCCCCCAGTCTGATTGAACAACAATGATCTTGTTGTCAAACTTGCGCTCAACAAGAGCCTGAAAGTTTTGAAAAACTTGAAAGACATCGGATCTTTTCTTAAGAAGATAGATCCAGGAGTATTTGCTGTAGTCATCGATAAAACTCACGTAATAAGTGTGTCTACCAACGGAGCTAGGGGCAGGACCCCAAACATCGGAAAAGATTAATTGCAATGGTTTTGTAGACACACTAGTTGATATAGGATAGGGTAACTGATGACTTTTAGCACGTTGACATGAATCACAAACTGTTTCAATATTGCGCTCACCAACAAACGGGAGCTTATTTTTCCTAAGCAACCTTTCAACTAAAGAAAAAGAGGCATGGCCTAATCGATCGTGCCATCGGGTTGACGAAAGATTGGCAACACCGTAGGCTCGCTTATTGAATCTTCGACGCTTCGGAATCAGCGGGTAGAGCCCTCGAACGCATCTACCTCGATAAAGAACTTTCTTCGTTGCCTGATCCTTGATCAAAAAGAAAAAAGGATGAAATTCTAGAAAGACATGATTATCAATGGCAATTCCATGAACAGAGAGAAGATTCATGCTAGCACTAGGGACATGCAATATTTTCTTAAGATGAAGTTTGCGATGGGGAGTTTTAATAATTATGTGACAATGTGATGAATCCTCATACCTGCACCACTGGCAGTGTGGATCTGGTCCTTGCCGCGGTATTTCTCCCGCGTGGTCACCTTCTCGAGCTCGCTGGTGATGTGTTCGGTGGCCTCGCTGTCGACATACCAGTTTGTGTCGACGCCATAGGAGCCGTCCGCAGCAGCCGCCACCTTGTCCTCGTCCTGGGAGGAGTCATCGTCGTCGTCGTAGCGGTACCAGCAGTCCCGAGCGCTGTGCCCAAGCTTGCCGCGGATCTGGCAGCGCGGTGCATCGGGGCGTGCTCGGTTGGAGCCGCGGCCACCACCACCGCCGCGTCCCTTGGGGTTGGTGGAGGGGGAACGTCCGGCGCGAGGGTTGGAGTTGTTGCCGCCACCACCAGAGCGTGCCTTGCCGCGTGGAGGACCGCCGCGGCGACCGCCGCGACCACGTGAGGCGGCGTTCGCGGACGACTTGAAGCCACCCGCCCCCTGGTAGAGTGCCATGCGTTGGTCGAAGTTGCTGAGCATGGTAAACAACTCATCCAGGGTGACAGGGGAGGTGCGAGCGTCGAGGGCTAACACCAGAGGCTGGTACTCCATGTCCAGCGCGTGGATGATGTAGGAGACGATCTCGTCGTCTTGCAGTGGCTTGTCGGCCGCGGCGAGTTCATCAGCGAGGCCGCGCATGTGGGCGAAGAAGGTGGCCACCGGCTGAGTTCCCTTCTGCGCATGAAGCAAAGCCGTGCGGATGTTGTTGATGCGGCTAAGTGACTGCGAGGAGAACATGGCCGCCAGGGTTGTCCAGAGCGTGTGCATCGTGGTGATCGCGGTCACCTGTATCAACACCTCTTTGGAGAGATTGTTGAGCAGGTACCCGAGCACTTTTTGATCCTCCCGGACCCAGATGGGGTGGAGAGGGTTGGGCTCGGTGGAGTCCTTGCCGTCCTTGTCCTTGCCAGGAAGGAAGCGGGCTGGCTCCGGCATGCTGCCGTCGGCATAGCCGAAGACGCCAGCTCCCCTTAGCTGCGGCGTGATCTGGGCGCGCCACAGTACGTAGTTCGTACGGGTGAGCTTCTCCGTGACCTGGTTGTTGAGGCCGAACTGGGAGGAGCCGGAGGAAGACATGCTAGGCACTAATGGAGATTGAAAGCTGGATGTATTGGAAGAGAGATGCTCTGATTACCATGTGAGATAGGCGGAAAGCGTCTTACCTCGTTGGAGGGGCGCGTTGTATGTTTATATGGCAGGGGCGCACCTCCCTGGATAACAGCGCATACATGATGTTGTTGAGATTACATGCTTGGAGAAGAAGGGATAAGAGAGAGAGGTTCGGTTCAAGAGATATAGAGATATACACCGAAACTACTTAAACATCTATCCCTAGTCTATCTCTACAAGGCTGCGTTTAACAAGGCTGACAAAAATGAACACCCAAAACATCTTTAGAGTTACCTTGTAAAACAGCAAACCCAGAGTCTGCATACCAACACTTGAAGTTAATATATAGGCTAAGGGCAAATACTGTATATATATCAGCTTCTCAAACTATTTCCACGAGAAAAACAAACCAATTCCACTCGAACTAAACTAGTCTCAGGAGGAGGTCAACGAGACCGCGATAACCAAACGCATTGCTGCTTTTTACACCAAGGCAAACTTCTCAGACCCCCAATTACTGTCGGCTAAACAACATGTCGTGTCACCCAGACATGTCGAAACTTTCGCCCGTCCGGTACTGGAAGAACTGGTCAATTCCTGCAAAAAACCAACCAACATCATATCAGATTCAGTAGGCTTCCATAGAGCTATACTGTCTACCGAAGAAATGGTGTTTTATACTGTCTACTGGAGAAATGGTGTTTTATACTGTCTACTGAAGAAATGGTGTTTGCTGAACATACTTGGATTCGACATGACGTTCTCGTAGAAGGACATCTGGCCCAGACCACCCGACGGTCTCGGGCCACTGTCATTGCTGGACCCATACATCGGACCGCGGACCTGCTCACGCTCTGCTGCGTCGAAGTGACGGTGCATCTCCGAGATCCTCTCGGGGTTGTGAGTCCTTGCAGCCATGCTCTGCTGCTGTGACCCGTCTGATCTAGGCTTCTTGTCGGTCGGGGAATCCTCGTCTCCCTCGGCCTCCGACTCGGTGTTACTTGGTAGAGAAGAAGCTGCCTGCTTCCGCTTCGAGCGTGCACGTCTATTCTGGAACCAGTTGTAGACATTGGTCTCTGAAATCTGGCCGTGCTGCGAGAGCTCTGCTGTGATATCCTTTATCTTTTGCTTGCTTGGTGTTCCATTTCCTTGGTCAAAAATGCTCTCGAGGATCTGCAGCTGCATCTGGGTCGGTGTCCACCGCTGCCTCGCTGTGATCTTGTGGCCTCCGTGGACCATTAGAGGGTCACAGTACAGATTACCAAGCCTCATACCTGAAAACAGAAGTGAAATCTCAGTTGACTACAGAAAAACACTAACTGCTACAGTAGAATAGACCAAGAGAAAAATTGAGAATGTGCAGAAACTGAGCAAACTGTGTTTTAGGAGTCTATCTAAAATAACTATTGTCATAGGTCTGTTTCCGGAGTGTACCATAAAAGCACAATCCTTAAGTGGTACGTGATGAATTATAATAAAAACATATCCTAGCATGGTTAAAAAAAACATTGCAAGGCTGTCAAGAAGTTCATAGAAGTTGCTAGTTGAAAAAAAAAACATGCTTAAGTTAAGGAATCTAGTTAGTTGACTTGTGGAAGTAAAGTATAAACTGATGTTTCATTACAAGATGGACAAGTGTGCAATGTGAGTGATAAAATTATTGGAATGGCAGAATAAGAATTAGTGTTGGACCCAGTAGAAAGATAATAGTAACATGCTATGAGATTCCTGCATGTCAAGCTTAAAAATTCTGCAGAATGGCAGAAGATTGCGGAACAAAATGGTGGAGCACATGGGAACATGGCACAAATCATAAATGGTCCTACATGACAATCTTGGGTCCCTATTTCATTTATTTTGCAGCGTTTAAGGTCCTCTCTGAATCTTAATATAATGTTCCTGCAGTGTCACTAATAAAACTTTAACGCATATTGCCCACGCCCCATGGTGATTGATCATACAGTTTTGTACAGTGTGACATAAACAACAAGGCCATAGCCATGAATATAACCTAGAGCAAATAAATTCTTCCAATGCATGGTGTGAGCCCAGCCCGTTGTTAACTTCATAACAGGTCATCAAATTGATGATCTGGCACTTTCTTGTACTCCCTCCGTTCCTAAATATTTGTCTTTCTAGAGATTTCAACAAGTGACTACATACGGAGCAAAATGAGTGAATCTACACTCTAAAATATGTCTACATACATCCGTATGTGGTAGTCCATTTGAAATGTCTAGAAAGACAAATATTTAGGAACGGAGGGAGTACTATTTTCTGTAGTATTCAGCTTATTTTCACAGGGAGCATGGAAATAACAAATGCAGGGAGTATGGTTTCGCAACAAGCTGTGCGGTAAAATTCTTCAGTTATTTACGCGAGAAAAGGCTGGCAAAGCCAGTTAGTAAGACCTCAGAAAACAGAATTAATTTTGCACTGTATTTTCCAAAAAAATAAAACATACAGCTAGTCTTATTGGCAGTTCTGTTCTTTGCCCTGTTCATTCTTCTTTCTTGCAGTTATGTATTTATTGTACAGTTTTGTGGTTGAGCTTTTGCTCTTGTTGGTTTGCACCACCAACGGAGTGTTGCTTGCAAGTTACTGTACAATTTAGGTAAGTAAGGGAGTGCTTTCAATGGGCTAATAACACAATCTCTCAAATACATATCTTGTTACACTAATCAAGAGGATGTCTGTAGCTATCTTCAGGAGTGATGAGTATGCTAAGCAAAGAAGACACATTAACAGTACCCTGCATAATTAATGATAGAAAATGACACACCATGAACCACATTTTAACACCGGTCCCCTGCATTAGCGGTCACAGTCATCAACCAAATCTATAACAACACCAGATAATCTCAAAGGATGATCCATGGCCACAACTAAGCACCTACTAGCATGAGCAAAGTGAAATGGTACTGCCATCACCAGTTAAAAGCAACTGACTGAACAATGATATGAACATTAACAAGAAGAGCAATATGTGGGACTTGCTCATGCATGAACAGACAAACATCTAAAAGCAGCATTCTCACCAAGAACTTGGTAAAATGGATGGATAAACATATCCTAATCACACTACCTATTCCATCAGCTCATAACAAAGCAGTGCTTTTGCAGAATCCCGCAACATCTGAATTTTATTCAGAAAGAAACAAGGCTGCGGCCTTGAAAAAAGAAAAGAAAAGGAGAGAGAGAGAGAGAGGGAGACTTTTACTCGCTTTATTTACGCAGAAAGAAAGAGTAGACGGAGGCGTCAAGCATGTGCGTGCAGGTGGTACTGTACCTGCAATGGAGTCCTGGTGCGCGGTGAGGGCGCGGTGCATCTCGACGAGCTGCTCGCAGATGGTGGCGTAGATGGAGATCTGCTTCCGGAGCACCTCCATCTGCTCGTCCGTCATCACCTTGACGTACCCCAGCGCCTCGCCCCTCTCCTCCGCCGGCTCGCCGGCCGCCGCCGCCGCCGCCGCGGCGGAGGCCTTGTCCCACTCCATGGTCAGCCCGCTCACAGGAGGCACACAGGCTGGCTCTGGGGAGAAAAGAGGCAGGAAGGATGGGATTTTTGGAAAGAAAGAAAAGGATGGGATCCTGGTGCCGTGGAAACGGAAGGAAATCCGCTCGGCCGATCCCGAATCCCGGCTGCGGCGGGGCAGTGGAGAGAGACTCGCGAAAGGAAAGGGCAAGATGGATACGGCGCCTTTCCTCCAGCCGTCTGGGGTAAGTACAGTACGTAGGTAGAGAGCTCGAACCGCGATTGTTGGGAAGGAAGTGTGCTGCCGGAGGTGAACTTGGGGCAGGGCAGGGCAGGGCAGGCGCGGGTGGACGCCGGGGGCGGGCCGGAGGTGCTGGCGGAGGTCTGGGGCCGGCGCAGGTGGAGCTCGGGGGGCGCAGGATTGTGGGTGGGCGGGGGCCGGAGGTTGGGCTCGCGATGGAGCCGCCGGAAGGAAACAGGCCTGCTGCTGCTGCAAGAACAAGTGCGAGGGAATGGAGAAAGAGGAAGAGGTGTCTCCCTGCGACAGAGGAGCCAGAGAAGAAGAAGAAGAAGAAGAAGAAGCGGCAGAAGAAAAAGCCGACAGCTCGTGCCAAGGCTTGCAGCTTTGGATTGGGAAAAGCTGGACAGAGAAACCAGGCAGGGAACTATACTCTACTAGTACCAGTACTCTGGCTCTCTCTCTCTCTCCCTGGCTATTTTGTCTTGGAGGCGAGTGAGTGTTGAGCCTGAACCAGTATCACTCGCCTCCTCGCAGTGCTGGTGCTGGCTTGAAGGATGCCATGGCCATGCCATGCACGGCCGAGAGAATTAATTTGATTTAATCTCTGCCGGTGTTTCTTCAGCTTAATTTGCTCTGACGGTCCGTTCTTGCCTGGTCAAGGCAAGATGTAGGTGGGGAGAGAAAAGACGGTTTCTATTTCAAATGATCTCGATGGATAGGGGAGGGAGGGAGGAGGAGTAGAAGGGAAGCGTGGAGAGGAGTGCGTGAAGGGAGGGGAAGCAAGAATGATGATGGCTGGCGCGGGCATGTGGATGTGTGGGGGCACGAACGAAAAAGCTCGCGACCAAGACGACTCCACTCCACTCCACTCGCCGGCCACTGTTGCTTGTCTCGCTCGCCTCGATTATATTAGGTGCGTGTTCGTGTATATTTATACTGGTAGTACAAATCTATCGTGTAGCACCGGATTCCAGATGAAACGCGCCCGTTAGGCCGAATGGGCTGCGCATTTCCGCGTCGAGTTAAAACGCAACATATTCCGATCACTGTGTTCGTCAACGCCGGCGGAGAATATGGCCGCGTGCGCGCACCGCCGTAGTGTGCGTGGCCACGTACCGCGATGCACCCAATTTTCTTTACAAAAATGATCTTAGCATTTTTAATTTTTATTTTTTTGCGGGGTAAAGGGAGTTTTTATTGCAAGGTAATAGTGTTACAATCAAGAGGCCACAACTCCTCAACACAAGGTGGAGCCGACTGTAACCACACAGCTGTGGTTCTCTCTGATCGGCTATAAGTGGCCAAACGATCTGCGACACAATTCTGACTACGGTGAATTTTCTGTGGTAAATACTCCCTACTGCTCATCAACTCCTTAATCTCAAGCACCAACTGCCCATAAGCTGACTTCACCAGGCCATTGTTAGACAAGATTGATAGTGCTTCAACGGAATCTGACTGAACGACCACCGGAAGTGACGTATTCTGTATAGCCAGCGCCATGCCCTGCATGAGGCCGTGTATTTCCGCTTCCAGCGAGTCGTTGCAATGAAAGTTATAGTGGTATGCTGAAAAAATGATCTTGCCTTTCTCATCACGTAGAATCATGCCAGCAGCCGCTGATCCATCGGAGGCCAAAAAAGACCCGTCAGCGGACAAAGCTACGTAGCCCGGCTGGGGTGCTGGCCATGGCATGGTCAGGGGCTTCGCTTTGACTAACGAGCCTGTGCACTCGGCAGACACTGACATCTTCCCTTTGATTATTTCCTCCGTGCTATACCGGCCTGCAAGTTTGATAGACATGTAGTCGCTGTCGAGGAACTCCACCGTGACCTTCATTGGTGGGATTTCCTTGCCATGTGATTGATCTGTCCGTAGCTGCCAGATTCGCCAGACTATCATAATCACCATATCCCGGACCTTATCCGTACAGTTAGCCAGCACATGCAGCAACCAATCCTTGCCATTGTCAATGAAAATTTCATCAGAGGGCAGAGGCCACCTAGTTCTCATATTCAGCCAGATCATGCGCGCATTATTGCATGTGACTAACGCATGAAAAGACCCCTCCTCTTCCACTCCACATAAGGGACAAGTCGAGCGCGTGGATATATGCCTGAGATTTTTACATTGCGCTGTTGGCAAGGCACCTGCAACTACCTTCCAAGCCATGATCTTCATCTTCTGAGGTACGGACAATTTCCATACAACATTCCAAATTGATCTCGCTCCACTTGGTGCTGAACAGGACGCTCCCCCCGCAAACGTTATGTTATGATCAACTGTGGCAAGTCTGTAAGCACTCCTGACCGAGAATTGGACGTTCTTCTCCGGGAACCACGATACAAAATCTGAACGCTGCCTTGGGGATGTCCTTATTTTCACAATATAATCGATGTCCATGGGCCAAAAAATTTCTCTCAACCGATCCATCCGCCATGCACCGTTGTCATCTAGGAACTCTGACACACGGTTGAGTCGGGATGTGCGTTTAGGAGTGATAGGGCGGAAAGAGGTAGCTCTTGGAATCCAGGGGTCACGCCAAGTATGGATGAGCGCCCCATCCCCCACTCGCCAAATAACCCCCTTCTTCAGGAGTTCCAGCCCGAACAAAATCCCTTTCCACACTGCAGATCCATTGTTAGAGAACACCGAGTCCAGTAAATTACCAGCCGGGAAGTATTTCGCCTTTTGAAGCCTAGCACATAAATTGTCTGGCATATCTAGAAGGCGCCATGCTTGTTTTGCGAGTAGGGTTTGGTTAAAAGCCCGCATATCCCTGAAGCCCATGCCTCCCATAGATTTGGGTAGACGCATTTTGTCCCAACTCAGCCATGCCATCTTACGCTTCCCCTTGTCAACTCCCCACCAGTACTGACGCATCATGCGGGTTAACTCATCACAAATCGATGCTGGGAGTTTGAAAACACTCATGACATAAGCTGGAATGGCTTGAGCAACTAATTTAATTAAATCTCCTTGTTACCTGATGACATATATTGCTCACTCCAGTCGATTAACCTCTTCCTCAATCTTTCCTGGATAGTTTCAAAATTACCCTTATGCATTCTTCCCTCCGGCACAGGGAGGCCTAGATACTTAGGCTCAAAGACCTCCTGTGTAATTTCCAGAACACCCTTAATATTGGCAGCAACTATGGGCGAGCAATGATCTGAAAAAAGGATGGAGCACTTTGAAGGATTTATTAATTGGCCAGTAGCCACCGCATAAGTGTTCAATAAACCTTTAACCAAATTTGCCTGTTGTTCAAAAGCTTGAAAAAACAAGAGTGAATCATCCGCGATAAAAGATGGGATATTTCCGGAGCACCTCTACAAATATTCACCCCTTTCAAACCATCCTCTTCCATAGATTTATTGATCAACCTTGATAAAGCATCCACCACAAAAAGGAAAAGAAAGGGGGATAACGGATCACCTTCCTGAGACCCCGGGACGGGGTAAAAGAATCCAGTAGCGTGCCATTGAACTTCACCGAGTATTCAACAGATGATACACATGCCATAACACGAGAGACCCAGAACTGGGAAAAACCCCATTTGAGAAGAGCCCTCTCAAGAAAGTCCCAATCAACTCGGTCATATGCCTTCGAAAGGTCAAGCTTGTAAGCACACAATGCCGGTGATTTTTCCTTAACAGATTGTATATGATGGATACATTCGAAGGCAATAATCGAGTTATCCATAATAAGCCTGCCCGGAATGAAAGCACTTTGATTTTCCGATATTAGCTCTGCTAAAAAAGGACGCAACCTGTTCACCATGCACTTAGACACGATTTTATATACTACATTGCACAGACTGATAGGGCGGAAGTCCTTTAGTTCACGAGGATGTGGAATTTTTGGTATTAATACCACCGCCGTATCATTGACACCATCTGGCATTATACCTGTGACAAAGAACTCCTTAACAGTCGCAATGATCTCTGTTTTAAGAACAACCCAGTTACGCTGATAAAAACGCGCCGGGAATCCATCCACCCCTGGAGCCTTTAAAGGCCCTATTTGGAAGAGTGCGTCCAAAATCTCTTTGTCTCCAAAAGGCAAACTGAGAGCATCATTCATATTTGTCGTCACCCTTTGCTGGATACAATCCAGAACCACCGCTGGATCCAAAGTAGGGTCCTTGGTATATACTTCCTGGAAATATGACTGCGCCATCCTCTCCATCTCTGAGGGTACAGAACACCAAGATCCATCCATCTTTTTCAGGCGTTGAATATGGTTCCTTCTCGCCCTCCAGATTGCTCTACGGTGCAAATATTTTGTGTTGCGTTCACCCTCCTTTAGCCACGTGATATGTGATCGCTGCAGCCACATCATTTCTTATCTGTATAGGAGTTCATCTAACTGATTCATCTTGTTCCGGACCTGGGACCGATCAGCCCCAGTTAAATGTAGTGCAGCTAGTTGGCTCCTTAGCTCTTCTATTTCTTTCAAAACGTTACCAAAGTTCTCCCTACTCCATTGTTTCAAATCATTCATAACTTGCAAAGATGCAGCCACTAAACCGAGCCCACCACTCGGCTTATGCTTTACCCATGAGTTAGCAACCACGTCTGGAAGGCCTCAGTGGCACTCCCACATGATTTCGTACCGTGGCGCGTTACTTTTCGTTCGACAAGCTTCAACATCCCCAACTGGACCAGTAGGGGTGCGTGATCTGAACATGGCGTTGCAAGATGCAGCACCCTCGTTGCTGGAAATAGGTCTTTCCATGTTTCATCCGCGCAACCACGGTCCAATCTGACTTGCACATTGCGATCATCGTCTTGCCCATTATTATATGTATAAGGCACACCTGCAAATCCCAAATCCATGAGCTCACAAAGCATTAGGGAATCCCTAAACGCTGACATCT
This sequence comes from Aegilops speltoides, assembly GCA_021437245.1. Classification (NCBI taxonomy): domain Eukaryota; kingdom Viridiplantae; phylum Streptophyta; class Magnoliopsida; order Poales; family Poaceae; genus Aegilops; species Aegilops speltoides. The sequence continues at coordinate 420,471,094 of CM038143.1, read as the reverse complement.
GCGTCTCCAACCGCAGGGATCGCGAGAGATGCTCATGTTGCCACAAGGCTTCGTTATAATCTCCACAAACGAACCACGGTTCCTGCGAAACTGCTCTGAGCCGAACTAGGTGATCCCACATGGCTTACCTGTTCTCAACTCTTGGTTCGCGATAGACAAACGTCCCTCTCCATGAGGTTCCTCCACCAACATCATCTATACGGACATCGATATAACGACATCATGCATCAAGAACTGTCACGGACAGTGACTCATCCCAGAAGAGAGCCAAGCCTCCACTTTTTCCATTACTACTAACTCCATGAAAACCTTTTAAACCTAACCTCCACTTGAGCTTTTCCACTTTAGCTACATCCTGTCTAGTCTCGCTTAAGAAGACTAGCTTGGGGTCATTGGCTTTGACGAGGGCCAACACCTCCCGAACTATCTGGCGGTTCCCCACCCCCCGGCAGTTCCAAGCGAGGATATTTATTGCATCCGGCGGTCCTCATCGAGGGAGGCCGCCGATATCTCATGGTTTCCACTTTCCCTTCCCGTCTTCACACGTTTGCTACTTGTGCTACTTGTGGGGGAGTCTCCTTCCTTCAGATCCTCCCCACACCCATCTGTGATTGCCAATAAGGTAGAGTGTTTGTTTGGATGGTCTAAGACGACAGCATCATCCATATTTAATCTCTTCCTTGGATCCTTGTCAACCTCCATCCCCGTACCTATAGGTTTTTTTGGGCTAGAAGTCGTATCTGCAAGGGTAGGGTCCAGTTCCTCTTGCCTCTCATTGTTCTTCCTCTCTGAGCCATGATGAGTTTCCTACCTCGCACTAGGGCGAGTAGTCTCCTTGATGGTTGACTCTCCATCCTACCCTGATTAGGTCCCTCTGCATATAGCCAATCTCCGTATTTCATTTTCCTCTCATCATGGATACCCAGACCGCACTCCTTAAACACATGTCCAATGAGGCCACAAACCTTGCAGAATCTTGCAAGCTTCTCATATCTCACGAGGTAAACTTGACGTTCCTTAGCACGAACTATACTCACAAACTTCGTCAGAGGACGTTGAATGTCATGCTTCACTCGCACCCTGACATAGTCCCCACGGGTGTTCCCGTTCAAGCGCATGTCCATGATCTCTCCTGCATGTTTCAGCAGTTTTTCGACAACCGACTCCTTGCAGTATGCCTCTGGCAGCTTATGGATCTGAAGCCAAATCGGCATCTCCGAAATTTCGATCTATTCTGTCTTACTGAACCCATCATACGGGCACAGCTGAACAACCATGTTACGAAACAGCCAAGGCCCTTGCATCATCATGCACTCCCAATCCCCCAGGCAAGACGCCTGGACGACGAATCGGTTAGGGCCAACTGGTTTGAATCTCACACTCTGCACTAGATTCCATGCTGCGCGCGTGTCCTTGTAAAACGCTGATTGACTGAAATTTTTCTCCGTGTGCACCCTAGCTAGTGCAAGCCATCTGACACTTTCATTGATCTCTGGGTCATCCACATCAATCTCGACATCATCAAAGTCCTCATCGTTAAGGTCTAGCTGGTTGAAGTAGTCGCCAAGATCAGGGTTACCGGGCACTGCGCCGCCGCCACTCGCAGCGGAGTGCGCGTCCGATGGAGACGACATCCCGTATGGAGTAGGAGGAGCGGACCGTGAGGGCGCCCCGAAACCTAGCCTGCCGACGGCGTGAAGAGCGAACTCTGGGGCGATCTCGATCGCCAAGGAGGAGGTAAACCCTAGCCGCGTGCGTAGGGGCAGTTGAACCAGTTGGTTTCGTTATTGATCTTAGCATTTTTAGTTACCAAGTCTGAGGCCAACTCCACCGTGTGACCCGGAACTGACGTTCATTTTGTCCGGATTCTATCCGTTTGGATCGGCCAGAGGGATCATCTGTCCGACCGACTCACTTTTTCATGCATATATCTTTAAACTAAAAGAAACTGCGCATATTTAGAACCAAATAAAAATCACATAGTATCACAAATAATAAATATTTCGAACACCTGAAGAAGCCCCCGGAAGCGTAGCTAGGTAGGGCTCCCGCGCCGCTGGTCACTCCGGCCACGGCGGCCACCTTCGCCGCCGCTCCGCACGCGCCGCTCCGGACGCGGCGGCCATCATCGCTTCCGTTGTCGCTCAGCTCGCGCCTCTGGCCACCCCCGGCATTGGCGGCCACCCTCCCAGCCCTCTTCGTTGGTTCTCCTTCCCGCAGTGGCCCCCCGTGCGCTGCGGTCCCATCGGCCGTTGCTGCACCACTGCCATACGACCCCCCTCACCGGGCAGCTCGTAGTTCTGGTGCCCGTGCCGGCTGCACGTCGGTCCTCGCCGGTAAGGCCTCTTGCTTCAGGTTGGTTTCTTCTGTAGGTGAGCTTGGTGCTGCAACCCTTTCTGCCTCTCTGGCCTGCTGGCGTCCCCCTCTCGTCCTTCCCGCCCTCCTCGCTCGTCCTCGCCCTAGTTTCTTTCCAGGTCTGCTTGTTGGGCTTGGTCCATGGATGGTCCCGAGTTCGAAGATGCTATGTTGGCCAAATATGGGTGTGGCACGGTAGAGGCTGTCGCCGGGCGCTGCCGGCCCGCCGGCGTGCTCGCCACAATCCTCACCGACGGTGTGCTTCTCTCTCCCAAGGCCTTCGCTTCAATCCTTGTCAGCAAGTTTGGGGGATGGGCCAACGGCTACCGCGTTCAAATGCGCCAGCGTGGCACTTTCCTCTTCCAAGTTGTGCATGAGAGCATCGCCAAGGAGATCGTGCTCCGCGATCCCTGGAGCTCTGGCTTCCTCTCTGTTAGGTGTCGCTTTCTGCTCTGGAGCCTTCTGTGTGTCGTGCCTTTGAACCCGGTCGCATCAGCGCCCACGACCGGGCCTGGCACGTTAACGCTCTCCTTCCTTCTGTCCTTGGGCCTCCCCCCTCGTGCTCGTCTTATCCGCGCCAGGTTGGCAGTCCATCGATTGCGCATGATCCGCATGGCCTGGTTTCGGGGGATTCTGCCGTCGTCTCGCATGGAGCGTGCCCTAGTGCATGCAGTCGCGTGCCTGCTTGCAATCAATGTCCTGCTGATCCTCCCTCCCCTAATCCTAGCATTTTGCCTGCGCCGCTTAGCGGAAGCCAACCCGCAGTCGTTCAACACTCGGATTGCCCCGAGGCTGCTGGCGACGCTTCGGCTGCCGCCCCCGGCTCCCTCTCCTACCCTACGCCCACGCCTACCGCCCCCAGCTTCAAGGAGGCATTGCTATCTAATGCGTATCTGCCTCCTGCAGCCTTGGGTACTGCACCAAATCGCCTTTTTCGATTTGGAAAGCCTAAGGACATGTCCCGGCGCTGCTTCCGATGCCTCGCTTACAGCCACCGTCGCCGCGATTGCCTGGATCCGGCTGTTTGCTGGACGTGCTATTTCGTGGGGCTTCTAAGCTATCAGTGCCATCTCCGCTTCCTTCGCCCTCTCCCACCCGCTCTTCCCCGGCCTTAAATGACAGCTCTAGCCCGCCCGTTCTCCCCAACCATGCCCTCTCCTCCTGCGCCCTCGCTCTATCCCCTAGCTGCGTTACCTTGCCCTCTCCTTCCATGGAGCCTGTTGTGCATGGCCGCCCCTCCTCCCTCGACGTGCACTACCCCATGGTGCCTGACCAAAATTCCCACGTCTGCCTTGTCAACATCACTCCACCTAAAGCTGCCTTCTTGCCATGGCTCAAGCGTGTCTTCCGGCACCACTTAGGCATCACAGCAGTGCGGTTCGCGGATGCCGCTGTGGGGACTGCTTTCGTGGTCTTCCAGCGGGAGTCCGAGCTAGTTGTCGTCCTGCGCGCTAGCCCTCTCGCCCTGGGGGATCGCACTGTCTGGATCCTGCCTCATAATGCCGGCGACAACTCCTTTTCCTTCGCCTACCGCCATGTTGTGAGCTTGTCCCTTGAGAAGATGTCCCTCGAGTTGTGGAACCGCCGTGGGGTGTCCGCGAGCGTAGCTGGGTTCGCCAACCTGTTCCGCCTCGAGCACGCCTGCCTCCATGGCAGTGAGTTCTCGAGCATCTTTTGAAGGAAATACGCCCTAGAGGCAATAATAAAGTTATTATTTATTTCCTTATATCATGATAAATGTTTATTATTCATGCTAGAATTGTATTAACCGGAAACATAATACATGTGTGAATACATAGACAAACATAGTGTCACTAGTATGCCTCTACTTGACTAGCTCGTTTATCAAAGATGGTTATGTTTCCTAGCCATGGACAAAAGAGTTGTCATTTTATTAACAGGATCACATCATTAGGAGAATGATGTGATTGACATGACCCATTCCGTTAGCCTAGCACTTGATCGTTTAGTATGTTGCTATTGCTTTCTTCATGACTTATACATGTTCCTGTAACTATGAGAATTATGCAACTCCCGTTTACCGGAGGAACACTTTGGGTACTACCAAACGTCACAACGTAACTGGGTGATTATAAAGGAGTACTACAGGTGTCTCCAAAGGTACATGTTGGGTTGGCGTATTTCGAGATTAGGTTTTGTCACTCCGATTGTCGGAGAGGTATCTCTGGGCCCTCTCGGTAATGCACATCACTATAAGCCTTGCAAGCAATGTAGCTAATGAGTTAGTTACGGAATGATGCATTACATAACGAGTAAAGAGACTTGCCGGTAACGAGATTGAACTAGGTATTGGATACCGACGATCGAATCTCGGGCAAGTAACATACCGATGACAAAGGGAACAACGTATGTTGTTATGCGGTTTGACCGATAAAGATCTTCGTAGAATATGTAGGAACCAATATGGGCATCCAGGTTCCGCTATTGGTTATTGACCAAGAATAGTTCTAGGTCATGTCTACATAGTTCTCGAACCCGTAGGGTCTGCACGCAAGGTTTCGATGATGGTTTATTATGAGTTTATGAGTTTTGATGTACCGAAGGAGTTCGGAGTCCCAGATGAGATCGGGGACAAGACGAGGAGTCTCGAAATGGTCGAGATGTAAAGATTGATATATTGGACGACTATATTCGGAGTTCGGAAAGGTTCCGAGTGATTCGGGTATTTTTTGGAGTACCGGAGAGTTACGGGAATTCGCCGGGGAGAAGTATTGGGCCTTATTGGGCCATACGGGAAAGAGAGAGGGGCTGCCTAGGGTAGGCCCCCCCCCCCATGGCCTAGTCCGAATTGGACTAGGGGGAGGGGCCGCACCCCCTCCTTCCTTCCCTTCTCTCTTCCCCTTCCTTGTCTCCTACTCCTACTACTTGGAAGGTCTCCTAGTTGGACTAGGAAAGGAGGAATCCTACTCCCGGTGGGAGTAGGACTCCCCTAGGGCGCGCCATAGAGAGGGCCGGCCCTCCCCTCCTCCACTCCTTTATATACGGGGGCAGGGGGCACCCCATAGACACACAAGTTGATCTACGGATCGTTCCTTAGCCGTGTGCGGTGCCCCCTCCACCATATTCCACCTCGGTCATATCGTCATGAGTTTAGGCGAAGCCTTGCGCCGTAGAACATCATCATCGTCCTGCACGCCGTCGTGCTAACGGAACTCATCTCCGGAGCTTTGCTGGATCGGAGGCCGGAGATCGTCATCGAGTTGAACGTGTGCTGAACTCGGAGGCCCCGTACGTTCGGTGCTTGGATCGGTCGGATCGTGAAGACGTACGACTACATCAACCGCGTTGTGTTAACGCTTCCGCTTACGGTCTACGAGGGTACATGGACGAACACTCTCTCCTCTCGTTGCTATGCCATCACCATGATCTTGCGTGTGCGTAGGAAATTTTTTGAAATTGCTACGTTCCCCAACAGTGGCATACGAGCCTTGATGTTATATGCACGAATAGAACACAAGTGAGTTATGGGCGATACAAGTCATACTGCTTACCAGCATGTCATACTTTGGTTCGGTGGTATTGTTGGATGAAGCGGCCCGGACCGACATTACGCGTACTGTAGGATCGTTGAAGGCAAGAGTGTCTAGAGGGGGGGTGATTAGACAACTCGACAAGATAAAATTTTAGCCTTTTGATTAGGACAAGTTTTTAGCAAGTTCACAATGATGATCAAGTCAAGTAACATGCAGACAAGTCAAGCAACATACTACACATGCAATTCAGAGTATGGGCAGCGGAAAGTAAATTGCACAAGTAGTAAAGGAGAGATGGAGAAGAGCAAACGCAATTTGGAGACACGGAGATTTTTTCTCGTGGTTCCGATAGGTGGTGCTATCGTCAATCCACGTTGATGGAGACTTCAACCCATGGAGGGTAACGGCTGCGAGAGTCCACGGAGGGCTCCACCCACGAAGGGTCCACGAAGAAGCAACCTTGTCTATGCCATCATGGCCTACGTCCACGGAGGACTAGCCTTACTCGGGGTAGATCTTCACGAAGTAGGCGGTCTCCTTGCCCTTACAAACTTCTTGGTTCAACTCCACATCTTGACGGAGGCTCCCAAGCGACACCTAACCAATCTAGGAGGCACCACCCTCCAAAAGGTAATAGATGGTGTTGGTGATGATGAACTCCTTGCTCTTGTGCTTCAAATGATAATCTCCCCAACACTCAACTCTCCTCACCGATATGGCTGTGGTGGAAGAAGGGATTGAGTGGAAAGCAACTTGGGAAGGCTAGAAATCAAGTTTCATATGGTGGGAGTGGAGCAACTTGATCTCAACACAAGGGTAGGTAGTTTTCTTCCCGAAATGTAAGGTAGGAGTGGTAGTTCTTTCGATGGCTCTCTCCACGAATGAAGAGGAGGTGGAGGGTATTTATAGCCTCCACACAAAATCCAACTGTTACACACATTTGACCAATCTCGGTCGGACCGAAGTTGACAACTCGGTGAGACCGAAAGTTCAAATCTTGTGAGCGTTGGGATTTTCGTGGGACCGAAAATACAATCTCGGTTAGTCCGATTCTCCCAAAGTCTAGGGTTTGCCATTCTCGGTGGGACCGACTTTCTCATCTCGGTGACACCGATTTGAGTCTGAAGGTTCTGAAGGTTGGCAACACCAATTTCGTATGACCGAGTTTGGAATCGGAAAATCCGAAATTCTTAGGGTTTGGGTATATGGTGAGGTGGTTCATCTCGGTGTGGTGAGTTTATGGAATCGGTGGGACCGAGATTACTTATGGGTTTATGTTGGAATGAAAGATTGCTGATAGTTTGAGAGATAAATCACTAAGCACTTTGAGCAACCAGATCATCATCATAACCTCATCCCCTTTTAATAGTATTGGCTTTCCTATAGACTCAATGTGATCTTGGATCACTTAACCGAAAATAGAGTCTTGAGCAACTGCCAATGCTTTCCTTAGCATCCTAGGGGTTCACCTCTTCAATCCTTTCGCCATGCCAAAGTGATTGACTTTCCTGAAACATACTTGATAAAAGCATTAGTCCAACCACAAAGTATGTTGTCATTAATTACCAAAACCACCTAGGGAGCAAATGTGCTTTCAATCTCCCCCTTTTTGGTAATTGATGGCAACACACAAAATAAGATATCAAAGCTTACTGAAGGAAAAAAACAAGGATTATCATTAAAGCTTTGACGAACATGTAGTGCACAGACTCCCCCTACAAGTGTGCAAGCTTTTCATAGATTATGGTTTTGGACTACCACAAGCACACAAGAGAGAAAAACAGGATGTGCTACATGCAGCTTGGCTATATGCATCAGAGCAGATGAGGATAAGTGAGTGATGATGCATATGTGCATGGTGATTTCTTGCAAACAAATATTCACAAGCAAGTCACCAACATGCACATTCTGCAAGATGCATATACTTACCTTGAAGTTCCTTGGCATTGTACCTGAAGAAATAAGCTTGAGAAAACAAGGTTAGATAACACAAGAGTATTCCTTCATCCAACTGCAAGAACATCAAGAGTACCAAGCCAGGGATGACATGTATAAAGAGTGTCTCATGTTGAGCACTAGCTTGAATCAGCTAACATGTCTCCCAAGACTAAAAGATTTTCAATGAGCTCTGAGAGATATTGCTTTTCATAAGATACCAATTGTGCTTTTCAGAAGATACCGATTGTGAGAGCAAGAGAAGCAAAATCAAAAGAATAATGCCAAATGTATTATCACAGTGAAATATGGCAAAGCTTTGATGTGATCCTCTCCCCCTTAAGGTAAGATTGTTCTTCTTCTCCCTTTAACTTTTCTCTTCTCCCTTTATCTTCCAATCTCCCCTTGAGCTCCCCCTAAATCTTCTCCCCCTTTGACATCAAGTGCCGAAAAGGACAGTAAACCAGGAAGGGCAGGAAAGATGGAAGGAAAGAAGTGGGATCCTTAAGAATCACAACTGAGGAAATGTTGTATGCAAAGAAAGTCATTGTAGCTGAGCTGCAGAAGATGATATCCTAGTGAATGTAAATCGGTGACACCGAATTGATATGGATCGGTGAGTCCGAAAGTCAGAGACTTAGGGCAGATCCTTTTCGGTCAGACCGGAGTATTTGAATCGGTGACGCCGAGTTTAATTCCAAGGAAATATAGAAATAATTCAGCTCACTTTGCAAGGAATGTTCCAAAAGATTTGCAATGAATTTGTAAAAGATTTTCAGGGAATTTATCAGAGCCAAAAAGATATTCACAAGAACAGAAGAAACTGAAATGAAAAAGATTGCTAGATGAAGTTTTTTTTTAGAGAAATTTCAAAACATATGTACTCCATCTAGATAGGGGTCGGCGACTAGGTCACCTATGTTTGAGTATATTGACTTAGGAGTCAAATGAGAACATTTGATCATAGGTCATACTCATCGTTTAAGCTCAAAATGGGGTTGCCATTTTTCGATTAAGCATTTGATGTAATCACATCTTTTGAAGCTGCTTGTACTCATGTCTTTGAGCAAAGCTCCTTCAAGATGTGAAAAACTTACCTTGGGCTTGTTGTTGCTTGTACTCATGTAGGTGAACTTGATGTTGATGCTCATAGAATGTGAAGTTGGACCACCATTTCCAATTGTATAGTTCATCTTCCTACATGGGTTAGGCAAGCAAGGAAATACTCAAGAATATCCAAGATGACAAGTGTCAAGTACTAGATGTATAAGGTGTCATAAAGGATATGTGGAATTTTGTTCCTTGAACTCAACATCCCAAAGAGCTAGATACTTGGTCAATGACAAGATTACTCATGATTTGAGTGTGTGATAATCTTGTAGAATGTAGTTCATCCAAGTACCTGCAAGGAGTTAGATGCAATACAAGGGGGCAAATGTGTCCAAGACATATGATCATCATCATAAGAGAAATATCAAGGATTAGTCAATTAGGCTTATGCCTTGCATGCATCAATGGAGTTTTTACTCCAAGTTTGAAGCATCAATGATGTTCAACTCACTCCTTAAGCGACAAAACACTTTCTCATCAAGTGGTTTTGTAAAGATATCTGCAAGTTGTTTGTTAGTACGAACATGCTTAAGATCAATTCACCCTTAGCAATGTGATCACGAATAAAATGGTGACGAACTTCAATGTGTTTCGTGCGAGAGTGTTGCACGGGATTGTGTCCAATCTTAATTGCACTCTCATTGTCACAAAGCAAAGGAACATGTCTCGCATGTATCCCATAATCCTTAAGCGTTTGTGTCATCCATAGCAACTGAGCACAACACGAACCAGCAGCAATATATTCTGCTGCGGCAGTAGATAATGATACCGAATTTTGTTTCTTGGTTGACCAAGATACAAGGGATCGACCGAGAAATTGACACGTACCGAAGTTGACTTTCAGTCAACCTTGTCACCAGCATAGTCCGAGTCGGAATAGCCAACAAGATCGAAAGAGGCCCTCTTAGGATACCAAATGCCAAAGTTAGGTGTGTGTATCAAATATCTCACAATTCTTTTAACAGCTTTAAGATGACATTCTTTAGGGGCTGCTTGATATCGAGCACACATGCATACACTCAACATTATGTCAGGACGAGAAGCACAGAGATATAGTAAAGAACCAATCATGGATCGATAAACCTTTTGATCAACAGGTTCTCCATCTTTTGTCAAGTCATTATGTCCACTAGTAGCCATGGGGGTTTTCATACCTTTGCTTTCTTGCATGTTGAACTTCTTGAAGAGATCCTTTGTGTACTTTGTTTGTGAGACAAAGGTTCCCTCCTTAGATTGCTTGATTTGCAACCCAAGGAAGAATTTGAGTTCACTCATCATGGACATCTCATACTTCTCCGACATAAGCTTTCCAAACTTCTCACTAAAATGAGGGTTAGTTGAACCAAAGATAATATCATCAACATATATTTGGCACACAAATAGTTCACCGTCAACCCTTTTCGTGAATAGCGTTGAGTCTATTTTACCAATCTCAAATTTTTTTTCAAGAAGAAAGCTAGTCAAACATTTGTACCAAGCTCTAGGGGCTTGTTTAAGACCATAAAGAGCTTTGTGCAACTTGTAGACATGATTAGGCTTTTTAGGGTTCACAATCCGGGAGGTTGTTTCACGAATACTTCCTCCTCAATTTCACCATTTAGAAAAGCACTTTTAATGTCCATTTGATAGAGAGTAATATCATGGTGGTTGGCATAAGCAAGAAGAATGCGAATGGACTCAAGTCTAGCAACAGGGGCATAGGTCTCACCATAGTCCATACCTTCGACTTGTGTGTAACCTTGTGCTACGAGACGAGCCTTGTTGCGGATGACTTGTCCATCTTCATCTTGCTTGTTCCGAAACACCCATTTGGTTCCAATGACGTTTTGGTCATCATTGGGCTTCTCTACCAAAGTCCAAACGTTGTTCCTCTCGAAGTTGTGTAGCTCTTCGTGCATAGCGTTCACCCAATCCGGGTCTTCAAGCGCTTCTTCTACCTTCATAGGTTCAAGACTAGAAATAAATGAGTAATGCTCACAAAAGTTAGCTAAACGAGTTTTAGAGCGAGTAATTCTCCCGGAGTCGATGTCATTCATCATTTGTTCCACGGGATGATTCTTCTTGACTCTTGCTCGAACTCGAGATAGCTTTTGTTGTGGTCGCGGCTGAGCTTCCTCAACATCCTCATCTTCCTCTTCTTCTTCATTGTTGTTGGTGTTGTCTTGAGGTGGTGGAGAAGGAGGTCGTGGTGGATCTTCTTGTCGCACTTCCTCATCTTGGTGAGTTCCACTTGTGGAGGCCTCCATGTTGCCTTGAGGTTCACCTTGCCGTGAGGTAGGGGGCTCCACATATGTAGATGAGGTACTCTCCTTCACTTCCATGGGACGGATCTTTCCAATGGATAAATCTTGAATGGCTTCCGATGGGTCCTTGTCTCCTACATCAATAGGCATTTGCTCTACTTGCGAGCCATTAGATTCATCAAACTTCACGTCTACCGTCTCTTCAACCTTTCGGTGAAATTGTTGTGACACGGTAGGTGTGGGAGTTTGATCCATAACCGAGAAAAAACCTTCATGAGTTTTAGGAGCAAATTTAGACCGACGATGCTTATCAAGGATATAGCATTTTGAACCAAAGACACGAAAGTATCCCACTTGGGGTTTGTTACCGGTGAGGAGCTCATATGAAGTCTTGCCGAGGAGCTTGTGAAGATAGAGCCTGTTGATAGCATGACAAGCTGTCTCGACGGCTTCACCCCAAAAGTGCTTCGGTGTCTTGTATTCATCAAGCATCGTTCTCGCCATCTCAATGAGCGTTCTGTTCTTCCTCTCAACAACTCCATTTTGTTGAGGTGTGTACGTAGCTGAGAACTCATGTAGAATCCCTTCCTCATCGAGAAAAGAGTCCACATGGGCGTTCTTGAACTCCGTTCCATTGTCGCTCCGAACTTTCTTGATCTTCACCTCAAATTGATTTTGGGCCTTTCTAGCAAAGGTTTTGAAGATTTTCTGAACCTGCGATTTGTCATCAAGAAAAAATACCCACGTATATCTGGAATAATCATCAACAATAACTAGACCAAAGGAGTTACCACCAAGGCTTTTGTAAGCATTGGGACCGAAGAGATCCATATGAAGAAGCTCAAGCGGTCTCCTTGTGGTCATGATGTTCTTCACGGGATGACTTCCACCTACTTGTTTTCCTGCTTGACATGCACTACAGAGTCTATCTTTGTCAAAGAAAACATCTTTAACACCAAGAATATGATCACCTTTAATTAGCTTATCTAGATTACGCATACCAACATGTCCAAGCCTTCTATGCCATAGCCAACCTTTAGCAGATTTAGCAATGAAGCAAGTTCTAGGTTGAGCTTTCTTAGTGAAATCGACAATGTATAGGTCACCTCTACGGATACCGGTAAAAACCATGTTATGATTGTCACGACGAAAAACTTGGCAATCTACTTTGGTGAATAGCACATTGAATCCAAAGTCAGCTAATCTAGACACGGAAAGTAAATTGTATCCAAGTGATTCAACAAGCATGACATTTTTAATGGAGCTATCATGAGATATGGCCACCTTACCAAGGCCAAGTACCTTACCCTTGGAGTTGTCTCCAAAAGTCACATACTTGCGTGGACCATCGTTCTTTGCAAGCTCTCGAAACATGTCTTCATCTCCGGTCATGTGATCGGTGCATCCACTATCAAGAATCCACTCTTTTCCACCGGATATGTAGTCTCTCAGATTTGCCATAAGACTGAGACTCTTCATGATCTTGTCTAGCTCGGTGTCCGAATCGGAGTAATCGTCATCATGCTCATGCTCATCATCATATTGACCCATAGACAATTCATCATCAATTCCTAGGTCAATTTGACAATGACTTGCATCAGTTTTGTCAGAGTGACAATAATCATCGGAATGCAATACAAGAGCATTTCTAATTCGAACATTGATAAAACCGGGATCACCTTTCTTTTTCATAAGATCACGAAGCTCAAAGAAGCATTTATCAAAGTTGGAATCATTGGGGCGCATCATATCAAACTCAATAGTCTTGTATAGAATTTCATCAAGACCTCTCAAAGAGTAGTCCGGATAAAGTTCTTCCAAGAACTTCCACATAGCATAGGCGCACTCAAAGTTTGTGACAAGCTCAAGCAAGTTATCGGGCAAGCCTCTAATGATGAGATTTACAGTTCTAAGGTTACGAAGCAAATCAAGCTCTTCATCCATAGTAGGGTGCAAGGGGTCAAATGGAGGTACATATGGGGTTTCAACATATTTGCGCAAGTTGTACATCTTAAAGATAGCAAGCATTTCAATCCTCCACGAGTTATAGGACACTCCATCAAGAATAGGCACTCTATGACTAACACTCCCAAACGTAGACACGTCCATCTTCCTCCAATGGTGTGCAAACCAAAGCAATGGAGACCAATGCTCTGATACCAATTGTAGGATCGTTGAAGGCAAGAGTGTCTAGAGGGGGGGTGATTAGACAACTCGACAAGATAAAATTTTAGCATTTTGATTAGGACAAGTTTTTAGCAAGTTCACAATGATGATCAAGTCAAGTAACATGCAGACAAGTCAAGCAACATACTACACATGCAATTCTAGAGTATGGGCAGCGGAAAGTAAATTGCACAAGTAGTAAAGGAGAGATGGAGAAGAGCAAACGCAATTTGGAGACACGGAGATTTTTTCTCGTGGTTCCGATAGGTGGTGCTATCATCAATCCACGTTGATGGAGACTTCAACCCACGGAGGGTAACTGCGAGAGTCCACGGAGGGCTCCACCCACGAAGGGTCCACGAAGAAGCAACCTTGTCTATGCCATCATGGCCTACGTCCACGGAGGACTAGCCTTACTCGGGGTAGATCTTCACGAAGTAGGCGATCTCCTTGCCCTTACAAACTTCTTGGTTCAACTCCACATCTTGACGGAGGCTCCCAAGCGACACCTAACCAATCTAGGAGGCACCACCCTCCAAAAGGTAATAGATGGTGTTGGTGATGATGAACTCCTTGCTCTTGTGCTTCAAATGATAATCTCCCAAACACTCAACTCTCCTCACCGATATGGCTGTGGTGGAAGAAGGATTGAGTGGAAAGCAACTTGGGAAGGCTAGAAATCAAGTTTCATATGGTGGGAGTGGAGCAACTTGATCTCAACACAAGGGTAGGTAGTTTTCTTCTCGTAAATGTAAGGTAGGAGTGGTAGTTCTTTCGATGGCTCTCTCCACGAATGAAGAGGAGGTGGAGGGTATTTATAGCCTCCACACAAAATCCAACCGTTACACACATTTGACCAATCTCGGTCGGACCGAAGTTGACAACTCGGTGAGACCGAAAGTTCAAATCTTGTGAGCGTTGGGATTTTCGTGGGACCGAAAATACAATCTCGGTTAGTCCGATTCTCCCAAAGTCTAGGGTTTGCCATTCTCGGTGGGACCGACTTTCTCATCTCGGTGACACCGATTTGAGTCTGAAGGTTCTGAAGGTTAGCAACACCAATTTCGTATGACCGAGTTTGGAATCGGAAAATCCAAATTCTTAGGGTTTGGGTATATGGTGAGGTGGTTCATCTCGGTGTGGTGAGTTTATGGAATCGGTGGGACCGAGATTACTTATGGGTTTATGTTGGAATGAAAGATTGCTGATAGTTTGAGAGATAAATCACTAAGCACTTTGAGCAACCAGATCATCATCATAACCTCATCCCCTTTTAATAGTATTGGCTTTCCTATAGACTCAATGTGATCTTGGATCACTTAACCAAAAATAGAGTCTTGAGCAACTGCCAATGCTTTCCTTAGCATCCTAGGGGTTCACCTCTTCAGTCCTTTCGCCATGCCAAAGTGATTGACTTTCCTGAAACATACTTGATAAAAGCATTAGTCCAACCACAAAGTATGTTGTCATTAATTACCAAAACCACCTAGGGAGCAAATGTGCTTTCACGTACACTTACGCGAGACTGGTTCTACCGACGTGCTTTGCATACAGGTGGCTGGCGGGTGTCAGTTTCTCCAACATTAGTTGAACCGAGTGTGGCTACGCCCGGTCCTTGCGAAGGTTAAAACAGCACCAACTTGACGAACTATCGTTGTGGTTTTTGATGCGTAGGTAAGAACGGTTCTTGCTCAGCCCGTAGCAGCCACGTAAAATTTGCAACAACAAAGTAGAGGACGTCTAACTTGTTTTTGCAGGGCATGTTGTGATGTGACATGGTCAAGACGTGATGAGATATAAGTTATTGTATGAGATGATCATGTTTTGTTGAAATTATCGGCAACTGGCAGAAGCCCTATGGTTGTCTCTTTGTTGCATAAGATGCAAGTGCCAAATAATTGCTTTACTTTATCGCTATACGATAGCAATAGTTGCAAGAGCAATAGCTGGCAAGACGACCATGTGACGACACATTGATATAGATCAAGATGATGAAGATCATGGTGTCGTGCCGTGATTTATAGAGATCATGACAATACTTTGGAGATGGAGATCAAAGGCGCAAGATGATCATGGCCATGTCACATATTTTGATTATGTATGATGTTTATCTGTTATACATCTTATTCTGCTTTTGTTTGACGGTAGCATTTTAAGATGATCTCTCACTAAAATTATCAAGAAGTGTTCTCCCGAGTATGCACCGTTGCCAAAGTTTGTCGTGCCTGCACACCACGTGATGATCGGGTGTGATAAGCTCTACGTCCATCTACAACGGGTGCAAGCCAGTTTTGCACACGCAAAATACTCAGGTTAAACTTGACGAGCCTAGCATATGCAGATATGGCCTCGGAACACGGAGACCGAAAGGTCGAGCGTGAATCATATAGTAGATATGATCAACATAGTGATGTTCACCATTGAAAACTACTCCATCTCACGTGATGATCGGTTATGGTTTAGTTGATTTGGATCACGTGATCACTTAGATGACTAGAGAGATGTCTGTCTAAGTGGGAGTTCTTAAGTAATATGATTAATTGAACTTAAATTTATCATGAACTTAGTCCTGGCAGTATTTTGCAAATTATGTTGTAGATCAATAGCTTGCGTTGTTGCTTTCATATGTTTATTTTGATATGTTCCTAGAGAAAATTGTGTTGAAAAATGTTAGTATCAATGATGCGGATTGATCCGTGATCTGAGGTTTATCCTCATTGCTGCACAGAAGGATTATGTCCTTAATGCACCGCTAGGTGATGACCTATTGCGAGAGCGGTATGCGCACATTATGAACGTTTGGCTAGCTCAATATGATGACTACTTGATAGTTTAGTGCACCATGCTTAACGGCTTAGAATCGGGACTTCAAAGACGTTTTGAACGTCATGGACTATATGAGATGTTCCAGGAATTGAAGTTAATATTTCAAGCAAATACCCGAGTTGAGAGATATGAAATCTCCAACAAGTTCTATAGCTAAAAGATGGTGAGCATGTGCTCAGATTGTCTGGGTACTTCAATCACTTGAATCAAGTGGGAGTTAATCTTCCAGATAAGATAGTGATTGACAGAATTCTCTAGTCAGAATCACTAAGTTACTAGAACTTTGTGATGAACTATAGTATGCAAAGGATGACGAAAATGATTCCCGAGCTCTTCGTGATGTTGAAATCGACGAAAATAGAAATCAAGAAAGAGCATCAAGTGTTGATGATTGACAAGACCACTAGTTTCAAGAAAAGGGCAAAGGGAAAGAAAGGGAAACTTCAAGTAGAATGGCAAACAAGTTGTCACTCCCACGAAGAAACCCAAAGCTAAACCAAAGCCTGAAACTGAGTGCTTACACTGCAAAGGAAATGGTCACTGGAAATGGAAATACCCTGAATATTATGTGGATAAGAAGGATGGCAAAGTGAACAAGGGTATATTTGATATACAGGTTATTGATGTGTACCTTACTAGTGTTTATAGTAGCCCCTGAGTATTTGATACTTGTTCGGTTGCTAAGATTAGTAACTCGAAACGGGAGTTGCAGAATAAACAGAGACTAGTTAAGGGTGAAGTGACGATGTGTGTTGGAAGTAGTTCCAAGATTGATATGATCATCATCGCACACTCCCTAAACTTTCGGGATAAGTGTTAAACCTAAATAAATGTTATTTAGCGTTTGCGTTGAGCATGAATATGATTTGATCATGTTTATTGCAATACGGTTATTCAATTAAAGTCAGAGAATAATTGTTGTTCTGTTTAAATGAATAAAACCTTCAATGGTCATACACCCAACGAAAATAGTTTGTTGGCTCTCGATCGTAGTGATGCACATATTCATAATATTGATGCCAAAAGATGCAAAGTTAATAATGATAGTGCAACTTATTTGTGGCACTGCCGTTTTGGTCATATCGGTGTAAAGCGCATGAAGAAACTCCAAAAAGATGGATTTTCGGAATCACTTGGTTATGAATCATTTGATGCTTGCGAACCATGCCTTTTGGGCAAGATGACTAAAACTCCGTTCTCCGAAACAATGGAACAAGCTACTGACTTATTAGAAATAATACATACCGATGTGTGTGATCCAATGAGTGTTGATGCTCGTGGCAAGTATCATTATTTTCTGACCTTCACAAGATGATTTGGGCAGATATGGGTATGTCTACTTGATGAAACATAAGTCTGAAATAGTTGAAAAGTTCAAAAAATTTCAGAGTGAAGTGGAGAATCATCATAACAAGAAAATAAAGTTTCTATGATCTGATCGTGGAGGAGAATATTTGAGTTACGAGTTTGGTCTTCAATTAAAACATTGTGGAATAGTTTCACAGCTCACGCCACCTGGAACACCACAACATTATGGTGTGTCCGAACGTCGTAACCGCACTTTATTGGATATGGTGCGATCTATGATGTATCTTACTAATTTACCACTATTGTTTTGGGGTTATGCATTAGAGACAGCTGAATTCACGTTAAAAGGGCACCATCTAAATCCGCAAGAGACGACACCATATGAACTGTGGTTTAGCAAGAAACCCAAGTTGTTGTTTCTTAAAGTTTGGGGCTGCGATGCTTATGTGAAAAGGTTTTATCCTGATAAGCTCGAACCCAAATCGGGGAAGTGCGTCTTCATAGAATACCCAAAGGAAATTGTTGGGTACACCTTCTATCACATATCCGAAGGCAAGATATTCGTTGCTAAAAATGGATCCTTTCTAGAGAAGGAGTTTATCTCGAAAGAAGTGAGTGGGAGGAAAGTAGAGCTTGATAAGGTAATTTGTACCTTCTCCCGAATTGGAAAGTAGTTCATCACGGAAATCAGTTCCAGTGATTCCTACACCAATTAGTGAGGAAGCTAATGATGATGATCATGAAACTTCTGATCAAGTTGCTATAGAACCTCGTAGGTCTTCCAGAGTACGGTCCGCACCAGAGTGGTACGGTAATCCTGTTCTGGAAGTCATGTTACTAGACCATGATGAACCTACGAACTATGAGGAAACGATGATGAGCCCAGATTCCGCAAAATGGCATAAGGCCATGAAATTTGAGATGGGATCCATGTATGAGAATAAAGTGTGGACTTTGGTGGAGTTGCCCGATGATCGGCAAGCCATATTGTATAAATGGATCTTCAAGAGGAAGACAGACGTTAATAGTAGTGTTACTATCTACAAAGCTCGACTTGTCGCAAAAAGGTTTTTGACAAGTTCAAGGTGTTGACTACAATGAGATTTTCTCAACTGTAGCGATGCTTAAGTCTGTCGGAATCATGTTAGCAATTGCCACAATTTATGAAATCTGGCAAATGGATGTTGTCGGTGTCAAAACCGGCGGATCTCGGGTAGGGGGTCCCGAACTGTGCGTCTAGGCGGATGGTAACAGGAGACAAGGGACACGATGTTTTACCCAGGTTCGGGCCCTCTTGATGGAGGTAAAACCCTACGTCCTACTTGATTAATATTGATGATGTGTATTACAAGAGTGGATCTACCACGAGATCAAGGAGGCTAAACCCTAGAAGCTAGCCTATGGTATGATTGTTGTAATGGATGTTGTGTCCTACGGACTAAAGCCCTCCGGTTTATATAGACACCGGAGAGGGCTAGGGTTACACAGAGTCGGTTACAATGGTAGGAGATCTACATATCCGTATCGCCAAGCTTGCCTTCCACGCCAAGGAAAGTCCCATCCGGACATGGGACGAGTCTTCAATCTTGTATCTTCGTAGTCTTGGAGTCCGGCGGATGATGATAGTCCGCTGTCCGGACACCCCTAGTCCAGACTCCTCAAGAGTAGCCCTCGAACTCGGCTTCAATGACGATAAGTCCGCGCGCATAATGTTCGGCATTGCAAGGCGGGTTCCTCTTCGAATAATCCATAGAAGATTGCGAACACTGGATAGTGTCCGCTCGCAAAATAAGTTCCACATTTCACCGTAGAGAGAATAATATGTGCACAAGTTCAATCTGCTGACGTATTCTGCGGCATTACGTCACACCACTACCAAGCTTTTACTTGAATCGTTTTTTATTATACCACCGCAGCGCGTTTAGCGAAGCGTTTCCTTGGCACGTCTTGTCGAAGCAGAGATTGTGTTCCCCTTATTCCGGGATTCTCATCAATACGGACGTGGGTAACCCAACCGCGCCATTGATGGTGGCGCTTGGTAGATAAGCGAGTTTTACCAGGCCGGTGGGGACGTATAGTCTTCGTCCGCCTATATATAAGGGGATAAGGATCCGCCTTTTTACCTACGCCTTCTTCCTCCTTTGCTTATCCATCTCCGCAAGACTTCGAGCTCCAGCGCCCAAGTTCGCGCATCTCATCTCAACCTTCTCCGACCATGTCCGAAGCAGGAGGTAAATGGTTGGCCTCCACCGTTAAGGAGGAGCACATCGCCAAACTGCGCAACGCCGGATACCTTTCCGGCGACATCGTGCACCGGCTGCCCGACAAGGGGCAGCTCATCCCCACCCCCAGGCCCCATGAGAGGGTCGTATTTCTCCCCCACTTCCTCCGCGGACTGGGCTTTCCTCTTCACCCCTTTGTCCGGGGGCTCATGTTCTACTACGGCCTGGATTTCCATGATCTGGCGCCGAACTTCATCCTCAACATCTCGGCGTTTATCGTCGTGTGCGAGGCCTTCCTCTGCATCCAGCCCCACTTCGGCTTGTGGCTCAAGACCTTCAATGTCAAGACGAAGGTAGTGAAGGGCACGCAGGCGGAGTGCGGAGGCGCCATGTTGGGCAATATGCCCAACGTCCTCTGGTTCGAAGGGGCCTTCGTGGAGTCCGTCAAGGGGTGGCAGTCGGGGTGGTTCTATATCACCGAGCCGCGCGACCCTAAGTGGGCGGCGGCCCCCCGAGTTCAGATCTGGTATCCCTGTGCAGCTCACCTCCTGGAAAGAGAAGGGTTTGCTATGGGGTAGTTCGAAGGAGCTGACGGGACTCCAAGCTCAGATCCCGGTTGGTGAACAAGAAGCTCAGCTAGTTAATGTGGTCCAAGTCATGCTCGTCCGTGGATTCTCCCATGCCAAGGACGGGCATTCAACCTATGGGAGTTTGATCCGCACAAGACGGTAATGAGCGGGCTCTTCGACACAACGCACAAAGGCGCTGGAGGTGCTGTTTAAGGGCGCCGGTTCCCGCATCCGCTGACGGAAGATCGCGATTTCACTCGCAGCGCCCACCGACGAGGTAAGTGATTCTACCCCTTTACGGGACACTTGTTGTTAATAGTTCGACCCTAAGCGGGTTTCAATCTCCCTTTTCCTTTGACAGGAATGGATAAAGAAGGCCGAGCAACTCATCTGCCCGGCTCCCATGCCAGAAGACCCAGTGGATGCCCGTCTAGCGGGGCTGCTGGTTACGGCACCGCACGTGGTGCCGGAGAAGAAGGCCAAGAAGGTGGCCACAGGTACTCGAAAGAGTTCCCGTTTTCAGGTGTCCGACAACTCCGAGGCGGATTCCTCCCCCGAAGATGAGGAGGAGGAAGAAGACTCTCTCCCAGAGGAGGGAGAGAGAAAGAGGAAGGCCTCCCCAACAGGGGAGGCCAAAGGGTCCATGAGGGGAAGAACTATTCCCCCGGACAGCTCCGCCAACACCAATGTTGGCGATGAAGAGTGGCCCTCAAGGGCCAGGCCTCCGGCGAGATCGTAAGTATCCGGATTCCTTAATGATCTGCAATTTCTTTTCATGTCACATAGTGTCCTTCTAATGCCGCATACTGCCCACAGTCCGGCCGACGATGATCTCCCCGCTTCGTCGAGCAGGTCATTGGCTCCGTCGGATGTGGATTCCATTCCGACTGCCTCCACCCCTCACGCCGCTGAGGACGCCGAGGTGGGATCCCAGGAGAGGACCCATCAGGAGGAGGCTCCGAAGGCGCCGCAAGGCAGCCTCCCAGACTTTGCACCGGACTCTACGCCGGAACCTGCAGTGGTTCCAGAGTCCGGCAGGCGGCCCCTTCGCAAGAAGGGCAAGACCGTGACACCGGCGGCCCCCGTCCAACTGGAGGCGCCGAACAACTTGTTGGAGGCGCTCAAAGGCGCTTCCATCGAGGAAGAACACCACACTATCATGAGTGCGGTGATTCAGCAGGTTCAGCTTGCCAAGAGCAAAGCTGACCAAGCTCGCAGCAGCCTTCTAATGTGCTTTGAGGTAAGAAGTTAAAATTATGTAATGTAATACCGCATAGACAGAGCCTCGATGCTCGGTTCGGTGTTCAGAAGAAAAGCGGACCGAGGATCTAAAGAAGATATACGAGGGTTGCTAAAATTATGTCAATATGGGTTTGCAGGCTGCGCCATCGACCTCTGCCAAGACCGATCAAGGAGGTCGGTGCATCAAGCAGATCTTGAGCGGTCCGAGCAAGAGCTCGGCCGTGCCAAGAAGCAGCTCGAGGACAAAGAAGGTGAGTAACACCACTTTGAAAATTTACCTTACAGAAAAGGATTTAGGTTGCAATAAAAATAACAAGGATAACGTGGGTACTGCAGGGGCCATTAACGAGGTGGCAACCCTGAAGGAGGCTGTGTCCGCAGACGAACGCAATGCGGTCGCGGAACGGGCAGAGCGAGAGAAGCAGGAGGCGTGGGTGGCGGAAGTGCGGCAAGAGCTCCAGGCTCTCATGGAAAAGCATGAGAGTTTGGAGCACGACTCGAAGACTCGAGAGTCTGAGCTTGCCTCGGCTCTCGAAAGTGCCAAAGCCGCCAAGGCCGAGGCCCATAAGGCCCTTCAGGAGGTTGAGGATGTGAAGAAAATAGCGGCAGGTAAGGCATTTTTCATGCAAAGCAAGCATGTTAATGTAAACTACCTGACACTTACCTGAATTCGGAGCTCTCCAAGAGCGTTTGCAAATCTGCCTCAGATGTATCCGATGCCGCAAGATTCTACCGTGGCGAGGAGGGAGCTCAACGGAGAAGGTCTTCGGTCTCAATGCGCCGAGGCCGGACTTCCAGTGCCCCTAGCGACCAGGTGAAGCAGTGGTCGAGCTCCACAAGGTAGCCGAGCAGGCCATGAAGGGCCTCATAGTCCGGCCAGGGCCTGGAGAGGCCATGCACAGGAGCTACTTCGCCTCGTCAGGCGGCTGGTGGATGCGTGCCTTGTTGGAGGTTGTCAAGCGCTCCGCCTGTATTGAAGGTGCTCGTCGGGCCCTTGCCGCGCAAAAAGGAGCACCGGGCAGGCTGGATGCGAGAAGCTTATCATCGACGCGCCGCCACGGGCAAGGAGTATCGTCGCCCAAGATGTACTATAAGACTGTCTGAAGGGTGCCCGCAAGATTGCGGATGAGTGCCCCGAGATGTAATTATTGAGTAGACTCGCTATGTATTATCCTCGCGCGTTGAAAACTTTGTTCATATGCGCTAAGCAACGCTTGTTTGATTTAAAATATTACCTTCTGTGCGGCCGTTTATAAAATCTGAGAGATGGCAAGTCGTCGGCTTCAGCCCCCAAGCCACGAGTGCTGGGGTGTTTGGGATAAACTTGAGCACTCTTGTTCCCATTCTTGGGTCCATCTAGGGAGGCGCTCAACACAACGAACAAGGCAACCGAACTTATAACGCTTGAACACTCTCACTTAGCCATAGAATTCTATAATTTTAAATTTCGGTGAAGCCCCTGGTATTCGGAAGACCGAGTTGGGGGCGCTATCCACGCCTTGGCCGGCATTATCCGGTTCTTAAGCTTGACGCGCATACGCCTTTAAGGACTCAAAAGACCTCTCGAACAGGACCGCCTCTCGCCTTATCATGACAAATAGTTTAGCTTTCTCCATCGAGGCGCCACCCAGCTCAACCGGGCGCAATCGCAGTGGTTCTCCCCTGCCACCTTAGCCGGCTGAACGGAACGTAAGGTACAAAAACGTGGGGCCGGCAAACCCAACTATTGACCCAAGACATGATTCGAGCCGATTCATATAATGCTATAAGTTCGGGTGCCGACTTGTGAAAGTGTTCGGACTTATCACACCATAACGCGGGGAACATAAGCCCCTTGTGTATTCGGCCGTACCAAAATATACGGGTGCAAGATGTCATTAGTGAACATATATGTAAAGTAATGCAATAACAGGCAAAAAGTGCTGCATTATTTATTCAAGGGATTCGCTATGAGTGCGAAATGATACAAATAGTGCGGTAAGCAAGGGATTGGACTAATTAAACATGTCCTCTAGGGTGCAATCGCGACTGGTGTATATAATCAAATTTAATGCTCGTAATGGAGACCACCTGAGTGTTCGTCGCAGCCTTCTTCCCTCCCTGGCTGTTGCATCGTGAGTTCGGCGGGTTCACCGCCGGACAGGGCCTCTGGTGAACGGAGTCCTGCGATACAAAGAAGGAAAATAATAAAAAGAGCGACACACTTGTGATCCTGGTGTGGTCGAGCCGCACTGGTCTCATTGTGGTCGTGCCCTCCCCCTAGGCCCATGGTATCTCCGAGCATAATGATGTACGCGAGGGTTGGTATTGCAATTATGCAAGGGCTGGGGTTAGCCGCATTGCTACGCTGCTCGGATCGTGCTGTGGTCTTGGTTGATGTTGCTTGGGCGCGTTTGGCGTATCCGCCGCTTAACGGCCGGACTCAAAATTTCCTTAGAAGGCTGCTTTGTACTTCTACCGCGAGAGCCATGTGTGTTCCTCCGCTCGACGGAGCGTTACGTATTTTCGTTGACCGTGATGACTCCACGAGGGCTCGCATCTTGAGCTTGAGGTATGCGTAATGCAGCACCGTTGGACTTTTTGAACGCGTTCGCCCAAGCAGAGCATGATAGCCGCTGCGAACGGGACTATGTCAAGATTAACTCCTCGCCCGAAATTGTCCGGGATCCAAGACCACTTCGGCAGGATCGAGCTGCATAATTGGCCTCAACACCTGGTATGACGCTTTGAAGGTCGTCTTTGTAGGTTTAATCCTTGAGGGTCTATTCCCATCTTGCGACCGTATCCCGATAAAGCAGGTTCAGCTACGCCACCGTCCATCGGGACTCTCGTGAGGTGAAATCCATCGACGATTGGGTCTAAAACCAATGCGCAAATCCGCCATGGCGGATATCGGGTCGGATGGTCTCTTCGATCGAAAGTGATCGGGCAAGAGGACCATGGATTGAACTTAGGGCGATCGCTCCATCGCATATACGCCCCTTAGTGCATGCTTCCGCCCCTCTTGGGTATATGGGTTGCGTATATCATGTTTACCGTCCGCACTTGTGGGGGAAACCTTCGTCCTCTAATGTTCGGGCGGTCGGGTCTTCCTCGCCGTCATTGTGTAGCCCCTTGTCATTGTTTTCGGCAATTAACCTGCCTGCCTGTTGGTGTGATTAGTTGGCTTTTCGGGGGTGCCATGTATCTGGCATGAGCGGTCGAGTATTCGGTCCAAATTGGATGGACCCGGAGTGGTTCTTTTGAACGGCTTCTTCCACGACCGGGTTTAGAGCCTCGGAATCCGGCGTTATCGTCAGATCCTCATTGTTGTCGCCGTTAACATGGCGTTTGTTTTTGCTTCGGCGCGACCTGCCGTTGCGGTCCTTAGTATCCGGACTGCCAACATTTTTACTGAGGTTGTTGCTGCGAGCTAGCCAGCTATCCTCTCTCACACAGAAGCGGGTCATTAATGATGTGAGGGCTGCCATGGATTTCGGCTTTTCCTGTCCTAGGTGCCGGGCTAGCCATTCATCGCGGATGTTATGTTTGAAGGCTGTGAGGGCTTCTGCATCCGGACATTCGATGATTTGATTTTTCTTTGTTAAGAACCGTGTCTGTAATTGCTCGCCGATTCGTGCGGCCTTTGGATTATGTGGTGAGGTCATCGGCGCTCGGTGGTCGCATATATGTGCCCTGGAAGTTGTCGAGGAATGCGGCTTCCAGGTCCTCCCAACACCCAATTGACTCTGCGGGCAGGCTATTAAGCCAATGCCGAGCTGGTCCTTCAAGGTTGAGCGGGAGGTATTTGATGGCGTGGAGATCGTCGCCGCGGGCCATATGGATGTGAAGGAGATAATCTTCGATCCAAACCGCAGGGTCTGTCGGGCCATCATAGGATTCAATGTTTATGGGTTTAAACCTTCAGGGATTTGATGATCCATTACTTTGTCAGTGAAGCATAGCGGGTGTGCGGCGCCTCTATATTGAGCAATGTCACGACGTAGCTCAAGGGAGCGTTGTCTGCTGTGTTCGGCCCGGCCGGAGTTGTTGTATCCGGCTCGACGGTATTCGTCGTGGGTCGTGGGGTGCCCACGTGATCCATAGATAGATCTGGATTGTCTTGCCTTATCCTCCAATATGTCCCGCAAGTCCGCTGTTCCTCGTGGCTTCATACTTTTCGAGCGATGCCGGGTACGGTCTTGATGGAAGGCCCGATGCCTCTTCGCGCGACCACGGGTGGTCGGTCGGCCAGACAGTACCGTGATAAAGGTATGTATGCTTCCTCCTCTAATCGAGGGAGCAACTTGCGTTTGGGTAGCTTTTGAGGGCGTTCAATTCATACTCTTCGCCGCGAGGACCTCGGTCCATCTGTCACCCAGCAGTCTTGCTCAGCTTGAATCTGTTGCTGCTTTTCTTTAGGCTATTTGCCGTGGCTATTAGCCCGCGTTTGAAACGCTCTTGTTCGACGGGATCCTCGAGCACGATTTAATTGCTGTCTGAGGCTTGCCTCGCTCCGGAGGGAGGTATGTAATTATCATCCTCGACCTCTTTGTTCCGCCGCTTCTATCGTGAGGGCTTGCTTCGCATCCTCCCGCGCTGAATCTTGCCGGAGGGAATTGTCTTCGCACTTTCGGGTGTTATTATCTCCGTGCGAAATCTCTATTCTTGCTGTGGCGGATTTAGAGCGGCGCCACGACGCCGGTGCTTGGGCTGTTTCTTTAAGGAATCTGCTTCGCTTTCTTCGCCGTCCCCATCTTTTGGGGTGTCCACCATGTATATGTCATATGATGAGGTGGTCTTCCAAAGGCCTCAGTAGGCGCTGGTTCTTGTTCGCCTCCTGCATCGCCGCCCATACCGCCGATGTCTTCGAGTCATAGTCTAGCATGTCGCTTAGATCGTCGACGGTGGCTACAAAGTGGGTGGTGGGTGGGGCTTGAATTTCTTCGTCGTCAAGATCCCAACCATCTCGCCATAATCCGCCAGGCTCTCCGGATAGCGAGAGATGCTTTAGCGACTTTAGAATGTCGCCAAAGGGCGAAGTGCCGAAAGATGTCCGCAGCGGTGAACTCCATGATCGGGCGCCCAATCGGATTCGATTAAGCGGGGCGCAGGAGGTTTGGAGTCCGGCAGGAGTCCGCACCTCGGAGTCACGAGCTTTATAGGGACAAGGTCGTGTTCGCTCCATCGCCGCGAAGTTGCAGCCCCGAGGCGTGTCTCCGCCACCGGTCCTCGATCTGGGCGATCGGCTCCGGACTGAGGGCCAGAGCGGATTCGTGTGCGGCCACCAAGGCACTGTCCGGCGGCAGAGCTAAATCATGCCCATCGTGACAGTGCGGCATGCTCGGCTATGGCTCGAGTCCGTCAAAGATCAAGTCCCCGCGGATGTCGGCCGTGAAGTTTAGGCTTCCGAACCTGACCTGACGGCCAGGGGCGTAGCTTTTGATCTGCTCCAGATGGCCAAGTGAATTAGCCCGCAGTGTGAAGCCGCCGAATACGAAGATCTGTCCGGGGAGAAAAGTCTCACCCTGGACAGCGTTGTTGTTGATTGAAGAAGCCATCGAGCCTATCGGTGACGACACGGAGGATCTCTCAATGAAAGCACCAATATCGGTGTCAAAACCGGCGGATCTCGGGGAGGGGGTCCTGAACTATGCGTCTAGGCGGATGGTAACAGGAGACAAGGGACACGATGTTTTACCTGTGTTCGGGCCCTCTTGATGGAGGTAAAACCCACGCCCCGCTTGATTAATATTGATGATGTGTATTACAAGAGTGGATCTACCACGAGATCAAGGAGGCTAAACCCTAGAAGCTAGCCTATGGTATGATTGTTGTAATGGATGTTGTGTCCTCGGATTAAAGCCCTCCGGTTTATATAGACACCGAGAGGGCTAGTGTCGGTGTCAAAACCGCGGATCTCGGTAGGGGGTCCCGAATCTGTGCGCCTAGGCGGATGGTAACAGAGGCGAGGACACAATGTTTTCACCTGTGTTCGGCCCCTCTCGATGGGGTAATACCCTATGTCCTACTTGATTAATATTGATGATATGGGTAGTACAAGAGTAGATCTACCATGAGATCAAGGAGGCTAAACCCTAGAAGCTAGCCTATGGTATGATTGTTGAGATGTAATGTTGTCCTACGGACTAAAGCCCTCCGGTTTATATAGACACCGGAGAGGCTAGGGTTACACAGTAGTCGGTTACAATGGTAGGAGATCTACATATCCAGATTGCCAAGCTTGCCTTCCACGCCAAGGAAAGTACCTTCCTGACACGAGCCGGAGTCTTCAATCTTCTATCTTCGTAGTCTGGGAGTCCGGCGGATATTGATAGTCCGGCTGTCCGGACACCCCATAGTCTAGGACTCCCTCAAGAGCCTCGAACCAGTCTTCAATGACGATAAGTCCGGCGTGCATAATGTTCGCATTGCAAGGCGGGTTCCTCCCTTGAATAATCCGGAGAAGATAATGAACACCGGGATAGTGTCCGCTCGCAAAATAATTTCCACATTCCAAACGAGAGAGAATAAAACATACACACCGATCCAATCTGGCCGACGATTATGCGGCATGACATCACACCGCACCAAGCCTTTGTTTGAATTATCGTACCACTTCAAAGACGCTTAGCGAAGCGGTTTCTTGGCACGCCCCGTCGAGCGTAGATCGTGTTCCCTTATTCCGGGATTCTCATTAATACGCGCGTGGGTAACCCAACCGCTTCGCCGCCACGCCTCATCTATCAAAGGGGAATCCCAAACGGTCACAGAGACGGCCCTTGGTATTTCTTCCCCCTTTATAAGAGGACCAAGGCCTGTCCTTGTCTTTCAACCTCGTGATCGAATCTTTCCTCCGCTCCCGCCCAGCACCTAGAGCTTCAAATTCGAGCGCCGGATCCACAACAATGTCCGCCCGACCTCCGGGGTCGGTGGATGCCCTCCTCCGCTATGGAGGAGGACATATTTGTTGCGTGAGGCCAAGTACACTGCCCACGGTTTTGCACAGGTTGCTGCCCTGTGGCAGGCCGTGCCAGCCCCGAGCCCGGCGAATACGCTGCCAGATCTCACCTCCGTCAGGGATTAGGCTTCCCGACGGACCCTTTCGTGAGGGGGCTCCTGTTCTTCTACGGGCTGGACTTCCACGACTTGGCTCCGGAGTCCATCCTCCATATCTCCGCATTCATCATTGTCTGTGAAGCCTTCCTCTGCGTCATCCCCCACTTCGGCCTGTGGCTGAAAACATTCAAGATGGAGCCGAAGATGATCGGGGGGCGCCAAGCGGAGTGTGGCGGGGCGACCATAAGCAGGACGGTCGATGCCCCATGGCTCGAAGGTTCCTTCCAAGAGGAACAGAGATTGTGGCAGCAGGAGTGGTTTTACATCACCGTTCCTAGGGCAGCAAGCAAAAGCCACCGCCCTCTTTCCGCCCGGGACCTCCACGGCAACTAATGTCGTGGGTCAACCAAGGGCTCAACTGGGGGCCGTCCGAGGACGTGCCCGCACTGCAGGGCCGGATTCGAGACCTCCAAACAAGGGAGATCGGCCTGGTCAAGGTGATGCAAGTCATGCTAGTCAGGCACCTCCTACCTCGCAAACGCCGCCCTCTCCGCCTATGGGAGTTCAACCCGAGGACCTCAGATTCTCCAGCATTTTATGGGCGCAACACCCACGGAGATGTACAGTTGTTCTTCGGACCGCAGCAGCGTGTCCGGATTCGCCGAGGACGCGGGCTTAAGCCGCGACGCCTCGGATACTGTAAGTAGCTCAGAGCTCGGACATTCTACCAGATGCCTTTCAAGAGATCATCTCCTGACCCTTTTATTCTTTACAGAATGGGTGGCGCGATCAAGGCCGATAAGGTGTCCGCCCCCCCCAGAGACCGCACCGAGCCCGTGGCTGGTCGAATGTTGGAGGTTGCGCCCACGTATAAGGCGACGGGGAGATAAAGGAGCTAATACTTCGTCCAAAGGGGCGATCAAGAGGAAGGAACTAAGGATTCCTCCTTCGAGGGAGAAGAGGACCGCCCAAGATCCGGAGGTCGAGCCCCTAAGCGTGGGAAGAAATCCCACTGGGGTCCGCGTCCGAGAGAATCCGGCGCGCAATCATCGCCCAAGGACCAGCCTCCAACGAGCCGTGAGTATGAAAGAGGAAGTTCAATAAGGAAGTACCTTCGCTTATGCCTCAGAGGTAACCAAATATTTATATCGCAGTTCGGATCTGCAGCCGTCTCAGATGAGTTCATCCTCGGGGGATCTTCTTCCGGAGATGATGGAGAGCGATACGCCTCCGTCTGCTGCGCCGCCAGATGAGGCAGGCGAGCCCGAAGTGTCGTCACGGAGGGCGTCCCCGAGTCCGGAGGGGCCAAAGAGTTCAACACCCACCAGAGTCCGGCCGGGAGAACTGAAGAGTTTGCTTGAGAGGGCTTCCATTTCAGAAGATCACCGCGCATTAATGCGTATGGTGGTCGGAAGGATTTCGTCCGCTGAAAGCGGATTGCGTAATGCCGCCATGAGCTTGCTGGCGGGATTTGAGGTATGCGAAAATGATGCACCCCTTTGTCTTTTAACAGTTTTGCATATAAAAATGCGCTCAGATAGATAGTAGCCTCGAGACTCGTAGGTTGTCGAAGATGACAACGTGCCGAGGATCGAAAATCTAAACATCTCAGGTAATGAATACCGCCGTTCTGATACAGGTGGCGGATAGTCCGGGGGCCAGCCGGACTAATCAGTTTGCTGAATTGAGTCGACAACTGGACATGGCAAATGCTGACATCGCTCTTGTCAATCAGCGACTTGACGAGTCGCAAGGTAAATAAATTCTCCGCAGCCGCTATATTGAGTGGGTCAAAGCCCTCCTCTGATAAGTTATATGCTGTTTATTCGCATGTGCTGCTGTGGAGAGTTTTTCGGCCGAGCTTGCTCAAGCTAAGGAGCAAGCCCGAAGGAGTGATGCGGCTGCCGCGAGGGCGGCCGAAGAGTTGCAGGCCGAGAAGGCTGCGCAGTGCCTAAGCAGGGCGGAGGTGGCCGGATTGGCCAAAAAGTTAAAGGAAGCTACCGACCGCAATGAGGCTCTTGAAAAGGAGCACTTATCGGAGCGGGAAGGCCCGAAGAAGGCCACCGCCGAGGCCAAGGATGCCCGTTCTGCAATGCGGGCTATGAAGGAGGAGCTGCGCTAAGCCGAGAAATCACGGCCGGCAAGCCGCTTTGCGCGTCGCCGGTTTATGGATGCCAAGTACGCTAAATTTGAGCGGCAATGGAGTTCGGAGGATCCTTATATGGACTTGGCTGCGAGTGCGGCCGACGCCGTAAGCACTTCCGGAGCTAGGGGATCACGAGGTGGAAGAGTTATATTGACTCAATTCCACAGTCCGGATCGCCTCTTCCGCTGCCGACAGAGTTGGCGAATGGGCCGAATCTGAATAGACCGTCCGGCTGGCTATGACGGATATCGTGGCCTATGTATGGCCGAGAGGTCAAGGCGACGAGCTACTTTGGCCTCATCAGAGCAGTTCCTTGGGGCGGTGCCGCATATCAAGGAGATGAAACGGTCGGCCTGCATCGAGGGCGCCATGGATGGCTCGCCCGTGAAGGCGCAGTGTCCGGAGATGGATGCCACCACCGCTTGCGCCGTGGTTCGATGGAAACCGCTTCGCCGAGCATTATTTTGGGGAAGTTATGCGTGGCGCCGTGTAATAGAGTCGCAGTGTTCAAAGAATGTAACGTTCAACCTAACGCATTGACTTGTAAATCAATGATTATGGTATGAATGCTTTTTATACTTGTGCTACCAAGTAGTAAAACTTCTCCTCAGGCGGCCGCTTATGATACTTGTGTATAACCCGAAGATGCGCTCTTGCTTGCCCCTTGCACAAGGTGCTGGGGTGTTCGCAAAATAGCGCTTTTTCACACTTAATCCGACGCCTCGGTCCTGTTATAAGGAGGTGGTAGCGAGCTTAACGAGGCAATCCGGACTATGGTGCTTTATTTCTTTCACTTAGCCAATGGAGCTCGAGGGTGGGGCTACGATATAGCCCCTAATGACACCGCACATCTCCGTATTCGGGTGCGTATGTGCTGACCGAAGCGCCCTTCACAAAGCGGGAATTCTAAACATTCCGTAGTCGATCAAGTGGCGACTGACTCTCGCTATATCATGACAATCGATTTTCGCTTTCATCGAGGTGCTTGCCCAATTAATCGGGGCACAATCGCAGAGTTCTCCGGTGCCGCGTTAGCCGGGTGATACGGAACGTAAGGCAGCAAAACATAGGAGCCGGGCAAACCCAACGTTTGACCAAAGACATGATTCGGAGCTGATGCATATAATGCCCAACTTGAGACGCCGAACACTCCCGAAGGTGTTCGGACTTTATGATAACGGGCAGAATTATGCCCTAAACCCCTTGTGTCCAGGTACGGGCATTGTCTTCTGACGCGGCCGATGCCAATCCGCCAGGCTCCGCCTTGGCTATAGGAAGAAGCCGGGGGAGATTTAACAACAAGAGACAAGAATAAAAAGGTCTACGAGGGTCTTAATCAAAAGAATCTCTGCGACGGGTCCCTCTCGCACGCCTGCGCTGTGTCTCCGCTATACCGTTATCCTCGACGGGTATGCACGTTGTTCATCTCAGAGAAAAGAGAGGAACATTTTAGTTTTAGAAACAGTTCGTGCGAAAATAATGCAGAAGAATAAGTGTAAGTAATTAAAGCTAGGTTTATATGAAACCGCGGTTAGTTGTGCGCGCAGCCACTTGTGAAAGGGTATGCGGCTAGGGAGCCCCTAGCCTGCTGAGTCCGGATTCATCTATCCGAGTCCGGGGTCTTTAAATGACCCACGCACTGAAATGGCGCCATGTGGACCGGGCATCTTAAGTGTAAGAGACACGTAATGTGGTATGGCGTTGAAGCGGACAAAAGCCTTTCGTCCCAATAGTGCTTGATATGCACTTTTAAATGGGACGATATGAAAAATTAACTCTTCGCGTCGAAAATTGTTCGGCAACCCGAACATGACCTCTAGTAACATCGAGCCTGTGCACTTGGCGTAAGGGCCTGGCGTAACTCCTTTGAAGGAAGTGTGGCTGTGTCGAATTTTGGTAGGGTCTATCCCCATCTGACGGATTGTGTTTGAATATAGCAGGTTTAAATCACTGCCTCCGTCCATTAGGACGTTTGTGAATTGTAGTCCGTCTATTATCGGATTCAATATCAGGGGAGTCCGTCCCGTATTTTGAATGCCTCTGGAATAGTCCCGGTGGTCGAAAGTGATTGGTTTTGATATCCAATCTCTACGGTCTGCTGGGTTGGACCGTGCGAGGTTCTTTTTAGAAAGTGTCGCGCTGTTTTTCCATGTCCTCACATGAAGTGAGTTTACTGCTTTGACCCCTTGTGGGAAACTCTTTTGTTTTCCAAAGGTTCTGTCGGGCGGGTTTATCTTCTTCGCTGACGCGTCGAGCCCCTTGTGTTCGGTGTTTAGTCGGCGGACTGTTTGAAAACCCAACAATCCTCGTGGGTGTGATTTATGGCCTTCCGGGTACTGTGGATTTGACATATCCGACCCAGAATTTTGTGTAGGTTAGACAGTTCGTCACTGTCGTCCTTGAGGGGTTGAGCTTTATTATTCGGCCGTGAGCTTTTAAATCCGGCGTTGACTGCCGTGCTCTTTAGGCTTTTCTCTTTATTCCGGCGCTGTTCTTTTCTGCGCCGTGATTTTCCATTTCCATCTCTTATCTCGGATGTACTTGGGTCATCGGTGCGCTTCTTGCCAACCAGCTATCCTCTCCTGCGCAAAAGCGGGTCATGAGGCTTGTTAGTGCGGTCATTGTCCTCGGTTTCTCTTGGCCGAGGTGTCTGGCGAGCCATTCGTCTCGGACATTGTGCTTAAAAGCTGCTAAGGCTTCGTGTCCGGACAATCGACTATTTGGTTCTTTTTAGTAAGGAACCTGCTCTGCACTTCCGCGCGACTCTCCGGGCTGTTGAGTTATGTGACTTAGGTCATCTCATCCGGAGGCCGGACATAAGTCCCTTGAAAATTTGCTCTAAACACTTCCTCGAGCTCTTCCCAACTTCCAACAGTGTTTTCTGAGGCTTTTGAGCCGTTGACGGCTGGCCCTTTGAGCTTGAGGGGTAGATATTTTATGGCGTGGAGATCATCTCCTCCGCCATATGTATATGCAGATATAGTCTTCATCCGCACTGTGGTCTGTTGTTCCATCGCAGCTTCTATGTTTATGGGTTTAAACCCTGCTGGGAATTCATGATCCAGCACCTCGTCTGTGAAGCATAGTGGGTTGCGGCGCCCTGTGCTTTGTATGCGTTGCTATCGTTGGACACTTGACGTGTTCCTTTGCTTATTGGGGCTGTCTTTTGGGTCCAGAGATGGACTGGCTGGGCCATTGGACGGTGGGGCTTTATGGCCTCCTCGTCGAATTTTGGGAGCAGCTTGCGCTTCGGTAGCTCTTCGATTGGTGGCTGTTGCCGTGTTTGTCTCATGGTTTTGAGTACTTTGCTCCATCTTATTCGAGCGCGCCTTCCGCTGTGTTGAGCTTCCGTTTTCCTTCTTCAGCTTCTTGTCAGAGCGATGAGCCTGCGCTTGCAAAGCTCTTGTTCGACGGGCTCCTCGAGTTCGCCGTCATTGGGGCTTGTTTCGCCTTCGGAGGGAGGTATATAGTTGTGATCCTCAACCTTTTCTTCTCCGCCGCCTTTCGTGAGGGCTTGCTTCTACATCCTCCCGCGCCGAGTCTTGCTGTAGGGTTTGTCTTCGCACTCTCCGGGGTATCGTTATTTCTGTCTTTGAATCTCCATTCGTGTTGTGGCGGGATTTAGAGCGGCGCCACCGACGCCGGCGCTTGGGTTGCTTTTTAGAGAATCTTCCTCCGCTGCTTTCGCCATCCCTTCTTTTGGGGTATCCACTATGTAGACGCTGACGACGAGGTGGCCTTCCAGGCCCGTGGGCGCTGGTCTGTTCGCCTCCGCATCATCGTCCATAGCGCCGATGTCATCGGAGTCGTAGTCTAGCATGTCGGTTAGATCCTCGGCGCTGGCTACAAGTGGGTGGTGGGTGGGCTCAATTTCTTCGTCGTCCGAACTCCAACCGCCCCGCCATAGTCCGCCAGATTCTCCCGATAGCGGAGATGCTTCAGAGAATTCAGGATATCGCCAAAAGGCGAGTGTTGAAAGATGTCCGCGGTGGTGAATTCCATAACCGCGCCTAATCTGCTTAATTGGCGGGGGCGGGAGGCTCGGAGTCCGGCGAGTCGTCCGCGCCGATCACGAAGTTTCGCAAGGGACAAGATTGGTATTCGCCCATTGCCGTAGATGTTGAAGCCCCTGTGGCGTCTCATCCACCGCCTCGCCATGGGCAATCGCCCCGAGCTAGTAGCCGGAGCGGATTCGAAAAGGCCACCAAAGTCTTGTCCGTGGCGCGCCTAGATCATGCCCATCGCCACAAGGCGCGCGCTGGTTGTGGCTCGAGTCCGTCAAGATCAAGTCTCCGCGTCATCGGCCGTGAAGTTTAGGCTTCGAATCGACCCGACGCCAGGGCGAGCTTTGAATCTTCTCCAGATGGCCAAGGGAATTGCCCGCAGCAAAGCCGCTGAATATGAAGATCTGTCCGGGAGAAAGGTCTCACCGACAGCGTTGATGGTTGAAGATGCCATCGAGCCTATTGGTGACGACGCAGGAACTCTCAATGAAAGCACCAATGTCGGTGTCAAAACCGCGGATCTCGGTAGGGGGTCCCGAACTGTGCGTCTAGGCGGATGGTAACAGAGGCGAGGGACACGATGTTTTTACCTGTGTTCGGCCCTCTCGATGGAGGTAATACCCTACGCCCCGCTTGATTAATATTGATGATATGGGTAGTACAAGA
This sequence comes from Aegilops speltoides, assembly GCA_021437245.1. Lineage (NCBI taxonomy): Eukaryota > Viridiplantae > Streptophyta > Magnoliopsida > Poales > Poaceae > Aegilops > Aegilops speltoides. The sequence goes on along the minus strand of CM038143.1, from coordinate 420,435,770 downwards.
GTAGATCTACCATGAGATCAAGGAGGCTAAACCCTAGAAGCTAGCCTATGGTATGATTGTTGAGATGTAATGTTGTCCTACGGACTAAAGCCCTCCGGTTTATATAGACACCGGAGAGGCTAGGGTTACACAGAGTCGGTTACAATGGTAGGAGATCTACATATCCGTATTGCCAAGCTTGCCTTCCACGCCAAGGAAAGTACCTTACGGACACGAGCCGGCGTCTTCAATCTTCTATCTTCGTAGTCTGGGAGTCCGGCGGATATTGATAGTCCGGCTGTCCGGACACCCCCTAGTCCAGGACTCCCTCATCTAGGGTTACACAGAGTCGGTTACAATGGTAGGAGATCTACATATCCGTATCGCCAAGCTTGCCTTCCATGCCAAGGAAAGTCCCATCCGGACACGGGACGGAGTCTTCAATCTTGTATCTTCGTAGTCTTGGAGTCCCATGACGATGATAGTCCGCTGTCCGGACACCCTAGTCCAGACTCCTCGATGTCAAAACTGCATTCCTTAATGGTTTTCTTAAAAAAGAGTTGTATATGATGCAACCGTAAGGTTTTGTCAATCCTAAAGGTGCTAACAAAATATGCAAGCTCTAGCAATCCATCTATGGACTGGTGCAAGCATCTCAGAGTTGGAATATACGCTTTGATAAGTTGATCAAAGCATATAGTTTTATACATACTTACGGTGAAGCCTGTATTTACAAGACTACAACATTTCTGATAAGTATATGTGAATGACATATTGTTGATCGGAAATAATGTAGAATTATTCTGCAAAGCATAAAGGAGTGTTTGAAAGGAGTTCTTTAAAATAAAGGCCTCAGTAAAGCTACTTACATATTGAGCATCAAGATCTATTGAGATAGATCAAGACGCTTGATAAGATTTTCAATGAGTATGTACCTTGACAAGATTTTGAAGTAGTTCAAAATGGAACAGTCAAAGAAGGAGTTCTTGCCTGTGTTGCAAGGTGTGAAGTTGAGTAAGACTCAAGACCCGACCATGGCGTAAAATAGAAAGAGAATGAAAAGTCATTCCCTATGCCTCACCATAGGTTCTATACAAGATGCTATGTCAGTGAACTGCACCTATTGTATACTTTGCCCTGGTTTGGCAAGGAGTACAATAGTGATCTAGAGTAGATCATCGACATTGGTCAAAATTATCCTTAGTGGAATAAGGATATGTTTCTCGATAATGGAAGTGATAAAAGAGCTCGTCGTAAAAGTTACAACGATACAAGCTTTTACACCGATCCGTATGACTCTAAGTCTCAATCTGGATACATATTAAAAGTAGGGAGCAATTAGTTAGAGTAGCTCCGCAAGAGCATTGTAGACATAGAATATTTGCAAAATACATACGGCTCGAATGTGACAGACCTGTTGACTAAACTTCTCTCACAAGCAAAACATGATCATACCTTAGTACTCTTTGGGTGTTAATCACATAGCGATGTGAACTAGATTATTGACTCTAGTAAAACCCTTTGGGTGTTGATCACATGATGATGTGAACTATGGGTATTAATCACATACGATGTGAATATTGGTGTTAAATCACATGGCGATATGAACTAGATTATTGACTCTAGTGCAAGTGGGAGATCAAGGAAATATGCCCTAGAGGCAATAATAAAGTTATTATTTATTTCCTTATATCATGATAAATGTTTATTATTCATGCTAGAATTGTATTAACCGGAAACATAATACATGTGTGAATACATAGACAAACATAGTGTCACTAGTATGCCTCTACTTGACTAGCTCGCTTATCAAAGATGGTTATGTTTCCTAGCCATGGACAAAAGAGTTGTCATTTGATTAACGGATCACATCATTAGGAGAATGATGTGATTGACATGACCCATTCCGTTAGCCTAGCACTTGATCGCTTAGTATGTTGCTATTGCTTTCTTCATGACTTATACATGTTCCTCGTAACTATGAGAATTATGCAACTCCGTTTACGGAGGAACACTTTGGGTACTACCAAATGTCACAACGAATCGGGTGATTATAAAGGAGTACTACAGGTGTCTCCGAAGGTACATGTTGGGTTGGCGATTTCGAGATTAGGTTTTGTCACTCCGATTGCTCGGAGAGGTATCTCTGGCCCTCTCGGTAATGCACATCACTATAAGCCTTGCAAGCAATGTAGCTAATGAGTTAGTTACGGAATGATGCATTACATAACGAGTAAAGAGACTTGCCGGTAACGAGATTGAACTAGGTATTGGATACCGACGATCGAATCTCGGGCAAGTAACATACCGATGACAAAGGGAACAACGTATGTTGTTATGCAGTTTGACCGATAAAGATCTTCGTAGAATATGTAGGAACCAATATGGGCATCCAGGTTCCGCTATTGGTTATTGACCGAGAATAGTTCTAGGTCATGTCTACATAGTTCTCGAACCCGTAGGGTCTGCACGCTTAAGGTTTTGATGACAGTTTTATTATGAGTTTATGAATTTTGATGTACCGAAGGAGTTCGGAGTCCCGGATGAGATCGGGGACAAGACGAGGAGTCTCGAAATGGTCGAGACGTAAATATCGATATATTGGACGACTATATTCGGAGTTCGGAAAGGTTCTGAGTGATTCGGGTATTTTTTGGAGTACCGGAGAGTTACGGGAATTCGCCGGGGAAAAGTATTGGGCCTTATTGGGCCATACGGGAAAGAGAGAGGGGCTGCCTAGGTAGGCCAAGCCTTCATGGCCTAGTCCGAATTGACTAGGGAGGCCGCACCCCTCCTTCCTTCCCTTCTCTCTTCCCCTTCCTTGTCTCCTACTCCTACTACTTGGAAGGTCTCCTAGTTGGACTAGGAAAGGAGGAATCCTACTCCCGGTGGGAGTAGGACTCCCCTAGGGCGTGCCATAGAGAGGGCCGGCCCTCCCCCCCTCCACTCCTTTATATACAGGGGCAGGGGGCACCCCATAGACACACAAGTTGATCTACGGATCGTTCCTTAGCCGTGTGCGGTGCCCCCTCCACCATATTCCACCTCGGTCATATCGTCGCGGAGTTTAGGCGAAGCCCTGCGCCGGTAGAACATCATCATCGTCACCACGCCTTCGTGCTGACGGAACTCATCTCTGGAGCTTTGCTGGATCAGAGGCCGGAGATCATCATCGAGCTGAACGTGTGCTGAACTCGGAGGCCCCGTACGTTCGGTGCTTGGATCGGTCGGATCGTGAAGACGTACGACTAAATCAACCGCGTTGTGCTAACGCTTCCGCTTACGGTCTACGATGGTACGTGGACGAACACTCTCCCCTCTCGTTGCTATGCCATCACCATGATCTTGCGTGTGCGTAGGAATTTTTTTGAAATTACTATGTTCCCCAACATCTTTGTCCTGGTCAAGGTGGAGGCGCTTCATCACATCCCCCACCACCTCACCTTCCACCGAGTCGATGGCAATGGTACCTACGCCGACGTGATCATCAACGAGATCTGGGACGTCGCCCGATCGCTCAGTGCTCCCACTGCCCCACCTCGTCGTGGGGAGGAGGAGGGGTTGGGCGGGCCCAGCCGGGGTGCCCTGCCGTGCTTCGTTGGGAGCGGGGGCAGGAGCAACGCGCACTCAGCCGCGCCGATGCGACGCGATCACGCTCCCTGACGCTCTTTTGCTCCCCTCGCGGCGGAGGAAGGCATGGCAGAACGCGCCTTCTGTGCTTTTCTACACCCGCACATGGCCTCGGTGGACGACTGCATTGCCACGCTCAAGCTCTCCGCCAGGCCAAAGTTCATCAAAGGCGCCGCTTTCTCCTTCCCATCCGCAGCTCAGATTCTGCATGAAGATGAGCTCCACCTCTGCCTCCACTCCTCGTCGTTGGCGGCCGACGTGTGCACCCCGCGGGCTGCGGTAACATTCAACGTCGACGCGCTCTGCTTCTCCTTCACCTTAGAGCTCACCAGCTATCGGACGATCGGGGGGCTCATTCCAGTGCGGCCGGTGACGGTCGGTGACGGCTATTTCCTTGCTTCAACTACCTTTCGGAGGAGCTTGCGCAGGAAAGCTGTCGATCTCTGCTGTTTAAGTTCTGGCCCAAGGAGGTGGGTGCTGGGCTATGCCCGCGTACCCTGCCCTTGCTCCCCTCTGTTGAAGCCCACTACCCGCCCAAGCCCAACATGCCTGCAAGCATTCTCCCTATGCCTGGCCCGCTACTTTCCTCCAATGACGCCAACACCTTGCCTCCTACGGCCCAGTTTCCAGCCCAGGCGCACCTCCAAGCCCACCAGATTCTTACCACCCGGCCCATCTGCACCCGACCCCTCCACTATATCCCTAGGGCTGAACCTGGGATCCTCCCCACCGGCCAACCGTCTCCCGTAGTTGCCTCTAATCTCCTCCATGGCGCCTGCGCGGTGCTCCCGCCGCATGTGGCCTCCGTCTTCTGTAGCTATCGCGATCCACCGCGTGAGCCTGCAGCTGCCAATTTCATCGCGTCCAGAGTCGCGTTGCAGCTTCTCCCCCCGGACTCTGTTGCCGCCCAGCCAGGCGCGCCGACCCTGCTGGATCTCAATCTAGATCCGTGTGGGTCGGACCTGCCTATGGTAGAGTGCGGAGGGTTCGACTCTGCTGCGCCCGACGCTCCTGTGGTGGCGGCATCGACTGTTGCTGCGGCCGCCCCTATGGTCGTGGCACCGTCGTCTGCCTCGTCCCTGCGCCGCAGCCCGCGGATCCAGCAAGCCTACGACGGGGTTCGGGTGAGCCCGGTGGAGCGAGCTGCCAAGCGTAAGGCGATGGAGTCCGGCTCCAGCTCTAGGAGCGCCCCCCCTGCACGCGCGTCCAGGATCATCTTCTCGGTGCAAGAAGGCATGGGCCAAGGCGGTGGCCATGGCCGGCCTCCTGGAGTTGCCGCTGATCGCAACTCCGTCCCCGCTCACAAGGAGTAAGCTCAAGCAGATCTCCCAAGGTTACGACCTCAACGCCTCGGCCATCCTCGACCAAGCCAGAACCCGAGCGGACGCAGCTGTTCTGGGCGAGGCTCCTGCCTCCCCGGCTACAAGCGCATCCTCTGCATCCTCTGAGCGCGTCTTCACCCCTCCCCTATTCTTAGCTCCACTTCTTTTAGTTGGTTGCAGTGGTCGCGGCTGGAGGCCTTGGCTTTGTTGTGCACTCTGCTTGTTGATGTTCCCCTCTTATTAGATCGTGTATCACCTCCCTGTCATAGCTCTGTAATGGCTGTGGTGGCTGTGTTCGCAGTAGCTTTTGCATCCTGTTTCGATTTGTGCTACCTGCTTATGTATCGAGTTTGGTCAATTTCAATCAAAGACTATCATGTTTGCTCCCTTTCCCGCTTTTCCTGTAGCATGCTTATGCCTTGCTCGTTTTCCCCCTTGGGTTGCATGCACTATGTTTATCTATGAAGATACTAAGTTGGAATGTATGTGGCCTCGGTGACGACGACAAGTGCACGCTTGTCCGGGACACCATAACTTCTTGTTGTACTATTGTCGTATGCTTGCAGGAAACGAAGTTGGCTTCGCTCACTCCTTTCAAGATGAGATCGTTTCTTCCTGCCAAATTCACAGATCACGTTGTCACATCTCTGAGGGCACCTCAGGGGGCATTCTGGTTGCGTGGGATTCCTCCAAGTTTTGTTGGACAGGTTGTAGTCGAGCACAGATATCACGTCACAATCAAGATGGTTTCTGCCGCATCCAACTACCAGTTCTTGCTCTCTGTTGTGTATGCACCCTGCCTGAGCACCGAGCGATCTGCTTTCTTCGAGGCAGTCTCTGAAGTGGCAGCCGATAACAACACACCTTGGGCGGTCCTGGGAGATTTTAACATGTGTCGCTTCTCTCGTGAGAAATCAAAGGGCCGGCTAAGTTGGACTACCATGGGGCAGTTCAACACCTGGATCAGGGAGCACGGCTTGGATGACATCCCTATTGACAATAAGTTGTTCACTTGGTCGAACAAGTGCAGCTCCCCAACGCTGGTCCGCCTCGATCGTGTTCTCGTCAATGCTGCTTGGGGCCTCAACTTCATGCAGACCACGGCCTCATGCCCGCCATACCCTACCTCGGACCATGCTCCAGTTCTCTGCTGACACCCCAAAGAGTAAGCTTTTCTGCATGGAGAATCACTGGTTGGAAATGGCAGAGTCGAGGGATATCATCGTCAGTTGCTAGAACAGAGGCCTGCGGCACTTCTCTTCCTCGGCCACACACATCAACTACAAGATGCGTAGGCTGCGGGCTGCCCTGCGACACTGGAGTAGGCGCAAGCCCAGTCTCCGGGTGCTTATTGACAATAACAAGCATGTTGTTTGCTTCCTCAATGCAGTGGAAGAAAGGAGAGACCTGTCCTGCCTGGAAGCTGTCCTCCGTGAAGCAGCATCAGCCAAAACAGAGCAGCTGATACTTTGGCAAACCGCGGTTTGGCGTCGCCGGGCCAAAGTAAGGTGGTGTGTCTCTAGCGACGAGAATTGTAAGTTCTTCTACGCTACAGCAAACTGCCAAGCACGTCGCAATAAGATCAGAGTCCTCGTCCACTACGGGGTTGAGCACTTCCCGAACGAACAGAAGCTTAATATTGCAAGTGAGTATTTTGCTATAATTCTGGGGCAGTCAGCTTCCTCCCTGCAAACCGTGAACCTCAGCTCCCTGTATACGGCCATGGACCTCTCCGGGCTTGCTGCCCCGTTCTCCTGGGCTGAGATTGTTGAAGCTATCAACAAAGCTCCAAATAACAGGAGCCCGGGACCAGATGGGTTAACCAACGAGTTCTACAAAGTCTTCAAAACCCTGCTTAAAGATGATCCTCTCAGTTTCTTCGAGGACCCGCATAGCAATAGTGTCAACCTTGCCGGTATCAATACTGCATACATCACCTTACTGCCTAAAAGGGACACACCCTTGGACATAGAAGACTACAGGCCCATTTCCCTGGTTCCTAGCATGCCAAAGTTGGCTTCTAAAGTCATGACCAATCGGTTGCAGAAACAAATACTGGAGCTCGTGCATTCCTTACAGTCTAGGTTTCTGAAAGGATGCTCCATTGTTGAAAATTTTGCGCTAGCCCCGGAATTAATTTAGTGTGCTCACAAAAGAAATCTGCTTGTTATCGCTTTGAAGTTGGATTTCCACAAAGCCTTCGATAGCGTCAGCTGGGACTGTCTCAACCAAGTCATGGAAGCAAGGGGTTTTCCACAACCATGGAGGCACTGGGTCAATAACCTGCTCTCCTCTGGTAGCTCAAGGGTCATGATCAACGGGGAGCTGGGCCCACCCATCCCTGCTAAGCGTGGCTTTAGGCAGGGTGACTCTATGTCACCTTACCTCTTTCAGTTGCTGGAAGATGTGTTGCAAAGGCTATGCTGTCTGCATTTCCAAAATGGGTCTCTGCAGCATCCGCTTGGCTTAGACCGCTTCTTTCCTGTGCTGCAATACGCTGACGACACTTTGATCATCTTCAAGGGGGACTTGCAGCAGGCCATGATCATAAAGGACATACTAAACTCCTTCTCGGCCTTTTCAGGGTTGGCTATAAATTTCCACAAGAGCACTTTAGTGCCTGTTGCTGTCGATGCAGTCGTCGCAGATGAGATTGCCAGTTTGCTTGGTTGCTCTATCTCCTCCACACCTTGCACGTACCTTGGTCTGCCTTTGTCTCTCAATAAGATCACTCATGGGATGCTGCTACCGGTTATACACAAAGTGGATCGTCGGCTGTCGGGCTAGCTGGCCACTTTCCTTTCCCTTGGTGGGAGGCTAACTGATGTGGAGCATCCTTTGGTCATCCCCATGGACCTTCCATCGTCTCAACAAGCACCAAGAGGACCCATGACTAGAGCACGAGCTAGAGCTCTGGAGACCGAGGTGACTTCTCTCCTTAGTGATATATCACATGATCCTCCCAAGACATGGCTACTACCTCAATCTGGAATGTTGTGTATGATTAGGTACCAAGAGGACCCTCCCGAGGTTGCACATGAAGATGGTGAAGACCCCAAATCCATGGAAGAAGAGAACCAATGGAAGAAGGCAAGAACAGCCTCCAGGCACCAGACATTCGGCTAGGACCCCAGACATCCGGCCCCTGGAGATCTACACGGCCAGGACTCTACAGAAGAAGCTACAGGGACCGGACATCCGGCGTCCAGCCCGGACATCCGGCCCCCCTCACCGGAAATCCGTCCTAAATCCTGCATATCTAGCACCGACGCCCGTGGAGCATGAAGGTCGCCCGTCACCGGACATCCGCCAAGACTCCGACATCCGGTGCCTCCCAAAGCAACGGACATCCGGCCCCTTCGAGCGGACATCCAGTGCCGCCCATCCAGAGGACAGAACGGCCATCTTCACTAGCCCAGACATCCGGCCCTGCCGACCGGACATCCGGCCCCTCGCGAGACACCGGACATCCGGCCCGACGCCCGGACATCCGGCCTTCCCTGTCTATGCACAGTCTAGGGCCGAGGCCCATGTATCCCTCTTCGCCCCTAGACTATATATACTCCATCCCCACCTAAATTTTAGGGTTAGCATTGTGATAGCTCATTGAGATAGACCTCTGCTCATCCGTACCGGATCTACTCCACGTGAGGGACCGCGCCTCTTCGGAGAAGATCCATTCGGATTCAAGGCCTCCATCCGGAGAATACAATCAAGACCTCCTCACGGAGAAGAACGGTTACTCTTGTATATTCCTTTGTTAATTTTGGATCTCGTGATACTTTGTGCTTTCGGTGATCTAGCCCTTGTGTGATCGATTCCTTGTCGGTTGAGTGTTTCTTTCGTTTTCCCCCGTGATTTCCCTTGTTTCTTCCGCGCATTCTTTGTGTTTCCTCGTAGGATCCACTCCAAACGTGAAAGATCGGCCCCTAGGGTTCCGCCGTACATCATCTTGGTATCATGAGCCACGTTAATCATGTTTTTGGAGCCCCTACCCCGTGTTTTCTAGCTTGATTTTGTTGTTTTCGTCCTAAATCCGAAAATTCCCCACCAAAAATAGCCCCAATTTTTTTTTGTGATTTGTTGGTGTGATGAAGTTTTGTTGGATTTGATCCACGGATCTTCTTTGCATCGAGTGGATCTAGCTTTTCCCCATCTCTCCCGCGATTTCCATCCACCAATTTGTCCAAATTTTGCCCCGGAGTTGCAATTTTTCCCGTGGAGTTCATCGTGTTTGTCCCCGATCCAAGAGCCCGGACATCCGCCCCGTGTCCACCGGACATCCGGCGTCCCGGACATCCGGCCCCTGGCAGCAGCAACTCCATCCCCCGCGCCCATTTCCGCATATTTTTGCCCAATTTTGCCCCGGTGCCCACACTTACTTCCGCATAGCCCCACCGCTTTCGACAACCAGCACCACCGCTCCCCACTACCTCCTATGTCGATTTTGACACATTTTGGTCTTTGGGATTTTGGGTTGTGGTTCCCGTGTCCTATTGTGTTTCGGCTATATAGGTACGGTTTGATATCAAAATCACCACCGCCCATCTCCATCGACTACTCATCATCGCCAAGGACGGTAACTTCGACGACATCTTTGTCATACCTTGCAATTGCATTGATACCCACATGGCCTTACTTTTGCGTAGCTTACCCATCGAGACTAGCCATTGAGTATTGCCGGCAATGTGACTTGTGCACATTAGTGATCATACTCCATAGCATACATACCATACCATAGTGGTGCATATCTTGGCATCAACTTGTGTGTCACAAAGTTTTCATCGCATACACAACTGCTATCTTGGTTCGTGAAGTTTTGCATAAGAAAAGAGCTCAAAAGTGAAAGAGCCAACCAAGCTTTTAAGCAAGGAGGAAAGATAAGCAAAGAGCTTATGAGCAAGAACGATAGCATCATACTACATTAAGATTGTCATACTCGATCATCTTGGATCATAGCACCGAAATACCATACATATAGCATACTTGGGATAGAGATCGTTGCATTTTTGCCTAGTAGGTTGTGCACAAGTTCCGTATCCGCCTATTGTGCAATCGTGCTAGCGTCTCTCCTGTATTATGCAACAAGAGCATTTTCGTGGATTCCACATTTTGGCTAACTTTTTGTTTGCACAATCCCATTTATCTATTTGCGTGTGTGTTTCCGTGTACCCCCACTTGCTTGGTCTACTTGTTGCATTTGCAAATTTGTGAATCTTTTCCAACATTATTGAAATCTCACTTTCAATTGCATCAAATTTTGTGCCACCATCCTAACCAAGCTCCACCATAAGCTTTTACTTGTGTAGGTGTGAGAACCGACAAGAATTGGTACCAATGGTGCTATTTCATTGTCCGTATTTTAGTGAACTTGATTCATCGTCAACATCGGTCAAGGTACATTGGTATAAGTTCTTCTCTTTCTACCACTCACATTTTGCTTGGAATGATGGATAGGACAAGTTCTTCTACCAACCCACTCTTCATCGAGCAAGACGACGACATGTCATCATACGTCACCAAGAGCCACCTCTTTGGTGCACAACGAGCGTTGCATCAAGAGCAACAAGCTATGAACGAACGCATCGACAACCTCGCCACCGATTTGCGACTCTCCGAGCAACGTACCAAGGACTACTTCGACAACAAGCTCGACGCGCAGAAGCAAGAGAATGATGCAAGAATGGACGAGATACGCGCTTTCTTGGTGAACCGTCCTCCTTCTACATCGTCATACTCAAGACGGAGCCACTCAAGTCGACACTCCGATGACTCTGATGCGTCCATTTTGCATCATGCTTTTATGTCAATATTTATTGCATTATGGGTTGTTGTTACACATTATATCTCAATACTTATGGCTATTCTCTCTTATTTTACAAGGTTTACCATGAAGAGAGGGAATGCATGCAGCTGGAATTCTGGCTGGAAAAGGAGCAAACATTGGAAACCTATTCTGCACTGCTCCAAAAATCCTGAAACTCCACGAAACCTGTTTTTGGAATTAATAAGAATTATTAAATGGAAGAAATACATCAGGGGGGCCGCACCCTGGCCAGGAGGGTGGGGGCGCGCCCACCCCTACTGGGCGCGCCTGCTTCTGAGCCTCGGTGGCCCCGGTGTCCATCTTCTGCTATATGAAGGCTTTTACCCTGGAAAAAATCGTGGGCAAGCTTACGGGACGAAACTCCGCCGCCATGAGGCGGAACCTTGGCGGAACCAATCTAGGGCTCCGGTGGAGCTGTTCTGCCGGGGACACTTCCCTCCGAGAGGGGGAAATCATAACCAACATCATCACCAATGATCTTCTCATCGGGAGGGGATCAATCTCCATCAACATCTTCACCAGCACCATATCCTCTCAAAACCCTAGTTCATCTCTTGTATCCAATCTTGTATCCAAACCACAAATTAGTACCTGTGGGTTGCTAGTAGTGTTGATTACTCCTTGTAGTTGATGCTAATTGGTTTACTTGGTGGAAGATCATATGTTCAGATCCTTTATGCATATTATTACTCCTCTGATTATGAACATGAATATGCTTTGTGAGTAGTTACATTTGTTCCTGAGGACATGGGTGAAGTCTTGCTATTAGTAGTCATGTGAATTTGGTATTCGTTCAATATTTTGATGAGATGTATGTTGTCTTTTCCTCTAATGGTGTTATGTGAACGTCGACTACATGACACTTCACCATTATTTGGGCCTAGAGGAAGGCATGGGGAATTAATAAGTAGATGATGGGTTGCTAGAGTGACAGAAGCTTAAACCCTAGTTTATGCGTTGCTTCGTTAGGGGCTGATTTGGATCCATATGTTTAATGTTGTGGTTAGGTTTACCTTAATACTTCTTTTGTAGTTGCGGATGCTTGCAATAGGGGTTAATCATAAGTGGGATGCTTGTCCAAGTAAGGGCAGTACCCAAGCACCGGTCCACCCACATATCAAATTATCAAAGTACCGAAAGTGAATCATATGAGCGTGATGAAAACTAGCTTGACGATAATTCCCATGTGTCCTCGGGAGCTCCTTTCTCATTATTAGAAATTGTCCAGGCTTATCCTTTGCTACATAAAGGATTGGGCCACCTTGCTGCACTTTATTTACTTGTTACTCGTTACAATTTATCTTATCACAAAATTATCTATTACCTACAATTTCAGTGCTTGCAGAGAAAACCTTACTGAAAACCGCTTATCATTTCCTTCTGCTCCTCGTTAGGTTTGACACTCTTACTTATCGAAAGGACTACGATAGATCCCCTACACTTGTGGGTCATCAAGACTCTTTGCTGGCGCCGTTGCCGGGGAGTGTAGCGCTTTTGGTGAGTGGAACTTGGTAAGGAAACATTTATATAGTGTGCTGAAATTTTTTGTTACTTGTCACTATGGAAACTAATCCTTTGAGGGGCTTGTTTGGGGTATCTTCACCCCGACCATAAGAGCAAAGAGTTGCTCCTCAACCTACTAAACTTTTTGAAAATATTTACTTTGAGATTCCTTCGGGTATGATAGAGAAACTGCTAGCTAATCCATTTGCAGGAGATGGAACATTGCATCCCGATTTACACCTTATCTTTGTGGATGAAGTTTGTGGATTATTTAAGCTTGCAGGTATTCCCGATGATGTTGTCAAAAGGAAGGTCTTCCCTTTATATTTGAAGGGAGATGCATTGACATGGTATAGGCTATGTCATGCTACGAGATCTTGGAATTATAAGCGATTGAAGTTGGAATTTCACCAGAAGTTCTATCCTATGCATCATGTTCATCGTGATCGTAATTATATATATAATTTCTGGCCTCGTGAAGGAGAAAGCATCGCTCAAGCTTGGGGGAGGCTTAAGTCAATGTTGTATTCATGCCCCAATCATGAGCTCTCTCGGGAAATGATTATTCAAAAAATGTATGCTCGTCTTTCTCTCAATGATCGCAACCTGCTCGATACTTCCTGTGCTGGTTCTTATATGCTGAAGACTATTGATTTCAAATGGGACTTATTGGAAAGAATTAAACGCAACTCTGAAGACTGGGGTTCCGACGATGGTAAGGAGTCAGGTATGACACCTAAGTTCGATTGTGTTAAATCTTTTATGGATACTGATGCTTTTCATGGATTTAGCACTAAGTATGGACTTGACTCTGAGATAGTAGCTTCTTTCTGTGAATCTTTTGCTACTCACGTTGAACTCCCTAAGGAGAAGTGGTTTAAATATAATCCTCCTATTGAAGTAAAAGTAGTTGCACCTATTACAGTTGAAGAAAAGATTGTCACCTATAGTGATCCTATTGTTCCTACTACTTATGTTGAGAAACCTCCTTTTCCTGTTAGGATAAAGGATCATGCTAAAACTTCAACTGTTGTTCGTAAGAGTAATACTAGGACTTATACACCTCCTGAGCAAATCAAAGTTGAACCTAGTATTGCTATGGTTAAAGATCTCTTGGATGATGATTTAGATGGGCATGTTATTTATTTCTGTGGTGAGACTGCTAATATTGCTAGACCAGATACTAAGATACATAGACCTATCGTAGGCATGCCTGTTATTTCTGTTAAAATAGGATATCATTGTTATCATGGCTTATGTGATATGGGTGCTAGTGCTAGTGCAATACCTTATGACTTATATAAAGAAATTATGCATGAAATTGCACCCATTGAATTAGAAGACATCGATGTTACTATTAAGCTTCCTTATAGGGATACCATTAAACCAATTGGGATAGTTAGAGATGTTGAAGTCTTGTGTGGGAAGGTTAAATATCCTGCTGATTATCTTGTTCTTGGTTCCCCACAAGATGATTTTTGTCCCATTATTTTTGGTAGACCCTTCTTGAATACAACTAGTGCTAGGATTGATTATGAAAAGGATACTGTTACAATTGGCTTAGAGGGTATGTCTCATGAGTTCAATTTTGCTAAGTTTTGTAGACAACCTCGTGATAGAGAAACACCTAGTAAGGATGAGATTATTGGTCTTGCTTCCATTGTTGTACCTCCTACTGATCCGTTAGAACAATATTTGCTAGACCATGAAAATGATATGTTTATGAAGGAAAGAAGGGAAATAGATGAAGTGTTCCTTAAACAGGAACCTATGCTGAAACACAACCTTCCCATTGAAATTCTTGGGATCCCCCTCCACCCAAGGGTGATCCCGTGTTTGAACTCAAACCATTACCTGATAATCTTAAGTATGCTTATCTTGATGAGAAGAAAATATATCATGTTATTATTAGTGCTAACCTTTCAGAGCAAGAAGAAGAAAGATTATTGAAAACTCTGAAGAACCACCGCGCTGCTATTGGATGTACTATGGATGATCTTAAGGGCGTTAGTCCCACGTTATGCCAACACAAAATTAATTTGGAGGCTGATGCTAAACCAGTTAGAGATCCTCAACGACGACTGAATCCCAATATGAAAGAAGTGGTAAGAAAGGAGATACTAAAGCTCCTTGAGACAGGTATAATTTATCCCGTTGCTGATAGTGATTGGGTAAGCCCTGTCCATTGTGTTCCTAAAAAGGGAGGTATTACTGTTGTTCCTAATGATAAAGATGAATTGATCCCGCAAAGAATTATTACAGGTAATAGGATGGTAACTGATTTTCAGAAATTAAATAAAGCTACTAAGAAAGATCATTACCCTTTACCTTTTATTGATCAAATGCTAGAAAGACTATCCAAACACACTCATTTCTTCTTTCTAGATGGTTATTCTGGTTTCTCTCAAATACCTGTGTCAGTGGGGGATCAATCAAAAACTACTTTTACTTGCCCTTTCGGTACTTTTGCTTATAGACGTATGCCTTTTGGTTTATGTAATGCACCTGCTACCTTTCAAAGATGCATGATGGCTATATTATCTGATTTTTGTGAAAAGATTTGTGAGGTATTCATGGATGATTTCTCTGTTTATCGATCCTCTTTTGACCGAGTTTTGTAGAGATGCCAAGACACTAGTCTCGTCCTGAATTGGGAAAAGTGTCACTTTATGGTTAATGAAGGCATTGTCTTGGGACATAAGATTTCCGAGAGAGGTATTGAAGTTGACAAAGCCAAAGTTGATGCTATTGAAAAGATGCCATGTCCCAAGGACATAAAAGGTATAAGAAGTTTCCTTGGTCATGCCGGTTTTTATAGGAGGTTCATTAAGGACTTTTCTAAAATCTCTAGGCCTCTGACTAATTTATTGCAAAAAGATATTCCTTTTGTCTTTGATGATGATTGTGTAGAAGCATTTGAAATACTTAAGAAAGCTTTGATCACTGCACCTATTGTTTAGCCACCTGATTGGAATTTACCCTTTAATTATGTGTGATGCTAGTGATTATGCTGTAGGTGCTGTTCTAGGGCAAAGAGTTGATAAGAAATTGAACGTCATCCAGTATGCTAGTAAGACTCTTGATACTGCCCAAAGAAATTATGCTACTACTGAAAAAGAATTCTTAGCAGTTGTGTTTGCATGTGATAAGTTTAGACCTTATATTGTTGATTCCAAAGTTACTATTCACACTGATCATGCTGCTATTAAATATCTTATGGAAAAGAAAGATGCTAAACCTAGGCTCATTAGATGGGTTCTCCTGCTCCAAGAATTTGATTTGCATATTATTGATAGAAAGGGAGCTGAGAACCCCATTGCAGACAACTTGTCTAGGTTAGAGAATGTTCTTGATGACCCACTGCCTATTGCTGATAGCTTTCCTGATGAACAATTAGTGGTTGTTAATGCTTCTCGTACTACTCCTTGGTATGCTGATTATGCTAATTACATTGTTGCTAAGTTTATACCTCCTAGTTTCACATACCAGCAAAAGAAAAAGTTCTTTTATGATTTAAGACATTACTTCTGGGATGACCCACACCTTTATAAAGAAGGAGTAGATGGTGTTATTAGATGTTGTGTGCCTGAGCATGAACAGGAACGGATCCTACGCAAGTGTCACTCTGAATCAAATGGAGGACACCATGCTGGAGACAGAAATGCACACAAGGTACTGCAATCTGGTTTTTATTGGCCTACTCTCTTCAAAGATGCTCGTAAGTTTGTCTTATCTTGTGATGAATGTCAAAGAATTGGTAATATTAGTAGAAGTCAAGAAATGCCTATGAATTACTCTCTTGTTATTGAACCGTTTGATGTTTGGGGCTTTGATTATATGGGACCTTTTCCTGCCTCTAATGGTTACACTCATATTTTAGTTGCTGTTGATTACATTACTAAGTGGGTAGAAGCTATTCCAACTAGTAGTGCTCATCATAACACTTCTATTAAAATGCTTAAAGAAGTTTTTTTCCTGAGGTTTGGAGTCCCTAGATATCTTATGACCGATGGTGGTTCACATTTTATTCATGGTGCTTTCTGTAAGATGCTTGCTAAGTATGATGTCAATCATAGAATCGCATCTCCTTATCATCCGCAGTCTAGTGGTCAAGTAGAGTTGAGCAATAGAGAGCTCAAATTAATTTTGCAAAAGACTGTCAATAAATCTAGACAGAATTGGTCCAAAAAACTTGATGATGCATTATGGGCCTATACAACTACATACAAAAATCCTATGGGTATGTCTCCTTATAAGATGGTTTATGGGAAATCATGTCATTTACCTCTTGAACTTGAACATAAAGCATACTGGGCTATTAAAGAGCTCAACTATGACTTCAAACTTGCCGGTGAGAAGAGGTTGTTTGATATTAGCTTACTTGATGAATGGAGAACCCAAGCCTATGAGAATGAGTTATTTAAAGAAAAAGTCAAACACTGGCATGAAAAAAGGATACAAAAGCGTGAGTTTAACATAGGATATTATGTGTTATTATTCAACTCTTGTTTAAGATTTTTTGCAGGAAAACTTCTCTTTGAATGGGAAGGTCCTTACGTTATCGAGGAGGTCTATCGTTTTGGTGCCATAAAAATCAACAACTTCGAAGGCACAAGTCCGAGGGTGGTGAACGGTCAAAGAATTAAACATTATATTTCAGGTAATCCTATCAATGTTGAAACTAATATTATTGAAACCGTAACCCGGAGGAATACATAAGGACACTTTCCGAACGCCCAGGACTCAAAAGGAATAGGTATGTGGTACGGCAAGTAAACCGACTCCGAAACAACTCCAATGGCAATTTTTATTAGTTTTGGAATATTTAAGAATTTTAGGAAGAAAGAAGTAGTCCAGAAGGGACACGAGGCCCCCACGAGGGTGGAGGGCGCGCCCACCCTTACTGGGCGCGCCCCCTGTCTCGTGGGCACCTCGTGTGCCTCCCGGACTCCGTTTTCTTGCACGTTATGTATTTTGGTCGGTAAAAATTCATTATATATACTCCCGAAGGTTTTGACCACCGTATCACGCAAATATCCTCTGTTTTCGTTTCGAGCTATTTCTATTGTAGATATAGAGCATTATGTCATCTCAGGATTCGGAAGGGGAAAGCTATGTGGCTGATTGCCTTGTAGACCCTAAGGTCTACGGGGACCTGGAGCATGATGGCTGGACCTCTGAAGAAGAAGAAGACTATGAGCCTAAAGGAAAGGAGGAGACGAGTTCAGACGAGGACGAAACCCCATTGCCCCAACCTGGGGATATGCATGTGGAGTTTAAGAAGTCAAGCCTTCTTGATAGAGCAAAGAAGCCAAAGATCGAATTTATCCCTTTTCGTCTCTTGCAGGAAAATAAACAGGAATTGTGCAAAAGGGTATTAATCCTTGAGCAGGAGATTGAGGACCTAAAAGAGCAAAATACTATACTCAAGCATAAATTGAGGAAGAAGACTACATCTTCATCATCAACAACTCCTACTTCACCACCTCCGAGGCCATAATTACATGGGTATGGGCACTCCCCTTGGCAACTGCCAAGCTTGGGGGAGGTGCCCCGGTATCGTATCACCATCACACTCCTATCTTTACCGTTTTATTTAGTTCGATCCTTTTAGTAGTATCTTGATCTAGTAGATTGAAGTTTTGATATCAAGTAGTTTTGAGTTTTGCTTTGTGATCTCTTTTTGTAATTGAGTCCATGAGCTATCTATAATAAAGATTAGTGTTGAGTCAAGGGCTTTGCTATGTTGCTATGACCCTAAGAAAGTAGAAAGAATAAAAGAGTTCATACTGATCTTATGGTTAGTGATGACTTCACACATAGAAAGTATGAGGCATAAAAATTGTTGAGAGTTGACAAACGTAGTTTTGGTCATCGTTGCAATTAATAGGAAGTGATAAGGAAAGAGAGGTTCACATATAAATATATTATCTTGGACATCTTTTATGATTGGGAGCACTCATTAAGTATGACTTGCTAAAAGAGTTGACGTTGGACAAGGAAGACAACGTAATGGTTTATGTTTTCTCACATCTCAGTTAAAGTATATTGTCATTGACCTTCCAAACATGTTGAGCTTGCCTTTCCCCCTCATGGTAGCCAAATTCCTTGCACCAAGTAGAGATACTACTTGTGCTTCCAAATATCCTTAAACCCAGTTTTGCCATGAGAGTCCACCATACCTACCTATGGATTGAGTAAGATCCTTCAAGTAAGTTGTCATGTTGCAGGCAATAAAAATTGCTATCTAAATATGTATGACTTATTGGTGCAGAGAAAATAAGCTTTATACGATCTTGTTGTGGAAGTAATAAAAGCGACGGACTGCATAATAAAGGTCCACATACAAGGGGCAATATAAAGTGACGTTCTTTTGCATTAAGATTTTGTGCATCCAACCCTAAACGCACATGACAACCTCTGCTTCCCTCTGCGAAGGGCCTATCTTTTACTTTATGCTTGAGTCAAGGTGATCTTCACCTTTCCCTTTTTCATTTTATCCTTTGGCAAGCTCCTCGTGTTTGAAAGATCATGATATATATATATATATATCCAATTGGATGTAAGTTAGCATTGACTATTATTGTTGACATCACCTAAAGGTGAATACGTTGGGAGGTAACACAATAAGCCCCTATCTTTCTCAGTGTCCGGACGAAACTCCATAACCACAAGTATTGCGTCAGCGTTAGCAGTTGTAGAAGACTACATGATAGTTGAGTATGTGGATTTGCTGAAAAGCTCTATTGTTGACTCTTTCTGATGTTATGATAAATTGCAATTGCTTCAATGACTGAGATTATAGTTTGTTAGTTCTCAATGAAGTTTTTGAACCATACTTGACGTTGTGAATTGATCATTACTCGAGCATAAGAAATCATATGATAAAATATATTTATGTTGCTGTTATAAGAATGATCATGATGCCCTCATGTCCGTATTTTATTTTTATCGACACCTCTATCTCTAAACATGTGGACACATTTTTCGATTTCGGCTTCCACTTGAGGACAAGCGAGGTCTAAGCTTGGGGGAGTTGATACGTCCATTTTGCATCATGCTTTTATGTCAATATTTATTGCATTATGGGCTGTTATTACACATTATATCTCAATACTTATGGCTATTCTCTCTTATTTTACAAGGTTTACCATGAAGAGGGGGAATGCCGGCAACTGGAATTCTGGCTAGAAAAGGAGAAAACATTGGAAACCTATTCTGCACTGCTCCAAAAATCCTGAAACTCCACGAAACCTGTTTTTGGAATTAATAAGAATTATTGAGCGGAAGAAATACATCAGGGGGCCCACACCCTAGCCATGAGGGTGGGGGCGCGCCCACCCCTACTGGGCGCGCCCCTGTCTCCTGGGCCCCCTGGTGTCCATCTTCTGCTATATGAAGGCTTTTACCCTGGAAAAAATTGTGGGCAAGCTTATGGGACGAAACTCCGCCGCCACGAGGCGGAACCTTGGCGGAACCAATCTAGGGCTCCGGCGGAGCTGTTCTGCCGGGACACTTCCCTCCGGGAGGGGGAAATCATCACCAACGTCATCACCAACGATCCTCTCATCGGGAGAGGGTCAATCTCCATCAACATCTTCACCAGCACCATCTCCTCTCAAAACCCTAGTTCATCTCTTGTATCCAAACCACAAATTGGTACCTGTGGGTTGCTAGTAGTGTTGATTACTCCTTGTAGTTGATGCTAATTGGTTTACTTGATGGAAGATCATATGTTCAGATCCTTTATGCATATTATTAATCCTCTTATATGAACATGAATATGCTTTGTGAGTAGTTACGTTTGTTCCTTAGGACATGGGTGAAGTCTTGCTATTAGTAGTAATGTGAATTTGGTATTCGTTCGATATTTTGATGAGATGTATGTTGTCTTTTCCTCTAGTGGTGTTATGTGAATGTCGACTACATGACACTTCACCATTATTTGGGCCTAGAGGAAGGCATGGGGAAGTAATAAGTAGATGATGGGTTGCTAGAGTGACAGAAGCTTAAACCCTAGTTTATGCGTTGCTTTGTTAGGGATGATTTGGATCCATATGTTTAATGATGTGGTTAGGTTTACCTTAATACTTCTTTTGTAGTTGCGGATGCTTGCAATAGGGGTTAATCATAAGTGGGATGCTTGTCCAAGTAAGGGCAGTACCCAAGCACCGGTCCACCCACATATCAAATTATCAAAGTACCGAACGCGAATCATATGAGCGTGATGAAAACTAGCTTGACGATAATTCCTATGTGTCCTCGGGAGCTCCTTTCTCATTATTAGAAATTGTCCAGGCTTATCCTTTGCTACATAAAGGATTGGGCCACCTTGCTGCACTTTATTTACTTTATTTACTTGTTACTCGTTACAATTTATATTATCACAAAACTATCTATTACCTACAATTTCAGTGCTTGCGGAGAAAACCTTACTGAAAACCGCTTATCATTTCTTTCTGCTCCTCGTTGGGTTCGACACTCTTATCGAAAGGACTACGATAGATCCCCTACACTTGTGCGTCATCAGACTCCTTCTCCGGCTCAAGTACACCATCATCGAACACTCTTCAACGAGTCGCGCATCAAGACCGTCGTGCATCCCGCAATCCGCTACACGACAAGCATTCACATGAGCAAGTCCCTCGTCCTCACTCAAACCAAGGATCTTTTGCTCAAGCTCAAGAACGACAACGACAACAGCGCCAAGAGGAAGAACAAGCGCGTCTACACAAGAGGAACAAGACACCAAGCCTCAACGTCTTCAACAACAACAACGAGAAGCGCAAGCTCTTGAGGCACAACGTGCCCTTCATGAATCAAGTCGAGCCATCGCCAACCGCAATTGCAAACGGTGCAATCAAGAGGAAGCCCTTCGAGAAGAAATCCAAGAGAGGAACAACCAACCGCGTGTGCAACATCAAGTTCCTCAAGCTCATCCACTAGCTCGTCAAGCTCAACCTCAACCTCAAGTTCAACAAGAGCAAGTTGATCATGGACTTCCTCCACGCCAAGAGCAACATGAGGATGATTACCCTCACCGTCAAGGGCGTCATCATCATCATCGCCTAGAACACAATGAAGAGCAACGCTATGGCAAGCTCAAATTCACAATGCCCAATTTCAATGGAAGCAATGATCCGGAAGAGTACGTCTCATGGGCATTGAAGGTCCACAAAATCTTTCATTTGCACAACTATGAGGAAGAGAAGAAGATCGCTATGGCATCACTTTAGTTCCAAGACTATGTGCTCATATGGTGGGAACAAGTCCTTGAGCGCCGACAAGCAAGAGGTGAACCACCTATCACCACTTGGGCTCAAATGAAGGATGTCATGCGAGCACGTTTTGTGCCCACCTACTACAACCGCGATCTCTTCAAGAAGCTACAACTCCTCAAGCAAGGAACAAAGAGTGTTGAAGAATACTACAAGGAAATGGAGATAGCCATGATTCGAGCCTATGTCACGGAAGATGAGGAGCAAACAATGGCATGTTTCTTAAATGGACTCAATCATCCCATCAAGAAATTGCCGACTTCCAACCCTACTCCAACCTCATTGAGCTCGTGCATCAAGCTACAAAGGCGGAACGTCAAGTGCAAGATGACCTCAAGTACGCCAAGTACTCGTCCAAGACCTATGGCTTCTCCAACAACCAAGCTTCAACAACTCCTCCAATATCTACATCAACCAAGCCTTCTCCAAGCAACGACGATAAGACAAGTTACAAGAAAACTTCATCTAGTTCAAGTCGTCCTCCTCCTACTACAAGCTCCTTCAAGTGTTTCACTTGCGCGACCGAGGCCACAAGTCTTATGAATGCACAAACAAGCGCACCATGATCCTCAATGATGATGGCACCTATAACTCCATGAGTGATGAGGAGATGGAAGCTCTTGAGCAAGTGGCGATGCACCAGCGCGTGAACGAGGATGAAGATGATCAAGTCTTTTGTGATGAGGATTTGAGCCCCGCTCTCATTGTCTCCAAGGTCTTGACTCTTCAACATCAACAAGAAGAAGACCAAAGATGCCACATCTTCCACACAAAGGCCGGCATCAATGGAAGGTCTGTCAAGGTCATCATCGATGGAGGTAGTTGTCACAACTTGGCAAGTGAAGAACTATGCTCCAAGCTTCAATTGGTCAAGAGGAAGCACCCGCACCCCTACAAGGTTCAATGGCTAAGTGACTCCGGCACTATACGAGTCGAGCATACGGTACAAGTCTCCTTCAAAATTGGTGCATATGAAGACACTTTGGAGCGTGATGTCGTCCCAATGACCGTTTGCCACCTACTTCTTGGTTGACCATGGCAATTCGACCGTGGTGTCATCCACAACGGGCATACCAATCACTATAGCTTCAAGATGAAAGGGGAGGAGTATGTGCTACGACCTATGTCTCCTAGTCAAGTGATAGCCGACAAGCAAGCCACCCATCTTGGAGAGAAGAGTGAGAAAGTGATCCACCAAAAAGTGAGTGAGAGCCACAAGCCAAACTTGAGCGCCTCTTCGCCTAGAGAGAAAAACCTAGTACTATTTGCCACAAAAAGTGAGATGAGAGAAGTGTGTGAGAACCCGTCGAGTGTGATGCACTTTGTCCTTGTGTGCAAGGATGGGGAACCAAAAGCTAACACCTCTCATGAGCTACCTTTAGTGTTTCAATCTCTTTTGCAGGAATTCCAAGATGTTTTCCCCAATGAGCTACCTCCAGGTCTACCTCCTCTACGAGGCATTGAGCATCGTATCGACCTCATCCCCGGAGAGCCACTTCCAAACAAAGCTTCATACCGTGTCAACCCCGAAGAAACTAAGGAGATCCAACGGCAAGTACAACAACTAATCGACAACGGTCATGTACGTGAAAGCTTAAGTCCTTGTGTCGTTCCCGTTATACTTGTTCCTAAGAAAGATGGAAGTTATCGCATGTGTTCCGATTGTATACCAATCAATGCTATTACTGTTCATTATAGGCATCCTATTCCTCGCCCAGATGATATGCTTGATGAACTTAGCGGAGCCGCCTTTTTCTCAAAAATTGATCTTAAAAGTGGGTATTATCAAATCCGCATACAAGAGGGTGATGAATGGGAAAATGCTTTCAAAACCAAATTTGGCTTGTACGAGTGGTTAGTTATGCCTATGGGTTTATCGGAAGCTCCTGGTACTTTCATGCGTCTTATGCATTATGTGCCTCGACCTTATATTGGAGTCTTTGTTGTGGTTTACTTTGATGATATTCTTGTGTTTAGCAAAACCATGAAAGAGCATATTAATCATGTTAGGGCTGTTTTGCAAACGCTTCGCAAGGAACGTCTTTATGCAAACACGAAAAAGTGCATGTTTGGTGTTGACAAACTAGTTTTCTTGGGTTTTGTTGTTTCTTCCAAGGGTGTCCATGCTGATGAATCTAAAATTGAAGCAATTAAAACTTGGCCCCAACCCACCAATTTGCAACAAGTGTGTAGTTTTCTTGGCCTTGCAGGTTTTTACCGTCGCTTTGTGAAGGATTTTAGCACTATTGCCGCTCCTTTGCATGCCTTGAGTAAGAAGAATGCTCCTTTTGTTTGGGGATCTTTACAATCCACCGCTTTTGATGAGCTCAAGTCTTTGCTTACTCATGCTCCGATTCTTGCTTTGCCCAACTTTGCCAAAACTTTTGAGGTTCATTGTGATGCAAGTGGTACCGGAATTGGCGGAGTTTTGATGCAAGAAAAACGAGCCATTGCTTATTTTAGTGAAAAACTCTCCGGTGCGCAACTTAACTATCCCATCTATGACAAAGAATTGTATGCTTTAGTGCGTGTACTACATGTTTGGGAACATTATCTTAGACCCCATGAGTTTGTCATCCATACCGATCATGAAACGCTTAAGTACTTAAAAGGTCAAACTAAGTTGAACAAGCGTCATGCCAAATGGAGTGAATTTATTAAATCTTTCCCCTATGTGATCATGTACATTAAGGGTAAGGAAAATGTAGTTGTGGATGCACTTTCCCGCATATGCATGCTTGTCACTAAACTTGAGTTGAATGTTATTGATTTTGAGCACATAAAAGACTTGTATGCTAATGGTCCATCTTTTGCTACTCCTTATGCTAAATGCTTGACGCATACATCTTGGGAACAATATTACATCAAGGATGGTTATCTTATGAGAGCTAACAAACTATGCATTCCTGAGTCTTCTCTTCGTTTGCTCCTTTTGCAAGAGGCTCATGGAGGCGGACTCATGGGACATTTTGGACGCGACAAGACATTTGCCACGCTCTCCAAGAACTACTTTTGGCCCAAGATGTTCCGCAACGTATCACGCTTCACCAACCGATGCTCTACATGTTGCAAAGCTAAGTCTAAAGCTCAATCCCATGGTCTTTGCATGCCTCTTCCTATTCCTTATCAACCTTGGGAAGACATTAGCATGGATTTTGTACTTGGTTTGCCTAGAACTCAAAATGGAAAGGATTCCGTGTTTGTTGTTGTGGACCGATTTTTTCTAAGATGGCACATTTCATCCCTTGCAACAAGATAGATGATGCTTCACACATTGCAAATCTCTTTTGTAGGCAAATCTTGCGCCTCCATGGAGTACCAAAGACAATCATCTCCGACCGCGACGTCAAGTTCTTGAGTTACTTTTGGAAGACGCTATGCGCCAAGCTCGGAATCAAGCTCTTGTTCTCATCCACATACCATCCTCAAACCGACGGCCAAACGGAGGTGACGAACCATACACTCTCCACTCTACTTCGCGTGTTGATCAAGAAGAACATCAAGGAGTGGGAGGAGTGTCTACCCATCGCCGAGTACGCCTACAACCGTGCAAGACATTCGACTACCGGCAAGTCCCCTTTCGAGGCTGTCTACAGTTGTCCCCATTGGACATTCTACCTCTTCCTCTACAAGAGCGCACCAACCTCGACGCAAGTGCCCGTGCAAGCTACATCAAGAAGATGCATGAAGATACAAGGCACACCATCGAGCGCCAAGTACAACGACTCGCGACCAAGCTCAACATCAACAAGCACCCCATGATATTCAACATTGGAGACCTCGTGTGGCTACACCTTCGCAAGGACCGCTTCCCCAATGAACGCAAGTCCAAGCTTTTCCCTCGAGCCGATGGACCATTCAAGGTGCTAGCACGCTACAACAACAACGCTTACAAGATCGATCTCCCACGCGACAAGTACAACATGAGCGACATCTTCAACGTCTACAATCTCTCCCCGTACCATGGTGATGAGGATTTCGATCCGAGGTCGGATCTTTCCCAAGGGAGGGAAGATGATGCGGAGCATCCTTCGGTCATCCCCATGGACCTTCCATTGTCTCACCAAGCGCCAAGAGGACCCATGACTAGAGCACGAGCTAGATCTCTCGAGACCGAGGTGACTTCTCTCCTTAGTGATATATCACATGATCCTCTCGAGACATGGCTACTACCTCAATCCGGAATGTTGTGTATGATTAGGTACCAAGAGGACCCTCCCGAGGTTACACATGAAGATGATCAAGACCCCAAGTCCACGGAAGAAGAGAACCAATGGAAGAAGGCAAGAATAGCCTCCACGCACCGGACATCCAGCCAGGACCCCGGACATCCGGCCCCTAGAGATCTACATGGCCAGGACTCTGCAGAAGAAGCTACAGGGACAGAACATCCGGCGTCCAGCCCGGACATCCGGCCCCCCTCATCGGAAATCTGGCCTAAATCTCGGACATCTGGCATCGGCGTCCGTGGAGCATGAAGGTCGCCCGTCGGCCAGCACATCCGCCAGACCCTGCACATCCGGCGCCTCGGCAATGGACATCCGGCCCGTTCGAGAGGACATCCGGCGCCGCCCATCCAGAGGACAGAACGGCCATCTTCAGCAGCCCGGACATCCGGCCCTGCCGACCGGACATCCAGCCCCTCGTGAGACACCAGACATCCGGCCTTCCCTATCTGCGCACAGTGTAGGGCCGAGGCTCATGTATCCCTCTTCGCCCCTAGACTATATATACTCCATCCCCACCTACGTTTTAGGGTTAGCATTGTGATAGCTCATTGAGATAGAGCTCTGCTCATCCGTACCGGATCTACTCCACGTGAGGGACCGCGCCTCTTCGGAGAAGATCCATTTGGATTCAAGGCCTCCATCCGGAGAAGACAATTAAGACCTCCTCACGTAGAAGAACGGTTGCTCTTGTATCTTCCTTTGTTGATTTTGGATCTCGTGATACTTTGTGCTTTCGGTGATCTAGCCCTTCTGTGATTGATTCCTTGTCGGTTGAGTGTTTCTCTCGTTTTCCCCCGTGATTTCCCTTGTGTTCTTCCACGCGTTCTTCGTGTTTCCCCGTAGGATCCACTCCAAACGTGAAAGATCGGCCCCTAGGGTTCCGCCCTACATCACTAACCCTCGTCAACTCTGTGTTGGCTGGCATTCCTACATACTTCATGACATGCTTCCCTTGGCCTAAAGAGTCGATTTGCTCTCTCGAAAGCCTGCTGCATGTGTTTCTCTGGCAAGGACAGAACAAAGTGAAGGGGGGCCAATGCCTTGTGGCTTGGGACAAGGTGATTCTCCATCGCCAGAATGGAGGTCTCGGTGTGAGGAATCTGCAAGCTCACAACCAAGCCATGCTATGCAAATTTCTCTCCAAGATTTTGCAGCACTCCGACATCCCTTGCTATCAATGGTTTGCTCTGCAGCACTGTCAGTCTACTCTGCCCCTTGCACCTTCTAGGCAGGATACTGCTTTGTGGCGTGGTTTCAAGGCTTGCATCCCCATGGTCATCAACTCCTCGTGATGCATCCTCGGCTCGGGCGAGCACATCTCCTTCCGGCATGATCTTTGGGTTGAGGCAGGCATGCTATACTTGTTGATGCCTGTTCTTTACTCCTTTGCAAGGAACCACTGCTGCTCCATGCTCTCTCAATACTCAAATGGTGCATGGTCAGTGCAGCTCCACCCCAACCTCTCCCGCTCCGCTGAACGCGAGCCCGTTTTTTTGCAGCAGTTGCTTGCTCCGCTAGCTCCTGTTGAGTCTGGAGAGGATGTTCGACTGTCGTCTGTCTCTGAGAAGCATCTTAGCACGAGCTACTTCTACAGGCTCCTAACCTTCCGTGGTGTTTCTTGTTCCTTCCATGACTTGGTCTGGGACACTCTGATTCCTTTGAAGCACAAAACCTTCCTCTGGTTAGCTTTTTGGGGCCGGCTCAATACCAAAGACAACATAATCAAGAAAAATTGGACTGCCATTGCTGCTAGCTCCGGTTGTGACCTTTGCCATGCAGTGGAGTCGATACATCACATTTTGCTGCATTGTCGGGCGGCCTCCACTCTCTGGCAGCACCTACGGCTGGCAACGATTGCTGGCAGGGCACCTGATATCCTCTCTTTTGTCCGGCAAGCTGCTGATCAACTTCAGTTCAAGCGCAAATGGAATGTGGATTTTTCCGCCTGCGCCATCGCTTTCTGGCATGCCCAAAACGATCGTGTTTCAACTCGCGATCTTGGACAGACGCTTACATACGGTTTTATGCTGCAGATCTAATCCGTCTTTGGTACTACAGAGCCAAAAAACAGCAAGACAAGGAGGACCTCAAGTTTTGGGGCAATCTTGTAGCAACATAGTCATATAGCTGGCCTCTAGCTCTCTTTCTCCTTTTCTCCCTGTTCTTCTTCTGTGTTAAGAACTCCCTTTCTGCCAGGTTTTTCCTTGTGGTTTTGCACTAAAGTGCACCCCACAAGCCCATGTTTGTATGTTACTCAGGCTGCAGCCTGCTTTGAAATATAAAGGTGGCTCGAGCCCCTTTCTTTTTAAAAAATAAAAATAAAAATAAATATTTCACAACCGATTAAGAGCCATAAAATTACAACCAAATTGAAATTGTCACAAATACATCAAAAGAAGTTGAACCGATACATCTACTGGTTGTCAAGGTGAGTCCACATGTGTCAATCACGCATGGACAAAGTTGAATATGAGTTTGCCAATCACGCATTTCATGATGAAATTGGTGATCAAACATTGTCGGTTCTTGATTCTCGGGCACAACATTTTCACCCCGAAATTCAAACCCTTGGTCGTAGATGTTGTCGTCACGCTCATCGTCCACGGTCATGTTATGCACGACCACACAACCAGTCGTCACCTCCAGAAACTTCTTGGTGCTCCATGTTCTAGCAGGGTGTCGAACGATAGCCCATAGAGATTGAAGCACACCAAAAGCACGCTCAACATCCTTCCTATCACTCTCTTGTTTTTGGGAAAATCTCTGCCTCTTCTCCCCTATCGGATTGAATATTGTCTTCACAAGACTTGTCCACTGAGGATAGATACCATCAGCTAGGTAGTATCCTTTGTTGTAGCTGTAGCCATTGATCTCAAAATTCACCTCAGGGCAGTGGCATTCCGCAAGCCTTGCGAACACTAGAAACGCTGGAGCACGTTAATGTCATTGTGAGAACCAGCCATGCCAAAAAAGAGTGCCAACTCAAAAGATCTTGTGAAGCCACTGCTTTAAGTATAACAGTGCAAGCTTTCACATGCCCCTTATAATGTTCCTGCCAAGCAAATGGACAGTTCTTCCATGTCTAGTGCATATAATCTATGCTACCAAGCATTCCCAAAAAAGCATGTACATGCATTGATCGCCAACAATCGGGTTGTATCGCGACATTTAGCTCTCGTGGGTACTCAAGGCCAAACACTGACACCACGGCCTTGCAGAACCTATACATTGATGGGAGACATGTGGACTTGCTCATGTGGGCATACACATCCACAAGATCACCGGGAATTTCGTATATAAGCATACGAATAGTCGCAGTGCATTTCTGATAAGAGAAGAAGCCAACATTTTCAAGGGCATCCTCCTTGCACTCAAAGTAGTTATCATATGCTACCCCACCCTCCTGAATACGATTGAACGCATTTCTTGTCATCCGGAAGTGGCGGCGGAAAAGATGGGGTTTGAAGAGCGCGGACGTGCACTAAAAGTAATCGGCCAAGAGTAGGCAACGACCACTTTGTCTGTTGCGATTCAACGCTGGAGCATGGCCCGAAATTGATCCCCTGACCCTCGGCCGTTGCCTAGCAATGTGGTCATTGACGACCAATGCCGCAACCACAAGCTCCTCAACGTCTGACGATGAATCGTCCGATGAGCAAATGAAGTTGTTGAAAAAATATTCATCCCCACTATGCATTGTACCTTGCGGCAAAGCATCGAACACCTTGCGGTCGTAGCGGCCAGTGGGTGGGCGGGGTGTGTGGATACGAGCGGCAGGCCTGGGCATCGACGGAACGGCCGAAAAATGGATGGCGACAGAGAAGACGACGGCGGCGATGATAGGAGGGTGTCGGGCATTGAGGGGAGGAGGGAAATCACATATGTGTGACCGACGGGCAGGCGAGAGCAACAACGTGATTCCTCTCGGACGCAAACCCATAGCCAAATTTGAACTGCAAATGAGTCGCGGACGGACAAAAATCGGACACACGTCCATTTTGGGTCGCCATTGGGCCGCTATTTCCGCGCGTTCAAAATGGGTCGTGTGTTGGAGTCGGAGTTGGTCTCCTTGTGAGAATCTCGGTGCGTGGGTGGTTAGATTTTAGCTACTGCGGACAGCTTGTACCCAATTTAATCAAAATGATACTCCCTCCGGTCCTTTTTACTCTGCATATTAGGTTTGTCTGAAGTCAATCTCATCCAACTTTGACCAAGTTTATATTAAAAAATTATAGACATTCACATAACAACACCAATATCATTAGATTCATCTTGGAATATATTTTCATATTATATTTATTAAATATTATAGATGCTAATAATTTTTAATATAAATTTGGTCAAACTTAGCAAAGTTTGACTTTCGGCAAAACCAATGTGCAGAGTAAAAAGGACCGGAGGGAGTACATACAGTATATAGTGGCATACGCCCGGTACAGCGGCACACAACCAGTGTTTCAACCCAACCCCCGCCTCCTGTAATACGTACGTGCACCGTGGCCGTGCTGCACCACGATCCCATCCATCATCAGTGCAAAAGAAGCTGTACCCACCCACGCACCACCAGCAGCATCAACACGCCACGCATCATGCAGGGAGTTGTGGAGACGGTCAGATGGAGTGGCGCATTGACCACCCCTCCTCGATCGCAATGTGCCGAGCACCGGCACCAGCACTACACATCACCCACAGCGCTTGAGTGAGAGAGAGATTCTTCTTGTGTTAAAAAGCGCGCGCTGCCGTGCCGATGGATGTATAGGTAATCGATGGCTACGAAACCAAGCCCCGCTGCGAGGCTCCACTACCACTAGGCACTACCGGGGGAGGCGCGGAAAAGGCGAAAGGCGCGTGAAGAAAAGCATGCGATGCGTGCATTTTGACCCCGGCCGGCCGAGCACGAGCTGACGGAAAGACGGTGAGAAAGACCCGTGATGGATGGATGGACGGGAGGCCGGCCGACGTGAGGTGATACGATGTGATGCTGCTTTTGGACCAAAATCGTGCCACCACTCCAGCTCCTACCTACGCGCATGCACCGCACTCGACTCCAGCTCCCCCCTTGGCCCGAAATTCGGCCGCGAGCCCGCGCGTCGCACTCCCCGTGCGACAGTGCAGGTAGTCCGCGGTCCTCTTGTAAGGGCATGTACAATGGTTGATAAGATAGTCTTATCTTAAATTTTGCATGTAAATTAGATATGACAAAAAAGATGTCTACAATGGGTCATCTCTTAGCCTTATCTTCAATAATTAGTTGTTCCTAAAAACATGTTGAGACAAATTGTGCTAAGAGATCATCTCTTAGCTTTTCTTAAATAAGAGAAGACAAGGCTTCTCTTATGATTTCTCTCTCATCCACCTCATCATTTATCCTACGTGGCACTCTTAAGATAGAACCATTGTACATGCCCTAAGGTTCGAGATGAAGAAAAATGACACATCTTCTCTAGCACTGATAATCTTACTACTAGAAAAAGGAGAAGATTTGTTTATGCGGTGGATTAACTAGACTAGACCACGGCCGGCCACGGCCCGGTCTTGGCAAAGGAAAATATTCAGGTGCTCGGAGCACCTAAGCTTAGGTGCTCCCGTGCGACCTCGGCCGTTGGATCTCAAATCCAACAGCTCCTGTGAGATGGTGAATATTTTTGCAAGAAAGTCCTCATAGAATCTAAAAAATGCGCGCAAGTACAGCAGCTACAGCAGCTTCTCATACACCGTTGGATCTGAGATCCGATGGCCCAAAAGCCCGTATCACGGGAGCATCTAAGCTCCCGTATCACAGGATACTCACCCCTTGGCAGGCGTGCATGCATGCACATGGACAAACACATGGTGGCCTCAATTCTCTAACTTCTGTCATCTGAACGCATTAACACCAGATTTTGTCACCGTCTGCGCCGCGCGCGCCCGGAGCGCGACACCTAACCGCTTCACTAACTCCGGAGAGCCCTCTCTCCCCTGGGCTCTACCTCTCCTAACGTACCTGAACTTTGTCCTTTGTGCGCGCATTTTCCTAAACAAAACGAAGGAATGGCCACCCCTTTTCCAAAGTTTGGCCGCCGGCACAGGCAGAGGGAAAGGAGAAGCGCGCTCCCCGCATGCTCCGGAACCGGAACATATACTACGTACGTACCAGCGGAAGGACCCGTCGGCAGGTTCCTGCCCCCTGGCTGGAAGCGATGGACGTCCGGAGCCACGCCGCAGGTGCAGGGGTCTACCGTATCGGTCGATGCAATGCATCTTCCTCGACGCTTGGCATGCCTTGAACCATGTGGCGTGTGTTCGGATTTGTGTGTTTTCCGGTGCTTGACGGTCGGCGAGCAGAGCGCGCTCCCGCTCCGCTGGCTGGTTCACCGGGACCGGGAGCAACTCGACGGGCGGCGAGGCGAACTCGCGCGAGGGCGTGCCGATGCGTGTGGTATGCCATGATGGGAATGGGCCGTGGGCAATTTATTCATCATTCAGGTAAATGACATTTTGGATTTTACGAACAAAAGCCTCCCTCGGCGTCGGATGAAGTGCGCGGATCTTGGAGCAAGGGTGGGAGCCACGCCATCTTATGGACTCGTTCGCTCCACGAACGAACCGCGCCAACGGGGTCCCAACTGGCGGGAACGGATGGTAAAAATAGTCGGAAGTCGCATGAACAATTTTAGAAAACATTTGTGTCCTAAATCCAAATGCTATTTTCAAGAGAAATTGTTTTGTGCTGCCAAACCCTTGGAATTTTTCCTCAAGAATCACGGTAAATTTTTAGTTTTTTTTTTCTTAAAAATCATATTCCGTTGACATTATGGCAAAGTATCCGGTAGTAGCTGACATAGCAAAACAAGTTGAAAAATGCAACGGGTGACATTTTAATTAACATGGCAGCATGCTTTAAGTTTCCATGGCAAAAATGAATCTTCAGTAACCATGGCAACATGTTTCTGTGGTCGTCATGGCAATGTTTTTGAAGTTGCTGCCGTGGGGATAATGGATGTGACGTCCATACCACCGCAAAGAAAAATTTAGGGAAAAAAGATTTTAAGCATGTAAAGCCACACTAGAGCTATTTCTCGTCAACTGCGAGACCAATGTCACAAACATTATGTCGAATGCTATCAACATAGTTCGATGTCGAGATGCAAGGTCTAGGGGGCGATGAAGCAGCGACCAAGACTCCTGACACTAAACCTGCTGCTCCGGGGCGACTGAAGCGATCGGTCGGTGATCGAGCCAAAAATGCCTTCCATGTTGACTGGGCGACTCGAGAGGCAGCCCGCACTCTGGTGCGAAGGGCTGGTGGCGCTCGTTATACCTCTCTCTTTTTGCAAGAGAGATTGGTTCAGCTGGGGAAGGAAGCATTGCAGATTGCTAAATGCACGAAACCACGATCCAGTTCACACTCAAGCAAACTCTAGATGTCAGCATGGAATTTTGTGTCGGCTCTTGTGATCGCGAATTATTGGTGCTCACTTTTTCATCAGTTCACCGCCAAACAGATATTTTTTCATCGAGGTGGTACTAAATCTTTGTGCGACCATGTCATAAACAAGTAAACATGGTTTGTCCAGAGTTTCGTACGTCGGCCGTGTTTGCTCTGGCCCAGCAAAACCAGCTCATTTCCTGTGCACGCAGCTGGGAATACCTTATTTACCGCACATGGGAGTCGCAGCTACGCACAGGGCGCCCAGGACTGGGCCGGCCCGTTTTCCTTTTTTTTCTGTGTTTTTCTCTAATTTTCATTTTCAGTTCCTTTGTCTTTTCTTTTCTGTGACTTTTTCTCTTTCAAGTTTATTTTTTTACTTTCGGATATTTGAAATTCAAAAAATATTTCGAGTTACATTTTTTGTTCAAATTTTAAAGAAATGTTCAGAATTGCAAAAATTTGTTCCCTTTTTATTAAAAAGTTAAGAACTTTAAAGTTTTGTTCTCGTTCTGAAATTTGTTCAAAACTCATTTTTATCAAAATTGTCCTAGATTTTTAAAAATGGTTAAAATTCGAAATGAAATATTCACAAATTCAACGCAAAACTATTTAAATTGTCCCACATTGCAATTTACATATTATTGTATCAATTTACAAACGTGTATGAAATTACATGTAGTAATAAGAATATATAAGGGTGAATGGATTAAACTGGACGAAGGATGCATGAATTGGCACGTGAGCTAGATGGAAAAGACCCTGACTTTTTTAACTAAAAAAATATACCATTTTTTTAAATGTGTTTTCCAAATTTGTTCGAGATTCTCAAAAAATTGCATTTGAAAATTTCTCCAAATTCAAAAAATATCCCTGTTTTAGTGAAATGTGCACAAATTCATATAATATTCACATTAAAAAATTACATATTTTCTAAAATAGTTCTGAATGTTAAAAATATATTCTTGTTTTTTTAAAATTGTTCACAAATTCAAAAGCTGCTAGTGTATTTATAAAAGGTTTATTTTTTAGAAACTATTAGTGAATTTTATAAAATCTCTCCATTTCAAACTTTGTTCGTGTTTTTCCAAAAATGTAAGGAATTTACAAAAAATCGTTTGCATTTTTAAAATTGTCGGGATTTCTAAAATTATTCATGATTCCATGAATATTTGGTATTTCATTATTATTATTATTATTATTATTATTATTATTATTATTATTTTGAAATGTTGAAAAATAATCATAAACTGTTTGGAATCAAACGCTGCTATATATTCTTAAGTATTTACGCTGGTGATTAGTTTGCAGGACGTGTTTGTTTGCATGGTAGCATCACTTGGTTGAGTGTTTGAGCTCGTGAGTTCAATCATTCAACTCGTCTTTTGGGGGAATTTTTACTTGCTCCTTAAAAACACATGTCATTTCGGTGCCTGGGCATTTCACAGCCCACGCAACTTAGCTAGCCCAACTACCCGGGAAATAAGGAAAAAAATATTTTAAATAGTTCCATATTGCTCGTTTACATACAGTCGTACCAATTTATATATGTGTGTGAAACTACATGTAGCAAACTGGATGATGATAGATGAATTAAAACTAGCTACAAAGGACCCTAAATTTATTATTGAACTAGCTACAAACTGGATAAGAGAAGACCCGCCTCATTTCCATATTATTGAACTTCACGATGTAAAATTCCCTCCAATGAATGTAAAAATAGATTGAATAATTCTCTGCCGTCTCTGTCATGCGATGACCTAACAAAACCATCAAATCCCCTCGATCAATGAACGAAAAAAATAGCGGATTGATTACTTCAACACACGGCGAAACTCAAAAGTGCACATATGGTTTTTCTTGCACATATAATTCTCACTAAATTAAGTGCACAATATTTTGTTCTCCCCATTAGAAGCACGGGCATATGTGCTAGTAAAACAAAAGTTTAAAAAGAGGGAAAACGAAAGAACTAACGTTCATATCATCTAACGGGCTGGACCACTACAGCAGCGCTAGGCTGCTATCGGACTCTTGTCAAATTGGCGGCCCTATATATGATCATCCGAAATGGCTCCCGGGCGGAATGGCCGGGAGCTCTCGATCTTCAGAACTCTGAAAGCGCCACCAGTCCACGCCGCCGCCGCCGCCGCCGCCGAGGAAAATGGCGGCCCTCTACGTCCCGCTCCGCGGCATCGTCTCCCACCTGCGTGCCCCCACCCGGCGCCTCCTCCTGCCGCTCCACGCCCACCTTCTCACCTCCGGCCGCCTCGCCTCCAGCCCCGCCATCCTCACGACCCTCGTCTCCCTCTACGCGCGCGTCCCGGCCCTCCACCCCGTCGTCCACCACCTCCTCCCGCCCACCTCCCCTCTCCCCTGCTTCAACGCCGCGCTCTCCCTGCCCTACCCGCTCGCGCTCCGCGTCTTCTGCCGCCTCCGCCTCGTCCACTCCCCCGACTCCTTCTCCTTCCCGCCGCTCGCCTCCTCCGCCCCGTCCCCGCCCCACCTCCTCGCGATCCACGCCCTCTCGCTCCGCTGCGACGTCGCCCACGACCTCTTCTGCGCCAGCGCCCTGCTCCGCGGCTACCTCAGGTTCGGCCTCGCTGACTACGCGCACCGCCTGTTCGACAGATTGCCCCTCCGGGACGTCGTCGTCTGGAACGCGATGGTCAACGGGTTCGCCAAGCTCGGCTGCTTCGACCGCGCCATGGAGTGCTTCCTGCGGATGAGGCAGGATGGCACGGTGGAGGTCAGCGCTTTCACCGTCACCGGAATCCTGTCGGTCTGCACCGCAACCGCGGATTTTGAGCGCGGGGCTGCCGTTCACGGGATGGTGGTGAAGTCGGGACTCGACCACAATGTTTCGGTGTGTAATGCCTTGGTGGATCTTTATGGGAAGTCCCATGATGTGGCCAATGCGGCCATGGTGTTTGAGGGGATGGCAGAGCAGGACAGGGACTTGTTCAGCTGGAACTCGATGCTGTCCGCATTGCAGTACTCGGCTGACCATATGGGGACAATGCGGCTCTTTAGTAGGATGAGGCATGCTGCAGTATGGCCGGATGCAGTGACCGTTGCGGCTGTTCTCCCTGCATGTGCGCAGACTGCAGCACTGAAGGTTGGCAGGACGGTG
Source organism: Aegilops speltoides (assembly GCA_021437245.1). Classification (NCBI taxonomy): domain Eukaryota; kingdom Viridiplantae; phylum Streptophyta; class Magnoliopsida; order Poales; family Poaceae; genus Aegilops; species Aegilops speltoides. The sequence continues at coordinate 420,399,461 of CM038143.1, read as the reverse complement.
CATGGGTACATTATGACGACCGGACTGGCTCACGGTGGTGCATTGGATGTGCGTGCTTGTAATGCACTGGTAGACATGTATGCCAAGAGCGGGGCACTGGATGAGGCATGCCGTGTATTTTATTGGATGCGCCAACAGGACGTGGCATCATGGAATATCATGATCAACGGGTATGCATCCCATGGGCGTGGGCAGGAGGCACTGGGGTTGTTCCGCCAGATGACAGAGGTGAAAGGTCTGGTGCCAGACGAGGTAACTCTGCTGGCAGCAATGTCGGCGTGCAGCCACTCTGGGTTTGTCGAAGAAGGGAGAAGTTTACTTAAGAGAATGAAAGAGGAGTTTGGTTTGGAGCCGCAGATGGAGCACTACGCATGTGTGACTGACATGCTTGGGCGAGCTGGGAGGCTGGATGAGGCGAGAAAGGTAGTAGCAGAGTCAGGGGATGTAGGAGCTGGTGCATGGAGGACATACCTTGCAGCATGCCGGATGCATGGTGATAAAGAAAGGGCCCAAGAGGCAGCTAGGATGCTGATGACGACGAAGGAGTCTGGGAGTGGTGGATGGGTGCTGCTAGCGAACACATATGGCTGGGATGGAAACTTTGAGGGCCTGGAGGAGGTAAGGGGGGAGATGAGACGGCAGGGAGTGCAGAAGGCTGCACCGGGCTGCAGCTGGGTTGAGGTGGGTGGAGGAAACAGCGTGAGCGGAACAGTTGTGCATGCTTTTGTTAGTGGCGATAAGGAACACCCCTAGGCTGACATTATTTATGAAATGCTGCATTCGTTGATTAGTTGGATGAGGGATTTGAGTATCACGACCTCATTATATAATTGAATGCTCATATCTGTTCTTATTTTGTTACAAGCTAGCACTGACGTACTATTGCGCAGATATTAGTTAGAATGGTGCATCATTGGATACAGATAGGCTGGCACCATTAAGAGCACCACCGAAACTTGGACCTGGTAAGAGGGTTTCGCCAAATATCATAGTTCCAGCAGTCAGTGCTCCAGCTCCAAGCCCCATTCCAAAGTTTGGTGCACTATTCTGAGCTGCAGATTTTCTTGGTGGCACATTTATGTAGTTCTGTGGCACTCTCTCCCTACCGGGATGCTGTGGTGGGAAGAAGCCGAGGTTTGAAGTTGGTGGTGGTGGCAGGGTTGATGGAAACATTGGGGGTTGGTAGCTGTAGCTACTTCCTAATGGTGATGGATCTGGGCGAGTTCCAGGGATCACCGGCCTGGAATTACTATGGTGATCAGCATCTTCTCTGTCGCCCCTATAATGGTTGTAGGGTGGCGGTGGATAATTATAAACTGGTCCGTCTTCTATAGCCAATGTGATGCCGACCTGATCGGAGTTCTTCAATCCTTCAGGTAATCCTGCAAATCAACAGAAGATGATATAGGTTAAAGTAATTATGATATTGTAGTTTTGAAGCTCATCTTAATTCATGTGCTTTATATTTAAACATACCCTTTACCCTTTTGATGGTAAGAATCAGACAGTAGATCTTATGACTATATGATGGCAGCATACTCTACCAAGCATGCTGGCTTTCACTTGTTGTTCTGCTAACTCCGTTATGTTTTGAAGAACAAGTAAATGCTGCCCATTCTCTGTACATTCTAAAGCCTATCAATGGATCAAGCATGTTGTGTTTTTTCATCCAAAAAAATGCGTTGGCCATTTCCTTACAAATTGTGGATAGATTTGCCGATAAAGATACACCATATACTTTTCTTATTGCTATGAAGGCAACATATTTGTTAACCAGAAAAACACTGATTTTTTTCAACGAACAAAACAACACCAACTTCCCTGCATTATTGTTATTTTAGTTCTGACTGCCATTCTAGTGTGCTGTGCGGAAGATTTGGAAAGTGTTTTGATCAGCATCTCAGATGGCACAAATGAGACAGATTCTTTCATTGCAAAACAGAAATTTCTGTTTACCTGAAAAGCGACCATGATCATCTTCTTGTTTGCAGATTCGGATGGATATATCCACAAATCCATGAGCTTTGTCTGACTTCTTCCTCCTAAGCTGGAAACTGCCGGTCTCCTCAATGACTTCAGAATGCTCCTCACCGTGTGCGAATTTGTCAAGATACTCCTTCATCTGCACAACTGCAGCTCCCTGGAGATGCTCCCTTAGGAAGATGGGCTCTCTCCTGTAGACTTCAACTGTCAGTTCCATCTGCTGCTGGGCCAGATCATGCTCATCCACCGAGACCGAGAACTTGGTGCCCCAGCTTGCATTTGAGTTTCCCGACGCGTCAATCTTGGTGCAGTACTTGCTGTTGGGATCAACCCATCCGACTGAGAACCACTGTGGCTTGAGCAGTGACGATCTGCGGCCTAGACCGCGCGCGGAGATTATGCAGAACTCGACTGATAGCTTTTTCATTTGTATGAGGTAGGGTGAGAGCGTTGCAGCTGTGATGCAGACCAGAGGATACGATGCGGAGATTTATCATCCCATAGGCACCCTTTCCCTTGCTGCAACGTTATTCCAAGACGATAATAAGGATTTGTTTCGTGTTTACTTTATTGCTTCCCTGTGGTAGTGGAATCTATTCTAAAGTTGTGGCGCTAGGAGAGGGAAAAGCATAGTTGAAAGACGGTGCAGTCAAAGCATTTTCCGCAACGAGTATTTATTTGTTTTTGTGTTTCGTACTAGTATCTTTCTTTGCCTCTTCTCTAATAATTATAAGTTGAATATAAGGGGCAGCAAGTGAAAGACCCGTGTGGCCGTGTCCTCTGTTGTGAGGAATAATCAAGGAACCACCATCTGCAGTTTCACCTCGTCTCCAGATTATTTGGGCTTCCACAGCTGGCCTGTCGGTTACAGCGTGTTTGGTGCGTGTTTGGTTCGGGGGAATTAGAGATGGGGAATGGGAGTTGAGGGGTGAGGAGATTAAAAGTTCACTGTTTGATTAGAGGGAATGGGAGTTTAAGTGGGAAGGGGAATGAGAGTTGAGGAAGCCAATTCTCACCTATTTCTTCCTAGGGGTACCTTTTTAATTTGTGAGTAGAGTTTTATCCCGTGCTAATTCCCACTATATACCAAACAAGGGAATGGGAGTAAAAATCAACTTTCCATGACTAAGGGCCTGTTTGGATGGAGGCCATACAGGCATGTTTTTTCTCAGGCAGCAATCTCAGCCTCAGGCTTAGGAAATCCAACGCCTGAGATTCTTGCCTGAGTCAGGCAGCTTTCTCTGGAAGCAAACCAAACAGGCCCTAATCCCTTCATAAACACATGATGCAAACTTCCATTCTCATGCCCAAGTGTTTACCAAACATGCTGTTAGGCAATTTCGGGGGACAACACTTTCTTAGAGCATATACATCTGGGCGCACTATACCCGCCTTAAACGCCAAGACGAACGGCCCAGTCACGAAAAATCGACCCAGACGCGCACCTAAAATGGGACTCAAACGTTCGAGCTGACCGACTACCCTCATGTTCAGCCCAAATATGGGACGGATATGGGGACTTCCGGACTTGTCTGCCACGTCGGACTTGACAACCCTACCCCACCTCAAATTGCACCAAATTCATCCCCTTGCCCTATCAGATCCATTTGTTCTCTCCTTTCTTCTCCCTCCTCCGCGGCGTACGTCTTCGCGCGCGTCTGCAACTATTCCGTGCCTCTGCGCCGCTACCACCGACACAACACTCCTCTCTCCCGTCCTCGCCGTCGGGAACGTCGCCGGACCGGACGCCACCGCGGCACGTCCGGCAACTCTCTGGCTCCGCCTTGCGCTATAAGTGTTCGATACATTGTCCGACCTAGTTTTTTGTGACATTTGTTTTAGGGAAAACGATGAATTCTGATGCTTCGTCAGACGAGGAGTATGGATCGAAGGAGCTTGATTCAAGCTGAGTTCTTTGATTCGTTGGACTCGGGTAAAGAAGTGGACATGATCGTGTTGGTAAACGTTGCATGAAAACAAAACAAAATTCTACGCACACGCAATGATCTACCCATGGAGATACATAACAATGAGATGGGAGAGTGTGTCTACGTACCCTCGTAGACCGTAAGCGGGAGTGTTTTAACAACGCGGTTGATGTAGTCGAACTTCTTTGCGCTCCAGCCGATCAAGTACCGAACGTACGACACCTCCGCGTTCTGCACACGTTCAGCTCGGTGACGTCCTCGCCTTCTTGATCCTGCAAGATGGGCGAAGTAGGGGATGAGTTCCGGCAGCACGACGGTGTGGTGACGGTGATGGTGAAGTGATATCCGTAGGGCTTCGCCTAAGCACTACGAAAATATGACCGGGGGTGTAAACGGTGGAGGGGGCGCCACACACGGCCAAGACAATTGTCTGTTGTGTGCTAGGCGCCCCCTCCTACATATATATAGGTGGGAGGGAGGGAGGAGCAGCCAAGGGGGGCGCCCAAGTAGGGGGAATCCGACTTGGGGTCTCTTCCCAGGTGGCGCCCCCCTGCCATGTATAGGAGCGGGGAAAGGCAGGGGAGGGTGGCGCCCCCCTTTCCTTTCTCCCATGAGAGGGGAAGGCAGGAGGGGCTAGCCCTCCCTTTCCTTCCCTAGGGCTGGCCGGCCAGGGAAAGGGGCGTACCAACCCCCTGTGGGCTGGTATGTCCCTCCCTTGGCCCATTAAGACTATATACATGCTGGGGGGGTGTCCGGAACCCCTTCAGGTGACCTGATGGCTACCCGATGCATCCCGAAACACTCCCGGTGTCCGAATACCATCGTTCTATATATCAATCTTTACCTCTCAACCATTTCGAGACTCCTCGTCATGTTCATGATCTCATTCGGGACTCTGAACAACATTCGGTCACCAAATCATACAACTCATATAACATTATATCGTCAACGAACATTAAGCGTGCTGACCCTACGGGTTCGAGAATTATGTAGACATGACCGAGACACCTCTCTGGTCAATAGCCAATAGCGGAACCTAGATGCCCATATTGGCTCATACATATTCTACGAAGATCTTTATCAGTCAAACCGTTATGACAACATACGTAATTCCCTTTTGTCCATCGGTATGTTACTTGCCCGAGATTCGATCGTCTGTATCTTCATACCTAGTTCAATCTCGTTATCGGTAAGTCTCTTTACTCTTCCGTAATACATCATCTCATGACTAACTCCTTAGTCGTCTGCTTGCAAGCTTATGATGTGTATTACTGAGAGGGCCCAGAGATACCTCTCCGATACTCGGAGTGGCAAATCCTAATCTTGATCTATGCCAACTCAACAGACACCTTTGGAGATACCTGTAGAGCATCTTTATGATCACCCAGTTACGCTGTGACGTTTGATAGCACACAAGGTATTCCTTCGGTATCCGGGAGTTGCATAATCTCATAGTTGAAGGAATATGTATTTGACATGAAGAAAGCAGTAGCAATAAACTGAACGATCAATATGCTAAGCTAACAGATGGGTCTTGTCCATCACATCATTCTCCTAATGATGTGATCTCGTTATCAAATGACAACTCATGTCTATGGTTAGGAAACCTTAACCATCTTTGATCAAAAAGCTAGTCTAGTAGAGGCTCACTAGGGACACAGTATTTGTTTATATATGTATCCATACATGTCTTTTAAGTTTCCGGTCACTACAATTCTAGCATGAATAATAAACCTTTATCATGACTCAGGAAATATAATAGTAACCATTTTATTATTGCCTCTAGGGAATATTTTCATTAGTCTGCCACTTGCACTAGAGTCAATAATCTAGTTCACATCGCCATGTGATTAACACTCATAGTTCATATCGCCATGTGACCAACGCCCAAGGAGTTTACTAGAGTCAATAATCTAGTTCACATCGCCATGTGATTAACACCCAAAGAGTACTAAGGAGTGATCATGTTTTTCTTATGAGAGAAGTTTAGTCAACAGGTCTGTCACATTCAGATCCGTATGCATTTTTCAAATTTCTATGTCTACAATGCTCTGCATGGAGCTACTCTAACTAATTGCTCCCACTTTTAATACGTATCTAGAATGAGACTCAGAGTCATCTGAATCGGTGTTAAAGCATACATCGACGTAACCCTTTACGACAAACTCTTTATCACCTCCATAACAGAGAAACATTTCCTTAGTCCTCTTAGGTAACTAAGGATAATTTTGACCGATGTCCAGTGATCCACTCCTGGAACACTATCGTACCCCCTTGCCGAACTCATGGCAACGCACACAATAGGTCTGGTACACATCATGACATACTTTATAGAACCTATGGCTGAGGCATAGGGGATGGCTTTCATTCTCTCTCTATCTTCTGCCATGGTCGGGCTTTGAGTCTTACTCAACTTCACACCTTGCAACACAGACAAGAACCCTTTCTTTGGCTGATCCATTTTGAATTTCTTCAAAACTTTATCAAGGTATGTGCTTTGTGAAAGTCCTATTAAGCGTCTTGCTCTATCTCTATAGATCTTGATGTCTAATATGTAAGCAGCTTCACCGATGTCTTTTATTGAAAAATTCTTATTCTAGTATCCTTTTATGCTATACAGAAAATCATTTCCAATCAACAATATGCCATCCACATATAATATTAGAAATACTACAGAGCTCCCACTCACTTTCTTGTAAATACATGCTTCACCATAAGTCTGTATAAAACCATATGCTCTGATCACCTCATCAAAGCGTATATTCCAATTCCGAGATGCTTGCACCAATCCATAGATGGATCGCTGGAGCTCGCACACTTTGTTAGCACCTTTAGGATCGACAAAACCTTCTGGTTGCATCATATGCAACTCTTTTTTTAAGAAATTCATTAAGGAATGCAGTTTTGATATCCATTTGCTAGATTTCATAATTATAAAATACGACAATTGCTGACATGATTTGGACTGATTTAAGCATCACTACGAGTGAGAAGGTCTCATCGTAGTCAACCCCTTGAACTTGTCGAAAACCTTCCATTACAAGTCGATATTTGTAGATGGTGACATTACCATCAGCATCTGTCTTCTTGAAGATCCATTTATTCTCAATGGCTTGCCGATCATCGGGCAAGTCCACCAAAGTCCACACTTTGTTCTCAAAAATGCATCCTATCTCAGATTTCATAGCCTCAAGCCATTTATCGGAATCTGGGCTCATCATAGCTTCTTCATAGTTCATAGGTTCGCCATGGTCTAATGCCATGACTTGTAGGACAGGAATACTGCACCACTTTGGTGCGGAACGTGCTCTGTTTGACCTACGAGGTTTAGTAGTGTTGGGGATATAACTATTGGTTATGACCCGCCCAGGAGGGGTCGGGTCATACTGTTGGCGACTCAAGGACGAAGATGGCGGGTTATGAAGCAAGCCTATTGAAGGCCCAAGACCCAGAGGCGACTTAAGGCCCAAGAGGATAAAACGCCATATGTGTAACTTGTATTGTAAGGCAAGCTTAGTTAGTCACCGAGCTGGACACGTTGTGTATGAGCCGGCCGGGACTCTGTAAGCCGTCGGGCACCAACCTGTGTATATAAAGGGGTGACCCGGCGGCGGGTTAGGACAAGAAACAACAAGTCGAGAACTGGGTCAAGCATATTCGCTCCCTGGTAATCAAAATCCAAGCAATACAACCTAAAGCAGGAGTAGGCCTTTACCTCATTGAGAGGGGCCGAACCTGGGTAAAACTCTCTGTGTCCTTTGTCCCGTTTAACCCCTTCAAGCTAACTACGTTGCGATGGCTCCACACCTAAGTCCTTTTGTTAGGGCATCTGCCGTGACAATTCCACGACAGTTGGCGCCCACCATGGGGCCAGCGCATGGTGGTTTCGAGTTCTTGAAGGGCAACTCCGTAGGGTTCAAGGGATACGCTGTGGGCCGGATGACTAAGAGTTGTCGCGGCAAGCTCTACATCGATGACGCGGGCTGGGGCCCCGAGGCCAGCTCAATCGAGTACGGGTATCGGGTCCCCTTTGACGGGATTCTTTTCTTCATTGGCAAGACTGAAGAATTGAAAGCTGAGCTGGACACCTGCCGACATCGTCAAGACAACTCAGCGTGCGCGACCCGCCAGGGTTCATACCGCCCCGAAGCGTGTCTTTGTTGGCTTTACTCAAGGAGTAGATCTGGAAGGAGGATCTGTGTCCGGTGGAGAGATGGCCGTCTATTCAGGTGATGAGTCCTCAACCGGCGAGACCAACTCTATGTATCAAGTGCAGGATGGTGGGCTTGGGGGATGTTCCCATGGTGACAGTATTTCGGACCCCAACCGGGTTGCGATCTTCATGGCCGGCACGCAACCAGGGCAAAATTCTTCAACTGCAGCAGCAATGATCTCCGGTTCAGCGACTGCTGTGGCAGCCGGGGCAGGAGGCCCTGCGCTCGCCGACTCAAGCTTTATCTGAACTATTGGAGGCTCTGGCAACGTTGCTAACGGTGGAGGTAACCCCTACGAACCAAGCGCAACATAATGTGGATGTTGCAAAGTTACGTGATGAGATAGCTCAAGCCAAGGAGGATCTTAACGCTGAGAACACCTGGATGGTGACGGAACAAGTCGCATTGGAGAGGGAAGCAGAGCGGATTCAAGCAGAAAATTTTCGCTTGAGCTTGGACCGAAACGCATCAAACGTTGTCTTTAACAGAAGGCATGCAAGTTGTTTACCCCCGGTTTACGATGCGAGAAACCTTTTCAACACGCCTGCAGGAACCAGCAACCCGCCTGTTGTGGATCGGGCCGTTGAGGCACCGGCCGCGGGGGTACCTGTTCAGCCACGGGCTGCAGACCCCCCGCGTTTGAATTTGACCCCTCCTCAGCATGTTCCGATGCCTCCGGGTCATTATTCTAATCCTCTGGATAACATGATAGCCGCGGCTACTCGATTGGCGGATCTTCCTGTTCAAGATGAATCGCTGGCTGCGATGGAGATACGACGAGCCGGAGAACTTGTTCAGACGGCTATGGCTCAACAGGCGGCTTATTCGTACAGTCGTGAACGGATTCACTCAACCCCGCATCCAAGCCAGAGTTATAGCAGACACATTGATTCACCGGCCATATCGAGCAGTGAGCGATACCACAATCAGCCTCGTAGGTCTGACCCGCCACGTGCTGGTAATGATGCACATGCTTTGGTGGGCCAAGGTAGAGCGCGGCGTGAAGCTGAGCTGGCGGCTCAGCTGCAACTCAACAGCAATCTCCGGTTTATCCGTCAGCGTCTGTAGAGGCAGGAGTGACCTCTAGAACCTTGGGTGTGCCATGTTTAGTGTCGGCTCTACACAACAACCGCTTGCCTAACGATTTCAAGGGCCCCCGTAAGGTGCCTAACTACACGGCGGATCAACCCCCATCGGCTTGGATTGAGAGCTATGAGATGGTCATGGAGATGTTGGATGTTAGTGATGCCGCATGTGCTAAGTATTTCACCATGATATTGGATGGGACGGCTCATACTTGGTTGAAAGGGTTGCCCGCTAATTCCATCAGATTATGGGCGGAGTTGAAAACATGTTTTATCTAAAAAATTAAAGACACATGCAAGCAGCCTATGTCGATTCTGGATTTTGACTCTTGCATCCAAGGTGAGGGCGAGTCAACAACCAATTGGGTGCGCCGGATCTCAGCCGTTATACACTCATAGGACAGCATCAATGCCGGTTCAGCAGTCCTGATGTTGGAGAAGAATTGCCGTTTTCTCCCCCTTAAGTAGAAATTGGGGCGGCTTAAGCGCAATTGCAATGATATGGGGGAGCTCATGGCGGCTCTCATCAAATATGCCGACTCTGATAGCACTAAAGAACCCGAGTCTGATGAGGAGAAAGCCAACAAAGGAAAAAAGAGTGGCAGTGCGAAGGGACAGCATAATGCGGCGAGTCAAGGTGGCAACGGTAAGCGCAAAGCTGACGACGGGTTAGATTTTGTGGATAACACCAATGCACAGAACAATAATCAGCGTCATAAGGGGAAAACACCAGTGCCCCGGTTTGGAGGGCCGAAGTTCAACCTTGAGGCCATGATGAATCAGCCTTGCCCAAAGCACGACGCCCAAGAGAAGACGGCCAGTCATCTGTGGAAGGATTCCTTCATCATGAGGGAGTATAGAAACTCTAATTTTTTTCCAGAATAATTATGGCCCGCATTGCGGTTCAGGATCCGGCTCTCACGGACCTAGTTTTGGAGGTGGCGGTTCAAGCTCTGGTTTTCAGGGCCAAGGAAATCAAGGTGATTTTAATCAGCAATCTGGCCAAGGTAATCAACAACAGCAGTCTGGTTATCAGAGCAATCCAAAGCAGTTGAATAGTGGTCAATACCATGTGTTCACCACAAGTCTGTGCAAACGAGATCAAAAAAACATAAGCGGGTGGTGAACTCAGTTGAGCCAGCGGTGCCTCGATATTGAGGTGGTCTGAGCAGCCTATAGTATGGAGCCGTGAGGATCACCCACCCCGAGTTGACAATCCGGGTCAATTGGCATTGGTGGTGGCTCCCCAAGTAGGAGGATATAAGGTGACAAAGGTGTTCATGGATGGGGGTAGTAGTATTAATATCCTTTACTATGATACCTTTCATCGTATGAATTTAACTGACAAGGATCTTAAGGCGTCTTCTACTGTCTTCCATGGGGTGGTGCCTAGTAAGTCGGCGTATCCAGTGGGTAAGATAACCCTGGAAGTGGCTCTTGGCAATGACCATGATTCCAGAGCTGAGAAATTGACCTTTGAGGTGGTCAAGATCAAGAGCCCATGTCACGCTTTGTTCGGGCGGCCGACTTATGCCAAATTTATGGCACGACCTTGTTATGTTTATTTGCAGCTTAAAATGCCAGGTCATAAAGGCACAATCACGGTGCACGGTGATATGAAGATCGTTCTGGATTGTGAAGAAGGTGATGCTGCGTATGCTGAGTCGGCCTGTGCCACCGAGGAGTTGAAGTTTTATAAAGATAACGTCGACCCGACGGATATGACACCTTTGAAGAAGCCAACTACAGAGAATGACCCCTTGCTGAAGTTTAAATCGGCAGATGATACTAAGTTGGTTGATTTTGTTCCTGGCGATTCATCCAGACATTTCAGCATCAGTGCTAATATGGATCCGAAATAAGAAAGCGTGCTCATCGAGTTCATCCGTGAGAACCGGTACATCTTTGCATGGAAACCTTCTGACATGCCAGGTGTACCGATGGAACTCTTTGAGCACACTCTCAATATTGATCCAAAGTTTAACTCGGTCAAGCAGTTTCTTCGCCGTTTCAATGAAGAGAGGCATAAGGCCATTGGTGAAGAGGTGGCCCGGCTCTTGGCTACTGGGTTCATCATTGAAGTTTTTCATCCTGAGTGGTTGGCTAACCCGGTGCTGGTGCTTAAGAAAAACGGCACCTGGCATATGTGTGTGGATTATACAAATCTTAATAAGGCCTGTCCGGTTGGCCCTTTTGCTCTCCCTCGTATTGACCATATTATTGATGCTATGGCGGGTTGTGAGCATTTGAGTTTTCTGGATGCTTATTCTGGTTATCATCAGATCAAAATGGCGGTTAAGGACCAGAAGAAGACGACCTTTATCACTCCCTTTGGAGCCTTCTACTATGTGTCTATGCCTTTTGGGCTCAAGAGTGCCCAGGCGACTTATCAGTGGTGCGTTCAGAATTGCCTTCATGACCAGATTGGACGCAATGTTCATGCTTATGTGGATGACATTGTTGTGAAGTCCAGGAAGAAGGAGACTTTAATAGATGATTTGAAAGAGACCTTTGACAATCTCTGGGTCTATAAGATGATGCTTAACCTGGCCAAGTGTGTCTTTGGCGTGCCCGCAGGCAAACTACCGAGCTTCCTGGTTTCTGAGAGAGGTATTGAGGCTAACCCGAAAAAAATCAAGGCTATCACTTCCTTGGCTAAGCCGGCATGTATCAATGACGTCCAACGTTTAGCAGGTCATATTGCGGCTTTGAGCCGGTTTATAAGCCGCCTGGGAGAGCAGGCTATCCCTTTGTATCAAATGATGAAGAAGATAAATAACTTTGTGTGGAGTGATGCCGCTAATGAGGCGTTTGAGGCGCTTAAGAGACAGCTGGCTGAATCGCCGGTTCTTGCAGCTCCTATTGAGAAGGAGCCCTTGCTTTTATATGTGGTTGCTAACAATGGAGCTGTCAGTGTGGCAGTTGTGGTGGAAAGGAAAGAGTCAGGCAAGGAATATCCGGTTCAAAGCCCGGTTTATTATGTCAGTGAGGTGCTCATTGAGTCTAAGCAGAGATACCCACATTGGCAGAAATTGGTTTATGGCATGTTCATGGCTAGCCGTATGTTGAAACAATATTTTTTTACTATTGTTGAAACAATATTTCCTTGGTCATCCCATCACTGTGGTTAGTTCTGCTCCCTTGGGGGATATTATTCAAAACAGAGAAGCCACAGGTCGGGTAGCCAAGTGGGCTATTGAACTTGGACCTCATGGTTTAAAGTATATGCCTAAGATGGCTATCAACTCTCAAGCACTTGTGGATTTTATCAATGACTGGATGGAATTGCAGATGCTTGAGGATAAGCCGGATAGCACATATTGGACTATTCATTTTGATGGATCCAGGCAATTGGAAGGCTCGGGGGCTGGAGTTATATTGACTTCCCCGCGAGGTGATAAATTTATTATGTTTTAAGGTTGATGTTCCCTTGTACTAACAATGCAGCTGAGTATGAAGCCTTGCTCCATGGTCTTCAGATGGCTAAAGAGATGAAACTAAGCCGGGTGAGGTGTTTTGGCGACTCAGACTTGGTGGCTCAGCAAGTGTCAGGAACGTGGGATTCAAAGGATCCACTTATGGCGGCTTATCACCGAGAGGTTGATACTATTGCTGGTCATTTCAAAGGTTATCAAGTGGAGCATGTTGATCGTAGGAAAAATGAAGCCGCTGATGCTTGAAGACGGCTAGGGTCTCAGCGTAAGCTGGTACCCCCTAATGTTTTCCTCGGTGTTTTGGATAATCCATCAATTAAGTTACCCACGGAGGAGGATCTTGCTATTCTCGACTCGGAGGCACAATTGGTGGCGGCTCTCCATGTTATTCCTGATTGGACTGTTCCATATTTGGCTTATATGACCCGGGTCGAGTTACTTGATGATGAAACTTTGGCAAGGCAAATAACCTGGAGGTCTAAGTCAATGACTATTGTTAATGGTGAGTTACACCAATGCAGTGCTACTGGGGTGTTCCAATGATGCATTTCCCCTGAGGAGGGCCGTGAAATTTTAAGGGAGATTCATGAAGGAGATTGCGGCCATCATGCCGGCTCTAAATCTCTCGTTTCTAAAGCTTTTCATCATGGATTTTATTGGTTGACGGCTCATGCCTATGCGGAAGATCCGGTCAGTAAATGTGATGGCTGTCAGAAATTTTCAAGACGAGCTCATGTGCCGGCTCAAGAATTGAGGATGATTCCAATTACTTAGCCATTTGCAGTCTGGGGACTGGATATGGTTGGGCCTTTTTAAAAGGTCCAAGGACAAAAGGACTCACCTCCTACTAGATGTTGACAAGTTTACAAAGTGGGTTGAAGATGAGCCGATCAGCAAATGTGATGTAGCAATGGCGGTTCAATTCATCAAAAAGGTGATCTTTCGTTTTGGATACCCTCATACACTACAAAAAAAGACACATCCGTGACATTTTGGGCCGAACAAATTTTTTTTCTGTCATACTTATGACAATTCTATGATGATAATTGTGACAAAACCCGGTATCATCATAGATGTGGTGGGCTCCTACTTCTGTGACAAAAAATCATGACATAAAATGGGCTTTTCGTCCTGGGCGGGCCGGAGACGCAGCTGCATGACATTCTTTGGGCCGTCCATGACGGAAAAAACCGTCGTAGAAGCGAGGGCGAGGAAAATATCAGGGAGTTCCCGGTTACGGTGGGTGGTCGGGGGCCAAGCGATGCGCGTTTCTCTCGTACCATACGCGCGTGGGTGCGAGGTGTTGGGTGATAACCTGCAAGTATACGGGATAGTTGTAGCCTCTTTTGATAAGTAAGAGTGTCGAACCCAACGAGGAGCTAAAGGTAGAACAAATACTCTCTCAAGTCCTATCAGCCACTAATACGACTCTACGCACGCTTGACGTTCGCTTGACCTAGAACAAGTATGAAACTAGAAGTACTCTGTAGGTGTTGTAGGATAGGTTTGCAAGATAATAAAGAACACGTAAATATAAACTAGGGGCTGTTTAGATAAAGATGCAATAAAGTAAATATAGCAAGTGTGGAAAAGTGGTGGTAGGAATTGTGAAATTGTCCCTAGGCAACTGACTATGTTACTAGACCGGTAATCACTATTGCAATTCTATTTGAGGGAGAGGCATAAGCTAACATACTTTCTCTACTTGGATCATATGCACTTATGATTGGAACTCTAGCAAGCATCCGCAACTACTAAAGATCATTAAGGTAAAACCCAACCATAGCATTAAAGTATCAAGTCCCCTTTATCCCATACGCAAACAACCTACTTACTCGGGTCTGTGCTTCTGTCACTCACGCCACCAACCATAAGCAAATTATAAACATACTGCAAACCCTACAACAGGAATCCATCATGCTTGTGCGACACGGAGGGCACAATAGGACAGCACCAATAATAAAACATGCAACTCAAACCAATCATAGCAATTCATCAATCACCGATAGGACAACGGAAATCTACTCAGACATCATAGGATGGCAACACATCATTGGATAATAATATGAAGCATAAAGCACCATGTTCAAGTAGAGGGTAGAGCGGGTTGCGGGAGAGTGGACCGCTAGATATAGATGGGGGAAGGTGATGGAGATGTTGGTGAAGATGATGGAGGTGTTAGTGAAGATCGCGGTGATGATGATGGCCCCCGGCAGCGTTTCGACGCCACCGGAAGCAAGGGGGAGAGAGCCCCCCTTCTTCTTCCTTGACCTTCTCCCTAGATGGGAAAAGGGTTTCCCCTCTGGTCCTTGGCTCCCATGGCGTGGGAGGGGCGAGAGCCCCTCCGAGATTGGATCTATCTCTCTGTTTCTGCGTTCCCAGATTCTACCCCTTCACCATTTCTTTAATATCCAGAGATCCGTAACTCCGATTGGGGTGAATCTTTCGCCCAGTTTTTCTCGTAAAATTAGCTTTCTTGTGGCAAAAGAAGAGCGTCAACCGCCTTACGGGGGCCCCAGGAGAGTCTAGGGTGCGCCTGCCTCCCTGGGGTGCGCCCCTATCTCCTGGCCCCCTCGGGCACCGTCTCGCGTTGATTTTACTTCCCAAAAATCACATATATTCCAAAATAATTCTCCGTCCGTTTTTATCTCGTTTGGACTCCGTTTGATATTGGGTTCTCGAAACAAAAACATGCAATGACAGAACTGCACTGCAATTTGGATCAATATGTTAGTCCCCAAAAATAGTATAAAAAGTTGCCAAAAGTATATAAAAGTTGAATAATATTGGCATGGAACAATAAAAAAATATAGATACGACGGAGACGTATCATTGGGCTCTAACTGAACCCGAGCGAGGTGTCGCCTAACTGTACCCGAGCAATTGCACTGCAGGCTATGCATTACTGAACCCGAGCGATCGAGCGATTCCTTCACTACTGCTACTAACTGAAGCCGATCGATGCTGCCTCTGGATGAACAGTGAGCATTGCTGGGGGCTTGGATGAACAGTTCCCGGTGGGGGTTGGATGAACAAGACCCCGTGGTGTTGCCGCTAGATGAATAGGACCCCGATCGATCGAGCCGGTTGGGCGTGGATGAACAGGACCCTGTGGAGGGCTGGATGAACAGGATCCCATGTAGGGAAGGTTGAACAGTATCCGGTGGAGGGCTGGATGAACAGTAGCCCATGGAGGGGTGGTTGAACAGGAGCCCGTGGAGAGGGCTGGTTGAACAGTAGCCAGTGGAGTAGCGCGTGGTGGAGGCTAGATGAACAGGAGCCCATGGATGAATAGTCGCAGGTGGAGGCTGGAGGAGGTCGACGGTGGATGAATAGTAGCCCGTGCAGGCTGGAGGAGGTCGACGGTGGAGATGAACAGTATCTCGTGGAGTCCCGTTTTGCGGTACACCACACCCCTCCCGATGAACAGGACCCTCATTTCGACCGTACACAAGTCCGTTTCCTCTGTTTTGCGGTACGCCACACCCCTCCCGATCAACAGGACCCGGTTTCGACTGTAGGAGGTCCAACAAAAGTCCGTTTCCTCCGTTTTGCGGTACGCCAGACCCCTCCGATGAACAGGATCCCGTTTCGACCGTGGCCGGTCGAACACAAGGCCGTTTCCTCCATTCTGCGGTACGCCAGGCCTTGTTTCCATCGGCTGTTCCATCCAAGCCCTCCTGATGAACACGACGACGCACTCCGTTCCGACCCACCGGTTGGCTCCCCATGAACACAACGACGACGCAGTTTGTCCGTTCCGACCCAGCCATGTACACGAGCTCTGGCTGTACGTAGGCGCGAGTAGGTGTTCGAGACCCCGCCCGTATGTATGTACGTGGCCGTATTTACTTTCTTGCACCCTGACCGTTGTACGTACGTGTACATGCTATGTGCGTGCCTCTACTACGACACGTGAGCGCCTCTACATCGACCAGTATGTACGTACACGCTCACGACCAGAATGACAACACTATGTACGCTTCAACCAGGTGGGTCCCGACTGTCAGGCACTTCCTTGCGTGCGAAGATGTAGCTGGTGGGTCCCAGCAGTCACAGGGCGAATCATTTTTTTGCCCGTAATATGGGCGCACTTCCTTGTGTGTGAAGATGTAGCTAGTAGGTCCCAGCAGTTAGGGGGGAAACATTTTTTCCGCGAAATATGGTTGCCCGTCCGGTGAGTCCCTACTGTCAGGTGTAGGAATCATTATTTTCCGCGTAATAAGGAGGCACTTCCTTGCTGCGGTCGTGGACCCAAGTGTCAACCTCTCCACGTATAGTACTCTTCCAATGGAAGTCGATCATTGACCACATTGACCATGCCACGCCGAGAGCACCAAGGCGGTGGACTACGGCGAGGCCTAGGAAGGGGACGACGCAGAGCCGGGGAAGACACGACAGTGGATGCCCATGTGGAGAGGAGTATGAGGGTTCACTGGTTCGGCTATGGTGTGAGGCTGCCGTCGTCACAGAATAACAGGGGGTGTGGGTGAGTAGAGGGATGGCCTGGCCAGCAGTGGGAGTAGTAGGAGGCGGTGAGACCTTGCGGCATCACAGCCGGCCACGACAGTCAGGAGCACGCGGCGCATGACCGGCGCTAGTTTGGGCAGCTGGAGCAAGAAGACCAGAGGTTGAAGAAGCACTACGGCCGTTGGATGAACATCGTACGGTAACTGGAGCTAGAATCGTTCATATTAACTAAGTTGACAAAGCCCTCCGTTCCCGTTAACTTGGTAGGCCCACAAGTCAACCTCCCACTATGCTGGGTTCCAACTAGCAGGGGGAGTATTCATTTTTTTTGTGTAATAAGGAGGCACTTACTTGCGTGCGAAGATATAGCTGGTGGGTCCGACCTGTCAGCGGGGGGCACATTTTTTTCACGAAATACAAAGGCCCTTCCGGTGGGTCCTAGATGTCAGGTGGAGGAATCATTATTTTGCACGTAATAAGGAGGCATTTCCTTGTGTGCGGTCGTGGACCCAATTGTTAGCCTCTCCACGTACAGTCCACGTCCGATGGATGTCGTTCGTTGACCACGTAGACCATGCCACGCCGAGAGCACCATGGTAGTGGAGGATAGCGAGGCCTAGGAAGGGAATGACACGGAGCTGGGGAAGAATCGACAATGGTTGCCCACGCGATGGGGAGTACAAGGGTTTACTGTTCTGGCTGCCGTCGCCGAAAAATAACAAGAGGTGTGGGTGAGTAAAGGAATGGCCTGGCCAGCAATGGAGTAGGGTGGGGCGGTGCGACCTGTGCGGGAGCAGGCAGTCCTACCGGCGCTGGTTTGGGCAGCTGGAGCAAGAAGATCAGATATTGAAGAAGCAGCACGGCAGTTGGATTAACATCCAACGGTCACTGCAGCTAGAATCGTTTGTGG
The DNA here is from genome assembly GCA_021437245.1 of Aegilops speltoides. Lineage (NCBI taxonomy): Eukaryota > Viridiplantae > Streptophyta > Magnoliopsida > Poales > Poaceae > Aegilops > Aegilops speltoides. Next base: position 420,381,437 of record CM038143.1, on the reverse strand, counting down.
ACTAAGTTGACAAAGCCTTTCGTACATGTCAACCTAGTAGACCCACAAGTCAGCCTCCAAATCTGTCCCAAACAGCATACAACCCAAATTTTCTAGCCAGATTCAAATGAATTTTAAAACTAAATATACCTTAATTTAAATTCAATGAAATTTTACCCACACAAAAACAATGAAATTTAAAATATGAAAACCCGGAAGTAAAAAGTATTTTGGAACTAATTGCTTGTTTGATGTATTTTTTCATTTTACAGCCCATTTTCTGGGCAAAATGCATCCCTCGTCGTCTTGAAAGATTTCCTGCCCAGCAGGGCGTCAAAAAGCAAGTAGGTCTGCATTGGTTATTCTGCAAAAAACAAAATAGCTGGCTAGCCATTTTAAGAAAGGAAAAAAACGAACTGGGCTGGTCATGTGCTAAATACATGAAATAAAAGCCTGGGCTAGACGGGCCACAGCTCCCGCACAACCCAGTTGATACCCTTCTCCGCCCCGAAAAAACAAAATTATGCAGCAGCTCTTTGGTCCCTCTTGTCATCCTCACCATGTACATTCATCTCCTTATTCCTCTCGGTTATTGACCATGTTGACAATACCGGGGGGTGGCACCGCGGCGAGCGAACCAAGGCGGAGGACGATGGTGAGGCCTCGGATGGGAACAAACAGGAGCCGGGGAAGATGGGCAGAGTTTTAGGGTGCGATGTGCCCACGATGCGTGCGTGGCAGCACAGCCAACCGTGGGAGGCGGGAGCAGCGGTCCCGCCGGCGTTGGTTTGGCTTTGGCGGCTCAAGGAAGAAGAGACTGAAGAAACACGACAGACGTTGAATGTCAATCCAACGGACAAGGTTGGCACAATCGTTTGTTGACTAAGTCGACACCAAGTAGCATACTTTTTTATATATATAGGAAGAAAAGAAAAACTGGGCTCGTTCGCCCGATAACATTCCCGAAACTGCGACCGTTCGATCTTGTGTCACAACTAAAACTGCGAGGAAAATGCATTCGTCTGCCATCCTCCTCCTAGGGAACGTTCGCCACATAAGTGACTAGCACCCTTGGTTTTCAACCGAGAGGTCTTGGGTTCGAATCCCAGGAACTCTCAATTTTGTCCTCGTTCCTTCCTCGCAAAAAAAGAAAGAAAATCAAAGACTTGAGAAGGCGAACATAACAAGCTAGTGTACCAGTAAAGAGATGTTGCTGAGTTTTAGAAAAAAGAGAGACGTGCTCCTGTGGCTGGTTCGAATCCAAACCTAGACTATGACTATATATGGTGCTATGCTACTCTTCAAGTAATGAAACTGACATATCCAACGTTCGCTTCTCCTCTTCTCTACTTACTCTGCATAGCATCAGAAGCTCTTTCCAAAACAACCATGTCCGCTGGCTGCTCATCGACCCGCTCTTCAGCAGGCAACAACCAGATATGTGCCAAGTCGCCACCCGTACCATCGCCTGTGGGTCTCATCACACCTCTACCAGCACACGCATCGCAGCGGGTTGCTCATCGGAACCCACTGCCGTTGGTGTGGTGCCACTGCTGCAAATCACGTAGAGTCATCCGTCGCGTCTCAACCACAACCCTCAACCCTGGCATGGTCTTCTACAAATGCCCGAATCATGGGGTAATAATATTAAGTGTTGTTCTGCTGCTTTCAGTTGCTGATTTTTTAATAGTTTGGTTGGTGATCTTCCAATTTGATTCGTGCAGAAAAGGGAAGATTCATGTGATTTGTATTTCTGGGAAGTTGCTGATGTGAGGGAATGCAACTACGCTAATTATTTGGTTAGCCGAGGAATCCCAACACCAGCAGGTTGGGGTGTTGGACAAGTAACTGAAGGAACGACGGAAGGGGAAGATGCAGAGCAGAAGGTTAAAGATGCAGTTCCTCTGATCATGGCCAAGCAACGACTGCTTAACGGCCTTGACATCAATGAGGAGATGAAAGAGCTTGTGAAGATAATGGGCAAAATTGATGTGCTCTGTAGGATGACTGTCTCTTTATTTGAAGTGTATGTAGCACTCGTGATGTATTCAATGGCTTTGACATGAGCACTTTGCTGAAACCAGTAATGAATGAAACCTGTGTAGCAGGTTGGGCGTAGTGTTGTGAACATCTAATGATTTCTATTAACGGAAATCAGGGGGTATCCCCTTTTGCTCATAAATAAATAAATAGTAGAGGCCCTTTTGGTAATAAACAAATAATTTAGCAGAGGCCCTGTCGGGTCAGCTTTGTTCTCATTCAAAGACGTCGAGCAAATTGCAGTCCAACAGGAAACTATGTCATCAAATTCAAGTTTCACAGCCAAATATGATTACAACTAAACAACAATGTCATCATGTTTTAGTCGTCATACAATCACCAAACACAAATCAACATACATAACAAGTGATGTTCTCACAGCAAAATACTAAACAACACGTTCATCAGGTTTCAGTTGTCATAGCAAACACAATTTCACATAGTAGATAAAAAATGTCTTCTAATAGGCAAATACGACAAAAGCAATCTAATCATCATCCGCAGCAGCAGCGTCAACATCTTCACCATGTGTATCAGTCTGAATCGTAATTCCCCACGGTGTCATCTTCTTCTTCATCCTCAACGTCCTCAAACGTTGGCTTCTTATTGATCAACTCTTGTATGTCCACAGCATGACAAGCAATCTTTTTGCCGGTGTCATTGACGTGATGGTTCTCAAAGATATTAGGAACATCTGTGTTATCTTGTACATCAGGAGCAGTGTAAGCATCGTCTTGTTGTGCAACTTCATTAAACGAATTCCTCTGCTCAAACCTTTGCAATACTCTCTGGTCATTGCTACGTGAAAATGTGTCTTCCAAGAAAAATATCTATGTTGCTTGATTTGCCAAAATAAAAGGCTCGTTGGTCTTGTACGCCGCCTTGACATTGATGGATTTGAAATAATCATCAGCTCTGGTTTTGCGATCCTGGAAAACAGGTTATACCAATGACAGCACAACAGAACCACACACCGATGATCCTCGAAACTAGAGATATACTGCAACTGAACAATGTCTGTTATGTTAGCATACATTTTAGTTGTCTCTTTATCGTACGTATCCGTGCTCATGATGACACTATTTTGTGTCTTCCTGCCTTCATCGCGTGCAAGGGTGTTGTAGCGCACATCTCCAACAACGCAAGATTCATAATGTCTTACCCGAGTATCAGGACCCATTGCTAGTGAGTAAAGGGCATCATCAACTGCCTGCCCATCCTCCCGCATCTTCTTAACCTATGGTTAGAAAATAGACAAGCTGATCATCTTATGTACTCAATATATTAAAAAAACTGATAGTGCAATTCAAAAGCTTACATGGCTCTTGAACCATTTCGCAAATCCTACCATAACCAGTTTGTCAATGTTTCTTGGATTTTGTGGCAGTAACTCCTTTTTGTAGATGCTGCACAACATAGTGATCGCGTCAAACATCTAAATATATAAGAATGTGCTGCAAGTTTAGTAGATTACGATGTATAAGCTGTAGTACTTAGCACTTACTTGATATAAGGTAGTATCTCAGGACAGTTATTCAACACATACCAAACCATTTTGTCCAAATCTTTAGGTTTGTCCTCTTGTCGACTCTTTCCTGTAACTCAAACAGAATAATCGAAAACATTGGGCCCGGGATTGTCTTCACCCACCTCTTTGCTAAGTCGATCGCTAGCTTCAACGTATTTTGAGCAGAATGTCAACGCTTCAGAGCAATGTAGGCCTCTGCAATGGAACCCTCGGTCTAGCTCGCTCCTAACATAGCCTTTGAAAGTGCCTAGCCGCCTTTCAATAGGGTACATCCAGCCATCTTGCATCGACCTCTAAGTAGTGCCTCATCGTAGATGAACACCAAATGCACCATCACGCCAAAGAAGGCCGGAGGATATATCTTCTCAAGGTCGCATAGGATTGTTGGTATCTTGTCTCTAAGACGCTCCAAAGCATCTATCTTGATATTTCTACTGCAGAGTTCCCCAAAGAATTGTCCCAACTCTTGCAATCGCTCAGATAAGTCGTATGCCCAATCCTCTAAGGATAACAGTAAAACCCTTTGAAGTAGGACGTGGCAGTCATGAGTTTTCAACCCTTGTACCTTGTTTCCATCTACACTGACTCTCCTTTCGGGGTTGGAAGCAAATCCATGTGGAAATCTCACATGTGACAGGACCTCGCGGAATTCTTTTCTTTTTACCTTGTCCAAGACGTACACAACTGGTGCCATATCCCGTGGTTTACCTTCATCTTGCACACAAATCTCGTCGATACCTGTGTGTCAAATCAATCCTAGATTTTAAGGTATCTTTTGTCTTGCCTTCAGTATTAAGAAGTGTGCTGATAATGTTGTCACATATATTTTTCTCGATGTGCATCACATCAAGATTATGCCGCAGATCCAAATCTTTCCAATACTCCAAGTCCCACAAAGTGGACCTGCGGATAAACAATAATCTCTCTTCTACCGTGCCACGCTTCCTTTTCCCGCTACCATTACCAGGATGGTTTCCTAGTGTAATATGCCTGACCTTCTCTAATTCCACTTGCAACTCATCGGCGGTGAGCCTCTTTGGCGCATCACGGTTTTCATGCTTTGCATTGAACACATGTCTTTGATATTTTCTAGGATGCGACTTGTCCTTGTCAAGGAAACGGCGGTGTCCAATGTAATAGATCTTGCTAAGTATTGTGTATGACAACAAATTCCTGTTACAGCGAACACATGCATTATAACCATGTGTCGTTCTCCCTGACATAGTGTCCAAAGCCGGATAATCATGGATGCACCAAATTATAACCACACGCAGAAAGAAATCAGCTGGTGGGCTGCTATATAGGTCTCGAGTGAGAACACCCCTCCATAGCTGTTGAAGTTCCTCCACAAGAGGCTCCATGAATAAATCAAAATCCTTTCTAGGACTTTTTGGACCTGGGATGAGCAAGGCCATCATGTAGTTTGATTCTTTGGTGCAGACATTTGGAGGCATGTTGTAAGGATAACAAGCATCGCCACATGCTATATGTGGCGCTCTGGTGGCCAAATGGGTTAAATCCATCCAAGCTAAGCCAAGTCTAATGTTTCTCGGTCAGCACAAACTTTTGTGTTTATGATTGAAGCTTTTCCACTCACTACCATGAGATGGATGGCTCATTACATTCTGATCTCTATACTCCTGGTTCCTAGAATGCCACAAGACATCTCTCTTGTTTCACATCATGAAACAACCTCTCGCAATCTTGGTATAATTGGAAAATGTCTCGTAACATTATGAGGAATCCTCTCCACAAAGATCGCCATCTTTCCATCTTGATGATTTGCATTTGGGCATTCACTTAAGTTGGCATAATCCTTCCGAATAGAACACAATTATTCTTACAAACATGGATCATATCATATCCAATTCCAACTGCACGAAGGAAATTCTTCATTTTACTGTAGGTGTATGGCAGCTCAGATGCATCTGGGAAAGATTTGCGGAAAGCAGCCAACATCGCATCTAATGATTTGTTGGTCATCCACTCAGATGTCTTCACCTGAAGAAAGGTGACCATATCTGAGAATACTGACAGCTTATTTCCTGGGGTGACAACCATGTTGCATTGTTCCAACATACGGGTCCACCATTTTTCTTCTGCAGGTGAAAGTTCACGAAATGCACGAGAATTTCGTAGCATTATTTCAATATTGGTCAAACTCACTGGCTCCGCCACCATCGCCTCCTCCTCCTCTTCCACCTGAGCATCAGGCAGATCAAGATGGTGATCTGCTGCTTCCACGTAGTCAATAACATTGACGTTCACAGCTTCACCATGATGAACCCACCTAGTATATGTGACCGACATCCCATACAAGTGTAGATGATTTTGCACAGTTGACTGGGGTCTTGTAACTGAATTCATACAACTACTACACGGTCAGAGCACATCTAATTTCAGACCACCGTAATCAGCTCTGATAAAGTTCATGAAGTTTTCAACCCCCTCGACATATGCAGCGGAGAATCTTCGAGCAGAAGTTATCCAAGTCCTATCCATCTGTTAGACATACAAATTAGTTCTTCTACTAGATACTACAGGAAAAACATATATGCTTTTTATGAAGTTTAGAAAAAAATACCTAGGTCGACGTCTAAATCTATGGAAAGATATTTGGACGAGCAGATCTAAGTAACGAAATATATGTAAAGCTAATTCAGCAAAAAGATTTGAGTGCTAAATTATGGCAGGCTGTTTCAGCAGTCAATGAGGCCGACCACACAACCATCAAACTATCGAAGGCCATCGCAGCAACAAATATCGAGTATAAAACGGTGTAGAACTATTTCACCTAACAGATTGGCTACTAGACCATGGCAATCTACGTCAGAATAAATGTATGGCAGGATAAATTAGTAGCTAATCGGCCTTGGCATGCCATCTCAGCTAAGCAGATTGAGTGCAAAACAGGGCAAGGAAGCTTCTTAAGCAGAGCATATTGACTGTAAACTACTTGAAAGCAAAGGAGATTAACAGCGTCTATCGCCTAACATTCAGCGCTACACCAACATGCACGGGGCCTCAGTCTAGAATGCGCGTACCGTGGGAGAATCTGACCGCCGTGCATCTCCACACGAACATCGCCAGCGGTGGCGGCGCTGACCGCCGTGCGCCTCCACAAGAACGTCGCCAGCGGTGGCGGCATGGCTAGAGGACGACAGTCTATGAGAGCGTATTGTGGGAGCGAGAGGATATTCGTGCGTCCCCTCGACAAACCGCGACACCGATGTATCGTTGCGGCGGGGAGGGCGGCTTTGGCGGAGCGAATGGAGTGGAGGAGGATGGGGGAGGGGGTTTGGGGAATATTATTGGCTAGTTGGCCGAAGGGCGGTTGAATTTAGGATTTGGGGTGATTTTTTTGGGGGGGGGGGAGGATTTTCGCGCGGGGGAGGGGGGAGTTTGGCGCATGGTCGGTTTCTCCAAGTGTAGTTCCACGTGTCAGTGAAGAGGCAAGCCGAAGCGTGTTCCGTTTGCGTGAGTCATGTGCAGGACCGAACATGTGTGGGGTGCAATGCGACCGCGACAGGGGTGCTATGAGTGTACCGCCTTTTTTCCTTTTAAACTAGGTGCTTCGCCCCCTAAAAAAACTCAGTGCTTCGCGCGATCCATCGATACTACTACTAGTAATCCGGTAATCCCGACTAAAACGGCGCGATCGGGTCTTTTCCCGCGTGATATGCTGGGAGGCTGGCTTAGTTGGGTTTTTAGGACGAGTAATGCTACACCTACGTAATCCCAGTTACATAATTAACATAATGTGAAATGTATGAGGTGTTGATTGTAGATTGGGGGAGGGAGGGGCCCACCACCATGAAAATCAGGGGAGGAGAGAGAGGCAATTTACGTTAACCCTTTCGTAGGTTCCCGTAGATGTAGAAAGATGTGAAATGCGTGAATGTGTAGTGGACATACTATTGGAGTGCCTAAGATAAATTGTGTATGTATAGACCCTATGTGTTTATTTACTTCACATGTTAGCTTTGTCTCGGTTCAATAAAAAGCAGAGTTGGTGATGATGGTGTGCCTATCATCCTGCAATATAGGCCGTCCGATCTATATCTAACGGATAGGAAAGAAACTATGACAATTTACCCAACTCCTCTCCACATTTGCAGATAAGGCCTTCCCTCGTTCATCCTTTTCTCCCACAAGATCTTGATGTTCCGTGCAACTAGCCTACTAAATCAACTAAATCAAAATGTTCTAAATCAACTAAATAAACTAGCCTACTAAATCAACTAAATCATATCCACTAAATCAAAATGTTGCATATGAACTAGCCTACTAAATCAAAATGTAGCTGGGAGGAGGGGTTGTGGATGGAGAAGGGAGGAGGGAGAAGGAGGGGTGACTGGAGGAGGGAGGAGGAAGGAGGACGCAGGACGGAGGAGGAAGAGGAGCAAGGAGGGGTCGGCCGGTGGCGAAGGGAGGAGTGGAGGGAGGACGGAGGAGGAGGGGGTGGGGAGGAGGGCGGCCGGTGAAGGATTACCGAGTCCAGGGAGGAGGAGGAGGTGATGGCGGCACAGCGGGAGGAGGGGTAGGCGCCGGCAGCCGGCGGGGGCGAGGGCATGCGCGGGGCGATTGAGGGGGGGATCGAGTGAGAGTGTGAGTGTGAGTGGACATAGGAGAGGGAGGGGCGGATAAAATGTCTTAGTAGTAGCGCGCTATAGATAAAGGCACTACTGCTAAACGACCTAGTAGTAGCGCCTTTCAACCGAAAAGTGCTACTGCTATGTGTAAACAAGTAAAAATATACAACAAAAATACATTGGTCATCAATGATCTTTTTCTGTACAATCTGAATTGTCAATATGAGTCCTCACCTGTTTCATCGGTTTAGAAACCGGAGAAGACTCATATTGCGGCCACAAATTCTACACATGGAGTTCAATGAAGACCAAGTGGTTGTGATAGTTTGAGAAAAAACATATTTAAGGTGGTAAAAACCTTGTTCGCGGAGCGAGGTGGGACTAAACTTTTGTAGTAAGCTTAGCAGTAGCGGGCATTGTGAGAAGGCGCTACTGCTATGGTCTGTAACAGTAGCGCTCTTTGTATTAACGCGTTGCTGCTATAACTAGCGTGGCGGCGGGGTCGTGGAAATTGTAGTAGTAGCGCTGCATTTTGCGGACGTGCTACTGCTACATTTATGTCAGGAGCCGTCTTGTTGGCACGCGCTACTGCTAAGTAGCAGCAGCTCCTATTTTTAGAGCGTGCTGCTGGTAAGATTCTGTGTATAGGCTTTTCCCTAGTAGTGAGAAGTGTGTCTTTGGCGTGCCGGCCGAAAAGCTACTCGGATTCCTCGTCTCGGAGCGCGGCATTGAGGCAAATCCGAAGAAGATCAAGGCCGTTGAGCGCATGCGCCAGCCGGCCCGGCTGTGCGATGTCCAGAAATTCACCGGCTGCTTGGCCTCGGTTGGCCGGTTTCTCAGCTGGCTGGGTGAGAGGGCCTTGCCCCTGTATCAGCTGATGAAGAAGACGACGACGTTCGAGTGGAACGACCAGGAGGACAAAGCCTTCCGGTATCTCAAGCACATGCTCTCCCCCGCACCGACCGAGAAGGAGCCGCTGTTGCTCTACATAGCCGCCACCTTGCGGTTGGTCAGCACAGTGATGGTGGTCCAGCAACCAGAGAAGGGCAAGATCCAGTCCATCCAACACCCGGTCTATTACCTGAGCATGGTGCTTTCTGCCTCCAAGCAGAACTACCCGCACTACCAGAAGATGTGTTATGGCATGTATTTCACCGCCAAGAAGTTGAAGCAGTATTTCCAAGAGCATGTTGTCACCGTTGTTAGCACGGCCCCCATCGGCGAGATCATGCGTTGCTGCGATGCCTCTGGCCGGGTCGCCAAGTGGGCGATCGAGCTAGTCGGCCACATCACCCTCTACGAGCCCCACACCATGATCAAGTACCAAGCTTTGGCTGACTTCCTCGTCGACTGGACCGAGACCCAGTACCTGCCGTCGCCGCCGGATTTGTCGCACTGGTGCATGCACTTCGATGGCTCCAAGATGCGCTCTAGCCTAGGAGCCGGCGTCGTGCTGTCTTCCTCGAAGGGCGATTGGCTTCGCTACGCACTCCAAATCCACTTCGCCGCCTCCAACAATGTTGCTGAGTATGAAGCCCTTGTGCATGGCCTCCACCTTGCCAAGGAACTCAGCATCCGACGCATCTTGTGCTACGACGACTCGGATCTGGTGGTGCAGCAGTGTTCCGGTGAATGGGACGCTCGCGATGCCAACATGGCCAGCTACCGCTTCCTCGTCCAGCAGCTGTCCGGCTACTTCGCCGGCTGCGAATTCCTCCACGTCCCGCACGCATAAAATGAAGCCGCCGACGCGCTAGCTAAAATCAGCTCATCCCGGCAGGCCATCCCGCCCGGTGTCTTCCTCGAGCACCTGCACAAGCTGCCCGTCAAGCCGTCTCCGGACTCAGAGTCCATCTTCGTCCCCGACGACCTGGCCGTAGCTCGACCCGGCCGTACCTCGACCCGGCCCGGGGACTGCTGAACCCGGCCCAGGGGCTGCTGAACCCGGCCCGGGGGCTGCCGAGCCCGACCCGAGGGCTGCCGCGACCGATCCGGCTGACGTCGACTCCAACCCGGTCCCGAGGGCTGCCAAGCCTGGCCCGGGGACTGCCCTACTCAACCCGGCCGCTATCGTCCACAACCCAGGGGCTGCTGCCTCCAGCTCGGGGGTACCGCCCCAGAACCCTCCATCGTGGCCGTCTTCGCCGTAGTAATTGGTCCATCATGGGCCCTGCACATATCGGAGTTCCTGGATAACGGGGTTCTCCCCATGGACGAGATCGAGGCCCAGCAAGTCCAACACCGAGCGTCCGCCTTCAGCAGCATCAACAATGAGCTCGTCAAGCGTAGCACAACAGGCGTTTTCCAGCACTGCGTTGAGCAAGACAAGGGGATAGAGATCCTCCTCGACATACATCAGGGCGAGTGCGAGCACGATGCCGCCTCAAGGTCCCTGGTGGCCAAGGCATTCCGCCATGGTTTCTACTGGCCTACGGCCCTCCAAAACGCCGAGTCACTTGTCCTCATATGTGAGGGATGCCAGTGCTTCAGCAAGCGCAGCCACCAACCGGGTTCAGCCCTGCGAACCATATCGATCGCCTGGCCCTTCGCGGTCCGGGGGCTCGACATGGTGGGACCTTTCAAGATCGCTTGAGGCGGCATGCCACACTTGCTGGTGGCGGTGGACAAGTTTACCAAATGGATCGAAGAGCGGCCAATCAAGAAGCTGGACAGGCCGACAGCCGTCTGGTTCATGAAGGATATCATGGTGCACTATTGCGTCCCGAACAACATCATCACGGACAATGACACTAACTTTGCCAAGGGCACGCTCGCGCAGTATTGCTCTGTATCCGGCATCCGCCTTGACTTAGATTTCATGGCGCACCCACAGTCCAACGGCCAGGTCGAGCGGGCCAACAACCTCATTCTATCCGGCATCAAGCCATGGCTCATGGAGCCGCTCTTCCGTTCACCCGACAGCTGGCTCGACGAGTTGCCTGCCGTCCTCTGGAGTCTCCGCACAACGCCAAACCGGTCGACCAGGTTCACCCCGTTCTTCCTCGTCTACGGAGCCGAAGCCGTCATCCCGACCGACATCGAGTTCTGTTGGGGAACGTAGTAATTTCAAAAAAATTCCTACGCACACGCAAGATCATGGTGATGGCATAGCAGAGAGAGAGAGAGTATTGTCCACGCACCCTCGTGAGACCGAAAGCGAAGCGCATGACAACGCTGTTGATGTAGTCGTGCGTCTTCACGATCCGACCGATCCAAGCACCGAATGTATGGCACCTCCGTGTTCAAAGACACGCGTTCAGCTCGATGATGTTCCCCGGGCTCCGATCCAGCAAAGCGTCGGGATGAGTTCCACAAGACGACGGTGTGGTGACGATGATGATGTTCTACTGGCGCAGGCTTCGCCTAAACTCCGCGACGATATGATCGAGGTGGAATATGGTGGAGGGGGGCACCGCACACGGCTAAGGAACGATCCGTAGATCAACTTGTGTGTGCTAGGGTGCCCCCCCGCCCCCGTATATAAAGGAGCAAGGGGGAGGCCAGCCGGCCCTAGAGGGCGCGCCAGGAGGAGGAGTCCTCCTCCTAGTAGGAGTAGGACTCCTCTTTCCTACTCCTACTAGGAGGGGGAAAGGAAGGGGGAGAGGGAGAGGGAAAGAGGGGGACGCCGCCTCCTAGTCCAATTCGGACCAGAGGGGGAGGGGGCGCGCCCATGCTGGCTGCCCCTCTCTCTCTCCACTAAGGCCCATAGGGCCCATTACTTCTCCGGGGTTCCGTAACCTCCCAAGCACTCGTTTTCTCCAAAACATCCGAACACTTCGTGTCCGAATATAGTCGTCAATATATCAATCTTTATGTCTCGACCATTTCGAGACTCCTCGTCATGTCCGTGATCACATCCGGACCAACAAACTTCGCACATAAAAACTTATAAACTCATAGTAAAACTGTCATCGTAACGTTAAGCGTGCGGACCCTACGGGTTCGAGAACTATGTAGACATGACATAGAACCATTCTCGGTCAATAACCAATAGCGGAACCTGGATGCCCATATTGGTTCCTACATATTCTACGAAGATCTTTATCGGTCAAACCGCATAACAACATACGATGTTCCCTTTGTCATCGGTATGTTACATGCCCGAGATTCGATCGTCGGTATCCAATACCTAGTTCAATCTCGTTACCGGCAAGTCTCTTTACTCGTTATGTAATGCATCATTCCATAACTAACTCATTAGCTACATTTCTTGCAAGGCTTATAGTGATGTGCATTACCGAGAGGGCCCAGAGATACCTCTCTGACAATCGGAGTGACAAAACCTAATCTCGAAACACGCCAACCCAACATGTACCTTTGGAGACACATGTAGTACTCCTTTATAATCACCCAGTTACGTTGTGACGTTTGGTAGTACCCAAAGTGTTCCTCTGGTAAACGTGAGTTGCATAATCTCATAGTTATAGGAACATGTATAAGTCATGAAGAAAACAATAGCAATATACTAAACGATCAAGTGCTAGGCTAACGGAATGGGTCATGTCAATCACATCATTCTCCTAATGATGTGATCTCATTAATCAAATGACAACACATGTCTATGGTTAGGAAACATAACCATCTTTGATTAATAAGCTAGTCAAGTAGAGGCATACTAGTGACGTTGTGTTTGTCTATGTATTCACACATGTATTATGTTTCCGGTTAATACATTTCTAGCATGAATAATAAACATTTATCATGATACGAGGAAATAAATAATAACTTTATTATTGCCTCTAGGGCATATTTCCTTCAAGTTCGACTCGCCGTGAGTCATGATGTACACCAAAGCCGAAGCCAAGGAAGCCCGTGAAGACGACGTCGACCTACTAGAAGAAGCACGCCTCTTGGCGCTCAGCCGGTCAGCCATCTATCAGCAAGGCCTGAGGCACTACCACGACAAGAAGATCACCTTCGACTCGTCCAGCAGCAAGCCAGCTGAGGGAGTCCTGGATTAAGGGGTATCTGGACAGCCGGACTATATACATCGTCCGGACTATTGAAGCGTGAAGATACAAGACTCAAGACTCCGTCCCGTGTCCGGATGGGACTCTCCTTTGCGTGGAGGACAAGCTTGGCGATCCGGATATTGTGTTTCCTTCCTTGTAACCGACTCTATGTAAACCCTAGCCCTCTCCGGTGTCTATATAAACCGGAGAGGTTGCTCCTTAGAAGGCCGATCACAATTACAGTCATAATCATCATAGGCTAGCTTCTAGGATTTAGCCTCTACGATCTCGTGGTAGATCTACTCTTGTACAACTCATATCTTCAATATTAATGAAGCAGGAAGAAGGGTTTTACCTGCATCGAGAGGGCCTGAACCTGGGTAAACATTGTGTCCCTTGCTTCCTGTTACCATCAGCCTAAGACGCATAGATCGGGACCCCCTACCTGAGATCCGCTGGTTTTGACACCGACATTGGTGCTTTCATTGAGAGTTCCTCTGTGTCGTCGCTGCAAGGCTCGATGGCTCCTTCAATCATCATCAACAACACGGTCCAGGGTGAGACCTTTTTCCCTGGACAGATCTTCATGTTCGGTGGCTTCGCACTGCGGGCCAATTCACTTGGCCATCTGGAGCAGATCGACAGCTACACCCCTGGCCACCAGGTTAGGTTCGGAAACGTGAACTACACGGCCGACATCCGCGGGGACTTGATCTTCGACGGAGTCGGGCCTATGACAGGAACACCGGACAGTCACGATGAGCACGGCTTAGACCTACTGTCGGACAATGCTCAGGATATTACCCCTGCAGTAGTCCCGGACCTAAATCCGGGAAGACTGCATGGCCCAAGGGCGGGTGGATGGACCCCGCCCTGCAAGCCGCACTCTCATCGGCCATAGAGCCAAACATAGGCCTCACTTCTAAGGAAGCCTATGGCTCAGGACCCCCGGACTCGTATCCGGTTACGGGTTCCGGTCCGCGCGCTCCCGAGCCCACCGAGCCTGGTGGGGCTCCGGTAATGGAGTTTATTGCTGCGGATATCTTCCAGCACTCGCCCTTTGGCGACATGCTGAACTCATTAAAGTCTCTTTCTATGTCAGGAGGCTCTTGGCCGAACTATGTCTGGCTCGAGTGGGAAGCAGGCGATGGAGGAATTCGTTGCCCACCCACCACCCACTTCATTGCCACGGTCGATGATTTAATCGATGTGCTTGACCTCGACTCCAAAGGCATCGACGGTATGGACGACGATGCAGGAGAAGATTCAAAATCTCTGAGGCGCTGGACTACTGCCTCGTCACACGACATATACATGGTGGATACGCCCAAGGAGGACGACGGCGACAATCCAGAAGATAAAACCCCCGGGGAAAAAACCAAAGCGACGGCACAGACGTCGTTCCAAGTCCAGCAACAATAAAAACAACGACAAGAGCGCCAGAAGGATCGATACTCCAGTCAACTCCGAAGGCAACAATGACCATACGGACCCAGCGATGGAGCGTGACGAGCCAGGTCATGCCGAACACAGTCCAGAGCAGATGCCCGATCACAATGATCCCCAGGGACGAGTTCATCAAACTGCCCCAGGACAAGAACAAAGTCTGGATGACGACGCATTCATCATCCCGAAAACACGCGTGGAACGAGGTAACCTCCACAGAAAGCTTATGGCCACTGCAAGAAGTCTAAAGAAGCAGAAGCAACGGCTAAAAGCCGCACAGGAAACGCTCAATCGCAGATGGAATAAAGTTCTAGACACTGAAGAAAAATACAGCGACGATCGCCATACAAAGAGCTATGCAAAACGTAAGCTACTGCCAGAATTCGACGACGAGGCCGTTCCACCAAAGAATAACACGACTAGGAGGCCAGACGTACCGCTTCATAACCGCAACAGAGCGGCTACGGATGCCACGCACGATTTGTGTGAGCACCTGGATAAGAAAGCCGGCGCGGCCAGGTCCATCTACGGATCTAAAGGACACACCCCGGCGAAGGACTATGGTCACCAAAACGATCATACCAACCAAATACCAGTTTGGAATAAGCACCGGACACAACAACAACCGACGGCATGCCACGGCACGTCCAGATACAAAGGGGCTGCTCACCCCCTGTGCTTCACCGAAGAAGTACTGGACCATGAATTTCCACAGGGTTTTAAACCTGTGAATATAGAGGCATACGACGGAACGACAGACCCAGGGGTCTGGATCACGGATTTTATCCTGCATATACACATGGCTTGTGGGGATGACCTCCACGCCATCAAATACCTTCCCCTCAAACTGAAGGGACCAGCTCGACACTGGTTGAAAAGCCTCCCCAAAAATTCAATTGGGAGTTGGGAGGAACTCGAGGATGCTTTCAGGGCCAATGTTCAAGGGACTTATGTCCGGCCTCCAGATGCAGATGATTTAAGTCACATAATCCAACAACCCGGAGAGTCCACGCGCAAGCTTTGGAACAGATTCCTCACGAAGAAGAATCAAATTTTCGATTGTCCGGATGCCGAAGCCTTAGCGGCATTCAAACACAGCATCCGCGACGAGTGGCTCGCCAGACACCTCGGCCAAGAAAAGCCAAGGACAATGGCAGCCTTAACAAGCCTTATGACCCGCTTTTGCGCGGGTGAAGATAGCTGGCTGGCCTGTAAAGGCACCAGCGATCCCACCACATCCGAGATAAGGGATGGCAACGGGAAGCCACGGCGTAATAAAAACAAACGCCAAAACAAGGAAGAGAGCCTGGACAATACAACGGTAAACGCAGGATTCAGGGGCTCTCGACCCGATCAGCAGAAAAAGCCACCTAAAGGCAGTAAAGAGGGACCGTCCGGTCTGAACAGAGTCCTAGACAGACTGTGCTGAATTCATGGCACCCCCGACAAACCTGCAAACCACACGCACAGAGAGTGCTGGGTCTTCAAGCAGGCCGGCAAATTAAATGCCGAACACAAGGGGAGGGAAACACCAAGTGAAGACGAGGATGAACCTCGCCAAATTAAACACCGGGGACGTAAAAATTCCCACCAGAGGTTAAAGCAGTAAACATGATCCACGTGACTCACACACCCATGAGAAGGCACGAACGCGCGCTCAACGCCGCGTACGATATAGAGCCCATCGTACCCACACCTAACTGCTGGATGGCTTGTCCGATCACCTTCGATCACACAGACTTTCTAACTAGTATTCGGCGCGGAGGATCAGAGGCCTTGGTACTTGACCCAATAATCGACGGATACCATCTCACCCACGTCCTTATGGACGGCGGCGAGTCTCAATTCAATATACCAGACATCGTCCATGCAATGGGGATAAACCCATCCAGAATTAGCCAAAGCAACACCACCTTTGAAGGGGTGATACCAGGCGTTGAATCCTACGGCAGGGGCTCCGTCGTACTGGAGGTAACATTTGGCTCCCCAGGAAACTCCAGAAGCGAAGAACTACTCTTCACCATCGCACCCTTCCAAAGCAGCTATCACGCATTGCTTGGAAGAGCGGCCTTCATCCGCTTCAACGCTATACCGCACTATGCCTACCTTACACTCAAGATGCCCGGTCCACGTGGCGTCATCACCATTAACGGAAACACAAAGCGCTCTTCACGCGTAGAGGAACACGCAACGACCTTAGCGGCCGGACTATAAGCGGCCTCCAATATCAGAAAACATGACTGGTCATTAAGACCACATACACGGTTAGACGAGCCGGCAGCCCGGATAAAACTGAACCAGGGCACCGTATATGTAATCCCATAAAGGACACCAGGGGCTATAAATACTTAATATAGCCCCATACCTGGCTCAACCTTATTGGCAGGCCAACGTCTTATACTTTTACTATTCATCGTATGCTTACGTTGTACTCTTCTACATGAGTTTTCTCTTTTACAGACAACATTCGCGTGATACCCTTCCAGGATACGGCACAACGGAGACAAAGGCACAGACGTGCAGCAGGGCCCCGCTCAACAGGTTTCTTTTTAGATTAAGCCCCTGTGTAAACCTTTTCTATTGCCTCTTGTTGTTTAACAATCCCATGGGTTCCATACCCACAGAGGATACTGCCGTTATTGGCATTTCACCACAAGAGATTAACACACGTACCTGGAAATACAGGGTTTTATAATGAAAAGGCATTCTTCAGCCTATTTTCTGTTATAAAGTCCGAATACCTTCAGGAGTGTTCGGCGTCACGAGTTTGGCCTTATATGCATCAGCTCCGAATCATGTCTTTGGTCAAATGTTGGGTTTGCCCGGCTCCTGGGTTTGCCGCCTTAAGTTCCATTCTTATCGGCTAAGGTGGCCAAAGAAGAACTACTGCGATTGTGCCCTGGTTATTCCAGATGAGCACCTCGAGAGAAAAGCCAGCCCGATCATCATGATACAAACGAGAGACTGTTCAACCACTCGAAGACTTATCGGAATCTTTAGGATCCCTCCGCATTAACGAAGGACCGTTTCCCGGTCATGTACACAAGCGCCCGTATTCGGATCAATGTTGGGGATATCGCTTATCGGGAACTTATCGGTCGACCCATGATAAGGGGTAAATCGGCCAGTTTATCGGCATATCGGCCGATTTATCGCCATATCAGTTGATTTGTCGGCCAATTTATCTTATCGGTCAGACACCGGTAAACGATAAATCGGCTGATTTATCGGAATATCGAAAGATATCTTGAACAGTGATTCGGATGCACGCGAAGGTACCAGGTGCTACATAGTAGCCCCACCATTAGACTCCCATGGCTAAGCGAAAGTGTTACAGCTATATAGTCCGGTTGCCTAGTTCGACGTGCGATCACCTCCTTAATGGACCAAGACGTTGGATCAAGTGTGATTATGCATATTTTTCGTGAACACCCCCGCATTATATGCGAGGGGGATGAAGCCAACGACTGCTAACTTTCGGATCACACACACACACACACAAATATATATATATATATATATATATATATATATATATATATATATATATATATATATATATATATATACGGCTGCACAGGAGACACAATAATACTTTCGGGCAAAAAGTATAAATATAGCCTTATAACCAAAATAACATTGTTTTTACAATGATTCGATTTGTCACTCGAACAAGACATTCTTCGAGCACTGTGCCTCTATTAGGCGGGCACCTTCTGTGACCTGCGCCAAGTAGTGCTCGGCCAGATATTGGCCTCCTGCCAGATCCTGGGTCGCTACAATAGTGGCCTCCATATCCGTCCAATAGGCTTTAACGCGGGCAAGAGCCATTCGTGCACCCTCTATGCACGCCGACCTCCTCATGGCATCGATCTGAGGCACGACCCCAAGGAATTGTTGCACCAAACCAAAGTAACTGTCCGGCTTAGGCCCCATCGGCCAAAGATGGTCTATTACAGACCACATTGCAAGTCCGGACAGCCTATGAAGCTCCGCCACAGCAGCCATCTTCTCACTTAACGGCAGCGGGCGCGCGGGAGCATTGAATTGCGACCAGAAAAGCTTCTCCACTTCTTTATCACCTTGATCCTTGAAAAACTTGGCCGCATCAGCTGTACTCTTCGCCAAGTCCGCATACACATCTGTCGGACTCCAGCATCCATCCAAGGGAGCATACATCGGATCCAAAAACTTCGTCCGCAGTAGGTAGGAGCCCCCATCTGCGATTTTACCGGCCTGTTGAAGCTCCTCCTGCACACCCCTGACATCGGTCCGCATCTCCTTGGTGGCATTAAGTGCCTTGTTCAGGTCGGCCGAACTAGCCTGATGCTCCTTTTCAAGGAGTTCATACCGGTCGGCGGCATTTTTCAACTCCACAGCCATTTCGGCTATTTTTTCCTCGCTTCGGCAATGAGTAGCCTGTTCGGCTCTCAATTCTTCAGCCGCCTTTAGGGCAGCCGCATTGCTAACCCGAGCTTGTTCCTTGGCCTAGGCAAGTTCCGCCCTCAGGGCTTCTACGGCGGCAGCACCATCTGCAGACCAAACATATTGCATTAATATTACGCCACTCTCATATTTTCCTATACAACATAATAAGGAAAGCAGAGCACATACCTTGTGACTTGTTCAGCCGCTCGTTCACCAGCGTGATATCGGCATCAATAGATCCAATTTGCCTCCTTAGTTCGGCAACTTCAACGGGCTGTTCGGCAGTCGGATCCTTAGATACATGCGCATATGTACAGCGTAATCAGTACTTAAACAAAATGATCCTCCGTTTGCCGCCTAGGGCGGGCAACCAGAGTCTCAGGGGCTACTATCCATATGGAGCACACCTAGCGCGTGCCTCACTGCCAAAAATTGTGTATTTTTCACTACATACCTCAAAGCCTCTGAGCAGACTCGTAAATGCTTAATTCAAACCGCTTGTGGCAGATGAAATCTTCTTGAGCACCGCGCTCATTAATGAGCGGTGCTCCTCCGAGAGCGCAGCTCGCTCCAGAAGGCCTGTCAGTATGTCCGGTCGGACATCTAACTGTGTCGGACCCTTCTCATCGCCCCCCGTGGGAGCCGAACGCCCCGGGCTCAGGGCGGCTGACGGATTAGCTTCTGACTTCGGCAGGTCCGGACTCCTCCGTGATGACACCTCGGTGTCGCCCGCTTCATGAGGCGGAGAGGTGGGTGGAGTCTCGCTCTCCATCATCTCCGGAGGAAGATCCCCCAAAGATGAACTCTGTTGAGAAGAGCTGCTAGCCGGACTGCAAAAGATGAATCCTTGTTATTGATCTCGGAGAAACGCAGTACCTTCAAATTAACGATTAACTTACAACTCAGTGGAGGGCTGGCCCGTCGGTTGGCATGACGTGGTGAGGACGTCCGTCGGGGCAGCGTTCCCCGGCGGCACTTTCTTCCCTTGTTCGGGCATCTCTGTCTCCAAGTCTTTTGAGGCGGCCCTTTTCCTCCCACGCGGGGAGGTGGCTTCAGATTCCCCTCCCCGACTATCCTCCCTTGGGAGGAAGCAATTCCCCCGGTCCAGATGCGCATTGTGTGAAGTTCGGCTTCATTATCCTTTCCTTCGTCTTTCCCTGAGGGTATTTGGCCAAGCACCCGGCCAAGCATCTTGGCAACGGTTGTACCAGGCGAGCCTTCGGGAAGTGGCGCCGGACACCTGATTCTCTCCGCCTTGCTGAGCCATTCCTGGCCACAGAGGGTTTTCAGAATAATGACTATGACAAATGAAAACAAAGTATTCAGTTTTAAGGTTACTTACTTGGGCATCTAGGCAATTGCAGCTTAGGCCCGCATCCTCGGTGGTGTCCGGACACTTTACTTGTGGTCCGAAGGATAATTTACACATCCCTTCGAGCTTCAGGCCGAAGAAGTGCTTGATAGTCCGTGGATCCTCTGGATTGAACTCCCCCATCCGGAGAGGCCGGCGTTTGCACGGCAACATCCGTCGGATTATCATTACTTGAATTATGCTGACAAGGTTAATGTCCCTCTCAAGAAGCTCCCGGATATGGTCCTGCAGTATTGGTACATCACTAGCGGGACCCAATTCCGCCCTTCATCGGTCCATGACGCCAATTGTGGCGGAGGGCCCGAGCGGAACTTGTGAGCAGCTACCCACTTTGTGCCTCTGGGAGCCGTGACATAAAACCACCTCCGCTGCCGTACATCGGATACTTCTGGGAAAGAACCCTCTGGCCATGGGGCATCGGCGTTCCTGCTTATTATGGCACCTCCGCACTCCACATGTCGCCCCTCGATCATCTTCGGCTTCACATTAAAGGTCTTGAGCCATAAGCCGAAGTGTGGAGTGACGTGGAGAAAGGCCTCGCATACAATGATGAACGACGAGATATGGAGGATAGCGTCTGGAGCTAGATCATGAAAATCCAACCTGTAATAGAACATGAGCCCCCTCACAAAGGGATCGAGGGTGAGGCCCAAGCCACGGAGGAAGTGAGGAACAAACACAACGCTCTCATTGGGCTCCGACGTCGGGATGACCTACCCTGGAGCAGGAAGCCTGTGCTGGATGTCGGCGGTCAGATATCCGACCTCCCTAAGCCTCGAAATGTGCTCCTCTTGGATCGAGGAGGCCACCCACCAGCCTTGAGGGTTGGATCCGGACATATTGGAGGATCTGGGGTGCTGGAGCTTAGGTCTTGGGTGTTAGAACTCGAGGTGCGGGAAGGCGCAAAGGAGATGGAAAAGAGGCATAGGCCTCGGCCCCTTTATAAAGGGGGTGAATATCAAGAGTCCTTAGCGTGACCGCTTGAGGCTTATCTAAAAACACACAGAGTCATACCAACGGTCGTGGTGGGGTTACCCATACCCGTATTGATGAGAATTCCGTGATAAGGGGACACGATCTCTGCTTCGACAAGACGTGTCGTGGAAACCGCCTCGCAATGTGCACTGTGGCTGGTTGTGGGAAAATGGTTCGAATATTGACTCGACCGTAATGACATGTCACGTTGTCTAAGAAGTTGTCAGCAGATTGCATTTGTGAAATATCATTCTCTCTACGGTGGTATGTCAAGATCATTTTGCAGATCCAGACACGGTCTACGCGTTCGATAATTACTTTGGAGTATTCGGAGAAGGAACCCGCCTTGCAATGCCGAAGACAAGACTGCGCGCCGGACTCATCGTCATTGAAGCCTGGTTCAGGGGCTATGCTACGTCTTGAGCTTGCGTTGGTTTTCCTCGAAGAGGAGTGGGTGATGCAGCAAGTGTAGCATAAGTATTTCCCACAGTTTTGAGAACCAAGGTATCAATCCAGTAGGAGGCTCCTCAAAAGTCCCACGCACCTACACAAACAAACTGAGAACTCGCAACCAACGCAATAAAGGGGTTGTCAATCCCTTCACGGCCACTTGCGAAAGTGAGATCTAATAAAGATAGTATGATAAGATAAATATATTTTTGGTATTTTGTATTATAGATGCAAAAAGTAAAGATGCAAAATAAAAGTAGACTGAAAGCAAATATGATAAGAGATAGACCCGGGGGCCATAGGTTTCACTAGAGGCTTCTCTCAAGATAGCAGTATTACGGTGGGTGAACAAATTACTCTCCAGCAATTGAAAAGCGCATAGTTATGAGATTATCTAGGCATGATCATGTATATAGGCATCACGTCCATAACAAGTAGACCGACTCCTGCCTGCATCTACTACTATTACTCCACACATCGACCGACTCCTGCCTGCATCTAGAGTATTAAGTTCATAAGAACAGAGTAACGCATTAAGCAAGATGACATGATGTAGAGGGATAAACTCAAGCAATATGATATGAACCCCATCTTGTTATCCTCGATGGCAACAATACAATCGTG
Organism: Aegilops speltoides; assembly: GCA_021437245.1. Taxonomy (NCBI): domain Eukaryota; kingdom Viridiplantae; phylum Streptophyta; class Magnoliopsida; order Poales; family Poaceae; genus Aegilops; species Aegilops speltoides. Next base: position 420,359,051 of record CM038143.1, on the reverse strand, counting down.
CCTTGCAACCCTTTACACATCGGGTAAGGACACCGCAAGATTGAACCCAAAGCTAAGCACTTCTCCCATGGCAAGAAAGATCAATCTAGTAGGCCAAACCAAACTGAAAATTCGAAGAGACTTGCAAAGATAACTCAATCATACATAAAAGAATTCAGAGAAGATTCAAATATTATTCATATATAAACTTGATCATAAACCCACAATTCATCGGATCTCGACAAACACACCGCAAAAAGAGTTTACATCGAATAGATCTCCACAAGAGAGGGGAGAACATTGTATTGAGATCCAAAAAGAGAGAAGAAGCCATCTAGCTAATAACTATGGACCTGTAGGTCTGTGGTAAACTACTCACAACTCATCGGAGGGGCAAGGATGTTGATGTAGAAGCCCTCCGTGGTCGATTCCCCCTCCGACAGAGTGCCGGCAAAGGCTCCAAGATGAGATCTCGTGGATACAGAAGGTTACGACAGTGGAAATTGTGTTTCGTGGTGCCCCTGGATGTTTTCGGGGTACGTAGGTATATATTGGAGGAAGAAGTACGTCGATGACCGCCCGCGGGGCCCACGAGACAGGGGGCGCGCCCTACAGGGGGGGAGGGGTGGCCTCCTATCTCGTGGCTTCCTCGGCAGCTTCTTGACTTGCACTCCAAGTCCTCTGGATCACGTTCATTCCAAAAATTCATGCTCCCGAAGGTTTCATTCCGTTTGGACTCTGTTTGATATTCCTTTTCTTCGAAATACTGAAATACGCAAAAAAAACCGCAATATCGGCTGGGCCTCCGGTTAGTAGGTTAGTCCCAAAAATGATATAAATGTGTAAAATAAAGCCCATAAACATCCAAAAGGGGTAATATAATAGCATGGAACAATAAAAAATTATAGATACGTTGGAGACGTATCAAGCATCCCCAAGCTTAATTCCTGCTCATCCTCGAGTAGGTAAATGATAAAAGGAGAATTTTTGATGTGGAATGCTACCTAGCATAATTCATAATCTAATTTTCTTTATTGTGGCATGAATGTTCAGATCCAAATGATTCAAAATAAAAGTTCATATTGATAAAAGAAATAGTAACACTTCAAGCATACTAATCAAAGTAATCATGTCTTCTCAAAATAACATGGCAAAAGAAAGTTCATCCCTACAAAATCATATAGTTAGGCTATGCTTCATCCGCCTTACGGGTGGCCCACGAGAGCCCAGGGCACGCCCAGGGGGGAAGGGCGCGCCCCCTGTCTCGTGGCCACCCCGGACACCGTTTCGCGTTGATTTTACTTCCCAAAAATCATAAATATTCCAAAAAAGATCTCCGTCCGTTTTTATCCCGTTTGGACTCTGTTTGATATTGGGTTTCATAAACAAAAACATGCAATGAGATGAGGAACTGCATCGCAATCGGATCAATATGTTAGTCCCAAAATAATATAAAAAGTTGCCAAAAGTATATAAAAGTTGAAGAATATTGGCATGGAACAATAAAAAATTATAGATACAATGGAGACATATCAGCATCCCCAAGCTTAATTCCTGCTCGTCCTCGAGTAGTTAAATGATAAAAAAGATAACTTTTGATGTGGAATGCTACCTTGCATAATCTTGATCATATGTCTAATCGTGGCATGAATATTAAGACACGAGTGATTCAAAGCAATAGTCTATCATTTGACATAAAAACAATAATACTTCGAGCATACCAATAAAGCAATCACGTCTTTTCAAAACAACATGACCAAAGAAAGGTATCCCTACAAAATCATATAGTCTGGCTGTTGCTCTATCTTCATCACACAAAGTATTTAATCATGCACAGCCCCGATGACAAGCCAAGCAATTGTTTCATACTTAAATAATATCAAACCTTTTCAACCTTCATGCAATACATGAGCGTGAGCCATGGATATAGCACTATGGGTGGAATAGAATATGATGATGGGGATTGTGTGGAGAAGACAAAAAAAAAGAAGAAAGTCTCACATTGGCGAGGATAATCAACGGGCTATGGAGATGCCCATCAATTGATGTCAACATGAGGAGTAGGGATTGCCATGCAACGGATGCACTAGAGCTATAAATGAATGCTCAACAAAGAAAACTAGTGGGTGTGCATCCAACTTGCTTGCTCACGAAGACCTAGGGAATTTGAGGAAGCCCATCGTAGGAATATACAAGCCAAGTTCTATAATGAAAAATTCCCACTAGTATGAAAAAGACAACTTATGAGACTCACTAAATGGAAAACATGGTGCTACTTTGAAGCACAAGTGTGGAAAAAGAGATAGTAGCATTGCCCTTTTTTTTATTTTTTTATTCTTTTTTCCTTTTTTTTGGGCCTTTCATTTTTTTCTTTTGGCCTTTCTTTCTTTTTTTCTTTGGGCAATGCTGTAATAATGATGATTATCACACTTCTATTGATTACAACATAAGAATTACAACTCGAAACTAGAACAAGATATGACTCTATGTGAATGCCTCCGGCGGTGTACCGGGATGGTGCAATGAATCAAGAGTGACATGTATGAAAAATAATGCATGGTGGCTTTGCCACAAATACGATGTCAACTACATGATCATGCAATGGCAATATGACAAAAGTAAAGTATGTCATGATGATGAACGGAACGGTGGGAAGTTGCATGGCAATATATCTCGGAATGGCTATAGAAATGCCATAATAGGTAGGTATGGTGGCTGTTTTGAGGAAGATAAAGGGAGGTTTATGTGTGAAAGAGCGTATCGTATCACGGGGTTTGGATGCACCGGCGAAGTTTGCACCAACTCTCAAGGTGAGAAAGGGCAATGCACGTGCATCAAGAGGCTAGCAAAGGTGGAAAGGTAAAAGTGCGTATAATCCATGGACTCAACATTAGTCAAAAGAACTCATATACTTATTGAAAAAATTTAGAAGTCATCAAAAATCAAGTACTACGCGCATGCTCCTAGGGGGATAGATTGGTAGGAAAAGATCATCGCTCGTCCCCGACCGCCACTCATAAGGATGCACAAGCCAGGTACACTTCATTTTTCAAATTTGTTACACAACTTTAACCATACGTGCATGCTACGGGACTTGCTAACTTCAACACAAGAATTCTTTGAATTCATGATCACCCAACTAGCATGACTTTAATATCACTACCTCCATATCTCAAAACAATTATCAAGCATCAAATTGATCATAGCATCCAATTCACTTCCTATGATAGTTTTTATTATACCCAACTTGGATGCCTACCATTCTAGGACCAACTTTATGACCATAGCAAATACCATGCTGTTCTAAAAGACTCTCAAAATAATATAAGTGAAGCATGAGAGACTAGAAATTTCTTCAAAATTAAGACACCACCGTGCTCTAAAACATATAAGTGAAGCACTAGAGCAAAAACTATCAAGCTCAAAAGATATAAGTGAAGCGCATAGAGTATTCTAGCAAATTCTAATCAAATAGGCTTCTCCCAAAAGGTGTGTACAGCAAGGATGATTGTGGTAAACTAAAAAGCAAAGACTAATATAATACACGACACTCCAAGCAAAACACATATCATGTAGCGAATAAAAATATAGCTCCAAGTAATGTTACCAATGAACGAAGATGAAAGAGGGGATGCCTTCCCGGGGCATCCCCAAGCTTAGGATTTTGGCTATTCTTGAATATCTTGGGGTGCCATGGGTATCCCCAAGCTTAGGCTCTTGCCACCCTTTATTCCATAGTCCATAAAAGCTTTACCCAAAACTTGAAAACTTCACAATACAAAACTCAACAGGAAATCTTATAAGCTCCGTTAGTGAAAGAAAACAAAACCACCACATAAGGTACTGCAATGAACTCATTATTTATTTAATTTTGTGTTAAACCTACTGTATTCCAACTTCTTTATGGTTCATAAACTAATTTACTAGCCATAGATGCATTGAAATAAGCAAACAACACACGAAAAACAGAATCTGTCAAAAACAGAACAGTCTGTAGAAATCTGTAACTAACGCAAACTTATGGAACTATAAAAATCCTACCAAAATAAGAAGTCCTGTACAATTTGTTTATTGAACAGCAGCAAAAAGAATCAACGCAAACGCACGTTCCTGTGATTTAACAAAATTGTATTCATGCGTGCAAAGTTTCTGTTTTTCAGCAGAATCAAATCAACTATCATCGTAGGTTATCCTATAGGTTCTACTTGGCACAAACACTAATTAAAAGATAAAAGCACATCTAAACAGAAGGTAGATGCAAGATTTATTACTAAACAGGAGCAAAAACAAAAAACATAAAGAAAATTGGGTTGCCTCCCAACTAGCGCTATCGTTTAACGCCCCTAGCTAGGCATAAAAGCGAAGATAGATCTAGCGAGTGCCATCTTTGGCACTATAGAGCACTTATAATCTTTAGGGGTTTCTCCTTTTTTAGCAATGACTAAACCTTTAGGCAAAAATTCAAGAAATTTGTTTGTAGCAAAAGGTTCCTTAATGATAGAAAGACAATTGGGATGAACACTTATGGATTTGAGATCCGCGTCTCCCTTACTAGAAGATTCACCCTTATTTCTAGGAACATAAATAAACTTGGCAGTTTTAGTAGGGGGTTTTGGAGTGTTTTTCATGGAGGAAAACGCAGAACCTAAGTTTGTAATGATGTCCTCAAGTTTACCGATTCTAGCAGAGTCTAGATCTATTTTTTCATTGACTATAGGTTCCTTTTCTTTACGATTTTTCAAAGTAACTCTAACCCTAGATCCATATTGGGTAATATGATTGTGAATCTTTTTATCCAAATTTTCAATCAACTCAATAGTGGCAATTTTATTTTCAATAATCTCAAGCCATTGCATAACGTGTTCTAAAGTTAAAAAAGTTCCATTGACCAAAAGAGGTGGTGGGCCAAACAAATCTAACATAACATTATAAGCATCATACGTATAGCTACTCATGAAATCACCTCCGCCAACAGTATCAAGAACACATCTATTCCAAGGAGTGATGCCTACATAGAAATTGTAGAGAAGAACGTAAGTAGAAAGCTTCCTAGTAGATCTATATTGGGCATTGCAAATTCTATGCCAAGCATCTTTTAAATTTTCTCCCTCCCTTTGCTTAAAATTGAGAATTTCATGTTCGGGAGTAATAATAAGGATAGGAGGACTAGCCATGACGACAAGGTAAATGAACTACACACGGCAAATGGAAAAAGGCAAGCGAAAGAAAGAGGAGGAGATTGGGAAAGAGAGGGCGAATAAAATGGCAACGGTGAAGTGGGGGAGAGGAAAATGAGAGGCAAATGGAAATTATGTAAATGCGAGGGATATGGGTTTGTGATGGGTACTTGGTATGTCTTGACTTGAGCGAAGACCTCCCCAGCAACGGCGCCAGAAATCCTTTTTGCTACGTCTTGAGCTTGCGTTGGTTTTCCTCGAAGAGGAGAGGGTGATGCAGCAAGTGTAGCGTAAGTATTTCCCTCAGTTTTGAGAACCAAGGTATCAATCCAATAGGAGGCTCCTCAAAAGTCCCACGCACCTACACAAACAAACTAAGAACTCGCAACCAACACAATAAAGGGGTTGTCAATCCCTTCACGGCCACTTGCGAAAGGGAGATATAATAAAGATAGTGTGATAAGATAAATATATTTTTTGGTATTTTATATTATAGATGCAAAATAAAAGTAGACTGAAAGCAAATATGATAAAAGACCCGGGGGCCATATGTTTCACTAGAGGCTTCTCTCAAGATAGCATAAGTATAACGGTGGGTGAACAAATTATTGTCAAGCAATTGATAGAAAAGCGCATAGTTATGAGATTATCTAGGCATGATCATGTATATAGGCATCACGTCCATAACAAGTAGACCGACTCCTGCCTGCATCTACTACTATTACTCCACACATCGACCGACTCCTGCCTGCATCTAGAGTATTAAGTTCATAAGAACAGAGTAACGCATTAAGCAAGATGACATGATGTAGAGGGATAAACTCAAGCAATATGATATCAACCCCATCTTGTTATCCTTGATGGTAACAATACAATACATTCCTTGCAACCCTTTCTATCACTGGGTAAGGACACCAAGATTGAACCAAAAGCTAAGCACTTCTCCCATGGCAAGAAAGATCAATCTAGTAGGCCAAACCAAACTGATAATTCAAAGAGACTTGCAAAGATAACTCAATCATACATAAAAGAATTCAGAGAAGATTCAAATATTATTCATAGATAAACTTGATCATAAACCCACAATTCATCGGATCTCGACAAACACACCGCAAAAAGAGTTTACATCGAATAGATCTCCACAAGAGAGGGGGAGAACATTGTATTGAGATCCAAAAAGATAGAAGAAGCCATATAGCTAATAACTATGGACCCGTAGGTCTGTGTTAAACTACTCACAACTCATCGGAGGGGCAAGGATGTTGATGTAGAAGCCCTCCATGGTCGATTCCCCCTCCGGCAGAGTGCCGACGAGCTCCAAGATGAGATCTCGCGGATACAGAAGGTTACGGCGGTGGAAATTGTGTTTCATGGTGCCCCTGGATGTTTTGGGGGTACGTAGGTATATATAGGAGGAAGAAGTACGTCGGTGACCGCCCGAGGGGCCCACGAGACAGGGGCACACCCTATAGGGGGGGGGCCTCCTATCTTGTGGCTTCCTCGGCAGCTTCTTGAACTGCACTCCAAGTCCTCTGGATCACGTTCGTTCCAAAAATCATGCTCCCGAAGGTTTCATTCCGTTTGGACTCCGTTTGATATTCCTTTTCTTCGAAATACTGAAATAGGCAAAAAAAAACAGCAATATGGGTTGGGCCTCTGGTTAGTAGGTTAGTCCCAAAAATGATATAAATGTGTAAAATAAAGCCCATAAACATCCAAAATGGGTAATATAATAGCATGGAACAATCAAAAATTATAGATATGTTGGAGACGTATCAGACTACTAAGGGAGTCCTGGATTAGGGGGTATCCGGACAGCCGGACTATATACATCGTCCGGACTATTGAAGCATGAAGATACAAGACTCAAGACTCCGTCCCGTGTCCGGATGGGACTCTCCTTTGCATGGAGGACAAGCTTGGCGATCCGGATATTGTGTTTCCTTCCTTGTAACCGACTCTATGTAAACCCTAGCCCTCTCCGGTGTCTATATAAACCGGAGAGGTTGGTCCTTAGAAGGCTGATCACAATTACAGTCATAATCATCATAGGCTAGCTTCTAGGGTTTGGCCTCTACGATCTCGTGGTAGATCTACTCTTGTACTACTCATATCGTCAATATTAATCAAGCAGGAAGTAGGGTTTTACCTCCATCGAGAGGGCCCAAACCTGGGTAAATATTGTGTCCCTTGCTTCCTATTACCATCAGCCTAAGACGCACAGATCGGGGCCCCCTACCCGAGATCTGCCGGTTTTGACACCGACACCGGCCATCACAAGTTGTCCTCCCCATGGAAAGGCACCTTCATCGTCAGCAAAGCCCTGTGTGACCGCAACACGTACTACCTCATTGATGCCCGCAAGTTAAACAAGCGCAAGAGAGACACCGCCGGTGAAGAGACAATCTGACCATGGAATGCAGAACTCCTCCGCCCATTTTACAGTTAGCTATGTGCATGTATGTATCACTACCTTTTGTAATCGTATGAAAACTATGGGGTCCCCGAATGATGCCCGAGGGCTGCCCTTTCCAGCCAAATTATTGTGTCCCACACACTTGTGCAATTTTTCTTAAAAACCCCCACCGCCAGGTTGACTCGCTCAAACCCGGGGGCTCGGGGGCTGGCCGGCTTGGCCACCACCCGCTGCCTTCCTTAGCAAACCATGGTGTGTTCAGGTTGCCGCGGCCCTCCACTTCGCCCTATGCCACAAAACCGACTTTGGCTGTTGGCCGGCAAGAAACATGGGCCAAAGTACTAGCACGCTATGAATTATAAGTTAGGCCCGCAGGGTTGGCCAACCCGGCCCCGCCACCTTAACTTGCCGCACGACCGGCTGCTCGCCAACCGGCTTTGCCGGATTGCCGCCAGCCGGCCCAGTGGGTGTTTTGCTTGCGCTCAACGTTTGAAGAGCCTAAGTACTACACACCCATTTCAAGGGTCGAACTCCTTATCATGGACCGGAGCTCGGCCATTCGACTCGCGGGGGAGGAAGCCCGAGAAGGGAAGCAAGCAAGAAACGGCTCGAAAAAACAGAAGCAAAAGTGCAAACACTCGCGAAATATTTACACCACAAGTTAAAACAAGCCCAAGGCCAGAGTTCATTACATTAGACCCAAAACCCCCCAAGTGGGTGGGTGGACATACTACCTAATAGAAAGTGTCGCAAAGATAAAAACAGGACGGTTCGGCTTCAGGCATCTCCGGCGCCGGGTTGCGCAGCTGCCGGCTCTCCCGCGGTGGCCTCCAGGTTCACCGAGGTGCCGGTATCTCCCACCTCGGCATCCTCGTCCCCGGCCCTTGGAGGAGGCGCGCCGGAGGAGTCCTACTCCCACCAGGAGTAGGACTCCCCCCCTTTCCTAGTTGGATTAGGATTGGGGGAGGAAAGAGGAAGGGGGGCGCCGCCTCTCCTTGTCCTATTCGGACTAGGGGGAGGCGGCGCGCCTGCCCCTGGCCGCCCTTCCTCTTCTCCCTCATGGCCCACTAAGGCCCAATAACCCCGGGAGGTTCCCGTAACCCCGGTGTTCGGTAAAATCCGATTTCACCCGAACCATTCCAAATCCAAATATAGGCTTCCAATATATCAATCTTTATGTCTCGACCATTTCGAGACTCCTCGTCATGTTCGTGATCACATCCGGACTCAACTTCTTCGGTACATCAAAATACACAAACTCATAATATAACCGCCATCGAAACCTTAAGCGTGCGGACCCTACGGTTCGAGAACAATGTAGACATGACCGAGACACGTCTCTGGTCAATAACCAATAGCTGGACCTGGATGCCCATATTGGCTCCTACATATTCTACGAAGATCTTTATCAGTCAGACCGCATAACAACATACGTTGTTCCCTTTGTCATCGGTATGTTACTTGCCCGAGATTCGATCGTCGGTATCCAATACCTAGTTCAATCTTGTTACCGCAAGTCTCTTTACTCGTTCCGTAATACATCATCTCACAGCTAACTCATTAGTTGTAATGCTTGCAAGGCTTCAAGTGATGTGTATTACCGAGAGGGCCCAGAGATACCTCTCCGACAATCGGAGTGACAAAACCTAATCTCGAATACGCCAACCCAACATCTGCCTTTGGAGACACCTGTAGTACTCCTTTATAATCACCCGATTCGTTGTGACGTTTGGTAGTACCAAAGTGTTCCTCCGTAAACGGAGTTGCATAATCTCATAGTTATAGGAACATGTATAAGTCATGGATGAAAGCAGAGCAACATACTAAACGATCGTGTCTTGAGCTAATGGAATGGGTCATGTCAATCGATCATTCAACTAATGATGTGACCTTGTTAATCAAATAACAACTCTTTGTTCATGGTTAGGAAACATAACCATCTTTGATTAACAAGCTAGTCTAGTAGAGGCATACTAGTGACATATTGTTTGTCTATGCATTCACACATGTATCATGTTTCCGGTTAATACAATTCTAGCATGAATGATAAACATTTATCATGAAATAAGGAAATAAATAATAACTTTATTATTGCCTCTAGGGCATATTTCCTTGATCTCCCACTTGCACTAGAGTCAATAATCTAGATTACATAGTAATGATTCTAACACCCATGGAGTCTTGGTGTTGATCATGTTTTGCTCGTGGAAGAGGCTTAGTCAACGGTCTGCTACATTCCGATCCGTATGTACCTTGCAAATCTCTATGTCTCCCACCGGACTAAATCCGGATGGAATTGAAGCGTCTCTTGATGTGCTTGGTCCTCTTGTGAAATCTGGATTCCTTTGCTAAGGCAATTGCTCGATATTGTCACGAAGATTTTCATTGGACCCGATGCACTAGGTATGACACCTAGATCGGATATGAACTCCTTCATCCGACTCCTTCATTAGCTGCTTCGAAGCTGCTATGTACTCCGCTTCACATGTAGATCCCGCCTGACGCTTTGTTTAGAACTGCACCAACCGACAGCTCCTCCGTTTAGTGTAAATCGTATCCGGTCTGCGATTTAGAATCGTGCGGATCGGTGTCAAAGCTTGCATCAACGTAACTGCCACGATGAGCTCTTTGTCACCTCCATATCTGAAAACATATCCTTAGTCCTTTTCGGTATTTCAGATGTTCTTGACCGCTGTCGATGATCCACTCTGGATTACTTTGGTACCTCCTGCTAAGCTTATAGCAAGGCACACATCAGTCAGTACACAAGATTGCATACATGATAGAGCCTATGGCTGAAGCATAGGAACATCTTTCATTTTCTCTCTATCTTCTCGTGCATTGGTCGGGCATTGAGTCTTACTCAACTTCACACCTTGTAACACAGGCAAGAACCCTTTCTTCGCTTGATCCATTTTGAACTTCTTCAAAATTTTGTCAAGGTATGTGCTTTGTGAAAGTCCAATTAAGCGTCTTGATCTATCTCTATAGATTTTGATGCCCAATATGTAAGCAGCTTCACCGAGGTCTTTCATTGAAAAACTCTTATTCAAGTATCCCTTTATGCTATCCAGAAATTCTATATCATTTCCGATCAGTAATATGTCATCTACATATAATATCAGAAATGCTATAGAGCTCCCACTCACTTTCTTGTAAATACAGGCTTGTCCAAAAGTCTGGATGAACCCAAATGCTTTGATCACACTATCAAAGCGTTTATTCCAACTCCGAGATGCTTGCACAAGTCCATAAATGGATCGCTGGAGCTTGCATACTTTGTTAGCTCCCTTTGGATCGATAAAACCTTCTGGTTGCATCATATACAACTCTTCTTCCAGAAATCCATTCAGGAATGCAGGTCTTTACATCCATTTGCCAAATTTCATAATCATAAAATGCGGCAATTGCTAACATGATTCGGACAGACTTAAGCATCGCTACGGGTGAGTAGGTCTCATCGTAGTCAATCCCTTGAACTTGTCGAAAACCCTTTGCGACAAGTCGAGCTTTGTAGACAGTAACATTACCGTCAGCGTCAGTCTTCTTCTTGAAGATCCACTTGTTTTCTATTGCTTGCCTACCCTCGGGCAAGTCAACCAAAGTCCATACTTTGTTTTCATACATGGATCCCATCTCAGATTTCATGGCCTCAAGCCATTTTGCGGAATCTGGGCTCACCATCGCTTCTTCATAGTTCGTAGGTTCATCATGATCTAGTAGCATGACCTCCAGAACAGGATTACCATACCACTCAGTGCGGATCTTACTCGGTTGATCTACGAGGTTACGTAGTAACTTGATCTGAAGTTTCATGATCAACATCATCAACTTCCTCACTATTTGGTGTAGATGTCTCGAAACCGGTTTACGTGACAAACTACTTTCTAGTAAGGGAGAAGGTACAATTACCTCATCAAGTTCTACTTTCCTCCCACTCACTTCTTTCGAGAGAAACTCCTTCTCTAGAAAGGATCCATTCTTAACAACAAATGTCTTGCCTTCGATCTGTGATAGAAGGTGTACCCAACTGTCTCCTTTGGGTATCCTATGAAGACACATTTCTCCGATTTGGGTTCGAGCTTATCGGGTTGAAGTTTTTCACATAAGCATCGCATCCCCAAACTTTAAGAAACGACAACTTTGGTTTCTTGCTAAACCAGAGTTCATAAGGTGTCGTCTCAGCGGATTTTGACGGTGTTCTATTCGAGTGTGAATGCGGTCGTCTCTAGAGCATAACCCCAAAACGATAGCGATAAATCAGTAAGAGACATCATAGATCGCACCATATCTAGTAAAGTGCGATTCGACGTTCGGATACACCATTACGTGTGGTGTTCGGGTGGCGTGAGTTGCTGAAACTATTCGCATTGTTTCAAATGTAGACCAAACTCGTAACTCAAATATTCACCTCCACGATCAGATCGTAGAAATTTAATTTTCTTATTACGATGATTTTCAACTTCACTCTGAAGTTCTTTGAACTTTTCAAATGTTTCAGACTTATGTTTCATTAAGAAGATATACCCATATCTGCTTAAATCATCTGTGAAGGTGAGAAAATAACGATATCCGCCACGAGCCTCAACATTCATCGGACCACATACATCTCAGTATGTATGATTTCCAACAAATCTGTTGCTCTCTCCATAGTACCGAGAGAACGGGTTTTAGTCATCTTGCCCATGAGGCACGGTTCGCAAGTGCCAAGTGATTCATAATCAAGTGACTCCAAAATCCATCGAGATGGAGTTTCTTCATGCGCTTTATACCGATATGACCTAAGCGGCGAGTACCACAAATAAGTTGCACTATCATTATCAACTCTGCATCTTTTGGCTTCAACATTATGAATATGTGTATCACTACTATCGAGATTCATCAAAAATAGACCACTCTTCAGGGGTGCATGACCATAAAAGATATTACTCATATAAATAGAACAACCATTATTCTCTGATTTAAATGAATAACCGTCTCGCATCAAACAAGATCCAGATATAATGTTCATGCTCAACGCAGCACCAAATAACAATTATTTAGGTCTAAAACTAATCCCAAGGTAGATGTAGAGGTAGCGTGCCGACCGCGATCACATCGACTTTGGAACCATTTCCCAGCGCATCGTCACCTCGTCCTTTGCGGTGTTAAGCAATCCGTAGTCCTTTTCGAGTTGCAAATATTAGCAATGAACCGATATCAAATACCAGGTGCTCTGCGAGCTCTAGTAAGGTACACATCAATCACATGTATATCACATATACCTTTGTTCACCTTGCCATCCTTCTTATCCGCCAAATACTTGGGGCAGTTCCGCTTCGAGGACCAGATCGCTTGCGGTAGAAGCACTCGAGTTTCAGGTTTAGGTCCGGACTTGGGTTTCTTCTCTTGAGCAGAACTTGCTTGCTGTTCTTCTTGAAGTTCCTTCTTCTTCCTTTGCCTTTCTTCTTGAAACTAGTGGTCTTATTGACCATCAACACTTGATGCTCCTTCTTGATTTCTACCTCCGCAGCCTTTAGCATTGCGAAGAGCTCGGTATAGTCTTTACTAACCCTTGCATATTATAGTTCATCACGAAGCCTTTGTAGCTTGGTGGCGATGATTGAAGAATTCATCAATGACACAATCATCCGGAAGATTCACTCCCGGTTGTGTCAAGTGATTGTAATACCCGGACATTACGAGTATGTGCTCACCGACGAACTATTATCCTCCATCTTGCAGCTATAGAACTTATTGGAGACTTCATATCTCTCAATCCGGGCATTACATTTGGAATATTAACTTCAACTCTGGAACATCTCATATGCTCCATGACGTTCAAAACGTCGTTGAAGTCCCGTTCTAAGCCGTAAAAGCATGGCACATCGAACTATAGAGTAGTCATCAGCTTTGCTCGCGAGACGTTCTTAACGTCGTCGGTTGCATAGCAAGAGGCTGGCACCTAGCGGTGCATCCAGGGCGTAACTCTTACGTGCAGCAATGAGGATAATCCTCGATTACGGACCCGATCCATGTAATTGCTACCATCATCTTTCAACTTTGCTTTCTCAAGGAACGCATTAAAATTCAACGGAACAACAGCACGAGCCATCTATCTACAATCAAACATAGACAAGCAAGATACTATCAGGTACTAAGTTCATGATAAATTTAAGTTTTAATCATATTACTTAAGAACTCCCACTTAGACAGACATCTCTCTAGTCATCTAAGTGATCACGTGATCCAAATCAACTAATCCATAACCGATCATCACGTGAGATGGAGTAGTTTTCAATGGTGAACATCTTATGTTGATCATATCTACTATATGATTCACGCTCGACCTTTCGTCTCGTGTTCGAGGCCATATCTGCATATGCTAGGCTCGTCAAGTATAACCTGAGTATTCTGCGTGTGCAAAACTGGCTTGCACCCGTTGTAGATGGACGTGAGAGCTTATCACACCGATCATCACATGGTGTGCAGGCACGACGAACTTTGGCAGCGGTGCATACTCGGGAGAACACTTCTTGATAATTTAGTGAGAGATCATCTTATAATGCTACCGTCAATCAAAGCAAGATAAGATGCATAAAAGATAAACATCACATGCAAATCAATATAAGTGATATGATATGGTCATCATCGTCTTGTGCTTCGTGATATCCATCTCTGCAGCACCATCATGATCACCATCGTCACCGGCGCGACACCTTGATCTCCATCGTAGCATCGTTGTCGTCTTGCCAATCTTATGCTTCTACGACTATCGCTACCGCTTAGTGATAAAGTAAAGCATTACAGGGCGATTGCTTCATACAATAAAGCGACAACCATATGGCTCCTGCCAGTTGCCGATAACTTCGGTTACAAAACATGATCATCTCATACAATAAAATATAGCATCACGTCTTGACCATATCACATCACAACATGCCCTGCAAAAACAAGTTAGACGTCCTCTACTTTGTTGTTGCAAATTTTACGTGGCTGCTACGGGCTTAAGCAAGAACCAATCTCACCTATGCATCAAAACCACAACGATACTTCGTCAAATAGACTCCGTTTTAACCTTCTCAAGGACCGGGCGTAGCCACACTCGGTTCAACTAAAGTGAGAGAGACAGACACCCGCCAGTCACCTTTAAGCAACGAGTGCTCGTAGCGGTGAAACCAGTCTCGCGTAAGCGTCTGGCGTAATGTCGGTCCGGGCCGCTTCATCTCACAATACCGCTGAACCAAAGTATGACATGCTGGTAGGTAGTATGACTTGTATCGCCCACAACTCACTTGTGTTCTACTCGTGCAAAACATCAAACCATAAAAACCTAGGCTCGGATGCCACTTTGTTGGGGAGCGTAGTAATTTCAAAAATTTCCTACGCACACGCAAGATCATGGTGATGCATAGCAACGAGGGGAAGAGTGTTGTCTCGTACCCTCGTGAACCGGCGAAGCGATCTAACGTAGAGGAAGTAGTCGTCACGATCTCCTCGCGATCCAACCGATCCTAGCGCCGTTACTCCGGCGCCCCGAGTTCTTGACACACGTACAGCGATGGCGCTCCTCGGGCTCCAATCCGGTAGAGAGCTCGGGAGGAGAGTTCCGTCGGCCTGACGGCGTGGCGGCGATCTTGATGTTCTACGGCGCAGGGCTTCGCCTAAGCTTTGCGATGATGTGACCGAGGTGGAATATGGTGGAGGGGGGGCACCGCACACGGCTAAGGAACGATCCGTAGATCAACTTGTGTGTTCTAGGGTGCCCCCGCCCCGTATATAAAGGAGCAAGGGGGTGCGGCGGCCCTTGGAGGAGGCGGCTGGGAGGAGTCCTACTCCCACCGAGTAGGACTCCCCCTTCCTAGTTGGATTAGGATTGGGGGGAGGGAAAGAGGGAAGGGGGGGCGCCGCTCCCCTCTCCTTGTCCTATTCGGACTAGGGGGGGAGGGGGCGCGTGGCCTGCCCTGGCTGGCCCTTCCTCTTCTCCCTCATGGCCCACTAAGGCCCAATAACCCCCGGGAGGGTTCCGTAACCCGGTGTTCCGTAAAATCCGATTTCACCCGAACCATTCGAACTCAAATATAGGCTTCAATATATCAATCTTTATGTCTCGACCATTTCGAGACTCCTCGTCATGTCCGTGATCACATCCAGGACTCCGAACTTCTTCGGTACATCAAAATACACAAACTCATAATATAACCGTCATCAAAACCTTAAGCGTGCGGACCCTACGGTTCGAGAACAATGTAGACATGACCGAGACCGTCTCGGTCAATAACCAATAGCGGGACCTGGATGCCCATATTGGCTCCTACATATTCTACGAAGATCTTTATCGGTCGAGACCGCATAACAACATCGTTGTTCCCTTTGTCATCGGTATGTTACTTGCCCGAGATTCGATCGTCGGTATCAATACCTAGTTCAATCTTGTTACCGGCAAGTATCTTTACTCGTTCCGTAATACATCATCTCACAGCTAACTCATTAGTTGTAATGCTTGCAAGGCTTCGATGATGTGTATTACCGAGAGGGCCCAGAGATACCTCTCCGACAATCGGAGTGACAAAACCTAATCTCAAAATCGCCAACCCAACATCGCCTTTGGAGACACTGTAGTACTCCTTTATAATCACCCGATTCGTTGTGACGTTTGGTAGTACCAAAGTGTTCCTCCGTGGCGGAGTTGCATAATCTCATAGTTATAGGAACATGTATAAGTCATGGATAAAAGCAGTAGCAACATACTAAACGATCGTGTGCTAAGCTAATGGAATGGGTCATGTCAATCAGATCATTCAACTAATGATGTGACCTTGTTAATCAAATAACAACTCTTTGTTCATGGTTAGGAAACATAACCATCTTTGATTAACAAGCTAGTCTAGTAGAGGCATACTAGTGACATATTGTTTGTCTATGCATTTACACATGTATCATGTTTCCGGTTAATACAATTCTAGCATGAATGATAAACATTTATCATGAAATAAGGAAATAAATAATAACTTTATTATTGCCTCTAGGGCATATTTCCTTCAGAGGGCCACCATCATCCCCGTGCCAGCCTTGGAGAGTCGTGCCATCTGCTCGCCCAAGACTCGCAAACGAGCTTAGGCGGCCGCCATGATCTCCGTGGAGGTCCAGGTGACCTGCGGGTTGGTCCTGGAGCCCACGACCCCCTGTCGATCCCGCTGGAAGCGGACGACCTCCTCCGCCACCCTGTGCGTCTCCGGGAAGTGCCCTATCAAAAGAAGAGCAAGTCAATTCAGCAACACAGAAAAGAAAGCCGGCTCCTCAACCCGGCAGAGTCCAAAGAAAGCACTTACTAGCGAAGGTCTCGTCCAGGTGTTGCGCCTCAAGCAACGTACCTCGCCGCTCCCTGATGATGGCCCGGTCCCGGTCCTGAAGCACCTTCTCCAGGTCGGAAACCTTGGCAAGGGGCGCCTTCAGCTCATCATCCTTGGTCGTGGCCGCCTTCTCGTACTCCTTGCAGTGGTGGAGCTCTGCCTAGTGGGCCTCCCCCAGCTTGGCCCCCAGCGCCTTCAGACGCTCCACCTCGGCTAGGAGCTGACCCTTGTCGTCGGCCAGCATATCATATTGCTGGCCGGCTTCAAAAAGGGCCTACTGGGCCTCTGCCGCCTTGGCCGCCTCCGTCTTGAGATGGTCCATATCGTCCTGCAGTCGGCTCTTGTCACTAGCCAGCCGCTCCTGCAGCTGGCCGGCTTCGGCAAGCGCCCGCTGGCCCCCCTCCGCCTCCACCTTCAGCTCCACCGCCTTGGACCGGAGCCAGCCGACGTCAGCAACGACCTGGTCCTACTGATAGACGGCTCTGAACAGCCGGGTCCGCCAGGACAGCACCTCGGCCGCAGCAGCTGCACGATGAAGATTAAGAAACAGAAGAAAAGACTACTTTAAGATTTGACCCAACTACTACGTAATTGGCCCAAATCTCGGGGGCTACAGCCAGTGGGTGCGCTAGCGCGCCCCCACTAAAAGAGCACGCAAGAAAGTTACCTTCGGCGACGCGGAGCACCTCCTCCTTGGCGGCGAGCTGCGCTTTGAGCTGCCGGTGTTTCTCCACGAGCCGGTTGATGACACTGACCCGGTAGGAGTCCAGTTACTGCAAGGAACAATAATCAGCACAAGACAGCTGTCGGTGTCAAAACCGGCAGATCTCGGGTAGGGGGTCCCGAACTGTACGTCTAGGCGGATGGTAACAGGAGACGAGGGACACGATGTTTTTACCCAGGTTCGGGCCCTCTCGATGGAGGTAAAACCCTACGTCCTGCTTGATTAATATTGATGATATGGGTAGTACAAGAGTGGATCTACCACGAGATCAAGGAGGCTAAATCCTAGAAGCTAGCCTATGGTATGATTGTTGTAATGTATGTTGTCCTACGGACTAAAGCCCTCCGGTTTATATAGACACCGGAGAGGGCTAGGGTTACAGTAGTCGGTTACAATGGTAGGAGATCTACATATCCGTATCGCCAAGCTTGCCTTCCACGCCAAGGAAAGTCCCATCCGGACACGGGACGGAGTCTTCAATCTTGTATCTTCGTAGTCTTGGAGTCCGGCGGATAATGATAGTCCGGCTGTCCGGACACCCCCTAGTCCAGACTCCTCGGTAGCTCTGAACCAGGCTTCAATGACGATAAGTCCGGTAGCGATAATGTTTGGCATTGCAAGGCGGGTTCCTCCTTGAATAATCCGAGAAGATCATGAACACCAGGATAGTGTCCGGCTCTGCAAAATAAATTCCACATTCCACCGTAGAGAGAATAAAATGTACACTTAGTTCAATCTGCTGACGTATTATGCGGCGTGACATCACACCGCTACCAAGCCACTGTTTGAATCATTTTTTACTATACCACCTCAAAGACGTTCAGCGGCGCGTTTCCTTAACACGTCTTGTCGAGCGAGATCGTGTTCCCCTTATTCCGGATTCTCATCAATACGGACGTGGGTAACCCAACGCGCCATTGATGGTGGCGCTTGGGAGATAAGCGAGTTTTACCGGGCGGTGGGGGCGCATAGTTCTCGTCCGCCTATATATAAGGGATAAGGATTCACCTTCTCACCTACGCCTTCTTCCTCCTTTGCTTATCCATCTCCGCGCACTCAAGCTCCAACGCCCAAGTTCGCGCATCTCGCCTCGACCTTCTCCGAATATGTCCGGAGCGGGAGGCAAGTGGTTGGCCTCCACCGTTAAGGAGGAGCACATCACCAAGCTGCGCAGCGCCGGATATCTCTCCGGCGATATCGCGCATCGGCTGCCCGACGAGGGGCAGCTCGTCCCCACCCCTGGGCCTCACGAGAGGGTCGTCTTCCTTCCCTACTTCCTCCATGATGGGCTTTCCGCTCTATCCATTCGTCCGGGGGCTCATGTTCTATTACGGCCTGGATTTCCATGATCTGGCACCGAACTTCATCCTCAACATCTCGGCGTTCATCGTCGTGTGCGAGGCCTTCCTCTGCATCCGGCCCCACTTCGGCCTGTGGCTCAAGACCTTCAACGTCAAGCGAAGGTTGTGAAGAACGCATAAGCGGAATGCGGGGCGCCATGTTGGGTAAATTACCCAACGTCCTTTGGCTCGAAGGGGCATTCGTGGACTCCGTCAAGGGGTGGCAATCGGGGTGGTTCTACATCACCGAGCCGCACAAGCCTACATGGGCGGCGGCCCCCGAGTTTAGATCTGGCGTCCCCACGCAGCTCACCTCCTGGAAAGAGAAGGGCTTGCTGTGGGGCGATCGAAGGAGGTGACTGGACTCCGAGCCTGCATCCAGAAGCTGGTGAGCAATAAGCTCGAGCTCGTCGGCGTGGTCCAAGTCATGCTCATCCGCGGATTCTCCCATGCCAAGACGGGCATTCAATCTGTGGGAGTTCAATCCGGAACAGCACCAGCGCTGGCGGGCTCTTCGATCGACATCTGAAGGCGCTGGAGGGTGCTGTTTAAGGGCGCCAAAGCCCCGCATCCGACGGAAGATCGCGGATTCAGCTCGCAGATCCAAGCGACGAGGTTAGTGATTCAACCCCATTACGGGACACTTTGTAGTGTCGAATTGATTATAAGAGGTTTCATTCTTCCCTTTCCTTTGACAGGATGGATGGAGAAGGCCGAGCAGCTTATCAGCCCGGCTCCCATGCCGAAGACCAGTGGGCGCCCGTTTAGCGGGGCTACTGGTTTCGGCACCGCACGCGGGTGCCGGAGAAGAAGGCCAAGAAGGTGGCGCGGGGACTCGAAAGAGTTCCCGCAATCGAGCGTCTGACGACGGCGGACTCCTCCCAAGACGAGGAGGAGGAGGAGTACTCTCTCCGGAGGGGAGAGAAGAAGAGGAAGGCTTCCCCAATAGGGGAGGCGAAGGGTCAAGAGGGGAGAACTATCCCCGGACAGTTCGCCAACACCAGCGTTGGCGAGGATGAGTGGCCTCCGTCCGGCGAGATCGTAAGTATCCGGATCCTTGATATGCAATATATTTTATGTCGCGTAGTGTCCTTCTAACACCGCGTTCTGTCCGTAGTCCGGCCGATGACGATCTCCCGACTCATCGGCGGGTCGTTAGCCTCGTCGGATGTGAATTCACTTCCGACCGCCTCTACCCCCACGCCACGACGAGGACGCCGAGGTGGGATCGAGAGGACCCATCGGGAGGAGGCTCGGGCGCCGTCGGCAACCTCCGGACTTTGCGCCGACTCTACATCGGAACCCGCAGTGGTTCCAGAGTCCGGCAAGCGGCCCCTTCGAAAGAAGGGCAAGACCGTGACACCGGCGGCCTCCGTCCAACCGGAGGCGCTGGATAACTTGTTGGAGGCGCTTAAAGGCGCTTCCATCGAGGAAGAACACCGCTCTATCATGAGTGTTGTGATTCAAAAGGTTCAGCTCGCCAAAAGCGGGCTGACCGGAGCCTGCAACAGCCTTTTAACAGGCTTTGAGGTAAGAAGTTAAAATTATGTAATGTAATACTGCATAGAAAGTAGCCCCTGATGCTCGGTTCGGTGTTTGGAAAGAAAAGCGGATGAGGATCTAACAAGATATCTTGAGGTTGCTAAAAATATGTCAATATGGGTTTGCGGGCTGCGTTGCTAGCCTCTGCCGCGTGCTTGGCGAAGGTCGATGTGTTGAAGCAGGATCTCGGCGGTCGGCGAGCTCGGCCATGTGAAGAAGCAGCTCGAGGACAAAGAAGGTGAGTAACACCACTTTGAATAGGTACCTTCTGAGAAAAGGATTTTGGTTGCAATAAAATTAACAAGGATAATATGTGTATTGCAGGGGCCACTAACGAGGTGGCAGCCACGAAGGATCTTGTGTCATGGCGAACATAGTCTTGACATGAACAACGAGCGAGAAAAGCAGGAGGCACGGGTGGCGGAAGTTCGGCAAGAGCTCCAGGCTCTCATGGAAAAGCATGAGAGTTTGGAGCGTGACTCCAAGACTTGAGAGTCCGAGCTTGCCTCGGCTCTCGAAAGTGCTAAGTCCGCCAAGGCCGAGGCCCATAAGGCCCTTAAGGAGTTGAAGATATAAAGAAAATAGCGGCGGGTAAGGCATTTTTCATGCAAAGCAAGCATGTTAATGTAAAATACCTAACACTTACCCGCATTCGTAGCTCTCCAGGGGCGTTTGCAGATCTGCCGCGTAGTGCGTCCGATGCCGCCGCATTCTATCGTGGCGAGGAGGGGAGCTCGACGGAAAAAGTCTTCGGTCTCGGTATCTTGAGGCGGACACCCGTGCCCCAAGCGACCAGGTGAAGCAGTGGTCGAACTCCTAAGGTAGTGAAGAGGCCATGAAGGGCCTTATAGTCCGGTGTGGCTGGACAGGCCATGCACAGGTGCTACTTTGGCCTCGTCTTGGCGGCTGGTGGATGCATGCCCCTGGGTGGATGTCATCAAGCGCTCCGCCTGTATTGAAGGCACTCGCCGGGCCCTCGCCCGCACAAAGGTGCAATGGGGCAGGTTGGATGCGGAGAAGCTTCTCACGGACCCACCGCCGCCGGGCAAGGAGTATCGCACGCCCGAAATGTATTATAAAACTGTCCTGAAGGGAGCCCGCAATATTGCGGATGAGTGCCCCAGAAATGTAATCTTTGAGTGAATTTGCTATGTATTATCCTGCGCGCTGAAACTTTGTATGTGCGCGTTAAGCAATACTTGTTTAATTTAAAATATTACCTTCTGTGCGGCCGTTTATAAAATCTGAGAGATGGCAAGTCGTTGGCTTCAGCCCCCAAGCCACGAGTGCTGGGGTGTTCGGGATAAACTTGAGCACTCTTGTTCCCATTGTTGGGTCCATCGAGCGAGGTGCTCAACACAACGAACAAGGCAACCGGACTTATAATGCTTGAACACTCTCACTTAGCCATAGAATTCTATAATTTTAAATTTCGGCGAAGCCCCTGGTATTCGGAAGACCGAATCCGGGGAGCTATCCACGCCTTTGTCGGACATTGTCCGGAACTTCGCTCAAAGCGGCGTGAGTCTTTAAGGACCCGAAAAAAACCTCTCGAACAGCGACCAGTCTCTCGCCTTATCATGCCGGTCAGTTTTAGCTTTCTCCACTGAGGCGCTCGCCTGGCTCAACCGGGGCGCAATCGCAGTGGTTCTCCCAGTGCCACCTTAGCCGACGAGCGGGCGTAAGGCACCAAAACGTGGGAGCCGGGCAAACCCAACTATTGACCCAAGACATGATTCGAGCCGATTCATATAATGCTATAAGTTCGGGGTGCCGCACTTGTGAAAGTGTTCGGACATATCACACCATAGAGTGGGGAACATAAGCCCCCGGTGTATTAGGCCGTATCAAAATATATGGGCGCAAGATGTCATATAATGAGCATATGTATATATAAGGTAATGCAATTGCGAAAAAAGGTGCTGCATTATTTATGAAAGAAAGTCTGCTAGTAGAGCGGACTGATACAAATAGTGCGGTAAGCAAGGGATTTGGACTAAGTAAACATGTCCCCCTCCAGGGATGAGCTGCGGACATGGTGTATATAATCGAATTTAATGCTCATAATTGAGACCACCAGTGTTAAATGCAGCCTTCTTTAGTCCCCGATCACAGCATCGTGAGTTCGGCAGATTCGCCGCCGGACAGGGCTTCTGGTTAACAGAGTCATGTGTACATAAAAGAAGAAAAATAAAAGATATATAAAAAAGGGGGCACACTTGCGAGCCCCGGTGTGGTCGAACCGCACTCTGGGTCCGTTGCGATCGTGCCCCCTCCCTGCGCCAAGGTATCTCCAAAGCGTCTTGATGTACGCGAGTGTTATTATGCGATCATCTTGGCGAGAGGTTGGGGCCGCATTGCTATGCATGCTCGATCGCGCCAGTGGTCTTGGTTGGTATTGCTTGGCGCGTTTTGCTGTATCCGGCTGTTTAACGGCGGATGGAGAATTGCCTTAGAGGCTACTCAGTACTTCCGCGCGAGCCGCCCAGATGTTCCTCCGTTCGAGGGAGTTCCGTATTCCCATTGACCGTGATGACTCCATGAGGGCCCGGCATCTTGAGCTTTAGGTATGCATAATGCGGCACCACGTTGAATTTTGCAAACGCGGTTTGTCCGAGCAGAGCGTGATAGCCGCTGCGGAACGGGACTATTTCGAAGATTAACTCTTCGCTCCGAAAATTATCCGGGGATCCGAAGACCACTTCGGTGTGGTGAGCCTGCATGGTTGGCTTCCACTCCTGGTATGACACCTTTAAAGGTTGTCTTTGTAGGTTTAATCCTTGATGGGTCTATGCCCATTTTGCGCCTTGTATCTGATAAAGCAAGTTCAGAGCTCTGCCGCCGTCCATCGACTCTCGTGAGGTGAAATCCATCAACGATTGGGTCTAAAACCAATGCGGCGAATCCGCCATGGCGTATGCTGGTCGGATGGTCTCTTCGATCGAAAGTGATCGGATAAGAGGACCATGGATTGAACTTGGGCGATCGCTCCATCGCATAGGCGTCCCTTAGTGCGCGTTTCCTCTCCCTCTTGGGTATGTGGGTCGCGTATATCATATTCACCGTCCGCACTTGTGGGGGAAAACCCTTCTGTCCTCTATTGTTCGGCGGTCGGGTCTCTTCCTCGTCGTCGCTGTTTAGCCCCTTGTCATTGTTTTCGGCAATTAACTTGCCGGCCTACTTGAACACCCAGCAATCTCTACTAGTGTGGTTAGCTGGCTTTTCAGAGGTGCCATGTATCCGCATAAGCGATCGAGTATTCGGTCCAGTTGGACGGACCGGAGTGGTTCTTTTGAATGGCTTCTTCCACGACGGGTTTAGAGCCTCGGAATCCGGCGTTGACCGCCAGATCCTCCTTATCGCCGCCCGTTAATGCGGCGTTTGTTTTGTTTCGGCGTGACCTGCCGTTGTTGTCCTTAGTATCCGGACTGCCAGAATTTTTACGAGATTGTTGCTGCGGGCTAGCCAGCTGTCCTCTCCCGCATAAAAGCGGGTCATTAACGATATGAGGGCTGCCATGGATTTGGCTTTTCCTGCCCAGTGCTGGCTAGCCATTCGTCCCGGATGTTATGTTTAAAGGCTGCAAGGGCCTCTGCATCTGGGCAGTCGATGATTTGGTTTTCTTTGTCAAGAACTGTGTCGTAATTGTCCGGCGATTCGTCTGGCTGCTGAATAATGTGGCTTAGGTCATCGGCATCTGGTGGTCGCTTTATCGTGCCTCGGAAGTTGTCGAGGAATGCGGCTTCGTGTCTTCCCAAAGACCCAATTGACTCTGCGGGCAAGCTGTTTAGCCAATGCCGAGCTGGTCCTTTAAGCTTGAGTGGGAGATACTTGATGGCATGGAGATGCCGCGCGGGCCATATGGATGTGGAGAAGATAGTCTTCGATCCAAACCGCGGGGTCTGTTGTGCCATCGTAAGATTCGATGTTTACGGGTTTAAACCCTTCGGGGATCTGATGATCCATTACTTCGTCAGTGAAGCATAGCGGGTGTGCGGTGCCTCTGTATTGAGCAATATCGCGACGCAGCTCGAGAGAGCGCTGTCTGCTGTGTTCTGCCCGGCCGGGGTTATTATATCCGGCGCGACGGTATTCGTCATGGGTCGTGGGGCGCCCACGTGATCCGTAGATGGATCTGAATTGCCTTGCTTTGTCCTCCAATATGTCTCGCAAGTCCGGCGCGTTCCCTCTTGGCCCGTACTTTTGGAGCGATGCGGGTACGGTCTTGGTGGAGGCCTGGATGCCTCTCATCACGACCACGGGTGGTCGGTCAGCCATATCGTCTTGTTGGTGATGGAGGTATGTATGCTTCCTCCTCTAATCGGGGAGCAGCTTGCGTCTTGGGTAACTTTTGGAGGGGCGTTCGAGTTTATACTCTTCGGCCGCGAGGACCTCGGTCCATCGATCGGCCAGCAGGTCCTAATCAGCTTGAAGCTATTGCTGCTTTTTCTTTAGGCTGTTTGCTATGGCGATAAGCCTGCGCTTGAAGCGCACTTTTTCGACGGGATCCTCAAGTACGACGAATTCATCATCGTTGAGGCTTACTTCGTCTTCGGAGGGAGGCATATAATTATGATCCTCGACCTCTTAAATGCCGCCCTCTCGTGAGGGCTTGCTTCGCATCCTCTGTCTTTGAGTCTTGCTTGGAGGGATTGTCTTCGCACTCTCTGGAGTATTATTATCTCTGTGCGCTGAATATCCATTCTTCTTTGTGGCGGGATTTAGAGCGGCGCCACGACGCCGGCGTTTGGGCTGCTTCTTTAAAGTCTCGCCTCCACCGCTTCTTTGCCGTCCCGTCTTTTGGGGTGTCCACCATATATATGTCGTATGACGAGGTGGTCTTCCATGCCTCTGTAGGCGCTGGTTCTGTTAAATCTCCGGCATCGTCGTCCATAGCGTCGATGTCTTCGGAGTCGTAGTCTAGCATGTCGGTTAGATCGTCGACAGTGGCTACAAAGTGGGTGGTGGGTGGGCTCTGAATTTCTTCGTCGTCCGTACCCCAACCATCCCGCCATAGTCCGCCAGACTCTCCTGATAACGAGAGATGCTTTAGTGAATTCAGGATATCGCCAAAAGGCGAGTATTGGAAGATGTCCGCGGCGGTGAATTCCATAACCGGCGCCCAATCCGGATCGATTGGTAGGGGCGCGGGAGGTTCGGAGTCCGGCGCCTCGGAATCACGAGTTTCGCAGGGGACAAGATTAGTGTTTGGCTCCATCGCCGTGGATGTTGAAGCCCCCAGGGTGGCGTCTATCCACCGCCCTCGATCTGAAGCGATCGGCTCCGGACTAATGGCGAAGCGGATCCGTGTCGACCACCAAGGCCTTTGTTCGGTGGCGAGCTAGATCATGCCCGTCGTCCGCAGTCTGGCGGCGCTTGGTTGTGGCTCGAGTCCGTCGAAGATCAAGTCTCCGCGGACATCGGCCGTGAAGTTTAAGCTTCGAATCGACTGACGGCGGGGCGTAGCTTCGATCTGCTCCAGATGGCCAAGTGAATTAGCCCGCGATCGGGCCGCCGAATCTGAAGATCTGTCCGGGAGAAAAGTCTCACCACGACAGCGTTGTTGGTTGAAGATGCCATCAAGCCTATCGGTGGCGACGAGGAACTCTCAATGAAAGCACCAATGTCGGTGTCAAAACCGGCGGATCTCGGGTAGGGGGTCCCGAATGTGCGTCTAGGCGGATGGTAACAGGAGACGAGGGACACGATGTTTTTACCCGGTTGGGCCCTCTCGATGGAGGTAAAACCCTCGTCCCGCTTGATTAATATTGATGATATGGGTAGTACAAGAGTGGATCTACCACGAGATCAAGGATGCTAAATCCTAGAAGCTAGCCTATGGTATGATTGTTGTAATGT
Organism: Aegilops speltoides; assembly: GCA_021437245.1. Classification (NCBI taxonomy): domain Eukaryota; kingdom Viridiplantae; phylum Streptophyta; class Magnoliopsida; order Poales; family Poaceae; genus Aegilops; species Aegilops speltoides. Next base: position 420,332,682 of record CM038143.1, on the reverse strand, counting down.
ATGTTGTCCTACGGACTAAAGCCCTCCGGTTTATATAGACACCGGAGAGGGCTAGGGTTACACAGAGTCGGTTACAATGGTAGGAGATCTACATATCCGTATCGCCAAGCTTGCCTTTCACGCCAAGGAAAGTCCCATCCGGACACGGGACGGAGTCTTCAATCTTGTATCTTCGTAGTCTTGGAGTCCGACGGATAATGATAGTCCGGCTGTCCGGACACCCCCTAGTCCAGGACTCCCTCAATAGCGGTCTAAGATTCGACCCAACTAGTTTAAGATTCGACCCAACTACTACGTAGTTGGCCCGAATCTTGGGGGCTACACCCAGTGGGTGCGCTGGCGCGCCCTCACTAGAGAGCAGCAAGAAGAAAAATCAAAAGACAAAGGGAAGGAGTTTACCGTCATGGTGTGCTCCAGCTCTAGCGCCCGCTCTGCCTCGGCTTGGGCGTAGGCCTTGACCCTCTCCACGCGCCCGCGAAGGCCCTGGCTCATGGCAGCCATCGCCGCCTCCGCCTGGGTCAAGGGCCCGAAGAAGACCTCGCTGTGCCTAGCCCGAGCCGGCTGCGACTCGACGGCCTAACGGCTCCCCGACCTGGCGACCAGGGTGTGTCCGCTGCCGACCGCCTCGTCCGCTGCCGGCGTACTCTCCGGCATTTTCTCCGGCACGACTGCTAGAGTCGCCTGCGGCACTCCACCCATCGGTGCACGAGGCACCCCCCTGGTAACAGCTGCGTTGCCGGCCCCTCCGCTCACCGCCACTGCATTGTCGGCTTTCATCAACACATCCGCCATCAGCCGGCGTCTCAACAAGTCAAACGCGAAAAATTTACCCGCGTGGCTCTTGCTGCTTCAAAAAGAAGAGGCGCACCCAGAGGTCGATGGTAGGCTTGACCCCCATGTACCTGATACGTCTCCAACGTATCTATAATTTTTTATGGTTCCATGCTATTATATTACCTGTTTTGGATGCTTATGGGCTTTACTTTACACTTTTATATCATTTTTGGGACTAACCTACTAACTGGAGGCCCAGCCCAAATTGCTGTTTTCTTGCCTATTTCATTGTTTCAAAGAAAAGGAATATCAAATGGAGTCCAAACAGAATGAAACCTTCGGGAGAGTTACTTTTGGAATGGAAGCAATCCAGGAGACTTGCAGTGCACGTAAGGGAAGCAACAAGGAAGCCACGAGGCAGGGAGGCGCTCCCTACCCCCCTGGGCGCGCACCCCCGCCCTCGTGGGCCCCTTGTGGCTCCCCTGACCGACTTCTTTCTCCTATATATATCCATAAACCCTAAAAACATCGAGGAGCACAATAGATCGGGAGTTTCGCCGCCGCAAGCCTCTGTAGCCACCAAAAACCAATCGGGACCCTGTTCCGATACCCTGCCGGAGGGGTAATCCCTCACCGGTGGCCATCTTCATCATCCCGGCGCTCTCCATGACGAGGAGGGAGTAGTTCACCCTTGGGGTGGAGGGTATGTACCAGTAGCTATGTGTTTGATCTCCCTCTCTCTCTCTCTCATGTTCTTGATTTGGTACGATCTTGATGTATCGCGAGCTTTGCTATCATAGTTGGATCTTATGATGTTTCTCCCCCTCTACTCTCTTGTGATGAATTGAGTTTTCCCTTTGAAGTTATCTTATCGGATTGAGTTTTTAAGGATTTGAGAGCACTTGATGTATGTCTTGCGTGGGATACCCGTGGTGACAATGGGGTATTCTATTGATTCACTTGATGTATGTTTTGGTGATCAACTTGCGAGTTCCGTGACCTTGGGAATCTATGCATAGGGGTTGGCACACGTTTTCGTCTTGACTCTCCAGTAGAAACTTTGGGGCACTCTTTGAAGTACTCTGTGTTGGTTGAATAGATGAATCTAAGATTGTGTGATGCATATCGTATAATCATGCCCACGGATACTTGAGGTGATATTGGAGTATCTAGGTGACATTAGGGTTTTGGTTGATTTGTGTCTTAAGATGTTATTCTAGTACGAACTCTATGATAGATCGAATGGAAATAATAGCTTCATGTTATTTTACTACGGACTCTTGAATAGATCGATCAGAAAGGATAACTTTGAGGTGGCTTCGTACCCTACAATAATCTCTTTGTTTGTTCTCCGCTATTAGTGACTTTGGAGTGACTCTTTGTTGCATGTTGAGGGATGGTTATATGATCCAATTATGTTATTATTGTTGAGAGAACTTGCACTAGTGAAAGAATGAACCTTAGGCCTTGTTTCCTAGCATTGCAATACCGTTTACGCTCACTTTTATCATTAGTTACCTTGCTATTTATATATTTTCAGATTACAAAAACCTATATCTACCATCCATATTGCACTTGTATCACCATCTCTTTACTGAACTAGTGCACCTATACAATTTGCCATTGTATTGGGTGTGTTGGGGACACAAGAGACTCTTTGTTATTTGGTTGCAGGGTTGTTTGAGAGAGACCATCTTCATCCTACGCCTCCCACGGATTGATAAACCTTAGGTCATCCACTTGAGGGAAATTTGCTACTGTCCTACAAACATCTGCACTTGGAGGCCCAACAACGTCTACAAGAAGAAGGTTGTGTAGTAGACATCAAGCTCTTTTCTGGCACCGTTGCCGGGGAGGTGAGTGCTTGAAGGTATATCTTTAGATCTTGCAATCGAATCTTTTTGTTTCTTGTTTTATCACTAGTTTAGTTTATAAAAGAAAACTACAAAAAATGGAATTGAGCTTGCCTCATACGCTTCATCTTTTTAATATCTTTCGTGAGAATGATGGAAAGCAAAAATGTGTTCAAGTGCTAGAAGAAGAAGTCTATAAAATGCTTGGCACTAAATCTTTGAATGATGAGCATGATTGCAATGTTGTTAGTATGAACTCTTTGAATATCCATAGTACTAATGATGATTGCACTAGTTATGATGAAAATGTCTCCTATAAGCATGTCAATTTTTGTGGAGAGTATTGGGATTGCAAGTACACACCAAATAGGGAAGATAGATATTGCAAGAGGCATAAGCATTTAGAAACTAAATGGTTGCAAGAAAGGCTAGACAAGAGTGCTGAAAATTTAAGATATATTTACCGTACTTTTGAACTTTGTAATGAACATGGTCACTTAAATCTCCAATGCAAATTGTTTCATGATCAAATTGTGTCCAAAAATTGTGATGACTTGATTTCCCTTGCACATCATAATGAACTTAGTTTGCTTTTGGGTTATGATTAATTGAAACGTGCAACTAAGCATATTCAAGAATTTAACCTTAAGAAATTCCTTGATATTGATCTAGAGGAGATTTATATGTATTGTGCAGTGAATTGCATTGAAAATCCTTATATTGCCAATTAAATAAAGAAAAGAAAGCAAATAGAAGATGAAGAGAATACTAATGAAAGGGAAGAGACTTCCCAATATCCTCCTATTATTTCTTATGATGAATCAGGTAACGAGGAGGAGCATTCTATTCAACCAATCTCATTAATAAAGAGCTCAAAAGGAGGATTGAACCTACACATGATGTGAAGAAGAAAAAGAAAAGACGGAGAAGCAAAGGTAAAAAGGTATCCCTTCGAAATGATGCTTCTCCTATTACTCATGGTGATGATGATAATTTGTCAGTGGGAAACGACACCTATGGGATCACTGGAATCCCTACTATGGTTGCGGGGCGCTGGATCGTGAGAAGAGCGGGACTAGTAGACAGCACAAAGGGCATTTACCCAGGTTCGGGCCGCAAAGATGCGTAAAACCCTACGATCCTACTTTGGTGGATGTATTTAGTGTTCTTGAGCTCTTGAACTAGCTCTGGGTGCTGCTAGGTTCGAAAGAGCCGAATCCTTCTCCAGTGCGCCAGGGGCCTCCTTTTATAGGCGAAAGGGACTGCCACAATGGCACACAGGAGGTGGCAAGTGCTACAGCGCTGTGAGCTTATCGTCGGTATTACAGGACAAAGTGCATTTAATGCAAGGCTTAGGTCTCCCTTCACTTTATCAAGATGGAGGCGAGGCCCGTCCCGTCCGTCGCCGGTCCTCCTTGCTTTGACACGTGCCCTGGCCAGTGATGCATGCGGTGCCATGTAGGCAGGCAGGCAGCTGACGTGGCGTGGTGGTGGAGCCTCCACGAAGGGCTGCATGTTGCCACGCAGGTGCCTGCTCAGCTGGTTGGGTCGGCAGCTGCATGCAAATGGCGTCGGAGACTTGGCTGGCGTGGGCCTGGCAGTGGCCCTGCTGGTGCGCTTGGCGAGGGCCTTTCTGGGTGTCCCGGCAAGGGTCTTGCCACGGCACGCCGTCATCCCCGGTGAGGGAGTCCTGGACTAGGGGGTGTCCGGACAGCCGGACTATTATTATCCGCCGGACTCCAAGACTACGAAGATACAAGATTGAAGACTCCGTCCCGTGTCCGGATGGGACTTTCCTTGGCGTGGAAGGCAAGCTTGGCGATACGGATATGTAGATCTCCTACCATTGTAACCGACTCTGTGTAACCCTAGCCTCCTCCGGTGTCTATATAAACCGGAGGGCTTTAGTCCGTAGGACAACATACATTACAACAATCATACCATAGGCTAGCTTCTAGGGTTTAGCCTCCTTGATCTCGTGGTAGATCCACTCTTGTACTACCCATATCATCAATATTAATCAAGCGGGGCGTAAGGTTTTACCTCCATCAAGAGGGCCCAACACAGGTAAAAACATCGTGTCCCTCGTCTCCTGCTACCATCCGCCTAGACGCACAGATTCGGGACCCCTACCGAGATCCGCGGTTTGACACCGACATTGGTGCTTTCATTGAGAGTTCCTCTGTGTCGTCACCGATAGGCTTGATGGCATCTTCAACCAACAACGCTGTCCAGGGTGAGACTTTTCTCCCCGGACAGATCTTCGTATTCGGCGGCTTCGCACTGCGGGCTAATTCACTTGGCCATCTGGAGCAGATCGAAGCTACGCCCCTGGCCGTCAGGTCAGATTCGGAAGCCTAAACTTCACGGCCGATGTCCGCGGAGACTTGATCTTCGACGGACTCGAGCCACAGCCAGCGCCCCAGCCTTGGACGACGGGCATGATCTAGCTCGCCACGAGCAAAGTGCCTTGGTGGCGCTGCGGATCCGCTTCGCCATTAGTCCGGAGCCGATCGCCCGGACGAGGCGGTGGATAGACGCCGCCACAGGGGCTACAACATCCACGGCGATGGAGCGAACACTAATCTTGTCCCTGCGAAACTTCGTGATTCCGGGCGCGGACTCCTTGCGGACTCCGAACCTCCCGCGCCCCTACCAATCGATTCGGATTGGGCGCCGGTTATGGAATTCACCGCCGCGGACATCTTCCAATACTCACCTTTTGGCGATATCCTGAATTCACTAAAGCACCTCTCATTATCAGGAGAGACCTGGCCGGACGATGGCCAGGACGGTTGGGGTACGGACGAAGAAATTCAGATCCCACCCACCACCCACTTTGTAGCCACTGTCGACGATCTAACCGACATGCTAGACTATGACTTCGAAGACATCGACGGAATGGACGACGATGCCGGAGACGAACAAGAAACAGAGCCTATAAGGCACGGGAGGACCACCTCGTCACATGACATATATATGGTGGACACCCCAAAGGAGAGCGATAACGAGGACTAATGGGCCGCGGCAGAAGATGACCCCGCCGATAAACGACCAAAACGGCGGCGCAGACGCCGCCCTAAGTCCCGCCTCAACGACAATAACGCTCCAAAGGAGCCCGCAATACAGCAGGGCTCACAAATGGACGATGAACATGCAGATAAGCAACCGTCCGAACATGACGAGTCAGATAATCAGTCCAGGCCCGGCGAAAACGACAGTCCGGACAATCTCATGTCGGACACACCACCGGAGAGCAAGAACATTCGGAAAAGACTCGTCAGCACTGCAAGGAGCCTGAAGAAGGAAAAACGGAGACTCAAAACAGCGGAAGACACACTCAGAATGAGATGGAGCAAAGTGCTCAAAACCGCAGTTAAATACAGCAATGGCCACCAATCAAAGAGCTACCCGAAGCGCAAGCTGCTACCAGAATTCGACGAGGAGGCCATAGAGCCTCCACCGTCCAAAAATAAAGAGGCTGCCTGGTTGGATAGACGGCCAGATGATAGGCCAAATTCTGACAGCGGCGCCACACATAAACCAACCAACGAACTTGGAAGGATAGATGGCCCAGCCAGGTCCATCTACGGGCCAAAGGAGAAGGCCCCAAGAAGCAAGGCAACACGTCAAGTGTCCGATGATAGCAGCACACACAAATCTGAGGCGCCGCACACCCACTATGTTTCACCGATGAGGTCTTTGGACCATGAATTCCCAGCAGGATTTAAACCCATAAACATAGAGGCCTACGATGGAACAACAGACCACAGAGTCGGATAGAAGATTATATCTGCATATACACATGGCGGAGGAGGCGATCTCCATGCCATAAAATACCTACCCCTCAAGCTCAAAGGTCCAGCCGTCATTGGCTTAAAGCCTCCCGAAAAACACTGTTGGAAGTTGGGAAGAGCTCGAGGGCGCGTTTAGAGCAAATTTTCAAGGGACTTATGTCCGCCCTCCGGATCTGAGATGATCTAAGTCATATAACTCAACAGCCCGAGAGTCGGCAGAAATTCAGGAACAGGTTTCTTACCAAAAAGAACCAAATAGTCATTGTCCGGACGCGAAGCCTTAGCAGCTTTCAAGCACAATGTCCAAGACGAATGGCTTGCCGTGCACCTCGGTCAAGAGAAACCGAGGACAATGTCCGCACTAACAAGCCTCATGACCCGCTTACGTGCGGAGAGGATAGCTGGCTAGCAAGAAGCAGCACCAGCGACCCAAGTACATCGAGATAAGAGATGGAAAGCGAGAAAATCACGGTAGCGAGAAAGAGCGGTGCGGAATAAAGAAAAAGCCCAAAAGCACGGCGGTCAACGCCGGATTCAAAAGCTCACGGCCCAACAACAAAACACAGCCTCTTAAGGATGACAATGACGAATTGTCCAACTTAAACAAGATTTTGGGTCGGATATGTCAAATCCACGATACCCGGAAGGCTGCAAATCACACCCACGAGGATTGTTGGGTTTTAAATAGTCCGGCCGACTAAATGCCGAACACAAAGGGGCTCGACGTCAGCGAAGAAGATAAACCCCACCAGCAGAGCACCGGAAAACAAAAGACTTTCCCACAAGGGGTCAAAGCAGTAAACTCACTTCATGTGATAATACGGAAAAATAGTGCGGCACTTTCTAAAAAGAGCTTCGCGCGGTCCAACCCAGCATACTATAGAGATTGGATATCAAAACCAATCACTTTCGACCACCTGGACTACTCCAGAAGCGTTCGAAACGCGGGACGGACTCCCCTTATATTGAATCCCATAATAGACGGATTACAATTTACTAACGTCCTAATGGACGGAGGCAGCGATTTAAACCTGTTGTATTCAAACACAATCCGTAGGATGGGGATAGACCTTACCAAAATCCGACACAGCCGCACTTCCTTCAAAGGAGTGACGCCAGGCCCTTACGCCAAGTGCACAGGCTCTATATTACTAGAAGTCGTGTTCGGATCGCCGAACAATTTTCGATGCGAAAAATTAATATTTCACATCGTCCCATTTGAAAGTGGATATCAAGCACTCTTGGGACGAAAGGCTTTTGTCCGCTTCAAGGCCATACCGCATTACGCGTCTTTTACACTCAAGATGCCCGCTCCGTGTGGCGTCATTTCAGTGAGAGGGTCACTTAAAGACCCCGGACTCGGATAGACGAATCCGGCTTCAGCAGGCTAGGGGCTCCCTAGCCGCATACCTCTTCACAGGGGGCTGCGCGCACAAACAACCGCGGGTTCATACAAACCCCGCTTTAATTATTTATATTTCTTCTTTTAAACATATTTTTCGCACGAATTGTTTTCAAACTAAACGTTCCTCTCTCTCTACAGATGAACAACGTGCATACCCGTCCAGGATAACGGCGCAACGGAGACACTTTGGCGCAGAGGCGTGCGGTAGGGACCCGTTGTGAGATTCTTTTCAGATTAAGACCTGCGTAAACCTTTTTACTGTCTCTTGTTGTTACTCTCCTTGGTTTCTTCCTATAGCCAAAGCGGGCTCGCGTTTTGGCATCGGCGCGTCGAAGACCATGCCGTGCACGGACACTAGGGGCTTAGGGCATCATTCGCCCATTATTATAAAGACCGAACACCATAGGGAGTGTCGGCGTCTCGAGTTAGGCATTATATGCATCAGCTCGAATCATGTCTTTGGTCAAATGTTGGGTTTGCCCGGCTCACGTGTTTTGCTGCCTTCGTTCCGTATCATCGGCTAACGCGCACCAGGAGAACTCTGCGATTGTGCCCCGTTAATTGGCGAGCACCTCGATGAAAGCCGGCTCGATCATCATGATCTGGCGAGAGACTGTCGACCACTCGATCGACTACCGGAATGTTTAGAATTCCCGCTTTGTGAAGGGCCGTTTCGGTCAGGCACATACGCACTCGAATTCGGAGATGTGCGGTGCCACCAGGGCTATATCGTAGCCCCACCCTCGAGCTCCAGCTAAGTGAAAGTGATAAAGCATTATAGTCCGGATTGCCTCGTTAAGCTCGCTACCACCTCCTTAAACAAGACCGAGGCGTCCGGATTAAGTGTGAAAACGCTATTTTGCGAACACCCCACACCTTGTGCGTGGGGGCTGAAGCCAAGACTGCAATCTTTCAAGTTATACAAATGTATCGTAAGCGGCCGCCTGGGAGAAGTTTTACTACTTGGGACACACAAGTATAAAAAGCGTTATAGCATAATCATTGTTTTACAAGCTAAACCGTTCATTTGAGCGTGATATTTTCGAGCACTGCGACTCTATTACCGAGCGCCACGCATAACATCCCGAAATAGTGCTCGGCGAGGCGGCTTTCATCCGAACCTGGCGGCAACAGCGGTGGCATCCATCTCCGGACGATGCGCCTTCACACGGGCAAGAGCCATCCGCGCGCCCTCGATGCGAGCCGACCACTTCATCTCCTTTATATGTGGCACCGCTCCAAGGAATTGCTGCGATGGCAGAAGTAGCTCGTCGCCTTGGGCCTCTCTGGCCAGACATGGGCCACGATGTCAATCATGGCAAGTCCGGACAATCTATTTAGCTCGGCCCATACGGCCAACCGGTCTGTCAACAAAAGTGAGCGGTCCGGACTATGGAATTGAGACCAGTATAGCTCTTCCGTCTTGTGATCCCCCTGGCTCCGGAAGTGCTCAACGGCATCAGCCCCACTTGTAGCTAAGTCCATATCACGGATCCTCCGGACTCCTGACCGCTCAAATTGAGCATACTTTCCATCCATAAACCGCGGCGCAGCGAAAAAGGCTTGCCGCCACGATATCTCGACTGGCGCGATTTCTCCTTCATAGCCCGCATTGCGAGCGGGCATCCTTGGCTTCGGCGGTGGCCTTCTTCAGTCTTCCCGCTCCGATAAGCGCTCCTTTTCAAGAGCCTCATTGCGATCGGCAACATCCTTTACTTTCATGGCCAATTCGGCCACCTACGCCTCGCTTAGGCGGTGTGCGACCCTTCGACTCTCAACTCCTCGGCGCCCTCGAGGCAGCCGCGTCACTCCTTCGGGCTTGCTCCTTAGCTCAAGCAAGTTCGACCGAAGGCTCTCCACAGCAGCGGCACCGTCGTACAACAGCATATAATTTATCGAGAGGAGGCTTGACCCCTTAATAAAGCGATGCGGAGAACTCATTTACCTTGCGACTCGTCAAGTGGCGGTTGACAAGTGCGATGTCGCATCCGCCAAGTCAAGTTGCCGATTTAACTCGGCAAACCCACTAGTCCGGCTAGCCCTCGGACTATCCGCCACCTGCATATGAGCGGCGAATTCATTACTTCGATTTCGATCCTCGACGCGGTGTCGTTTTCGACAACCTACCGAGTCTCGGGGGCTACTATCTATCTGAGGCGCATTTTCATGTGCAAGACTGTCAATAGACAAAGGTGCGTCATTCTCGCGTACCTCAAATCCGCCAACAAACTCATGGCGGTATTGCGCCAATCCGCTCTCGGCGGACGAAATCCTTCAATCACCATACGCATCAGCGCACGGTGATCTTACGAAATGGGCGCCCTCTCAAGCAGATTCTTGATTCTCTGGCGGATACTAGTGGGTGCCGAACTCTCTGGCCCCTCCGGACTCGGGGATACCCTCCATGACGATACTTCAGGCTCGCCTGCCTTATCTGACGGCGCTGCAAACGGAGGCGTTTCGCTCTCCATCATCTCCGGAAGATGGTCCCCCAAAGATGAACTCATCTGAGAAGGCTGCAGATCCGAACTGCAATATAAATATTTCGGTTACCCACAGAAGCAGAAATGAAGGTATTTCCTTACTAATTAACTCCCTTTTTCATACTCACGGCTCGCTGGAGGGCTGATCCTTTGGCGATGATTGTGCGTCCGGATTCTCTCCGGACGCCGGACCCCCCGGTGAAGATCTCTTCCCACGCTTAGGGGCTTTGGCCTCCGGATCTTGGGGCGGTCCTCTTCTCCCCAAGGAAGGAGGGTTTGTGATTCCCCTCTCTTGGACGCCTTGAGGCGAAATAATAGCTCCTCTACTTTCCCGTCGCACCCGTCCATGGGCGCGACCTCCAACATTCTGACCAAAGACGGGCTCGGTCACGGTCTCTGGAGGGGGCGGACACCTTATCAACCTCGAATGTGCTACCCTCCTGTGAAGAGTAATGGGTCGGAGGCGAACTCTAGAAAAGAAGATAAGCAGGCGTCCGGACTCGAGCTATTTACCTGAGTATCCTGGCGATTGCGGCTTAGGCCTGCGTCCTCGGCGATTTCGGACCACGCCGCTTGCGGTCGAAGAACAACTTGTACATCTCCACGGGTGTCGCACCCATGAAGTGTTGGAGAATCCGAGGTCCCTCGGTTGAACTCCCATAGGCGGAGAGGATGGCGCTTGCGAGGCGAAGATGCGGATTAGCATAACCTGCATCACCACAGTCGATTGATCTCCCTCGCTGGAGGTCTCGAATCCGACCACGCAATAAGGCGCGTCTTGAACGGCCCCCAATTGGCGCTTAGTTGACCCATGACATCGATCGGCATGGAGGTCCCGGGCGGAATGAAAGCGGCGGCTTTTGCTTGCTGCCCCTCGGGCGGTGATATAGAACCACTCCTGCTGCCACAGATCCGAGTTCCTCTTGGAAGGAACCCTCGGGCCCGGGCATCGACTTTTTGCTTATGGCGCCCTGCCGCTCCGGCAGCGGCCCCGATCATCTTGGCTCCACCTTGAAGGTCTTCAGCCACAGGCGAAGTGGGGAGTAGCGGAGAAAAGCTTCATGAGCGATAATGAATGCGGAGATGTGGAGGATGGACTCGGGCCAAGTCGTGAAAGTCCAGCACATAATAGAACATGAGCCCTCTCACAAAGGATCCGTCGGGAAGCCTAAACCCGGCGGAGGTGGGATATGAAGACAACGAACTCACGGGCTCGGGGGTAGGCACGGCCTGCCCTTGGGCGAGCAACCTGTCTGAAACCTCGTGGGCTGTGCTTGGCCTCACGTAGCTTCAATATGTCCTCCTCCGTGGCGGAGGAGGGCATCCACCGCCCCGGAGGTCGGGCGGACATGATTAAGAATCCAGCGCTTGAATCTGAGGCTCTGGGTGTTGGAACTAGGAGGCGAGGAGGAGATTCGATGCGAGATTGAAGAACAAAACGAGCCTTGGTCCTCTTATAAAGGGGAAAATACCAAGAGCCGTCTCCGTGACCGTTTGGGATTCACCTTCGATAGAGGCGTGGCGGCAGGAGCGGTTGGGTTACCCACGCGTATTGATGAGAATCCCGGAATAAGGGAACAAGATCTACTGCTTGACAAGGCGTGCCAAGAAACCGCTTCGCTAAGCGTCTTTGGTGGTATAGTAAAAACGATTCAAGCAGTGGCTTGGTAGCGGTGTGATGTCATGCCGCATAATCGTCGTGATTGAACTGGTGTACATTTTATTCTCTCTACGGTGGAATGTGGAATTTATTTTGCGAGCGACACTATCACGGTGTTCATGATCTTCTCGGATTATTCTAGGGAGGAACCCGCCTTGCAATGCCGAACATTATGCGCCGCGGACTAATCGTCATTGAAGCTGGTTCGGGAGACTCTTGAGGAGTCTGGACTAGGGGTGTCGGACAACGGACTATCATTATCCGCCGGACTCCAAGACTACGAAGATACAAGATTGAAGACTCCGTCCGTGTCCGGATGGGACTTTCCTTGGCGTGGAAGGCAAGCTTGGCGATCTGGATATGTAGATCTCCTACCATTGTAACCGACTACGTGTAACCCTAGCCTCCTCCGGTGTCTATATAAACCGGAGGGCTTTAGTCCGTGGGACAACATACATTACAACAATCATACCATAGGCTAGCTTCTAGGGTTTAGCCTCCTTGATCTCGTGGTAGATCCACTCTTGTACTACCCATATCATCAATATTAATCAAGCAGGACGTAGGGTTTTACCTCCATCAAGAGGGCCCGAACCTGGGTAAAAACATCATGTCCCTCGTCTCCTATTACCATCCGCCTAGACGCACAGTTCGGGACCCCCTACCCGAGATCTGCCGGTTTTGACACCGACACCCGGCAAGGACCTTGCCGGGGGTCTCGTGGGCTTCCTCGGCAAGAACCCTGCCGAGGACTGTTGCCTTCCTGTCCTCATTCGATCTTGACTATTCTTTGTCTTCACAAAGATCTGCATGCCACCACGGAGGTGCCTCCCGAGCCCTGTCCCAATGCGTTTGTCTAGCATTGGTGGGCTCAAAGGTGGCTCGCTCAGCTGGTGTGGACGAGCTGCCCCGGCAAGGGTCCTTCCCGGGGAAACCTGCTTTGTCCATCCGATCTTTGTGGCCTTGGTCCTTGTCATTGCTTTGTTTGTCTTGTGCCTTCGGCTTCGGCTTCCCTTTCCTGCCCTGTTATGCGTGGCCGTGGCGGGTGGCTCTGACTGCCCGTGCACAAGTAAAGGGGTCAAAAGCAGAGCCCCTACTTTTGTACACCGACAGGAGCCCCCGGGCCTGGGCCATACATAAGCGCAACACGTTGTTGGGCCAGGCCCAGAACGGTGCACAGGCAGTTGGGGCAGATTTTACCGTGGTAACCGCTCCGTCCGCCGCGCTTCCCCACGACCCGCGTTGAACGCGCAACGTGGGGGTCGTGTGCGTGCATGACGGAAGCATGCTCGCGTCATCCCGTGGTGGACAGTAAAGAGGCGGCTTGCGTGTCTCTTTGAGACCGTAGGGCCGCTGCTCATTTACTGCTCTCGCTTGGGAACCATCGCTCCACGCGTCCCACTGCGCCTATCCCTCGTGCCACGTTTGCTGCATGCACGATGCCGGGCGAATGACAGGCGCGCGGGATGTGGGAAGTTGTGCGCGTGCGTGGGTCGATTCCCACGCGCCTTCAATGGAGCGAGGAGGGCGGTCGACGGCCCCGCTTGCTGTCACTTCAATGGGCCGGATTGGCTGAGAGGGGGCGGCCGAGCCTTGCCTCCGCCCCTTTATAAAGAGGGGAGCAGGAGAAACGGTGCCTCTCAACCCTTTGCCATCTGCCTCTCCCCATTCCTGCTTCCTCCTTTCTTCTGCCATGGCGAGGGGGCGTGGCGACGCTTCATCGGTGGCGGCGAGGGTCTCGGCTCGACAACGCATCGCTCCTCCCCCAGAGCTCGTGGCAGCGGAGCCGCCTGTTAGAGGGAGGGGGAGGGGTGAGGTTGAGGCCGCCGTGGCACTCGAGGGAGAGGAGGACGGGGCGGCAGATCGGCTTCGCCTCCGCCAGCGGCCCCTCCTCAGGTGGAGGGCCACGTCGCGGACAACCCTTGCGAGTTCTTCGTCAGGCTGCGCCAGCCACCCGCCGTCGTCTTCGCCTCCCGACTCCATTTGCGCGGGAGATGGAGCTTGATCCGCCGCAGGCGTTGCGGCTGCATATGAGGGGTTGCGGGAACAGCGGCACATGGGCCGACGTCGAGTTCCCCGCCCCTCACGTCATGTATCTCTGCCGAGGGTGGAAGACCTTCGCCCGTGTCCATAACTTGATAGTGGGGCTTGTTCTCTTCTTCAAATTAATGGAGAACGACCTGCTCTCCGTCAAGGTCTTTGGAGATCTTGGAACTCGCTTGAAGTGCTGCATGGAGAGTTCCTCCGACGACGGGAACACTTCCTCGAGCGGGAGTGATGAGGAGGACAGTGGGGCAGATGTCGGGGACGAGTCCGACTAGGCGTCGGATGCCCCGAGCCTGGGCGGGTGCGGCAGCAGCAACATCTGCACCTGGTCGTTCCTCCGGCGGGACCCGCCGGGGGAGGGGCCAGCTCCTTGGACTTCTCGGGGCCGCCTCCTTGGGTGGCTGGCGAATGGAAGCCGGGGAAGGCGAAGAAGGCGGGTGGCGGGCCGTCAAGCCGGATTATGCAGGCACCGACGCCTTCATTGACGGACCGCTGCCTCATCTTCCAGCTCTTTCCCCGGTGCCGCCACCGCCGAACCTCTCCTAGGCGACCGCCGACATGTTCTCTTGGTGTCTTCTGCTGCTCGTACCTTGCCTAGGCGCCCCTTTTGCCCTTTTGCCTACTTGCTCCATTTCCTGAGGAGAGGGACAAGAACGGGATTATGGGCACCTTATCTCTTTTTAGTCCTGTAAGCCTTCGGGCCTTTGTTAGATTTAGAACTTGTAATCCCCCTGTTCATGTTTTTCATTCCATATGAACTATACCTGTATGGGATGTTTTTAATGAAAAAGGGATGTTTGCCAGGCTTTTCGTTTGCGGGTGAAACCCACGGCAAGGATCGAATCCTTGTTGCCATCTAAAGTAAACGTTTTTCGCCCGGCAACAGGCCTCGCCATTCCCCCATCTCGCTCGACCTTTCTCATGCTCTTGGCGGAGGCAAGTATGAGATGAGTTTGAGCTCGTGTTCTATCCCTTCTTTGCGACTACGACCAACTTCGGACCCAGGAGATAATCCTTGGGTTCGGAAAGAGGGGAGCACGGTAGCTTGGATATAAAACGCGGTTCCACATACCCCAGTTCCTAACGAAATGCATGATAGATGATTAAAGACTTATCTGGACCTGCACCCCCCGGCAACCTTGGCTTGCCGCGGACAGATCCTTGTATTTGCAGCCCCCGGCAACCTTGGCTTGCCGGGGTCGGGGCACCAGTCCGTTCCTCTCTTCCAAACAGCTCGGCAGAAATACTTATGTGTCCTGCGAAAAAAGGACAGGGAAGAAACAGAGAGATGCATACTCGACCTCTAAGCTAGGGGTTAGCCGCTGCCAAGCACTATCAACCCTAAAAGAGGAGGAGACTCGACCTAGCATGCATGCTATAACTTAGGGCGCCAGCGCTTTGTTTATTAGTGCTCAGGGTCTGCACCTGGCTTTGTACAAATGGTTACATGCCTTGCCGGCAAGGCTTGTACAAAAGGGTGGCTTGCCGGGAGGCTCGGCGGCCGTGCCTTATGGGTAAAACTTGCGAAGATGCTTGATGTTCTAGGAGTTACTTACTGGAACGGCATCTTCGGTCTCCAGGCGGACTGCGCCGGGCCTGGTGACTCGTGTTACCCAATAAGAGCCTTCCCACTTTAGCGTCAACTTATTGGAATTCTTGGCCGACTGAACGTGCCGAAGAATAAGGTCGCCTTCCTCAAGGCTCTGGGCACGGACCTCGCAGCTATGGTAGCGACGCAAGGCTCGCTGGTAGCGTGCTGCTCTCACAGCCGCCCGGAGACGTTCTTCCTCAAGGAGCGTTGCGTCATCTTGCCGCAATCGCTCTTGCTCAAGCTCATCATAAGTGAGCACTCGAGGTGACCCGTATATGAGTTCCGTGGGGAGAACTGCTTCTGCCCCGTAGACTAGGGCAGAGGGTGTCTGCCCGGTGGCTCGATTTGGCGTCGTTCTGATCGACCAAAGAACCGCCGGCAACTCATCAATCCAGCGTCTTCCACTTTTGTGCAGCCTGTCAAAACTCTTCGTTCTTAAGCCTCGCAGGACTTCAGCATTTGCTCTCTCCGCTTGGCCGTTGCTCCGTGGATGTGCCACGAAGGTAAAGCAGACCCTGCTGCTGAGATCCTCAATGTATTGCATGAAGGCATGGCTTGTGAACTGTGTGCCGTTGTCGGTGATGATCCTGTTGGGCACCCCAAAATGGCACACTAGTCCCTTGAAGAACTTGATGGCTGACTACGCTGTCACCTTCCTCACTGCTTCCACCTCTGGCCACTTTGTGAACTTGTCGATTGCGATGTACAAGTACTCAGAGCCCCCGACAGCCTGGGAGAAGGGGCCTAATATGTCGAGCCCCCAGACCGAGAAGGGCCAGGATAGAGGGATAGTTTGAAGGGCTTGAGCTGGTTGATGAAGCTTCTTTGAATGGGCCTGCACGCTTCACGCCGTTACTAGTGTCGTGCATCTGGAGGCGGTGGGCGAAGAAACCATCTTGGGAAAGCCTTGCCGGCAAGGGCCCTTGACCCTATGTGACAGCCACATATGCCTCCATGTATCTCTGCCAATAGCTTTAGTCCTTCATCCCGGGAGATGCACTTCAATTTCACCCCATTCGGTCTTTTTATGTACAATACGTTATCAACAAATTGCTACAGAGCAGACCAGCAGGCTACTCTTTCCGCCTCTTCCTGCTCCTCAGGAAGCTCTCCTTTTTGAAGGAATCGGACGGTGTGTTGCGCCCATGCCGGAGCCTGTGGCTCGACGACAAGGACCAAAGGCATCTCTTCTGCCACGGGAGCGGCCGCCTCCACGGGCCTGAGGTCTTGTCGGAGTCGGTTGTCCCGCGGCAGGATCGGCATCCACGGCAACATCTTCGCCGGCGGCTCCTGGGAGCTCGATGGGGAAGTACTTATCGGAGCCTAGCTTCCTCCGCTTGTTCTGCCCGGTCGACGGCTCAACGGATGGTTGAGTTAACTGAAGCACAAAAGTACATGGTTCCACAGGTAGCTTGAGGGCAGCGCGCTTTAACAAGTAGTCGGGGATGTCGTTCTCCGTCCGAGGGACATGCTCCGCTTGTATACCGTCAAAGCGCTCCTCCAGTTTCCTCACCTCATCTCTGTAAGCTTCCATCAATGGGCTTTGATAATCTTTGTTGATCTGCCTGACGATGAGCTGTGAGTCGCCCCTGACGATGAGCTTTTTAACTCTGAGGTCTGCCGTGATCCTGAGACCGGCAAGCAAACCCTCGTACCCGGCGGTGTTGTTGGTTGACATCTCCCGGGGGAAGTGCACCTGGATGACATACTTGAGGTGCTCTCCGGTGGGTGCGACGAGCAGCACACCAGCATTGGCGCCTTGCTGCAAGAAGGCACCATAAAAGTACATGATCCAGTTGCGGCTCGTTTCCTTGCCGGGGAGAGTGGTCTCCTACACCTCTTCGTCGGGCGTTAAGGTCCATTCCGCAACAAACTCCGCCAAGACTCTGCTCTGAATCGTCGAGGTACTTTCGAACTTCAAACCGAAACTTGACAACTCTAGGGCCCATTCCACGATCCTCCCCATTGCATTTGGGTTATGCAGTATCCGTTGCAATGGGAGGCGGGTGACCACTGTGATCTCGTGCGCTTGGAAGTAATGGCGCAGCTTCCTCGAAGCATAAGGAGGCCGAAGAGCAGCTTTTGCACACCTGAGTACCTCGACCTAGCCCCCTGCGAGAGGGAGCTAACGAAGTAAACTGGGTGTTGTACCATTTTCTTCTTCTGCGCCTCTTCACCCGGTCGCGTGGGGCCTGTTGCGCTGGCGTCAGCCTCTGCCAGGTACTCAGTCTTGCCGGGATCGAGCCCTGTCGGAGAGGGTTCCGGCTTGCCATCTGTTGACTCTACCGCTGCCGTTGCCTTCTCGTCAACCTCTCTCTGTGCCACTAGTGCGGCGCTAACCACCTGATTTGTTACCGCTAGATAAAGCAGCAACGGTTCTTGTGGTTTGGGCGCGACCAGCACTGGGGTAGAGGAGAGGTATTTCTTCAAATCCTGCAACGCTGCCTCTGCCTCTGTGGTCCACTCCACTGGCCCTGCTTCTTCAAGATCTTGAAAAAAAGGAAGGGCACACTCCGCGGACTTGGAGATGAACCGGCTCATGGCAGCAACACAGCCAGTGAGCCAACGCATGTCCTTGATCCGTTTGGGTGCCTCAATCTGCTCGATGGCCTTGATCTCATCTGGGTTTGCTTCAATCCCGCGTTGGGACACAAAGAACCCGAGAAGCTTGCCAGGAGGGACGCCAAAGACACACTTCTCAGGGTTCAATTTGAGGTTGATCTTGCGCAGGTTAGCAAATGTTTCCTCCAGATCTTGCACAAGGGTTGCTTTGTCCTTGGTTTTGACCACTAGGTCATTCATTTAAGCTTCCATATTTCTATGTAGCTGGGGATCAAAACCAATTTGGACTCCTGCAAAGGTTGAGCCAGCACTCTTCAACCCGAAAGGCATCCGTAAAAAGCAATACGTACCACATGGGGTGATGAATGTTGTCTTTTCCTCGTCTTCTTTTGTCATGAAGATCTGGTGGTATCCTGAGTAGGCGTCAAGGAATGATAACAGGTCACACCCAGCCGTGGAGTCAACAATCTAGTCGATGCGCGATAACAGGAAGGGATCCTTTAGACAGGCCTTATTGATGTTTGTGTAATCAATACACAACCTCCACTTCCCATTTGCCTTGCGCACTACTACCGGATTGGCCAACCACGTCAGATGGAGTACTCCTCTCACCAAGCCTGCCGCCTCTAGCTTTCTGATTTCCTCCGTGATGAACTCCTGCCTCTCCAGAGCTTGCTTCCTGACCTTCTGCTTGACGGGCCGCGCATGAGGGCAGACATCAAGGTGGTGCTCGATCACCTCCCTGGGAACGCCGGGGATGTCGGAGGCTTGCCATGCAAACACATCGACATTCGCCCGCAGGAAGGTGACGAGCTCGCTTTCCTATTTGCTGTCGAGGGTGGAGCTTATGGTAAAATCTCCCCCCGTGCCATCCTCCTTGACGGGGACCTTCTTGGTCTCTGGTGGTGTGGCTCTAGACTTCTTGCTCTTGCCGGTGGAGCTCTCTGGCATGTTCTCAACGGGAGCGCAACACCTCGAAGAGGTGCGCTTGCCGGAGTGAGTGCGAGGGGTCTCGCCGGTCTTCTTCCCCCTCGGGGCTCCGTCAGCAGGAGCAGGTGCCTTAGCGGCAGCTGCTGCAACAGCTTCTCGGTAGAGTTGGTCGGCGCAGATCAATGCATCTTTCTTGTCGGAGGGGACGGTGATGATGTTCATCGGCCCGGGCATCTTCAGCATGTTGTAGGCGTAGTGTGAAGCCGCCACGAACTTGGCTAGTGCCGGGCGGCCGAGGATCCCGTTGTAAGGCAAGGGGATCTCGGCTACATCGAAAACAATCCTTTTCGTCCTGTGGTTCAGCTCGCCTTC
Organism: Aegilops speltoides; assembly: GCA_021437245.1. NCBI lineage: Eukaryota > Viridiplantae > Streptophyta > Magnoliopsida > Poales > Poaceae > Aegilops > Aegilops speltoides. Next base: position 420,313,209 of record CM038143.1, on the reverse strand, counting down.
GAATGTCACGGGCATCGTGACCTTTCCCTTTGGATGGATCCTCCCCGGGTTAACCCCTTGGAACGTACCCGTCTCCTCGAGGTCTCCATCGGGGATATGCAGCCTTTTGACCACAACAGGCAAGATCAAGTTCAGGCCGGCCCCGCCGTCAACCAACATCTTTGTCACCTTGAGGTTGCGGATTGTTGGTGAAACCAACAATGGCAAGCACCCGACCATAGTAGTGCGGTCAGGGTGGTCCTCGGTGTCGAAGATGATGGGCGTGCTGGACCATTTCAGAGGCTTCCGCGCGTCGAACGATGGCTCCACCGCCCTGATCTCATGCGCCCACTGCTTGAGTTGGCGGTGGGACGTATGCAGCGAGGCGCCACCATCAACGCACATGGCCTCTGTGGCTTTCTGAAACTCGTGGTCGCTGGACTCATCGTCCTCCTCATGATCATCGTCTTCCTGCTTCTTGTCGCGACCTCGAGCGGGCCTCTCCTGCTGATTATCCTTGCCGTGGCGGCCTCCTTGGCCGCCACGTTTCTTGCCGGATCCCTCGGCACCATCTAGGCCTTTCTCCTTGTCCCGCCGCTCATACTCGGCTTTCCGCTTCTCGGCGAGCAGCTCTACATGCCGACAGTTTTGGAGGTCATGGCCCTTGGTGTGGTGGATCTTGCGGTACTACTTGTCGGAGCCTCCTAGCTTGTCGGCGGCCGCCAAGGCCCGGCAAGCGACACACCCGGCAACCTCCTTGCCGGGGTCGCTCGCCTTGGTCTTCTTGGTGGCGCCGGTATCGTCGGATCCCTCAACGGCAAGCACGGCTTTGCCCTTGCGCTTCCTATTATGGCGCCGGCCCTTCTTCACTGGGGCGGCGGTGTCGCCAGTGGAGTCGGTTTCTGCGCCGGCATCTTCGCCGGGGTACTTCCTTCCCTCTTCAGCGCAAGCGCATCGATCGGCCAGGACATAAAGCTCGGCCACATCCTTGACCTTGTTCATCTCCAGCTCTTCACGCATCTTGCGGTTGCGTAGAATTCTGGTGGAACGCACTGCTCACGGCGGCGGGATGAACATCGGGGATGTTGTACTGCACCCGGCTGAACCTTTGGATGTACTTGCGCAAGTTTTCTCCTTCCTTCTTGGGGATGATGTGTAAATCACTCACCTGGCCATGAGCTTGGTGACCTCCGGTAAAGGCGCCAACAAACTCGTGGCACAGATCCGCCCAAGAAGAGATGGAATCCACCGCAAGTGCATCAACCATGACATAACATTAGGCTTGAGTGCCAACGAGAAGTAGTTGGCAAGCACCTTATCATCGCGGGCCCCAGCAGCTTGCATCGCGATGGTGTAGATGCTGAGGAACTCTGACGGGTGAGTCTTGCCATTGTACTTCTTGCCAACGTCGGGCTTGAACGTACGGTGGGAGGGCCACTGGAACTGCCGCAGCTCATGGGTGAAGGCCGGACAACCCACCTCGTAAGGTAGGCCACTATAGCCTCCCGGCCCTGGGTGGTCCGTAGCGGGCCTTGCCCGCCTGTCCGACTGGTGGCGCGCGTCATGTCGGCGCTTGATCGTGGTTCGAGCGTCCTCATGAGCCCGCTCCCGAAGGACTTGACGCTGATCGCGGTTGGTTCGCAGGTCAGACGACACGATGGAGATATCATCATGAGCATCGTCACGACAGACCGACGCTCGAGGTGGCCGGGATGGAGGTGGGGAGTACACCGTGGCCGCATCGCCTCCGGCACGGCCTCTGCTGGCATGCGGTGGCCCGGCGGAGCGACGGCCTACGGATCCCGCCGGCCGCAACTCATCGTTGTTGGCGATGCCGACGAGGCTCCGGACGGTGGCCCTCCATTCGTCGAGCTTCTCCGCGGCGGGAGGAAAATTGAGGAGCAGTTGCGCGCGTGCTAGGGCCTCCACTGGCGTGGGTGGCAGCGAAAGCTAGGTGGACCGCAACGCGCCTCGACTTCTAACCATGTTATAAGGAGCTGCGTCACGGCCCCGCAGCCGTTCGCCACCTCCATGAGCACCTCGGCACGCATGCTGGCCCTCCTCGTCATATGATGGGCGCACGGAACTCTTCCCAGGGCGGCGCGCAGGGTCACCGGCGGGGTGACGCTGCTCATCACGCACAACCTGGGAAGAGCTCACCGTGGCGCCGGTGTTGGCGTCTTGGAGGTCGCCGCGCCGCCTTCTGGCGGGATGGTTGCGCCCCTAGAGGGCCCCATGCCGCCTGCGGGGGCCCCGACTCCATCTCTGGAGCCCGCGACTGGTGGTCCATCGCCTGGCGCGCGAACGACGCCACTCGCTAGGCCTGAACCGCCAGGGTGATGTGGATGTTCGCGGGCCGCACCACGGGTTCTCTCCGCGACTGGCCCGCTACTGGTCCACACCGGTACTGGCAACCTGGTCCCGGACGAACCGATCGTCATGGTCGTCTTCTTCTTAGGAGCCATGGCGATGAAGAACAGCTAGGTCAATTGCTAGACTAGATTCTCACAATTGCGCCCTCCTACCTGGCGCGCCAAAGATGTCAGTGGGAAACGACACCTATGGGATCACTGGAATCCCTACTACAGTTGCGGGGCGCTGAATCGTGAGAAGAGCAGGACTAGTAGACAGCACAAAGGGGATTTACCCAGGTTCGGGCCGCAAAAAGATGCGTAAAACCCTACGATCCTGCTTTGGTGGATGTATTTAGTGTTCTTGAGCTCTTGAACTACCTCTGAGTGCTGCTAGGTTCGAAAGAGCCGAATCCTTCTCCAGTGCGCCATGGGCCTCCTTTTATAGGCGAAAGGGGCTGCCACAGTGGCACACAGGAGGTATAAGGTGCTACGGCACTATGAGCTTATCGCTGATATTACACGACAAAGTGCATTTAGTGCGAGGCTTAGGTCTCCCTTCACTTTATCGGGGACGAGGGCGAGGCTCGTCCTGTCTGTCGCCGCTCCTCCTTGCTTTGATACGCGCCCTGGCCAGCGATGCATGCGGTGCCATGTAGGCAGGCAGGCAGCTGAGGTGGTGTGGTGGTGGGCCTCCACGAAGGGCTGCATGCTGCCACGCAGGTGCCTGCCCAGCTGGTTGGGTCGGCAGCTGCATGCAAACGGCGGTGGAGACTTGGCTGGCGTTGGCCTGGCAGTGGCCCTGCTAGCGCGCTTGGTGAGGGCCTTGCCGGGTGGCCCGGCAAGGGTCTTGCTGCGGCACGCCGTCATCCCCGGCAAGGACCTTGTCGGGGGTCTCGTGGGCTTCCTCGGCAAGAACCCTGCCGAGGAATGTTGCCTTCCTGTCCTCATTCGATCTTGACTATTCTTTGTCTTCACAAAGATCTGCATGCCACCACGGAGGTGCCTCCCGAGCCCAGTCCCAATGCGTTTGTCTAGCGTTGGTGGGCTCAAAGGTGGCTCGCTCTGCTGGTGTGGGCGAGCTGCCCCGGCAAGGGTCTTGCTGGGGCCGCTGCGGCTGCCCCGGCAAGGGTCCTTGCCGGGGAAACCTGCTTCGTCCATCCGATCTTTGTGGCCTTGGTCCTTGTCAATGATTTGTTTGTCTTGTGCCTTCGGCTTCTCTCCGGCTTCCCTTTCCTGCCCTGTTATGTGTGGCCGTGGCGGGTGGCTCTGACTGCCCGTGCACAAGTAAAGGGGTCAAAAGCAGAGCTCCTACTTTTGTACACCGACATAATTGCTATACTATTGGTGCTATCCATACTATTAATGATGAGAGTGATTATGCTTATGGTATGAAAAAGCCCAAGCTTGGGGATGCTATGTTTGATGAGAATGGCATGTTTGAGAATATATTTGTTGTAATTAATGTTTGTCCTAAGCTTGGGGATGCTATGTTTAATGAAGATGATATTTTTAGCCTCCCAAGTTATGATATGCAAGGTTGTTATGATGATAGCATGTCTCCTACCTATGATGATTATATTGATGAAAGTGGGTTTGGAAGAGTGTCAACTTTAGGAAGTAATGATCCCACTATTTTGGAGGATGTTGAATCTTATAATGAATATTAAAGTGGATTTGGAGAGGTCATGACTTTATTTAGTGATGATTCCACTATCTTGGAAGAGGTTTCAATCAATTATGATGAGAACAAAGTTGCTACTTATGATGATTATTGTGATGAAACTTATACTATAAAAAGTAGTGATGATTATATTTATAAAACTTGTCATGATTATGATTACCCTTTTTCTGAACATTACTCTTTTAATGTGGAAACAATTTTTAGTATTCGAGTCTCTTATGATACTCCCACTATTCCGAATAAGAAGAATTTTGCTTATGTGGAGTGTAGTAAATTTTCTATGCAAGTAGATCATGAAAAGAATGCTTTAGGTGCTGGTTATATTGTTGAATTCATTCATGATGCTACTGAAAATTATTATAAGGGAGGAACATATGCTTGTAGGAATTGCAATAATGTCAAGTTTCCTCTCTCTGTGTTGAAAATCTTGAAGCTATGCTTATTTTGCCTTCCTATGCTAGTTGATTATTGTTCCCATAAGTTGTTTGCTCACAAAATCCCTATGCATAGGAAGTGTGTTAGGCTTAAATGTGCTAGTCATATGCTTCATGATGCTCCCGTTATGTTTCAGTTCTTATCTTTCATGTGAGCATCATTGTCATCATCATGCCTAGCTAAAAGGCGTTAAAGAAAAGCGCTTGTTGGGAGACAACCCAATATTTACCTTTACTGTTTTTGTGTGTCCACATGATTATGCTACTGTAGTAATCATGTTTTACAGCTTTTTTTTCAATAAAGTTCCAAGTAAGACCTTTAGGATAGCTTACGGTGATAGTTGTGTTGATCCTGCTAAAAATCAGAAACTTTTGCACCCAGTAAATTAGTTTTGATAATTCACAGAAACGTGCTTCTAATATGATTATTTTTGCTCTTGATTCGTACACAAATTTCTTAGTATTTCCTAATTTGGTAGTATGTTTGGAGTTACAGAAGTATACATTTGATACAGATTACTACATACTGTTCTGTTTTTGACAGATTCTGTTTTCTATGTGTTGTTTGCTTATTTTGATGAATCTATGAGTAGTATCGGAGGGTATGAACCATGGAGAAGTTGGAATACAGTAGATATTACACCAATATGAATTTATAATGAATACACAACAGTACCTAAGTGGTGGTTTTATTTTCTTATACTAACGGAGCTTACGAGTTTTCTATTGAGTTTTGTGTTGTGAAGTTTTCAAGTTTTGGGTAAAGATTCGATGGACTATGGAATAAGGAGTGGCAAGAGACTAAGCTTGGGGATGCCCAAGGCACCCTGAGGTAATATTCAAGCTCAACCAAGAGCCTAAGCTTGGGGATGCCCCGGATGGCATCCCCTATTTCGTCTTCGTTCATCGGTAACTTTACTTGGAGCTATATTTTTATTCACCACATGATATGTGTTTTGCTTGGAGCGTCATTTTGTTTTATTTTACTTTGCTTTCTGTTTGAATAAAATACCAAGATCTGAAATTCTTAAATGTTAGAGAGTCTTCACATAGTTGCATAATTATTCGACTACTCACTGATCTTCACTTATATCTTTTGGAGTAGTTTGTCATTTGCTCTAGTGCTTCACTTATGTTTTTTAGAGCACGGTGGTGGTTCTATTTTGTAGAAAGTATTGATCTCTCATGCTTCACTTATATTATTTTGAGAGTCTTTTAGAACAGCATGGTATTTGCTATGGTTATAAAATTGGTTCTAGAATGATGGGCATCCAAGTTGGGTATAATAAAAACTATGATAGAAAGTGAATTGGATGCTATGGTCAATTTGATGCTTGATAATTGTTTTAAGATATGAGGATGGTGATATTAGAGTCATGCTAGTGGAGTAATTATGAATTTGAGGAATATTTGTGTTGAAGTTTGTGATTCCCGTAGCATGCACGTATGGTGAACCGCTTTGTGATGAAGTTGGAGCATAATTTATTTATTGATTGTCTTCCTTATGAGTGGCGGTCGGGGACGAGCGATGGTCTTTTCCTACCAATCTATCCCCCTAGGAGCATGCGCGTAGTACTTTGTTTTCAATGGCTTGTAGATTTTTGCAATAAGTATATGAGTTCATTATGACTAATGTTGAGTCCATGGATTATACGCACTCTCTCCCTTCCACCATTGCTGGCCTCTCTTGTGCCACACAACTTTCGCCGGTACCATACACCCACCATATACCTTCCTCAAAACAGCCACCCCACCTACCTATTATGGCATTTCCATAGCCATTCCGAGATATATTGCCGTGCAACTTTCCACCATTCCGTTTATTATGACACGCTCCATCATTGTCATATTGCTCTTTGCATGATCATGTAGTTGACATCGTATTTGTTGCAAAGCCACCTTCATAATTTCCATACATGTCACTCTTGATTCATGGCATATTCCGGTACACCGCCGGAGGCATTCATATAGAGTCATATTTTGTTCTAAGTATTGAGTTGTAATTCATGAGTTGTAAGTAAATAAAAGTGTGATGATCTTCATTATTAGAGCATTGTCCCAAGTGAGGAAAGGATGATGGAGACTATGATTCCCCCACAAGTCGGGATGAGACTTTGGACTTTACAAAAAAAGAGAGAAAGGCCAAAAAAAGAGAAAGGCCAAATAAAAAAGAGAGAAAAAGAGAGAAGGGACAATGTTACTATCCTTTTTACCACACTTGTGCTTCAAAGTAGCACCATGATCTTCATGATAGAGAGTCTCCTATGTTGTCACTTTCATATACTAGTGGGAATTTTTCATTATAGAACTTGGCTTGTATACTCCAATGATGGGCTTCCTCAAAATGCCCTAGGTATTCATGAGCAAGCGAGTTGGATGCACACCCAATTAGTTTCTTTTGTTGAGCTTCCATACATTTATAGCTCTAGTGCATCCGTTGCATGGCAATCCCTACTCACTCACATTGATATCTATTAATGGACATCTCCATAGCCCGTTGATACGCCTAGTTGATGCGAGACTATCTTATCCTTTTTTGTCTTCTCCATAACCACCATTCTATTCCACATATAGTGCTATGTCCATGGCTCACGCTCATGTATTGCGTGAAAGTTGAAAAGGTTTGAAATTACTAAAGTATGAAACAATTGCTTGGCTTGTCATCGGGGTTGTGCATGATTAAATACTTTATATGATGAAGATAGAGCAACAGCCAGACTATATGATTTTGTAGGGATAGCTTTCTTTAGCCATGTTATTTTGAGAAGACATGATTGCTTTGTTAGTATGCTTGAAGTATTATTGTTTTTATGTCAATATGAACTTTTATCTTGAATCTTTTGGATCTGAACATTCATGCCACAATAAAGAAAATTACATTGAGAATTATGCTAGGTAGCATTCCACATCAAAAAAAACTGTTTTTATCATTTACCTACTCGAGGACGAGTAGGAATTAAGATTGGGGATGCTTGATACGTCTCCAACGTATCTATAATTTTTGATTGTTCCATGCTATTATATTACCTGTTTTGGATGTTTATGGGCTTTACTTTACACTTTAATCATTTTTGGGACTAATCTACTAACCGGAGGCCCAGCCCGAATTGTTGTTTTCTTGCCTATTTCAGTGTTTCGAAGAAAAGGAATATCAAACCGAGTCCAAATGGAATGAAACCTTCGGGAGAGTTATTTTTGGAACGGAAGCAATCCAGGAGACTTGGAGTGCACGTAAGGGAAGTAACGAGGAAGCCACGAGGCAGGAAGGTGCGCCCTACCCCCTGGGCACACCCCCACCCTCGTGGGCCCCTCGGGGCTCCCCTGACTGGCTTCTTTTGCCTATATATATCCATATACCCTAAAAACATCGAGGAGCACAATAGATCGGGAGTTACGCGCCGCAAGCTTCTGTAGCCACAAAAAACCAATCGGGACCCTGTTCTGGCACCCTTCCGGAGGGGGGATCCCTCACCGGTTGCCATCTTCATCATCCCGGCGCTCTCCATGACAAGGAGGGAGTATTTCACCCTTGGGGCTGAGGGTATGTACCAGTAGCTATGTGTTTGATCTCTCTCTCTCTCTTGTTCTTGATTTGGCACGATCTTGATGTATCGCAAGCTTTGCTATTATAGTTGGATCTTATGATGTTTCTCCCCCTCTTCTCTCTTGTGATGAATTGAGTTTTCCCTTTCAAGTTATCTTATCGGATTGAGTCTTTAAGGATTTGAGAACACTTGATGTATGTCTTGAGTGGGATACCCATGGTGACAATGGGGTATTCTATTAATTCACTTGATGTATGTTTTGGTGATCAACTTGCGGGTTCCATGGCCTTGGGAATCTATGCATAGGGGTTGGCACACGTTTTCGTCTTGACTCTTCGGTAGAAACTTTGGGGCACTCTTTGAAGTACTTTGTGTTGGTTGAATAGATGAATCTGAGATTGTGTGATGCATATTGTATAATCCGGATACTTGAGGTGACATTGGAGTATCTAGGTGACATTTGGGTTTTGGTTTATTTGTGTCTTAAGGTGTTATTTTAGTACGAACTCTATGATAGATCGAACGGAAAGAATAGCTTCGTGTTATTTTACTACGGACTCTTGAATAGATCGATCAGAAAGGATAACTTGGAGGTGGTTTCGGACCCTACAATAATCTCTTCGTTTATTCTCCGCTATTAGTGACTTTGGAGTGACTCTTTGTTGCATGTTGAGGGATAGTTATATGATCCAATTATGTTATTATTGTTGATAGAACTTGCACTAGTGAAAGTATGAACCTTAGGCCTTGTTTCCTAGCATTGCAATACCGTTTACGCTCACTTTTATCATTAGTTACCTTGCTGTTTTTATATTTTCAGATTACAAAAACCTATATCTACCATCCATATTGCACTTGTATCACCATCTCTTCGCCGAACTAGTGCACCTATACAATTTGCCATTGTATTGGGTGTGTTGGGGACACAAGAGACTCTTTGTTATTTGGTTGCAGGGTTGTTTGAGAGAGACCATCTTCATCCTACGCCTCCCACGGATTGATAAACCTTAGGTCATCCACTTGAGGGAAATTTGCTACTATCCTACAAACCTCTTCACTTGGAGGCCCAACAACGTCTACAAGAAGAAAGTTGTGTAGTAGACATCAGTACCCCCTCGCACAGGGTGACGAAGCCGGAGAGCTGCAAGATGGCGTTTGCGCCGAGATGATGTGGTTGGAGCCCGAAGAACTCCTAGAAGGTTCGGAAGAAGTTGCTCATGGGAAGACCGAACCCGCGCTTGAAATGCATGAAGAAGACCACACGCTCGGTCCCCTCGCGTGGGAAGACCGAACCCGCGCAGATACTGGATATATGCCGGCGGTTATGGTGGAGCCCATCCACGAGCCTGACGGTAGCGCCATCGGTAATGCGGGGTAGAGCAGATAAAGTGAGAGAAGATTGGCGGTGAAGTTTCGCTCGAAGAACGGCGGAACGTCACAGTGCACGGCGGTTGCAATAGTAGAGGAAGAAGAAGATGGGGAGCGCGAGCGAGAGTCACCTCCGCAGCCCCCTCCCCCCAATTTATAAGCCACGTCTCAAACATGGGGAAGTGGGATCATTTATGCACGCCCCTCCCACTTCCCCGCAATAAGTGCGCACGTACCGCACGCATTAACTGCCTCGAGAATGCCAACCGACTCGCGGACGCTGCAATAAATCCACACGCGTGGACCGAGGGTCCACAGTGGTGGGCCCCCACTCGTCGCCCCGTCCCATCGCACACGTGGCCTGTCAGGCCCCTTCAGCTTCCGAGCGCCACGGGGCGCCCGCGCGAAGCCCAAAAGATTGCTTCAAGATTCGTCGGACTCCTCGGTTCCCGCCCATGTCGGGATGCCGCGATCCGATTTTGAAGCCGACACACAGTGGGTGTTGCCGGACCCGGCGGCCGCAAGCTTCATCAACAAGTGTCTGTTCAGGGGGGAAACTGCAAAGGCCCTCCCACTCGAAGCGGGCGGACCTTCATAGCTTCGGGGACTACTGTCGGGGGGATGAACCCCGGGCAGGCAACGGAACCCGGGCCTTTTTCAAAACATGGGGGTCAGCATCACCCCACAGTCCGGCTCGCGCTCAGCCGGGTTCTCCGACCCGTCCAAGTCCCTCAACTCGGCCCAACTCTTCGACACGACCAAGACGGTGACCTGGCCCTGCCGGCTAGCGCAAGCCGGTAGAACCCAGTGCGTCAAGGCTTCCCCAGCAAGCTAGCTCCCCCGTGGCGTATTCCTCTACCCGACCACGGGTCAGCTCCCGTCCCATCCCAGCCATATGATGGGACGAGTCTCTATTCAGAGATGAGCAGGGCAATAGTGCCCCACCAACTCCTCTGACCGGCAGAGGCGTGGCAACAGTGCCCCACCTACCCTGTTGACCGAGGCCGGCGTGGCTACAGCACGCCCATCATCACCGCTGACTACAGCAGACGGCGACCGGGAGGAGCACCACTATAGCCGACTCGACCCGGCCACTCCGTGACGTTCGACAAGACATAGAACAGTGCCCTCTGGCACACGGGGCCCTCGCCTGGAGAACCCGGCGAGCCCTGACACCCGGCGGGTCCCAGCATCGGCTTCCCGGACGATGACAACCCGGCCCCACAGCCTTGTATCTTTACTATTGTAACCCTGGGGGGTTGACCTATAAAACCACCCAGGAGTCCTCCATGCGCGGGGGCAAGGAAACCAGGAGAGCACACACCCACTCACGCACACACCAGGAGAAGGAACAGCCTAAGCCTTGGCCTGCCTCCCTTATCCCTCCGAACAAATCTAGGAGCAACTCTGTACCATATCATATAAACCAACCTCGGCAGGACTAGGGGTGTTATCTCACCGGAGAGCCCCGAACCTGGGTATGTCTTGCGCCCCTCACTTGCTCATGCCCACCTCGCCACTGGAGCCCACTGGTGCCCTCGAGCCTCCTCCTCTCTTTAGCCATCCTTTGGCATCTACAGTGCGCCCACCATGACACACATCATAAGAAGCCTTGCAAGCAATGTGAATAATGAGTTAGTTACGAGATGATACATTACGGATCGAGTAAAGAGACTTGCAGGTAACAAGATTGAACTAGGTATGAAGATACACACGATCGAATTCCGGGCAAGTAACATACTGATGACAAAGGGAATAACGTATGTTGTCATAACGGTTTGACCGATAAAGATCTTTGTAGAATATGTGGGAGCCAATGTGAGCATCCAGGTTCTGCTATTGGTTATTGGTCGGAGAGGTGTCTCGGTCATGTCTAGATAGTTCTCGAACCCGCAGGGTCGCACGCTTAACGTTCCTTGACGCTAGAGTACTATTGGGATATTTGATGAGTGGTAACCAAATGCTGTTTGGAGTCCCAGATGATATTTCAGATGTCACGAGGAGTCAATGGTCGAGAGGTAAAGATTTATATATAGGAAGTCATATTTTGGGTTCCAGAAAAAAGGTGCAGTTTTTTCGGTATTGTACCGGGAAGCTTCCAGAAGGTTCCGAAGGATTCCGGAGGGGTCTGGAAGTCCAAAAGTGGGTTCACCATGACCCAAGGGCTATCTTGGGCTGCGTGGAGGTGTCCTAGCCTTATTGGGCTAGGCGCACCAAGTCCTCAAAAGCCCATGTGACTAGGGAAGGCAAAAAGGAAGGAGTCCTAGTAGGAATAGGATTGGACTTGGAGTCCAAGTCCTCTCCCCCTTAGCTGCGTCCTAGGGCTTGGAGGGGCTGTTTCCCATGCCCCTCCACCTATATATAGAGGGGAGGGGGTGCCCCAAGAGGACACAAATTACACCAAGCCCTTGGCTCTCCTCTCTCTCCCGTTACTCCGTAGTTCCACCGCCTCGTCCCGGCGACGCATAGCGAAGCACTGTCGGTGCTCCACCACCACCATCACCACCACGCCGTTGTGTTGGTTGTGATCCCATATACTTCTCATCTCCCGCTTGCTGGATCAAGAAGGAGGAGACGTCATCGAGCCGCATGTGTGCTAAACTCAGAGGTGTTGTCTGTTCGGCACTAGATCAGTTGGATCATGAAGAAAGTTCGACTACACCAACCGTGTTGTGAAACACTTCTGCTTTTGGTCTACAAAGGTACGTAGACACACTCTCCCCTCGTTTCTATGCATCTACTAAATAGATCTTGCGCGGGCATAGGAGTTCTTTTTGAAATTGCATGCTACGTTCCCCAACAAAATATACCTTTGTTCACTTTGCCATCCTTCTTTCTACTAAGTATCTGGGGTACTTCCGTTTCCAGTGACCATTCCCTTTGCAGTAGAAGCAATCAGTTTCAGGCTTGGGTCCAGCTTTGGGCTTCTTCCCGGGAGTGGCAACTTGCTTTCCATTCTTCTTGAAGTTCCCTTTCTTTCCCTCGCTCTTTTTCTTGAAACTAGTGGTCTTGTTAACCATCAACACTTGATACTCTTTCTTGATTTCTACCTTCACTGGTTTCAACATCGTGAAGAGCTCGGGAATTGTTTTCGTCATCCCTTACATATTATAGTTCATCACGAAGTTCTAGTAACTTGGTGATAGTGACTAGAGAACTCTATCAATCACTATCTTATCTGTAAGATTGACTCCCACTTGATTCAAGCGATTGTAGTACCGAGACATTCTGAGCACATGCTCAATGGCTGAGCTAATCTCCTCCATCTTGTAGGCAAAGTATTTGTCAGAGGTATCATACCTCTCAACACGGGCATGAGCTTGAAATACCAATTTCAGCTCTTGGAGCATCTCATTGTTCCATGGTATTCAAAACGTCTTTGAAGTCCCGGTTCTAAGCCGTAAAGCATGGCGCACTAAACTATTAAGTAGTCATCATATCGATCTTGCCATACGTTCATAAAGTCTACATCCGCTCCTGCAAAAGGTCTGTCACCTACCAGTGCATCAAGGACATAATTCTTCTGTGCAGCAATGAGGATAATCCTCATATCACGGACCTAGTCCGCATCATTGCTACTATCATCTTTCAACTCAGTTTTCTCTAGGAGCATATCAAAGATAAGGGAGCTAAATCGCGAGGTATTGATCTACAACATAGATATGCAAAACTATAAGAGTAAGTTCATGACAAATTAAGTTATCTAAGTGATACGTGATCCAAATCAACTAACCATGTCCGATCATCATGTGAGATGGGATAGTCATCAATGGTGAACATCTATGTTGATCATATCTACTATATGACTCACTTTCGACCTTTCGGTCTCCAGTGTTCCGAGACCATGTATGTACATGCTAGGCTCGTCAAGTTTAACCCAAGTATTCTGCATGTGCAAAACTGTCTTACATCCGTTGTATGTGAACGTAGAGTCTATCACACCCGATTATCACGTGGTGCTTCGGAACGACGAACTTTGGCAATGGTGCATACTCAGGAAGAACACTTCTATCTTGAAATTTAGTGAAGGGATCATCTTATAATGCTACCGTCATTCTAAGCAAAGTAAGATGCATAAAAGATAAACATCACATGCAATCAAAATATGTGACATGATATAACCATCATCATCTTGTGCTTTTGATCTCCATCTCCAAAGCATCGTCATGATCTCCATCGTCACCGGCTTGACACCTTGATCTCCATCGTTGAGTCGGGGTCGTTTCGCCAACTATTGCTTCTATAACTATTGCTAATGCATAGCGATAAAATAAAACAATTACATGACGTTTGCACTTCATACAATAAGGAGACAACCCTAAGGCTCCTGTCGATGGTCGATATTACAAAACATGACCATCTCATACATCAACATATATATATATATATATATATACATATATATATATATCACGTCATGTCTTGACCATATCACATCACAACATGCCCTGCAAAAACAAGTTAGACGTCCTCTACTTTGTTGTTGCAAGTTTTACATGGCTGCTACGGGCTTCTAGCAAGAACCGTTCTTACCTACACAAAAACCACAATGGTGATTATCAAGTTTGCTGTTTTAACCTTCTTCAAGGACCGGTCGTAGTCAAATTCGATTCAACAAAAGTAGGAGAAACACACACCCGCCAGCCACCTTTATGCAAAACTAGTTGCATGTCAGTCGGTGGAACTGGTCTCATGTGGGTGGACATATAAGGTTGGTTCGGGCCGCATCATCCCACAATACCACCAAATCAAAATAAGATGTTGGTGGTAAGCAGTATGACTATCACCACCCACAACTTTTTGTGTTCCACTCGTGCATATCATCTACGCATAGACCTGGCTCGGATGCCACTGTTGGTAAACGTTGCATGAAAAGAAAAGAAAATCTAAACACACACAATGATCTATCCATGGAGATGCATGGCAACGAGAGGGGAGAGTGTGTATACGTACCCTCGTAGACCATAAGCGGAAGCGTTTTAGCAACGCGGTTGAAAGCACAAGTGCTCCCTAGGTGGTTTTGGTAATTAATGTCAACATATCTCTTGTTGGACTAACACTTTTATCTAGCATGTTTCAGATAAGTTCAACAATGGAGTGGCATGGACTAAAGAATGTGGGAACTCCCTCAAGATGCTAAGGACAAAGGATTGGCTCAAGCTTCAAGATCAAGACTCTTCATTTTACATTTTAGTGGTCCAAGATCACATTGAGTCTATAGGAAAAGCCAATACTATCAAGGAGGGATGAGGTGTTGCTTAATGAGCCTCTTGCTTCATGTGCTTTGTGATATGCTCCAAAACCCTCAGCTACTTTCCCACTTCCACAAATGACCTAAACCTAAAGCCAAAATCGGTCACACCGATTCTTCCTATCCGGCGCCACCGATTCCAAAAGTCATAGCCACTGCCACAAACCCTAAGCAAATCGGTCTTACCGATAGGGATCTCGGTTTCACCGAGATGGGATTGTAATCTCTCTGTGTATGTCCATTATCAAAATCGGTCTCACCGAGTTTGACCAATCGGTACTACCGAGATTACAATGCAAACTCTCTGGAAAACTTATTACCAAAATCGGTCTCACCGAGTTTGAGTAATCGGTCCCACCGAGTTTGCCTGACCTCTAGAAAGCTTATTACCAAATCTGTCTCACCGAGTTTGTGTAATCGGTCCTACCGAGATTACGTTATGCCTTAACCCTAACCGAATCGGTCTCACCGAGTTGCATTTCGGTCCCACCGAAAACCCTAACGGTCACATTATTTGCTGAATCGGTCTGACCGAGTTAATGATTCGGTCCCACCGAGTTTGGTAGATTGTGTGTAACGGTTAGATTTTGTGTGGAGGCTATATATACCCCTCCACCTCCTCTTCATTCGTGGAGAGAGCCATCAGACTAAACCTACACTTCCAGCATACATTTTCTGAGAGAGAGAACTATTTGTTACTTCTTGGAGAGTGGTGCTCCTAGATTGGCTAGGTGTCACTTGGGAGCCTCTGACAAGATTGTGGAGTTGAACCAAGGAGTTTGTAAGGGCAAGGAGATCGCCTACTTTGTGCAGATCTACCGCTAGTGGGGCAAGTCCTTCGTGGGCGACGGCCATGGTGGGATAGACAAGGTTGCTTCTTCGTGGACCCTTCGTGGGTGGAGCCCTCCATGTACTCGCGCAGCCCTTACCCTTCATGGGTTGAAGTCTCCATCAACGTGGATGTACGATAGCACCACCTATCGGAACCACGCCAAAAACATCCGTGTCTCCAATTGTGTTTGAATCCTCCAAACCCTTCCCTTTACTTTCTTGCAAGTTGCATGCTTTACTTTCCGCTACTCATATACTCTTTGCATGCCTGCTTGATATGTATTGTGATTGTTGAAATTGTGCCTAAATTCCACTTAAACTTAAAGAAACTTAATAACTGCAACTTTGGTACTTAGTGTCTAATCAACCCCCCCCCCTCTAGACACCTCTTCTCAAGGTCCTACAGCGGTTGATGTAGCCGAACTTCTTTGCGCTCCAACTGACCAAGTACCAAACGTACGGCACCTCCGTGTTTCGCACACGTTCAGCTCGGTAACATCCTCGCCTTCTTCATCCAGCAAGACGGGCGAAGTAGTGGATGAGTTCCGGCAGCACGATGGCGTGGTGACGGTGATGGTGAAGTGATCTCCATAGGGCTTCACCTAAGCACTACAAAAATATGACCATGGGTGCAAACGGTGGAGGGGGGCGCCGCACACGACTAAGACAATTGTTTGTTGTGTGCTAGTCGCCCCCCTCCCACATATATATAGGTGGGAGAAAGGGAGGAGCGGCCAAGGGGGGCGCCCAAGTAGGGGGAATCCTACTTGGGGTCACTCCCAAGGTGGCGCCCCCTGCCATGTATAGGAGCGGGGGAAAGGCAGGGGAGGGTGGCACCCCCCCCCCCCTTCCTTTCTCCCATAAGAGGGGAAGGCAGGAGGGGCTAGCTGTCAGTGTCAAAACCGGCGGATCTCGAGTAGGGGGTCCCGAACTGTGCGTCTAGGCGGATGGTAACAGGAGACAAGGGACACGATGTTTTTACCCAGGTTCAGGCCCTCTCGACGGAGGTAAAACCCTACTCCTGCTTGATTGATATTGATGATATGGGTAGTACAAGAGTGGATCTACCACGAGATCAAGGAGGCTAAACCCTAGAAGCTAGCCTATGGTATGATTGTTGTAATGGTTGTTGTCCTACGGACTAAAACCCTCCGGTTTATATAGACACCGGAGAGGGCTAGGGTTACACAGAGTCGGTTACAATGGTAGGAGATCTACATATCCGTATCGCCAAGCTTGCCTTCCACGCCAAGGAAAGTCCCATCCGGACACGGGACGGAGTCTTCAATCTTGTATCTTCATAGTCTTGGAGTTTGGCCGATGATGATAGTCCGGCTATCCGGACACCCCCTAGTCCAGGACTCCCTCAGTAGCCCCCGAACCAGGCTTCAATGACGATGAGTCTGGCGCGCATAATGTTCGGCATTGCAAGGCGGGTTCCTCCTCCAAATAATTCATAGAAGATTGTGAACGCCAGGATAGTGTCCGGCTCTGCAAAATAAATTCCACATACCACCGTAGAGAGAATAATATGTACACAAGTTCAATCTGCTGACGTTTTTTGTGGCATGACGTCACACCACCACCAAGCCTTTACTGGCATTGTTTTTTATTATACCACCTCAGCGCGTTTAGCGAAGCGGTTTCCTTGGCATGTCTTGTCGAAGCAGAGATCGTGTTCCACTTATTCCGGGATTCTCATCAATACGGACGTGGGTAACCCAACCGCGCCATTGATGGTGGCGCTTGGGAGATAAGCGAGTTTTACCAGGCTGGTGGGGACGCATAGTCTTCGTCTGCCCATATATAAAGGGATAAGGATCCACCTTTTTTACCTACGCCTTCTTCCTCCTTTGCTTATCCATCTCCATGCACTCGAGCTCCAGCGCCCAAGTCCGCGCATCTCGTCTCGACCTTCTCCGACCATGTCTGGAGCGGGAAGCAGATGGTTGGCCTCTCCATTACGGAGGAGCACATCGCAAAGCTGCGCAGTGCCGGATACCTTTCCGGCGACATCGCGCACCGGCTGCCCGACAAGGGGCAGCTCATCCCCACCCCCAGGCCCCATGAGAGGGTCGTATTCCTTCCCCACTTCCTCCGCGGACTGGGCTTCCCGTTGCATCCCTTTGTCTGGGGGCTCATGTACTATTACAGCCTGGATTTCCATGACCTAGCGCCAAACTTCATCCTCAACATCTCGGCGTTTATCGTCGTGTGCGAGGCCTTCCTCTGCATCCAGCCCCACTTCGGCTTGTGGCTCAAGACCTTCAATGTCGAGCCGAAGGTGGTGAAGGGCGCTCAAGCGGAGTGCGGAGGCGCCATGTTGGGCAAGATGCCCAACGTCATCTAGCTCGAAGGGGCCTTCATGGAGTCCGTCAAGGGGTGGCAATCGGGGTGGTTCTACATCACCGAGCCGCGCGATCCTAAATGGGCGGCGGCCCCCGAGTTCAGATCTGGTATCCCTATGCAGCTCACCTCCAGGAAAGAGAAGGGCTTGCTATGGGGTAGTTCGAGGAGCCGACAGACTCGATCCTGTCTCTGCACTCGTGAACAAGAAGCTTAGGCTTGTCAATGTGATCCAGGTCATGCTCGTCCGCCGGATTCTCCCTTGCCAACAACGGGCTTTTAATTTGTGCGAGTTCGATCCGGCACAGCACCAGGCCTTGAGCGGTCTCTTCGACACGACGTACGAAGCCGCCTGGAGGGTGCTGTTCAAGGGCGGAGAAGCCCCCGCATCCGCGACGGAAGACCACGGATTCAGCACCAAGCGCCCGGCTGGCGAGCTAAGCTTTGTTATCCTCTATGGGACATTTATTTTCTTTCATAGTTTGACTCTATGTGGGATCTAAAAACTCCCAATGCCTTTGACAAGACTGGCAGAGGACGTCCGGACAGGTAGACTGTCCGGCTCCCCTTCCCGAAGACCCAGCGGACGCCCGCTTAACGGGGCTGCTGGTCCCGGCACTCCATGTGGTGCCAGAGAAGAAGGCCAAGAAGAAGGCCACGGGAACCCGAAGAAGTTCCCGGCGCCAGGTGATATCGGACTCGTCGTCCGATGGCTCCGAGGCGGACTCCTCCCCCGAAGACGAGGAGGAGAAAGAGGACTCTCTCCCAGAGGAGGGACAGAGGAAGAGGAAGGCCTCCCCAACGGGGGAGGCCGAAGGGTCCAAGAGGGGAAGGACTATTCCCCCGGACAGCTCCGTCAATGCCAACATTGGCGACGAAGAGTGGCCCTCAAGGGCCAGGCCTCCGGCAAGATCGTAAGTGTCCGGATTCCTGAATGATTCATAATTTCTCTTTTGTGTCACATAGTGTCCTTCTAATGCCGCACACTGCCTGCAGTCTGGCCGATGATGATCGCCCCGCTTCATCGAGCAGGTTGTTGGCTCCGTCGGATGTAGATTCCATCCCGACTGCCTCCACCCCTCGCGACGCTGAGAACGCCGAGGTGGGATCCTAGGAAGGGACCCATCAGGAGGAGGCTCCGGAGGCGCCACAAGGCAGCCTCCCGGACTTTGCGCCTGACTCCACGCCGGAACCCGCAGTGGTTCCGGAGTCCGGCAGGCGGCCCCTTCGCAAGAAGGGCAAGACCGTGACGCCGGCGGCCTCCGTCCAACCGGAGGCGCCGGACAACTTGTTGGAGGCGCTCAAAGGCGCTTCCATCAAGGAAGAACACCGCACTATCATGAGTGCGGTGATTCAGAAGGTTTAGCTCGCCAAGAGCGGGCTGAGCGAAGCCTGTAGTAGCCTTCTAACAGGCTTTGAGGTAAGAAGTTTAAAATATATAATGTAATACCGCATAGACAGTAGCCCCTGATGCTCGGTTCGGTGTTCGGAAAGAAAAACCGGATTGAGGATCTAAAAAAGATATACGCAGGAGTGCTAAAAATTATGTCAATATGGGTTTGCAGGCTGCGCTGCTGACCTCTGCCGCACTGACTGCGGAGGTCGGTGCTTTGAAGCAGGACCTCGAGCGGTCCAAGCAAGAGCTCGGCCTTGCCAAGAAGCAGCTCGAGGACAAAGAAGGTGAGTAATACCATCTTTAAATTTGTACCTTACATAAAAGGATTTTGGTAGCAATGAAAATAACAAGGATAACGTGGGTACTGCAGGGGCCACGAACGAGGTGGCAACCCTGAAGGAGGCCGTGTCCGCGGCCGAACGCAATGCGGCCGCGGAACGAGCGGAGCGAGAGAAGCAGGAGGCGCGAGTGGCGGAGTTGCGGCAAGAGCTCCAGGCTCTCATGGAAAAGCATGAGAGTATGGAGCGCGACTCGAAGACTCGAGAGTCCGAGCTTGCCTCGGCTCTTGAAAGTGCCAAAGCCGCTAAGGCCGAGGCCCGTAAGGCTCTCCAGGAGATTGAGGATGTGAAGAAAATAGCGGCGGGTAAGGCATTTTTCATGCAAAGCAAGCATGTTAATGTAAACTACCTGACACTTACCCGAATTCGGAGCTCTCCAGGGGCGTTTGCAGATCTGCCTGCATAGCGTGTTCGATGCGCCGCATTCTACCGCGGCGGAGGGAGCTCAGCGGAGAAGGTCTTCGGTCTCGATGCGCTAAGGCGGACATCCGGTGCCCCCTAGCGACCAGCTGAAGCAGCTGGTCGAGCTCCACAAGGTAGCCGAGCAGGCCATGAAGGGCCTCATAGTCCGGTTGTGGCCTGGAGAGGCCATGCACAGGAGCTACTTCGCCTCGTCTGCGGCGGCCGGTGGATCGTGCCTCGGTGGAGGTCATCAAGCGCTCTGCTTGTATTGAAGGTGCTCGTCGGGCCCTTGCCCGCGCAAAGGTGCATTGGGGCAGGCTGGATGCGGAGAGGCTTATCACTGACGCGCCGCCAGCGGGCAAGGAGTATCGTACGCCCGAGATGTACTATAAAACTGTCCTAAAGGGTGCCCGCAAGATTGCGGATGAGTGCCCCAGAGATGTAATTATTGAGTAAACTTGCTATGTGTTATCCTGTGCGCTGAAAACTTTGTTCATATGCGCTAAGCAACGCTTATTAATTTAAAATATTACCTTATGTGCGGTCGTTTATTAAATCTAAGAGATGGCAAGTCATCGGCTTCAGCCCCCTTGCCACGAGTGCTGGGGTGTTCGGGATAAACTTGAGCGCTCTTGTTCCCATTTTTGGGTCCATCTAGGGAGGCGCTCAACACAACAAACAAGGCAACCGGACTTATAATGCTTGAACACTCTCACTTAGCCATAGAATTCTATAATTTTAAATTTCGGCGAAGCCCCTAGTATTCGGAAGACCGAGTTCGGGGCGCTATCCACGCCTTGGTCGGACATTATCCGGTTCTTCGCTCGAAGCGGCATAAGTCTTTAAGGACTCGAAAAGACCTCTCGAACAACGACCAGTCTCTTGCCTTATCATGACAGTCAATTTTAGCTTTCTCCACTAAGGCGCTCGCCCAGCTCAACCGGGCGAATCGCGATGGTTCTCCAGTGCTACCTTAGCCGATGAACGGAACGTAAGGTACCAAAACATGGGAGCCAGGCAAACCCAACTATTGACCCAAGACATGATTCGGAGCCGATTCATATAATGCTATAAGTTCGGGGTGCCGCACTTGTGAAAGTGTTCGGACTTATCACACCATAATGCGGGGAACATAAGCCCCTGGTGTATTCGGCCGTACCAAAATATACGAATGCGAGATGTCATTAATGAACATATATGTAAAGTAATGCAATTATAGGCAAAAAGTGATGCATTGTTTATTCAAGGAATTCTGCTATGAGTGCGGAATGATACAAATAGTGCGGTAAGCAAGGGATTGGACTAATTAGACGTGTCTCCCTCCAGGGGTAGGCTGCGGAATGGTGTATTTAACAAATTTAATGCTTGTAATGGAGACCACCTGAGTGTTCGTCGCAGCCTTTGTCCCTCCCTGGCTGTTGCATCGTGAGTTCGGCAGGTTCTCCGCCGGACAGGGCCTCTGGTGAATGGAGTCCTGTGTATAAAAAGAAGGAAAATAAAAATGAAAAGAGCGACACGCTTGGGAGCCCTGGTGTGGTCGAGCCGCACTGGGCTCATGTGGTCGTGCCCTCCCCTATACCCATGGTATCTCCAGGCGTAATGATGTACGCGAGAGCTGGTCTTGCAATCATGCGAGGGCTGGGGTTGGGGCCGCATTACTCTGCTGATGCTCGGGCGTGCTGTGGTCTTGATTGATGTTGCTCGGGCGCGTTTGGCGTGTCCGGTCGTTTAACGGCGGACTCAAAATTGCCTTAAAAGGTTGCTCAGTACTTTTGCCGCGAGAGCATTGTGTGTTCCTCCGTTCGGAGGGCGCCCATATTTCCGTTGACCGTGATGACTCCACGAGGGCTGGCATCTTGAGCTTGAGGTATGCATAATGCGGCACGCGTTGAACTTTTGCGAACGCGGTTCGTCCAAGCGAGCGTGATAGCCGCCGTGGAACGGGACTATGTCGAAGATTAACTCCTCGCTTGGAAATTATTCGGGATCCGAAGACCACTTCGAGCAGGTGAGCTGTGCAATTCGCCTCAACACCTGGTATGACGCCTTTGAAGGTCGTCTTTGTAGGTTTAATCCTTGAGGGTCTATGCCCATCTTGCGCGACTTGTATCCCGATAAAGCAGGTTCAGGCTCGCCGCCGTCCATCAAGACTCTCGTGAGGTGAAATCCATCGACGATTGGGTCTAAAACCAATGCGGCGAATCCGCCATGGCGGATACTGGTCGGATGGTCTCTTCAATCGAAAGTGATCGGGCAAGAGGACCATGGATTGAACTTCGGGGCGACTGGCTCCATCGCATATACGTCCCTCAATGCGCGCTTCCGCTCCCTCTTGGGTATATGGGTTGCGTATATCATGTTTACCGTCCGCACTTGTGGGGGGAAGCCCTTCATCCTCTCGTTCGTGGCGGGTCTCTTCCTCATCATCGCTGTGCAGGCCCTTGTCATTATTTTCGGCAATTAACTTGCATGCCTGCTTGAATACCCAACAATCTCTGTTGGTGTGGTTAGCTGGCTTTTCGGGGGTGCCATGTATCTGGCAAGAGCGGTCGAGTATTCGGTCCAAATTGGACGGACCCGGAGTGGTTCTTTTGAATGGCTTCTTCCGCTGACCGGGTTTAGAGCCTCAGAATCCGGCGTTGACTGCCGTATCCTCATTGTTGTCGCCGTTAACGCGGCGTTTGTTTTTGTGTCGACGCGACCTGCCATTGTGGTCCTTAGTATTCGGACTGCCAGCATTTTTACTGAGGTTGTTGCTGCGAGCTAGCCAGCTATCCTCTCCTGTGCAGAAGCGGGTCATGAGTGATGTGAGGGCTGCCATGGATTTCGTCTTTTCCTGTCCTAGGTGCCGGGCCAACCACTCGTCACGGATGTTATGTTTGAAGGCTGCGAGGGCCTCTGCATCCAGACAGTCAATGATTTGATTTTTCTTTGTTAAGAACCGTGTCCAGAATTGTCTGGCCGATTCGTCTGGCTGCTGAATTATGTGGCTTAGGTCATCGGCGTCTGGTGGTCGCACATATGTGCCCTGGAAGTTGTCGAGGAATGCGGCTTCGTGTCCTCCCAACACCCAATTGACTCTGCGGGCAGGCTGTTAAGCCAATGCCGAGCTGGTCCTTTAAGCTTGAGCGGGAGATATTTGATGGCATGGAGATCGTCGCCGCGGGCCATGTGGATATGAAGGAGATAATCCTCGATCCAAACCGCAGGGTCTGTTGTGCCATCGTAGGATTCAATGTTGACGGGTTTAAACCCTTCAGGGATTTGATGATCCATTACTTTGTCTGTGAAGCATAGTGGGTGTGCGGCGCCTCTGTATTGAGCAATGTTACGACGTAGCTTAAGAGAGCGTTGTCTGCTGTGTTCGGCCCGGCCGGAGTTGCTGTATCCGGTGCGACGGTATTCGTCGTGGGTCATGGGGCGCCCACGTGATCCATAGATAGATCTGGATTGTCTTGACTTGTCCTCCAGTATATCCCGCAAGTCCGGCGCATTCCCCCGTGGCTTCGCACTTTTTGAGCGGTGCCGGGGTACGGTTCTGGTGGAGGGCCAAGATGCCTCTCTGTCGCGGCCACGAGGTGGTCGGTCTGCCAGACAGCGCTGGTGATGAAGTTTTGTATGCTTCCTCCTCTAGTCGGGGAGCAACTTGCATTTTGGGTAGCTTTTGGAGGCGTTCGAGTTCATATTCTTCGACGCGAGGACCTCGGTCCATCTGTCGGCCGCCAGATCTTGATCAGCTTGAAGTCTGCTGCTGCTTTTTCTTTAGGCTATTTGTTGTGGCCATTAGCCTGCGTTTGAAACGCTCTTGTTCGACGGGATCCTCGAGCACGACGAATTAAATGCGTCGTCGAGGCTTGCCTCGTCTCCGGAGGGAGGTATGTAATTATCATCCTCGACCTCTTCGTCTGCCGCTCTCTCGTGAGGGCTTGCTTCTGCATCCTCCTGCGCTGAATCTTGCTGGAGGGGGTTGTCTTCGGCACTTTCTGGGGTGTTATTATCTCCTGTGCCGGAATCTCCATTCTTGCTGTGGCGGGATTTAGAGCGGCGCCGCTGATGTCGGCGCTTGGGCTGTTTCTTTAAGGAATCTGCCTCCGCTGCTTCTTCGCCGTCCCCATATTTTGGGGTGTCCACCATGTATATGTCGTATGATGAGGTGGTCTTCTAGTGCCCTGTAGGCGCTGGTTCTTGATCGTCTCCGGCATCGTCGTCCATACCGTCGATGTCTTCGGAGTCGTAGTCTAGCATGTCGGTTAGATCGTCGACAGTGGCTACAAAGTGGGTGGTGGGTGGGCTTTGAATTTCTTCGTCGTCCGCATCCCAACCATCCTAGCCGTAGTCCGGCCAGGGCTCTCCGGATAGCGAGAGATGCTTTAGCGAATTTAAGATGTCGCCAAAGGGTGAGTGCTGAAAGATGTCCGCAGCGGTGAACTCCATGATCGGCGCCCAATCGGATTCGATTGGCAGGGGCACAGGAGGTTCGGAGTTTGGCAGGGAGTCCGGCACCTCAGAGTCACGAGCTTTATAAGGGACGAGGTCAGCATTCGGCTCCATCGCCGTGGAAGTTGCAGCTCCCGAGGCGGTGTCCAGCCACCCGTCCTCGATCTACGCGATCGGCTCCGAACTATGGGTCGGAGCGGATTCGTGCGACCTCCAAGGTCTTGTCCGGCGCGAGTTAGATCATGCCCATCGTGACAAGTGCGGCACGCTTTCTGCGCTCGGATCCATCAAAGATTAAGTCTCCGCGGATATCCGCCGTGAAGTTTAGGCTTCCAAATCGACTGATGGCGGGCGAAGCTTCGATCTGCTCGGATGGCCAAGTGAATTGGCCCGCATGCGAAACCGCCCGAATCTGAAGATCTGTCCAGGGAGAAAAGTCTCACCTGGGGCTGCGTTGTTGTTGATTGAAGAAGCCATCAAGCCTATCGGTGATGACACAGAGGAACTCTCAATGAAAGAACCAATGTCGGGTCAAAACCGGCGGATCTCGGTAGGGGTCCCGCCTTTGTCGTCTAGGCGGATGGTAACAGGAGACAAGGGACACGATGTTTTTACCTGTGTTCGGCCCTCTCGACGGAGGTAAAACCCTACTCTGCTTGATTGATATTGATGATATGGGTAGTACAAGAGTGGATCTACCACGAGATCAAGGAGGCTAAACCCTAGAAGCTAGCCTATGGTATGATTGTTGTAATGGTTGTTGTCCTCGGACTAAAACCCTCCGGTTTATATAGACACCGGAGAGGGCTAGGGTTACACAGAGTCGGTTACAATGGTAGGATATCAACATATCCGTATCGCCAAGCTTGCCTTCCACGCCAAGGAAAGTCCCATCCGGACACGGGACGGAGTCTTCAATCTTGTATCTTCATAGTCTTGGAGTTCGGCCGATGATGATAGTCCGGCTATCCAGACACCCCCTAGTCCAGGACTCCCTCACTAGCCCTCCCCCCTTTCCTTCCTTAGGGCTGGCCGGCCAGGGAAAGGGGTGCACCAGCCCCCTGTGGGCTGGTCTATCCCTCCCTTGGCCCATTAAGCCCATATACATGTCGCGGGGTGTCCGGAACCCCTTCCGGTGACCCGATGGCTACCCGGTGCATCCCGAAACATTTTAGGTGTCCGAATACCATCGTCCTATATATCAATCTTTACCTCTTGACCATTTCGAGACTCCTCGTCGTGTTCGTGATCTCATCCAGGACTCTGAATAACATTCAGTCACCAAATCATACAACTCATATAACACTATATCGTCAATGGACGTTAAGTGTGCGGACACTACTGGTTCGAGAATTATGTAGACATGGCCGAGACACCTATCTGGTCAATAGCCAATAGCGGAACCTGGATGCCCATATTGGCTCCTACATATTCTACGAAGATCTTTATCGATCGAACCATTATGACAACATACGTAATTCCCTTTGTCAATCGGTATGGTACTTGCTTGAGATTCGATCGTCGGTATCTCTATACCTAGTTCAATCTCCTTACCGGCAAATCTCTTTACTCGTTCCGTAATACATCATATTGCAACTAACTCCTTAGTCACTTTATTTGCAAGGCTTCTTATGATGTGTATTACCGAGAGGGCCTAGAGATACCTCTCCGACACTCAGAGTGACAAATCCTAATCTCGATCTATGCCAACTCAACAAACACCTTTGGAGATACCTATAGAACATCTTTATGATCACCCAGTTACGTTGTGACATTTGATAGCACACAAGGTATTCCTCCGGTATCCGGGAGTTGCATAATCTCATAGTCGAAGGAATATGTATTTGACA
The DNA here is from genome assembly GCA_021437245.1 of Aegilops speltoides. Taxonomy (NCBI): domain Eukaryota; kingdom Viridiplantae; phylum Streptophyta; class Magnoliopsida; order Poales; family Poaceae; genus Aegilops; species Aegilops speltoides. Next base: position 420,286,997 of record CM038143.1, on the reverse strand, counting down.
TGAAGAAAGCAATAGCAATAAACTGAACGATCAATATGCTAAGCTAATGGATGGGTCTTGTCCCGTTATCAAATGACAACTCATGTCCATGGTTAGAAAACTTTAACTATCTTTGATCAATGAGCTAGTCTAGTAGAGGCTCACTAGGGACACAGTATTTGTTTATGTATCCACACATGTATTTAAGTTTCTGGTCAATACAATTCTAGCGTGAATAATAAACCTTTATCATGATTCAGGAAATATAATAATAACCATTTTATTATTGCCTCTAGGGCATATTTCCATTAGATCATGCTCATGAGCACGCAAGAGGAAATGGACCGGCGGGTGGAGCATATTCTCAACTTCAAGGGCTCTATCAAAGGAAGAAGAGTGATCAATCGGGATAGGGTGTCCGGAGCACAACTACTGCAGTGGGACTACTTTGCTCTGAACCCAACTTTCCCGGATCTATGCTTTCGTCGCCATTTTTGCATGCGAAAACCATTGTGTTTGTGCATTGTGGAGGGAGTGGAGGCACACGATGACTACTTCAAGCTCACAAGGGATTGCTAGGGCCTACTCTCTTTCTATGCTAAGCAGAAGTGCACGGCTGCTTGCACTTGGTACTGCCGCAGATGCCGTTGGTGAGATGGTCAGGATGGGGGGAGAGCACATGCGTGAAGACAACTGCCAAGTTTGCCTGTGTTGTGCAGGTGTGTTTGAAGCAGAGTACCTGAGAGAACCAAATGTGCAGGACAAAGAAAAAATGTTGGCTATTGGTGAGGCCAGAGGGTTTCCAGAAATGCTCGGATCAATTGATTACATACATTGGCAATGAAAGAACTGCCCCAAAGGTTTGCGGAGAATGTACCAAGATCACACTAGAGGCCACCATCTTACTAGAAGCAGTGGCATCACATGCCTTATGGATTTGACATGCTATCTATGGAATATCGGGTTCTCACAATGACATCAACCAGCTTCAACGACCTCAGGTGTTCGGGAGGCTTTGCAATGGGGAATCACCGCCGCGCAACTACACAGTCAACGGCTGTGACTACAACATGGGATACTATCTTGCCAATGGCATCTATCCTCACTCGGCAGCGTTTGTGAAGACCATATCCGAACCACGTAGCAAGAAACAAAGCCACTTTGCAACAATGCGGGAATCAACTAGTAAGGATGTGGAGAGGGCATTCGGAATGCTTCAAGCTCGTTGGGGAATTGTTCGTCGAGCTGCAATGATGTGGGAATCAGAAACTTTGTGGCGGCTCATGACATGTTGTGTTATTTTGCACAATTTGATTGTTGAGGGTGAGGGTGATGGTGTTGCCCAAACCAATGATTTTGAAGCGCCTGGTGGGCAAATCCCGGAAGGTCAAGATGCAGCTCAGCTTTCTACAGATGCATCAGAATCTTCGAGATTATAATGTGCACGCGCAGCTACTCAGTAATCTTGTGGAGCATATGTGGACCCGCAATGGAGACCAAAGAGCTGATGTTTGAGTTACGCACTTAAAATAAATTGTATGTAAACACTATGTATTTTCGGTACCAACATTTATTATTTACATTCGACATTGACGTGTATGATTGACGTGCATGGATTTGAGAGTCCGGATTTGAAATATGTAAATGATGGGCATGGAATATGAGGCGATGTTCGGATGCATCCGCGGACGTTTTCGGGCACGTCCACGGGCGTGTGACGGGCCGAATTTGTCAAGTCCGGCTATAGATGCTCTTACTTACAACATTTCAGTAGCTAGACTGGATGGTGTTTTTTTTTCGAATGAGGCTGGTGGTTAGCTGACGAAAAGTTTTTGTTCCCGTAACGTTAACGTTAACCTGTCTTACTTATCGTCCTTTTTTTTTTTTGCGGAGAACTTATCGTGCTTTTGATCCGTCTTCTTTTTATTATGCATCTGTGCGTGCTTATATGCGTGGAAAGGGTATTCCAAGCTAATCTGGATGATACTGTGCAACCAAGACACACATCATTCTTGTCCACTTCCGGACACCTGCTCGTGCTCATCAGCGCCTCGGGCAACTCGGTGTCGCTTGATCGAACATACATACCTTGCGTGATCACTTGACCTGACCGTGCGACTCTGCGAGTTGAGCAGTGTTTTTCCGCCACCGGACGATACACGGCCCATGCGTCGTCGCTGATGCACTGTCCAGCTTGGTTGCCTAGTTGAAGTATCCGCTCCATCCAACACTAGCTTGCGTGCTCGTACTGACGTGTTAGAGAATCTTCCCGGCACATTCCGTTGCACCAGGCAAGCATAGTACTGGTACTCGACGCAACTGGCAACCAACGTGTCAGCGCGACGCGGTGAGATTCCATCCACATCGGCACGCAGTTTTCTTCTGACCGGAGACGAGATTCAGATCTGTGGTGTTCCAGATCCATCTCTATAAGCACATGGAGCGATCAAACACGACAGTTTGTCCCCGTAGTACTACACGCAACGTGCTGCTGGTACGTCTGGCGACACCGGCAACATGCAAAGCCTCGACGCGTCGCTGGCACGGGCTTGTGTGCACATTATTGCTTGTGTACGAGCACCCATCATGGGTTGCGCCCGGTGATAAAACACTTGCGTGTGTACCATCTGAACTCGAGCAACGACCACAAGGACAGCACAGCACAAACATACAGAATACACTTTCATTCAACCGAATAGATGGATCGCAGAGCCAAGATCATGGAGTGCCAAAATATATCTGAAATGCGGATCTAAAAGGTTTTTCAGGGTCACCTAATAATATGGGCAGGCACCAACTGCCGCGATTCTCGTCCCTCGCCGCTTGTCGCGGCGGCGGAGAGACGAGGCCAAAATTAACATGACAAAGGCATTTACACAAACCGGGTACGAGGAACCCATATCTGTACCGATACAACTCGTACCTCCAGAGCAGCTGCCACCATGGTTTCAGTGGCTATTGTACAGTTGATGACACACTATTATCTTCTTCCATGTTTTCTGATGGTATCTACTATTTTTGCGGATATTCAAGTTGACTGCAGTATCTGTAGATCAAATCAAGAGTAATTAGTGAGCGTCAAAAATCGTTGTTAATCTACACTGCTGCAGATGAGAGCGCAAAAAGGAAATGAAAATAACAGGCATGCGAGGGAGGGAGCGGCGTACTTAGAAGAGCGGCGTACTTAGAAGAGCAGCGTCAAATAGAAAATAATCCATCCCGCCATGGAGAACACTGCAAAAATGTGCACCCAGAACAAGATCGCGGCTGATTCTTTTCCGCACCCTCTGAGGTTTGCAACAGCACCTGCAAACAGAAGGATCTTTGCTATCAGATTCCATAGTGTGGTTTGGTAACATGCAGCACATTAATCCACTGTTTTGCAGATCTCAACTAACATGGTGACCTCACACACACTGTCCCACTGTCTTGCAGATCTCAACTAACAACGCATTATTGGAGTATTTTAAGGTTTATAAACATGAGCACATGATGGTTGAGTGATAAGCAGTGAGCCTTATTTTCTCAACAAACAAAGCATTATTGGAGTTGTAAAGGTTTATAAACATGATGGTAAGTGATAAGCAGCGGTCCCTTATTTTCTCATACCTGAGAGCACTGATGTGGGCATGGAATGCTGCAGTAGTAGGACAAACTTGAACATTTTGTCATCTTTGGGAATGAAACCAAGTTTGTCAACTAGCATGACGATGCCAACCCCAGCAATTGGAACCAAGATCAACCGTGCAAAAATAATAGCAACGGTGGTCCGCACACCAAGTCTTTTACTCCCTTCACCTGGACCTGATGAATAAACAAGGGCAAGTGTTAAGATCTGGAGAAATGCATCTCCTCACCATACAATGATAATGGCTCGGGTGATGTCAGTATAATACAGTTTCACAACAGTTTCAAAGGAAAATAGATTCTTACCATCAACAAGATTACCCCCCACAGCAAGCAAAATGCATGGAATCATAGCTTCCCTGAAAATGTGACATATTTTAGGCAATATTAGTCATCATGTGCAATTTAAGTTCTGAAGTTTAATTGGTGCAAGGCCTGTATATTTGAAACGAAATCCGAAAGCAGGATGCAAATACCCAAGAATGAGGCAGCTGTCTGTGAAGAAGAATAGAGGTGCATCATCCGTGAATATCAAACCCTTCAAGAATGGAACAACACCAATTCCAATTGCAAAGACCTGTTCCATAGTGTAAAATTAGTTTCCAAGGCACAAAATACAGATATATTTTTCTGTAATAATTACTACTTAGTAGAATAAACTCCCATCAATACATACAGAGGCAATAATAGGTGGCTGAAGAAGTTGCTTGTCTTTTAGGAATTTCACCACACATCTAACACAGCTTAATATCTGTAACAACAGAACACAATTATTCACATTGCAATATAACTGTGTCAAATTGAATAAGAGAAGATCAAAGTGTATGAAACTATAAATCACTGCTAGTAACAATTTTTACCTTTGATCCTAGAGAAGTAGCGCCTTTTTGATTCCCCTCGAGAGCTAACAAAGGCTCATCCTCGGGTACAGTACTAGTGTGAGTGCCTGTTGGATATTTACCAAGTTCAGGCATCGCGTTTTCTTCAGATGCCAGAACCGGAAGCTTCTCCTCTTCACCATCAAAGGTCTCTCCTGGTGGTGGAGAAAGCATCTTGAACACATATGTGTAAACAATAATCGCACCAACCTGCATCAAGTAAGAATTCATTCAACAGATGATCTCTGAACGTTTATTCATATTCCTAATATAAATGCTGAGCCGTTATCTTTATATCACAAAGTAGTCATCCTGACTTCTAAGTACAACACTGAACACATAAACCTCCCGAAAAAATGCACATACCCATTGACCAAATGAGATATATGCATTTCCATCTTGGCTGCATTTTTCAGAGTCGCCAAAAGGATTGGATGGGTCCCGACATAATGCTGCAATGAGAACCAGAGGTATATTTCCAATGTTCCCTGTTTCAGAAAAAATAAGCAGTCAGATCCGCATCAGATAGAAGAATCACAAATGTAATGCAACTTTTTTCAAAAAGAGGAAAACAAACACCTATTCCAATGTGAATAATAGTAAACTTGAAGTATGGATAAGGAGGTCGGATGATAGACGCCACCACAAAGCCGATCAAGGAGCCAGACACGGCGCCTACAACAATATTTACTGGAATATACCACCTACAAAATACAAAAGAAGGAGAGAAAATGTCAAATAGGAAGAATGCAATCACGGCAGAGTTATTGCCAGCAGAAAAGGATAAAACAGCGAAAAAAAGGACTGTATGGACTCAAAGATAAAGCTCACACAATTCTAACTAGATGAATATTGACAGCAACAATACTCTAATTAAATAAATGCGCTGAAATAGTTTCTCTACTGATTTCCATATTTCAGTATATATTACTAGAAAGAAGCACTGCCATTAAAATAGTCCTGGAAAGCTTGTTTCGATTCCATTCTAACCCTTAAAATTCATCTGGAACCAATTAACCCACCAACATACGTTTCCTTCACTCTTGGATGGTACCCTTTTTTGCATTTATTTTGAGAAATGCGGAGTCGCGTGAGCTAATTTGTCATACTCGGAAGCTCATGACTAAAATTTGTCGCTAATTTGTCGTACTCGGAAACCCATGACTAAAATTTGTCAGCATATTTGATAATAGTAAATCACTGTGATATTTTGACTTAATCTAATAATAGTAACAACATTACGGTCAGTAGCTCACACGCCAAAACTGAGTTACTAAACTGCTGAACAAAGAAAGTAAGGAACATCATCGAAATACAATCCTTACCACTGCACCAACTTCTCGAGCGTGATTGCACTGCCCAGTTGGGAAAATATAAGGCAGGGAAGTAGAAGCGAGAAGACAAGCTGCACCAAACAGTCAAATATGTGAGCACTATATGAAGTAGCTAACACCTTCCTACTCTGGATAACACCCAGCTACCAATCTTCGCGGTCACAGGTGCGACTATAGGTCTCATTAGCCAGGCATTAATCACAAAGAGACAAGAGACAAAAGCTCACCCCGTTGAGAAGCTTGCGGCCGTTGGGCTGGAGGATGTTGACGTACTTGGTGGCCATGAGGAAGCCCATGAAGCAGACGGTGAAGACCTTGGCGATGGGCAGCACGGCGTACTTGAGCATGGAGAGCACCGACGTGTCCGTGGAGCCTCCCTGCGCCGCCGTCACCAGCGCCTCCATCAGCGACCTCCGCTCCATCATGGCCTCGCCCAGATCGACTCGAGTCCTCCTTTTCCCCTCGCCTCGCAGCCTTCACGAGCAGGACCCACACGATTCTTCTGCCATTAAAGAAGGGCTTATATAGACGGCAAAAATATAGAGGCGACAGCAGGAAAATCGTAGGACTGCTTTCGACGCCGGCTGCTCCAAAGATAGCCCAGCTGGCACAGCGCCGTGCCGGACCAACCAAGCTCCGGTGCCAACTAACCACCTCCCTCCCCGGTCCGCGCAAAACCGCGCGGCACACGGCGGGTGATGCGTGGGGGAAGGGCCTCGAATCGAATCGTATCGGGAAAAACCAGATTCCAAACGGCTGGACGGCTGCGGATGACGGCACCGATTCCCGAGCGCGTGGGTGGTTGTCGCCGCCGAATTCGGCCCGCCAGGGGATCCGGTTCCGCTACTGTGGCGTGAGCATCCCCGCCGGCCCCGCCCGATTCGTCACGCCACGGCCAACCCGCCCAACGGAAAAACACTCCCCCCACCCAAAATACACCCCGCACGAAAACCACTCCGCGGAAAGCTCTAGTTCAGAGCTCCGACGCAACACCCCGAGCTAGAAATCCCGAATCAGCACTAGGAACCGCACGAATAGTCCAATGCGCGCGACCGTGGTCCACGGCGGCGTCCGTCCGCCGAGCAGATGGTCCAAACGAGACGAGAATCAGCTGGAGAACTCACCAGGAAACCGAGGAGAGGGAGCCGAGCCGCCGGCGGGAGGGGAATCCTGCCGCCACCAAACGTCCAAACCCCCTCTGCTGCGGGGTTGGAGCCGGATTAATAAGGCAGGGGCGGAGAGTGTGATTAAGGTGGGACGGGGGGTCGGAATAGCGGGCGCTGTTTGATTTGCAGCGGACTCTTGGGAGACTTGGGAGGGAGGGATGAATCTGGCCGCGGTCTCTGTCTATCCCCGGGTGAGAGGAGAAACGACGAGTCGTTTGGGGAGGGCGTAGGTGGGGCCTTTTTCTCTCGGTCCGGATGGACGCGCTTGCTTTTTATATCCTCTTTTGGCTGGGCTCCGTGGCGGAGGGGCTGCTGCGGCAGCAAAGCAAAGGCACAATCAATCGCAAGGAGTGACGGACACTCCGTACGCCGTGATCCGGAGGTGCGTCTATCCGCCTGCTCCACCTGGCGATGTTGCCACCGGCCATCGGGCCAGGTGGACGCTCGCGATAATAGTTTTTGCCTTTTCTTTTCCTTGCTCTCGCGTGTGCCTGAAAATTGGATTTCTCTCCCATAAATCTCAGAGGTTTTTGGCCTAGACACGAGAACCTTGATCCATATTGTATAACCTCAATCTCTTGTATAGGGAAAATGCACGGAGATCTACTTTTTTTAAAGAAAAAAGGTTGGAAACACGACGCGAGAAGTCGGCCACATCCCACATGTTGTCACGAGCGTCTGTAGGGGAATGCCGCCAACGACTACCACATTGCAACACTGCGTTGCACCATCACGACGAGCTTGAGTTGCCTGAGGCACATGCAACTCGAGGACGATGATGATGCGTAACCTCCACCGGGACTATGAGGGTGAGGTGGTAGGTGTGTAAAAGCAAGAACATCATGGGTCTACCATTGCTGGCGATCTAAAACCGGGCATCATTGAAGGGAGGCCTGAGGTGATCGATGCACGTGACGTAACCCGCGAACGCGCCTGTGTCCATGTGGCTTCTGGTCGATCTTGGCATCCTAGATTCGAAGGTCAACATGCCAGCTTGCTTTTTAAGATGCTTGCCACATGCATAAAGCAATGAAGACCAACAACTTGGTTTGCTAGGTTGGGTCATTGTCTACATTCACGAAGCATAGGTCCTCCTCGCCACCCAAGCCACGGTGCCACACATAGTCATCCTCGTGGCTCTAAGCCTCCAAACACTACGCTTTTGAACTCGACTTGGAGATTTATGCGATGGAGTCTAGAAGATGAAGATGCTCGACTGAAGAAAGATGATGGCATGAGAAAAGACTACACCAAGATTGAGAAGGGGTATGAAACGGGGAAGGCGATGATACTAGAGGACAAATGTGGCGAGGAAAGTATGTGTGATTGTTTTTCTCGATTTAGACATGTCGATGGCGTATGCACGCGCTTGTTTTTGTATCCACTTTTCGAGTTTGTATGTCATGGCATTCCGTACGACGTGATCTGGTGGTGCTACAACTCCACTTGGTTATCGCGGCTAGGTGGAGACTCGATAATGTCCTAAGTACGTACTGTTTTATTACACAAAAAGGCACCATGAATGTAGATCCAAAAGGATAATAAAGTGGGAAAACACCGAGCGCAAATGCTAGCCACGTGTTGTCACACTCGCCTCAAGGAAAATATTGACAACACCGCCTAGTCGTGGTTGTTTTGGCAGTAAGCTACAATCTCTCATGTGTGCATAGAGCTGAAGGGCGATGATGATAATGCAGAATGCTCACCTTGAAGATGAGGCGCTAGGTGTATCGACAACAATACATCATGTGTCTACTATTGCCAAAAATCATAAAGTGAGCCTCGCAAGGCAGGCTTGGGTGTGATCGAGAGACTTAAAACTTCGAACATGGCTGCACCTATATGGCTTCTGGCTGATTTGGTGTCCATAATCTAAAGGTTGAGATCTCTTGTCAAGTTAGCTTGATCTTAAAATGCTCATCATGTGGCACCTTGACATTTATAGGTCCTACCAGTACCCCAATCTACAATACTCCACATGATAATCATGATAGTGCTTACACACCGTGATATTCGACCCAAGTTCAAGGTTTGTTGTGACACAGGAGTGTAGAAGACGGGGGTGCTTGATCAAAGGAAATATTGTTGTGAGAGATGTGTTGGAAATATGCCCTAGAGACAATAATATTGTATTATTATATTTCCATGTTTATAATTGAGAGTTTATATTCCATGCTATAAATGCTTTGATCCTGGAATATGCGATTTAGTGGAATGATAAATGTGACACCATGATTCCTAGTCTCGCCTCTAAGACTAGCTCAAGTGTTGTTGGTGATCACGTTTTTTGGATCTTAGGATACCGTTAAGAACGATAATCCTAAAACAACATTGAGAGTATAATGTTGAAAGAACGATCATATTAAATCGATACAAAACTTGTTTGTTATACATTGGGATGCAATCGTCAGAAGTCAATTGTTATAACACGGAGTGTTAACCTGTGATTTAGTTCCTTAGACCATGAGAGTATCGCAGACACTTCTTACCGTACGATGGACTTTGGGATTGCTCAAATGTCCCGCCGCGCGCACTGTCCGTGTCCCTCTGTGTGTGCTCTACCAGCATCTCTCGGCGTGTGGTGCTAGCATTTGGGGTCGGCGCATGATCATGTACATTCGGGGTGCCATATGCATGGGGTTGCGCTGGGCGAGGAGCCACGATGTAGTTAAGTGTGCGCCAATGCAGTTATCCGCTGCAAAAACTGCCATGCGGATGTGCCGAGAATCCAGGCCGCCTGACCCTCATCTATTCCCGCGCCCATTTACCTTTAATCTCTCGCGCCCCATGACACAATAAGCACACCCACAATGACACATACATAGAGGATATCCGACGGCTCAGATGGCACTCCCAGCGGCTGACGAGGATGACGGGCAGCAGTTCACCACGCCTCACATAGTGGACATCCATGTGAGGGGGGAGGACCTCTCGGTGGTGTACACGAATGAGACGACCTCGGTGGAGAGCTCGATCCACACTATTGAGCAGTTGCTTGCTGAGGACAAGTACCAAGTGGTCGGCTTCAACCTCGAGTTCACCGGCGGTCGTGCCGGGTATGATCAGAAGGTTGCCGTTGCCCAGTTGTGCGTGCGCCATCACGTCCTCGTCTACCAGTACTACCTGGCTACAAGGCCTTGTGCTATTTGTGAGCTACGTTGAGATTTCCTCGAAGAGGAGAGGATGAAGCAGTACAATAGAGATAAGTATTCCCTCAGTTAAGAACCAAAGTTATCAATCTAGTAGGAGAACCACACAGAACCTTTATAGCATCACCTGCACACAAAAGCAAATAATTGCACCCAGCGCAAACAAGGGGGTTGTCAATCCCCTCAGCGGTTATTTGCAAGGATGAATCTCGAAGTGGTAGGCAAATAGATAAATTGCAAAATAAAAGAAAAATAAATAAAAGTGTACCAAGGTGTTTTTGGATTATATATATGATAAAGGTAGACGCGGGGGGCATAGTTTTCACTAGAGGCTTCTCTCTCGAGCACATAACGTACGGTGGGTGAACAAATTATTGTTGGGCAGTTGATAGAAAAACACATAGTTATGACGATATTCAAGGCAATGATCATGTATATAGACATCACGTTCAAGACAAGTAGACTAACTCCTGCCCGCATCTACTACTATTACTCCATCCATCGACTGTTTTCAAGCATGCATCTAGGGTATTAAGTTAATAAAAACAGAGTAAGGTCTTAATCAAGATGACATGATGTAGACAAAGTAAACCCAAGAAATATGAATAAACCCCTTTTTTATCCTTAATGACAACAAAAAACTATGTGTCATGTCCCTTCCTGTCATTGGGATTGAGCACGACAAGATTGAACCCATCACAAAGCACATTTCCCATTGCAAGAAAAATCAATCTAGTTGGCCAAACTAAATAGATATATCGATGAGAAATACAATGCTATAATAATCATGCATAAAAGAATTCAGAGAAGATTTAATTAATATTTATGAATAATCTGATCAGATCTCAACAAACACACCACAAAACAAGATTACATCGAATAGAACTCCAAGAACATTGATGAGAATATTGTATTGAAGATCAGAGACAGACAGAGAGAGAGAGAGAGAGAGAGAGAGAGAGAGAGATCTAGCTACTAGCTATGGACCCGTAGGTCTGTGGTAACTACTCATCATCGAAAGGGAGACAAGGATGATGTAGAAGCCCTCCGTGATCAATTCCCCCTCCGGCAGGGTGCCCGAAAAGGTCTTTAGATGGGATCGCGGAAGAACAGAAAACTTGTGGTGGCGGAAAAAGTATTTCGGGTGACTCCCCGATGTATTGGGAATATTTGAGAATTTATAGAGGTGGAATTAGGTCAGGAGGTGCCACGAGGGGCCAACAAGCTTGGGGGCGTGCCACCCCCCTAGGGCGCACCCCCTGTACTTGTCGCTTCCTCTTGACTCCTTGGGTCCTCTCCCGAACCTTTGTGGGCCCTTTCCGGTCTAGAAAAAATTAATCCAATTTTTTTCTCCGTTTGTACTCTGTTTGATATTGATTTTCTGAAAAGTCAAATACAAGCAAAAAAATAGCAACTGGCACTGGACACTAGGTTAATAGGTTAGTCTCAAAAAAGATACATAATTGCATATAAAACATCCAAGATTGATAATATAACAGTATGGAACAATAAAAAATTATAGATACGTTGGAGACGTATTACCTTGCGAGTTCGCTAGGTTTACCAACAACCTTGACTACATTTTGCTAAGCTAAGGTGGACACCAACAACGATCTAAAAGCACTCGACATTTCGGGCTTGACCTGCCAGAAGCTTGTCGACATCTGTGGCCACTACAGGGTCTGGGGCAGCACGAAGAACAAGCAAGACTCCCTGGTTGACCTCACCTCGGCCATCATCGACCCTACTACAAGAACATGAAGGGTGACTGCAAGAAGGACAAGATCACCTGACACACTGCCTGGATGCATACACTGGATGAAGAACACGTCCAGTACGTGACCAAGGACGCGTACACAAGTTACGAGATGTACAAACAGATCGTTGATATGAGGAAGTGCCTTCGTCCTGCCCCAAGCGAGCGATCGAGCAACGGAGCAGCGGCGGCATCGTCACAAGAAGTAGATGATTAGATGATCATTTCTCCTAGTTTAGAATTCATGTAATTGTTTATTGAGGTGTGTGCGAATGTTTTGTATAGTCAATTATGTAATTGGACGTTTCCCCACAAAAAATAAAATGAAAACTGGATGTTTAATTTTGGTTATAAATGTTATTTTTTCTGTAGACAGAGCAAATCACACCGCACATGGAATAAACTAGGAAACCCGCTGGTGATGATTTCATCAATCACTGGCAGTTGTATACCAGCAATCTTTGCTCACAACACACACAGTTTATTAGCAGGAATCGACTGTGTCGTTATCGGTCTTTCCACATATTTCTGATTGCTGACCTGTTTACCGCGTATTACACACATCTTGTTAAGTTAAATCGTTTCTGTTGTTTTGGCTTATTGAAGTAGTTCGTGCACATCTTGATCTGGCTGACCGTTTCTGTTGTGTTGGGTAATCGCAAACAATTCATTCAAGTGAACTGTATGTCGTATATCGCACACACCTTGATCTGGTTGACCATTTATGTTGTTCTGGCTCATCGCAAACAGTTTGTATGGATCAACTGTTTGTCACGTATCGCACATGCAATTCTAATCTGGATCGTGCTTGATGTCTCCAACATCGCACACAGTTCGTCTTATTGGTGATGATTTTATTACTACACCATTTGTGATTCATGCATCACAAACAGTTTGGTCAAGGGGTTTCTGATTCATATGTCGCATTAGCAGCAAAGGAGTGGGAGGAATTGTCCGCATAGAGCGGGAGGAAAAGAGCTAAAGAAGGTGCGCGACACGGTTCGACTAGATGGGCTCGGCGAGCAGGTGTGGCTTGACCGGTAGGCGTGGCGACCTGGCGTGGTCCGGTGCAGAGAAAAAAAAAGGGTTGAACCACAAAAGATACCAGAATAAGAAAACCCCGACATAAAATAAAAAACGGCCTACATGGTATTACCAAATCCGTGCCAAATTGAAGAAATATGTATTAAATAGGGGGTCAATTCTATCACAAGGGGATAAAAATTGGCACAAATGTGAAAATTGTGGAAATACATTGAGGATTTTCCGACGGAAAATGGTAAAATCTGTCAAGAAGTAAATCATTGGTAAGAAATTAAATTAATTAATAACTCAACTAATAAAAAGGAAGTTTCGTGCGATGCTTCGCCGCCGGCCCGCCGGCCGCGGCGCTGCCATTGAAACACCTTTCAACACTTAAAAGAGACTTCTGATTTGCAAGCTGAACATAACAGTAGCGAAAGCCCAAGTTTTCTTTCTTGTTTGCGTGTCGCATGATCGTAGGCGTCTCTGTCTCCATCGGATCTGCCGCAGCCATCGCGACTATTAATTTTATCCTATTCCTAAGGACGGAGCCATCACAATTTGAAAAAACCGGAGTGATTCAGATTCCATCTGATTGAGATAGTTGTTGACGGTATTACTCATCCTTGTTGGACGCTTGAAAAATTGCATCCAATTTTGATTGCATGATTCTGAAAACATAGACATAGAAAGAACCTTTTAAAACGACATCATGACAGCATCTACTCCCTTCGCTCCTAAATATAAGTCTTTTTGAGTTTCATTATAGACTACATACAGGACAAAATGAGTGAATCTACACTTTAAAATATGTCTATATGTCTTCTCAAAAAAAATATATGTCTATATGCCTATATACACCCGTATGTAGTTTATATTGAAATATCTAAAAAAAACTTATATTTAGGAAGGGAGGGAGTAGTTTCTAGTAGAATTGAAGCGTATGAATATGCAAAGGTACAAGTTGTTTGGCTGTAGTACGGGAAAAATCTTAGAAATGTTTTACAAAGACTAGGTACATACCATACGTAGATTTCATCCACTAAAAGTTGTGACAACGTTTCTATGATTTTTTCATGTGGTGTCTCAAGCACTCTTTGGGGATTTCACGTAGTTCTTCTGATGAAAACGAAATAGGCTTTCGCACTGATTTATAAATAAAGCAACGGTCCAAACAACCAACATATCAAGAACGACGGCAGGGGCCACAACACATTCAAGCCCAAGAAAACACGAGAGAAATAGAAAAAAAACACCTAGTGGCAGCCGCTAAGTGGCACTACGAGGATGATAGCAGACGTGCAGAAGCCAAGAGCGCATCCATCATGAGCCGAGCCTGTCGCGATCACGCTGCCTCGAGAGCGGGTGCCAGTGCTGCAGAAAAGTAAGAAATTTGAAGGAGTCAGACACCTTCCTCAGAAAGACCCTTCTCTATCACCATCTTATTACGAGTCGTCCAAAGTGTCCAGGTCATCACCGCGAATATAAGCCAAAAAAGGCGACGATGGCTCGACTGTTGCAAAGCCCTATACTGGAGGAACTCCGTGAGATTGAGCGCCTCCCAGCCAGGCGCTAACACCTCACGGACGAATGTCGATAACACCCGCGCCGCTATACATGAGAATAGGATATGCGTCCCAGTCTCCGGTACCACGCAGAGGGGACATACCCCGTCGCCGGGGCCGTGCCGCTTAAATACCTTTGTCCCCGAGCGAGGCGATCCCGTAGTAACTGCCACACGGATATTTTAATCTTAAGGGGTAGGGGGCTTTCCACAACGGGGACAGCCAGGGGTGGAAGGTCGCCCGCATAAGGCACGATATGCTGTGCTCACCGAGAATTCCGCCAAAATACTGTGTCTGAATAGTTCGGTAGTACCTGAGACACTGCATCATGTAATCTAGTCCAAGCGACAGTTTCAGCTTGTCCAAAGGTGCGAAAGAACCGAATATTCCATTGTCCGCCTTGAAATGCCGCGGAGACAAGAATCGTCGGGTCTGCGCATATCGAGAACAGGCTCGGGTAACATGCACGCAGTGGCTCAGTTCCTAGCCAGGGGTGCAGCCAAAATTGGACCCGTTCCCATCTCCTATGGCAAACGAAATCCCTACGGATGTCCTCCTTAATCCTTTGAATAGAGCTCCAAAATTGCAATCCTCCCGGCCTGGCGCAAGCCATGAGAGGCTCACCCCTAAGGTATTTTGCCCAAATGAGTTGTAGCCATAAGCCACCCTCGCCTCGCGGGATCGGCCATACCTAGCGTAGCATGAGCGCGGCGTTCATGCGGCGTGAGGCCATAATGCCGAGGTCACCATGGTCCTTAGGCATATATCTGCCCACTTCACCATGTGGTATTTTTGGCGGCCATCGGCAGCCTGCCAGAAGAACCTGGTGAGATCCTTATCGAAGGCACTATGGACGCCCTCCGATAATATGTACAACCCCATCATGTACATGGGGAGGCTCGCCAGCTTTGAGCTAATAAGGATCATTTTGCTCCCTTGGACGTAAACCGCTCACGCCATGGCTCGTCCTGAGATGCCACACGTCCTACCAGTGGGTCAAATGCACTCATCATAATCTTCGAGTGAGCAATCGACATTCCCAAGTATGTAGTGGGGAATGAAGCTAATCTGCAGTTTAGGTTGTCCGCAATCTGTTGTTGTTCCTCGCTAGGAAATCCTAGGATGATGAACTCGCTATTGTCGAAGTTGATCTTTAGTCCCGACATAGCCTCAAAGCAAAGAAGTAGGAATTTAAGGTTCACAATGTCCAGGTCTGATCCCTCCACCACGAACATGGTATCATCAGCATATTGGAGGTGGGTGACGCCTCCTCCCAGGATTAGGTGGCCAACTACCCCCGATAGGTGTCCTGCCATCCTAGCTTTATCCAGGATTCTTGCTAGCGCATCAACGGTGAGGTTGAATAGAAGAGGGGAGATCGGGTCCCCTTGCTTCACTCCCGCTGAGGACGTAAAGAATGGTCCCACCCCATCATTAGTATTAATCGCCGTCTTTCCAGACCATACCAACTACATAATATAGTTGCACCATCTGTCCTCAAAGCCCAGACGCTGTAGGACTAGCCTATCATAGGCTTTCTTTAAATCCACCTTCAGAAATACGCCCTTATGCTTGATATGACTCCGTCGTATCTATATTTTTCGATTATTTCATACCAATATTATACAACTTTCACATACTTTTGGCAACTTTTTATATGATTTATTGGACTAACCTACTGATCAAGTGCCCAGTGCCAGTTCTTGTTTTTTGCATGTTTTTTGTATCACAGAAAATCCATATCAAACGAAGTCCAAAGGATATAAAAATTTACGGAGAATTATTTTGGAATTTATGTGATTTTGGGAGGTGGAATCAATGTAAATGGGGGCCCACATTGCCCACAACCCACTAGGGCGTGCTTGAGGGCCCAG
This sequence comes from Aegilops speltoides, assembly GCA_021437245.1. Lineage (NCBI taxonomy): Eukaryota > Viridiplantae > Streptophyta > Magnoliopsida > Poales > Poaceae > Aegilops > Aegilops speltoides. Next base: position 420,270,646 of record CM038143.1, on the reverse strand, counting down.
GCGCGCCCAGGTGTCTTGCGCCCTCATTGAACGTCAGTTGAAGCCCTTCTTCTGGCACAAGAAAGATAATTTATGAAAAAAAATCGTGTAAAAATTTCAGAGCAATCGGAGTTACGGATCTCCGGGAATTTAAGAAATCGTGAAGGGCCAGATCTGGGGAACACGAAACAGAAGAGAACAGAGACGGAGATCCAGTCTCGGAGGGGCTCTCGCCCCTCCGGCGTCATGGAGGCCATGAACCCGAGGGGAAACCCTCCTCCCATCTAGGGGGGAGGCCAATGAAGAAGAAGAAGGAGGGGGTCTCTCGCCCCCTCTCTCCCGGTGGCACCGGAGTGCCGCCGGGGCAAGGATCGTGGCGGTCTACATCAACAATCTTGCTACCGTCAACACCAACTCTCTCCGCCTCTATGCAGCGGTGTAACACCCCTTCTCTTTGCTGTAATCTCTACTTAAACATGGTGCTCAACTCCGTATATTGTTTCCCAATGATATGTGGCTATCCTATGATGTTTGAGTAGATCCGTTTTGTCCTATGGGTTAATCGTGATCTTGGTTGGTATGATTGTATATTTTATTTTTGGTGCTGACCTACGGTACCCTCTGTCTCGCGCAAACGTGAGGGGCCCTCGCTGTAGGGTGTTGCAATATGTTCATGGTTTGCTTATTGTCAGTGTTGCGGGGGTGACCGCAGCCTAAAAGCGGATAAGTGGGTTATGGCATATGGGAGTAAAGAGGACTTGATACTTAATGCTATGGTTGGGTTTCACGACCTTAACGATCTTTAGTAGTTGCGGATGCTTGCTAGGGGTCCAATTATAAGTGCATATGATCCAAGTAGAGAAAGTATGTTAGCTCATGCCTCTCCCTCATATAAAATTACAGGAATGATTATCGGTACTTGTTATAGATTGCCTAGGGACAAATGACTTTCTTGTTGACAAAAGCTATCTAATTTTACTACCTTGCATTTTATTCATAGTTTTATTCTCTCAAAGTACTCGTAGTTTTATTCTTGCAAAATAGTTTCATACTTGTTTTATGTAAATCAAACGTAAAGTGTGCGTAGAGTTGTATCGGTGGTCGATAGAACTTGAGGGAATATTTGTTCTGCCTTTAGCTCCTCGTTGAGTTTGACACTATTATTTATCGAAGAAGGCTACAAACGATCCCCTATACTTGTGGGTTAGCAAGACCTTTTTCTGGCGCCGTTGCCGGGGAGCAATAGCGCGGGGTGAATATTCTCGTGTGTGCTTGTTTGCTTTATCACTTAGTTTTTATTTCTAGTTCTAAGTTGTTCTCTATCTTTAGTTATGGATACGGAACACAAAATACCAAAAAAAATTAGTGGTACTTGCTACTCATGGAGATGGGGAACCTCCTAAAACCCTTGATTCTCGTTATGTGAAAAATATTATGCACTACTTTGATAATCATGAGAAAACCCCATTCAACTTGATAATGGGAGACATGTTGGATCAACATGAATACTTTAGGGATTATCGCTTGACACAAAAAGGGAAACTGTTATGGGATCAAATTCATTTGTTGAAATGGTATGCTTGGAACCTATGCTCTAGATATGATTATACTTGTTGCTCTAGGATGAACGCTCCACATCTTCCCTTTTCATGCAAATTTAATGATAATGAAACCTTAGCCTCTTATGCTAATGGTATATATGATTACTATGATGTGGAACGAATAGAAGAATTTGTTGCTTTTAAGGGTGCTTATGAAATTGAATCTTTGTTTGAAAAGTATGAAGCTTTTGATGAAGATGTTTATAGACCCAAAAACTTTGCTATACTTAGAAATTGCTATGATAATTATAAATTTAATTACGATATTGATGTATTTATTGAAAGTCTTCGGTTTCCAAGAAGAGACTAATATTTTGCAGGAGTCTATGGAAGAAGGAATGGATGAAACTGTGAGCTCATTGGATGAAAAAGATGATGAGGAGAGTGAAGAACAAAAGGAGGAAAAGCGGATTGATCACTAGTGCCCACCTTCTAATGAGAGTAACTCTTCAACTCATACATTGTTTAACGCCCCTTTGTTCTTACCGAAGGATGAATGCTATGATAATTGCTATGATCCCGTTGATTCATTTGAAATATCCCTTTTTGATTATGCTTGCTATGCTTGTGGGTTGTGTCCAAGATGCCAATATGAATTATGCTATTGAATACGAACTTGCTATTGTTCCTTATGTTAAACATGAATTTTTTGCTACTGCACCCACACATGATAGTCCTATTATCTTTTTGAATTCTCCAAACTACACTATAGCGGAGAAGTTTGTTCTTTTTAAGGATTATATTGATGGGTTGCCTTTTAACGTTGCACATGATGATTTTGATGAATATAATATGCATGTGCTTGCTGCTCCTACTTGCAATTATTATGAGAGAGGAACTACATCTCCACCTCTCTATGTATCCAACACGATAAAATTGCAAGAAACTACTTATGCTATGTACTGGCCATTACTTGATGTCCATGAATTGTTCTTGTATGACACGCTGATGCATAGGAAGAGAGTTAGACTTCGTCATTGCATGATATATGTTTCTTTGTTCTCACTGCTAAATACCAAATCATTGTTAATTAAAATTGGCTTTGATATACCTTGGGATCCAGGTGGATCCATTACATGCGCACTTTATGCCTAGCTTAATGGATTTAAAGAAAGCGCTGCCAGGGAGACAATCCTGAAGTTTTAGAGAGTAATTCTATTCTGTTGAGTGCTTTTATAAAGTTTAAAAACAAAAAAATAGAGGGGAACTTTAAAACTTTTCACAAAAGAGAAGCGATTGGAAGTTATGCATTGGAGAAGTGAGGGTCGACCTTGAACACTTATGTTCATGCTCATGGAAACAATGTTGAATTTTTCATGAAGATTCTCACAAAAATAATTATCCTCTTGTACAATTACATTGTATTATAAAAATAATGTGCCAAGATTTGCCTTTGGGATGGTTAGATTGCTTGTTGGTATGTGCGGTGCGGAAAGAGAAACTTTGGTTGTAGCGCGTGAATTTTCGTTTTTTACTGGAACGTCAAACGTTTCTGAAACTTTTTGCAAAATATTTCTATACAATTTGTTTATTTTTTCCTAATTTTTCAGATTTTTTGGAGTACCATAAGCATGGTAGATGTTCAGATTGCTACAGACTGTCCTGTTTAAGACAGATTCTGTTTTTGATGCATTGTTTTGCTTGTTTTGATGAAACTATCGTTTTTTATCGGTGGTATGAGCCATGGATAAGTTATATTACAGTATCTACAATGCAAAAACAAAATACGAATTGGTTTGCAACAGTACATAGAGTAGTGATTTGCTTTATTATACTAATGGATCTACCGAGCTTTCTGTTGAGTTTTGTGTGGATGAAGTGACCAAAGATCGAGGAGGTATCGATATTAGGGGAAGGAGGAGAGGCAAGAGTTGAAGCTTTGGGGATTCCCAAGGCACCCCAAGTAAATATTCAAGGAGACTCAAGCGTCTAAGCTTGGGGATGCCATGAAAGGCATCCCATCTTTCTTCAACAAGTATCGGTATGTTTTCGTCTTCGTTTCGTTCATGTGATATGTGCAAATCTTGTAGCGTCTTTTGCATTTAGTTTTCACTTTTCTTTTATGCACCATGCTGGTATGAGATAGTCCATGGTTGATTTATAGAATGCTCATTGCACTTCACTTATATCATTTGAAGTTTGGATTGCCTGTTTCTCTTCACATAGAAAACCGTTATTTGTAGAATGCTCTTTTGCTTCGCTTATATTTGTTAGAGCATGGTCTTTTGTAGAAAGAATTAAACTCTCATGCTTCACTTATATCTATTTAGAGATAGAAATGGAATTGGTCAATTGCATGGTTAGTCATAAAATCCTACATAAAACTTGTGGATCACTGAATATGATATGTTTGATTCCTTGCAATAGTTTTGCGATATAGAGATGGAATATGTGGGAGGTACTAGTAAATGGTTGTGGTTAGTAAGAATATTGGTGTTAAGGTTTGTGATTTCCGAAGCATGCATGTATAGTCTCTCGTTATGCTATGAAGTTGGAGCATGATTTATTAATGATTGTCTTCCTTATGAGTGGCGGTCGGGGATGAGCGATGGTCTTTTCCTACCAATCTATCCCCCTAGGGGCATGCGTAGTAGTACTTTGCTTCGAGGGCTAATAAAATTTTGCAATAAATATATGAGTTCTTTATGACTAATGTGAGTCCATGGATATGCACTCTTACCTTTCCGCAATTTGCTAGCCTCTACGGTACCGTGCATTGCCCTTTCTCGCCTCGAGATGTGGTGCAAACTTCGCAGGTGCATCCAAACCCCGTCATATGATACGCTCTATCACACATGAGCCTTATTATATCTTCCTGAAAACAGCCACCATACCTACCTATTATGGACTTTCCATAGCCATTCTGAGATATATATTGCTGTGCAACTTCCACCGCTTCCGTTTTGATGACTTGAGCATTCATTGTCATATTGCTTTGCATGATCATATAGCTGACATAGTAGTTGTGGCTCAGCCACCGTTCATCATTTTTCATACATGTTACGCTAGATAATTGCACATCCTGGTACACTGCCAGATGCATTCATATAGAGTCATATTTTGTTATAGGTATCGAGTTGTAACTTTTATTTCTTTTGAGTTATAAGTAAACAGAAGTGTGATGATCATCATTATTCATTATTAGAGCATGTCCCAGTGAGGAAAGGATGATGGAGACTATGATTCCCCCACAAGTCGGGATGAGACTCCGGACAATGAGAGAAAAAAAAGAAAAAAAGAAAAAAAGAAGAAAAAAATAAAAAAAAATAAAAAAAAGAGGGAAGGGGCATTGTTACTATCTTTTACCACACTTGTGCTTCAAAGTAGCACCATGTTTTTCATATAGAGAGTCTCCTATGTAGTCACTTTCATATACTAGTGGGAATTTTTCATTATAGAACTTGGCTTGTATATTCCGATGATGGGCTTCCTCAAATTCCCGAGGTCTTCATGAGCAAGCAAGTTGGATGCACACCCACTTAGTTTTCATATTGAGCTTTCATACACTTATAGCTCTTAGTGCATCCGTTGCATGGCATCCCTACTCCTCGCATTGATATCAATTGATGGGCATCTCCATAGCCCATTGGTTAGCCACGTCGATGTGAGACTTTCTTACTTTTTGTCTTCTCTATATTTACCCTATCATCATACTCTATTCCACCCATAGTGCTATATCCATGGTTTACGCTCATGTATTGCGTGAGGGTTGAAAAAGCTGAAGGGCGTTAAAAAGTATGAACCAATTGCTCGGCTTGTCATCGGGGTTGTGCATGATAAATACTTTGTGTTAAGAAGACAGAGCATAACAAGACTATATGATTTTGTAGGGATATCTTTCTTTAGCATTGATATTTTGAAAGACATGATTGTTTATTGGGATGCCTGAGTATTGATGTCTTTATGTCGCTTTGAATCACTTATGTCTTAATATTCATGCCATGATTAGATATATGATCAAGTTTATGCTAGGTAGCATTCCACATCAAAAATTATCTTTTTTTATCATTTACCTACTCGAGGACGAGCAGGAATTAAGCTTGGGGATGCTGATACGTCTCCGTATTATCTATAATTTTTGATTGTTTCATGCCAATATTATACAACTTCCACATACTTTTGGCAACTTTTTATATGATTTATTAGACTAACATATTGATCAAGTGCCCAGTGCCAGTTCCTATTTTTTGCATGTTCTTTGTATCGCAGGAAATCCATATCAAACAAAGGCCAAACGCAAAAAAAATTACGGAGAATTATTTTGGAATTTATGTGATTTTTGGAGGTGGAATCAATGCAAACGGGGGCCCACAGTGTCCACAACCCACTAGGGTGCGCCTGGGGGACCAGGCGCGCCTAGGTGTCTTGTGCCCTCCTCGAACGTCGGTTGGAGCCCTTCTTCTGGCGCAAGAAAGATAGTTTATGGAAAAAAAATCGTGTAAAAATTTCAGAGCAATCGGAGTTACGGATCTCCAGGAATTTAAGAAACTGTGAAGGGCCAGATCTGGGGAACGCGAAACAGAAGAGAACAGAGAGGGAGATCCAGTCTTGTTGGGGCTCTCGCCGCTCCGCCACCATGGAGGCCATGGACCAGAGGGGAAACCCTCCTCCCATCTAGGGGGGAGGCCAAGGAAGAAGAAGGAGGAGGGGGGCTCTCTCCCCCTCTCTCTTGGTGGCGCCGGAGTGCCACCGGGACAAGGATCGTGACGGCGATCTACATCAACAATCTTGCTACCGTCAACACCAACCCTCTCGCCTTCTATGCAAAGGTGTAACACCCCTTCTGTCCGCTGTAATCTCTACTTAAACATGGTTCTCAACTCTGTATATTATTTCCCATTGATATGTGGCTATCCTATGATGTTTGAGTAGATCTGTTTTGTCCTATGGGTTAATCGTGATCTTGGTTGGTATGATTGTATATTTTATTTTTGGTGCTATCCTACAGTGCCCTCCATCTCGCGCAAATGTGAGGGGCCCCCGCTGTAGGATGTTACAATATGTTCATGGTTTTCATATTGTCAGTGTTGCGGGGGTGACAGCAGCCTAAACGCGGATAAGTTGGTTATGGCATATGGGAGTAAAGAGGACTTGATACTTAATGCTATGGTTGGGTTTCAAGATCTTAATGATCTTTAGTAGTTGCGGATGCTTGCTAGGGGTCCAATCACAAGTGCATATGATCCAAGTAGAGAAAGTATGTTAGCTCATGCCTCTCCCTCATATAAAATTACAGGAATGATTACCGGTACTTGTTATCGGTTGCCTAGGGACAAACGACTTTCTTGTTGACAAAAGCTATCTAATTTAACCACCTTGCATTTTATTTGTAGTTTTATTCTCGCAAAGTAATCGTAGTTTATTCTTGCAAAATAGTTTCATACTTGTTTATGTAAAGCAAACATAAAGTATGCGTAGAGTTATATCGGTGGTCAATAGAACTTGATGGAATATTTGTTCTGCCTTTAGCTCCTCGTTGGGTTCGACACTCTTATTTATCGAAGAAGACTACAAACGACCCCCTATACTTGTGGGTTATAATGCCCACGTGTCTTCACCTCATGGACAATCTCATGGAGAGTCAGGATCCTGTCATGAATCCGTCGGCCCTTCAAGAATGCCGTCTGGAGGGGGTGGTCCAGTTGCTCGGCCACCTGGGCTGGATGGGTCGCACATATGTTGGAGAAAATGTGCTCGAGAACATTGATAACTGTTGGGGAACGTAGTAATTTCAAAAAAAAAATCCTACGCACATGCAAGATCATGGTGATGCATAGCAACGAGAGGGGAGAGTGTTGTCACGTACCCTTGTAGACCGTAAGCGGAAGCGTTATGATAACGCAGTTGATGTAGTCGTACGTCTTCACGATCCGACCGATCCAAGCACCGAACGTACGGCACCTCCGAGTTCTGCACACGTCCAGCTCAATGACGTCCACCGGGCTCCAATCCAGCGAAGCGTCGGGGATGAGTTCCGTCAGCACGACGGCATGGTGACGATGATGATGTTCTACCGACGCAGGGCTTCGCCTAAGCACCGCAACGATATGACCGAGGTGGAATATGGTGGAGGGGGGCACCGCACACGGCTAAGGAACGATCCGTAGATCAACTTGTGTGTCTATGGGGTGCCCCCTGCCCCCGTATATAAAGGAGTGGAGGAGGGGAGGGTCGGCCCTCTCTATGGCGCGCCCTAGGGGAGTCCTACTCCCACCGAGTAGGATTCCCCTTTCCTAGTCCAACTAGGAGACCTTCCAAGTAGTAGGAGTAGGAGACAAGGAAGGGAAGAGAGAAGGAAGGAAGGAGGGGTGCGGCCCTCTCCCTAGTCCAATTCGGACTAGGCCATGAGGAGCGCTGCGCCCTACCCTAGGCAGCCCTCTCTCTTTCCGTATGGCCCAATAAGGCCCAATACTTCTCCCGGCGAATTCCGTAACTCTCCCAGACTCAAAAAATACCGAATCACTCGGAACCTTTTGAACTCCGATTATAGTCGTCCAATATATCGATCTTTACGTCTCAACCATTTCGAGACTCCTCGTCATGTCCCCGATCTCATCCGGGACTCCGAACTCCTTCGGTACATCAAAACTCATAAACTCATAATAAAACTATCATCGAAACCTTAAGCGTGCGGACCCTACGGGTTCGAGAACTATGTAGACATGACCTAGAACTATTCTCAGTCAATAACCAATAGCGGAACCTGGATGCCCATATTGGTTCCTACATATTCTACGAAGATCTTTATCGGTCAAACCACATAATAACATACTTTGTTCCCTTTGTCATCGGTATGTTACTTGCCCGAGATTCGATCGTCGGTATCCAATACCTAGCTCAGTCTCGTTACCGGCAAGCCTCTTTACTCGTTACGTAATGCATCATTCCGTAACTAACTCATTAGCTACATTGCTTGCAAGGCTTATAGTGATGTGCATTACCGAGAGGGCCCAGAGATACCTCTCCGACATTCGGAGTGACAAATCCTAATCTCGAAATACGCCAACCCAACAAGTACCTTTGGAGACACCTGTAGAGCACCTTTATAATCACCCAGTTACGTTGTGACGTGTGGTAGCACACAAAGTGTTCCTCCGATAAACGGGAGTTGCATAATCTCATAGTCATAGGAACATGTATAAGTCATGAAGAAAGCAATAACAACATACTAAACGATGGGGTGCTAAGCTAACGGAATGGGTCATGTCAATCAGATCATTCAACTAATGATGTGATCCCGTTAATCAAATAACAACTCTTTGTCCATGGTTAGGAAACATAACCATCTTTGATTAACAACCTAGTCAAGTAGAGGCATACTAGTGACACTCTGTTTGTCTATATATTCACACATGTATTATGTTTCCGGTTAATACAATTCTAGCATGAATAATAAACATTTATCATGATATAAGGAAATAAATTATAACTTTATTATTGCCTCTAGGGCATATTTCCTTCAGTCTCCCACTTGCACTAGAGTCAATAATCTAGATCACATCGCCATGTGATTTAACACCAATAATCATATCTGTATATGATTAACACCCATAGTTCACATCGTCATGTGACCAACACCCAAAGGGTTTACTAGAGTCAATAATCTAGTTCACATCGCTATGTGATTAATACCCAAAGAGTACAAAGGTATGATCATGTTTTGCTCGTGAGAGAAGTTTAGTCAACGGGTCTGTCACATTCAGAGCCGTATGTATTTTGCAAATATTTTATGTCTACAATACTCTACACGGAGCTACTCTAGCTAATTCCTCCCACTTTCAATATGTATCCAGATTAAGACTTAGAGTCATCTGGATCAGTGCCAAAACTTGTATCGACGTAACCTTTTACGACGAACCTTTTGTCACCTCCATAATTGAGAAACATATCCTTATTCCACTAAGGATAATTTTGACCAATGTCCAAAGATCTACTCCTAGATCACTATTGTACTCCTTGCCAAACCAGTAAGCGAGTATACAATAGGTCCAGTTCACAGATAGCATACTTTATAGAACCTATGACTGAGGCATAGGGAATGACTTTTCATTCTCTTTCTATTTTCTGCCATGGTCGGGTCTTGAGTCTTACTCAACTTCACACCTTGCAACACAGGTAAGAACTCCTTCTTTGACTGTTCCATTTTGAACTACTTCAAAATCTTGTCAAGGTATGTACTCATTGAAAATCTTATCAAGCGTATTGATCTATCTCAATAGATCTTGATGCTCAATATGTGTCTTCGGATCAATAGATCAAGGTGTCGCGCCGGTGACAGTGGTGATCATGATGGTGCTTCGGAGATGGAGATCACAGGCACAAGATGATGATGGCCATATCATATCACTTATATTGATTGCATGTGATGTTTATCCTTTATGCATCTTATCTTGCTTTGATTGACGGTAGCATTTTAAGATGATCTCTCACTAAAAATTATCAAGAAGTGTTCTCCACGAGTATGCAGCATTGCAAAAGTTAAATCGTGCCCGGACACCACGTGATGATCGGGTGTGATAAGCTCTCGTCCATCTACAACGGGTGCAAGCCAGTTTTGCACACGCAGAATACTCGAGTTAAACTTGACGAGCCTAGCATATGCAGATATGGCCTCGGAACACGGAGACCGAAAGGTCGGCGTGAATCATATAGTAGATATGATCAACATAAGATGTTCACCATTGAAAACTACTCCATCTCACGTGATGATCGGTTATGGTTTAGTTAATTTGGGTCACGTGATCACTTAGATGACTAGAGATGTGTCTGTCTAAGTGGGAGTTCTTAAGTAATATGATTAATTGAACTTAAATTTATCATGAACTTAGTCCCGGTAGTATTTTGTAAATTATGTTGTAGATCAATAGCTTGCGTTGTTGCTTTCATATGTTTATTTTGATATGTTCCTAGAAAATTGTGTTGAAAGATGTTAGTAGCAATGATGCGGATTGGATCCGTGATCCGAGGTTTATCCTCATTCTTTGCATGTAAGAATTATGTCCTTAATGCACCGCTAGGTGACGCACCTATTGCGGGAGCGGATCTGGGCGCTATGAATGTTTGGCTAGCTCAATATGATGACTACTTGATAGTTTAAGTGCACCATGCTTAACGGCTTAGAATCGGGACTTCAAAGGCGTTTTGAGCGTCATGGACCATATGAGATGTTCTAGGAGTTGAAGTTAATATTTCAAGCAAATACCGAGTTGAGAGATATGAAGTCTCCAACAAGTTCTATAGCTAAAAGATGGAGGAGAATCGCTCAACTAATGAGCATGTGCTCGGGTATCTGGTACTACAATCGCTTGAATCAAGTGGGAGTTAATCTTCCGAGATAAGATAGTGATTGACGAGTTCTCTAGTCACCATCACCAAGTTAGTAGAACTTTGTGATGAACTATTGTATGCAAGGGATGACGAAAACGATTCCCGAGCTCTTCGTGATGTTGAAATCGACGAAGGTAGAAATCAAGAAAGAGCATCAAGTGTTGATGGTTGACAAGATCACTAGTTTCAAGAAAAGGGCAAAGGGAAAGAAAGGGAACTTCAAGTGGAAAGACAAGCAAGTTGTCACTCCCACGAAGAAGCCCAAAGCTGAACCAAAGCCTGAAATTGAGTGCTTTCACTGCAAAGGAAATGGTCACTGGAAACGGAAATGCCCTGAATATTTGGTGGATAAGAAGGATGGCAAAGTGAGCAAGGGTATATTTGATATACAGGTTATTGATGTGTGCCTTACTAGTTTTTATAGTAGCCCCTGAGTATTTGATACTTGTTCGGTTGCTAAGATTAGTAACTCGAAACAGGAGTTGCAGAATAAACAGAGACTAGTTGAAGGGGAAGTGACGATGAGTGCTGGAAGTAGTTCCAAGATTGATATGATCATCATCGCACACTCCCTATACTTTCGGGATTAGTGTTAAACCTAAATAAATGTTATTTGGCGTTTGCATTGAGCATGAATATGATTTGATCATGTTTATTGCAATACGGTTATTCATTCAAAATCAGAGAATAATTGTTGTTCTATTTAAATGAATAAAACCTTCAATGGTCATACACCCAACGAAAATAGTTTGTTGGCTCTCGATCGTAGTGATGCACATATTCATAATATTGATGCCAAAAAATGCAAAGTTAATAATGATAGTGCAACTTATTTGTGGCGCTGCCGTTTTGGTCATATCGGTGTAAAGCGCATGAAGAAACTCCATAAAGATGGATTTTCAGAATCACTTGGTTATGAATCATTTGATGCTTGCGAACCGTGCCTTTTGTGCAAGATGACTAAAACTCCGTTCTCCGGAACAATGGAACAAGCTACTGACTTATTGGAAATAATACATACCGATGTATGCGATCCAATGAGTGTTGATGCTCGTGGCAAGTATCATTATTTTTCTGACCTTCACAAGATGATTTGAGCAGATATGGGTATATCTACTTGATGAAACATAAGTGCGAAATAGTTGAAAGGTTCAAAGAATTTCAGAGTGAAGTGGAAAAATCATCGTAACAAGAAAAATAAAGTTTCTACGATCGATCGCGGAGACAAATATTTGAGTTATGAGTTTGGTCTTCAATTAAAACAATGTGGAATAGTTTCACAAATTCATGCCACCTGGAACACCACATCATAATGGTGTGTCCGAACGTCATAACCGTACTTTATTGGATATAGTACAAACTATGATGTTTCTTACCGATTTACCAATATCGTTTTGGGATCATGCATTAGAGACAACTGCATTCACGTTAAATAGGGCACCATCTAAATCCGTTGAGACGACACTATATGAACTGTGGTTTAGCAAGAAACCAAAGTTGTCGTTTCTTAAAGTTTGGGGCTGCAATGCTTATGTGAAAAAGTTTCATCCTGACAAGCTCGAACCCAAATCGGAGAAGTACGTCTTCATAGAATACCCAAAGGAAATTGTTGGGTACACCTTCTATCACAGATCCGAAGGCAAGATAATCGTTACAAAGAATGGATCCTTTCTAGAGAAGGAGTTTCTCTCGAAAGAAGTGAGTGGGAGGAAAGTAGAACTTGATAAGGTAATTGTACCTTCTCCCTTATTGGAAAGTAGTTCATCACAGAAATCTGTTCCTGTGACTACTACACCAATTAGTGAGGAAGCTAATGATGATGATCATGAAACTTCAGATCAAGTTACTACAGAACCTCATAGGTCTTCCAGAGTACGGTCCGCACCAGAGTGGTACGGTAATCCTGTTCTGGAAGTCATGTTACTAGACCATGATGAACCTACGAACTATGAGGAAGCGATGATGAGCCTAGATTCCGCGAAATGGCTTGAGGCCATGAAATCTGAGATGAGATCCATGTATGATAACAAAGTGTGGACTTTGGTGGAGTTGCCCAATGATCGGCAAGCCATAGAAAATAAATGGATCTTCAAGAGGAAGAAGGACGACGATAGTAGTGTTACTATCTACAAAGCTAGACTTGTCGAAAAAGCTTTTGACAAAGTTCAAGATGTTGAATACAATGAGATTTTCTCACTCGTATCGATGCTTAAAAGTCTGTCCAATCATGTTAGCAATTGCCACATTTTTGAAATCGGCAAAAGGATGTCAAAACTGCATTTCTTAATGGGTTTATTAAAGAAGAGTTGTATATGATGCAACGGAAGGTTTTGTCAATCCTAAAGGTGCTAACAAAATGTGCAAGCTCCAATGATCCATCTATGGACTGGTGCAAGCATCTCGGAGTTGGAATATACGCTTTGATAAGTTGATCAAAGCATATAGTTTATCTGAGACTTGCGGTGAAGCCTGTATTTACTAGAAAGTGAGTGGGAGCACTACAACATTTCGATAAGTATATGTGAATGACATATTCTAGATCGGAAATAATGTAGAATTATTCGCAAAGCATAAAGGAGTGTTTGAAAGGAGTTTTTCAAAGAAAGACCTCGGTGAAGCTTCTTACATATTGAGCATCAAGATCTATAGAGATAGATCAAAACGCTTGATAAGTTTTTTCAATGAGTACATACCTTGACAAGATTTTGAAGTAGTTCAAAATGGAACAGTCAAAGAAAGAGTTCTTGCCTGTGTTACAAGGTGTGAAATTGAGTAAGACTCAAAACCCGACCACGGCAGAAGATGGAAAGAGAATGAAAGTCATTCCCTATGCCTTGGCCATAGGTTCTATAAAGTATGCCATGCTGTGTACCAGATCTATTATATACCCTACACTGAGGTTGGCAAGGGAGTACAATAGTGATCTAGGAGTAGATCACTGGACAACGGTCAAAAATTATCCTTAGTGGAATAAGGATATGTTTCTCGATTATGGAAGTGACAAAAGGTTCGTCGTAAAGGGTTACGTCGATGCAAGTTTTGACACCGATCTGGATGACTCTAAGTCTGGATCTAGATACATATTGAAAGTGGGAGCAATTAGCTAGAGTAGCTCCGTGCAGAGCATTGTAGACATAAGAATTGCAAAATACATAACGGATCTGAATGTGAAAGACCCGTTGACTAAGATTCTCTCACAAGCAAAACATGATCACACCTTAGTACTCTTTGGGTGTTAATCACATAGCGATGTGAACTAGATTACTGAAGCTAGTAAACCCTTTGGGTGTTGGTCACATGGCGATGTGAACTATGGGTGTTAATCGCATGATGATGTGAACTATCAATGTTAATCACATGGTGATGTGATCTAGATTATTGAATCTAGTGCAAGTGGGAGACTGAAGGAAATATGCCCTAGAGGCAATAATAAAGTTATTATTTATTTCCTTATATCATGATAAATGTTTATTATTCATGCTAGAATTGTATTAGCCGGAAACATAATACATGTGTGAATATATAGACAAACAGAGTGTCACTAGTATGCCTCTACTTGACTAGCTTGTTAGTCAAAGATGGTTATGTTTCCTAACCATGAACAAGGAGTTGTTATTTGATTAACAAGGTCACATCATTAGTTGAATGATCTGATTGACATGACCCATTCCGTTAGCTTAGCACCCGACCGTTTAGTATGTTGCTATTGCTTTCTTCATGACTTATACATGTTCCTATGACTATGAGATTATGCAACTCCCGTTTACCGGAGGAACACTTTGTGTGCTACCAAACGTCACAATGTAACTGGGCGATTATAAAGGTGCTCTACAGGTGTCTCCGAAGGTACTTGTTGAGTTGGCGTATTTCGAGATTAGGATTTGTCACTCCGAATGTCGGAGAGGTATCTCTGGGCCCTCTCGGTAATGCACATCACTTAAGCCTTGCAAGCATTTCAACTAATGAGTTAGTTGCGAGATGATGTATTACAGAACGAGTAAAGAGACTTGCCGGTAACGAGATTGAACTAGGTATTGGATACCGATGATCGAATCTCGGGCAAGTAACATACCGATGATAAAGGAACAACGTATGTTGTTATGCGGTCGACCGATAAAGATCTTCGTAGAATATGTAGGAACCAATATGGGCATCTAGGTCCCGCTATTGGTTATTGACCAGAGACGTGTCTCGGTCATGTCTACATTGTTCTTGAACCGTAGGGTTCGCACGCTTAAGGTTTCGATGACAGTTATATTATGAGTTTATGTATTTTGATGTACGAAGGTTGTTGAGTCCGGATGTGATCACGGACATGACGAGGAGTCTCGAAATGGTCGAGACATAAAGATTGTTATATTGACGGATATATTTGGACACCGGAAAGGTTCGGATGAGATTGGGATTATCTGGGAGTTAGGGAGGTTCTGGAACCCCGGTAAGTATATGGGCCTTATTGGGCCTTAGTGGAAGGAGGAGAGAAGGAGCAAGGGGGGCGCCCCCAAGCACAATCCGACTGGGAGGGGGCGGCCCCCTTCCTTCTCTCCTCCCCTCTTCCTTCCCTCTCCTACTCCTAATAGGAAAGGGGCCAAACCTACTTGGAGTAGGTTTGCCCCCCTAAGCGCTCCCCTTAGGTCGGCCTCCTCCTCCCTCCCTCCTTTATATCTGGGGCGGGGCACCCCATAGACACACAAGTTGATCATCGTGATCGTTCCTTAGCGTGTCGGTTCCCCCTCCACGATATTACACCTCGGTCATATTGTAGCGGTGCTTAGGCGAAGCCTGCGACGATTGAACATCAAGATCGTCACCACGCCGTCGTCTTGTGAAACTCCTCCCCGCCTCTGCTGGATCGGAGTTCAAAAGCGTCATCGAGTTATGCGTGTGTCAAGAACTTCGGAGGTGCGAATGCTTGTGCTTGGATCAGTTGGACCGGGAAGGCGTCGACTACTTCCTCTACGTTGCGTCAGCGCTTCGCTTGGTCTCACGTGCGTGAGACAACACTCTCCCCTCTAGTTGCTATGCATCACCATGATCTTGCGTGTGCGTAGGAAATTTTTGAAATTACTCGTTCCCCAACACTTATTGGGCCATACGGGAAAGAGAGGGGCTGCCTAGGGCAGGCAGCTCCCCAAGGCCTAGTCCGGGTGGACTAGGGGAGGCTGCGCCCCTCCCTCCTTCCTTCTCTCTTCCCTTTCCTTCTCTCCTACTCCTACTACATGGAAGGGCTCCTAGTTCTACTAGGAAGGGGGAATCCTACTCCCGGTGGGAGTAGGACTCCCCTAGGGCGCGCCATAGAGAGGGCCGCCCTCCCCTCCTCCACTCCTTTATATCACAGGCGGGGGCACCCCATAGACACACAAGTTGATCTTCGTGATCGTTCCTTAGCCGTGTCGGTGCCCCTCCACCATATTCCACCTCGGTCATATCGTTGCGGTGCTTAGGCGAAGCCACGCATCGAGTAGAACATCATCATCGTCACCATGCCGTCGTCTTGTGGAACCCATCCCCGACGCTGCTTTGGATCGGAGTCCGGGGATCGTCATCGAGCTGAACGTGTGCTGAACTCGGAGGTGCCGTACGTTCGGTACTTGGATCGGTCGGATCGTGAAGACGTACGACTACATCAACCGCGTTGTTATAACACTTCCGCTTTCGATCTACGAGGGTACGTGGACAACACTCTCCCCTCTCGTTGCTATGCATCACCATGATCTTGCTTGTGCGTAGGATTTTTTTTTGAAATTACTACGTTCCCCAACAATCAGAGGGGTATTAATATGCATTAAGGATCTGAACATATGATCTTCCACCAAAGAAACCAACTAGCATCAACTACAAGGAGTAATCAACACTACTAGCAACCCACACGTACCAATCTGAGGTTTTGGTACAAAGGTTGGATACAAGAGATGAACTAGGGTTTGAGAGGAGATGGTGCTGGCGAAGATGTTGATGGAGATTGACCCCTCCAGATGAGAGGATCGTTGGTGATGACGATGGTGATGATTTCCCCCTCCCGGAGGGAAGTGTCCCCGGCAGAACAGTTCCGCCAGAGCCCTAGATTGGTTCCGCCAAGGTTCCGCCTCGTGGCGACGGAGTTTCGTCCCGAAAACTTGCTTATGCTTTTTTCCAGGTTGAAAGACTTCATATAGCAGAAGATGGCCACCGGAGGGCTGCCAGGGGGGCCCACGAGGCAGGGGGTAGGGCGCGTCCCCACCCTCGTGGCCAGGGTGTGGGCCCCCTCTAGTATTTCTTCCGCCCAGTATTTTTTATTAAATCCAAAAATGACTTTCATGGAGTTTCAGGACTTTTGGAGTTGTGTAGAATAGGTCTCTAATATTTGCTCCTTTTCCAGCCCAGAATCCCAGCTGCCGGCATTCTCCCTCTTCATTTAACCTTGTAAAATAAGAGAGAATAGGCATAATTATTGGACATAACGTGTAATAACATCCCATAATGCAATAAATATCGATATAAGAGCATGATGCAAAATGGACGTATCAACTCCCCCAAGCTTAGACCTCGATTGTCCTCAAGCGGAAGCCGATATCAAAAAGTATGTCCACATGTTTAGAGATAGAGGTGTCGATAAAATAAAATACGGACATGAGGGCATCATGATCATTCTTATAACAGCAACATATTTATAATTTGTCATATGATTTCTTATGCTTAAGTAACAATCTATCCACATTGTCAAGTATGAATCATAAACTTCACTGAAAACCAACAAACTATACTCTCAGTCATTGAAGCAATTGCAATTTATCATAACATAGGAAAGAGTCAACATAAGAGCTTTTCAGCAAGTCCACATACTCAACTATCATTTAGTCTTCCACAATTGCTAACACTCACGCAATACTTATGTTTATGGAGTTTTAATCGGACACAGAGAAAGATAGGGGCTTATAGTGTTGCCTCCCAACCTTTTACCTCAAGGGTAATGTCAACAATAATAGTTCATGCTAACTTACATCCAATTGGATATATATATATATATATATATATATATATATATATATATATATATCGGGATCCTTCCAACACGAGGTGCTTGCCAAAGGATGAAATGTAAAAGGGAAAGGTGAAGATCACCATGACTCTTAATGTATAAGACAAGAATAAAAGATAGGCCCTTCGCAGAGGGAAGCATAGGTTGTCATGTGCTTTTTGGTTGGATGCACGAAATCTTAATGCAAAAGAATGTCACTTTATATTGCCACTTGTGATACGGACCTTTATTATGCAGTCCGTCACTTTTATTACTTCCATATCACAAGATCGTATAAAGCTTATTTTCCCCACACTAATAAGTCATACATATTTAGAGAGCAATATTTATTGCCTGCAACATGACAACTTACTTGAAGGATCTTACTCAATCCATAGGTTGATATGGTGGACTCTCATGGCAAAACTGGGTTTAAGGATATTTGGAAGCACAAGTAGTATCTCTACTTGGTGCAAGGAATTTGGCTAGCATGAGGGGGAAAGGCAAGCTCAACATATTTGATGATCCATGACAATATACTTTAATTCGGATATGAGAGAACATAACCCATTACGTTGTCTTCCTTGTCCAACGTCAACTCTTTAGCATGCCATATTTTAATGAGTGCTCACAATCATAAAAGATGTCCAAGATAGTATATTTATATGTGTGAACCTCTTTCTTTATTACTTCCTATTAATTGCAACGATGACCAAAACTATGTTTGCCAACTCTCAACAACCTTTATTCGTCATACTCTCTATATGTGAAGTCATTACTCTCCATAAGATCAATATGATCTCTTTATTTCTTTTTATACTTCTTTTATTTTTATTCCCTTAAGATCATAGCAAGATAGCAAAGCCCTTGACTCAACACTAATCTTTATTATATAGAGCTCACGGACTCGATTACATAGAGGGATCATAAAGCAAAGCTCAAAACTAAATCATACCAAAACTCTATTATACTAGATCAAGATATTACTAAAAGGATCGAACTAAGTAAAACGGTAAAGATAGGAGTGTGATGGTGATACGATACCGGGGCACCTCCCCCAAGCTTGGCAGTTGCCAAGGGGAGCGCCCATACCCATGTAATTATGTCTCCTTTGTTGGTGAAGAAGGTGGTGATGATGATGGATAGTCGCACATCGAGCATAGGAGCTCTTCCAATTTGCGGATAATGCCCTTGAAGGCGACGATATGATCCTTCAGCAAAATATTTTCACATGTGAGATACTTGTTTTGTATGCGAGCTAACTCAATCATCTTGAAAGCTTCAAGCTCAGTTGGGGTAAAGAGGTCGGGAAGAGGTTGGATGTCTTCTTCTTCTCCCGCTGGAGCTTGATCCTCCATGACCTTCTTGGTCTCATCCTCCTTGTTGATCTCCCTGGGTTCTTCTCTCTTCAGTGTTGGAAATATGCCCTAGAGGCAATAATAAATGGTTATTATTATATTTATTTGTTCATGATAATTGTCTATTATTCATGCTATAACTGTATTATCCGGAAATCATAATACACGTGTGAATACATAGACCACAACATGTCCCTAGTAAGCCTCTAGTTGACTAGCTCGTTGATCAACAGATAGTCATGGTTTCCTGACTATGGGCATTGGATGTCGTTGATAACGGGATCACATCATTAGGAGAATGATGTGATGGACAAGACCCAATCCTAAGCATAGCTCAAAGATCGTGTAGTTCGTTTAGCTAGAGCTTTAAGTGTCAAGTATCATTTCCTTAGACCATGAGATTGTGCAACTCCCGGACACCGTAGGAGTGCTTTGGGTGTGCCAAGCGTCCTGGCGTAATCGGGTGACTATAAAGGTACACTACGGGTATCTCCGAAAGTGTCTGTTGGGTTGGCACGAATCGAGACTAGGATTTGTCACTCCGTATGACGGAGAGGTATCTTTGGGCCCACTCGGTAATGCATCATCATAATGAGCTCAATGTGACCAAGTGTCTGGTCACGGGATCATGCATTATGGTACGAGTAAAGTGACTTGCCGGTAACGAGATTGAACGAGGTATTGGGATACCGACGATCGAGTCTCGGGCAAGTAAAGTACCGATTGACAAAGGGAATTGTATATGGTATTGATTGAATCCTCGACATCGTGGTTCATCCGATGAGATCATCGAGGAGTATGTGGGAGCCAACATGGGTATCCAGATCCCGTTGTTGGTTATTGACCGGAGAGGCATCTCGGTCATGTCTGCATATCTCCCGAACCCGTAGGGTCTACACACTTAAGGTTCGGTGACATTAGGGTTGTAGAGATATTAGTATGCAGCAAACTGAAAGTTGTTTGGAGTCCCGAATGAGATCCCGGACGTCACGAGGAGTTCCGGAATGGTCCGGAGGTGAAGAATTATATATAGGAAGTGCTGTTTCGGCCATCGGGAAAGTTTCGGTGGTCACGGTATTGTCAGGGACCACGAAAGGTCGAGGGTCCACCGTCTTGACCACCTATCCCGGAGGGCCCCGTGGGCTGAAGTGGGGAGGGAACCAGCCCCTGGTGGGCTGGTGCGCCCCCCTTGGGCCCCCCTTGCGCCTAGGGTTGGGAACCCTAGGGGAGGGGGCGCCTCCACTTGCCTTTGGGGGCAAGTTCGCCCTTTGGCCGCCGCCCCCCTAGGAGATCCCATCTCCTAGGGCCGGCGCCCCCTGGGGACGCTATATAAAAAGGGGGGAGGGAGGGCAGCCGCACCCTGCACCTTGGCGCCTCCCTTCCCTCTTGCTACACCTCCTCCTCCCGCAGACACTTGGTGAAGCCCTGCCGGATCCCTGCTGCATCCACCACCACGCCATCATGCTGCTGGATCTTCATCAACCTCTCCTTCCCCCTTGCTGGATCAAGAAGGAGGAGACGTCACGCTGACCGTACATGTGTTGAACGCGGAGGTGCCGTCCGTTTGGCGCTAGGATCTCCGGTGATTTGGATCATGATGTGAACGACTCCCTCAACCCCGTTCTCTTGAACGCTTCCGCTCGCGATCTACAAGGGTATGTAGATGCACTCCCCTCTCTCATTGCTGGATGGACTCATAGATTGATCTTGGTGAACGTAGGAAATTTTTTATTTTATGCAACGTTCCCCAACATTCAGCTCTATCTTCAATAGCCAAGCATCCTTGTCTTCACTGTTGGAGGAGGGTGACGTCATGGTGCCTGGCCTTGACAAATCTGACAGAAAATAGCTCGAAACAAAGACAGAGGGTATTTGCATGATACGGCGGTCAAAACCTTCGGGAGATTATATAATGAATTTTTACCGACAAAAAGAAGTATCGTGCAAGAAAATGGAGCCCGGAGAGTGCACGAGGTGCCCACAAGGCAGGGGGCGCGCCCAGGGGTGTAGGGCACGCCCTCCACCCTCGTGGATGCCTCGTGTCTTTCCCGGACTACTTCTTACTTTCCTATTTTCTTAAATATTAAAACGGAGAAAATTGCTATTAGAACTGTTTTGGAGTTGGTTTACTTACCGTACCACATACCTATTCCTTTTCGGAGTCTGAAACATTCTGGAAAGTGTCCCTTATGTATTCCTCCAGGGTCACAGTTTCAATAACATTAGTTTCAACATTTATTGGGTTACCTGAGATATAATATTTGTCTTTGACCGTTCACCATCCTCGGACTCGTGCCTTCGAAGTTGTTGATTTTTATGGCACCGGAGCGATAGACCTCCTCGATAATGTAAGGGCCTTCCCATTTAGAGAGAAGTTTTCCTGCAAAAAATCTTAAACGAGAGTTGTATAGCAAAACATAATCACCTACATTAAACTCACGCTTTTGTATCCTTTTGTCATGCCATCTTTTAACTTTCTCCTTAAACAGTTTGGCATTCTCATAAGCCTGGGTTCTCCATTCATCAAGTGAGCTAATGTCAAATAACCTCTTCTCACCAGCAAGTTTGAAATTATAATTGAGCTCTTTAATGGCCCAATATGCCTTATGTTCTAGTTCAAGAGGTAAGTGACATGCTTTTTTATATACCATTTTACATGGAGACATACCCATAGGATTCTTATATGCAGTTCTATAAGCCCATAATGCATCATCAAGTTTCTTGGACCAATTCTTTCTAGATCTATTAACAGTCTTTTGCAAAATTAACTTGAGCTCTCTGTTACTCAATTCTACTTGACCACTAGACTGCAGGTGATATGGAGATGCAATTCTATGATTAACATCATACTTAGCAAGCATTTTACGAAAAGCACCATGAATAAAATGTGAACCACCATCAGTCATTAAGTATCTAGGGACTCCAAACCTAAGAAAACTAACTTCTTTAAGCATCTTAATAGAAGTGTTATGATCAGCACTACTAGTTGGAATAGCTTCTACCCACTTAGTAATGTAATCAACAACAACTAAAATATGTGTATATCCATTAGAGGAAGGAAACGGTCCCATATAATCAAAGCCCCAAACATCAAATGGTTCAATAACAAGAGAATAATTCATAGGCATTTCTTGATGTCTACTAATATTACCAATTCTTTGACATTCATCACAAGGCAAGACAAACTTACGGGCATCTTTGAAGAGAGTAGGCCAATAAAAACTGGATTGCAATACCTTATGTGCAGTTCTATCTCCAACGTGGTGTCCTCCATAAGCCTCAGAGTGACACTAGCATAGGATCTGTTCCTGTTCATGCTCAGGTACACAACATCTAATAACATCATCTACTCCTTTATAAAGGTGTGGGTCATCCCAGAAATAATGTCTTAAATCACAGAAAAACTTTTTCTTTTGTTGGTATGTGAAACTAGGTGGTATGAATTTAGCAACAATGCAATTAGCATAATCAGCATACCATGGAGCAGTATGATAAGCATTTATGATAGCTAATTGTTCATCAGGAAAGCTATCATCAATAGGTAGTGGGTCATCAAGAACATTCTCTAACCTAGACAAGTTGTCTGCAACGGGGTTCTCAGCTCCCTTTCTATCGATATTATGCAAATCAAATTCTTCTAGCAAGAGAACCTATCTAATAAGTCTAGGTTTAGCATCTTTCTTTTCCATAAGATATTTAACAACAGCATGATAAGTGTGAATAGTTACTTTAGAATCAACAATATAAGGTCTAAACTTATCACAAGCAAACACAACTGCTAAGAATTGTTTGACCAAGGAAACTTCTTATACCTTTGATGTCCTTGGGACACGGCATCTTTTCAATAGCATCAACCTTAGCTTTATCAACTTCAATACCTCTTTCAGAGATTTTATGCCCCAAGACAATACCTTCATTAACCATAAAGTGGCACTTCTCCCAATTCAAGACGAGACTAGTATCTTCATATCTCTGCAAAACTCGGTCAAGGTTGCTCAAGCAATCATCAAAACAACACCAATAAACGGGGAAATCATCCATGAAAACCTCACAAATCTTTTCACAAAAGTCAGAGGATATAGCCATCATGCATCTTTGAAAGGTAGCGGGTGCATTACATAAACCAAAAGGCATACATCTATAAGCAAAAGTACCGAAAGGGCAAGTAAAAGTGGTCTTTCCTTGATCCTCTACTGACACAGGTATTTGATAGAAACCAGAGTAACCATCTAGAAAGCAAAAATGTGTATGTGTAGATAATCTTTCTAGCATTTGATCAATAAAAGGTAAAGGGTAATGATCCTTTTTAGTAGCTCTATTTAACTTACGGAAATCAATTACCATCCTATAACCTGTAACAGTTCTTTGTGGGATCAATTCTGAAGGAAATATGCCCTAGAGGCAATAATAAAGTTATTATTTATTTCCTCATATCATGATAAATGTTTATTACTCATGCTAGAATTGTATTAACCGGAAACATGATACATGTGTGAATACATAGACAAACATATAGTCACTAGTATGCCTCTACTTGACTAGCTCATTAATCAAAGATGGTTATGTTTCCTAACCATAGACATGTGTTGTCATTTGATTAATGAGATCACATCATTAGGAGAATGATGTGATTGACATGACCCATCCGTTAGCTTAGCACTTGATCGTTTAGTATTCTGCTATTGCTTCCTTCATGACTTATACATGTTCTGTAACTATGAGGATTGTGTAACTCCGTTTACGGAAGAACACTTTGGGTACTACCAAACGTCACAACATAACTGGGTGATTATAAAGGAGTACTACAGGTGTTTCCGAAGGTACATGTTGAGTTAGCATAATTCAAGATTAGGTTTTGTCACTCCGATTGTCGGAGAGGTATCTCTGGGCCCTCTCGGTAATACTCATCACCCAAGCCTTGCAAGCATGTAACTAATAAGTTAGTTATGGGATGACGTATTACGGAACGAGTAAAGAGACTTGCCGGTAACGAGATTGAACTAGGTATTGGATACCGACGATCAAATCTCGGGCAAGTAACACACCGATGACAAAGGGAATAACGTATGTTGTTATGCGGTTTGACCGATAAAGATCTTCGTAGAATATGTAGGAACCAATATGGGCATCCAGGTCCCGCTATTGGTTATTGACCAGAGACGTGTCTCGGTCATGTCTACATTGTTCTCGAACCGTAGAGTCCGCACGCTTAAGGTTTCGATGACAGTTATATTATGAGTTTATGTATTTTGATGTACCGAAGTTTGTTCGGAGTCCCGAATGTGATCACGGACATGACGAGGAGTCTCGAAATGGTCGAGACATAAAGATTGATATATTGGACGGATATATTTGGACACCGAAAGGTTCCGGAGAAGTTTGGAGCTACCGGGAGGTTCTGGAACCCCGGGAGGTATATGGGCCTTATTGGGCCCATATAGGAAGAAGGAGAAGGAACAAGGGAGGCGCCCCATCCCAATCCGAATGGGAGGGGCCCCCCTTCCTTTCTCCTTCCCCCTCTTCCTATTACTACTACTAGTACTTATTCCTAATACTAGTACTCTTTCCTTCCTCCTCCAAATAAGATAAGGAAAGGGGGAACCTACTTGGAGTAGGTTTCCCCCTCTGTATGCGCCCCTTGGGCGGCCTCCTCCTCCCTCCCTCCTTTATATCACGGGGTAGGGGGCACCCTAGGACACACAAGTTGATCATTGAGATCGTTCCTTAGCCGTGTGCGGTGCCCCCTCCACGATATTACACCTCGGTCATATTGTTGCGGTGCTTAGGCGAAGCCTGCGACAGAGAACATCAAGATCGTCACCACGCCGTCGTCTTGACGGAACTCCCCTCGGCGCCTCTCTTGGATCGGAGATCGAGGTGCGTCATCGAGCTGTCTGCGTGTCAAGAACTTCGGAGGTGCCGAGTATGCGGTGCTGGATCGGTTGAACCGGAAGGCGTCGACTACTTCCACTCGCTGTGTCAATGCTTCCGCTTGGTCTCACGAGGGCGTAGACAACACTCTCCCCTCGTTGCAATGTCATCACCATGATCTTGCGTGTGCGTGGAAAATTTTGAAATTACTCGTTCCCCAACAGTGGCATCCGAGCCTAGGTTTTTATGGTTTGATGTTATATGCACGAGTAGAACACAAGTGAGTTGTGGACGATATAAGTCATCTTGCCTACCAAAGCATGTCATACTTTGGTTCAGCGGTATTGTTGGATGAAGCGGCCCGACCGACATTACGCGTCGCTTCTGCGAGACTGGTTTTACCGCCGTGCTTTGCACATAGGTGACTAGCGGTGTCTGTTTCTCCAACTTTAGTTGAACCAGAGTGTGGCTACGCCGGTCCTTGTGAAGGTTAAAACGGAGTCTATTTGACAAACTATCGTTGTGGTTTTGATGCGTAGGTGAGATTGGTTCTTGCTTAAGCCCGTAGCAGCCACGTAAAATTTGCAACAACAAAGTAGAGGACGTCTAACTTGTTTTTGCAGGCATGTTGTGATGTGATATGGCCAAGATGTGATGCTATATTTTATTGTATGAAATGATCATGTTTTGTAACGAAGTTATCGGCAATGGCGAGAGCCATATGGTTGTCGCTTTATTGTATGAAATGCAAATGCCACTGTAATTGCTTTACTTTATCACTAAGCGGTAGCGATAGTCGTAGAAGCAATAGATGGCGTGGCGACAACGATGCTACGATGGAGATCAAGGTGTCGCGCCGGTGGCGATGGTGATCATGGCGGTGCTTGAAGATGGAATCACAAGCACAAGATGATGATGGCCATATCATATCACTTATATTGATTGCATGTGATGTTTATCCTTTATGCATCTTATCTTGCTTTGATTGACGGTAGCATTTTAAGATGATCTCTCACTAATTATCAAGAAGTGTTCTCCACAGTATGCACCGTTATGAAATTTCTTCGTCTTTGAGACACCACGTGATGATCGGGTGTGATAGGCTCTACGTTCAAATACAACGGTGCAAAACAGTTACACACGCGGAATACTCAAAGTTATACTTGACGAGCCTAGCATATCTGAGATATGGCCGCGAACACGGAGACCGAAGGTCGGCGTGAATCATATAGTAGATATGATCAACATAGAGATGTTCACCATTGAAACTACTCCATCTCACGTGATGATCGGACATGGTTTAGTTGATTTGGATCACGTGATCACTTAGATGACTAGAGATGTCTGTCTAAGTGGGAGTTCTTAAGTAATATGATTAATTGAACTTAAATTTATCATGAACTTAGTACTGATAGTATTTTGCTTGTCTATGTTTGTTTGTAGATAGATGGCTCGTCTTTGTTGTTCCGTTGAATTTTAATGCGTTCCTTGAGAAAGCAAAGTTGAAAGATGATGGTAGCAATTACACGGATTTGGTCCGTAACTTTGAGGATTATCCTCATTGCTGCACGAAAGAGTTACGTCCCGAAGCACCGCTGGGTGCGAACTCTTTGTTGATGCAACCGCGGCGTTAAGAACGTCTGGCGAGCAAAGCGATGACTACTCTATAGTTCAATGTGCCATGCTTTACGGCTTAGAACCGGGTCTTCAACGACGTTTTGAGCGTCATGGAGCATATGAGATGTTCCAGAGTTGAAGTTAATATTTCAAGCAAATGCCCGGATTGAGAGATATGAAGTCTCCAATAAGTTCTATAGCTGCAAGATGGAGGAGAACAGTTACAAGGTGAGCATATACTCAAAATGTCCGGGTATAATAATCACTTGATTCAACTGGGAGTTAATCTTCCGGATGATAGCGTCATTGACAAAATTCTCCAATCATCGCCACCAAGCTACAAGAGCTTTGTGATGAACTATAATATGCTAGGGATGAACAAGACTATTCGAGCTCTTGGCGATCTTTGAAAGCAGCGGAGGTAGAAATCAGAAGGAGCATCAAGTGTTGATGGTCAACAAGACCACTAGTTTCAAGAAGAAGGGCAAAGGGAAGAAGAAGGGAACTTCAAAAGAGCGGCAAACAAGTTGCTGCTCAAGAGAAGAAACCCAAGTCTGGACCTAAGCACTGAAATCGAGTGCTTCTACTGCAAGCGGTCGACATTTGAAGCGGAACTGCCCCAAGTATTTGGCGGATAAGAAGGATGGCAAAGTGAACAAAGGTATATGTGATATACATGTTATTGATGTGTACCTTACTAATGCTCGCAGAGCACTGGTATTTGATACTGGTTCTGTTGCTAACATTTGCAACTCAAAGCAGGGACTACGGATTAGCGAAGATTAGCTAAGGACGAGGTGACGATCGCGCGTGGAAATGGTTCCAAAGTCG
Organism: Aegilops speltoides; assembly: GCA_021437245.1. NCBI lineage: Eukaryota > Viridiplantae > Streptophyta > Magnoliopsida > Poales > Poaceae > Aegilops > Aegilops speltoides. The sequence goes on along the minus strand of CM038143.1, from coordinate 420,243,065 downwards.
ATGTGATCGCGGTCGGCACGCTACCTCTACATCTACCATCGGGATTAGTTTTAGACCTGAATAATTGTTATTTGGTGCCGCGTTGAGCATGAACATTATATCTGGATCTTGTTTGATGCGAGACGGTTATTCATTTAAATCGAGAATAATGGTTGTTCTATTTATATGAGTAATATCTTTTATGGTCATGCACCCTTGAAGAGTGGTCTATTTTATTAAATCTCGATAGTAGTGATACACATATTCATAATGTTGAAGCCAAAAGATGCAGAGTTGATAATGATAGTGCAACATATTTGTGGCACTGCCGTTTAGGTCATATCGGTGTAAAACGCATGAAGAAACTCCATACTGATGGACTTCTGGAATCACTTGATTATGAATCACTTGGTACTTGCGAACCGTGCCTCATGGGCAAGATGACCAAAACACCGTTCTCCGGTTCTATGGAGAGAGCAACAGATTTGTTGGAAATCATACATACAGATGTATGTGGCCCGATGAATGTTGAGGCTCGTGGCGGATATCGTTATTTTCTCACCTTCACAGATGATTTGAGAAGATATGGGTATATCTACTTGATGAAGCACAAGTCTAAAACATTAGAAAAGTTCAAAGAATTTCAGAGTGAAGTAGAAAATCATCGTAACAAGAAAATAAAATTTCTACGATCTGATCGTGGAGGAGAATATTTGAGTTACGAGTTTGGTTTACATTTGAAACAATGTGGAATAGTTTCGCAACTCACGCCACCGAACACCACAACGAAATGGTGTGTCCGAGCGTCGTGTCGTACTTTACTTGATATGGTGCGATCTATGATGTCTCTTACCGATTTACCGCTATCGTTTTGGGGTTATGCTTTAGAGACGGCCGCATTCACGTTAAATAGGGCACCATCAAAATCCGTTGAGACGACGCCTTATGAACTGTGGTTTGGCAAGAAACCAAAGTTGTCGTTTCTCAAAGTTTGGGGCTGCGATGCTTATGTGAAGGAACTTCAACCAGATAAGCTTGAACCGAAATCGAAGAAATGTGTCTTCATAGGATACCCAAAGGAGACTATTGGGTACACCTTCTATCACAGATCTGAGGGCAAGATCTTCGTTGCTAAATTCGGATCCTTTCTAGAGAAGGAGTTTCTCTCGAAAGAAGTGAGTGGGAGGAAAGTAGAACTTGATGAGATAACTGTATCTACTCCTTTATTGGAAAGTAGCTCATCACAAGAACCGGTTCCTGTGACGACTACACCAATTAGTGAGGAAGATAATGATATTGATCATGAAACTTCAGATCAAGTTTCTACTGAACCTCGTAGGTCTACGAGTAAGATCCGCACTGAGTGGTACGGAATCCTATTCGGAAGTCATGTTACTAGACCATGATGAACCTACGAACTATGAGGAAGCGATGATGAGCCCAGATTCCGCAAAATGGCTAGAGGCCATGAAATCTGAGATAGGATCCATGTATGAAAACAAAGTATGGACTTTGGTTGACTTGCCCGATGATCGGCAAGCCATTAAGAATAAATGGATCTTTAAGAAGAAGACTAACGCTGATGGTAATGTTACTGTCTACAAAGCTCGACTTGTTGCGAAAGGTTTTCGACAAGTTCAAGGGGTTGACTACGATGAGACTTTCTCACCCGTAGCGATGCTTAAGTCTGTCCGAATCATGTTGGCTATTGCTGCATTTCATGATTATGAAATTTGGCAAATGGATGTCAAGACTGCATTCTTGAATGGATTTCGAGAAGAAGAGTTGTATATGATGCAACCTGAAGGTTTTGTTGATCCAAAAGGTGCTGACAAAGTGTGCAAGCTCCAACGTTCCATTTATGGACTGGTGCAAGCATCTCGGAGTTGGAATAAACGCTTTGAGAGTGTGATCAAAGCATATGGTTTTATACAGACTTTTGGAGAAGCCTGTATTTACAAGAAAGTGAGTGGGAGCTCTATAGCATTCCTAGTTTTATATGTTGATGACATATTGTTAATTGGAAATGATATAGAATTTCTGGATAGCATAAAGGGATATTTGAATAAAAGTATTTCAATGAAAGACCTCGGTGAAGCTGCTTACATATTGGGCATCAAGATCTATAGAGATAGATCAAGACGCTTAATAGGACTTTCACAAAGCACATACCTTGACAAAATTTTGAAAAAGTTCAAAATGGATCGAGCAAAGAAAGGATTCTTGCACTGTGCTACAAGGTGTGAAGTTGAGTCGAACTCAATGCCCGACCACGGCAGAAGATAGAGAGAAATGAAAGATGTTCCTATGCTTCAGCCGTAGGCTCTATCATGTATGCAATGCTGTGTACCGGACTGACGTGTGCTTAGCAATAAGCTTGGCGGTAGGTACCAAAGTAATCGAGTGGATCATCGGACAGCGGTCAAGAACATCTGAAATACCGAAAAGGACTAAGGATATGTTTCTCGTATATGGGGGTGACAAAGAGCTAGTCGTAAATGGTTACGTCGATGCAAGCTTTGACACGATCCGGATGATTCTAAATCGCAAACCGGATCGTGTTTATATTAAGCGGTGGAGCTGTAAGTTGGTGCAGTTCAAAACAAAGCGTTAGTAGCAGGATCTACATGTGAAGCGGAGTACATAGCTGCTACAGGCGGCAAATGAAGGAGTCTGGATGAAGGAGTTCATTTCCGATCTAGGTGTCATACCTAGTGCATCGGGACAAATGAAGATCTTCGTGTGACAATCTTGGTGCAATTGCCTTGGCAAAGGAATCCAGATTTCACAAGAGAACCAAGCACATCAAGAGACGCTTCAATTCCATTCGGGACCAAGTCCAAGTGGGAGACATAGAGATTTGCAAGATACACACGGATCTGAATGTTGCGACCCATTGACTAAGCCTCTCTCACGAGCAAAACATGATCAGCACCAAGACTCCATGGGTGTTAGAATCATTACTATGTAATCTAGATTATTGACTCTAGTGCAAGTGGGAGATGAAGGAAATATGCCCTAGAGGCAATAATAAAGTTATTATTTATTTCCTCATATCATGATGAATGTTTATTATTCATGCTAGAATTGTATTAACCGGAAACATGATACATGTGTGAATACATAGACAAACATATAGTCACTAGTATGCCTCTACTTGACTAGCTCATTAATCAAAGATGGTTATGTTTCCTAACCATAGACATGTGTTGTCATTTGATTAATGAGATCACATCATTAGGAGAATGATGTGATTGACATGACCCATCCGTTAGCTTAGCACTTGATCGTTTAGTATTCTCGCTATTACTTCCTTCATGACTTATACATGTTCTGTAACTATGAGGATTGTGTAACTCCGTTTACGGAAGAACACTTTGGGTACTACCAAACGTCACAACGAATCGGGTGATTATAAAGGAGTACTACAGGTGTTTCCGAAGGTACATGTTGAGTTAGCATAATTCGAGATTAGGTTTTGTCACTCCGATTGTCGGAGAGGTATCTCTGGGCCCTCTCGGTAATACTCATCACCCAAGCCTTGCAAGCATGTAACTAATAAGTTAGTTATGAGATGACGTATTACAGAACGAGTAAAGAGACTTGCCGGTAACGAGATTGAACTAGGTATTGGATACCGACGATCAAATCTCGGGCAAGTAACACACCGATGACAAAGGAATAACGTATGTTGTTATGCGGTTTGACCGATAAAGATCTTCGTAGAATATGTAGGAACCAATATGGGCATCCAGGTCCCGCTATTGGTTATTGACGAGACGTGTCTCGGTCATGTCTACATTGTTCTCGAACCGTAGAGTCCGCACGCTTAAGGTTTCGATGATGCTTATATTATGAGTTTATGTATTTTGATGTACGAAGTTTGTTGAGTCCGGATGTGATCACGGACATGACGAGGAGTCTCGAAATGGTCGAGACATAAAGATTGATATATTGGACGGATATATTTGGACACGGAAAGGTTCGGAGAAGTTTGGAGCTACCGGAGGTTCTGGAACCCCGGGAGGTATATGGGCCTTATTGGGCCCATATAGGAAGAAGGAGAAGGAACAAGGGGGGCGCCCCAGCCCAATCCGAATGGGGAGGGGCGGCCCCCTTTCCTTTCTCCTTCCCCTCTTCCTATTACTACTACTAGTACTTATTCCTAATACCGTACTCTTTCCTTCCTCCTCCAAATAAGATAAGGAAAGGGGAAACCTACTTGGAGTAGGTTTCCCCTCCTCTATGGCGCCCCCTTGGGCCGGCCTCCTCCTCCCTCCCTCCTTTATATACGGGGTAGGGGGCACCCTAGGACACACAAGTTGATCATTGAGATCGTTCCTTAGCCGTGTGCGGTGCCCCCCTCCACGATATTACACCTCGGTCATATTGTAGCGGTGCTTAGGTGAAGCCCTGCGACAGGAGAACATCAAGATCGTCACCACGCTGTCGTGCTGACGGAACTCTCCCTCGGCGCCTCTGCTGGATCGGAGATCGAGGGTGCGTCATCGAGCTGTACGCGTGTCAAGAGCTCGGAGGTGCCGGAGTAACGGTGCCTGGATCGGTTGAACCGGGAAGATGTACGACTACTTCCACTACGTGTGTCAACGCTTCCACTTCGGTCTACGAGGGTACGTAGACAACACTCTCCCCTCGTTGCAATGTCATCACCATGATCTTGCGTGTGCGTAGGAAAATTTTGAAATTACTACGTTCCCCAACAAATTCATCTTTATCATTAGGAACAACAGTAATACCTCCCTTCTTAGGGACACAATGGACATGACTTACCCTCTGACTATCAGCAACGGGATAGATTATACCTGCCTCCAGGAGCTTTAGAATTTCCTTTCTTACCACTTCTTTCATCTTAGGATTTAACCGTCATTGGTGATCAATAACTGGTTTGGCGTCTTTCTCCAAATTTATTTTATGTTGGCATAAAGTGGGACTAATGCCCTTAAGATCATCAAGAGTATATCCAATAGCAGCACTGTGCTTCTTCAGAGTTTTCAATAATCTCTCCTCTTCCTGCTCTGAAAGGTTAGCACTAATAATAATAGGATATATCTTCTTTTCATCAAGATAAGCATATTTAAGAGTATCAGGTAATGGTTTAAGCTCAAACACGGGATCACCCTTGGGTGGTGGAGGATCCCCTAAGATTTCAACAGGCAAGTTGTGTTTCAGAATAGGTCCCTGTTTAAAGAATACTTCATCTATTTCCCTTCTTTCATTCATGAACATATCATTTTCATGGTCTAGCAAATACTGTTCTAAAGGATCATTAGGAGGAACGGCAATAGAAGCAAGACCAATAATTTCATCCTTACTAGGCAATTCTTTATCATGGGGTTGTCTATGAAATTTAGCAAAATTAAACTCATGAGACATATCTCCCAAGCCAATAGTAACAACATTCTTTTCGCAGTCTATCTTAGCATTAAAAGTGTTCAAGAAGGGTCTACAAAATATAATGGGACAAAAGTCATCTTGTGGGGAACCAAGAACAAGAAAATCAGCAGGATATTTAACTTTCCCACACAAGACTTCAACATCTCTGACAATCCCAATTGGTGAAATAGTATCTCTATTGGCAAGCTTAATTGTAACATCAATTTCTTCTATCTCAGCAGGTGCAATATCATGCACAATTTCTTTGTATAAGGAATGAGGTATTGCACTGGATCTAGAACCCATATCACATAAGCCATGATAACAATGATCTCCTATTTTAACAGAAATAACAGGCATGCCTACAACAGGTCTATGTTTCTTAGCATCGGGTCTAGCAATTCTAGCAGCTGCATCATAGAAATAAATAACATGCCCATCAATATTATCAGCCAAGAGATCTTTAACCATAGCAATACTAGGTTCAACTTTAATTTGCTCAGGTGGTGTATATGTTATAGTATTACTCTTACGAACCACAGTTGAAGCTTTAGCATGATCCTTTATCCTAACAGGTAAAGGTGGTTTCTCAATATAAGTAGCAGGAACAATAGGATCATTATAAGTGCTAGTCTTTTCTTAAACTTTAATATGTGCACCTACTTTTACTTCAGTGGGAGGATTATATTTAAACCACTTCTCCTTAGGGAGGCCAACGTGAGTGGCAAATGATTCACAGAAAGAAGCTACTATCTCAGAGTCAAGTCCATATTTAGTGCTAAATTCACGAAAGACATCGGTATCCATAAAAGATTTAACACAATCAAACTTAGGTGTCATACCTAACTCCTTACCTTCGTCGAGATCCCAATCTTCAGAGTTGCGTTTAATTCTTTCCAATAAATCCCATTTGAATTCAATAATCTTCATCATAAAAGACCCAGCATAAGAAGTATTGAGCATGGAGCGATTGTTGAGAGAAAGCCGAGCATAATTTTTTTGAATAATCATTTCTCTTGAGAGCACATGATTGGGGCATGAATATAACATTGACTTAAGCCTCCCCCAAGATTGAGTGATGCTTTCTCCTTCGCGAGGCCAAAAATTATATATGTAATTACGATCACGATGAACAAGATGCATAGGATAAAACTGTTGGGTAACGTAGTAATTCAAAAAATTTCCTACGCACACTCAAGATCATGGTGATGTATAGCAACGAGAGGGGAGAGTGTTGTCTACATACCCTTGTAGACCCGAAGCGGAAGCGATCACAACGTAGAGGAAGTAGTCGTCGTTCTCCTAGCGATCCGACCGATCCGGCGCCGTCACTCCGGCGCCCCAGTTCTTGACACACGTGCAGCTCGATGGCGTCCTCGTACTCGATCCAGCCGAGTGTCGAGGGAGAGTTCGTCGAGACGACGGCGTGGTGACGATCTTGATGCTTCACGGCGCAGGGCTTCGCCTAAGCTTCATGACGGTATGACCGAGGTGGAATATGGTGGAGGGGCACCGCACACGGCTAAGGAACGATCCGTAGATCAAACTTGTGTGTTCTAGGGTGCCCCTTGCCCCGATATAAAGGAGGGAGGGGAGGTGCGGCCGGCCCAAGGGCTGCGGAGGAGTCCTACTCCCACCGGAGTAGGACTCCCCCTTCTAGTTGGAATAGGATTGGGGAGGGAAAGAGGAAGAGGCGCGCCCCCCTCCTGTCCTATTCGGACTGGGGGAGGCGCGGCCACCCCTGGCCGGCCCTCCTCTTCTCCTCGAGGCCCACCGAGGCCCATTTACCCCGGGGTTCCGTAACCTCCGGTACTCGGTAAATTCCTGTTTTCACCCGAACCATTCGAACTCCAAACATAGGCTTCCAATATATCAATCTTTATGTCTCGACCATTTGAGACTCCTCGTCATGTCCGTGATCACATCCGGACTCCGAACTTCTTCGGTACATCAAAATACATAAACTCATAATAACATCCATCGAAACCTTAAGCGTGCGGACCCTACGGTTCGAGAACAATGTAGACATGACCTAGAACTATTCTCGGTCAATAACCAACAGCGGGACCTGGATGCCCATATTGGTTCCTACATATTCTACTGAAGATCTTTATCGGTCGACCGCATAACAACATCGTTGTTCCTTTGCCATCGGTATGTTACTTGCCCGAGATTCGATCGTCGGTATCCAATACCTAGTTCAATCTCGCTATCGCAAGTCTCTTTACTCGTTCCGTAATACATCATCTCACAACTATCTCATTAGTTGTAATGCTTGCAAGGCTTCATGATGTGTATTACCGAGAGGGCCCAGAGATACCTCTCCGACAATCGGAGTGACAAAACCTAATCTCAAATCGCCAACCCAACATCTACCTTTGGAGACACCTGTAGTACTCCTTTATAATCACCCGCCACGTTGTGGCGTTTGGTAGCACCAAAGTGTTCCTCCGTAAACGGAGTTGCATAATCTCATAGTTACAGAACATGTATATGTCATGGATAAAAGCAGTAGCAACATACTAAACGATCGTGTGCTAAGCTAGTGGAATGGGTCATGTCAATCAGATCATTCTACTAATGATGTGACCTTGTTAATCAAATAACAACTCCTTGTTCATGGTCAGGAAACATAACCATCTTTGATTAACAAGCTAGTCTAGTAGAGGCATACTAGTGACATGTTGTTTTGTCTATGCATTCACACATGTATCATGTTTCCGGTTAATACAATTCTAGCATGAATGATAAACATTTATCATGAAATAAGGAAATAAATAATAACTTTATTATTGCCTCTAGGGCATATTTCCTTCAAAAACTTCTGGTGAAATTCCAATTTCAGTCGGTTGTAGTTCCATGATCCCATATCATCACATAGCCTATAACATGTCAATGCATCTCCCTTAAAAGCTAAAGGGAAGACCTTCTTCTTGATAACATCATCGGGCATACCTGCAAGCTTAAATAATCCACAAACTTCATCCACATAGATTAGGTGTAAATCGGGATGCAATGTTCCATCTCCTGTAAAGGGATTAGCTAGCAGTTTCTCTACCATACCCGAAGGAATTTAAAAGTAGACATTTTTAGTAGGTTCAGTGGGTTGAGGAGCAACTCTTTGCTCTACTGGTCCGGGTGAAGATACCCAGAACAAGCCCCTCAAAGGATTATGTTCCATAGTGACAAGTGACAGTAAATTTCAGCACGCTATATAAAATTTTCCTTACCAAAGGCGCTTCACTCCCCGGCAACGGCGCCAGAAAATAGTCTTGATGACCCACAAGTGTAGGGGATCTATCGTAGTCCTTTCGATAAGTAAGAGTGTCGAACCCAACGAGGAGCAGAAGGAAATGACAAGCGGTTTTCAGTAAGGTATTCTCTGCAAGCACTGAAATTATCGGTAACAGATAGTTTTGTGATAAGGTAATTTGTAACGAGTAACAAGCAATGAAAGTAAATAAGGTGCAGCAATGTGGCCCAATCCTTTTTGTAGCAAAGGACAAGCCTGGACAAGTTCTTATATAGAGAAAAGCGCTCCCGAGGACACATGGGAATTATCGCCAAGCTAGTTTTCATCACGCTCATATGATTCACGTTCGTTACTTTGATAATTTGATATGTGGGTGGACTGGTGCTTGGGTACTGCCCTTTCTTGGACAAGCATCCCACTTATGATTAACCCCTATTGCAAGCATATGCAACTACAAAATAAGTATTAAGGTAAACCTAACCATAGCATGAAACATGTGGATCCAAATCAGCCCCTTACGAAGCAACGCATAAGCTAGGGTTTAAGCTTCTGTCACTCTAGCAACCCATCATCTACTTATTACTTCCCAATGCCTTTATCTAGTACCAAACAATGGTGAAGTGTTATGTAGTCGATGTTCACATAACACCACTAGAGGAGAGACAACATACATCTCATCAAAATATCGAACGAATACCAAATTCACATGACTACTAATAGCAAGACTTCTCCCATGTCCTCAGGAACAAACGTAATTACTCACAAAGCATATTCATGTTCATAATCAGAGGGGTATTAATATGAATTAATGATCTAAACATATGATCTTCCACCAAATAAACCAACTAGCATCAACTACAAGGAGTAATCAACACTACTAGAAACTCACAGGTACCAATCTGAGGTTTTGGTACAAAGATTGGATACAAGAGATGAACTAGGGTTTGAGAGGAGATGGTTCTGGTGAAGATGTTGCTGGAGATTGCCCCCCTGATGAGAGGATCATTGGTGATGACGATGGTGATGATTTCCCCCTCCCGGAGGAAAGTTTCCCCGGCAGAACAGCTCTATCAGAGCCCTAGATTGGTTCCGCCAAGGTTCCGCCTCGTGGCGGCGGAGTTTCGTCCCGAAAACTTACTTATGATTTTTTCCAGGTTGAAAGACTTCATATAGCAGAAGATGGCCACCGGAGGGCTGCCAGGGGGCCCATGAGGCAGGGGCACGCCCCCACCCTCATGGCCAGGGTGTGGGACCCCTATGGTATTTCTTCCGCTCAGTATTTTTTATTAAATCCAAAAATGACTTTCGTCTAGTTTCAGGACTTTTGGAGTTGTGCAGAATAGGTCTCCAATATTTGCTCCTTTTCCAGCCCAGAATCCCAGCTGCCGACATTCTCCCTCTTCATGTAAACCTTGTAAAATAAGAGAGAATAGGCATAAGTATTGTGACATAATGTGTAATAACAGCCCATAATGCAATAAATATCGATATAAAAGCATGATGCAAAATGGACGTATCACCCATCATATTAGGACTAGTTTTATAACCAAAGCAAATACCATGCTGTTCTAAAAGACTCTCAAAATAATATAAGTGAAGCATGAGAGATCAATAATTTCTACAAAATAAAACCACCGTCGTGCTCTAAAAAGATATAAGTGAAGCACTAGAGCAAAATTATCTAGCTCAAAAGTTGTAAGTGAAGCACATAGAGTATTCTAATAAATTCTGATTCATGTGTGTTTCTCCCAAAAGGTGTGTACAGCAGGGATTATTGTGGTAAACTAAAAAGCAAAGACTCAAGTCATACAAGAAGCTCCAAGCAAAACACATATCATGTGGTGAATAAAAATATAGCTCCAAGTAAAGTTACCGATAGACAAAGACGAAAGAGGGGATGCCTTCTGGGGCATCCCCAAGCTTAGGCTTTTGGTTGTCCTGGAATTTACCTTGGGGTTCCTTTTTCATCCCCAAGCTTAGGCTCTTGCCACTCCTTATTCCATAACCCATCAAATCTTTACCCAAAACTTGAAAACTTCACAACACAAAACTCAACAGAAAATCTCATGAGCTCCATTAGTGCAAGAAAGCAAACCACCACTTTAAGGTACTGTAATTAACTCATTCTTTAATTATATTGGTGTTAAACCTAATGTATTCCAACTTCTCTATGGTTCATACCCCTGATACTAGCCATAGATTCATCAAAATAAGCAAACAACACACGAAAAACAGAATCTGTCAAAAACAAAACAGTCTGTAGCAATCTGTAACTTTCGAATACTTATGGAACTCTAAAAATCCTAAAAACATAGGAAGTCCTAGGAAATTTTTCTATTAATATTATGCAAAAAGAATCAACTACAAAGCACGTTTATGTGATTTATTAAAATTATTCTCGTGCGTGTAGAAGTTTCTTTTTTTCAACAAGATCACATTAACTATCACCCAAGATGATCATGTAGGTTCTACTTGGCACAAACACTAATTAAAAGATAAAACCACATATAACCAGAGGATAGATGAAATATTTAATACTAAACAGGAGCAAAAAGTAAAGAACAAAAATAAAATTGGGTTGCCTCCCAACAAGCGCTATCGTTTAACTCCCCTAGCTAGGCATAAAAGCGAGAATAGATCTAAGTATTGCCATCTTTGGTATTCAATTCATAAGTGGCTATCATAATAGATTCATAAGGTAATTTGATTTTCTTCCTAGAAAAGTGTTCCATGCCTTTACTTAATGGAAATTTGAATCTAATATTTCCTTCCTTCATATCAATAATTGCACCAATCGTTCTAAGGAAAGGTCTACCAAGAATAATAGGACATGAAAGATTGCAATCTATATCAAGAACAATGAAATCTACGGGCACATAATTCCTATTTGCAACAATAATAACATCATTAATCCTTCCCATAGGTTTCTTAATAGTGGAATCCGCAAGGTGCAAGTTTAAAGAGCAATCATCAAATTCACGGAAACGTAACACATCACACAAAGTTTTTGGAATTGTGGAAACACTAGCACCCAAATCACAAAAAGCATAGCATTCATGATCTTTAACTTTAATTTTAATAGTAGGTTCCCACGGAGAATTAAAGCATCAACGATACGTTTGGTAAAAGCTTTATTTTGACGATAAGCATGAGGAGAATTTAACACGGATTGCAACAAGGAAATACAATCTATTAGATAACAATTATCATAATTAAATTCCTTGGAATCCAAAATAGTGGGTTCATTGCTATGTAGAGTTCTGACCTCTCCAATCCTACTTTTACCAATTTTTGCATCAAGATCTAACAACTCCGAATCATTGTGATGCCTTTTAACTAAAGTGGACTCATCTCCAGTTCCATCATTATCAAGATTCATATTGCAAAACAAAGATTTAATAGGAGACACATCAATCACTTTTAGATCTTCATCATTATTATCATGAAAACTAGAAGAACACGCTTTTACAAAGCGATCTTTCTTAGCACGCATCCTAGCGGTTCTTTCTTTGCACTCATCAATGGAAATTCTCATGGCTTTGAGAGACTCATTGATATCATGGTTAGGTGGAATAGATCTAAGTTTCAAAGAATCAACATCAAGAGAAATTCTATCCACGTTCCTAGCCAACTCATCAATCTTAGGCATTTTTTCTTCAAGCAAAGCATTGAAATTCTTTTGAGAAATCATAAATTCTTTAACACTAATCTCAAAATCAGAGGGCATCTTATTAAAATTTCCATAAGGATTGTTGTAGGAATTACCATAATTATTAGAGGAATTACTAGGGAACGGCCTAGGATTAAAGTTTCCTCTATAAGCGTTGTTACCAAAATTGTTCCTACCAACAAATTTCACATCCATAGATTCATTGTTATTCTCAATCAAAGTAGACACATGCATATCATTAGGATCAATAGGAGCACTCTTATTAGCAAACAATTTCATAAGTTCATCCATCTTTCTACTCAAAACATTAATCTCTTCTATCGCATGAACTTTTTTACTAGTAGATCTTTCTTGTGCCATTGAGAATAATTAACCATAATATTATCTAGGAGTTTAGTAGCTTATCCTAAAGTGATTTCCATAAAAGTGCCTCCCGCAGCCGAATCTAAAAGATTTCTAGAAGCAAAATTCAATCCGGCATAATTTTTTTGTATGATCATCCATAAATTTAATCCATGTGTAGGGCAATTGCGAATCGTTAATTTCATCCTCTCCCAAGATTGTACAATGTGCTCATGATCAGGTTGCTTAAAATTCATAATATCGTTTCTAAGAGAGATGATCTTAGCAGGAGGAAAATACTTAGAGATAAAAGCATCTCGCACTTATTCCATGAATCAATACTATTTTTAGGCAAAGACGAAAACCAAGTTTTAGCATGATCTCTAAGTGAAAACGGAAATAACTTCAATTTAACAATATCATTATCCATGTCTTTCTTCTTTTGCATATCACACAAATCAACAAAGTTGTTTAGATGAGTAGCGGCATCTTCACTAGGAAGGCCAGAGAATTGATCTTTCATGACAAGATTCAACAAAGCAGCATTGATTTCACAAGATTCATCATCAGTAAGAGGAGCAATCGGAGTGCCAAAGAAATCATTATTATTGGTATTGGAAAAGTCACACAATTTAGTATTATATTGAGCCATCGTGACAAGCAATCCAACACACAAGCACACAAGGGGCAAGCGAAAAAGAGGCGAACGGGAAAGAGAGGGCGAATAAAACGGCAAGGGTGAAGTGGGCAAGAGGAAAACGATAGGCAAATGGCAAATAATGTAATGCGAGGAAGAAGAGTTTGTGATGGGTACTTGGTATGTCTTGACTTGTGCGAAGACCTCCCCAGCAACGGCGCTAGAAATCCTTCTTGCTACCTCTTGAGCACTGCGTTGGTTTTCCCTTGAAGAGGAAAGGGTGATGCAGCAAAGTAGCGTAAGTATTTCCCTCGGTTTTGAGAACCAAGGTATCAATCCAATAGGAGACTACACACAAGTCCCTCGTACCTACACAAAGAACCTCGCAACCAACGCGATAAAGGGGTTGTCAATCCCTTCACGACCACTTGCGAAAGTGAGATATGATAGAGATAATAATAAGATAAATATTTTTTGTATTTTTATGATATAGATTGGAAAGTAAAGATTGCAAAATAAAGTAGATCGGAAAGACCCGGGGGCCATAGGTTTCACTAGTGGCTTCTCTCAAGATAGCATGAGTCTTACGGTGGGTGAACAAATTACTGTCGAGCAATTGATAGAAAAGTGCATAGTTATGAGAATATCTAGGCATGATCATGTATATAGGCATCACGTCCGCGACAAGTAGATCGAAACGATTCTGCATCTACTACTATTACTCCACACATCGACCGCTATGCAGCATGCATAAACAGAGTAACGCATTAGGCAAGATGACATGATGTAGAGGGATAAACTCAAGCAATATGATATAAACCCCTTGTTTTTATCCTCGATGGCAACAATACAATACATGCCTTGCTGCCCCTGCTGTCACTAGGAAAGGACACCGCAAGATTGAACCCAAAGCTAAGCACTTCTCCCATTGCAAGAAAGATCAATCTAGTAGGCCAAACCAAACTGATAATTCGAAGAGACTTGCAAAGATAGCAAATCATACATAAAAGAATTCAGAGGAGATTCAAATATTTCTCATAGATAAACTTGATCATAAACCCACAATTCATCGGATCTCGACAAACACACCGCAAAAAGAGTTACATCGAATAGATCTCCAAGAAGATCGAGGAGAACTTTGTATTGAGATTCAAAGAGAGAGAAGAAGCCATCTAGCTAATAACTATGGACCCGAAGGTCTGTGGTAAACTACTCACACTTCATCGGAGAGGCTTTGGTGTTGATGTAGAAGCCCTCCGTGATCGATTCCCCCTTCGGCGGAGCGCCGGAAAAGGCTCCAAGATGGGATCTCACGGGTACAGAAGATTGCGGCGGTGGAAATAGGGTTTCGTGGTGCTCCTGGATGTTTTCAGGGTATGGTAATATATATATATATATATATATATATATATATATAGGAGAAGGAAGTCGGTCAGGGGAGGCACGAGGGGCCCACGAGGGTGGGGGGCATGCCCACCCCCCTAGGGCGCGCCTCCCTGCCTCGTTGCTTCCTCGTTTGCTTCTTGACGTCCACTCCAACTCTCCTGGATTGCGTTTGTTCCAAAAATAACTCTCCCGAAGGTTTCATTCCGTTTGGACTCCGCTTGATATTCATTTTCTTCGAAACACTAGAATAGGCAAAAAACAACAATTTGCTGGGCCTCCGGTTAATAGGTTAGTCCCAAAAATGATATAAAAGTGTATAGTAAAGCCCATAAACATCCAAAACGGGTAATATAATAGCATGGAAGAATCAAAAATTATAGATACGTTGGAGACGTATCACCCTTCCTACCGGAGGGCCACCAGGGGTGTCAAGCAGGGAGGGTGGCCGGCGAGGGCCCGATCCATCCCCGGTCTCTCTATGCTCAAAGTCAGATGGGGCCGAGGCATCTGCAACTCGCTACTCAACCCGGGTACGGGCCTCAGCAATTGCACCATCCAACTGCTCTCTGGCACAAATGGCTGATATCTGCTCAAGACGGGGACCTTCCTCACCCTAAACACAATGTCGCAATCTGACGCAACGTCGCCAAGGTTTGCGAGCGACACCATATCAAGGACCACAAACTGAGAATCAGAATATGAATGATCAGAGGTGGGGGTGTCGTACCTGGAGTGAGATTGCATGCAGCCACACGCATGGCCGCCAACTCGAGAACCGTCGGGACCCGGTCGTCCGGAAGTTTCCGGGACCAGCAGAGATGGGCGCTCTGCCTAGACGCCACCACGGGGGAGGTCACCAGCCGGGGGCTGGGACAGGGCACGGGAGAGTCAGCGCTGCTCGTGGCCAACCCCACACCCGACGGAGGCGATGTAGTGGGCCCCTCCAAGTCAAGCTCGTAGGTGATGCACTTGCCCTTGTTCTTGCCGAAGTAGAAGATCAGCGATAGACTGTCCACATCCGCCAGTGCCTGGCACAGAAGCTTGACACGGGCCGATCCCTCCCCCTCCAACGAATCCAAGTCGACGGTCAGAAGCTTGCCCACCAACTCCGAGACGGCCTTGAGAATGTGGTCGCATTTGCCCCCAGTTGGAAGCCCGTAGATAAACGTCCACACCTAAGCGAGGGGGAAACCGTGTCTGGTTCTACATCGGCCTTCCGAATGGAGATCATGAATTGTTGATGGGGTACTTGACATCGTCGCGGGTGCAGACGTTGGACATCTCAGCTGAGGGGAAGGGCATCGAGAAGACCATCGGTGCAGTCTCAATGACCTCCCAGGAGAATGCGATATCCGTGTAGTCGCCAATGTATGTCCACACCTCCGCCAGGTTGGTGGTGGCTGCTGATCTGGGACAAATGGTGATTGATACATCTCCAACGTATCTACTTTTCCAAACACTTTTGCCCTTGTTTTGGACTCTAACTTGCATGATTTGAATGAAACTAACCCGGACTGACGCTGTTTTCAGCAGAACTGCCATGATGTTGTTTTATGTGTAGAAAAGAACTGTTCTCGGAATGTCCTGAAAATCCACGGAGGGACTTTTTGGAAAATATAAAAAATATTGGCGAAAGAATTAAGACCAGGGGCCCCACACCCTGTCCACGAGGCAGGCGCGCCCCTCCCTCTGGCGCGCCCCTATCTCGTGGGCCCCCTGGACCTCCACCGACCTCAACTCCAACTCCATATATTCACGTTCGGGGAGAAAAAAAATCAGAGAGAAAGTTTCATTGCGTTTTACGATGTGGAGCCGCCGCCAAGCCCTAATATCTCTCGGGAGGGCTGATCTGGAGTCTGTTCGGGGCTGCAGAGAGGGGGATTCGTCGCCGTCGTCATCATCAACCATCCTCCATCACCAATTTCATGATGCTCACCGCCGTGCGTGAGTAATTCCATCGTAGCCTTGCTGGACGGTGATGGGTTGGATGAGATTTACCATGTAATCAAGTTAGTTCTGTTAGGGCTTGGTCCCTAGTATCCACTATGTTCTGAGGTTGATGTTGCTATGACTTTTCTATGCTTAATGCTTGTCACTAGGGCCCGAGTGCCATGATTTCAGATCTGAACCTATTATGTTTTCATGAATATATGTGTGTTCTTGATCCTATCTTGCAAATCTATAGTCACCTATTATGTGTTATGATCCGACAACCCCAAAGTGATAATAATCGGGATACTTCTCGGTGATGACCGTAGTTTGAGGAGTTCATGTATTCACTATGTGCTAATGCTTTGTTTCGGTTCTCTATTAAAAGGAGGCCTTAATATCCCTTAGTTTCTGCTAGGTCCCCGCTGCCACGGGAGGGTAGGACAAAAGATGTCATGCAAGTTCTTTTCCATAAGCACGTATGACTATTTACGGAATACATGCCTACATTACATTGATGAATTGGAGCTAGTTCTGTGTCACCCTATGTTATAACTATTACATGAGGAATCGCATCTGGCATAATTATCCATCACTGATCCATTGCCTACGAGCTTTTCACATATTGTTCTTCGTTTATTTACTTTTCTGTTGCTACTGTTACAACTACTACAAAAACCCAAAAACTATTATCTTTACTTTTGCCATTGTTACCTTTATTATCATACTACTTTGCTACTAAATACTTTGTTGCAGATACTAAGTTATCCAGGTATGGTTGAATTGAAAACTCAACTGCTAATACTCAAGAATATTCTTTGGCTCCCATTGTGTCGAATCAATAAATTTGGGTTGAATACTTTACCCTCCAAAGCTGTTGCGATCCCCTACACTTGTGGGTTATCAAGACTAATTTCTAGCGCCGTTGCTGGGGAGCATAGCTCTATTCTCTGAGTCACTTGGGATTTATATCTGTTGATCACTATGAAGAACTTGAAAGACGACAGAACCAAGATTTTGCCCTCAACTACGAGGGGAGGTAAGGAACTGCCATCTAGCTCTGCATTAGATTCTCCTTCTGTTATTAGTAAGCTTGCGACACCTAAACCTGCTACTGCTATGAACTCTGATATGTCGCATGTTATTGATGATGCCACCTTTGTTTTGCATGATACTTATGATGAAACTACTTCTGTGCATGATACTACTTTGCCATTAGGTGAATATCTTGATGAACAACTTGCTAGAGTTAGGGGGAATGAAATTATATTGATGTTAGTGATGATAAAAATTCTCCCAATGATTATGAATTGCTTGTTGTTCCTAAGGGTTATGTTATGAATGAAGAAGCTGCTAGAGCTATCTTTGCTTGCAATGATAGATATCATCTTAAGATATTATTAGCAAAATGGAAGCAGCGGTCTCTTAATGCTAGAATGAAACCTGACCCTGCTTTTGCTACTTCACCTATTTGTGTTACTGATAAGGATTATGAATTCTCTGTTGATCCTGAGATTATTACTTTAGTTGAATCTGATCCTTTTTATGGCCTTGAATCTTAAACTGTTGTGGCACATCTTACCAAGTTGAATGATATAGCTATCCTGTTTACTAATGATGAGAAGTCTCTCTATTATTATATCCTTAAGATATTTCCGTTCTCGTTAAAGGGTGATGCTAAGACTTTGTATAATTCTCTTTCTCCTGGTTGTGTGCGTAGTCCCCAGGATATGATTTATTACTTCTCTTCTAAATATTTCCCTGCTCATAAGAAACAAGCTGCCTTGCGGGAAATATATAATTTTGTGCAAATCAAAGAAGAGAGTCTCCCACAAGCTTGGGGGAGGCTTCTATGATTACTTAATGCTTTGCCTGATCATCCTCTCAAGAAAAATGAAATACTTGATATCTTTTATAATGGACTAACCGATGCTTCCAAGGACTACTTGGATAGTTGTGCTGGTTGTGTTTTCAGGGAAAGTACAGCCGACGAAGCTGAAATGCTATTGAATAATATGTTGACTAATGAAAATAATTGGACTCTTCCTGAGCCAATTCCTGAGGCAATACCTGAACCAATTGAGCCAACTCCTGAGCCTATTCCTAAACCCACTCCGAAAAAGAGAGGTGTTTTATTTCTCAGTCCTGAAGATATGCAAGAGGCAAAGAAATCAATGAAAGAAAAAGGTATTAAAGCTGAAGATGTTAAGAATTTACCTCCTATTGAAGAAATACATGGTCTTAATATACCGCCCGTTGAAGAACCATATTGTCTTGATAACCCGACACAGGTAGTAAAGGTAAATTCTCTTTATAGATATGATAAAGTTGAAATCCCCTCTACTAAATTTCATAGCCCGTGCTTAGATGAATTTGATGACTTTATGGCTAGACAAGAAAGTTGTAATGCTTATGTTGGTAGAGAGTTAAAGAATAATGCTTTCGAGATAGGACGCGTGAGCGATAATTTGGCTAGAGTTAAAGGTGAACTTAAACTCATTAGCAAATATACTTCTATGGTTGCTACTCAAGCTGAGCAAGTACTTAAAGCTCAAAATGATTTGCTTGATGAATTAAATAATAAAAATGACTTTGCTATTAGAGTGGCTACTAGAATTGGTAGAATGACTCAGGAACCTTTGTATCCTGAAGGCCATCCTAAGAGAATCGAGCGGGATTCTCAGAGAAATAATTTAGAGGCACCTAGTTCTTCTAAAAAGAAGAAAAAAGAAAAACGATAGAACTTTGCATGCTTCTAGTGGACCTACTGCAGACACACCTGAGAATCCCAATGATATTTCTATTTCTGATGCTGAAACACAATCACGTGATGAACATGAACCTAGTGATAATATTAATGATAATATTCATGTTGATGCTCAACCTAGCAAAAACAATGATGTAGAGATTGAACCTGCTGTTGATCTTGATAACCCATAATCAAAGAATCAACGTTATGATAAGAGAGATTTTGTTGCTAGGAAGCACGGCACAGAAAGAGAACCATGGGATCAGAAACCCATGCCCTTTCCTCCTAAACCATCCAAGACAAAGGATGATGAGGATTTTGAGCGCTTTGCTGAAATGATTAGACCTATTTTCTTACGTGTGCGCTTAACTGATATGCTAAAAGTAAATCCTTATGCTAAGTATATGAAGGATATCATTACAAACAAAAGAAAGATACCGGAAGCTGAAATTTCCACCATGCTTGCTAATTACACTTTTAAGGGTGGAATACCAAAGAAACTTGGAGATCCCGAGGTACCAACTATACCATGCTCCATTAAAAGAAATTATGTTAGAACTGCTTTATGTGATCTTGGAGACGGTGTTTGTGTTATGCCTCTCTCTTTATATCGTAGACTTGAATTGAATAAGTTGACACCTATTGAAATATCCTTGCAAATGGATGATAAATCAACTGCTATACCTATCGGTATTTGTGAGGATGTGCCTGTTGTGGTTGCAAACGTCACTATCTTAACGGACTTTGTTATTCTTGATATTCCCGAGGATGATAGTATGTCGATTATCCTTAGTAGACCTTTTCTTAATACTGCAGGGGCTGTTATTGATTGCAACAAAGACAATGTCACTTTTCATGTTAATGGTAATGAGCATACGGTACACTTTCCAAGGAAACAATCTCAAGTTCATAGCATCAATTCTATTGGAAAAGTTCCAACTATTATTATTGGAGGTTTTGAATTTCCTCTCCCTACTGTCAAGAAAAAGCATGATATTCTTATTGTTGGGGATTTTCATATCCCCGTTGAGGTAACTTAGTGTTATTCAAAATTTCTCCGGTTCCGTGTTATTCGGAATGAGTTTGTTAACAAGACTTGATCAACCTTGTTAGTGGATTCATTTTGATGATCATGAGATGGATGATACTAGAAGGCACAACCTTCTGCACACTCTTTTTACTTTCTGTTATTTAGAATAAATAAAGCAAAAATAGTATTATCTGTCTGTTTTCTGAATTATCCATGCATTAAAAAATAGCCTGAAAATAAAAGTGCTTCAAATGCCCTGCAAATTTAGTATGATTTTTTATGGAATATTTGAGGATTTTGGGCACTGAAATCACTCCAGGAGGGGCAAGCACCAGGCCATGAGAGTGGAGGGCGCGCCCACCCCACCTGGGCGCGCCCCCTGTCTCGTGGGCCCCTGGTGGCCCCCTCCACTTATGCCAGCACCCACACACTTCATCTTCTACCCAAAAAAATCCCCATCTAGCTCAAGCACGAGTTCTAGCTCATTTTGCTACGATTTTTGATCTCCTTGCTCAAAGCTCCATTTACAAAACTGCTTTGGGAGATTGTTGCTTGGTATGTGACTCCTCCATTGGTCGAATTACTTTTTGTTCTAGTGCTTTATTCATTGCAAGTTTTTGCTGCATGGGTGACCATGTTCTTGAGCTTGCATGTTGAATTTATGAGGTCCCAGGCAATTCTAATGCATGATATAGGCTCTAGGCACTTGTAGGAGTAGTTGCTATCAATCTTGTTTAGTTTTATTCACTTTTATTTTGAAGTTACTAAAACTTCAGAAATATTTCAGAAAAAGAATTATGCTTAGAAGAATGTACCAAGGTGGTTCCTCAGTGAAGAAAGGGCCCAGGATTGCTATACGTGAGCAAGATGTTGAATTACCGAGGGACGCGGATGTACGAGCTTGTGAGTGGCCATCCGATGATTTTATGGTCGAAGCAGGCTTCAAGGAGGAATTTGACGCGTATGTGCGTAATGCTGAGTTGGAGGACTTCTTACAAGATAAGTGTCCTCAATACTATCAATTGACTGATTCCTTTGTTCGGAGGTTTAAATATAACTGCACGCGTAATTCTCCTAGTGTCATATCTGATATTTATGATACATCTTATACCATGGACTTAGAGGATTTTACAACTGCTTGCAAACTCCCGCAGTGGGGTAATATTAATGATCCTCACAAATCTGAATTTAGAGATTTCCTTGCTAGTATTACTGTGGGAGAATCTAGGGACATAGCACAAGCTACCATAGGGAGCATTCATTTTCCTGCTATACATTATTTTGCTCTTTTCATTGGTAGATGCATTAACGGTAAAAATGAAGCATGCCACATGTGTGTCCCTGATCTGTGTGTCCTCAAGAGTGCTGCGTTAGGTTATAAAGGTTATAACTTGGGGGCAATAGTTGCACGTAGGTTGCAGAATAATAGTAGAAAGGTAAATTTATTTGGAGGAATTTATGCAACCCGTGTGGCTAATTATCTTGGTATAGCCCCACGAGAGGGAGATATGAAAATACCTCCTATTTATTTTGATTCTGAAGCTATGGTCAATCATCAGTTTCTTGGGAGGAATGAACCATTCCTCCAATATCGACTAATCTATGACAGACGCAACGTCGTCCATGTTACTCTTCCTGCTCCCTACCTTTTTGATTATCAGGAAAAAGGAAGATATGTTGTCACCATGGAGGAAGCAGCTGAACACGAGGGGCGAGCGGAGGCAGCTCGCCAACACGTCGCAGCTCAGGAGGCGGTTGCCGCTGCATCTCAGTACGACCCTAGTTTCACTTACGGATACCAGCCAGGCAGTACTTGGTACTAGACCAACTTAGGCCAAAAGCCTAAGCTTGGGGGAGTACGTATTTCTCACCGACTTTACATTCATGTTCACACACTAGTCGTCGGTGCTCATACTCTTTAATTGTATTATCCATGCTAGTTTAAATTTCTTTTTCTAGTTTTCTTCTTGTGTGTTTGATAAACCTTAAGAAAAAACAAAAATATTAGTTAGTTTAATTTCCATGCTTGTGGTAGTATTAAAATCAAAACCCAAATTCTTGTTCTTCTTTTTATTTGTTGGGAGCTTTCCCGTGTAAATAGTTTTATTTTCTTTTCTTTTTGGGGGGGGGTCGAGAAGACCATATTGAAAATGCTTAGGGGCTCTCATATGCATGATTGTTTATTTAACTTAGAGCCCATATTACTCTGTCTTCTCTCTTGAGTTGAATGCTTGCAGATTCCAGCTTAGTCCAATGCACGTGCACTCTTATTATTATACACATCGTTCGGTCGTGCAAGTGAAAGGCAATAATGACGATATATGATGGACTTATTGAGATGAGAAAAGCTGGTATGAACTCGACCTCTCTTGTTTTTGTAAATATGATGAGTTCATCATTTCCGATTCAGCTTATTATGAAGTAAACATATTTGCAATGACATTTAGAGATTATAGTTTCTTGTGCCATGCTTGATTAGCTATGAGTTATAATGGTGTACCTTCCGTGCCAACATGCTATTAGAATAATTATGATGTGGTATGATGGGATGGTATCCTCCTTTAAATGAATTGAGTGATTCGACTTGGCACATGTTCACGCATGTAGTTGAATCAAATCAACATAGCCTTCATGATATTTATGTTCATGGTGGATTATATCCTACTCATGCTTGTATTCGGTGTGAATTAATTTTAATGCATGTTTATGACTGTTGTCGCTCTCTCAGTTGGTCGCTTCCCAGTCTTTTGCTAGCCTTCACCTGTACTAAGCGGAAATACTACTTGTGCATCCAAACTCCTTAAACCCCAAAGTTGTTCCATATGAGTCCACTATACCTTCCTATATGCGGTATTTACCTGCCGTTCCAAGTAAATTTGTATGTGCCAAACTCCAAACCTTCAAATGAAATTCTGTTTTGTATGCTTGAGCAGCTCATGTTACAACTAGGCCTGCCTATATCTTCCATGCTAGGTGGGTTATTCTCAAGAGGAGTGGACTCCGCTCCTCATTCACGAGAAAGGGCCGGTAACCAGGATGCCCAGTCCCATGATCCAAAAAGATCAAAGCAAATCAAAATAATTAAACAAAACTCCCCCAGGGCTATTGTTAGTTAGAGGCACTCGTTGTTTTGAGCAAGCCATGGATTGATGCTTGTTGGTGGTTGGGGGAGTATAAACCTTTACCATTCTGTTTGGGAACTGCCTATAATGCATGTAGTATGGAAGATACAACCATCTCATAGTTGTTGCGTTGACAACGAAAGTATGCCGCTCAAAATGTTATTCAATCTCTATTTTAAAATCGAGCTCTGGCACCTCTACAAATCCCTGCTTCCCTCTGCGAAGGGCCTATCTATTTACTTTTATGTTGAGTCATCACCCTTCTTATTAAAAGCACCCATTGAGAGCACAATCGTCATTTGCATTCATTACTATTGGTTTATATTGGGTATGACTTGACTGGATCTCTTTTACCATGAATTACAATGTTTAGTCAGTCCTTGATCTTTAAAGGTGCTCTGCATTTATGTTTTGCGGTCTCAGAAAGGGCTAGCGAGATACCATTTTGTTATATCATATTATGATTGTTTTGAGAAAGTGTTGTCATCCGAGTTTTATTATTATGGCTCGCTAGCTGATTATGCTATTGATATGAGTAATTGTGAGACCTAAGTGTTATTGTGAGTATGGTTAGTTCATAATATTTGCTGAAATCTGAATGATGGCTTTGCATGTTTACAACAACAAGAGCAAACAGAGTTTGTAAAAGTTTTCTTTATCACTTTCAGTTTATCAACTAAATTGCTTGAGGACAAGCAAAGGTTTAAGCTTGGGGGAGTTGATACGTCTCCAATGTATCTACTTTTCCAAACACTTTTGCCCTAGTTTTGGACTCTAACTTGCATGATTTGAATTAAACTAACCCGGACTGACGCTGTTTTCAGCAGAACTGCCATGATGTTGTTTTATGTGTAGAAAATAAAAGTTCTCGGAATGTCCTGAAAATCCACGGAGGGACTTTTTGGAAAATATAAAAAATATTGACGAAAGAATCAAGACCAGGAGGCCCACACCCTGTCCACGAGACAGGAGGGCGCGCTCCCTCCCCCTGGGCGCGCCCCCTATCTCATGGGCCCCCTGGACCTCCACCGACCTCAACTCCAACTCCATATATTCACGTCCAGGGAGAAAAAATCAGAAGTAAGTTTCATCGCGTTTTACGATACGGAGCCGCCGCCAAGCCCTAATCTTTCTCGGGAGGGCTGATCTGGAGTCCGTTCGGGGCTCCGGAGAGGCGGATTCGTCGCCATCGTCATCATCAACCATCCTCCATCACCAATTTCATGATGCTCACCGCCGTGCGTGACTAATTCCATCGTAGGCTTGCTGGATGATGATGGGTTGGATGAGATTTACCATGTAATCAAGTTAGTTTTGTTAGGGTTTGATCCCTAGTATCCACTATGTTCTAAGATTGATGTTGCTATGACTTTTCTATGCTTAATGCTTGTCACTAGGGCCCGAGTGCCATGATTTCAGATCTGAACCTATTATGTTTTCATGAATATATGTGTGTTCTTGATCCTATCTTGCAAGTCTATAGTCACCTATTATGTGTTATGATCCGACAACCCCGAAGTGACAATAATCGGGATACTTCTCAGTGATGACCGTAGTTTGAGGAGTTCATGTATTCACTATGTGCTAATGCTTTGTTTCGGTTCTCTATTAAAAGAAGGCCTTAATATCCCTTAGCTTCCGCTAGGACCCCGCTGCCACGGGAGGGTAGGAGAAAAGATGTCATGCAAGTTCTTTTCCATAAGCACGTATGACTATTTACGGAATACATGCCTACATTACATTGATGAATTGGAGCTAGTTCTGTGTCACCCTATGTTATAACTATTGCATGAGGAATCGCATCCGGCATAATTATCCATCACTGATCCATTGCCTACGAGCTTTTCACATATTGTTCTTCGCTTATTTACTTTTCTGTTGCTACTGTTACAACTACTACAAAAACCCCAAAACTATTATCTTTACTTTTGCCACTGTTACTTTATTATCATACTACTTTGCTACTAAATACTTTATTGCAGATACTAAGTTATCCAGGTGTGGTTGAATTGACAACTCAACTGCTAATACTCAAGAATATTCTTTGGCTCCCCTTGTGTCGAATCAATAAATTTGGGTTGAATACTTTACCCTCGAAAGTTGTTGTGATCCCCTACACTTGTGGGTTATCAGTGATCGTAGCCAGGTGCGGTCTGACGGGCTCCTCCTCAAGGGTCGCGTCCACATAGTAGAAGCTACCCCCTCCACCCCGTACCCCAGATAGGCCAGAGTGGTGGGGCACCGAGGGGGCACCAGACACTCCAAGCGGAAGTGGCCGACGCGCCCACAATTGATGCACGTCGTCTCCTCACGAGTCCGGGCATGACCAACTTTGACCGGGGGGCTGTCGAAGCCTCCTGCTTCGGCCCTCCCACCACCGGCCTCCTAGACGCATCACCGGCGGGCGGTCCACCGGTCCCACTCGAGCGCTTCTTCTTCTTGTTCTTCTTCCACTTCACTGACGGCCTCACGGAGCAGGTCCTCACTACACATGCGGCGAGGCGAAATACCAAGGTGACTGGACACGCCACGCGCTTAATCCGGCGATCCGCTGCATCATCCGGATCTGTGGGGCTACGACTACCTTGGCGCGAGCTTTGCCCCACCTCGAACCCGGGCCGGCTAACCGCAGTGAGATACGGCTGGCGCTGCAGCTCCTCCCGAAGGTCCTCCTCACGGCGCAGATCCTCGCGGCGGAGGCGGTCGCCTCCTCCCTACGACGGGCCTCCTGTGACCCAGGCAGCGGGAGGCGTGCATCACGGCGTCCATCACGGGGGACCTCCCGCGCCTGCGGCGGCCGGTATGGGGCAGAGGAGGAGGCACAACGGCGGCCCGCCTAGTTCTTTCAATGATACAAGGATGATGCAGTTTCTCTAATCTTATGTTAAGGAAGCTTGCAAATCAAAGTTGTCATTACTTGAACTTTAAAAAGATAACGTTTCGGGCGTAGTTGTATTTTTTAACTTTTACTAAATGAATTTGAATTTTATTGTAAGGTTTGGTGTTAAAATCTTATGAGGAATTATTTTGTCCCCCAAAAGTATTTTAACAATATTATCTGTTTGCGTTGGGTTATCTAATTATATTACAATAAATTATGGAATTGTATGCAATTATGTGGTCACAGTCCATGAGATAATTGTATGCATTCCTTGAAGGCATGGGCTCATAAAAGGGTGATGCAATCCACGATGCCTCTTGTAGGTCTAATATATTCTCTCTAGGGCCTTTATGCCTACTTTGCGTAAAAGAAAAAGGGAATTAAGGGTCGTTTTCGACGCGCTGACGCTCGGTGCAGAATTTCTGATGGGTTCTGGTAAGTACTACGTGGAACAGGTACTCATCAAACATGTCGGCTATATGCTTTGGGCGCACACACGAACGGAAGAGTAAAAAACAAGATACGAGCAGAACCAGGGGAGACAGCACCCGGGGCAGGCCGGAGCATGCAACCGCCCTACCCAAGTAGCAGAGCTTTCTTTACTCCATCAGCTAAGTGCCACACTTAGTGATGAACACCATTAACGTATAGATAGACAGAGATGGTTAAGCTAGGATGGATCGCTAGCTGTGCTACGACGTAGCAGCGGACCAGTCGAGAGCTCGGCTAGGCCAAATGAAAAAGCAGTTGGGATTCGTTTCCTGAAACGGACGGTAGGCGTCCAGCGCGACGTCGCCGTCGCCGCAAGGCAGCGTGGGTCTGGCCGGCGAGGCCGGGACGGTTCACCGCGGTTGCTTCTGGGGGCGGCGACGACGACGATGCTCGCCTCCTTTTCCCGCCCTAGATTTCCCAGCGATCTTGTAAAATGTTCGCGCGATTTCATAGCTTTAATGCCATCAATCTAGCTTTGCGGTACCACCTCAGTCGACTTGGCGAACCAGAACTTTCCACGGTTCTGAATTGAAGCGCAGCTAACTCCCACGCGCAGCTAACACGGCGATGCGGTGCACGTGCCCGGTGCCTATCACACACTGATCTGATGGATACGACTGTTTGACTTCGACATCCCAGTGGCAGCGGTACGGAAGGACAAAGGGAGTTGAAGGAGAGACTGTGAGACGAATGAAAAGGACGGAGAGCGGCGTTGCAGCACCCGAGCAGCAGTGCTCTCTATATTTGACTTTTTCAAATTCGTATTTTTAAAGTTTCAAAAAAATGTGAAATTATTTCCCGGGATGCATATACACATTCCGAATACCCGTTGCAAGTTTCGGTACAAATCTCGTTTTGTTTTGGACTATAGAAAAAAAAACAAATTTCTGACAGTATATAGGAGAAAAAAGGTGCCATTTCTGTCAGAAATTTCTCCTTTTGTATTTCCCAAAATACAAAGTATTTCTTCTCTAGATTTCTACCAGTCCTTAGGAATATGTGTACGTATTCACATATTTGTTTTAAGATTTTTTTTGAGCATCGAAAGTGTATTTTTCAAAAAATTCAAATATCAAGAGCAATGAAGCTCGGTAGCTGCAGGCACTTTTCGGAAAAAACGTGGCTTTATGCTTTGCTATGAGGGTTCCGGCGGCTAAGGCTAGTCCGCATCCGGAGAGTGCCAGCCAGTGCTTTTTTCACAACAGCAGCCTCCTCCTACATTTACCACTTGGGCGGCCCAAGGGACGCTACAAATTTGGTGACCTATGGAATGGAATTCATTTGGCTATCATAGATTCCTGAGAGATTGCGAGGTGTATGTTCAGTGGTAGGCTATGGCATGACGCGCGATTGGGTCCATACGATCACTAGTGTGGTACTAGAGCTTTGGTTAGAGCAACTCCAGTAGTGTCGTTGTATCCGTAGCCTTCATAACGCATATGAAACACATTTCATATTCTTTGAAGGTTGTGGAGACCATGCGTAAACTGGTCGGCATGGCCTTCATAAAAAAATTGGCTGCATCAAGTCAGTGCTCATACACTCAACTGGAGGGATTCAACACTTAAATTGAGAAAACATTATAATACAAAATTCTTAGGATTAAGTCTGGCATTGTGATGGTCAGGCACGGTTCACAACGTAGCAGGACTTGTAGGGACAGGAAAGGCATGATGGGCGCAACTATGGTCCTCTAGCATGGAATTGAGCTAGCTCACCTTCATCCCACTACACTATCCCAGCCTATGTCACCTCAGACTCACATCAGATGTCGCGCTTCCTCACCACCGCCAACTCATGCTCGATGACCACCGTGTAGGCAGTGTAGCATGCATCTCGTGCCTCCATAATAGTGAGACCTCGGGGAATAGGTTGTGGCAGGGCAACGACGGAACATTTGGGGCGGGAATCATGTAGCGCGGCCCGGAGACCCCATTCCCCCTCAAAAAATGAGGGTGATATCCTCCTATGCCTCCTCGAGCGCATCCCGACGATCCACTCCTCCTCAACAACAACGAGGACAACCTCTTCTTGCGCGGCCTCCTTGTCAATCATTCGGTCCTCCTTCCTCGTGAGCTGCACCCAATACAGTCGTAGGAAAATCAACATGGTGTGGACGAGCGAAGTAAAGGTGGAGAAAGAAGTGGAGTTGGGAGGGGTGGGATGAGCCGGGACGCGTAAGCATTGACCTTCTTATAGAGGCAGACGACACGAGGAAATGGCGCCGGGGGGGGGGGGGGTGACAAAAATATGTGGCCGAAAGGGGAAGGTTGAACATTAATTTGGCTTGTTTTCCGCTGAAATGGGTGGTGATTGGACATCTGTACATACCATTGGTAGGGAGAGATGACAACCCACGCAAGAGGATGCGCAGAGAGAGTGTGAGAGTCTGGCTTAATAGGAATAAGGAATTCCTTCTTTTCCGGGAGCCCATTCGAAAAGAACTCCAAAGCTAAGCGTCCTTGGCTTGGAGTAATTCTAAGATGGGTGACCGACCAGGAAGTTGGTCCTGGGTGCGCACGAGTGACGACAAAGTGTGCAGGAAAGACTAGCGTTGGTCTGTGGGGCCAGTCTAGATCCCTTCAGGCGTAACTGCCGGGAACTGGTGGCTATGGCTGGGGCGTTATAATTGGTATCAGAGCCGACCCTCGCGGTTACGCGGGTTAGGTGCGCGGGCATGTGGCGCATGACACGTGTGGGCCGTTGTGGCACATGGCATGGCCCATGTTCTGGGCTAGATGCGCATACGTGTGCCAAGAGGGAAGACTCCTGATGGGACGACGAGGACGTCGGTTCCTTTGAGTGGGGGTGTAGGTGAGAGTCTGGATTGAAAGGAATTATAGATTACTCATATCAACAAGGAAGTTCTTCTTTTTCCGGGAGCCCATTCAGAAAGAACTCAAGAGTTAAGCGTGCCTGGCTTGGAGTAATTCTAGGATGTGTGTTCGACCGAAAAGTTGGTCTCGGGTGCACATGAGTGAGGACAAAGTGTGTAGGAAAGACTAGTGTTGGTCTGTGGGGCCAGTCTAGATCC
Source organism: Aegilops speltoides (assembly GCA_021437245.1). Lineage (NCBI taxonomy): Eukaryota > Viridiplantae > Streptophyta > Magnoliopsida > Poales > Poaceae > Aegilops > Aegilops speltoides. The sequence continues at coordinate 420,213,167 of CM038143.1, read as the reverse complement.
CCCTAGATGTAACAGACGAAAACCGATGGCTATGACTGGGGAGTTAAAGAGGGGTGGAATTTCTCTTCCATGCCAGCAACTACCGATGGAGCGCGCTCCAAAACAATGGCCCCAACCTCCCATGTGAAGGGCATTCTCGCAATACTCTACTACTGGTAGCAAAGTAGTAGGAGGCGCTTAAGACAGATTGGGAACGTCTAGAACTCGCTTTTTTTAGGGATCGAACTCGCTTATTGTGAGGCCGAATATGGTGTCATCTCAAGCACTCCACTCGAAAATAGGCTAGGCCCAGCACGGACGTAGCGTGCATGTAAGCACGTCGACATGTATTGTTTTAATTTGTTCTAAAGAAGGTATTGTTTTTCGTCTCTCTGGTTTTTCCTTCCTTTTTTTAATGTTCTAATAATAGATTCGGGACCTTTTAGAAGGATGTTTCTATATTACTAAAAAGTGTTTTGGGAAAAAGTTCACGGTATGTTTGAAAAAGGTTCATTGTGTGTTTAAAAAAAGTTTATCATGTATTTTAAAAATGTTCACATTTTTTTTCAAATAATAAGTTTTCAAAGTACATAAACCATTTTTGGTACATATATGTATATTAATTTATTCCATTACTAAACTTATTCCATCATCTTTTCAATTTAGTATACACTAGCAAAAGAGTTTGTGCGTTGCAACGGGAGAAAAAAAATCATATGCCTCTAACACAATAACCATGAGTCAAGATCCCATTAGGTCCACAACTTTTATTTCAACATGGCATCTTATCAATCTTGCCGTTTATCCTTCTTTCCACTCTCGCCGACGGACATGCATGGTCATAGATGGTTTCTTTTGTCTCCAATTTGTTTTTGTTGGGGTGTTCCTTTTCAATTTATGTTGCATCCTAAACAATATTTAGAAATTATGAACATGTGAAACAAAATCATATTCAGATTCTACGCATTTTTCTAATCCATTTTCATATATACATGTTAAATTGAAGTTAGGGTTTAAAAGATATGAATATTATTTTTTGAAGCATTTGAATCTGTCCCTAAACAAGATTTTAAAATGATTAACGGGTCAAAATAACATCATATTCATATACTAGACATTTTTCTAATTAGTTTTATATATGACATGTTAAAATTGAAGTTATGGTTTAAAACATATGAATATTAAAAAACATTTGAAAACATATAAATACCATATTTTCTGGACGGGCAACGGGTTTATTAACCAAAATCTCTGGGGGTTTACGTAAAAAGCAAAACATTTTCTATTCTCAATTAAAATAGGTCCGTGGGTTGATTAACCCAAAAATACGAACAAACAATTCCTGTTCTCACTTAACTCAGGTTGATTTGATGAAAGTGTAGGGATTTCTCTGCAAAATGTGCGACGGCGAATGAACATAAGCAGTCTGTGCTTTATTATTAGCTAAAGATAAATATTATAACATATTTTATGAAAATTACAAAAATAGAAATATATGTGTTGAGCATCGGACGGAGCATTTTCTATTCCTCGTTATGAGCAGCAAACACGAACACCAGTGCTATATTTCGCTTACTGCATACCCGACGTACTAAGCCTAACCTACAGTATTCGTCTTAGTGTGCTGGCCCAACTGTGCGGCCTTGTACTCCAGATTGGTTTTCGAAAATTTGGCCCGATTTTGGTAAGGTTCCGCGTGTTTTGTTATTTTGTTTTTATGTGTTTTTCTCCATAGGTTTTTATCAGTATTCTTTCGTTTTTCTTTTTCTATTTTTCGTTATTTCGGTTTTTGTTCTTTTGGTTTTCTTTTTTGGGTGCCTTTATTCAGAAATAAATACATGTGAACTTTTAAGGATACACGTTGAACATTTTTGAAATACCCGCCAAAAATATTTTTCAAATACAAATACACATTGCAGATATATCCGATTACTGTTCAAATTTTGTAAGATGTACGTTGAACATTCTTTTAATACACAATGAGGATTTTTAATCACATTGAAAATATTTTTAAATGTCATTAACAATTTTGGTAAAACATGCAAAATATTATCAAGGGTTTATGAAGATTTTTATAAAGTGTCATAGACGTTTTTAAAATTGCATGAGATTTTTAGATTTCATGACCATATAATAAAATACGTGAACTATTTTTAAACGCCTGGACATTTTTAAATGTCATGTACTCCCTCCATTCATTTTAATAAGACATCCAACTAACATTGAAGTGTTTTGGGTGCTGTGTGAAATATCTACAACGTCTTATAAAAGTGAACAGAGAGAGTACAATGTTTGTTTTATGGTCATTTTTTTACAAATTACGAGAACAACTTTTTTACATTATTATTAACAATTTTAAAATGCCATGAACATATCTTAAATATTCATGTCATTAAAAGTATTCATGTATATGTGAAAATTCTTTTCATTGATTTTTTAAAAAAAGTTACTCATGCGTTTCATCAGAATGTAAAAGAAATTTCGTCCCATAATATAAGAACGTTTTTGACACTACAGTTGTTCAAAACATATGTGTCATACGGATTCACTTCCATGTCCGGGCTAAGGTTCAGTATTTGAGACATTCAATCACGTAGGTGCTGTATCTTGTGTGTACAAAGCTGGCTATACGATGCCTCTGGTCGTAGCCGTAAGATGGAGACCCTGATCGATGTAGAGCGTGATCATGGTCCTGTAATTGACGCTGGCATCCTTGTCATGCAAAGCGAGCACGAAGAAGCGGAGCAGCACAGCCGCGAAGATCTTCATCTGCCTGTACGCGAATTCCTTTCCCAAGCAGATCCTTGGTCCAGCCTGGAAAGCTGTGAACTTGAAAGGGCTCTCCGGCAGGAACTCGCCGCGCTCGTCGAGCCATCTTTCGGGCCGGAAGACAATGGCGTCATCGCCCCACAGCCGCTCCATCCGGCCCATGGCGTAGGGTGAGTAGAACACGATATCTCCCTTGCTGACATTGAAGCCGTTGGGCAAAACATCGTCGGAAAAGCACTCCTTGCTATCCTGAAGCACAAAAAGACAGAATAACTCATAATTTGCAGTTGTCAGCTCAGCGAATTGTGATGGTTTTAGCCTAGTTTTTCTTTGAAAAAGTTCTTGTATTACTCAAACTTTGGTCTTACAATCTCGTCCAACAATTTTCACGACCTCTTCTGGCCAAAGCCTAGCCAAACCACGGTTCGGCATTGCAACCTATCAAAAGTAGCCATGAAATGACTAGCATTATTACAGTTTCGACGAATGTGACTAATGCAAGAATCTCTTTCCTGCATACTATCAATGATCTCCTTCGTCACGGTGGTGGCCCTTTCGGCGCTGCCGTCAAGCTTGGAAGTTCGTGCAGGTATAGGTGTGGTTTGTGGATTTCGGATTTGTTCATTATCGCCGGCATGGGCGCCTCGACGTGCTCGTCACTCTTCATGCCGGCGCAAGTGGTGGCGCTTTGCCGATCCAGTTCTTCTCCGGCATGCTGGTCCTACTGGGCTGAGGATGGTGACCAAGGTTATCACCGGCTCCGGGAGGGAGCGGTGGCGACGGAGGCGGCGCACCCTCATCCCGCGTCGGCGATGTTTCTGGATTGGATCTCCAGAGTGTTCGTTGTAATTTCCTTGTCTTGTGGAGTGCGTTGTACCACTGCTTACTTTTAAATAATCTGGGTCCTTTTCGCAAAAAAAAAAAATGATCTCCTTGATGATGAACGCATGCTTTTATTTGTTGCCAACTCCTTCCTTGATCATCGAGATAGCCTCCGAACAATCCGATTCGACATCAATGGGTAAGTAACTCCATTGTAGTGCTAATGAAATTCCCTCTTTTATAGCTAATAGGTCTGCTTCTCCCCCGCAAAAAAAAAAAAAAAAATAATAGGTCTGCTTCTAACGCATCAGCGCATATGAATAGATGTCTGCATGAACTAAAAATTACTGAGGCTTCAGAATCCCTGAGAATCATGCCTGCACCCCCTTTGTTTTCAAGGTAAGAACCATCTGGATTGAGTTTTACTCTGCCCACCCTCGGTTTAGTCCACGAGTAGGTCATGGTCTGCTAGTATCCTGTGAGAGTTGCTTGCATTGGTGGCTCAGGTCTGACACTGCTTTGCCTTTACGGGTATCAACTTGGGGCACATTCTCGATCGTTTTTCGTTGGGTGGGACTAGTCTCAGTACAGTGACATAACATGCAAGAAAAAAGAAAAAGGTTCTATACGGACCTCAATGTAAGATCCGACTAAGATTTAGCAAGACTGTTTTTTATTAACTATGCAATGTTCTTCTAAGTACTTAATTAATGAATGGTAAATCTTTTGCCTTCTTTTCAAAAAAAAAAATGCAGTTATAATCTTCCATGGAATGGAATCCGACCAAGTTTAGAGTGTGCCGTCGATTCGTGGTAGATGGATGGACTCACCAGCGGGAGCGAAGGGTAGAGCCTGAGCGTCTCCGTCAGGGCGGCGTGCAGGTAGTGCATCTTGTTGAGCGCCTCCTCGGTGAGGCTCCGGGAGAACTCGTCGATGGACGACGTGGCCTCGCCGGCATCGGCAGCCTCCTCGCTTATTCTCTCCTGGACCTCCGGGTGCTTGCACATCATGTACAGGAACCAGGCAAGCGCTCCAGCGGTCGGGTCCTTGCCGGCCATGACTATGTTCAGTATCATGTCTCTCAGGTGCTTGTAGTCCACCTCCCTGGCGTCGCCGGTGGTTGCCTGTATGAACCTCGACAGCAGATCATCCTTCGACACCTGTCAAGTCATCAACGTCAAGAGGAACCTGAGCTTCAGTTTCAAGCCTAACATACTAACAGTGTCGTGTGCCTTGCCAATGCCGCCGTCCGATATCTCGTCCGCCCTGGCACGGATGCGCTTGTACATGAACTCGTCGACGACCTCGATCCTGCGCCTGAGCGCCGCCTCGGCGCCGACATTGAGGAACCTCGACACCTTCCAGAACGCATTGACGAAACGGAGCAGGGTGAACTCGCTGGCGTCGTCTAACGCCGCGGCGAAGCGGCTCCCCTCGTCGGACCCCGACAGCGTGTCCAGGTCCACGCCGACGGCGATGGTGAAGATGGAGTCCATCGTCGCTTTCATCAGCAAGTCCTGATCCAAGAAACCAGTCAAACATACACGTCCTTGATCATAGGTCAGAGTATGGTCCTGGAATTAACCAGAGGATGCTCGACGGTTGACCTGAAAGTCCATGGGTTGCTTCGCGGCTGCGTTGCCGGAGACGATGTGCGCGAGCTTGGCGGCGTCCCTGTTGAAGACGCCGCCGCTGAAGTCCCGGAGGGCCCTCGTGGAGAAGTCGTAGCTGGCGATCTTCCTCTGCTGCCTCCACTTGTCGCCGTCGGCCGTGAAGATGCCGTCTCCGAAGAGATCGCTCGTCTTGTCGTAGTGAGACGCGCCCTTTAGTTGTGTTCGTTCAGAAACATCGATCACACGCATATATGTCAGTGGATATCCTGAGCTATCTCACTATCTTGATCCAAATTAGTTACTGTACTACCTTTATCGCGTACCTTGCCGTAGTTGGCGAAGTTGGTCCTGAGGATGTGCTCGACTACCGCCGTGTCGGAGGTGTAAATCTGCCTCCGTCCCGGCGCGAGCAGCCGGAACGTGGCGTGCTCGCGGAACAGGTCCGTGTAGTAGTCGTGCAGCCGCCGGAGGTGGTATACCTGGTGGAACACCGTTCCGACCACAGGCGGGTACCTCGCGGTGCCGCGGCCGACAACGATGGCGGAAAGGTACCAGCAGAGCGCTAGCACGGCGAGGCCGGCAGCCAGCAGCAAGGCCGGGGAGCACTCTGGCATTCCCGTCGCCGTAGCCGCTCACTTGGTCGCGTGTGTGTGTGGTGACTTGTGAGCTGAGCTGTGCGTGTGACTCGACTGGCCGGAACTATGGCAAACGATTCCTTACGGTCCACCTTGGGCCACGTTATCTCTTCGTGTCGTCTTTTTCTTCTTAATTCGCTTTCCTCTCTTGTTTCTTTCAATCCCTATCCCGTGCAAAATGGGAAATCGCGCGTTACCGATTGAAAGGGGCAGATCCCGGGTCGTTCATTCAATCCTCAATATTCATAAGTCGGAATAATGTATAACGCGTGAATCATTTTCCAGATGAGATACAGTGTAATACTACATTTTGTGCATGTCCGATGATACAGTCGATTTCGTGCTTGCTGGTGGCGTGCATGCGCTTTCTTCTTTCTCCCAAATAAATGCACCCATTTATTTGAACTCATGTCGCAAAGACCTTTAAAACAAGACTGATTTTGGATACATTTTAAATGAGCTTAAAATTCATGAAACATATTTCACCCCGTTGTAATCTTTTGGATGAAATGTTTTCAAGCAGTTTCACAAGTTAATATTTCAGTTTACTGTTGATTTTTATTTTCAGAACTTACATTTCACTTTACACAGGCGTGTTTCAGAAAAATCATATATATTTCAATTGAAGATTTTTGAAAGAATATATTTCACTATTTTAAAGTAAACCATTCCACATTTCGAAATAATAGATTTCACAAGTTGACATTTCGGTTTCATATTATTTTTCACTTTCAAAACCTACATTTCACTTTCCATGGCCTTGTTTCACAAATAACACATATATTTCAATTGCACATTTTTTAAATAAATTGTCACACATTTTAATTTTTTTTTTTACAAGTGCACATTCCAGTTCATATTGTTTTTCACTTTCAGAACCTACATTTCACTTTTCACTAGTTTGTTTCATGAAAATCACATATATTTCAATTTCACATTATTGAAAAGGCATATTTCACTCTTTTGAAGTAAATCATTCCACATTAAAAAAATTCAATTTCACAAGTTGAGATTTTAGTTTAACATTTTTTTCACTTTCAGAAGGTGCATTTCACGTTTCACTGGCTTGTTTCACAAAAATAACATCTATTTCAGTTGCACATTTTTTGAAATAACATATTTTACTTTTCTGAAATAAAATGTCACACATTGTCAAATAATTAGTTTCACAAGTTGACATTTCAGTTTCCTATTTGGGTTAAATAGTTTTCTGTGAAAAATGTTACTTTCACATATTTCTAGTGAAATAGGTTTGTTTTAGTTTTTTTCTAGTGAAATGGGTTTATTGCACTTATAAAATGTGAAACGTGGAAATTTAGATGTGTTTGAAATATATTCAAAATTGGTCTAGTTCTAAGTTCTTGACGCCAAGAGTCCAAATATATAAAAAGTTCAAAAAACGAGTTTATACTTTAAAAGATATAATCGTAAGAGAAAATAAAGTCTATGAATTTGTTCTGTGGGCAGAGTGAGTGGAGAGACCTGCATGCGTACCTTCTCTGACAAAAGATGTACTTTGGTGCCCATTAAACTGACACTGATTTGACTAAAAAGAAAGGTATAAGAAAAATACTAGTGATATACATCTTGGTGGGACATACATTCTTAAAAATCTCAGAAAAAGTTGATGGTCTCAGATGTACCGGTACCTAAGGCAACCGCGCAAAAAGACTTTCAACTATCTTGTACCCTAGCCACTCACTAGTGGAAAAATGACTAACTGCAACTTTTATTAGTGGCGCGCCAGTTGCAATCAAGGCACCACTATATTTTCGAAATTGTGGTGGCATTGGATATTTGGTACGACATTACTAAAACCATAGTGGCGATGTTGGAAAATTGTTGAACCCTGGTTATATGTGAGACCCACAGTTGGTACAATGCGTCATATAGTAGTGATGTGGCATACTCCCTCCTTCCATCTATATAGGGCCTAATGCATTTTTTGAGGCTAACTTTGACCAAGTGTTAGAGCAATAATATATAACATGTAAGTTACAAAATCATACCGTCAAATTCGTACGTGAAAGGAGCTTCCAATGATATAATTTTCACATTATACACCTCATGAATTATTAATTTAACAATAGTCAAAGGTGGTCTTGAAAAATGCATTAGTCCCTATATAGATGGAAGGAGTGAGTAACAAGGAACGCCAAGACTATTAGGTTTTCATGCGGCGTGATATATATTGCTACGCCACCAGTATATTATTTTGTGACATTTTTATAATATTGTAGCTATTGTAGTTACGTTGATTTTTTTATATAATTTTGAGTTGATGGCACGTCATTTCCAATCAAACCAGCACTATTGCAGACTCAAAATTATATTATTTCTACGTTGATTGGAAACTGCGACACCATAGCTATTAGCTTCTATTTTTGAGTCTTTTATTATTTTGAGTTTTTTATTATTTTGAAACTTTTTATTACTTTGAGTCTTTTATTATTTTTCAGTCTTTTATTATTTTCTGTTTTTTATTTTTTATTTGCTGGGTCTTTTTAATATTTTTGAGTCTTTATTATTTGTGTCGTTTTATAATATTGTAGTTATTATTTTAAATGTTTTAATTACTTTGAATATTTTTATTACTTTGAGTCTTTTATTATTGTAAGTGCATCTAGTGCCACCCCTAGTTGGTTTTGAAGTATTGACGACAAACGTGGTTGAGGGACTAATGTGTTTGTGAGAATTGCAGGATAACACAGGTAGTAGTCCCTCATTGATTCAGTTTACCTACTAGAGATGACCCCTAAAAATGTGTGAAGACATTGAAGACAATGGTGGTTCGTGAAGACATTCACAACGAAGATTATGGCATATGAAGATATTCACTTGAAGACTATGGAGTGCGAAGACATAGCTGTTTCGTAGTTTCCTTTCTTCTTTATTTAGTCATAGGAACCACCGTACTGTTAAGTGGGGTCTAAGTGAACAAAGTCAGAGTGACTGAAGTGATGCTCAACCAAATCCTATGTCTTCGAGCGAAGACAATGAGGGCAAACCTTATCCAGAGCTAGATGAGTCAGCCTTGCTTGTAGCCCATGCCAAGCGGTCGCGTGTGTTTGAAATCCGACCGTTGGACACGTGTCGGTTCCTTAGTGACCCAGGGTCATTTCGGACATATCAGGTCGGGTTACCTCCTGGCTATAAATAGCCCACCCCCTACACCATAAATTGGTGGCTGCTCAGAGTTAGTGCACGACTTTTGTCGTTTGAGAGCAACCCACCTCCGAAGCATTTGAGAGAGAGATCCTTGCGAGGACTATGCCCAAAACACCCAGAGCCAAAGAGTGTTAGGCATCACTGAAGTCTTTCTGTCCGAGTGATCTGAAGACTTGTTTTACACTTGAGGACTATGAATCCTCCAGTCGGTTAGGCGTCGCGTTCTGAGCATCCAAGAGTCATTATGGATTGCCAGTGAACAAAGTCTGTGAAGGTTTGGAAGTCTACCTCGAAAACTTACCAGAGTGATTGGGCGAGGACTGGGTGTCCTTAGCTCAAGGGGAATAAGGTGAATACAAAGTCTTCTGAGTTCAATCTCAGCCTCCCTAACCAGATGTACAGTTGTCACAACAACTGGAACTGGTCTACCAAATCCTTGTCTTCACCAAGCAACTGGTTCTATCCCCTACTCTCCTTACTTTACAGTTTGTCTTCGTGAAGTCATTGCTTGCCTGCCGGATTCATTTGACTTCATTGTGTGAAGACTTATATCTGTTTTGCTTCGTACTATCTTCCATTCTGATCCTGTCTACCTAGTTGCAGTTAGTCTTCGTGCTTTCACTGTATTGTATGCTTGACTAATGCTTGCCTAGTGTAGTCTTCATTCCGCTGCTTACTATATAGGCTTACTTTACTTGTTTGTCTTCAAAGCCATTGTCTTTTGAAGACTTCCCTAAAAATTGCCTATTCACCCCCCTCTAGTCGATAACTAGCACTTTCAATTGGTATTAGAGCGAGGTACTCCCTTGTTCTGTGTGATTCGGTTTAACCACCTGGAGTTTTAGCTATGTTGATTGTAGGGATAATCAAGTTCGCCACTGCGTGCTCCGTCTTCGATGGCACTGACTACCCTTACTGGAAGAACAAGATGTGCATGCATCTTGAAGCCATTGATGTTGATCTCTGGTATGTCGTCAAGACTGGCATTCTGAAAGTCGGTGAAGGCGTCACCGTTGCTGATGTCAAGAGATTTGCGCAATTGGACTCAACCGCCAAGAACATCATTTGTGGTCATCTGATCAAAGGACAGTAGGGCCGTGTGAGTGCACTGGAAACTGCAAAGCTGGTCTGGGACTGGCTGTCCAAGGTCAATGAAGGCGTCTCAACTCAGAGAGACTCAAGAATCGATGTTCTTTGCAATCTCTTCAACCGCTTCAAGAGAAATGACAATGAAAATGTCCAGCTCATGTTCGATCGCTTGACTAATATCACCAATGAGCTTCGTGCTCGCGGCGCCACTGAGATCACCAAGCATGAGATCGTGAAGAAGCTTCTGAGATCACTTGATAGCTCGTTTGACACCTTAGCCCTGATGATACAAGAACGTCCTGACTTCAAAGATCTCGATCCGTCTGATATACTTGAGAGGATCAACACACATGAGTTCCAGCTATCTAAGAAGCGTGATATCTATGGTCCCAACTATGGCCGAACCCGTGCCCTGAAGGCAAAAGCTGTTTCCTCATCCGATGAAGAATCTGACTGTAGCTCTGGTGATCCTGAAGAGCTTGGCAAAGAGCTTGCAATGCTTGTGAGGAAGTTCTAGAAGTTCTCCAAGAAGAATCGGTTCAGCAAGTCTTCAAGATCTAGCTCAAAGAACGACGAGGCTTCATCATGTGACTACAAGAAGAGAACTTGCCACAAATGCAAGAAGACAGGCCACTACATCTCCGAGTGTCCTTAGTGGGATAAGGAATCGAAGAAGAAGAAGAAGAAGAGCAAGGAATATGATTCTGATGACAAGAAGAAGAAGAAATCATCAAAATCTTCTTCAAAGTCTTCATCTCACAAGAAGACCTCGTCTAGCAAGGCTCGTGCATTTATTGGCAAGGAGATGGATTCAGAGGAGTCTGCCTCTGAGGAGGCGGGGTGGAGTCCCAGGAGGAGTCTGATTCAAGCATGGCAAGCCTGGCTCTGGCGTCATCGTTCGTCGCCAAGTCAATCTTTAACACTCAAGACAATGGTCACAACGTTGAAGGCAAAGCTGATGATGATGATGATGACGACTCTGCTCCAACCTACTACTTCATGGCACGTGGTGCCAAGGTAAATTCACACGATGCCTATTTCCAAACCTCTAGTGAAGATGACTCTGAATGTGAATCCAAACCTAGCTATAAGACACTTGCTAAAATTGCAACTGAGCAACAAACTGCTATGGAACATATTCAAAAGCTGCTAGACAAAAGTGATGACCTGTTGGATGCGGCAATGAATCTAACTCAGTCCTTAATTGAAGATATTAAAAGTCTTCGCGTTAAGCATGAAGAACCTGAAAGTCGTCATGAAACTCTCTCAGCCTCTCATGAGAAGCTTTCCTACGATTATCTTCAAAGGAAGCAGGATCTTGAGAAACTGAGAGTGTCTCATAAAGATCTTCAAAAAGAGAACGATTCACTACTCGCCCAACATATTAGTTCCGCTCAAGTAGTATTTGTGCCACCATGCTTAAAGTGTCTCGAGCGTGATAATGTTGTCTTTGTTGCTGAATGTTCTACTACTTCTGATGTTGCAATATTTTCAACTACTGCTGTGGTAACTAACCCCTCTACTGAGGATGCCACTACTATTGCTGATGAGAATGCTAGGTTGAAGACATTGCTTGAGACTGGCATGTACAAAATCCTCAAAGGGCATCAAACCTTGTGCGATGTCCTCAAGAAACAGATTCTGAACTGAAACCCTAGGAAAGAGGGTGTTGGGTTCGAGAGGAAAATGAACGTTGATGGTTCATATTGGACGCGTGAGTTGTACCCCAAAACCACCTGGGTTGATGCTAAGGATCCTTTAGTGGACCCATCCACTTTATCTGGCTTCACTTATGCTAACCCAATTGTCATTGATGAATCTTTTTATGCCAACTATAAACTGTTTAAGAATCAGAATGGTGAAGTGTTTGCCATGTACATTGGTACTAACTGCAGGAATGGGTCACCCCAGAAGAAGATCTGGGTGCCCAAAAGCTGTCTTGAGAAGCTTCCCATGAATGTCATCATGACACCACCTGGGAAGAAGACAAACCCCAGACCAAAGGCGTCATATGGCCCAAAGGCTTCATACAGACAGAGGACCACTCATGGTCACCCTAAAGCCAATGTTTTGCAGGAGAACCGTTATGAGACTCATGAATAAGAGCGTGTTTCCTCTAACCGGCAATGTTCACAAAACTAAGAACTTTTCTGCATATTCATATGAGTACTATTCTCCTCCTGTGAAGCTATTTGCTAGGGCTCCCAAGCCAAAGTTTTCAGATGCTACACTTAGACTCATTGCTTCTAAGCCACCCCTGAAGATGTGGGTGGTTAAGAAGAATTAACTTTTCTTGCATGGAAAGGTCTCCAACCGGAAAGCTAAATCTTCTGACGACAATGCTGGAGACCTAAAACATCTTGTGGGATGCAAGATAAATTGCTCCAATGGTCTTATCATGTATTTTGTCCTAGGGTTCCTTGACGAGCATCCTATCATGCCTAACCAGAATTTAAACTTTGATAATATGCTTGTTTGCTACATGTTTCTACTTCACAATACTCTTGGTCAAGCCAATCCCGCTAACTGCACTGTAGGGTACAACTCCGAAAGCCACTGAATGGATCATGGACAGCGGCTGCACCAACCACATGACTGGTGATTGAAGTCTTCTTATGGATTCAACCCTACGTCCATCTACTAAGAGCCACATCACATTCGATGACACTGGTAAAAGCAAGGTATTGGGTCTTGGTAGAGTTGCTATCTCAAAGGATCAGCACATGGATAAAGTGATGCTTGTTGAATCCCTTGGATACAACTTAATGTCGGTGTCAATGCTCTGTGATCTGAACATGATTGTGATATTTGGAAAATATCGCTGTCTTGTGCTAATGGAATCTGAAAAATCTCAAGTCTTCGAAGGCTATCGAAGAGGTGATCTGGATATGGTAGATTTCTTAGCAGGACCACAACTTGCTGTATGTCTTCTAGAAAAGGCTCAGAATGCTGGCTATGGCATCGATGGCTAGGACATGCGGGCATGAGGAACCTGTACACTCTTGCGAAGAAGAAGCACATCATTGGCATCGAGGGCATCAAGTTCAAGAAGGATCATCTATGTGGTGCTTGTGAAGCTGGAAAGATGACTAGAGCCAAGCATCCATCAAAGACGATCATGACTACCTCACGCCCCTTCGAGCTGCTTCACATGGACCTATTTAGCCCTACTCACAACTCTACCCTTACAACTACTGCACATCTCCATGGCTTCGTTATTGTTGATGATTACTCGAGATACACCTGGGTGCACATAATTCTCTATAAGACTGAAGTGCAGGATGTCTTTAGACGCTTCGCAAATCGGGCCATGATGAATTATGGCATCAAGATCAAGCACATCCGGAGTGACAATGGCACTGAGTTCAAGAACGTTGGCCTCGACACTTATCTTGATACATTGGGCATTACACATGAGTTCTGCTCCTTACACACCTCAGCAGAATGGCATCGTTGTTGGGGAACGTAGTAATTTCAAAAATTTTCCTACGCACACGCAAGATCATGGTGATGTATAGCAACAAGAGGGGAGAGTGTTGTCTACGTACCCTCGTAGACCCGAAGCGGAAGCGATCACAACGTAGAGGAAGTAGTCGTACGTTCTCCTCGCGATCCGACCGATCCCGGCGCCGTTACTCCGGCGCCCCCGAGTTCTTGACACACGTACAGCTCGATGACATCCCTCGTACTCCGATCCAGCCGAGTGTCGAGGGAGAGTTCCGTCGACGACGGCGTGGTGGACGATCTTGATGTTTCACGGCGCAGGGCTTCGCTTAAGCTTCATGACAAGATAACCGAGGTGGAATATGGTGGAGGGGGCACCGCACGGCTAAGGAACGATCCGTAGATCTAACTTGTGTGTTCTAGGGTGCCCCCTGCCCCATATATAAAGGAGCAAGGGGAGGGGCTGGCCGGCCAAGGGTGGCGCGCCAGGAGTCCTACTCCTCCGGGAGTAGGATTCCCCAATCCTAGTTGGACTAGGATTCCCGAAGGGGAAAAGAGAGGGGGGGCCCCTCTCCTAGTCCTAGTAGGACTAGGGAAGGGGAGGCGCCTTGCCACCTAGGGCTGGCCCTTCTCCTTTCCACTAAGGCCCACTATGGCCCATTTACCTCCCGGGGTTCCGTAACCTCCGGTACTCGAGAATTTCTGTTTTACCGGAACCATTCCAACTCCAAACATAGGCTTCCAATATATCAATCTTTATGTCTCGACCATTTCGAGACTCCTCGTCATGTCCGTGATCACATCCGGGACTCGAACTTCTTCGGTACATCAAAATACATAAACTCATAATAACCGCCATCGAAACCTTAAGCGTGCATGGACCCTACGGTTCGAGAACAATGTAGACATGACCTAGAACTATTCACGGTCAATAACCAACAGCGGGACCTGGATGCCCATATTGGTTCCCACATATTCTACGAAGATCTTTATCGGTCGATCCGCACAACAACATCGTTGTTCCTTTGTCATCGGTATGTTACTTGCCCGAGATTCGATCGTCGGTATCCAATACCTAGTTCAATCTCGTTACGGCAAGTCTCTTTACTCGTTCCGTAATACATCATCTCACAACTAACTCATTAGTTGTAGTGCTTGCAAGGCTTCATGATGTGCATTACCGAGAGGGCGAGAGATACCTCTCCGACAATCGGAGTGACAAAACCTAATCTCGAAATCGCCAACCCAACATCGCCTTTGGAGACACCTGTAGTACTCCTTTATAATCACCCGATTCGTTGTGACGTTTGGTAGCACCCAAAGTGTTCCTCCGGTAAACGGAGTGGCATAATCTCATAGTTACAGGAACATGTATATGTCATGGATAAAAGCAGTAGCAACATACTAAACGATCGTGTGCTAAGCTAAGGGAATGGGTCATGTCAATCAGATCATTCTACTAATGATGTGACCTTGTTAATCAAATAACAACTCTTTGTTCATGGTTAGGAAACATAACCATCTTTGATTAACAAGCTAGTCTAGTAGAGGCATACTAGTGACATATTGTTTTGTCTATGCATTCACACATGTATCATGTTTCCGGTTAATACAATTCTAGCATGAATGATAAACATTTATCATGAAATAAGGAAATAAATAATAACTTTATTATTGCCTCTAGGGCATATTTCCTTCAGTCTCCCACTTGCACTAGAGTCAATAATCTAGATTACATAGTAATGATTCTCACACCCATGGAGTCTTGGTGCTGATCATGTTTTGCTCGTGGAAGAGGCTTAGTCAACGGTCTGCAACATTCAGATCCGTGTGTATCTTGCAAATCTCTATGTCTCCCACCGGACTAAGTCCGGATGGAATTGAAGCGTCTCTTGATGTGCTTGGTCCTCTTGTGAAATCTGGATTCCTTCGCTAAGGCAATTGCTCCAAATTGTCACGAAGATTTTCATTGGACCCGATGCACTAGGTATGACACCTAGATCGGATATGAACTCCTTCATCCGACTCCTTCATTAGCTGCTTCCGGCTGCTATGTATTCCGCTTCACATGTAGATCCCGCCTGACGCTTTGTTTAGAACTGCACCAACCGATACTCCACCGTTTAGTGTAAATACGTATCCGGTCTGCGATTTAGAATCGTCCGGATCAGTGTCAAAGCTTGCATCAACGTAACTGTTTACGATGAGCTCTTTGTCACCTCCATATACGAGAAACATATCCTTAGTCCTTTTCAGGTATTTCAGGATGTTCTTGACCGCTGTCCAGTGATCCACTCCTGGATTACTTTGGTACCTCCCTGCTAGGCTTATAGCAAGGCACACATCAGTCAGTACACAACATTGCATACATGATAGAGCCTATGGCTGAAGCATAGGAACATCTTTCATTTTCTCTCTATCTTCTGCGGTGGTGGGCATTGAGTCTTACTCAACTTCACACCTTGTAACACGTGCAAGAACCCTTTCTTTGCTTGATCCATTTTGAACTTTTTCAAAATCTTGTCAAGGTATGTGCTTTGTGAAAGTCCAATTAAGCGTCTTGATCTATCTCTATAGATCTTAATGCCCAATATGTAAGCAGCTTCACCGAGGTCTTTCATTGAAAAACTCTTATTCAAGTATCCCTTTATGCTATCCAGAAATTCTATATCATTTCCGATCAGCAATATGTCATCTACATATAATATCAGAAATGCTACAGAGCTCCCACTCACTTTCTTGTAAATGAAAGCTTCTCCAAAAGTCTCAGACAAACCCAAATACTTTGATCACACTATCAAAGCGTTTATTCCAACTCCGAGATGCTTGCACCAGTCCATAGATGGATCATTGGAGCTTGCACACTTTGTTAGCTCCTTTGGATCGATAAAACCTTCGGTTGCATCATATACAACTCTTCTTCCGTAAATCCATTCAGAATGCAGTTTTTACATCCATTTGCCAAATTTCATAATCATAAAATGCGGCAATTGCTAACATGATTCGGACGGACTTAAGCATCGCTACGGGTGAGAAGGTCTCATCGTAGTCAATCCCTTGAACTTGCCGAAAACCTTTTGCGACAAGTCGAGCTTTGTAGACAGTAACATTATCGTCAGCGTCAGTCTTCTTCTTGAAGATCCATTTGTTTTCTATTGCTTGCCTACCCTCGGGCAAGTCAACCAAAGTCCATACTTTGTTTTCATACATGGATCCCATCTCAGATTTCATGGCCTCAAGCCATTTTGCGGAATCTGGGCTCACCATCGCTTCTTCATAGTTCGTAGGTTCATCATGATCTAGTAGCATGATTTCCAGAACAGGATTACCGTACCACTCTGGTGCGGATCTTACTCTGGTTGATCTACGAGGTTCTGCGGTAACTTGATCTGAAGTTTCATGATCAACATCATCAACTTCCTCACTACTTGGTGTAGGTGTCTCGAAACTGGTTTCGCGATTTAACTACTTTCAAGTAAGGGAGAAGGTACTATTACCTCATCAAGTTCCACTTTCCTCCCACTCACTTCTTTCGAGAGAAACTCCTTCTCTAGAAAGGATCCATTCTTAGCAACGAATGTCTTGCCTTCGGATCTGTGATAGAAGGTGTACCCAACTGTCTCCTTTGGGTATCCTATGAAGACACATTTCTCCGATTTGGGTTCGAGCTTATTAGGTTGAAGCTTTTTCACATAAGCATCGCATCCCCAAACTTTAAGAAACGACAACTTTGGTTTCTTGCCAAACCACAGTTCATAAGGTGTCGTCTCAACGGATTTTGACGGTGTTCTATTCAGTGTGAATGTGGCCGTCTCTAGAGCATTACCCCAAAACGATAGCGGTAAATCTGTAAGAGACATCATAGATCGTACCATATCTAGTAAAGTACGATTCACGACGTTCGGACACACCATTACTGTTGTGGTGTTCCGGTGGCGTAAGTTGCTAAACTATTCCGCATTGTTTCAAATGTAGACCAAACTCGTAACTCGAATATTCACCTCCACGATCAGATCGTAGAAACTTAATTTTCTTGTTACGATGATTTTCTACTTCACTCTGAAATTCTTTGAACTTTTCAAACGTTTCAGACTTATGTTTCATTAAGTAGATATACCCATATCTGCTTAAGTCATCTGTGAAGGTGAGAAAATAACGATATCCGCCACGAGCCTCAACATTCATCGGACCACATACATCTGTATGTATGATTTCCAACAAATCTGTTGCTCTCTCCATCGTACCGGAGAACGGTGTTCTAGTCATCTTGCCCATGAGGCACGGTTCGCAAGTGCCAAGTGATTCATAATCAAGTGACTCCAAAAGTCCATCAATATGGAGTTTCTTCATGCGCTTTATACCGATATGACCTAAACGGCAGTGCCACAAATAAGTTGCACTATCATTATCAACTCTGCATCTTTTGGTTTCAACATTATGAATATGTGTATCACTACTATCGAGATTCATCAAAAATAGACCATTCCTCAAGGGTGCATGACCATAAAAGATATTACTCATATAAATAGAACAACCATTATTCTCTCGATTTAAATGAATAACCGTCTCGCATCAAACAAGATCCAGATATAATGTTCATGCTCAACGCAGCACCAAATAACAATTATTTAGGTCTAAAACTAATCCCAAGGTAGATGTAGAGGTAGCGTGCCGACCGCGATCACATCGACTTTGGAACCATTTCCCACGCGATCGTCACCTCGTCCTTTGCGAGTTCGCAATCCGTAGTCCTGCTTTGAGTTGCAAATATTAGCAATGTAACCAAGATCAAATACCAGTGCTACTACGAGCTCTAGTAAGGTACACATCAATAACATGTATATCACATATACCTTTGTTCACCTTGCCATCCTTCTTATCCGCCAAATACTTGGGGCAGTTCCGCTTCGGTGACGATCTGCTTGCGGTAGAAGCACTCGGTTTCAGGTTTAGGGCCGACTTGGGTTTCTTCTCCGAGCACAACTTGCTTGCTGTTCTTCTTGAAGTTCCTTCTTCTTCCCTTTGCCTTTCTTCTTGAAACTAGTGGTCTTATTGACCATCAACACTTGATGCTCCTTCTTGATTTCTACCTCCGCAGCTTTTAGCATTGCGAAGAGCTCGGTATAGTCTTTACTAACCCTTGCATATTATAGTTCATCACGAAGCCTTTGTAGCTTGGTGGCGTGATTGAAGAATTACATCAATGACACAATCATCCGGAAGATTAACTCCCAATTGTGTCAAGTGATTGTAGTACCTGGACATTACGAGTATGTGTTCACTAATGTAACTATTCTCCTCCATCTTGCAGCTATAGAACTTATTGGAGACTTCATATCTCTCAATCCGGGCATTCTGTTGGAATATCAACTTCAACTCTGGAACATCTCATATGCTCCATGACGCTCAAAACGTCGTTGAAGTCCCGGTTCTAAGCCGTAAAGCATGGCACATGAACTATAGAGTAGTCATCAGCTTTGCTCGCGGGACGTTCATAACATCTGCAGCTTGCATTAGCAAGAGGTCTGCACCTAGCGGTGCATCCAGACGTAACTCTTACAGGCAGCAATGAGGATAATCCTCAAATTACGGACCCGATCCGTGTAATTGCTACCATCATCTTTCAACTTTGCTTTCTCAAGGAACGCATTAAAATTCAACGGAACAACAAAGACGAGCCATCTATCTACAATCAAACATAAACAAGCAAGATACTATCGGTACTAAGTTCATGATAAATTTAAGTTCGATTAATCATATTACTAAAGAACTCCCACTTAGAAAAACATCTCTAGTCATCTAAGTGATCACGTGATCCAAATCAACTAAACCATAACCGATCATCACGTGAAATGGAGTAGTTTCAATGGTGAACATCTTATGTTGATCATATCTACTATATGATTCACGCTCGACCTTTCGGTCTCCGTGTTCGAGGCCATATCTGCATATGCTAGGCTCGTCAAGTATAACCCGAGTATTCTGCGTGTGCAAAACTGGCTTGCACCCGTTGTAGATGGACGAGAGCTTATCACACCCGATCATCACGTGGTGTCCGGGCACGACGAACTTTGGCAACGGTGCATACCGGGAGAACACTTCTTGATAATTTAGTGAGAGATCATCTTATAATGCTACCGTCAATCAAAGCAAGATAAGATGCATAAAAGGATAAACATCACATGCAAATCAATATAAGTGATATGATATGGTCATCATCATCTTGTGCTTCATGATCTCCATCTTGTAGCACCACCATGATCACCATCGCCACCGCGCGACACCTTGATCTCCATCGTAGCATCGTTGTCGCCTCGCCAAACTTATGCTTCTACGACTATCGCTACCGCTTAGTGATAAAGTAAAGCATTACTGAAGCGATTGCATTGCATACAATAAAGAGACAACCATATGGCTCCTGCCATTGCCGATAACTTCGGTTACAAAACATGATCATCTCATAAAATAAAATATAGCATCACGCCTTGACCATATCACATCACAACATGCCCTGCAAAAACAAGTTAGACGTCCTCTACTTTGTTGTTGCAAATTTTACGTGGCTGCTACGGGCTTAAGCAAGAACCAGTCTCACCCACGCATCAAAACCACAACGATATTTCGTCAAATAGACTCCGCTTTAACCTTCTCAAGGACCGGCGTAGCCACACTCGGTTCAACTAAAGTGAGAGAGACAGCACCCACCAGTCACCTTTAAGCAACGAGTGCTCGCGGCGGTGAAACCAGTCTCGCGTAAGCGTCTGGCGTAATGTCGGTCCAGGGCCGCTTCATCTCACAATACCGCTGAACCAAAGTATGACATGCTGGTAGGAAGTATGACTCAGATCGCCCACAACTCACTTGTGTTCTACTCGTGCAAAACATCAAACCATAAAACCTAGGCTCGGATGCCACCGTTGGGGAACGAGTAATTTCAAAATTTTCCTACGCACACGCAAGATCATGGTGATGTATAGCAACGAGAGGGAGAGTGTTGTCTACGCACCCTCGTAGACCCGGCGAAGCGATCACAACGTAGAGGAAGTAGTCGTCGCTCTCCTCGCGATCCGACCGATCCCGCGCCGTTACTCCGGCGCCCCGAGTTCTTGACACACGTACAGCTCGATGACATCCCTCAGACTCGATCCAGCCGAGTGTCGAGGAGAGTTCCACAAGACGACGGCGTGGTGACGATCTTGATGTTTCACGGCGCAGGGCTTCGCCTAAGCTTCATGACAAGATAACCGAGGTGGAATATGGTGGAGGGGGCACCGCACACGGCTAAGGAACGATCCGTAGATCTAACTTGTGTGTTCTAGGGTGCCCCCTGCCCCATATAAAGGAGCAAGGGAGGGGCTGGCCGGCCAAGGGTGGCGCGCCAGGAGTCCTACTCCTCCGGAGTAGGATTCCTCCCAATCCTAGTTGGACTAGGATTCCGGAGGGAAAGAGAGAGGGGCGGCCCCTCTCCTAGTCCTAGTAGGACTAGGGAAGGGGGGCGCGCCACCACCTAGGGCTGGCCCTTCTCCTTTCCTCTAAGGCCCACTATGGCCCATTTACCTCCCGGGGTTCCGTAACCTCCGGTACTCAGTAGAATTCTGTTTTACCGAACCATTCGAACTCCAAACATAGGCTTCCAATATATCAATCTTTATGTCTCGACCATTTCGAGACTCCTCGTCATGTCCGTGATCACATCCGGACTCGAACTTCTTCGGTACATCAAAATACATAAACTCATAATAACCGCCATCGAAACCTTAGCGTGCGGACCCTACGGTTCGAGAACAATGTAGACATGACCTAGAACTATTCACGGTCAATAACCAACAGCGGGACCTGGATGCCCATATTGGTTCCTACATATTCTACGAAGATCTTTATCGGTCGACCGCACAACAACATACGTTGTTCCTTTGTCATCGGTATGTTACTTGCCTCGAGATTCGATCGTCGGTATCCAATACCTAGTTCAATCTCGTTACGGCAAGTCTCTTTACTCGTTCCGTAATACATCATCTCACAACTAACTCATTAGTTGTAGTGCTTGCAAGGCTTCAAAGATGTGCATTACCGAGAGGGCCAGAGATACCTCTCCGACAATCGGAGTGACAAAACCTAATCTCGAAATACGCCAACCCAACATCCGCCTTTGGAGACACCTGTAGTACTCCTTTATAATCACCCGATTCGTTGTGACGTTTGGTAGCACCAAAGTGTTCCTCCGTAAACGGGAGTGGCATAATCTCATAGTTACGGAACATGTATATGTCATGGATAAAAGCAAGAGCAACATACTAAACGATCGTGTGCTAAGCTAAGGGAATGGGTCATGTCAATCAGATCATTCTACTAATGATGTGACCTTGTTAATCAAATAACAACTCTTTGTTCATGGTTAGGAAACATAACCATCTTTGATTAACAAGCTAGTCTAGTAGAGGCATACTAGTGACATATTGTTTTGTCTATGCATTCACACATGTATCATGTTTCCGGTTAATACAATTCTAGCATGAATGATAAACATTTATCATGAAATAAGGAAATAAATAATAACTTTATTATTGCCTCTAGGGCATATTTCCTTCAATCGTGGAGCGCAAGAACAGAATGCTCATTGAGATGGCACAGACGATGCTTGTAACGCCCCGGATCCGATGCGCCAGGTGTCTGCCAGTCATTCGTCGTTGTTGCCATGTCATTTGCTTGCGTGTTGCACTTTGCCATGTCATCATCTGCATTTTATCATGTCATCATGTGCATTTCATTTAGCATACATGTTCGTCTCATGCATCCGAGCATTTTCCCGTTGTCCGCTTTTGCAATCCGCACTCCTATGTCCTCCTGTTCCTTCTTCCCTCATTTCGTATGCGGGTGTTAAACTTTCTCGGAATGGCCGAGGTTTGCCAAGCGGCCTTGGTATAGCACCGGTAGACCGCCTGTCAAGTTTCGTGCCATTTGGAGGTCGTTTGGTACTCCAACGGTTAACCGGGCAACCGCAAAGCCTCTTTTGTTTCCAGCCCAACACCCTTTCCAAAGTGGCCCAAAACCCATCTAACTCCCTTCCATGCTCTCGGTCGTTCGATCACGATCGCGTGGCCGAAAACCACACCTCATTTGGACTCTCCTAGCTCCCTCTATGCCTATTTATAGCACCCCCATTCCAAATCCCGGATGTTTTCCCCCGAAACCCTAGTTTTCCTCCTCCGCCCGGACATGTCCATCCGCGCCGGACATGTCCGCCGGACACGTCGTCTCGCCTAATCGGTAGCGACACACGCCGCCTCCCCGCCGCCAAGAGCCAACCAGGGCGCGCGCCACGCGTCCTCGGCGGCACCACGCCGCCGCCGCGCCATGGGGCCCAGGCAAGCCCGCCGGCTCACAGACGCCGCCACGCTTTTGCGTGCTCCGCCGCCGAGTCCCGCCGCCGCTTCGCCGGCCAGCTCCTGCAGCGCCCGACCAGCGCCGCCACGCCTGCCCGCCGGCGCCCGACCCCGCCTCGCCTCACCGCCCGCCTCACGGATCCCCATGGCCTCCTCCATGCCGCTTCCTGCCGCCTCTTGCCGCCTGCCGCCACCACGCCTCGCCTCGCCGCCGCCCGACGCGCGCCATCAGCCGCCGAAGCTCCGCCACCACACATTGCCGGCCTCCGCCTCCTCCGTCGCCAGCCCGAAAAACCCTCACCCACGGCGGCGTCGTCCCCCTCATTGCCGTCGCCGAGTCGCCGGAGCCGGGCTCGTCGGAGCTCCTCCGGCCGGATCCATCGATGGGTGGATCAGATCCACCCATCCCACCATCCAAACGCCTCCCGCTGCACCGGATCCTCCGTCCCGCGCCGCCTCGTCCCTTGGTTGACTTTTCGAGGGTAAAAAACGTCTAAGTCCTAATTCTGCAATAATTTTCGTGCATTTTCATCGCATCACATCTTCGCATCCGTAACTCCGTTTTGCGCGTATAATATGTCAAATTGTTCGTCTCGAAGAGTACATCATTTCATTCCATTGCATCATTTGCATTTGAGCTCATCTTGATGCCCGAAATGCTGTTGGAATAAGGCTTCAGATCGTTAGTTTCAGAATCTTATCAGCTCGAGCTCTTTTGTCATTTTTGCCATGATTTATGTGTGCATCCTATGAGTATGAGCTCTACATGAATGTTGGACTTTGTCATGCCATCTTTCCAGAGGTGTTGACCATGTATTTTTGTGAGTTGTGTGCTGAGTGCATTGAGCTTGTAAAGTAGAGTAGTTGTTGTTACTGTTTTGCTAGGCAGATTCTGTTATAATTTGATGCCATGTTAACATGCTTCTAGTAATCAATCCATGCATAATCTGGAGATGCTCTATAAACATGTTTTGATATACATGTCTTGCTCTATCCATTCATGCCCTTGGTTGCATTTATAGCCTGCTGGTACATGTTCATTTCTTGCTCCAAAGTTGCTTGAAAATGTTTCCTGGCAGATTGTTTGCATGAGATTCAATTTTCACGAGGTCGTTGTAGTTGATCCGTGTATGCTATGACCTTGCTCTTGCCATGCTTAGCTTCATAATCATGCCTTCTTACTGTTGGTTGCCTTGCCATGCCATGTATTGCTCTGTAGTGAGTGCATCGAGCTCACGAACATGCCATGTTGAAATCTGTTTTTGCCATGTCCTGTTATTTCACTAAGTCTGAAATCTGTAATAAAAACTTGCAATGTTTACATGGGTGCCATCATTTCTTAAGGTCCTTTTGGCTTATGGTCAGTAAGGGACTATTGAAATATGCTTTGAGTAGAATCATGTCATGCCTTGCTTTGCTATTATAAGTTCCTGTAGCATGTTGTTTGCTTGCTCTAAACATGCCTTCCTGATGTTAATTCCTGCCATGTTAGTATTTTCACTAAGTCTGTGAACCTGATATTTTGAGCACTTTCTCCATGCTTGTTTGAACATGTTATGATGTGATTTAGCCGTAGCTCAGTGTTCCTCTTTTGTTAAGCATCTCCTGTAGTTCGTTGCCATATGCTTTGTTTCTATGTTGGGGTGCCGTAGCATAGTTTCGTGTTGCGTGCTAAGTAGCATCGGGCTGTTAAACGCAGATTTGCATCATTCTTGTTTTGCTTGTCATTTGCAAACCGTGCATCCGATTCCGGTGATCCTTATATCGATTTCAACCGAAATCATCTCATCTTTCCAGTGGCATACTTGGTTTGCCAAGTTGATGCCTGGTTCATCATTTTCCTTCCGGAGCATACATATGCATTGCATATCACATCTCGCATAGCATGTCATGTATCAGATCATATTGCTTGTGCATTGTTCCTTGTTTGATTGTGGTTCCGTTGCTTGTGTTCTTGCTTTGGGTAGAGCCGGAGACGAGTACGTGAACGAGGAACCTGTTGAGAACGCCTTCTCGAGGATCAAGCCTTCGACAACTCGAGAACCTTTCGCAAGATGATCATACCCTCGAAATCACTACTATCTTTGCTATGCTAGTTTGCTCGCTCTTTTGCTATGCCAATGCCACGATGCCTATCATTTGCTTGTCAGCCTCCCAAATTGCCATGTCAAACCTCTAACCTTTGACACCATTCCTAGCAAACCGTTGTTTGGCTATGTTACCGCTTTGCTCAGCCCCTCTTATAGCGTTGTTAGTTGCAGGTGAAGATTGAAGATTGTTCCTTGTTGGAACATGGAGATGTTGTTCCTTGTTGGAACATGTTTACTTGTTGGGATATCACAATATATCTTATTTAATTAATGCATCTATATACTTGGTAAAGGGTGGAAGGCTCGGCCTTATGCCTGGTGTTTTGTTCCACTCTTGCCGCCCTAGTTTCCGTCATATCGGTGTTATGTTCCCGGATTTTGCGTCCCTTACACGGTTGGGCTATAATGGGAACCCCTTGACAGTTCGCCTTAAGTAAAGCTTCACCAGCAATGCCCAACATTGGTTTTACCATTTGCCTCACCTAGCCCTTTTTCCCTTGGGTTCTGCAGACTCAAGGGTCATCTTTATTTTTAACCCCCCCCGGGCCAGTGCTCCTCTGAGTGTTGGTCCGAACCGAGATACTGCAAGGGCCACCTCGGGAAACTTGAGGGTTGGTTTTACTCGTAGCTAGACTCATCCGAGTGTGCCCCGAGAAAGAGATATGTGCAGCTCCTATCGGGATTTGTCGGCACATTCGGGCGGTGTTGCTGGTTTAGTTTTACCTGTCGAAATGTCTTGTTGTACCGGATACCGAGTCGATCGGAGTGTCTTGGGTGGAGGTCTATTCCTCCGCTGACCGTGAGAGCTTGTCATGGGCTAAGTTGGGACACCCTGCAGGATTTGATCTTTCAAAGCCGTGCCCGCGGTTATGTGGCAGATGGGAATTTGTTAACGTCCGGTTGTAGAAGACCTGAAGTTGACCTTAATTAAAATACATCAACGCGTGTGTTACCGTGATGGTCTCTTTCCGTGGTCCGGAAGTGAACACGATGTTGGAGTTATGCTTGACGTAGGTTGCTATAGGATCACTTCTTGATCATACTTTTATCGACCGTGCTTTGCCTCCTCTTCTCGCTCTCATTTGCGTATGTTAGCCACCATATATGCTAGTCGCTTGCTGCAGCTCCACTTCATGCCTTTACCTTACCCATAAGCTTAAATAGTCTTGATCTCGTGGGTGCGAGATTGCTGAGTCCCCGTGGCTCACCAGATACTTCCAAAACCAGTTTGCAGGTGCCTATGTTACCGAGCCGGTGACTCAACCAAGCTCAAGGAGGAGCTCGATGAAGATCTTGCCCTTTGTGTGGTCTCGTTCTAGTTGATCAAGAGTGGAGCCCGGTTAGGGTCGATCGGGGACCGTTTATCGCATTTGGGGTTCTTCTTTTATTTTGGTTCCGTAGTCGGACCTTGATTGTATCTGGATGATGTAATGCTTTATTCATGTAATTGTGTGAAGTGGCGATTGTAAGCCAACTATGTATCTTTTCCCCTTATGTATTACATGGGTTGTGTGAAGATTACCTCACTTGCGACATTGCTTTCAATGCGGTTATGCCTCTAAGTCGTGCTTCGACACGTGGGAGATATAGCCGTGTCGAGGCGTTACAAGTTGGTAATCGAGCCATCCCTGACCTTAGGAGCCCCACCGCTTGATCGCTTTTAGTGGCCGAGTTGTGTCTAGAAAAATGTTTTGAGTCATTTAGGATTATATATATCGGAGAGTTAGGAATTCTTTTTGCTCCCCAGTCCCTTCGACCTTCTGGTGAGGTATCCTGACGTAGAGTTTTGACTCTTCTCTTCTCAAATTTCACTAAAATTTTTTTAGGATCACGCTGGTATCTTAGAATCGTTCGATGGTTTTATGATGACAACATTGTCTTGGTTGCCTCCTGTCATTTAGGGGTTGTGGCGGTGTCCCGGGAGTTGAGCTCCGAGGTGTTGTCGTCATAATTTTATCGTTGCAGATTCGAATACCGAGTTTAGTACGCCGACATCGAAAATCTCTTTTATGCGCTTGTTGGTGAGATAACCCCGCTAACCCAAAGATCGAGGTGAGTACGGAGTATTGCCATGACTTGTATAACGGATGCTTTTGAAGGTTGAGATAGACGATTTCGAAGGTTTCTTGGTTATGTGTTGACGGATGGATACAGTGGATGTAGGGATTGTTAGTTTGTGTGAGATATTATTGCTCCCAGTATCCCCAACACCGATTGCATAACCGGAAAGTTTCGGGAGTTTCATAGGTGGGAATTCAAGTAGCTCTTAGGATATCTTTCCGACGGAGGTATGATATGAAATTGGGGTTCGACGTCTAGTGGTCCGCCTATTCACGGTTGGTTTTACAGTGGTCTCGTTGTGTCTTAAAGAGTCCTTGGCTATGCCGACTGGGGCGCTTCAGATGTCATGTGCACTTTGCCTTGTACATGATGGTGCTGTCTGATTGAGCCCGTGTAGGCCCCACCACGAAAACTTCGGACGAAATCTCTATCATATGTTTGTTCCGGCTTATTCTGCAAGCCAGTCCTTTGTTTTTGTTTTGAGTTGTGGTATTCGAGTTGCTTCGAAGTCAAATGTTGAATCCATCCTTTTCCTAAATGGTGTTCTCATACTCCGATGTGAATACCAATCCTTCTCGACAATCGAAATTGTCATGTCAATCCTCTTCAACCGATGTGCTTCTCTTCAAATGGATCCGATCATTTCAACATCCGCAAGATCAATTCTAAGTTTTCTCAACGGTGTCTATTTCATCCGTCTCCAAGTTGCCTTTGTTTTTCCCGCCCTCCCACCCTTTTTCTTCAAGGACACAGATTTCTTTACCAAGTATCCTTTTATTTTTGTGAAGTTTCTCCATTCTTTTCGTCAATGTTCTTACCCGGTGATTCTCAAGAAGATGTTCTTCTAGTTCGTCATTCCTCTTTCCTTTCTCTTCTCCGGTGGATTCAAGTCAAGTTTTGTTGATCATATCTTTTTCCTCATTTCAATGTCTTCTCTTACCGGTGCACCTTTTAATCATTCTACTTCTCGCTATTTGTTATTCCGGAGTGCTCAAGATATCTTGAAGATTCGTGTTGCCACTCTGCATTCGTTCAAGCTCTTTCGAGATTGCTATCTCATTCAAGTCATTTAATTCAACCGGTGCAACATCTCTTTTAAATCTTTTCAACGGTGTTTTCTTTTGAGTGGGCCCTAACCCACAGGTCTTTTCCCAGGATCTTACCTGACTCTTCTAATTCTTCCGGAGCTATCCTAAATTCTTCTCCAAGTTTGACGTAAGAATGAGTTATCATCAGTCAAATGCTTTTCTCCAAGATCTTTCAAATTCTTTTCATAGTTGGCTCAACCTCTTCGCTTTTGATTCTTCCGGTGTGCCTCAACAATTCATGGTGGTGTTTCTCATCATCGTTCTCATCATTTGAAGACCGAAGAAGAGTTTCTCTTAAATCTTGCTCTATTCTCTTCAAGATTCATGGTTCTAGCTTCATGCTATCCTCATAATTGTTTTGATTGTGACTATTCTATTCTTCCCATCCGGAGCATATCAGGAGTTGTTTTTCCATTTCTTTCCTCCGAAGGCCATCATTTCATAATTCCTCATTCTCAGCTTTCAGCTCTTGTTTTCCAAATATTTACCGGTGCATCATTCAAGTATTCTCTTATCAGCTCGTGATCTATTCGTTCATTTGTATCTAAATCCCCTCTAGTATCTTCATTCGTTTCCAATTCTTCCCGTGAATTGTGCCTTTGCTACGTTCATTTTCAATTCTTACGGTGGTTCTTTCAAGATCTCTCTTCCTTGTTCTTCATATCAATTCATTCGTTCTTTCCAAATCCTACCGGTGGTTCGTTGAATACCTTCTCAAGTTTTGATATATCTCTTTTAATCTTTCTACGAGAATAAGTAGTATGCCAAATCCGTTGATTGTCATCAATTTAATTGGTGAAGGATAAGCATAACATAATTCTTATTCTTGTTCATCCAAGTGATTAATTCTTTTCTTTCGGAGATTGTTCATGATGAAGTAATTCTCGGTTTCATTTGTTTCATCTTCTCTTTTTCTCGGAGTTCCAAGCTCTAACTATCACGGAGATCCATCTAAATCATCGCAAGGCTTCACCTTGTGTTTTCAACTTCCCTTTCTTTTATCATCTTTTCTGACCGGAGTTTCTACATGGTGGTTCATCAAGGATTCTTTTCATTCTTCAATTGTTCTTCAAGATTTCGCTCAAAGTTAAGATCCGCCAAGATATACTCAAAATAAGCATGGTGCTCAACACATGTTTTGTTTTGGGGAGTTCAAGTATTCTTTGTCTTGCATTCTAAAGTGCAATTCGTTCTACCTTATCATTTGAGGTGGTGTTATGTCATTCTTGGCAGTTTGAGTTCGTGTTTCATGTTTCACATGTTGTCAAGAATGAGGTATTTTAAATCCATCATTTTCTGCTCGCGCTCAAGAGATCTTTTCGACCAATCAACTTCTTCATTGGAGTTATCTTGGGTTATATTTCACCTAAAGCCTTTCCTTAAGGGATGTTGTTATTTGTGGTGCATATCAACGATCCGAGTTTTCTCCTATCCTTCTCGGTGAAGAAGTTTTCATCTCTTCGTTGATCTCAAACAAGCAATTGTTTCCGTTAGTGGCCGTTTGTCACCTCATAATTTTGAGATGTTTGCCATAAGCCCACAACAAGCTTGTGCTTCTCGTTGTTGATCTTCCAACAACTCTATTCTAACCTTCTTGCAAGGATGTCTTACAAATTCAATTGTGGTAAAGTTGTCATTTTCTTCTCCGTCCCTTTATTCCTATTATCTATCTTCTATTCTTTTGTTTCGGAGGCATTGTGATGTTGCTCTCTTCACTCATCACCTCATTTTGTGGAGATCGTGTTCCTTTTCTTGCTTATCCATTTAACCGGAGTGTTGTGTCATCCCTTCAAGTGTTTTTCCTCTTATCAAGTTTTCCTTCTTCTTTCGCATTTGAGTGTCTTGCCCAAATTATTTCATTCTTATTCCTTCTCTATCTTGTTTTATCCGGAGTGGTTTCAATATCTATCTTATCACTAAACCTCTTGGTTCTCATCATACTCCTTGTTCATCTTTTCTAACGGATTGTTTGCAATCTCGTTCATCTCTATTGTACTCTTTCTTCTAAATTGCTCAACCTCTCAAGGCTCATGGTTTCACTCGTTCGTCAAAGAAGCAACTTAGTTTTACCTATTCTCTTCCTCTTCCGTTTTCCCTCCGGTGCCATCCTAGATCTCGGGACGAGATCCTCTCGTAGTGGTGGAGTGTTGTAACGCCCCGGATCCGATGCGCCAGGTGTCTGCCAGTCATTCGTCGTTGTTGCCATGTCATTTGCTTGCGTGTTGCACTTTGCCATGTCATCATCTGCATTTTATCATGTCATCATGTGCATTTCATTTAGCATACATGTTCGTCTCATGCATCCGAGCATTTTCCCCGTTGTCCGTTTTGCAATCCGGCACTCCTATGTCCTCCGGTGTTCCCTTCTTCCCTCATTTCGTGTGCGGGTGTTAAACTTTCTCGGAATGGCCCGAGGTTTGCCAAGCGGCCTTGGTATAGCACCGGTAGACCGCCTGTCAAGTTTCGTGCCATTTGGAGGTCGTTTGGTACTCCAACGGTTAACCGGGCAACCGCAAAGCCTCTTTTGTTTCCAGCCCAACACCCTTTCCAAAGTGGCCCAAAACCCATCTAACTCCCTTCCATGCTCTCGGTCGTTCGATCACGATCGCGTGGCCGAAAACCACACCTCATTTGGACTCTCCTAGCTCCCTCTATGCCTATTTATAGCACCCCCATTCCAAATCCCGGATGTTTTCCCCCGAAACCCTAGTTTTCCTCCTCCGCGCCGCCGGACATGTCCATCCGCGCCGGACATGTCCGCCGGACACGTCGTCTCGCCCAATCAGGGCGCGACACGTCGCCTCCCCCGCCGCCGCAGCCAACCAGGGCGCGCCACGCGTCCCTCGCCGCACCACCACGCCACCAGCCGCCATGGGCCAAGCGAGCAGCCTCCGCCGCTCACCACGCCGCCGCCTTTTTGCGTGCTCGCCGCCGAGTCCCCGCCGCTGCCGGCGCCGGCTCCGGCCGCGCCCACACCGCCGCCCCACTGCCACACGCCGCCTGACCCCCGCCTCGCCTCCTACTGCCGCCGCCCTCCACGGATCTCGCCATGGCTCTCTCTCCATCCCGCCTCGCCTGCCTCCACATGGCCACACCAGCCCGCATTCGCCTCGCCCCCGCCAAGGCCATCATGCCGAAGCTCACCATCACCGCTTCGCTGCCTCCGCTCCTCCGTCTTCGCCGGCCGGAAGCCGCCCCACGGCGTCGTCCCCGCCGCCGTCGCCGGAGTCGCCGGAGCCGGAGCTCGTCGGAGCTCCTCCGGCCGGATCCATCGATGGGTGGATCAGATCCACCCATCCCACCATCCAAACGCCTCCCCGCTGCACCCGGATCCCTCCGTCCCGCGCCGTCTCGTCCCGGTTGACTTTTCGGAGGGTAAAAAAAACGTCTAAGTCCTAATTCTGCAATAATTTTCGTGCATTTTCATCGCATCACATCTTCGCATCCGTAACTCCGTTTTGCGCGTATAATATGTCAAATTGTTCGTCTCGAAGAGTACATCATTTCATTCCATTGCATCATTTGCATTTGAGCTCATCTTGATGCCCGAAATGCTGTTGGAATAAGGCTTCAGATCGTTAGTTTCAGAATCTTATCAGCTCGAGCTCTTTTGTCATTTTTGCCATGATTTATGTGTGCATCCTATGAGTATGAGCTCTACATGAATGTTGGACTTTGTCATGCCATCTTTCCAGAGGTGTTGACCATGTATTTTTGTGAGTTGTGTGCTGAGTGCATTGAGCTTGTAAAGTAGAGTAGTTGTTGTTACTGTTTTGCTAGGCAGATTCTGTTATAATTTGATGCCATGTTAACATGCTTCTAGTAATCAATCCATGCATAATCTGGAGATGCTCTATAAACATGTTTTGATATACATGTCTTGCTCTATCCATTCATGCCCTTGGTTGCATTTATAGCCTGCTGGTACATGTTCATTTCTTGCTCCAAAGTTGCTTGAAAATGTTTCCTGGCAGATTGTTTGCATGAGATTCAATTTTCACGAGGTCGTTGTAGTTGATCCGTGTATGCTATGACCTTGCTCTTGCCATGCTTAGCTTCATAATCATGCCTTCTTACTGTTGGTTGCCTTGCCATGCCATGTATTGCTCTGTAGTGAGTGCATCGAGCTCACGAACATGCCATGTTGAAATCTGTTTTTGCCATGTCCTGTTATTTCACTAAGTCTGAAATCTGTAATAAAAACTTGCAATGTTTACATGGGTGCCATCATTTCTTAAGGTCCTTTTTGGCTTATGGTCAGTAAGGGACTATTGAAATATGCTTTGAGTAGAATCATGTCATGCCTTGCTTTGCTATTATAAGTTCCTGTAGCATGTTGTTTGCTTGCTCTAAACATGCCTTCCTGATGTTAATTCCTGCCATGTTAGTATTTTCACTAAGTCTGTGAACCTGATATTTTGAGCACTTTCTCCATGCTTGTTTGAACATGTTATGATGTGATTTAGCCGTAGCTCAGTGTTCCTCTTTTGTTAAGCATCTCCTGTAGTTCGTTGCCATATGCTTTGTTTCTATGTTGGGGTGCTGTAGCATAGTTTCGTGTTGCGTGCTAAGTAGCATCGGGCTGTTAAACGCAGATTTGCATCATTCTTGTTTTGCTTGTCATTTGCAAACCGTGCATCCGATTCCGGTGATCCTTATATCGATTTCAACCGAAATCATCTCATCTTTCCAGTGGCATACTTGGTTTGCCAAGTTGATGCCTGGTTCATCATTTTCCTTCCGGAGCATACATATGCATTGCATATCACATCTCGCATAGCATGTCATGTATTGCATCATATTGCTTGTGCATTGTTCCTTGTTTGATTGTGGTTCCGTTGCTTGTGTTCTTGCTTTGGGTAGAGCCGGGAGACGAGTACGTGAACGAGGAACCTGTTGAGAACGCCTACGAGGATCAAGCCTTCGACAACTCTGAGAACCTTTCAGGCAAGATGATCATACCCTCGAAATCACTACTATCTTTGCTATGCTAGTTTGCTCGCTCTTTTGCTATGCCAATGCCACGATGCCTATCATTTGCTTGTCAGCCTCCCAAATTGCCATGTCAAACCTCTAACCTTTGACACCATTCCTAGCAAACCGTTGTTTGGCTATGTTACCGCTTTGCTCAAATTTCTCTTATAGCGTTGTTAGTTGCGGTGAAGATTGAAGATTGTTCCTTGTTGAACATGGAGATGTTGTTCCTTGTTGGAACATGTTTACTTGTTGGGATATCACAATATATCTTATTTAATTAATGCATCTATATACTTGGTAAAGGGTGGAAGGCTCGGCCTTATGCCTGTGTTTTGTTCCACTCTTGCCGCCTAGTTTCCGTCATATCGGTGTTATGTTCCCGGATTTTGCGTCCCTTACACGGTTGGGCTATAATGGGAACCCCTTGACAGTTCGCCTTAAGTAAAGCTTCACCAGCAATGCCCAACATTGGTTTTACCATTTGCCTCACCTAGCCCTTTTTCCCTTGGGTTCTGCAGACTCAAGGGTCATCTTTATTTTAAACCCCCCCCGGGCCAGTGCTCCTCTGAGTGTTGGTCCGAACCGAGATACCTGCGGGGCCACCTCGGGGAAACTTGAGGGTTGGTTTTACTCGTAGCTAGACTCATCTGAGTGTGCCCTGAGAAAGAGATATGTGCAGCTCCTATCGGGATTTGTCGGCACATTCGGGCGGTGTTGCTGGTTTAGTTTTACCCTGTCGAAATGTCTTGTTGTACCGGGATACCGAGTCTGATCGGAGTGTCTTGGGTGGAGGTCTATTCCTCCGTTGACCGTGAGAGCTTGTCATGGGCTAAGTTGGGACACCCTGCAGGATTTGATCTTTCAAAGCCGTGCCCGCGGTTATGTGGCAGATGGGAATTTGTTAACGTCCGGTTGTAGAAGACCTGAAGTTGACCTTAATTAAAATACATCAACGCGTGTGTTACCGTGATGGTCTCTTTCCGTGGTCCGGAAGTGAACACGATGTTGGAGTTATGCTTGACGTAGGTTGCTATAGGATCACTTCTTGATCATACTTTTATCGACCGTGCTTTGCCTCCTCTTCTCGCTCTCATTTGCGTATGTTAGCCACCATATATGCTAGTCGCTTGCTGCAGCTCCACTTCATGCCTTTACCTTACCCATAAGCTTAAATAGTCTTGATCTCGTGGGTGCGAGATTGCTGAGTCCCCGTGGCTCACCAGATACTTCCAAAACCAGTTTGCAGGTGCCTATGTTACCGAGCCGGTGACTCAACCAAGCTCAAGGAGGAGCTCGATGAAGATCTTGCCCTTTGTGTGGTCTCGTTCTAGTTGATCAGTAGTGGAGCCCAGTTGGGGTCGATCGGGGACCGTTTGTCGCATTTGGGGTTCTTCTTTTATTTTGGTTCCGTAGTCGGACCTTGATTGTATCTGGATGATGTAATGCTTTATTCATGTAATTGTGTGAAGTGGCGATTGTAAGCCAACTATGTATCTTTTCCCCTTATGTATTACATGGGTTGTGTGAAGATTACCTCACTTGCGACATTGCTTTCAATGCGGTTATGCCTCTAAGTCGTGCTTCGACACGTGGGAGATATAGCCGCATCGAGGGCGTTACAATGCTTGATGAATACAAGACTCCAAGAAAATTCTGGTCCGAAGCCATTGATACTGCATGCGACATCATCAACATAGTATATCTTCACAAGTTCTTCAAGAAAACATCTTATGAACTTGTGACTAGTAAGAAGTCAAACGTCAGTTACTTCAAAGTCTTTGGTGCTAGGTGCTGGATCAAGGATCCACATCACACGTCTAAATTCACACCGAAAGCACATGAAGGTTTTATGCTTGGTTACGGAAAGGACTCGCACACCTACAAAGTGGTTGAAACTTTAGATGTGCGGTTCGATGAAACTAATGGCTCGCAAAGAGAGCACCTGCCAAATGTGCTAGATGAAGGTACACCAGGTGAAGCTATCAAGCTGATGGGTACTGGAGAGATCATACCCACCAAGGAACAAGCTGAGGATGAGATCATCATTTCTGCACCTAATCAACTGAGACAATGCTCAGTCTGAAGCCAATGCTCAAGATGAAGACAATAGTCAGTTTGATCAAAATCTTCGTCCAGCTCATCCTCAAGTCGCAAATGAAGTTTAGATTGAGAAAATTATTGATAGCATCAATGCTCCTGATCGTCTCACTCGATCAAGATCTACACAACTAGCAAACTTCTGCGATCACTTTGCTTTTGTCTCTATATCTGAACCCTAGAAATTCGAAGAAGCCTTCATGGAACCTAAATGGATTCAAGCTATGCAAGCAGAGCTTCAACAGTTTGAGTTGAAAAATCTTTGGGAGCTTGTCAAACGTCCTGATCCTCGCAAGCACAACAATATTGGCACGAAATGGATCTATCGCAACAAGCAAGATGAACTTGGACAAGTTGTCAGAAACAAGGCTCGCCTCATTGCTCAAGATTACACACAAGTGGAAGGAATCGACTTCAATGAAAACTTTGCTCCTATGGCTAGGCTTGAAGCCATTCGCATATTGCTAGCCTATGCTAACCATCACAACATTCTTCTGTACGAAATGGATGTGAAGAGTGCCTTTCTCAACAGCAAAATCAAAGAAGAAGTGTATGTCGCTCAACCACCTGGTTTTGAAGATCCTAAGCTTCCTGATATGGTGGACAAGCTCAACAAGGCACTGTATGGCCTCAAACAAGCATCTCGCGCTTGGTATGACACACTCAAAGAATTCCTGAAGAGCAGAGGCTTCAAACCTGGTTCCCTAGATCCCACTCTCTTCACGAAGACATATGATGGTGAACTGTATGTGTGTCAAATATATGTGGATGACATTATCTTCGGCTGCACGGATAAGAGATACAGTGATGAGTTTGGATACATGATGCAAGAGCAATATCAGATGTCCATGATGGGAGAGCTGAAGTTCTTCCTTGGTCTTCAAATCTGTCAACAGCGCAATGGCATCTTTACATCGCAAGAAAAATACCTCAAAGACTGCCTGAAAAAGTTTGGAATGCAAGACTGCAAAGGGTACACGACACCAATGCCAACCAAAAGTCATCTTGGCCCTGACGACAATGGTAAAGAGTTTGATCAGAAGTTATACCGCTCTATGATTGGTTCTTTGCTATACTTATGTGCATCTAGGCCTAATATTATGCTTAGCATTTGCATGTGTGCCTGATTCCAAGCGGCACCAAAGGAATCGCATCACCTTGCTGTGAAGCGAATTCTTTAATATTTGGCTCACACCCCAACACTAGGATTGTGGTATCCAAAGGGCTCATCATTTGATCTAGTTGGATACTCTGATGCTGATTATGCTGGTGACAAGGTTGATTGCAAGTCTACATCAGGCACATGTCACTTTCTTGGACGATCTCTTGTCGGTTGGTCTTCAAAGAAGCAGAACTGCATATCCCTCTCCACTGCTGAATCTGAATACATTGGTGCTGGATCTTGCTGTGCTCAACTTCTTTGGATGAAGCAAACTCTCAAGGACTACGACATCAACAAGAAGAATGTGCCACTCTTTTGTGACAATGAAAGCGCTATCAAGATTGCCAAGAATCCAGTTCAGCACTCGAAGACAAAGCACATTGAGATTCATTATCACTTTCTCAGAGATCATGTCAATAAGGAAGACATTGATATCATCCACGTCAACACTGAAGAACAACTGGCAGATATCTTCACAAAGCCCTTGGATGAGAAGAGGTTTTGCAAGCTGCGGTGTGAGCTAAATATCTTAGAATCCTCAAATGTCTAGTGAATGGACACACATCCTAACGCCTATGCACGTTGATGACTTAGATGTGCAACACACGAAGTAATGTATTTCTTCAATCAATGAAGACTTACCCTTTGAGTGTGAATACATTAATGTGGAATTTGATTTCGAAGCGCCACGATAATTGTGCGTCATGTCTGGGTCTAATACTTCCTATACAGTGGGTAACGCCACCACCACACTTTCTTGAAGATTTTCATTTGGCGTCATGATTGAATTATCTTCGCATTTGGATTGTCTTCAACATTGATTTATCTTCAAAATCTATATCTTCGCAATATTGATTTATCTTCAATACTACATATATATGTGTTCTATCCTCTACAACATTCACTTATAGCTATGTCTTCACGTTGCTATTTTTTTGAACTAAGTGAATGTGATCGGACCCTAATCCCTTCTGTGCTACTCCCTCAAATTCTTTTTGTCTAAAAGTCATATGCATTATGTTGACACTTGTCGAATATCTTCATTGTGTCCTTGTCAGCAGAAGATACATAGACACACTTTTAAAACTACTTTTAATGTCTTATCCTTTGCCTGAAAACCGGAGAAGCCGGAACAACCACCTGACAATCCATGCATGTGTGGGAACATGATTCAACTCCTGATAAGTTGCATGCATGCCATGTGTCCTTCAGATGTGAACCGCGAGGGGCGCCTACATAATTGCGCTGTGCCGCCCTCCTCCTTCTTATAAATACTAGCCCCCTCATGGTCATTATTTCCTCTTCCACCTCGCCATCTCACTCAAACCATAGCGGCACCGCTAGCTCGTGTTGACGCCGGAGATGAAGCACTTAGCTGCTGCGACCTCTTCGACGCCGTCCTCACACCGGTCGTGGACCTCATCTTCTCCGCCGCTGCTGTAGGTGTCTTCCACCACCAAGTTAGGGTGCGGGAGATTGGACTGCTCGGCCTCCCATCTGCCTCGTCTAGCAGTTCGTCTGTGGTAAATTAATCTCACTTTTTATGGTCTTTTTGATCTGTCAAATCCATCCACTACAACCAAAAGTGGTTTCTACACCTTCAAATCTGGATATGTCTCTTTCTGAATCTCATATATTGCAAAGTATGTTCACTTATGCTTCATAACTAGTTAGATTCCTCACTTGTACTTATTCTTGGATTCATACAAATCTGGAACCAACTTCCTTCAATAAGTGAATGTCTTCGCACTGTGAGGTCAATGTCTTCTAACTGATTTATCTTCAAAATCTTCTGAGAACGCATATAACCTCTTCCCCTTCCCTCGCATCTCTAATGCTGTCACAGGTACATGTCTGTGGGAGAATCCCTTGGTTCTCATAGTCTGCATTCATTTGCAGAATTCTTACAGCGTCACATTGATCCTGAAGCCAACTCTTGTTTGACAAGCAGACGAAAGCCTTTCACTATTTTGAAGCCTATCTGTCTGAATATTATGGCTTGTGAGAAATCTGCACGGAAAGGTGGCAGGCAACACCGAGGTAATACAACACTGGACCTGCCCCCAGTTCTGTATGAGCTCTACAAATCTGACCCTGAAGAGAGCTATACATAGCGCAAGAACAGGATCCAATGGATCCGAAGATATTGGGTGGAGCAATGGTTCAAGTATAACTTTGTGACACCTGAATACACTGACAAGAATGCCATCAAGCGCCCATGGGGTGATTGTCTTTACAGAAATTTGGTACCAAAGACAAAGGCTGAAGCTATTGCTCAGGAGTTCTATCCTTGCATGGTCCGAGGACCTCAGCCTGAGAATGCCGACCCATCATCTCTTTTATGGTGTCGTGACAACAATCTCTTCAAGTGCAACCTTCAGTTTGCAAAAGGATTCAGCTATCAGATGGAACATGTGAAGCCAACGAGAGCAGAATTGGCCCCTTCGCCAACTTCAATGGGCTTCTGTCCCATATTGCTTCCCAGAGGGCCGCAGGGGAGCAATCTGGTGAAGATGCAGACTCTGAAGATGCTCCCTCACCACCGAAGCAGAAGAAAAAGGCTAAAGCTTCAAAGCCCTCTGCTGCTGCTACTCCAAAAGCTTCGACTAAGAAGCCACTGAAAACTGCACCTCCTGAATCCAGTGTGCAATCTGAAGATCTGTCTCGTGTGTCCAAGAGGACCAAGAAGCCATTGCTCAAGAAGGTTTCTAGGCAAGCTCTCACTCCTGCTGCCGTTCTGCGCAATGAGGAAGACACCATTGATCTGTCAAGTGACGAACATCTTGGTGGTGAAGATCTAGAGATGCTGATCAAGAGCAAGCAAGAGGTGGAGATCTTCAGTGATCTGCCCCTCTTTGATGTTGATATATTGAACAACTTCATCGATGAATGGTTTGACGACTAGAGCATCAGTATTGATAGCATGCAGCTGCCTGTGAGCATCAGCGTCACATTTCACGGAGCCATTGCCAATGAATTGGCCTTAGCTCAGAAATTCGCCGAGCTAAAAAACAAGATTGGTTATGAGAAGGCGCATTTCAAGAAGCACATGCACAAGCTCAGCGTGGCTGATGTGCATATTTTCAAGAAGATGCTGCATGATCTCAAGGCTGAATTCCACGAGAAGA
Source organism: Aegilops speltoides (assembly GCA_021437245.1). NCBI lineage: Eukaryota > Viridiplantae > Streptophyta > Magnoliopsida > Poales > Poaceae > Aegilops > Aegilops speltoides. Next base: position 420,173,662 of record CM038143.1, on the reverse strand, counting down.
GTGAAGAATCCAAAGGCTCAAGAGAGCGCATGAAGAATTATGCATAGAAATGTGTGCAAGCACACAATGAAGCTGAAAAGAGGAAGGCTCTTGGGCGCCCTAGCATCGACCCCAGAATGGCTGCCAAGAAAAGCAAGAAGAATGCAGAAGCTAATCCCGATGCTCCAAGGCAGGGACAACCAAGCATTATCTTCCCTGCCAGCATGACTGGCTCGAAGCCAAAGGTCCCCTCTGCTGCTTCAGAACTCAAGAAGACAAGGCAAGCTGAACTGAAGCCAGGAAGAGGAAGCTCAAGGATACATCTGATGATGCTCCCTCCAAGAAAAAGCTGAAGACAAGGGCTCTAAGTCTTCAAGAAAAGAGCGTGCTACTGCCCCAGAGCCCCTCATTGTCGAACCCATTTCTGTTGCCTTACCTGCCTCTGCAAATCGCGAGCATCGTCTCATCGTCCATGAGCCTGTTCCCACAGAGGCTCCTGAAAATGAAGAAGTTCCAGCTGCTGACCCCAACGCAGCTGAAGACATTGGCCATGAAGACATTGTGCATGATGATGAAGTCCTTCCTCAGCTCGAGCCCCAGTTGGTATCATCGCCTACTCCAGCGAGCAGTGAACTCATTAGCATTGGTCGTCCATTGACGCTAATTGCACAAGATGACTCCTGGGCTGAGCGCCAACAAGAAGACACCCTAGTACATGATGAAACACCCCGTACTCCACTTGCTCAAGTAACCTCTTCGGTGCTTGAAGATGACAACTACATGGAGACCACTCCATCTCCAAAGGCGTTGCTAGCATTTCGCAGGCTTCACAAAGGCCTCAGGCCACCGGTCTGCATGTCGAGCATTTCAGAAGAAGAAGTGCAACAAACTGGCTTAGTGGCACGTCAAGTGTTCCCTGACGCCAAACCCTCTACGACTGCTCAAGAGTCCGAAGCTAAAGCTGCTGAAGACATTCCGGCTGCATCAGCCGATGATGAAAAAGGAGAAGAAAGAGAAGCCACACCCCCTGCTAATGATCAAGTCACTCTTGAAGAGAATGTGATCATGCCCGATCCTCCAGTCATTGAACAGATGGAGGTTGAAAACACTGAGGCTGCCACCAACAACGCCACTGAAGCCAATGACCCAGTCATGGCTGGAAACAATGTGGAGCCTGAAGCAAATGTGAATGCTGAAGCCACTGTGATGCCAATCACCTAAGATGGCGCTATTCCTTCACCACGACCTGATACGTCCATTTTGCATCATGCTTTTATATCAATATTTATTGCATTATGGGCTGTTATTACACTTTATATCTCAATTCTTATGGCTATTCTCTCTTATTTTACAAGGTTTACCATGAAGAGGGGAATGCCTAGCACTGGAATTCAGGCCGAAAAGGAGCAAACATTGAAACCTATTCTACACAGCTCCAAAAGTCCTGAAACTCCACGAAACAACTTTTTGGATTTAATAAGAATTTTTGAGCGGAAGAAATACACCAGGGGGCCCACACCCTGTCCAGGAGACAGGAGGGTGCCCCCCTATAGGGCGCGCCCCCTATCTCCTGGGCCCCCTGGTGGGCCTCCGGTGTCCATCTTCTGCTATATCATCACTTTTACCCTGGAAAAAAATCGTGGGCAAGCTTACGGGACGAAACTCTGCCGCCACGAGGCGGAACCTTGGCGGAATCAATCTAGGGCTCCGGCAGAGCTGTTCTGCCGGGGACACTTCCCTCCGGGAGGGGGAAATCATCACCAACGTCATCACCAATGATTCTCTCATTGGGAGGGGGTCAATCTCCATCAACATCTTCACCAGCACCATCTCCTCTCAAAACCCTAGTTCATCTCTTCTATCCAATCTTGTATCAAAACCACAAAATTGGTACCTGTGGGTTGCTAGTAGTGTTGATTACTCCTTGTAGTTGATGCTAATTGGTTTACTTGGTGGAAGATCATATGTTCAGATCCTTTATGCATATTATTACCCCTCTGATTATGAACATGAATATGCTTTATGAGTAGTTACGTTTGTTCCCGAGGACATGGGGGTGAAGTCTTGCTATTAGTAGTCATGTGAATTTGGTATTCGTTCGATATTTTGATGAGATGTATGTTGTCTTTTCCTCTAGTGGTGTTATGTGAACGTCGACTACATGACACTTCACCATTATTTGGGCCTAGAGGAAGGCATGGGGAAGTAATAAGTAGATGATGGGTTGCTAGAGTGACAGAAGCTTAAACCCTAGTTTATGCGTTGCTTCGTTAGGGACTGATATGGATCCATATGTTTAATGTTGTGGTTAGGTTTACCTTAATACTTCTTTTGTAGTTGTGGACGCTTGCAATAGGGGTTAATCATAAGTGGGATGCTTGTCGAAGTTAGGGCAGTACCCAGGTACCGGTCCACCCACATATCAAATTATCAAAGTACCGAACGCGAATCATATGAACGTGATGAAAACTAGCTTGACGATAATTCCCATGTGTCCTCGGGAGCTCCTCCCTCATTATTAGAAATTGTCTAGGCTTATCCTTTGCTACATAAAGGATTGGGACACCTTTCTGCACTTTATTTACTTTATTTACTTGTTACTCGTTACCATTTATCTTATCACAAAACTATCTATCACCTACATTTTTAGTGCCTACAGAGAAAACCTTACTGAAAACCGCTTATCATTTCCTTCTGCTCCTCGTTGGGTTCGACACTCTTACTTATCGAAAGGACTAGATTGATCCCCTACACTTGTGAGTCATGAAGACTCTTTTCTGGCGGCGTTGCTGGGGAGTGTAGCGCTTTTGGTGAGTGGAACTTGGTAAGGAAACATTTATATAGTGTGCTGAAATTTTCTGTTACTTGTCACTATGGAAACTAATCGTTTGAGGGGCTTGTTTGGGGTATCTTCACCCCAACCAGAAGATCAAAGAGTTTCTCCTCAACCTACTGAACTTTATGAAAATATTCACTTTGAGATTCCTTAGGGTATGATAGAGAAATTGCTAGCTAATCCATTTGCAGGAGATGGAACATTGCATCCCGATTTACACCTTATCTTTGTGGATGAAGTTTGTGGATTATTTAAGCTTGCATGTATTCCCGATGATGTTGTCAAAAGTAAGGTCTTCCCTTTATCTTTGAAGGGAGATGCATTGACATGGTATAGGCTATGTGATGATACGAGATCTTGGAATTATAAGCGATTAAAGTTGGAATTTCACCGGAAGTTCTACCCTATGCATCTTGTTCGTCGTGATCGTAATTACATATATAATTTCTGGCCTCGCGAAGGAGAAAGCATCGCTCAAGCTTGGGGGAGGCTTAAGTCAATGTTATATTCATGCCCCAATCATGAGCTCTCTCGGGAAATGATTATTCAGAACTTTTATGCTCGGCTTTCTCTTGATAATCGCAACATGCTCGATACTTCCTGTGCTGGTTCTTATATGTTGAAGACTATTGATTTCAAATGGGACTTATTGTAAAGAATTAAACGCAACTCTGAAGATTGGGGTTCCGATGATGGTAAGGAGTCAGGTATGACACCTAAGTTCGATTGTGTTAAATCTTTTATGGATACCGATGCTTTCTGTGGATTTAGCTCTAAGTATGGACTTGACTCTGAGATAGTAGCTTCTTTCTGTGAATCTTTTGCTACTCACGTTGACCTCCCTAAAGAGAAGTGGTTTAAATATAATCCTCCCGTTGAAGCGAAAGTAGTTGCACCTATTACTGTCGAAGAAAAGACTATTACCTATAGTGATCCTATTGTCCTACTACTTATGTTGAAAAACCTCCTTTTCCTGTTAGGATAAAGGATCATGCTAAAGCTTCGACTGTTGTTCGTAAGAGTAATACTAGGACATATACACCTCCTGAGCAAATTAATGTTGAACCTAGTATTGCTATGGTTAAAGATCTCTTGGATGAGGATTTAGATGGGCATGTTATTTCTTTCTGTGGTGAGACTGCATATTGCTAGACCAGATACCAAGACACATAGACCTGTCATAGGCATGCCTGTTATTTCTGTTAAAATAGGAGATCATTGTTATCATGGATTATGTGATATGGGTGCTAGTGCTAGTGCAATACCTTATACCTTGTATCAAGAAATTATGCATGACATTGCACCCATTGAATTAGAATGCATTGATGTTCTATTAAGCTTGCTAATAGGGATACCATTAAACCCTTTGGGATTGTTAGAGATGTTGAAGTTTTGTGTGGGAAGGTTAAATACCCTGCTGATTTTCTTGTTCTTGGTTCCCCACAAGATGATTTTTTTTCCCATTATTTTTGGTAGGCCCTTCTTGAATACAGCTAGTGCTAAGATTAATTGTGAAAAGAATATTGTCACTGTTGGCATTGATGGTATGTCTCATGAGTTTAATTTCACTAAGTTTAGTAGACAACCTCGTGATAGGGAACCACCTAGTAAGGATGAGATTATTGGTCTTGCTTCAATTGCTGTTCCTCCAATTGATCCGTTAGAACAATATTTGCTAGACCATGAAAACGATATGTTTATGAAGGAAAGGGAGGAAATAGATGAAGTGTTCCTTAAACAGGAACCTATGCTGAAACATAACCTTCCTGTTGAAATTCTTGGGGATCCCCCTCCACCCAAGGGAGATCCCGTGTTTGAACTCAAACCATTACCTGATAATCTTAAGTATGCTTATCTTGATGAAAAAGAAATATATCCTGTTATTATTAGTGCTAACCTTTCACAGCAAGAAGAAGAAAGATTATTGAAAACTCTGAAGTAGCACCGAGCAGCTATTGGATATACTCTGGATGATCTTAAGGGCGTTAGTCCCACGTTATGCCAACATAAAATTACGTTGGAGGATGATGCCAAACCAGTTAGAGATCCTCAACGACGACTAAATCCCAAGATGAAGGAAGTGGTAAGAAAGGAGATACTAAATCTCCTTGAGGCAGGTATTATTTATCCCGTTGCTGATAGTGAATGGGTAAGCCCTGTTCATTGTGTTCCTAAAAAGGGAGGTATTACTGTTGTTCCTAATGATAAAGATGAATTGATCCCGCAAAGAATTATTACAGGTTATAGAATGGTAATTCATTTTCATAAGTTAAATAAAGCTACTAAGAAGGATCATTACCCTTTACCTTTTATTGATCAAATGCTATAAAGATTATCCAAACACACACATTTCTGCTTTCTAGATTGTTATTCTGGCTTCTCTCAAATACCTGTGTCAGCAAAGGATCAATCTAAAACTACTTCTACTTGCCCTTTTGGTACTTTTGCTTATAGACGTATGCCTTTTGGTTTATGTAATGCACCTGCTACCTTTCAAAGATGCACGATGGCTATATTCTCTGATTTTTGTGAAAAGATTTGTGAGGTATTCATGGATGACTTTTCCATTTATGGATACTCTTTTGATGATTGTTTGAGCAACCTTGATCGAGTTTTGCAGAGATGCGAAGACACTAGTCTCGTCTTGAATTTGGAAAAGTGTCACTTTATGGTTAATGAAGGCATTGTCTTGGGGCACAAGATCTCCGAGAGAGGTATTGAAGCTGATAAAGCCAAAGTTGATGCTATTGAAAAGATGCCATGTCCCAAGGACATAAAAGGTATAAGAAGTTTCCTCGGTCATGCTGGTTTTTATAGGAGGTTCATTAAGGACTTTTCTAAAATCTCTAGGCCTCTGACTAATTTATTGCAAAAAGATATTCCTTTTGTCTTTGACGATGATTGTGTAGAAGCATTTGAAGTACTTAAGAAAGCTTTGATCATCGCACCTATTGTTCAAATTACCGATTGAATTTACCTTTTGAAATTATGTGCGATGCTAGTGATTATGTCTTGTAGGTGCTGTTCTAGGGCAAAGAGTCGATAAGAAATTGAATGTTATCCAAGATGCTAGTAAGACTCTTGATACTTGCCGGAGAAATTATGCTACTACTAAAAAGAGTTCTTAGCAGTTGTGTTTGCATGTGATAAGTTTAGACCTTATATTGTTGATTCCAAAGTTACTATTCACATTGATCATGCTGCTATTAAATATCTTATGGAAAAGAAAGATGCTAAGCCTAGACTCATTAGATGGGTTCTCTTGCTCCAAGAATTTGACTTGCATATTATTGATAGAAAGGGAGCTGAGAACCCCGTTGTAGATAACTTGTCTAGGTTAGAGAATGTTCTTGATGACCCACTGCCTATTAATGATAGCTTTCCTGATGAACAATTAGCGGTTGTTAATGCTTCTCGTGCTGCTCCTTGGTATGCTGATTATGCTAATTACATTGTTGCTAAATTTATACCTCCTAGTTTCACATACCAGCAAAAGAAAAAGTTCTTTTATGATTTAAGACATTACTTCTGGGATGATCCACACCTTTATAAAGAAGGAGTAGATGGTGTTATTAGACGTTGTGTGCCTGAGCATGAACAGGAATAGATTCTACGTAAGTGTCACTCTGAATCCTATGGAGGACGCCATGCTGGAGATAGAACTGCACACAAGGTACTACAATCTGGTTTTTATTGGCCTACTCTCTTCAAAGATGCTCGTAAGTTTGTCTTATCTTGTGATGAATGTCAAAGAATAGGTAACATTAGTAGACGTCAAGAAATGCCTATGAATTATTCTCTTGTTATTGAACCGTTTGATGTTTGGGGCTTTGATTATATGGGACCTTTTCCTACCTCTAATGGTTATACACATATTTTAGTTGCTGTTGATTACGTTACTAAGTGGGTAGAAGTATTCCAACTAGTAGTGCTGATCATAACACTTCTATTAAAATGCTTGAAGAAGTTATTTTTCCGAGGTTTGGAGTCCCTAGATATCTTATGACTGATGGTGGTTCACATTTTATTCATGGTGCTTTCCGCAAGATGCTTGCTAAGTATGATGTCAATCATAGAATCGCATCTCCTTATGATCCGCAGTCTAGTGGTCAAGTAGAGTTGAGCAATAGAGAGCTCAAATTAACTTTGCAAAAGACTGTGAATAGATCTAGAAAGAATTGGTCCAAAAAACTTGATGATGCATTATGGGCGTATAGAACTGCATACAAAAATCCTATGGGTATGTCTCCTTATAAGATGGTTTATGGAAAAGCATGTTATTTACCTCTTGAACTTGAACATAAGGCATATTGGGCTATTAAAGAGCTCAATTATGACTTCAAACTTGCCGGTGAGAAGAGGTTGTTTGATATTAGCTCAGTTGATGAATGGAGAACCCAAGCCTATGAGAATGCCAAGCTTTTCAAAGAAAAAGTCAAACGCTGGCATGATAAGAGGATACAAAAGCGTGAGTTTAACGTAGGAGATTATGTGTTATTATTCAACTCTCGTTTAAGATTTTTTGCAGGAAAAATTCTCTCAAAATGGGAAGGTCCCTACGTTATCGAGGACGTCTATTGTTCTGGTGCTATAAAAATCAACAACTTCGAAGGCACAAGTCCAAGGGTGGTAAACGGTCAAAGAATTAAACACTATATTTCAGGTAATCCTATCAATGTTGAAACTAATATTATTGAAACCGTAACCCCCGAGGAATACATAAGGGACACTTTCCAGAATGTTCCAGACTCTGAAAAGGTATAGGTATGTGGTACGGTAAGTAAACCGACTCCAAAACAACTCCAATGGCAATTTTTATCAGCTTTTGAATATTTGAGAATTTTAGGAAGAAAGAAGTAGTCCGAAAGGGACACGAGGCCCCCACGAGAGTGGAGGGCGCGCCCCCTATCTCGTGGGCACCTCGTGTGGCTCCCGGACTCCATTTTCTTGCACATTACGTATTTTGGTCGGTAAAAATTCATTATATATACTCCCAAAGGTTTTGACAATCGTATCACGCAAATATCCTTTGTTTTCATTTCGAGCTGTTTCTGTTTCAGATCTAAGAGCATCATGTCGTCTCCAAGCGGTCCCAAGGACAAGTTTTTCGAGAGGGTTATCAACCCCTATCTTGCGGAGGTGCTGCAACACCCTCAAAGCATTGAGATGCGTGAGGGGGTGCTGCACATACACGATGTGGAGGGACCAAGGCGTACCGGGAGCGTGGAGACAAAGCTTGAAGCCGTGGAGCAGCAAGTTTTCAAGTGTCAAGGGATGGTGGAGCGTGGACTCAACGCCAACTAGATGATGATCACGGAGTTCACCAACAACCACAAGCTGGATTTCAAAGTCATTGGGGAGACCATCTTCAAGATTCAAGAGAAAATCGAGCACCTCCAAGCCCAGATCTATGACCTGCAAAACCAGAACTGTGAGTATGAATATAGATTCAAGAGGATGAGTTTGCCTGCAGATTTAAGGATCTTGGAGACTCGATCATCCTTCTATGATGGAGAGCCTATGCCTTGGAAGACGGGCGACAAGCCTACATCATCAACAACTCCTACTTCACCACCTCCGAGGACATAATCACATGGGTATGGGAACTCCCCTTGGCAACTGCCAAGCTTGGGGGAGGTGCCCCGGTATCGTATCACCATCACACTCCTATATTTACCGCTTTATTTTAGTTCGTTCCTTTTAGTAGTATCTTGATCTAGTAGATTCAAGTTTTGATATCAAGTAGTTTTGAGTCTTGCTTTGTGATCTCTTTTTGTAATCGAGTCCGTGAGCTATCTATAATAAAGATTAGTGTTGAGTCAAGGGCTTTGCTATGTGCTTTGATCTTGAGAAAGTAGAAAGAATAAAAGAGTTCATATTGATCTTATGGATAGTGATAACTTCACATATAGAAAGTATGAGGCATAAAAATTGTTGAGAGTTGATGAACGTAGTTTTGGTCACCGTTGCAATTAATAGGAAGTGATAAGGAAAGAGGGGTTCATATACAAATACATTATCTTGGACACCTTTTATAAGTGGGAGCACTCATTAGGTATGACATGCTAAAAGAGTTGACGCTGGACAAGGAAGACAATGTAATGGTTTATGTTTTCCGACATCTCAGTTAAAGTATATTGTCATTGACCTTCCAAACATGTTGAGCTTGCCTTTCCCCCTCATGGTAGCCAAATTCCTTGCACCAAGTAGAGATACTACTTGTGCTTCCAAATACCCTTAAACCCAGTTTTGCCATGAGAGTCCACCATACCTACCTATGGATTGAGTAAGATCCTTCAAGTAAGTTGTCATGTTGCAAGCAATAAAAATTGCTATCTAAATATGTATGACTTATTAGTGCAGAGAAAATAAGCTTTGTACGAACTTGTTGTGGAAGTAATAAAAGCGACGGACTGCATAATAAAGGTCCACATACAAGGGGCAATATAAAGTGATGTTCTTTTGCATTAAGATTTTGTGCATCAACCCTAAACGCACATGACAACCTCTGCTTCCCTCTGCGAAGGGCCTATCTTTTACTTTACGTTTTTACTTTATGCTTGAGTCAAGGTGATCCTCACCTTTCCCTTTTTCATTTTATCCTTTGGCAAGCTCCTCATGTTTGAAAGATCGTGATATATATCCAATTGGATGTAAGTTAGCATGGGCTATTGTTGTTGACATCACCTAAAGGTGAATACGTTGGGAGGCAACACAATAAGCCCCTATCTTTCTCGATTAATCGCTGAAACTCTATAACCACAAGTACTGCGTGAGTGTTAGCAATTGTAGAAGACTACGAGATAGTTGAGTATGTGAGCTTGCTGAAAAGCTCTATTGTCTACTCTTTCTGATGTTACGATAAATTGCAATTGCTTCAATGACTGAGATTATAGTTTATTAGTTCCCAATGAAATTTTTGAACAATACTTGACATTGTGAATCGATTGTCACCGAAGCATAGGAAATCATATGACAAAATCTATATATGTTGTTGTTATTAGAATGATCATGATGCCCTCATGTCTGTATTTTATTTTTATCGACACCTCTATCTCTAAACATGTGGACATATTTTTCGATTTCGGCTTTCGCTTGAGGACAAGCGAGGTCTAAGCTTGGGGGAGTTGATACGTCCATTTTGCATCATGCTTTTATATCAATATTTATTCCATTATGGGCTGTTATTACACTTTATATCTCAATTCTTATGGCTATTCTCTCTTATTTTACAAGGTCTACCATGAAGAGGGGGAATGCCGGCAGCTGGAATTCTGGCTGGGAAAGGAGCAAACATTGGAAACCTATTCTACACAGCTCCAAAAGTCCTGAAACTCCACGAAACAACTTTTTGGATTTAATAAGAATTTTTGAGCGGAAGAAATACACCAGGGGGCCCACACCCTGTCCAGGAGACAGGAGCCCCCCCCCTATAGGTCGCGCCCCCTATCTCCTGGGCCCCCTGGTGGGCCTCCGGTGTCCATCTTCTGCTATATCATCACTTTTACCCTGGAAAAAATCGTGGGCAAGCTTACGGGACGAAACTCCGCCGCCATGAGGCAGAACCTTGGTGGAATCAATCTAGGGCTCCGGCAGAGCTGTTCTGCCGGGACACTTCCCTCCGGGAGGGGGAAATCATCACCAACGTCATCACCAACAATCCTCTCATTGGGAGGGGGTCAATCTCCATCAACATCTTCACCAGCACCATCTCCTCTCAAAACCCTACTTCATCTCTTGTATCCAATCTTGTATCAAAACCACAAATTGGTACCTGTGGGTTGCTAGTAGTGTTGATTACTCCTTGTAGTTGGTGCTAATTGGTTTACTTGGTGGAAGATCATATGTTCAGATCCTTTATGCATATGATTACCCCTCTGATTATGAACATGAATATGCTTTGTGAGTAGTTATGTTTGTTCCCGAGGACATGGGTGAAGTCTTGCTATTAGTAGTCATGTGAATTTGGTGTTCGTTCGATATTTTGATGAGATTTATGTTGTCTTTTCCTCTAGTGTTGTTATGTGAACGTCGACTACATGACACTTCACCATTATTTGGGCCTAGAGGAAGGCATGGGGAAGTAATAAGTAGATGATGGGTTGCTAGAGTGACAGAATCTTAAAACCTAGCTTATGCGTTGCTTCGTTAGGGGCTGATATGGATCCATATGTTTAATGTTGTGGTTAGGTTTACCTTAATACTTCTTATTGTAGTTGCGGATGCTTGCAATAGAGGTTAATCATAAGTGGGATGCATGTCCAAGTTAGGGCAGTACCCAAGTACTGGTCCACCCACATATCAAATTATCAAAGTACCGAACGCGAATCATATGAACGTGATGAAAACTAGCTTGACGATAATTCCCAATGTGTCCTCAGGAGCTCCTTTATCATTATTAGAATTTGTCCAGGCTTATCCTTTGCTACATAAAGGATTGGGCCACCTTGCTGCACTTTACTTACTTTATTTACTTGTTGCTCGTTACTATTTATCTTATCACAAAACTATCTATCACCTACAATTTTAGTGCTTGTAGAGAAAACCTTACTGAAAACCGCTTATCATTTCCTTTTGCTCCTTGTTGGGTTTGACACTCTTACTTATCGAAAGGACTACGATTGATCCCCTACACTTGTGGGTCATCACGACCTCAATACCATGGAAAGGGCATTCAATCGTGAAGGTTAGCTTGTCACTGTCAGATGGCCAATTATGGTTCCACCTACTGCTCCCGGGCCATAGTATGATTATCATGTGGAGCAGAGGCCTCATGTTCAGAAGCCAAAGCCACGGCTGCCAAGGCTGCCAAGTGTTGTCTCTACACAAGGCACATTCAGCGTGCTCAGCTTCAGAGAGCACAATATTTTCTTCAACAACGCCAGGAACCCATACACGAAGCCCAAGATCACCTCTGACAGATTTTGGAGCCATCAGCAGCGAAGCTATTACTCTTGCATCCTTTACAATCAAGACCGGATTTTTCCGCACAAACGTATGGATTGTGATGCTATGGCTGGCTGCCATGTCTTGAAGAGGCTCTAGACTGCTTTCGGGATGTTGGTCTTCTGGCTTTTGTGACTGATAAGGAACATTGGAACGAAGAGCTCCTGCTGCAGTTTTATGCCACTCTACACATTCGAGGCTACAATATGGATCCGAAGACTTGGATCCTTGAGTGGATGACATGTGATGTACATCACGAAGCCAAAGCTCAGGATATCATCGAGCTTACTTCCCTGCCCACTCCAGGTGAGTTATACGAACCTGGTTGTTCGCTTCGTCCAAATGAGCTGCAGAGCATCTTTCAGAAGCCAGAGCCGAATATGAGCCAAATGCTTAGCATCATGAGCCATTGCCGCACGATGGTGAATACCCAAAGGAGTTGTTTGTCAAGGACCTTGAGTATTTTCCATGCACAGTGTACCATATTCTGAGGCGTACTCTTTGGCCTATCAGAGGGAATTCTTCTAAAGCCAAACTTGAAGGCGCAATGAAGACCTTGGTATTCTATATCATCAATGGCATCAGATTCAACACTCAGGATTTTTTCATCAGACAACTTGCTGCTTCTGGGATTGATCTATTTGGTCTGAAATTCTATGCTCCATGGGTGATGCGCTTGATTAAGCTTCGTTTGACTATCAGCCTTCAACGCACAACCACATTGTCTTTCTGCCTGAAGTTGATATGTCTATTGAAGCCATCTACCCCGAGCCTGCCAAGAAGCCCCTCCACCTTCAGAATGCTGAATTACAGAGCTTCACATAGCCCATTGAAGGTATTCATGTGCCCAATGCTGCAACTCCTGCTTATCCTCTGGCTGGCAACCCGCGCATACCGCACCGTGCCAATACTGAAGCCACTACAAGCACCATAGCTCAAAGGCCTCAGAAGCGTCCTTGTGTTCTCAATGACTGTGAGATTCTGGTGGCTTTACATCAAAAGCAGGACAGACATCATGACTGGCTAAAACGGCAGATGCAAAGTATCTTGGTGGATGTCAATCGAATTCGCAACTTGGCCACCAAGAACTCATTTGTTGCACATGAAGCCTGTCGGCGGTCCTGGAAGAGCCTCACCTTGCTCTGCGCTGAAGATGATCTTTGCGAGGATGGCTTCACTGAGAACTTCAAGTTTGACTCCAGGCCTCCTCAGAATGCAAGTTGGCATCACACACCTTCAATTGAAGATTCTGAGTGCTCATCTTCGGCTGCAACTATTGTTGCGAGAGTCATCGATGAAGAAGATGACGCCACTTCACCAGCATTAGCTACACTGCATCACGATGCTGCGCCAGGCCCGTATGCACCACCAAACTCCAACTTCGACCCTGCTCCATCATCTACTCCAGCTAGGAATGAGTAGATACTCTATGTCTTCAAACCTTTTTGGTCATTACTGACAAAAGGGGGAGAAGCATATGAGTTGATAGTTTTCAGACGGGTCCATATGGGTGGTTGCTTTATTTTTGCTAAGTTCTTACAACTCTCATTTTGAAACTAATTGGTTTTTGAGTTGTAACACTTAAACTTGATGGTTGTTTGCTACTCTTGCTGCCCCTTTATGATGCGATGATAAATTCCGCATGAAGTCATTCTGCAGACGTCCATTTTTCATTATGCATTTCACTATCTTCATTTCTTTCATATAAGCATGATGAATTGTCTTCACATATTGAATATGGTCTCCACAAAGCAAAACCTTCCATGTGCATTTGCATTCAAAAGCAAACTACTTATATGCACATCTTCAGGGGGAGCCTCTTTCTATGTATGAAGACAATGCTCACAAAACTGAACTTTCACATACTTTTATCCCCGTTGAAAACTTCAAACAGTTTGTCATAAATCACCAAAAAGGGGGAGATTATAAGTGCATCTAGTGCCACCCCTAATTGGTTTTGGAGTATTGAGGACAAACGTGGTTGAGGGACTAATGTGTTTGTGAGAATTGCAAAGTAACACATGTCGTAGTCCCTCATTGATTCAGTTTACCTACCAGAGATGACCCTAGAAATGTGTGAAGACAATGAAGACAATGGTGGTTCATGAAGACATTCACGACGAAGATTATGACATGTGAAGATATTCACTTGAAGACTATGAAGTGCAAAGACATAGCTGTTTCGTAGTTTCCTTTCTTCTTTATTGAGTCATAAGAACCACCAAACAAAGTCAAAGTGACTGAAGTGATGTTCAACCAAATCCTATGTCTTCGAGCGAAATGAGAGCAAACCTTATCCAGAGCTGGATGAGTAAGCCTTACTTGTAGCCCAAGCCAAGCTGCTGCGTGTGTTTGAAATCTGACCGTTGGACACGTGTCGGTTCCTTAGTAACCCAGGGTCATTTCGGACATACCAGGTTGGGTTGCCTCCTATCTATAAATAGCCCACCCCTACACCATAAATTGGTGACTGCTCAGAGTTAGTGCACAGCTTTTGTCGTTTGAGAGAAACCCACCTCCGAAGCATTTGAGAGAGATCCTTGCGAGGTGTAAGTGCATCTAGTGCCACCCCTAGTTGGTTTTGGAGTATTGATGACAAATTTGGTTGAGGGACTAATGCGTTTGTGAGAATTGCAGGATAACACTGGTAGTGTCCCTCATTGATTCGGTTTACCTACCGGAGATGACCCCTAAAAATGTATGAGACATTGACGACAATGGTGGTATGTGGAGATATTCATATTGAAGACTATGACATGAGAAGACATTGAGTGAAGACTATGGAGCGCGAAGACTGTGTCGTTTCATTGTTTCCTTTTTTCTTCTTTGTTGAGTCATAGGAACCACCGTACTGTTAAGTGGGGTCCAAGTGAACAAAGTCAGAATGACTGAAGTGATGCTCAACCCAAATCCTATGTCTTCGAGCGAAGAGAATGAGAGCAAATCTTATCCAGAGTTGGATGAGTCAGCTTTGCTTGTAGCCCAAGTAAAGTTGCCGTGTGTGTTTGAAATCTGACCGTTGGAACACGTGTCAGTTCCTTAGTGACCCAGGGTCATTTCGGACATATCATGTCGGGTTGCCTAGTGGCTATAAATAGTCCACCCCCTACACCATAAATTGGTGGCTGCTCAGAGTTAGTGCACGGCTTTTGTCGTTTGAGAGCAACCCACCTCGAAGCCTTTGAGAGAGAGAAATCCTTGCAAGGACAAAGCCCAAACACCCAGAGCCAAAGAGTGTTAGGCATCATCAAGTCCTTCATGCTCATGTGACTGAAGACTTATTACACTTGAGGACTGTGAATCCTCCACCGGTTAGGCGTCGCGTTCGAGCATCCAAGAGTCACTGTGGATCGCCGTGAACGAAGTCTGTGAAGGTTCGGAAGTCTACCTTGAAGACTTACCAGAGTGATTGGGCGAGGACTGTGTGTCCTTAGCTCAAGGGGAATAAGGTGAAGACACGCTCATCTGAGTTGAATCTCAGCCTCCCTAACCAGACGTACAGTTGTCACAGCAACTGGAACTGGTCCAACAAATCATGTGTCTTCAACAAGTGACTGGTTCTATCCTCTCCCTCCCTTTACTTAGTGTTCGTCTTCGTGAAGTCATTGCCTATTTGTCGTACCTGTTTGACTTCATTGTTTGACTACTATCGTTGGTTGGCTTCATACTATCTTCCATCCCGATCCTTACTACTAAGCTGCTATTAGTCTTTGTACTTTCACATTATTGCATACCTGACTATGGTTTGCTTGTTGTACTTTATCTTCTGCTGCATATCAATTAGGTCATTTCTATTGTTTGTCTTTGAAACTTCCACGTTTTGAAGACTTTCATAAAAATCGCCTATTCACCTCCCCTCTAGTCGATAACTAGCACTTTCAATTGGTATCAGAGCAAGGTACTCCCTTGTTTTGTGTGATTCGGTTTAACCACCTGGAGTTTTAGCTATGTCGACTGCAGGGATAATCAAAGTCTCCGCTGCTTGCCCCGTGTTCGATGGAACTGAATATCCCTACTGGAAGAATAAGATGTGCATGCATCTTGAAGCCATTGATGTCGACCTCTGGTATGTCGTCAAGAACGGCGTTCCCAAAACTGGTGAAGGTGTCACCCCGCCGATGTCAAGAAGTTCATTCAATCGACTCTCCGCCAAGAACATCATCTGTGGTCATCTGACCAAAGGACAGTATGGCCGTGTGAGTGCTCTGGAAACATCGAAGCTAGTCTGGGACTGGCTATCCAAGGTCAACGAAGGCGTCTCAACCTAGAGAGATCAAAGGATCAGTGTTCTTCGCAACCTCTTCAACCGCTTCAAGAGAAACGACAATGAAAATGTCCAGCTCACGTTTGATCACCTCACCGACATCACAAATGAGCTTCTTGCTCTCGGCGCCACTGAGATTACCAAGCATGAAATCGTCAAGACACTACTAAGATCACTTGACAGCTCCTTTGACACCCTTGCCCTCATGATACAAGAACGCCCTGACTTCAAGACACTCGATCCGTCTGATATACTTGAGAGGCTTAACACACATGAGTTCCAGCTTTCTGAGAAAAGAGATATCTATGGTCCCAACTATGGCCGAACTCGCGCTTTGAAGGCAAAAGTTGTTTCTTCATCTGAAGAAGAATCTGACTGCAGTTCTGATGACCCTGAAGACATTGGAAAGGAACTTGCCATGCTTGTGAAGAAGTTCCAAAAGTTCACTAAGAAGAAGGGCTTCAGAAAGTCTTCACGATCTAGCTCAAGAAATGATGAAGCTTCCACTCATGACTACAAGAAGAGAACATGTCACAAGTGCAAGAAACCTGGACACTATATCTCTGAGTGTCCACAGTGGGACAATGAGAAGAAGAAGAAGAAGAGCAAGGAATATGATTCTGATGACAAGAAGAAGAAGAAATCTTCAAAGTCTTCTTCCAACTCCTCATCAAAGTCTTCATCTCATAAGAAGAGCTCATCTGGCAAGGCTCGTGCTTTTGTTGGCAAGGAGATGGATTCAGAGGAGGAGTCTGCTTCTAAGGAGGCGGAGGTGGAGTCTGAAGAGGAGTCCGACCCTGGCGTTGCAAGTCTGGCTCTAGCCACGGCCTATGTTGCCAAGTCCATCTTCAACACTGAAGACAATGACTTCCATACCAACGCTGAAGCTGATGACAAGGACAATCCTGCTCCCACCTACTGCTTCATGGCACGTGGTGCCAAGGTAAAATCACGTGATGCTTACTTTCAAACATCAAGTGAAGATGACTCTGATTGTGAATCCAAACCCAGCTACAAAACACTTGCTAAAATTACAACTGAACAACAAAAAGCTATGGAACATACTCGAAAACTGTTAGACAAAAGCGATGACCTGTTGGACGTGGAAATGACACGTTCACAGTCCTTAGTTGAAGACATAAAAAATCTTCATGCTAAGTACCAAGAACTTGAAAGTCGTCATGAAACGCTCTCAACCACTCATGAAAAGCTCTCCTATGATTATCTTCAAAGGAAGCAAGAGCTTGAGAAATTGAGAGCGGCTCATGAAGATCTTCAAAAAGAGAATGAGTCACTTCACGCGCAACAGATCAGTCCCGCCAGATGGATTTGAACCACCATGTCTAAAATGCCTTGAGCGTGATAACGCTACATCTGTTCTTCAATGTTCCATCGCTGCTATCGTTGCATTGTCTTCAACTACTGATGTGGTAACTAACCCTCTGCGGAGGATACCACTACTATTGCTGATGAAAATGCTAGGTTGAAGACATTGCTTGAAACAGGATGTATAAAAGTCCGAAAGGACATCGACACTTTATGATGTCCTCAAAAGCGATTCGAACCGAAACCCTAGGAAAGAGGGTGTTGGGTTCGAGAGGAAAATGAATGTTGATGGTTCCTCTTTGAAGCTTTGGCAGATCCTGTGTTCTTGCAAAGGGACCTTCAGTGGATCCATCCACCTTATCTGGCTTTACCTGTGCTAATCCTATTATCATTGATGAATCCCTTGATGCAAACTATAAGCTATTCAAGAATAAGAATGGTGAAGTGTTTGCCAGGTATATTGGTACTAACTGCAGGAATGGACCACCTATGAAGAAGATCTGGGTTCCCAAAAGCTGTCTTGAGAATCTTCCAGTGAATGTGATCATGACACCACCTGGGAAGAAGACAAACCCCAGACCTAAGGCATCATATGGTCCAAAGGCTTCATACAGACAGAGGACTCACCTGAGTCACCCTAACGCCATTGTTTTGCAGGGAAACCGTACTCAAACTTATGAATATGAGCGTGTGTCTTCAAACCGTTATGTTCATAGAACTAAGAACTTTTCTGCTTATTCATATGAGTATCATTCATCTCCTGCAAGGCTATTTGCTAGGGCTCCAAAACCGAAGTTCTCAGATGCTGCACTTAGACTCATTGCTTTTAAGCCACCCCTGAAGATGTGTGTGGTTAAGAAGAATTAACTTTCTTTTGCAGGGAAGGGTCTCCAGCCAAAAATCAAAGGCGTCTGATGCTATTGCTGGGGACCTAAAACATCTTGTAGGGCGCAAGATCAAATGCCCAAATGGTCTCACTATGTTTTTTGTTCCTGAATTGTTTGCCATTCATCCTATTAGTCCTAATCTTGATCTGAGCTTCAATAATCCTCTTGCCCGTCAAATGTTTATGCTTCACAATACTCTTGGTGAAGCCTATCCCCCTAACTGTACTGTAGGGTATGACACCTCATGCTTCAGAATGGATTATGGATAGCGGATGCACTAATCATATGACTGGTGATCGAAGTCTTCTCGTGGACTCAACCTTACGTCCATTAGACAAGAATCACATCACATTTGCTAACACTGGTAAAAGCAAGGTATTGGGTCTAGGTAGAGTTGCAATCTCAAAGGATCAACACATGGATAAAGTGATGCTTGTTGAATCCCTTGGTTTCAACTTAATGTCTGTCTCGATGCTTTGCGACTTGAACATGATTGTGCTATTCGGAAAATATTGTTGCCTTGTACTAATGGAATTTCACAAGTCTCTAGTCTTTGAAGGGTATCGGAAAGATGATCTATACATGGTAGATTTCTCAGCAGGTCCACAGCTTGCCGTATGTCTTCTTGCAAAAGCTTCGAATCTTGGCTCTGCATCGGAGGTCAGGCATCTTGGCAT
The DNA here is from genome assembly GCA_021437245.1 of Aegilops speltoides. Lineage (NCBI taxonomy): Eukaryota > Viridiplantae > Streptophyta > Magnoliopsida > Poales > Poaceae > Aegilops > Aegilops speltoides. The sequence continues at coordinate 420,154,747 of CM038143.1, read as the reverse complement.
AAGGAACTTACACACACTCGCCAAGAAGAAGCATGTCATAGGCATCGAGGGTGTCAAGTTCAAGAAGGATCATTTGTGTGGTGCCTGTGAAGCTGGAAAGATGACTAGGGCAAAGCACCCCTCGAAGACAATCATGACGACATCTCAACCCTTCGAGCTGTTACACATGGACTTATTTGGACCTACTCACTACTCTACCCTTACAACAACTGCTTGTCTCTATGGCTTTGTCATTGTTGATGACTACTCAAGATATACATGGGTGCACATAATTCTCTACAAGACTGAAGTGCAAGATGTCTTCAGACGCTTCGCCAATCGAGCCATGAACAATTATGGCGTCAAGATCAAGCATATCAGAAGTGACAACGGCACTGAGTTCAAGAACACCGGACTTGTTCTTTATCTGGATACAATGGGAATCACTCATGAGTTCTTTGCTCCATACACACCTCAACAAAATGGCATCGTAGAGCGCAAGAACAGAACCCTCATTGAGATGGCTCGAACAATGCTCGATGAGTACAAGACACCAAGAAAGTTCTGGCCTGAAGCTATTAATACAGCATGTCACGTCATCAACCGTGTTTACATCCATAAGCTTCTGAACAAAACAACCTATGAGCTCCTTACTGGCAAGAAGCCAAATGTCAGCTACTTCAGAGTATTTGGAGCTAGGTGTTGGATCAAGGATCCCCATCACAAGTCAAAATTTGCACCTAAAGCTCACGACGGCTTCATGCTCGGTTACGGAAAGGACTCGCACTCTTACAGAGTTTTCAACCTCTATCTCTACAAAATCGTCGAAACTGTGGACGTGCGATTTGATGAAACAAATGGTTCACAAAGAGAGCTCCTGCCAAGTACACTAGACGAAGCTCCGCCCAGCGAATCTATCAAGCTGATGGGAACTGGTGAAATCATGCCTTCTGAAGCACAGTCTGAAGAGGAACTTATCATCTCTGCACCTAACCAACCAGAAGACAATGCTCAGACTGAAGACAATCCTCCCAATGATGACAATGATCAGCAAGAGCATGGTCTTCGTCCAGTTCATCCTCGAGTTGCAAATGAAGAACAAATTGAGAAGATAATTGATAGCATCAATGCACCTGGTCCACTTACTCGCTCAAGAGCAACACAATTAGCAAATTTCTGTGGGCACTTTTATTTTGTGTCAATATCAGAACCCAAGAAAGTTGCTGAAGCCTTTATGGAACCTGAATGGATACAAGCTATGCAAGAAGAACTTCAATAGTTCAAGCTGAACAATGTTTGGGAACTTGTCAAGCATCCTGACCCTCGCAAGCATAACATTATTGGCACAAAATGAATATATCGAAACAAGCAAGATGAGCATGGTCAAGTTGTCAGAAACAAAGCACGTCTTGTGGCTCAAGGATATACTCAAGTTGAAGGAATTGACTTCGATGAAACATTTGCTCTTGTGGCTAGGCTTGAAGCTATTCGCATACTGCTAGCCTATGCTAACCACCACAACATCTTGCTATATCAAATGGATGTGAAGACTGCATTTCTCAACGGCAAGATTGAAGAAGAAGTATATGTCGCTCAACCACCTGGCTTTGAAGATCCAAAACATCCCGATATGGTGTACAAGCTAAACAAAGCATCAGATGGCCTCAAACAAGCTCCTCGCTTGGTATGATATTTATCAAAGACTTCAAAGAGCAAAGGCTTCAAACACGGATCCCTTGATCCCACACTCTTCATGAAGACATATGATGGTGAACTGTTTGTGTGCCAAATATATGTGGATGACATTATCTTCGGCTGCACCAACCAGAAGTATAGTGATGAGTTTGGATACATGATGCAAGAGCAATATCAGATGTCCATGATGGGTGAGCTGAAGTTCTTCCTTGGTCTTCAAATTCGTACCAAAGCAATGACATCTTCATATCTCAAGAAAAATACCTCAAATATTGTCTAAATAAGTTTGGAATGCAAGATTGCAAAGGTTACACAACGCCAATGCCTGCCAAACACCATCTGGGTCCCGACGACAATGGTAAAGAGTTCGATCAAAAGGTGTACCGCTCCATGATTGGTTCCTTACTTTACCTATGTGCATCTAGGCCAGATATTATGCTTAGTGTTTGCATGTGTGCTCGATTCCAAGCGGCACCAAAGGAATCGCATCACTTAGCTGTGAAGCGAATTCTTCGATATTTGGCTCACACCCCAACTCTCGGATTATGGTATACAAAGGGCTCAAAATTTGATCTGGTTGGATTCTCGGATGCTGATTATGCTGGTGACAAGGTGGATCGCAAGTCTACATCAGGCACATGTCACTTTCTGGGACGATCACTTGTCTGTTGGTCTTCAAAGAAGCAGAACTGTGTATCACTCTCAACTGCTGAATCTGAATACATTGCTGCTGGATCTTGTTGCGCTTAGCTTCTATGGATGAAGCAAACTCTCAAGAACTATGGCATCAATCTGAAACAAGTACCTCTCTTCTGCGACAATGAAAGCGCCATCAAGATTGCCAACAATCCAGTCCAGCACTCGAAGACAAAGCACACTGAAATTCGTCATCACTTTCTCAGAGATCATGTCATGACGAAAGATATTGACATCATTCACATCAACACTGAAGAGCAACTGGTAGATATCTTCACAAAACCCTTGGATGGGAAAAGGTTTTGCAAGTTACGGTGTGAGCTAAATATCTTGGAATCCTCAAATGTCCTGTGATCAGGCACACATCCTAACACTTATGCATGTTGATGACTTAGATGTGCAACACATGAAGTAACGTATATCTTCAATCAATGAAGACTTACATTCTGAGTGTGAATACATTAACGTGGAATTTGACTTCGGAGCGCCACAATAATTGTGCGCCGTTTCTGGGTCTAATACTTCCTATACGGTGGGTAATGCCACCACCAAATTTCTCTGTTTGAAGTGTTTCACTCATGGCGTTATTTTTGCTATGTCTACGCATTTGGTTTGTCTTCAATTTCAACTTATCTTCATGATTTTCTTCACTATGTTGATTTGATTGCTTTCTGATATACATACTAGTGTTGTGTCCTCTACAACATTCACTTATAGCTATGTCTTCCTAGTTGAATCTTTTGAACTAAGTGAATGTGATCAGAACCTAATCTCTCTATGCTTTCTATCTCAAACTCTATCTATCCAAATCACATGCATTCTATTGAAACTATCGAATGTCTTCTCTGCGTCCTTGTCAGCAGAAGACATAGAGACAAACATTAAGTCTGTTTTAAATGATTCATCCTTATTGTTTGAAATCCGGAGAAGCCGGAACGACCATCCGACAAACCTGGCGGGCGTGGAAACGTGGGACAACTCTGAGTATGTTGCATGCTTGCCACGTACCCCTCAGATGTGAACCGCCAGGGGCACCTGCGTAATTGCGCTGTGCCGCACATTTCCTTATAAATACATGTCCCCTGCGGTAAATAAAACCTTCTTCCACCTCTCCACCTCGTCAAAACGCTAGCGCCACTGCTAGCTCTCGACGACGCCGACGACGAAGCGCTTAGCTGCCGCGACTTCTCCGACGCCGTCCTCACGCCGGCCGCGGACATCGTCCTCTCCGCCGCCACCGTAGGTGTCCTCCGTCGCCAAGTTAGGGCACGGTGGATTGAACTGCTCAGTCTCCTACTCATCCCATCTAGCAGTTCTTTGTGTGGTAAATACAACTCTATTTTTACCATATTTTTGATCCTCAAAGATTCATCCTATTTACCAAAATTGGTTTCTGCCTATACAATGTTAGATCTATTCATGCGCATCTCATACGCCTAGTATATTCACTTAAGCTTCATATCTAGTTAAATTCCTCACTTGTACTTATTCACGGATTCATACAAATCTGGAACCAACTCTCAACATATAAGTGAATGTCTTCGCATCATGAGGTCAATGTCTTCAAACTGATTTATCTTCAAAATCTTCTGAGAATGCATATGACCTCTTACCCTTCCCTCGCATCTCTAATGCTGTCACAGGTACATGTCCATGGGAGAATCCCTTGGCTCTCATAGTCTGCATTCATTTGCAGAATTCTTACAGCATCACATTAACTCTCCCAAAGCCAGTTCCTGTTTGTCCAGCAAGCGAAAGCCTTTGAAGCCTTTGAACGTGTTGAAGCCATTCAGTTTGAAGTTCATGGCTGCAGAGAAATCAGTAAGGAAGGGTGGTAGACAGCGTCGTGGGGGAACATCAAGAGATTTTCCCGATGACCTCTCAGAGCTTTACAAGACAGATCCTGAAGAGGATTATAATCAGCGCAAGACACGAATCCAATGGATTCGACGATATTGGGCTGAACAATGGTTCAAATACAAGTTCGTGACCCAGGAATACGCTGAAAAGAATGCTATCAAAAGTCCTTGGGGTGATATTCTCTTTCGAGGCCTTCCACCCAAGAACAGAGCTGAAGCTATTGCGCAGGGTTTCTATCCTTGTATGGTCCGTGGACCCCAGCCTGAAAATGCCGACCCATCGTCATTGCTCTGGTGTCGTGACGATAATCTCTTCAAGCGCAACTTCCAGCACGCAACGACATCGGCCAAGTAAAACAAGAAGTCATTGGGATTAGACTTCAACCCTGGTCCCTCTGCTCCCCATGCTGACGGCTCACGTGATGCAGAACCCAATGTCATCGGTCCTTTCTACAACCTTGATGGCCTCATCACTCAAATCTCGGTCCAAGGTGCCAAAGTGGATCATTCTGATGATGATGCTAACACTGATGAAGCCCCAGCTCCTACTCCAAAGCCGCAGAAGCCAAAGAAGGCTAAGGCTTCAAGATCAGCTGCTCCTCCAAAAGCTTCACGTGCGAAGCCACTGGCCACTACACCTCCTGAAGATAGTGTGCAGTCTGAAGATCTATCACGTATCTCCAAGAAGACGGAGAAGAAAAAGAAAATCGTCAAAAATACTGATCAGACATTGACTCCTGCTGCCATTCTGCGAGAAGAGCACATTGATCTGTCCAGCGATGAAGATCTTGCAGATGATGCTCTTGAGCAACTGATCAAGAGCAAGGAAGAAGCAGAGATCTTCAATGATTTGCCTCTCTTCGATGTGGCAATCATCCATAACTTCATTGATGAGTGGTTTGACACCCCAAATCTCAGCTTTGAAGATCTGCAACTTCCCATTGGCCTCAGCGTCTCCTTCAATGGCACCATTGCTTCTGAGCTAGCTCTTGCTCAGTGCATCGTTGAACTAAAGCACAAGATCGACTATGAGAAAGCTCAGTTCAAGAAGCATGTGGCAAAGCTCAGCGTGCAAGATGTCAAAAACTTCAAGATCATGCTGCACAAGCTCAAAGAAGTCTTTCTCAAGAATCTCGAAGAAGCTAAAGGCTCTCGTGAGCACATGAAGAGTTTGGCTGACAAGTGTGTGCAAGCCTACAATGAGGCTGAGAAGTGCAAGGCTCTTGGTCGTCCTGGCATTGACCCCAGAATGGCTGCAAATAAGAAGAAGCCATCAACTGACCAATCTGCACCTTCAAGGCAGGAAGAACCTCGCATAGTCTTCCCAAGCAGCATGACTGGCTCGAAGCCAAAGGTCAGGTCAACCGCTTGAATCAAGAAGACGAGGATCGCCGAGGTGAAGCCGAAAAAGGAAAAATCCTGAAGCCTCTGATGTTGCTCCCTCCAAGAAGAAGCGCAAAAACAAGAAGGATCGGGCTGCTCTCACAGAGCCCTTAGTTGTTGAACCTATCTCAATGGTTCGCCCTGCATCTGAACACCAAGAACGATGGATGATAGTTCATGAGCCTGCTTCCACAGAGGCTCATGAAGCTGAAGACATTCCAGCAGTTGATCCCACCGCTGCTGAAGACATTGGTCACAATGACAATGTTGAAGATGATGAAGTTCTTCCTCAGATCGAACACAACTTGGTATCATCGCCTGTTCTCACAAACAGCAAACTCATCAGCATTGGTCGTCCTCTGACGCCAATTGCTCAGGATGCATCATGGGCTGATCACCCACAACAACAAGACTCCCCGAGTACTCCCCAACAACAACAAGTCACACCACCTGTGCAAGAAGAAGATGATGACTTTGAGGCCCATCCAACTCCATCTCTAAAGGCGTCGCCAGCATTACGCAGGCTTCGCAAAGGACCAAGGCCTCAAGTCCCTCTTTCGAGCATTCCATAAGGAGAAGTGCACCACCAATCTGTTGCACGTCAAGTGTTTCCAGAAGCCACTCTGACTGTGAATGTCTCCGTGTCTGAAGCCAAAGCTGCTGAAGACAATCCGGCTGCATCCGCCGATGACAAACAAGACGAAGAACGTGTCCCTACTCCCCCCATTACTGAAGAAGCTGTTCCTGAAGTGAACATGCTAGTGCCCGACCCTCCAGCTCATCAAGTGGAGGTTGAAAATCTTGAGGCTGCCACCACCAACACAAATGAAGCCAATGACGTAGTCATGGCCGAAGCAAATGTGGAGCCTGCACCAACCAATGTGCCAGAGGCCAATGATGCAACTACTCCTGAAGCATCTGTTGTGCAGCCTGATGCCTCTGTTGTTGCCACTGCTCCTGTTCCGCCACCAAGGCCCCATACAATTGAGCAAGCATACAACTATGGTCAGCTAATCACTATCAAATGGCCTGTTCTGGTCCCTCCGCCTAATGCCTCTGGTTCTTAGTTTGATTATCATGTTGAGCATAGGCCTCTGGTCCAGAAACCAAAGCCAAGACTGCCAAGGTTCCTGTGCATCGCCACCTCTCTGTGGTCCTTCAATGCAAATGGCTTCAAAAGCCACAACACCTTCTTTGACAGAGCAAAGAACCCCTACTCAAGGCCAAGAATATCATCTGATCGTTTCTGGAGCTATCAGCAACGAAGCTATTACTCCTGCATTCTGTATGATCAAGGGCGCATTTTCCCTCATATGCGCCTCGACACTGAAGCCATTGCTGGACTGCCATGCTTAGAAGAAGCACTTGACTGTTTTCGTGATGCAGGTCTTCTCAGCTTTGTGATAGACAAAGAACATTGGAATGAGGAACTTTTGCTTCAATTCTATGCTACCCTCCACATTCGCGGCTACTACAGGGATACAAAGACATGGGTTCTCGAGTGGATGACAGGAAATGTTCATCATGAAGCCAAAGCTCTTGACGTCATTGAGCTTACAGGCCTACCCACTCCTAGAGAGTTGTTCGAACCTGATTGTCAACTCCACCGCAATGCACTGGAGAGCATCTTCCATAAGCCAGAGCCCAACATGAGCCAGATGTTGAGCATGATGAAGCCTCTGCCACCTGACGCTGAATACCCAAAGGAGTTCTTTGTTGATGACCTTGAGTATCTGCCTCGCACAATATATCACATCATCAGGCGAACTCTATGGCCTATCAAAGGGCATTCATCAGTTGCAAAACTTAAAGGAGACATGAAGACATTGGTCTTTTACATCCTCAATGGCATCAGCTTCAATACACAAGAATTCTTCATCCGGCAACTGGCAGCGTCTGGATCTGACCTTTTTGGCCTGAAATTCTATGCTCCATGGGTCATGCGCCTCATCAAGCTACACTCTGCTATCAACTATCAGCCCTCTGCTCGCAATCATCTGATCTTTCTACCAGAGGTTGATATGTCGATTGAAGCCATATACCCCGAGCCCGCCAAGAAGCCTCTTTGTCTTCAAAATGTTGATCACCAAAGCTTCACTCAACCCATGGAAGGAGTCCAAGCAGTAACTCGTGTCTATCCAATGGCTGGGAACACTCGTCTGCCTCACCGTGCGCAAACTGAAGCTATTGAGAGCACAAGTGCCCAAAGGCCTAAGAAGCGCCCTCGCGTCCTAAATGACCGAGAACTTCTTGTGGCACTGCATCAGAAACAAGACAAGCATGACTTCTGGCTCAAGCGACAGATGCAAAGCCTCTTGGTGGACGTCAATCGCATTCGAAATCTTGCCACCAAGAATGCTTTTGTCACTCACGAGACCTGTCGGCGATCATGGAAGAGTTTTACACTGCTCAATGCTGAAGCAGATCTTCAAGACGGTGGCTTCACTGAAAGATTCAAGTTTGACTCCACTCCTCCATGGAATGTTGTCCTACGTCGAACTCCATCCCTTGAAGACTCTGACTATTCTTCCTCCGCGGCAACGGTGAATGCCAAAGTGATCGATGATGAAGACGATGCTACTTCACCGCCCCTACTACTTACGCGCATCGACATTTGCACTAAGTTCGCTCAGCTGCCGCCAAACAACAACGACAACCCGCCTGCTTCACCTACTCCTCATGGGAACGAGTAGATGCTCTATGTCTTCAAACCTTTTTGGTCCTTACTGACAAAAGGGGGAGAAGCATATGAGTTTGATAGTCTTCAAGCGGGTTCATATGGGCGGTTGCTTTATATTTTTCCTAGTGTTTACAACTCTCGCTTTTGATACATTTGGTTCTTTGAGTTGTAACACTTAAACTCGATGGTCGTCTGCTACTTATTTGCTTTTCTGTGATGCGATGATAAATTCCGCATGTGCGATGATAACTTTCGCACTTAGATCATTCTGCAGACGTCCATTTTTCATTATGCATGTCATTCTCTTAGTTATATCATTTCATGCATGATGAATTATCTTCATAAGTTAAAGAGGATCTCCACAAGTACAACCTGCCATGTGCATTTGCATTCCAAAAGCAAATTACTTATATGCACATCTTCAGGGGGAGCCTTTGCCACTTATGAAGAGAATACCCTATCCTTTACAATTTCACATACTTTATCCCCGTTGAAAACTTCAACCAGTTTGTCATCAATCACCAAAAAGGGGAAGATTGTAAGTGCATCTAGTGCCACCCCTAGTTGGTTTTGGAGTATTGACGACAAATTTGGTTGAGGGACTAATGCGTTTGTGAGAATCGCAGGATAACACAGGTAGTGTCCCTCATTGATTCGGTTTACCTACCGGAGATGACCCCTAAAAATGTATGAAGACATTGACGACAATGGTGGTATGTGGAGATATTCATATTGAAGACTATGACATGAGAAGACATTGAGTGAAGACTATGGAGCCTTGAGACGTGGTCGTTTCATTGTTTCCTTTTTTCTTCTTTGTTGAGTCATAGGAACCACCGTCTTCGTTAAGTGGGGTCCAAGTGAACAAAGTCGAAATGATGTAGTGATGCTCAACCCAAATCCTATGTCTTGACGAAGACAATGAGAGCAAATCTTATCCAGAGTGGATGAGTCACTTTGCTTGTAGCCCAAGTAAAGTTGTCGTGTGTGTTTGAAATCGACCGTTGGAACACGTGTCGGTTCCTTAGTGACCCAGGGTCATTTCGACATATCAGGTCGGGTTGCCTAGTGGCTATAAATAGCCCACCCCTACACCATAAATTGGTGGCTGCTCAGAGTTAGTGCACGGCTTTTGTCGTTTGAGAGCAACCCACCTCAAGCCTTTGAGAGAGAGAAATCCTTGAGAGGACAAAGCCCAAACACCCAGAGCCAAAGAGTGTTAGGCATCACTGAAGTCCTTCTGTCTGCGTGACCTGAAGACTTATTACACTTGAGGACTGTGAATCCTCCAGCCGGTTAGGTGTCGCGTTCTAAGCATCCAAGAGTCATTGTGGATCGCCGGTGAACGAAGTCTGTGAAGGTTCGGAAGTCTACCTTGAAGACTTACCAGAGTGATTGGGAGAGGACTGTGTGTCCTTAGCTCAAGGGGAATAAGGTGAAGACGCGTTCTTCTGAGTTGAATCTCGGCCTCCCTAACCAGACGTACAGTTGTCACAGCAACTGGAACTAGTCCAACAAATCATGCGTCTTCAACAAGTGACTGGTTCTATCCTCTCCCTCCCTTTACTTAGTGTTTGTCTTTGTGAAGTCATTGCCTATTTGTCATACCTGTTTGACTTCATTGCTTGACTACTATCGTTGGTTGGCTTCATACTATCTTCCATCCTGATCCTTACTACTAAGTTGCTATTAGTCTTTGTACTTTCACATTATTGCATACTTGACTATGGTTTGCTTGTTGTAGTTTATCTTCCGCTGCATATCAATTAGGTCATTTCTATTGTTTGTCTTCGAAACTTCCAAGTTTTGAAGACTTTCATAAAAATCGCCTATTCACCCCCCTCTAGTCGATAACTAGCACTTTCACGAGGACTAAGCCCAAAACATGCAGAGCCAAAGAGTGTTAGGCACCACTAAAGTCTTTCTGTCCGAGTGATCTGAAGACTTGTTTTACACTTGAGGACTGTGAATCCTCCAGCCGGGACAGGGTCTCCTTAGCTCTTGGGGAATAAGGTGAAGACACGGTCTTCTGAGTTTAGTCTCAGCCTCCCTAACCAGACGTACAGTTGTCACAACAACTGGAACTGGTCTACCAAATCCTTGTCTTCACCAAGCAACTGGTTCTATCCCCTACTCTCCTTACTTTTCAGTTTTTCTTCGTGAAGTCATTGCTTGCCTGCCTGATTCATTTGACTTCATTGTGTGAAGATTTATATCTATTTTGCTTCGTACCATCTTCCATTCTGATCCTGTCTACCTAGTTGCAGTTAGTCTTCGTGCTTTCACTGTATTGTATGCTTGACTAATGCTTGCCTAGTGTAGTCTTCATTCCGCTGCTTACTATATAGGCTTAGTTTACTTGTTTGTCTTCAAAGCCATCGTGTTTTGAAGACTTTCCTAAAAATCGCCTATTCACCCCCCCTCTAGTCGATAACTTGTACTTTCAATTATGCTGAATCTTTTATTACTTTCAATCTTTTATTATTTTGTATCTTTTGTTATTTTGAATTTATAGCCCAACATTGCGTCCGAGGTCCGGCCCAACCCAATGCCGTCGGATCAGAAAATAGGTGCCCACGGGCGCCTCTCTCTCTCTCTCTCTCTCTCTCTCTCTCTCTCTCTCTCTCTCTCTCTCTCTCTCTCTGCCTCTCTCAGTCGTTTTGTTTTGTCGCCGGCAGTGTTGGTCAATTCCAGCCATTTCCAGCGTCCCCCGGTGTTGTGGTACACTTCTAGACCTCCTCTTACTGCCATCCATCTATACCTCACATGTCACTTCCATTTCTTTGTAGGATATCGGCGATGACGACGATGGCGCGTGTAGGTAACGGCGACAGAGAAGCGGGCAGACCACGACGGTGAACTGACCTCCAGTTCTGTGTGAGCACCTCAGCTGCTCTTATTTTTCAGGCATTTCTTTATTTTTGGAAGCACTACTGCAGGATGCTGCTAAAGCGACACTACAATCAGAGACCCTTCGATAAAACTGTGTGCGATGCATTAATCACAAACATTGTCATAATAAAATAGTCCCCAATAATACGATCTGTTTGCGATGACGGAGACATCAAACATGATTCAGATTAGAGTTGCGTGTGCAATATGTGGCATACAGTTGATCCATACGAACTATTTGCGATGAGCATAACAACAAAAACGTTCAGCCAGATAAAGGCGTGTGCGATATACGGCATACAGTTCACTCGGATGAATTGTTTGCGATTAAACAACACAACACAAACGATCAGCCAGATCAAAGTGTGTGTGATATACGACATACAGTTCACTCGGATGAACTGCTTAAGATTAAACAGCACTACAGAAACGATCAGCCAGATCAAGGTGTGTGCGGTAGACGGCATATAGTTCACTCGGATGAACTATTTGTGATGAGACAAAACAACAGCAACGGTTTAATATAACAAAATATATGTGATACGCAGCAAACGGGTAAGTAATCACAAATGTGTGGGAAGACCGGAAGACCGATAACAACGTAGACGATTCCTACTAACAGGCCATGTGTGTTATGGACAAACGCTTGTTGGTATACAATTGTCAGCGATTGATGAAATCATCGTTTTTTTTCCTAGTTTAGTCCGTGTGCGATGCGATGCGATGAGCCAAGATTACACAAGTGACTAGTGCACACATGACGTTTGCACACATCAAAATAAACAATTACATGCATAATTAACTGTGATAAACGATCATATCTAATCATCATCTACTTCTTTTTGTGACGCTTGCCGCCGGTGCTTTGTTGGTGGCTCGATCCCTCGCCGATTATAGGAAGAAGGCACTCACTCCTGTCACAATCTGCCTGTGCATCTCATAGCATGTGTACACGTTTTTGGCCGCAAACTTGAGGTGAGCTTCATCTAGTCTCCGCACCTAGGCACCGTGCCATGCTCCAGGATTTTTCTTGGCACCATCCTTCATGTTTTCATAGTAGGGATGAATGATGGCCGCGGCGAGTTCAACCAGGGAGTCTTTTTCCCACTACCCCAAACCCTATAGTGGCCACGGATGTCGACAAGCTTCTGGCAGGCCAAGCCCGAAATATCGAGCGCTTTACATCGTTGACAGTGTCCACCGTAGCAAACTTGTAGTTGGGGTTGTTGAAAAATGTGGCGAAATGCTCGCAAGGCATTATGGCTAGGTAGTAGTGGTAGACGAGGGCGTGATGGCGCACGCACAACTGGGCGACGTCGACCTTCCGATCTTTCCCGGGATGACCTCCGGTGTACTGGAGGTCGAACCGACCACTTTGTACTTGTCATCCTCAGCAAGCATGCTCCATGACGTTGATGGTGTCCTCCACCACGACCGGGTCCTCAGTCTTAGTAATTAGTGTACCCCTTATATTTGTTGAAGCAACTCTAGATGGCCGGTGCGGCCATCAACACAAATTTTTATTTATGTATAAATTTTGTAAATTATATGTTCTAATTGAATAAACTTAAAAAGGTGGCGGGAATCAGTTTAATGACAGAATTCATTAATATACACATATATATATTGCAAAAAAAAGTTTTATGTACTTCTAAAAACAAAGGTTAATGTGTTTGAAATAAAATATTCATCTCATATTAAAAAAAAATATTCCTGTATACAGAGAAAATATATATATTCAAAAGGTTTAAACAATTCTAAAAGTTGCTCATAAGTTTCAGAATACTATGTTTTAAGCAAAGAAGAAAGTTTCAGAATATAGGAAAAGCTATTTTCATAGAATATATGTTCATGAGGATCCAGTTCCATGTCCGGACTTCGGACTAAGGTTCAGTATTTGAGATATTCAAGCGTGTGTGTCTTTCTTGGGTACAAACGTGGCTATATGATGCCTCTGGCCGTAGCCGTGAGATGGAGACCCTGGTCGATGTAGAGCGTGATCATGGTCCTGTAGTTGACGCTGGCGTCCTTGTCACGCAGCTCGAGCACGAAGAAGCGGAGCAGCACGGCCGCGAAGATCTTCATCTGCCTGTACGCGAATTCCTTTCCCAAGCAGATCCTTGGACCAGCCTGGAAAGCTGTGAACTTGAAAGGGCTCTCCGGCAGGAACTCGCCGCGCTCGTCGAGCCATCTTTCAGGCCGGAAGGCAATGGCGTCCTCGCCCCACAGCCGCTCCATCCGGCCCATGGCGTATGGGGCGTAGAACACGATGTCTCCCTTGCCGACCCTGAAGCCGTTGGGCAGAACGTCGTCTGAAAAGCACTCCTTGTTATCCTGAAACACCCCCATAAAACAGATATCATCACTCAGATCTGCAGTTATAATCTTTCATGGAGTCCCAACAATTCGTGGTAGATGGATTAGATGGATGGACTCACCAACGGGAGAGAAGGGTACAGCCTGAGCGTCTCCGTCAGGGCGGCGTGCAGGTAGTGCATCTTGTTCAGCGCTTCCTCGGTGAGGCTCCGGGAGAAGTCGTCGATGGACGACGTGGCCTCGCCAGCGTCGGCAGCCTCCTTGCTTATCTTCTCCTGGACCTCCGGGTGCTTGCACATCATGTAAAGAAACCAGGCAAGCGCTCCGGCGGTCGTGTCCTTGCCGGCCATGACTATGTTCAATATGATGTCTCTCAGGTACTTGTAATCCACCTTCCCGGTGTCGCTGTTGGTTGCCAGTATGAACCTGGATAGCAGATCATCTTTCGAGCCCTGTCAAGTATCAACGTCAAGATGAACCTCAACTTTAGTTTCAAGCTAGCGTAGCATACTACTCCCTCGGTCCGAAAGTACTTGTCATCAAAATGAATAAAAAGGGATGTATCTAGAACTAAAATACGTCTACATACATCTCCTTTTATCCATTTTGATGACAAGTATTTCCGGATGGAGGGAGTATATGTAGTAGTCTTACAACAAGTTGATGCAGGTGAGAGCACGTGAGATTAATTACATACAGTGTCGTGTGCCTTGTTGCCGTCCGACATCTCGTCCGCCCTGGCCCGGATGCACTTGTACACGAACTCGTCGACGACCTTGATCCTGTGCCTGAGCGCCGCCTCGGCGCCAACGTTGAGGAACCTCGACACCTTCCAAAACGCATCGACGTAACGTAGCAGGATGAACTCGCTGGCGTCGTCGAACGCCGCGGCGAAGCGGCTCCCCTCGTCCGACCCCGACAGCGTGCCGAGGTCCACGCCGAAGGCGATGGTGAAGATGGAGTCCATCGTCGCTTTCATCAGAAGGGCCTGATCCAAGAAACATATATACACATATCGGCAAAGTTAGGTCAGAGGATGGTCTTGGAATTGATCAGAGCCAGCCAGGTTGACCTGAAAGTCCATGGGTTGCTTCGCGGCTACGTTGCCGGAGACCATGTGCGCGAGCTTGGCGGCGTTCCGGTTGAAGACGCCGCCGCTGAAGTCCCGGAGGGCCCTCGTCGAGAAGTCGTAGCTGGCGATCTTCCTCTGCTGCTTCCACTTGTCGCCGTCCACCGCGAAGATGCCGTCTCCGAAGAGATCGCCCATCTTGTCGTAGTTAGACGCGCCCTTTTTAATTGTGTTTGTTCAGAATATATGTCAGCAAGTATCTTGAGCTACTAATCATTATCTTGATCATCCGTTTGAGCGTCAACTTATTCCGGGGTTCTGAATTACTTGTCGCACGTATGGATGTATCTAGATGTATTTTAATTCTAGATACATCCATTTTAGCGACGAGTGATTTGGAACGGAGGGAGTACTTGTATACCTTGCCGTAGTTGGCGAAGTTGGTCCTGAGGATGTGTTCGACCACCGCCGTGTCGGACGTGTAAATCTGCCTCCGTCCTCCCGGCGCGAGCAGCCGGAACGTCGCGTGCTCGCGGAACAGGTCTGTGAAGTAGTCGTGCAGCCGCCGGAGGTGATATACCTGGTGGAACACCGTTCCGACCACGGGCGGGTACCGCTGCGCTCCGGCGGCGCCGCGGCCGACAACGATGGTGCCAAGGTACGAGCAGATCGCTAGCCCGGCGAGGCCGGCGGCCACCAGCAAGGCCGGAGAGCACTCTGGCATTCCCGTCGCCATAGCTAAGCACTTGCTGGCGTGTGTGTTGTGAGCTGAGCTGTGCGCGTGAGTGTGACTCGGCCTGCCAGCCGGCCGGGGCTTTAACTATTTGGTGCCTGCTGCGTTCCATGTCAGCGTTCGTTTAGTACATCAGCACAATGCATACTTAAGACGCACAAACTAGTATTCCCTCCGTCCGAAAATACTTGTCATCAAAATGAATAAAAGGAGATGTATCTAGAACTAAAATACATCTAGATACACCCCCTTTTATCCATTTTGATGACAAGTACTCCCTCCGTTCCCAAATACTTGTTTTTCTAGGCATTTCAAATAGACACAACATACGGATGTATGTAGACATATTTTAAAGTGTAGATTCATTCTTTTTGCTTCGTATGTATTCACTTGGTGAAATCTCTAGAAAGACAAATATTTGGAAACGGAGGGAGTATTTCCGGACGGAGGGAGTACATCTCTAATTTAATGCTCCCTCTATTCCTAAATACTAGTATGTCTTTTTAGAGATTCTACTATGGATTATATCCAGAGCAAAATGATGAATCTACACTTTAAAATGCAAAATGCATCTATATGCATTCGTATGTGGTCCATAATGGAATCATATACATCTATATACATCCGGGGCAAAAGACTTCTATTTAGGAACGAAGGGGCTATAATACTGTATCATATCATGATACTCGATTATCTCTTTTCTCATTTAATTATGTGCCACCTTAGCAAAATGACTTAGTTGATATGCATAATACTAGTACTTATGATATTCACATTGTTATCAGTCTTACTAGGTTTTGACCTAGTTAACTGGGCCAAGTCAACTTCACGTCCATTCAGAAGTTGTATAGTACTCCCTCTGTCCGAAAATTCTTGTCTTAGATTTGTCTAAATACAGATGTATCAAGTCACGTTTTAGTATTAGATACATCTGTATCTAGACAAATCTAAGACAAGAATATTGGGATGGAGGGAGTATGTGATTAAGTAAGAAGTATGATTGTTCACAAAACATAAATAATTAAGGAGTATGATGCAAGTGCAGGCCGCTAATTAGTTAAGTTGGTACTAGTGCTATATGCAATTGGTATACATAATTATAAATGTTTTCTTGGTGAAATGTAGTCTATGGGCAACTAATGCTGACTCAATGATGAATCTGTGGCAAGATCTACCCTGTTACGTATTCTTCAATACAATTGGAGCCAAGGTTTTGAATACCGAATGTACCCTTTTTCTCATGGGACATCGAGATCCTTGGTTGCCATGGTAGTCGGGTGCGTATTTTTCATTTGTACTTCTGCATCCACTGACATAAAAAACAAAAGGTTAGTAGCACAACCATGGTTCAAGAAAAAATGGTGGCAAGCATCGAATATGGGATATGGATAGTGTCATAGACATAATTTTCCCTATTATTTATAAGACCATAATAGTCAACAACGATTCATGTATTCTACTAAAATAGCGGTTGTTAAGTTTATATGTTGATAACCTACAAGCAGTTGTGGAGCTAGGCAAGGTTGATTGGGGGGGGGAGGGGGGGGTACAATTTTTATGGGGGAAATTTTTTTTCCAATGTAAAAGTCCCTATTAAAAGAATTCTTCACTAAATTTGCCCATCCTAGGGGGGAGGGGGGCTGCAGGGATGCACGTAAGCTCCGTTAGTGACTACATGAAGTATTTCCCTGTCTACCAAATCCAATGGAACTAACTTCCCCGGCCTTTAAAAATACTCATTGCCATAGACCATCATTTAGTTAATGAGCTGGGTTTTTTTTTTAATTTTATTCCATAATCATAGAGTTACAGTTGAGAGGCAAAAGATTCTCAATTGGCAGTGGTCCTTGGTGCATCCACACAACAGTGGTACACTCAGTACATCTATAGTTTGCCAAACAGCCGATCACTCTATTTTGGTCTATACTAAGTTTTCTTGGAATAAATCTCCGTCAACCATCAAACCTTTAATCTCTGTGATAAGATGTTTCTACGCTGAGTGAGCAATGCCATTATCTGACAAGGTAGACAAGGTATCCGTAGAGTCTGATTGTACAATGACTGAAAAGCTAGTATGTTGTAAAGCAAGAGCCACCCCCTGCATGTTTGCATGGATCTCCGCTTCCAATGTATCATTGCAATTGAAAATAAACTGATAGGGCGCAAAGATTGACCCATCATGCAATATCATACTTGTTGCCGCCAAACCACTCTCTACTGAGAATGAACCATCCACAGATAAAACCACATGGTACATAGGTTGTGGCGGCCAAGGCCAAGACGGAGCTGAAAGTGCAACTAATCCCCAGGTGGTTTTGGTAATTAATAACAACATATATATCATTGAACTAATAACTTCTTGAGTATCATTTCAGAAAGTTCAGTGATATGGGTATGGCAATGACTGATGATGTGGACCCCTCAAAATGCTAAGGAAAACATTGGCAAAAGCTCAAGACTCTATTTTTGGTTTAGTGATCCAAGGTCACATTGAGTCTATAGGAAAGCCAATACTATTAAAAGGGATGAGGTTATGATGATGATCTGGTTGCTCAAAGTGCTTAGTGATCTATCTCCCAAACTATCGCAATCTTTCATTCCAACATATACTCATAAGTAATCTCGGTCCCACCGATTCCATAAACTCAGTCACACCGAGATGAACCACCTCACCATATACCCAAACCCTAGTAATTTCGGATTTTCCGATTCCAAACTCGGTCTCACGAAACTAGTGTTGCCAAGCTTCAGA
Source organism: Aegilops speltoides (assembly GCA_021437245.1). NCBI lineage: Eukaryota > Viridiplantae > Streptophyta > Magnoliopsida > Poales > Poaceae > Aegilops > Aegilops speltoides. The sequence continues at coordinate 420,136,693 of CM038143.1, read as the reverse complement.
ATCTTCGTCATCATATCGGTGTCACCGAGATGATAAAGTCGGTCCCACCGAGATTGGCAAACCCTAGTCTTTGGAAGAATCGGACTAACCGAGATTGTATTTTCGGTCCCACGAAAATCCCAACGCTCACAAGATTTGAACTTTCGGTCTCACCGAGTTGTCAACTTCGGTCGACCGAGATTGGTCAAATGTGTGTAACGGTTGGATTTTCTGTGGAGGCTATAAATACCCTCCACCTCCTCTTCATTCGTGGAGAGAGCCATCGAAAGAACTACCACTCCTACCTTACATTTACGAGAAGAAAACTACCTACCCTTGTGTTGAGATCAAGTTGCTCCACTCCCACCATATGAAACTTGATTTCTAGCCTTCCCAAGTTGCTTTCCACTCAATCCTTTCTTCCACCACAGCCAAATCGGTGAGGAGAGTTGAGTGTTGGGGAGATTATCATTTGAAGCACAAGAGCAAGGAGTTCATCATCACCAACACCATCTATTACCTTTTGGAGGGTGGTGCCTCCTAGATTGGTTAGGTGTCGCTTGGGAGCCTCCGTCAAGATGTGGAGTTGAACCAAGAAGTTTGTAAGGGCAAGGAGATCGCCTACTTCGTGGAGATCTACCCCAGTAAGGCTAGTCCTCCGTGGGCGTATGCCATGATGGCATAGACAAGGTTGCTTCTTCGTGGACCCTTCGTGGGTGGAGCCCTCCGTGGACTCTCGCAGCCGTTACCCTCCGTGGGTTGAAGTCTCCATCAACGTGGATTGACGATAGCACCACCTATCGGAACCACGAGAAAAATCTCCGTGTCTCCAAATTGCGTTTGCTCCTCTCCACCTCTATTTACTACATGTGTAATTTACTTTCCGCTGCCATTACTCTAGAATTGCATGTGTAGGGTGATACTTGACTTGATCATCATTGTGAACTTGCTAAAAACTTGTCCTAATCAAAAGGCTAAACTTTTAAATTGTCAAGTAGTCTAATCACCCCCCCTCTAGACATACTTTCGATCCTACAAGTGGTATCAGAGCTTTGGTCTCCATTGGATTGATTTCCATTGCATTGGACTCCATAAGCTTGGTTTCACAACCTAGGAGAGTATGGCGTCTAGTGAGGGTAATTTTCAGAGAGGTCCTTACTTTGATGGTTCAAATTTTGCTAGTTGGAAGCATAAAATGAAAATGCATATTCTTGGACATAACCCGCCGCATGGGGCATTATTTGTGTTGGCTTGCAAGGTGAGTTCTTGAGGAAGGAAAAGTTCCGGATCGCGGGCTACAGCGGATGAATCTGCGGATGTTGCGAAACAATGCTCAAGCTTGTGACATTCTCTTCAATGCTTTGTGTCCCGAGGAGTTCAACAAGATCAGCCGTCTTGAGAATGCAAAAGAGATTTGGGATACTTTGGTCGAAATGCACGAAGGTACCGAGTCCGTGAAGGAATCAAAGCTAGATGTTCTTCAAGGTCAACTTGACAAGTTCAAGATGAAGGAAGGTGAAGGAGTCGCTGAAATGTACTCTAGGCTTGCTCTCATCACAAATGAGATTGCCGGCTTAGGAAGCGAAGAAATGACCGATCGATTCATCATCAAGAAGATTCTCGAGCTTTGGATGGAAAGTATGACACCGTGTGCACTTTGATCCAAATGATGCCAAACTACAAGAATCTCAAGCCTACCGAAGTCATTGGAAGAATTGTTGCTCATGAGATGACACTTAAAGATAAGGAAGAGCTTCACAACAAGTCAAGTGGTGCTTACAAAGCTACAGTTGAAGCTCCCACAACCTCAAGTGACAAGCTAGTTTCCAATGAGGAGATAAGTCTAATGGTGAAGAACTTCAACAAATTCTACAAGAGTAGAAGCAAAGAAAGAAGCTCAAAGTCTAGATCATATGATGAAAAGAGATCTTCTAGTCGTGATTGAAACCTGCTACAATTGTGGAAGACCGGACACTACTCAAATGAGTGTTCGACTCCCCACAAGAGAAGAGAAGAATCTCCAAGAAGAAGAAGCTCAAGAGAAGAGTCACCTCGGAAAGAGAGAAGGAGTAGAGATGATCGTTATGAACGAAGATCCTCTCGGAGAAGCAAGGATTCGGAAAGGAAAGACAAGTCATCAAGGAGCTACACAAGAAGAAAACATCAAGCTCATGTTGGTGAATGGGTCTCGGCTCCGACTCAAACAATCACTCCGAAAGAAGCTATCACTCCAACTCGAATCTGATCAAGATGAAGGTGTTGCGGTCTTGCTCTCGTATCCTCCAACTCCAACTCCTATGACTTATTTGATTCACCAAATGAGGGAATTGGAAGATGCTTCATGGCAAAAGGCCCCAAGGTATCACACCCTGAATTCATTGACTTTGATAGTGATGAGGATGACTTGCTTGGTGAAGATGAGCTTTTACATGATAAATCTAGTGAGCCTAGTAATGATGAACATGCTAGTAGTCTTTATAGTCGAGAAGAGTCGAATGACAATGCTATGAAGGAGATTGAGCGTCTAACTAAAGAACTAAACACTCTTAAGTTAGCTCATGAAACAACTCAAGAAGATCATAGAGAGCTCCTAAGATCTCATGAGAAGCTACGCTTCGAGAAGCTCAATCTAGAGCAAGAAGAGTTCTTCATATCTTGCCAAACGACTTCTCTTGTCTAATTTCTTGCCACCTATTAAAACTAAGCATGACTAGCATAAGAAAAATTCTTCATCTAGTAGTAACTATAATCATGCTAAATCCAATGTTGTTACTTCTAGTAGTTCTCTTGATTCCACTAACAATGTTTCAAGCCAAGTTTCACTTGAGCAAGAAAATAGTTTATTGAAAGGGATTATAGAGAAAGGTGTCTACAAGAGCCTAGCCGGAAGCAAGAACTTTGAGGAAATTGTCCGCAAGCAAGGAAGGCACCGGAAGAATCAAGGAATTGGTTTTGAGCGAAAGTTCAACGCCGAGGGTGTTGAATGGGAAGAAGGTCAATATCCCACTCCAAAGTTTGTTTCTCAAAAGGAGAAGTATGATCCTACTTCTTCCAATGTGGAACAAGCTCAAGATGATCTTCCACCACAAGACCACAAGCTAAAAGGCAAGGACAAGCTTCAAGAGGAGATTGATGCATTTATTGAAGCACCCAAGGCCATGGTCAAGTGGGTTCCCAAGGAAACTTCAAGTTCTACTTCGTCAAGCTCAACTACTACCCCAAGGATTCCCATCAAGATGATGTGGATCCCGAAGAAGAAGAACTAGAGAGTTCTTGAGGGTGACTCCGCCAACATACTTCACTCACATTCATTTTGGCAAGAACTTGTGCAATCAACTTCCACATCTTGCACTAGTTCATGGAGTCACAAAGCCTCTTGTTGGTAAGTCAAGGGACAAGGTAATCCTTGCTTTCATGGACATCATCTATTGTGTACTTCAATCTATGTCCATGGATATCCTTGTTTGTTCCTTGTGGGACTAACCCATGTAGGTATTGAAAGTGCCCGAATCCAAAGGATTGCTCCCAACTCTTGATGATCTTCATCAACATTGAGCATCCACATCTTCAACATCTACATGAAGTCTTCTACGACAACCCAAGGTTAGTTTGACCCTTTAAAAGGGGTTCTCACATCAAGGGGGAGCTTTGCTCTAAAGAAATGAGCTAAAGCATCTTCAAATGATGTGAACACATTAATGCTTTATGTAAAAGTGGAAACCCCACTTGTGCTTAAACGATGAGTATGACCTATGATCAAATGTTCTCATTTGACTCCTAAGTCAATATACTCATATATAGATGACCTAGTCATCGCCAAATTGTGTGATAGTAGCTAGTGTGATGTTTGTGCATGTTTGACACATATTTCATTTGCTATCTTATTGTGTGAGCATGTTGGATGCATAATTTTATCCATTCGAGGACATCCATTTGTTGCTTTGGTCTTTTTGGATATTTTCTTTTTGACCAAATGGATGGACAAGAATGCCTAAGTTCCTCCCCTAGCTATCTATGCTTTCTTGTCTCAAACTCTATTCATGCTTATATCACAAACTTTGGACAAGTCTTTTTCGGACAGACCGAGTGAGGAGCACTCGGAGCCACCGATCCGTCAAAAGCTTAAATTCCAAAACCTTCTAAGTATTTTCGGTCAAACCAACCCACTCAAATCGGACAGAACGAAATCACTTGGATTGATCTAGGTTTTCACCTCGGTGAAACCGAGTTGCAATTTTCGACGTGACCGAAATGAGTAACTGCTTGCAGTTAACCATCTCGGTGCCATCGAGTTTTACAACTCGGTCCCACCGACAGCTGAAGGGTATATATACCTGAGGGCAGCGCGCGTTGATTCTTTCTTCAAACGCCTCGCCCCCAAACCCTTTGCTGCCGTCGCCGTGGTCTCCGGATCGTCTCCGTCGTCGCCTGTGCGCCCTCGCCGCGGGTCTCCGTCGCCGTCAACGGTCAATCTCTCCGTGCCGTTGCCGCCGTAGAGAAACTCCACCAAGTTAGGGTGAGTTTCGATCCCTCTCGTGTTTCAACCTCTGATTCAATACACGATTGGTTTGCCCAGCTTCTTGCCACGTTTGAAATCTTCCTATCCAGCAGATTTGTTCTTAGAACGAAATTCGAGTAAAAGTTTTAGGGTTAGGTTTCCGCCGAACACATCTCGGTGTGACCGATTCTACATTCTCGGATCGACCGATTTGGCCTCGGCCATTGCCTTTGCACTCTTCGGTCCAACCGAGTTGTGCAAATCGGTCCGACCGAAATGAGGATTTAGTGAAACCCTAGTGTTCTCGGCTAGACCGAAACCCATTTCGGTCCAACCGAAAGTGGTGTGAATGGTTCTGTTTAGACACCTCGGATTCACCGAATTTTAGACTCGGTCTGACCGAAATGCATTCTGTGAAAACCTAAAACTGAAATTTGAACTCATTCTTTTCGCAAAATCTTCTGCAGTTTGTGATAACTCTTCTATTCTGCCTATACCTAATCTATTCACAGGTTGTCAGCCATGTCAGATGCAAGTGACAGCCAGAACAGGTCTGAATCACCAGTTGAGATTCCAGAGGCGCACTAGTCCCAAGCCAGCAGCTTTTCCGATGATGGTGAGAGGAGCACACCAAGTGGTTTGCCTCCTGCTGCCACCAGGACCAGGAAGAAGAGAAATTCTGATGAAGAGGATTCTGACTTTGTTGCTGAGGAAGAGATTTCTTCTAAGCCTAAGAAGAAAGTGGTTGCCAAAGACTATCAAGGGCAACAAACCAAGAAAGGCACCAGCATAGTGCAGTCTCAGGAGAGTCTTGAGAGAATTGTTGAAGACAAGTTCCATGCTCTGGATGTCAAGTCGATCAAGTGCAAGTCACCGTCAACAAGCTTGAGGCGAGATATTGAGGAAGCCAAGAGGAGAAGGCAAAGCTCATGAAGGAGATGGAAGGTGATTTAGTCCAGATGACTATGAGCAGCTGCTCGAGTTCCCACAAGACCCAGATCACCGCTATTCTGTGATGAACCCTGGCTACTACATCAAGCACCTTCCACAGCTCCATCGGTTCCAGCTCCAGCTCCAATGTCCACTCCTCCAGCTCCACAGACTTCACCAAGCCTTTGCAGATGCAGCTATCTCAACTCCATCAACCTGCATAGAGCCGCCAACAGAGTCCCTAGTGACGTTTAGCTCTATACCTTCGAACTTTTGGTAACTTGTTGCCAAAGGGGAGAAATTGTATAGATCATAGGACTTCGAGAGAGAGAGTGCTCGTTTTTGCTCTTTCGTTTGTGGTTTTCTTTGAGATACTTTTGAGTTTTCCGAGACATTCCGTGTGTTTGATACTACGCTTGCTCTACTTTGATGAGTGCGTGATCATACTATGCCTTAATGTGTGCTTAATGCTTATCATATGTCATTCATATCTTGTATGATCATTTACTCATGTCTTGGTGATTGGGTGCATGCTATTCATTCTTATCATTTTGTGCGCTCCACCAAGATGTATGTGACATGGAAGAGTGACCCATGATCCTAATCGATTGTGCATTTGCATTCAAACGCAAATCTTAAATAATGCACAAATTTAGGGGAGCTCTTGCTTATCACATACTTCTCAAAGCTTACGATATTATTCATTGATTATATCATTTGTCGAAGCTTTGATCTATATGTTGTCATCAATTACCAAAAGGGGAGATTGAAAGTGCAACTAATCCCGGTGGTTTTGGTAATTAATAACAACATATATATCATTGAACTAATAACTTCTTGAGTATCATTTCGAAAGTTCATTGATATGGGTATGGCAATGACTGATGATGTGGACCCCTCAAAATGCTAAGGAAAACATTGGCAAAAGCTCAAGACTCTATTTTTGGTTTAGTGATCCAAGGTCACATTGAGTCTATAGGAAAGCCAATACTATTAAAAGGGATGAGGTTATGATGATGATCTGGTTGCTCAAAGTGCTTAGTGATCTATCTCCCAAACTATCGGCAATCTTTCATTCCAACATATACTCATAAGTAATCTCGGTCCCACCGATTCCATAAACTCAGTCACACCGAGATGAACCACCTCACCATATACCCAAACCCTAGTAATTTCGGATTTTCCGATTCCAAACTCGGTCTCACGAAACTAGTGTTGCCAAGCTTCAGAACATTCATCATCATATCGGTGTCACCGAGATGATAAAGTCGATCCCACCGAGATTGGCAAACCCTAGTCTTTGGAAGAATCGGACTAACCGAGATTGTATTTTCGGTCCCACGAAAATCCCAACGTTCACAAGATTTGAACTTTCGGTCTCACCGAGTTGTCAACTTCGGTCCGACCGAGATTGGTCAAATGTGTGTAACAGTTGGATTTTCTGTGGAGGCTATAAATACCCTCCACCTCCTCTTCATTCGTGGAGAGAGCCATCGAAAGAACTACCACTCCTACCTTACATTTCGAGAAGAAAACTACCTACCCTTGTGTTGAGATCAAGTTGCTCCACTCCCACCATATGAAACTTGATTTCTAGCCTTCCCAAGTTGCTTTCCACTCAATCCTTTCTTCCACCACAGCCAAATCGGTGAGGAGAGTTGAGTGTTGGGGAGATTATCATTTGAAGCACAAGAGCAAGGAGTTCATCATCACCAACACCATCTATTACCTTTTGGAGGTGGTGCCTCCTAGATTGGTTAGGTGTCGCTTGGGAGCCTCCGTCAAGATGTGGAGTTGAACCAAGAAGTTTGTAAGGGCAAGGAGATCGCCTACTTCGTGGAGATCTACCCCGAGTAAGGCTAGTCCTCCGTGGGCGTATGCCATGATGGCATAGACAAGGTTGCTTCTTCGTGGACCCTTCGTGGGTGGAGCCCTCCGTGGACTCTCGCAGCCGTTACCCTCCGTGGGTTGAAGTCTCCATCAACGTGGATTGACGATAGCACCACCTATCGGAACCACGAGAAAAATCTCCGTGTCTCCAAATTGCGTTTGCTCCTCTCCACCTCTATTTACTACATGTGTAATTTACTTTCCGCTGCCATTACTCTAGAATTGCATGTGTAGGGTGATACTTGACTTGATCATCATTGTGAACTTGCTAAAAACTTGTCCTAATCAAAAGGCTAAACTTTTAAATTGTCAAGTAGTCTAATCACCCCCCCTCTAGACATACTTTCGATCCTACAGGAGCAATCAGCCATTGCGGCATCTTGCTCTTGAGGATTTTCTCAGTACTGTATTTTCTCACATCACCAAATCAACGTCACATCCATTAAGAAGTACTCCCTCTGTAAACACTACTTTAGTGATATAAACCCTTTTACATTTCTTTACGGAGGGAGTAGTATGATTGCTCACAAAACATAATTAATGAGTATGATGCTAGTACATATCGTTAATTAGTTAAGTTGGTACTAGTGCTATATACAATTGGTGTATGTAACTATTGTTGTTTTTCTTCGTGAAATGTAGTGTGCAATTATGATGACTCAACAATGAATGTGCAACAAAGCCTACCCTGTTACATATTCTTTGCGAATACTAAATGTAATTTTCTTTCTCATGGGAGGGCGAGATTCTCAATTGCCACGGTAGTTAGGTGCGTGTTTTTACTTTTTATTTGCATCCTCAATTAAGGTCACACTGTAAACATATTTTTAGAAATGGTTAACATGCAAGATAATAGAATATTTGACATTGAAGGAAATATGCCCTAGAGGCAATAATAAAGTTATTATTTATTTCCTTATATCATGATAAATGTTTATTATTCATGCTAGAATTGTATTAACCGGAAACATGATACATGTGTGAATACGTAGACAAACTTAATGTCATTAGTATGCCTCTACTTGACTAGCTCATTAATCAAAGATGGTTATGTTTCCTAACCATAGACATGAGTTGTCATTTGATTAACGGGATCACATAATTAGGAGAATGATGTGATTGACATGACCCATTCCGTAGCACTTGATCGTTTAGTATGTTGCTATTGCTTTCTTCATGACTTATACATGTTCCTACAACTATGAGATTATGCAACTCCCGTTTACCGCAGGAACACTTTGTGTGCTACCAAACGTCACAACGTAACTGGGTAATTATAAAGGAGCTCTACAGGTGTCTCCAAAGGTACATGTTGAGTTGGCGTCGAGATTAGGTTTTGTCACTCCGATTGCTGGAGAGGTATCTCTGGGCCCTCTCGGTAATGCACATCACTATAAGCCTTGCAAGCAATGTAGCTAATGAGTTAGTTACGGAATGATGCATTACGTAACGAGTAAAGAGACTTGCCGGTAGCGAGATTGAACTAGGTATTGGGATACCGACGATCGAATTTCGGGTAAGTCACATACCGATGACAAAGGGAACAACATATGTTGTTATGCGGTTTGACCGATAAAGATCTTCGTAGAATATGTAGGAGCCAATATGAGCATCCAGGTTCCACTATTGGTTATTTACCAGAAACGTGTCTCGGTCATGTCTATATAGTTCTCGAACCCGTAGGGTCCGCACGCTTAAGTTTTCGATGACAGTTATATTATGAGTTTATGAGTTTTGATGTACCGAAGGTTGTTCGGAGTCCCGGATGTGATTACGGACATGACGAGGAGTCTCGAAATGGTCGATACATGAAGATTGATATATTGGAAGCCTATATTTGGATGTCGGAAGTGTTCCGGGTGAAATCAGGATTTTACCGGAGTACCGGGGGGTTACCGGAACCCCCCGGGGGCTTAATGGGCCTACATGGGCCTTAGTGGAAATAGAGGGCAGCAGGGGGAGTGTGCGGCACGCCCCCCAAGGCCCAAACCGAATTGGTTTAGGGAAAGGGGGCGGCCCCCTCTTTCCTTCTCCTCCTCTCCCTTTCCTTCCCCCTTCTCCTTGTCCAACAAGGAAGGAGGGAGTCCTGCTCCCAGTGGGAGGAGGACTCCCCATGGTGCGCCACCTCCTAGGTCGGCCGCCCCCTCCCCCCTTGCTCCTTTACATACGGGGGCAGGGGGGCACCCCAGAGACACAACAATTGATCTCTTGATCTCTTAGCCGTGTGCGGTGCCCCCCTCCACCATAGTCCTCCTCGATAATATTGTAGCGGTGCTTAGGCGAAGCCCTGCAAAGGTAGAACATTAAGATCGTCACCATGCCGTCGTGCTGACAGAACTCTCCCTCGACATTCAGCTGGATCGGAGCTCGAGGGACGTCATCGAGCTGAACATGTGCTAGAACTCGGAGGTGCCGTAGTTTCGATGCTTGATCAGTCGGACCGTGAAGACGTACGACTACATCAACCACGTTGTTCTAACGCTTCCGCTTTCGGTCTAGGAGGGTACGTGGACAACACTCTCCCCTCTCGTTGCTATGCATCACCATGATCTTGCAAGTGCATAGGAAATGTTTTGAAATTACTACGTTCCCCAACAGCGGCATCCGAGCCTGGTTTTATGCGTAGATGTTATATGCACGAGTAGAACATAAGTGAGTTGTGGGCGATACAAGTCATACTTCTTACCAGCATGTCATACTTTGGTTCGGTGGTATTGTTGGATGAAGCGGCCCGGACCGACATTACGCGTACGCTTACGCGAGACTGGTTCTACCGACGTGCTTTGCACACAGGTGGCTAGCGGGTGTCAATTTCTCCAACTTTAGTTGAACCGAGTGTGGCTATGCCCGGTCCTTGAGAAGGTTAAAACAACACTAACTTGACGAACTATCGTTGTGGTTTTGATGCGTAGGTAGGAACGGTTCTTGCTCAGCCCGTAGCAGCCACGTAAAATTTGCAACAACAAAGTTGAGGACGTCTAACTGGTTTTTGCAGGGCATGTTGTGATGTGATATGATCAAGACGTGATGCTATATTTTATTGTATGAGATGATCATGTTTTGTAACCGAGTTATCGGCAACTGGTAGGAGCCATATGGTTGTCGCTTTATTGTATGAAATGCAAGTGCCCTGTAATTGCTTTACTTTATCACTAAGCGGTAGTGATAGTCATAGAAGCAATAGATGGCGTAACAACAACGATGCTACGATGGCGATCAAGGTGTCGTGCCGGTGATGATGGTGATCACGACGGTGCTTCGGATATGGAGATCACATGCACAAGATGATGATGGCCATATCATATCACTAATATTGATTGCATGTGATGTTTATCCTTTATGCATCTTATCTTGCTTTGATTGACGGTAGCATTTTAAGACGATCTCTCACTAATTATCAAGAAGTGTTCTCACTGAGTATGTACCGTTGCGAAAGTTCTTCGTGCTGAGACACCACGCGATGATTGGGTGTGATAGACTCTACGTTCAAATACAACGGGTGCAAAACAGTTGCACACGCGGAATACTCAGGTTAAACTTGACGAGCCTAGCATATACAGATATGGCCTCGGAACACGGAGACCGAAAGGTCGAACTTGAATCATATAGTAGATATGATCAACATAGTGATGTTCACCATTGAAAACTACTCCATCTCACGTGATGATCGATCGAACATGGTTTAGTTGATTTGGATCACGTGATCACTTAGATGGCTAGAGAGATGTCTGTCTAAGTGGGAGTACTTTAGTAATATTATTAATTGAACTTAAATTTATCATGAACTTAGTACCTGATAGTATTTTACTTGTCTATGTTTGTTGTAGATAGATGGCTCGTGTTGTTGTTCCGTTAAATTTTAATGCGTTCCTTGAGAAAGCTAAGTTGAAAGATGATGGTAGCAATTACACGGACTGGGTCCGTAACTTGAGGATTATCCTCATTGCTGCACACAAGAATTACGTCTTGTTGCTGCAGATGCAACTGACGACGTTAAGAACGTCTGGCAGAGCAAAGCTGATGACTACTCGATAGTTCAGTGCGCCATGCTTTACGGCTTAGAACCGGGACTTCAACGACGTTTTGAACGTCATGGAGCATATGAGATGTTCCGGGAGTTGAAGTTAATATTTCAAGCAAATGCCCGGATTGAGAGATATGAAGTCTCCAATAAGTTGTATAGCTGCAAGATGGAAGAGAATAGTTCTGTCAGTGAACATATACTCAAAATGTCTGGGTATAATAATCACTTGATTCAACTGGGAGTTAATCTTCCTGATGATAGTGTCATTGACAGAATTCTTCAATCACTGCCACCAAGCTACAAGAGCTTCGTGATGAACTATAATATGCAAGGGATGGACAAGACTATTCCCGAGCTCTTTGCAATGCTAAAGGCTGCGGAGGTAGAAATCAAGAAGGAGCATCAAGTGTTGATGGTCAATAAGACCACCAGTTTCAAGAAAAAGGGTAAAGGGAAGAAGAAGGGGAACTTCAAGAAGAACAGCAAACAAGTTGCTGCTCAAGAGAAGAAACCCAAATCTGGACCTAAGCCTGAGACTGAGTGCTTCTACTACAAGCAGACTGGTCACTGGAAGCGGAACTACCCCAAGTATTTGGCGGATAAGAAGGATGGCAAGGTGAACAAAGGTATATGTGATATACATGTTATTGATGTGTACCTTACTAATGCTCGCAATAGCACCTGGGTATTTGAAAGTGCAACTAATCCCCGGGTGGTTTTGGTAATTAATAACAACATATATATCATTGAACTAATAGTTACTTGAGAATCATTTCAGAGAGTTCAGTGATATGGGTATGGCAAGGACTAAAGAAGTGGACCCCTCAAAATGCTAAGGCAAGCATTGGCAAAAGCTCAAGACTCCATTTTTGGTTTAGTGATCCAAGATCACATTGAGTCCATAGGAAAAGCCAATACTATTAAAAGGGATGAGGTTATGATGATGATCCGTTGCTCAAGTGCTTAGTGATACATCTCCTAAACTATCAAGCAACTTTCACCGCCATATACACTCATAAGTAGTCTCGGTCCCACCGATATTCCAAACTCAGTCACACCAAGATGAACCACCTCACCATAAGCCAAACCCTAGTAAACTCGGATTTTCCGATTCAACTCGGTCTCACCGAAACATGAGTTGCCAAGCTTCAGAACCTTCGTCATCAAATCGGTGTCACCGAGATGATGAAGTCGGTCCCACCGAAATTGGCATGCTCTTGTCATTGCACGAATCGGACTAACCGAGATTGTATTTTGGTCCCACTGAAATCCCAACGCTCACATTATTTGAACTATCGGTCTCACCGAGTTGTCCACTTCGGTCCCACCGAGATTGCTCAAATGTGTGTAACGGTTGGATTTTGTGTGGAGGCTATTTATACCCCTCCACCCCTCTTCATTCGTGGAGAGAGCCATCGAAAGAACTACCACTCCTACCTTACATTTCGAGAAGAGAACTACCTACCCTTGTGTTGAGATCAAGTTGCTCCACTCCCACCATATGAAGCTTGATCTCTAGCCTTCCCAAGTTGCTTTCCACTCAATCCTTTCTTCCACCACAGCCAAATCGGTGAGGAGAGTTGAGTGTTGGGGAGATTATCATTTGAAGCACAAGAGCAAGGAGTTCATCATCATCTACAACATCTATTACCTTTTGGAGGGTGGTGCCTCCTAGATTGGTTAGGTGTCGCTTGGGAGCCTCCACATCGAGATGTGGAGTTGAACCAAGAAGTTTGTAAGGGCAAGGAGATCGCCTACTTCGTGAAGATCTACCCCGAGTAAGGCTAGCCCTCCGTGGGCGTAGGCCATGATGGAATAGACAAGGTTGCTTCTTCATGGACCCTTCGTGGGTGGAGCCCTCCGTGGACTCTCGCAGCCGTTACCCTCCGTGGGTTGAAGTCTCCATCAACGTGGAAGTACGATAGCACCACCTATCGGAACCACGAGAAAAATCACCGTGTCTCCAAAATTGCGTTTGCTCTTCTCCACCTCTCTTTACTACATGTGCAATTTACTTTCTGCTGCCTATACTCTAGAATTGCATGTGTAGGGTGATGCTTGACTTGATCATAATCGTGAATCTGCCAAAAACTGTTCTTTGTCAAAAGGCAGAATTTTTATATTGACAAGTAGTCTAATCACCCCCCCTCTAGACATACTTTCGATCCTACAAGTGGTATCAGAGCTTTGGTCTCCATTGTATTGGTTTCCATTGCATTGGACTCCATAAGCTTGGTTTCACAACCTAGGAGAGTATGGCGTCTAGTGAGGGTAATTTTCGTAGAGGTCCTTACTTTGATGGTACAAATTTTGCTAGTTGGAAGCATAAAATGAAAATGCATATTCTTGGTCATAACCCAGCCACATGGGGCATTATTTGTGTTGGTATGCAAGGTGAATTCTTCGAGGAAGGAAAAGTTCCGGATCGCGAAGCTACAACGGAAGAATTGCGGATGTTGCAAAACAATGCTCAAGCTTGTGACATTCTCTTCAATGCCTTGTGTCCCGAGGAGTTCAACAAAATCAGCCGTCTTGAGAATGCAAAAGAGATTTGGGATACTTTGGTTGAAATGCACGAAGGTACCGAGTCCGTGAAGGAATCAAAGCTAGATATTCTTCAAGGTCAACTTGACAAGTTCAAGATGAAGGATGGTGAAGGAGTCGTTGAAATGTACTCTAGGCTTGCTCTCATCACAAATGAGATTGCCGGCTTAGGAAGCGAAGAAATGACTGACCGATTCATCATCAAGAAGACTCTCAGAGCTTTGGATGGAAAGTATGACACCGTGTGCACTTTGATCCAAATGATGCCAAACTACAAGAATCTCAAGCCAACCGAAGTCATTGGAAGAATTGTTGCTCATGAGATGACACTTAAGGATAAGGAAGAGCTTCACAACAAGTCAAGTGGTGCTTACAAAGCTACAAGTGATGCTCCCACAACCTCAAGTGACAAGTTAGTTTCCAATGAAGAGATAAGCCTAATGGTCAAGAACTTCAACAAATTCTACAAGAATAGAGGCAAAGAGAGAAGCTCAAAGTCTAGATCATATGATGAAAAGAGATCTTCTAGTCATGATCGAATCTGCTACAATTGTGGAAGACCCGACACTACTCAAATGAGTGTACGGCACCCCACAAGAGAAGAGAAGAATCTCCAAGAAGAAGAAGCTCAAGAGATGAGTCACCTCGAAAGAGAGAAGGAGCAGAGATGATCGTTATGAACGAAGACCCTCTCGGAGAAGCAAGGATTCGGAGAGGAAAGACAAATCATCAAGGAGCTACACAAGAAGAAAACATCAAGCTCATGTAGGTGAATGGGTCTCCGGCCCGACTCCGACAATCAATCCAAGGAACCTATCACTCCAACTCCGACTACAATCAAGATGAAGGTGTTGCGGTCTTGCTCTCAGATCCTCCAACTCCAACTCCTACGACTTATTTGATTCACCAAATGAGGGAATTGGAAGATGCTTCATGGCTAAAGGCCCCAAGGTATCACACCCTGAATTCATTGACTTCAATAGTGATGAGGATGACTTGCTTGGTGAAGATGAACTCTTGCATGATAAATCCAAGGAGCCTAGTAACGATGAACATGCTAGTAGTCTTTATAGTCGAGAAGAGTCGAATGACAATGCTATGAAGGAGATTGAGCGCCTAACTAAAGAACTAAACACTCTTAAGTTAGCTCATGAAACAACTCAAGAAGATCATAGAGAGCTCCTAAGATCTCATGAGAAGCTACGCTCGAGAAGCTCACTCTAGAGCAAGAACATGAGTTTCTAAAAGCAATCAATGACGATCTTCAAATAAGAGTTCTTCATATCTTGCCAAACGACTTCTCTTGTCTAATTTCTTGCCACCCATTAAGACTAAGCATGACAAGCATAAGAAAAGTTCTTCCTCTAGTAGTAACAATAACCATGCTAAATCCAATGTTGTTGCTTCTAGTAGTTCTCTTGATTCCACTAACAATGTTTCAAGCCAAGTTACACTTGAGCAAGAAAATAGTTTATTGAAAGGGATTATAGAGAAAGGTGTCTACAAGAGCCTTGCGGAAGCAAGAACTTTGAGGAAATTGTTCGCAAGCAAGGAAAGCACCGAAGAATCAAGGAATTGGTTTTGAGCGAAAGTTCAACGCCGAAGGTGTTGAGTGGGAAGAAGGTCAATATCCTACTCCACAGTTTGTTCCTCAAAAGGAGAAGTATGATCCTACTTCTTCCAAGGTGGAACAAGCTCAAGATGACCTTCCACCACAAGACCACAAGCTAAAAGGCAAGGACAAGCTTCAAGAGGAGATTGATGCATTTGTTGAAGCACCTCAAGCCATGGTCAAGTGGGTTCCCAAGGAAACGTCAAGTTCTACTTCGTCAAGCTCAACTACAACCCCAAGGATTCCCATCAAGATGATGTGGATCCCGAAGAAGAAGAACTAGAAAGTTCTTGAGGGTGACTCCGCCAACATACTTCACTCACATTCATTTTGGCAAAAAAAACTTGTGCAATCAACTTCCACATCGTGCACTAGTTCATGGAGTCACAAACCCTCTTGTTGGTAAGTCAAGGGACAAGGTAATCATTGCTTTCATGGACATCATCTATTGTGAACTTCAATCTATGTCCATGGATATCCTTGTTCCTTGTGGGACTAACCCATGTAGGTATTGAAAGTGCCCGAATCCAAAGGATAGCTCCCAACTCTTGATGATCTCCATCAACATTGAGCATCTACATCTTCAACATCTACATGAAGTCTTCTACGACAACCCAAAGTTAGTTTGACCCTTTAAAAGGGGTTCTAACATCTAGGGGGAGCTTTGCTCTAAAAATTGAGCTAAAGCATCTTCAAATGATGTGAACACATCAATGCTTTATGTAAAAGTGGTAACCCCGCTTGTGCTTAAACAATGAGTATGACCTATGATCAAATGTTCTCATTTGGCTCCTAAGTCAATATACTCATATAAAGATGACCTAGTCATCGACAAATTGTGTGTTAGTTGCTAGAGTTTTGGTTATGCATGTTTGACACATATTTCATTTGCTATCTTATTGTGTGAGCATGTTGGATGCATGATTTTATCCATTCGAGGACATCCATTTGTTGTTTTGGTCGTTTTGAGTTTTCTAACCAAATGGATGGACAAGAATGCCTAAGTACCTCCCCTAGCTATCTATGATTTCTTGTCTCAAATTCTATTCATGCTTACATCACAAACTTTGAACAAGTCATTTTCGGACCCTCCGGTGAGGAGCACTTTCGCCACCGATCCGTCAAGGGCTAATTTCCAAAACCTTCTAATTGATTTCGGTCGGACCAACTCACTCAAACTCGGTCGAACCGAAAGCATTTAGATCGATCTAGGTCTTCATCTCGGTGAAACCGAGTTGTGATTTTCGGCGTGATCAAGTGCATAATCGCCTAGCAGTTATCCATCTCGGTGCCACCGAGTTTTACAACTCGGTCCCACCGACAGCAAAGTGGTATATATTCCGAGGGCCGCTGCTGATTCCTCCTTCAAACGCTTAGCCCCACACCCCTTGCCGCCATCGCCTTGGTCTCCGGATCGTCGCCGTTGCCGCCTATCGCCCTCGCCATGCAGTCTCCGTCGCCGTCAACGGACATCTCCTCCGAGCCGTTGCCGCCGTAGAAAAACTCCACCAAGTTAGGGTGAGTTTTGATCCCACTCGTGCTCCCATCTCCGATTCAATGCACGTTTGGATTGCCTAGTATCTTGCCATGATTGAAATCCTCCTGTACACCAGATTAGTTCGTTTGAACTAGATTCGAGTAAAAGTTTTAGGGTTAGGTTTCCGCAGAACACATCTCGGTGAGACCGACTTTATATTTTCGGTATGACCGATTTGGCCTATGGCCATTGCACTGCACCCTTCGATCCAACCGAGTTGTGCAAAATCGGTGTGACCGAAATGAAGATTCTGTGAAACCCTAGTGTTTTCGGCAGGACCAAAACCCACTTCGGTCAAACCGAAAGTGGGGTGCAAGCTCCTGTTTAACACTTGGATTCATCAACCTTAAACTCGGTCGACCAAATGTCTTCTCGTGAAAACTTAATACTAGAATTTGAACTCATTTTTTGCAAAAACTTCTGCAGTTTGTGATGACTCTTCTTCTCTGCCTACATCTTATCTATTCACAAAGTTGTCACCATGTCGATGCCAAAGTGATAGTGTAACAGGTCGAGACACCCATTGCGATATTCCAGAGGCAGGCACTAGTTCCGATCCTAGTAGCTCATCCGATGATGGTGAGAGGAGTACACCAAGTGGCATGCCTCCTGCAGCCACCGAGAGCCGAAAGAAGAGGAACTCAGATAATGAGGATTCAGATTTTGTTGTTGAGGAAGAGGTGACCTCAAAGCCCAAAGGAAGGTTGTTGCCAAAGAGCAACAAGGTCAACAAACTAAGAAGGGCACCAAAGAAAGTCAAGCGATCAACTGTTGCTAAGAAGCTGAATTTGGGAGAGGCAACAAAGCAAAGTGAAGAAAACTTCCAAGAGAAAGAGGATAGTGCATGATGCAGCAGAAGAGGATGAGGATGAGGAAGCACCCCAGCCTACTCCTCGAAGCCAAGCTCATGGGTGATGCCATTAAGGCCGGAGCCACATCAAAGCCCAAGAAATCTGCTCCAGCTAAGGCAGCTCCAGCAAAGCTTCTTTGCCAAGCCCAAGAAGACCGTCGAAACATTCCAGCGTCGAGAAGAACAAGGATGATGTGCCACCAGTGTGTCGACGATGAAGGACCAGTTTTGCGAAACTTCGTCCAAAACTGCCACTACATAATGATGCTCATCCTCAAGCCGAGGATATGAAGGCAAGGAAGGATAAAGGTCTCGGGCTATGGAGACAAACTGACCCATATGCCGTGAGGAGAAGAACTGCTGTAGATCCCAGATTTCACACCGAGAGCAGCAGGACTTCTATGAGACCGTCTTGATGGACAAGAAGCCCATAGTCGCAGACACCGATATGTTGATTGGAAGTACATTGACAAAGAAAAGCACAGAGATTTCTTTCCACATGTGCATGAAAGTTTCACGCATGTGGCGTTGCAGACTTTGTAGGTCGAAATTGACCAGTTGGAACGATGAGATGATAATGCAATTCTATGCCACACTCACTTCTACCCCGATGGAAAGATTATGTGGATGACTGAAGGTCAAAGATTTTCTTCTTCGTTGAAGAATGGGCAGAACTTCAATGCTCCAAAGGCAACGAGAAGATGATATTGATGTATATGGGATTCCAAAGAAGAATCATGAATCCATGAAAACATGTACAAAGAGATTCCAAAGAAGGATTTGGGAATCTGGAAGCTCACTCGATCTACTATCTCCGTGCAGGCTTACCTACCACTAATACCATTTTGAGGCATACCTTGATGCCCAAATCTGGAGATCATCGCATGATCAGAGGATACTCTATCAACATGCTGCACATACTTGATGAGAAAGCACCTTTCAAGGTGATGGACTTAATGGTAGAGACCATTAAGAGGACTGCAATGACGAGAAAAGGTCATGTGGATTTGCCCATGATTCAGATGCTTATCAATGCCAAGTTTGGCACGGGCACATTCTTGTTGGATAGAGAACATTTACCGCTGCAGCTAGAGCATGAAGACAATGTTGTTGTGATGGATGAGGAGGATCCGACATCTGTTGAAGGTCAAGCCAAGATCGAAGCTGCTAAGAAAGCCAAAGCTGACAAGGAAGCAGCAGCAGCAGCAGCTAAACCAAAGAGTTTCGGAGAGCAAATTCTTGAAGCTACTCAAAGGATTGAACAACGCCTGGCCAGCATTGAACAGTCTCAGGAGAGCTTAGAGAGGATTGTTGAAGACAAGATCCACGCTCGGGCGTGAAGTCGATCAAGTACAAGTGACCGCCAACAAGCTCGAGGCGACATTGAGGAAGCAAAGCGGGAGAAGGAAGAACTTATGCGTGAGTTGCAGGATGACTTAGTCCAGATTCTCATGACAGATCGCTCCGGTTCCCACAGACCCGATCATTTGCTATTCCAAAGGATCGACACGGGACTACAGCTTCAAAGACCTCCCACAGTTCAAAGAAGCTCCTAACTCCAGCTCCAAAGACCACTCCTCCAAAGACAGACATCACCAAGTCTTCGCGATGCTATCATATCCACTCCGACATCAACCTGCACGGAGCCGCCAAAGAGTCCACAAGTGACGCTTAGCTCTATGCTTTTTCAAACTTTTTGGTAACTTGTTGCCAAAGGGGGAGAAATTGTATAGATCATAGGACTTCGAGAGAGAGAGTGTTGTTGTCTTTGCGCTTTTGCTCTTTCGTTCTTTTGCGGTTTCTTTGTTTGATTCTACCTTAATGAGTGCTTGGTCGTACTATGCTTTAATGTGTGCTTAATGCTTATCATATGCCATTCCTATCTTGTATGACCATTTACTCATGTCTTGGTGATTGGGTGCATGCTGTTCATTCTTATCATTTTGTGCGCTCCACCAAGATGTATGTGACATGGAAGAGTGACCCATGATCCTAATCGATTGTGCATTTGCATTCAAACGCAAATCTTAAATAATGCACAAATTTAGGGGGAGCTCTTGCTTATCACATACTTCTCAAAGCGACGATATTATTCATTGATTATATCCTTTGTCGAAGCTTTGATCTATATGTTGTCATCAATTACCAAAAGGGGAGATTGAAAGTGCAACTAATCCCGGGTGGTTTTGGTAATTAATAACAACATATATATCATTGAACTAATAGTTACTTGAGAATCATTTCAGAGAGTTCAAGGATATGGGTATGGCAAGGATCAAGAAGTGGACCCTCAAAATGCTAAAGCAAGCATTGGCAAAAGCTCAAGACTCCATTTTTGGTTTAGTGATCCAAGATCACATTGAGTCCATAGGAAAAGCCAATACTATTAAAAGGGATGAGGTTATGATGATGATCTGGTTGCTCAAGTGCTTAGTGATACATCTCCTAAACTATCGGCAACTTTCACCGCCATATACACTCATAAGTAGTCTCGGTCCCACCGATATTCCAAACTCAGCCACACCGAGATGAACCACCTCACCATAAGCCAAACCCTAGTAAACTCGGATTTTCCGATTCGAACTCGGTCTCACCGAAACATGAGTTGCCAAGCTTCAGAACCTTCATCATCAAATCGGTGTCACCGAGATGATGAAGTCGGTCCCACCGAAATTGGCATGCTCTTGTCATTGCAAGAATCGGACTAACCGAGATTGTATTTTCGGTCCCACGAAAATCCCAACGCTCACATTATTTGAACTATCGGTCTCACCGAGTTGTCCACTTCGGTCCCACCGAGATTGCTCAAATGTGTGTAACGGTTGGATTTTGTGTGGAGGCTATTTATACCCTCCACCCCTCTTCATTCGTGGAGAGAGCCATCGAAAGAACTACCACTCCTACCTTACATTTCGAGAAGAGAACTACCTACCCTTGTGTTGAGATCAAGTTGCTCCACTCCCACCATATGAAGCTTGATCTCTAGCCTTCCCAAGTTGCTTTCCACTCAATCCTTTCTTCCACCACAGCCAAATCAGTGAGGAGAGTTGAGTGTTGGGGAGATTATCATTTGAAGCACAAGAGCAAGGAGTTCATCATCATCTACAACATCTATTACCTTTTGGAGGGTGGTGCCTCCTAGATTGGTTAGGTGTCGCTTGGGAGCCTCCGTCATCGAGATGTGGAGTTGAACCAAGAAGTTTGTAAGGGCAAGGAGATCGCCTACTTCGTGAAGATCTACCCCGAGTAAGGCTAGCCCTCCATGGGCGTAGGCCATGATGGAATAGATAAGGTTGCTTCTTCGTGGACCCTTCGTGGGTGGAGCCCTCCATGGACTCTCGCAGCCGTTACCCTCCGTGGGTTGAAGTCTCCATCAACGTGGAAGTACGATAGCACCACCTATCGGAACCACGAGAAAAATCACCGTGTCTCCAAAATTGCGTTTGCTCTTCTCCACCTCTCTTTACTACATGTGAAATTTACTTTCCGCTGCCTATACTCTAGAATTGCATGTGTAGGGTGATGCTTGACTTGATCATAATCGTGAATCTGCCAAAAACTGTTCTTTGTCAAAAGGCAGAATTTTTATATTGACAAGTAGTCTAATCACCCCCCCTCTAGACATACTTTCGATCCTACAGTATTTGATACTAGTTCTGTTGCTAATATTTGCAACTCGAAACAGGGACTACGGATTAAGCGAAGATTGGCTAAGGACGAGGTGACGATGCGCGTGGGAAATGGTTCCAAAGTCGATGTGATCGCGGTCGGCACGCTACCTCTACATCTACCTTGGGGATTAGTTTTAGACCTAAATAATTGTTATTTGGTGCCAACGTTGAGCATGAACATTATATCTGGATCTTGTTTGATGTGAGGCGGTTATTCATTTAAATCAGAGAATAATGGTTGTTCTATTTATATGAGTAGTATCTTTGGTCATGCACCCTTGAAGAGTGGTCTATTTTTATTAAATCTTGATAGTAGTGATACACATATTCATAATGTTGAAGCCAAAAGATGCAGAGTTGATAATGATAGTGCAACTTATTTGTGGCACTGCCTTTTGGGTCATATTGGTGTAAAGCGCATGAAGAAACTCCATACTGATGGACTTCTGGAATCACTTGATTATAAATCACTTGGTACTTGCGAACCGTGCCTCATGGGCAAGATGACTAAAACGCCGTTCTCCGGAACTATGGAGCGAGCAACTGATTTGTTGGAAATCATACATACCGATGTGTGTGGTCCAATGAATGTTGAGGCTCACGGCGGGTATCGTTATTTTCTCACCTTCACAGATGATTTGAGCAGATATGGGTATATCTACTTAATGAAACACAAGTCCGAAACATTTGAAAAGTTCAAAGAATTTCAGAGTGAAGTGGAAAATCATCGTAACAAGAAAATAAAGTTCCTACGATCTGATCGTGGAGGAGAATATTTGAGTTACGAGTTTGGTTTCCATTTGAAACAATGAGGAATAGTTTCGCAACTCATGCCACCCGGAACACCACAGCGTAATGGTGTGTCTGAACGTCGTGATCGTACTTTACTAGATATGGTGCGATCTATGATGTCTCTTACTGATTTACCGCTATCGTTTTGGGTTATGCTTTAGAGACGGTCGCATTCACATTAAATATGGCACCATCAAAATTCGTCGAGATGACGCCTTATGAACTGTGGTTTGGCAAGAAACCAAAGTTGTCGTTTCTTAAAGTTTGGGGCTGTGATGCTTATGTGAAGAAACTTCAACCAGATAAGCTCGAACCCAAATCGGAGAAATGTGTCTTCATAGGATACCCAAAAGAGACTATTGGGTACACCTTCTATCACAGATCTGAAGGCAAGACTTTTGTTGCTAAATTTGGATCCTTTCTAGAGAAGGAGTTTCTCTCGAAAGAAGTGAGTGGGAGGAAAGTAGAACTTGATGAGGTAACTATACCTGCTCCCTTATTGGAAAGTAGTTCATCACAAAAACCGGTTCCTGAGACAACTACACCAATTAGTGAGGATGCTAATGATATTGATCATGAACCTCGTAGGTCAACCAGAGTAAGATCCGCACCAGAGTGGTACGGTAATCCTATTCTGGAAGTCATGTTACTTGACCATGACGAACCTACGAACTATGAGGAAGCGATGATGAGCCCAGATTCCACAAAATGGCTTGAGGCCATGAAATCTGAGATGGGATCCATGTATGAGAACAAAGTATGGACTTTGGTTGACTTGCCCGATGATCGGCAAGCCATCGAAAATAAATGGATCTTCAAGAAGAAGAATGACACTGATGGTAATGTAACTGTCTACAAAGCTCGACTTGTTGCGAAAGGTTTTTGACAAGTTCAAGGGGTTGACTATGATGAGACTTTCTCACCCGTAGCGATGCTTAAGTCTGTTCGAATCATGTTAGCAATTGCCGCATTTTATGATTATGAAATATGGCAAATGGATGTCAAAACTGCATTCCTGAATGGATTTCTGGAAGAAGAGTTGTATATGATGCAACCAGAAGGTTTTATCGATCCAAAAGGTGCTAGCACACTACTAGGGAAAACCTTATACGAGAATGTTACCGATGGCGCTTGTTAAAATGAGGCGCTATCTGCTATTTAGCAATAGCGTGCGTCCGCGTAACTGCGCCATCGTTAGCCGCTTAGCGATGAGCGGCAAGAACGAAAAGCGCTACTACTATAATTGCCACACCGCTTCGGCGTGTTAGGTATAGTAGTAGCGCCTTTCTCTAACAACGCTACTACTACGGATTTTAGCAGCAGCGTGTTTTTCCTCCCCACGCTATAGTTAAAGCTATTTTCACCTAACCCACCGCTCGGCCTGATTCCCTCTCATCTTCTTCCTCCCCAATTCCCGACCCGCCTCGCCGCCTCTCCCCGACCCGCCTACCCCGTCTCCCCGACCCGCCTCTTGCCGTCTCCCTCGACCTGCCTCGCCGCCGCCATCTCCCCGACCCGCCTCTTGCCGTCTCCCGACCCGCCTCGCCGCCGTCTCCCCCGACCCCGCCTCGCCCGCGCCTCGGTGCTGCCGTCTCCCCCGACCCCATCTCTCTCCCCGCCCTCTGTAAGCACTCTCCCCTTCCGATCCCTCTCTCCCCTTCCGATCCCTCTTCTCTGCTTAGTATGAATCCTAGCTATTTAGTGCTAGTTAGTATGAACCCTAGGCTAATTTTAGTGCTAGTTAGTTAAATACTTAGATGGTAATTAGGGCAGTAGTTCCTAGGTACTAATTAGTTAGTAAGAACTAGGTACTAATTGGGTACTAGAATATTTTTATTTATAGTAAGTTTATTTTTAGTAAGAACTAGTCGAATTAAGAGAATTAGTTAGTAAGAACTTGTTTCTATTTTTTAGTTAAAGCAATTTTTTCCGCCTCGACGTGGATGATGCCTATCCCGCATCCTCGCTGTCGAGTCGATGGAGGACGACACACCTTGACCAGATCGGCCATGTCGTGGACCTGGCTCCGCCAGGTGGTCTGGAGGCGCTACCTACCGGGGCGCAGGTTGGTGAGGAGCCACTGTCGTTGACCGAACCTTCTTTGGTGGCGGTCGATGGGCGATGGCGATCCGAGGCTCGAGGACTCAGCGGAGGTGGTGCGTCCACGTGTCGATGAGGAGGACGTGCACGCCTGTCGCTACTTGTTTGCGTTGGAGCACAGGCCGTTCTCAATACTGGCAGTTCTCCGGGATCTCACCGAGATATGATCCGTGATGGTGCCTTCTCAGGTGTCCACCACCGTGCCGATACCGTCGTGTGCTAGAGTTTTAGTTGTATTAGTATGTATGACACTATTCGTGATGTATTAGTGATAATATTCGACGATGTACTGACGCATGAGATGTTTTACTTTTGCTTATTGAATGCATGCTAATTTGAGTCCTATAAGATATTTTGAAATGTATATCTTGTGTTGCTCAATATCCAAGTGGCGGTCATGTTTGCAGGTTACACCTCCGAGTGGCCTATGTTTTGCCGGAGAGTTGATTCATTTCCGTTCGGCAAATTTCAGCGCCGATATGTCCTATTTTAGCAAAGGTCATGCGGATTTTTCCGTGAATTTTGGCATGACTTGTGCGAATATGTAGGAAATATCGAGTGCCCCAGATTTGTGTGTTGAGTATCTTGGTAGTTGTCTTGATCGATTTTCAACTAATGTTTTAACTATGAACATAGGAAATGTCGGATTTACGAAAAGGATTTCGATATTTGCAAATACTGCGAAGACGAAGCGCCTTTATGCACGGAATCTTCCTAGATGATGATAGGCGCTTGACATCAAGTCGGGCGAGAACTTCAAGTGGATACAATGAAGTCACAACGACAAGTCTTTTTTCGTAATTAAGCATGACATCCGCTTCATTTGCTTCAACTTATATTTTTTTACTATTCTACTAGTGTATCCCTGCCATGCAAGAGTTTTTGTATTGGATAAGATAGGTTTCATCATAGTATGGAGGAAAAGAAAGTTTACTTGAAGACCGAGCATGGTTATATTTTCCATGCAAAGTTATACAATTCAGACGACTACACCTATTTTGGATGCAAAACATGGCGAGCACTATGCAAGACTTATGCATTTGAGCTCGATATGGTTATCACCTTTGATATTCGTCCTAAGATGATATTCAAGGTAATACCAACATCTGGGTCGATGTGCGACGCCCAGTTATACCATTATGGTAAGTTTCTCAACCATATTTATGTCTTTGATATTGTTTATTCAAAATAGTTGACAACTAATTTGTATTGTCACTTATTTTAGTGCAAACAAACATGTCCAAATAGCTTGGTAGACAGGATCGATATCTTTGTCACGGGGCTGAACTCAATCTGTGAGGAGCTCGGTCATTATGTTTCATGACTTGAGGATCTTGATCTTGTCAAGACAAATTTTTTCCTGCATTTAGAAATGTTAGTACTGAAAATGTCGACCAATAGTGTTCGTAATGAACTACGGTCACATCTATTTAGGAAGGATGGTAAGATTTTTACTATTTGTCATCGATGCATCTTTTCCATACATTATTTTTAAAGCTAAACTTCATTGCTAAGTATGTTACCGTCGATGTTCTTCAACAGGACTCCCGATGAATGTTGTGCCTTATGGGATCGAGACTAAAGGTACCATGAGTATTATTAGCTTACGGCCAAGATATCGTACAGATTACTTTAGTGCATTCAAGATTAGCGACGGATGCTTAACAGTGCAAGACTGGACCAAATATGTGATGAGGGAGCGCAGAGAAGTACTAGGGGGCAGCAAACAGATGCGCTGGTTCATCTGCATGCTCCAGTTTGATCGAGGAGGAGAGCTATACATGTTTTATGTTATTTTACCTAAGAGAGAGCATCAGGAGTGATTAGCTAGCTAGAAATGAGTTTGAGGATGATGATGTGCTACACTATTACTATGATGATAAAATAGCTAGTGTTGGTGGTAATGACTATGATGATTATTATTAGCTAGTGTTAGTGCTGATTAAATAAATATTGTTGGTGGTAATGACTATGATGATGATTAAATAGCTTGCGCTGGCGGATTAGATTCAAGTGGAGGCAACATGTGGTGCACATCAAAAGTACTACTAGTCCAAACTAGATCAAGTTTGGATTAGTAGTATACTTTTGACATGCACCACATATTGCCTCCACTTGAACCTAATCCACCTTCATTTGACACACTGTTATGGACATAATGATGTAAACCTCATAACAGCTAGTATTGTACCAATATTTGTACGATGGCATAAATACACTAAAAATTTAAAAAAAATACTAGTAGCGATGGACGAAAACACGCTGCAAGTAGTTACCTTAGCGATGGCGTGATGCGAACAAACGCCGCAGTTATTTGTCCTAGCGAGCACGTGCGGGCACGTGTTCTCGCTAACCAATAGTCAGAAGGCGCCTTATTAGTAGCGCTGCCTCCGCGCTACTAGTGGACACAAAACACGCGCTACTGCTAGGGTTTTCCCTAGTAGTGACAAAGTGTGCAAGCTCCAGCGATCCATTTATGGACTGGTGCAAGCCTCTCGGAGTTGGAATAAACGCTTTGATAGTATGATCAAAGCATATGGTTTTATCTGAGACTTTTGGAGAAGCTTCAGTATTTACAAGAAAGTGAGTGGGAGCTTTGTAGCATTTCGATATTATATGTAGATGACATATTATTAATTGGAAATGATATAGAATTTCTGGATAGCATAAAGGGATACTTGAATAAAAGTTTTTCGATGAAAGACCTCGGTGAAGCTGCTTACATATTGGGCATCAAGATATATAGAGATAGACCAAGACGCTTAATTGGACTTTCACAAAGCACATACCTTGATAAAGTTTTGAAAAAGTTCAAAATGGATCGAGCAAAGAAAGGGTTCTTGCTCAGACATACAAGGTGTGAAGTTGAGTCGGACTCAATGCCCGACCACGATGAAGATAGAGAAAATGAAAGATGTTCCTATGCTTTAGCCATAGGATCTATCATGTACGCAATGCTGTGTACCAGACCTGACGTATGCTTAGCAATAAGTTTAGCGGGGAGGTACCAAAGTAATCCAGGAGTGGATCACTGGACAGCAGTCAAGAATATCCCGAAATACCTAAAAAGGATTAAAGATATGTTTCTCGTTTATGGAGGTGACAAAGAGCTAGTCGTAAATGGTTACGTCGATGCAAGCTTTGACACTGGTCCGGACGATTCTAAATCGCAAACCGGATACGTGTTTATATTGAACGGTGGAGCTGTGAGTTGGTGCAGTTCTAAACAAAGCGTCGTGGCGGGATCTACATGCGAAGCGGAGTACATAGCTGCTTCGGAAGCAGCAAATGAAGGAGTCTGGATGAAGGAGTTCATTTCCGATCTAGGTGTCATACCTAGTGCATCGGGACCAATGAAGATCTTCTCTGACAATACTGGTGCAATTGCCTTGGCAAAGGATTCCAGATTTCACAAGAGGACCAAGCACATCAAGAGATGCTTTAGTTCCATCCGGGACCAAGTCCAGGTGGGAGACATAGAGATTTGCAAGATACATATGGATCTGAATGTTGCAGACCTCTTGACTAAGCCTCTTCCACGAGCAAAACATGATCAGCACCAAGGCTCCATGGGTGTTAGAATCATTACTGTGTAATCTAGATTATTGACTCTAGTGCAAGTGGGAGACTGAAGGAAATATGCCCTAGAGGCAATAATAAAGTTATTATTTATTTCCTTATATCATGATAAATGTTTATTATTCATGCTAGAATTGTATTAACCGGAAACATGATACATGTGTGAATACATAGACAAACTTAATGTCATTAGTATGCCTCTACTTGACTAGCTCATTAATCAAAGATGGTTATGTTTCCTAACCATAGACATGAGTTGTCATTTGATTAACGGGATCACATAATTAGGAGAATGATGTGATTGACATGACCCATTCCGTTAGCTTAGCACTTGATCGTTTAGTATGTTGCTATTCCTTTCTTCATGACTTATACATGTTCCTACAACTATGAGATTATGCAACTCCCGTTTACCGGAGGAACACTTTGTGTGCTACCAAACGTCACAACGTAACTGGATGATTATAAAGGATCTCTACAGGTGTCTCCAAAGGTACATGTTGAGTTGGCGTATTTCGAGATTAGGTTTTGTCACTCTGATTGTCGAAGAGGTATCTCTGGGCCCTCTCGGTAATGCACATCACTATAAGCCTTGCAAGCAATGTAGCTGATGAGTTAGTTACAGAATGATGCATTACGTAACGAGTAAAGAGACTTGCCGGTAATGAGATTGAACTAGGTATTGGGATACCGACAATCGAATCTCGGGCAAGTAACATACCGATGACAAAGGGAACAACGTATGTTGTTATGCGGTTTGACCGATAAAGATCTTCGTAGAATATGTAGGAGCCAATATGAGCATCCAGGTTCCGCTATTGGTTATTGACCGGAAACATGTCTCGGTCATGTCTATATAGTTCTCGAACCCGTAGGGTCCGCATGCTTAAGGTTTCGATGACAGTTATATTATAAGTTTATGAGTTTTGATGTACCGAAGGTTGTTCAGAGTCCCGGATGTGATTACGGACATGACGAGGAGTCTTGAAATGGTCAAGACATGAAGATTGATATATTGGAAGCCTATATTTGGATGTCGGAAGTGTTCCTGGTGAAATCGCGCCCCCCAAGGCCCAAACCGAATTGGTTTAGGCAAGGGGGCCCGGCCCCCTCTTTCCTTCTCCTCCTCTCCCTTTCCTTCCCCCTTCTCCTAGTCCAACAAGGAAGGAGGGAGTCCTACTCCCGGTGGGAGTAGGACTCCCCATGGCGCGCCACCTCCTAGGCCGGCCACCCCCTCCCCCTTGATCCTTTACATACGGGGGCAGGGGGCACCCCAGAGACACAACAATTGATCTCTTGATCTCTTAGCCGTGTGCGGTGCCCCCCTCCACCATAGTCCTCCTCGATAATATTGTAGCGGTGCTTAGGCGAAGCCCTGCAATGGTAGAACATCAAGATAGTCACCACGCCGTCGTGCTGACGGAACTCTCCCTCGACACTCGGCTGGATTGGAGTTCGAGGGACGTCATTGAGCTGAACGTGTGCTAGAACTCGGAGGTGTCGTAGTTTCGGTGCTTGATCAGTCGGGCCGTGAAGACGTACGACTACATCAACCGCGTTGTTCTAACGCTTCGCTTTGGTCTCACGAGTGCGTGGACAACACTCTCCCCTCTCGTTGCTATGCATCACCATGATCTTGCATGTGCATAGGAATTTTTTAGAAATTACTACGTTCCCCAACAGACATCTACACTTTTTCTGAGGAATTTCCATATACAACGTGTTAGATTTGGAGTTAGGGTTTGAAAGATATGAATATTTTGAAAAGCATTTGAATTTGCCCAAGAAAGAAAAGTTAAACATTGAGTAGCTGGGCCGAACTTGCAATATGTGCAGCCCATCTGCTAAGCGATGCTTACGTGAGGAAGCTTTATCATACGCCCACCAGAGGGAGAAAAGGGAGAAAAAAGGGAAGAGCAGGGATCAAACCTAGGTCTCCCGGATAGAATAGCTAGCCTCCAGCCATTGGGTTACCTGTATGCTTGTGATACATTAGGGGATCACCCTGAATGAACCGATGGCGACGGCTGATGTAGCCACACCGAAACGTTTTTCCTCACTTATGGGTGGCACAGTGGGTAATTATGGCAAATTTAGTGGCAATTTCAAGACGAGCGGGCAGAAACTCTTTTCCCTTTATCCGTAGGTTGAGATGGGCATGGAATTTGTAAGGAAGATCTACCATGATAGCTATGGGAAAGTGATGTGTGATATAAGAAAAGCACCACTTGTTGCGATAAAAATGAAATGCATAAAAAACCACAGGACATTAGAAAAATACTACCAAAAAGTAATTTGTGTGTAAGGTTTCTTCCCATGGATATAATACTTATGCATCGAAATAGGAGATCGGGGTTTTTACGTGCAATTTGATATGAGATATTTTTCGTCCATGTTTACATAGAGTAGGGAAGAACATAAATTGATTTTATTTACTTGCAAGATAGGTGCTCTGTCGATTTTATTAAGAGAGGAAAAATCAAAATAGAGAGTCATCCAGTTTATAAAGCAAGATCTTCATAAATTACTTTGGGAAGGGAAACATCCACGGACGTTGTCATCGTAGGCATCGACCCACGTCGATCACAAGCTCTCACACATACCTACACACGATCGCTGCACTAAACCTTGGGAATGGTACGACCTAGCCAACAGCCACCAACACCACTGCCAACGCTGACCGACCACAACCCATTGGTGAGGATAACTCTTTGACAATACCTCCAAGGAGAAGATGGGTGCCCAGAAGCGCCACCATCGCCGACATTGACCCCTGCTGAAGAATCAAGCTTTTACCGAGAGCCAATTGCCTCGCCACCGTTACAAATCTCAGAGATGGGACAAGCCACACAAACATGCAAGAACAAGTTGTGAATCATCTCGTATTCAACAGCATAGAACCAGACGAGTTAGATCAAGAGGACACCATGGCCACCACATCACCATGGTGGACTGCTTAAGTCGATGTCGATGCACCCCATCACTGCAACTGGGACATCGGGCAAACACAAACAATGTAGCCGCCGCCTCCACCACCATGGATCACATGAGCCCGCTATGGAACTGCCTCACCACGAATACCCACCCTGACCACGAAACCCGACTATGGCGTGAGGAGCCAACTAACTCCGCCACTTCCTTGGCTAACCTCCCTCGGCTCCGAGGAAGGGAAGGCCGCTCTGCACTCGCTGAGACCCACCAAGCTACCACGCCGCCCTGCCACCACAACCACTAGTAGCGGGAGGGCCAGATCTGGCAGCTTCTTCTAATCTAGGAAGGTGTTGGACCCCCCCCCCCCCAAGTGTATAGGTTTGTAGGCAAGGATAAATTTCCCTAAAGTGGATGACCTTAAGATTCATCTAACCGATGGGAGCTTCTACCATAATTGATACTTGCACACACAAATACAGGGCTTGCCCCGACCCCCAAAACTAGTAAGATTGTTAGTTTTACTAGCGTTGCTATTTATGAGGATTAAAGAAACTTGTGTTTGGAAGTAGTGCTTGCAACAAAAGAAATAAAAGTAAGAAATTGTAAAAGCATTTGATTGAGGTTGAAAGAAATAGGGACGAATGGACCGGGATCCAAAGTTTCACTAGTGACATCTCACCAATCTTTACCTAATAATAAAGAGAATTGGGCTTCTGTCGTCCGTCATATAAATTGCCTCTGAAGTTGTCACAATTTACCCACCATGCCACCGGTAAGTAAAGAAAACGATTCGTTTTAAAAAAAATCATCGTCCAATTTAGTTGTTATAGGACAGTCAATACAACTATATAACACTGGCCGGAAGCCAGCGCAGTGGCTAAAGCCAAAGCCGCCCGCACGGGAGACCAGGGTTCGATCCCTCGTCGTGTATACCCTTTTTCTTTCCTTTTCTGCAATATATATAGCAGGCCGTAATGGGCCGGCCCGTAGTGACGCCCCTGTTTTTCTTTTGCTTTTTCCTTTCTCATTTTTTTCCTGTTTTTCTTTCTTTAAATTACTCTGGGATTTCCAGGAAAAAAAATCAAAAAGTTGCGAGTACTGAGAAAATATATAGATACATCATAAAATGTTTGTAAATTCAAAAAACATTTGAGAAATCATAAAAAGTTCGTGATTTAAAAACAAAACTGTTCGCATATTTAAAAAAATCGTGATTTATAAAACAATAAAATAAAAATTCATGATTTATAAAATATGATCGTGTATTCAAAACATATTTGGGAATTTGAAAACAATGTCCATGAAATTTTAGAAAATGTTCACAAAAATTAAAACTGATTCTTAAGTAATGAACAAAACAAACCATCGCTTAGGAAGAGGTTTTATTAGGGGTTCTGTAGAGGTTTTATTAGGGGATCATAAGATGTTCATGATTAAAAAAATTGTTTGCATATTATAAAAAAAATCATGATTTAAAAAACAATGAAATAAAAAATGTTCATGATTTCTAAAAATATAATCGTGTATTCAACCTATATTCGGGAATTTTAAAACAATGTCCCGAGCCCAAAAAAGTTGACACATCTTGCTATGGGTTAGTTTTTGTAAACTATATGGAAATGACTAAATGTCTGTTTTGCTTCCGTACACAACTATTCTCGTACCAAAGTTCTACTGGTTCTGGAAAACATCGCTACACTAGGTCAATGTGAGACACATCATGCATTAGTCTAACTAAGGCAGGGGTCCAACAATGTAGTTTGCTCAACCGAAAAATTATTTCGTTGTGGCACCTTAGGAAATTAAGTCGTGATGAGACCATCACATTTTCATCATAACATCACTTGGACATAGTTTGTGAAATGACATATTGAAAATCCTTATCTCATCCTGGCATTTGATTTAGATCTTTTTATCTCTATTATATCTATTTAATCTGATTGTTTTCTCCCGGTGCAACGCATGTGCATATTTGCTAGTAAAATATAGCATGATGTGGTGAACAAATTACAATTGCATATCGATTAAATTGCAATTTTCATGAGTATTAATAATTGCATATAGGCATCACGTCCAAATATCCATGGGCCGTTAATCCAACAACATATATAGCTAACACTTTACCTTTAGATTGTTATCCAACATGCATCTCAAAGTATTAAGTAAAACAGAGTATTGTAATACGACTATCATGGGAGCCAGTCTACTTACACTTCTTGCGCGTTCTAGGCACTTTCTTTTTTTTTGTCCACCAACATTTTTCTTCCCCTCTCCATCCTTATTTTGCTTCATTTCTCCATCCTTAGTTTGATGTCCACTGTTGTCTAAGTGCCCCTTAACTCTTTTGCATCTCCCTTTTGTATGAACATCAGTTGGTGGATGAATTTCCACTTGATTAGGCATAGTGCAACCAATGTACGTAGTATGCCTCAAACTCATCTTATCTACTAGGATGATTGGCAACAACCAGAGGCGGACCACGAAAAGAAATTAAGGTGGGGCGAAGTCTCCCTAAAATTTTTATTTATGTGAATGGAGTCGATACACATCAACAATGCACACTACAAACAAATAACCAAATACAATGAAATTGCAGACATGTTTCAATAGGAAAACAACCTAAAACTATAGCTTCAAAAGAATCTGTAGTTTGTTCTTCCACTATAGCTTCAAGAGAATATGTAGTTTGTTTTTCCACTTGTTCTGTTCGCATCAAATTTTCATGCTCTACTTCCATGGAACTCACTTGAATTGATGAGTGGCATGTGCCGAAACATTGACACTTTCACGGGTATTTGGGTTTGATTTCGAGCTGCTTCTACTGCCAAGCACTTCAAAATATTTTTTCAAATCTGCAATTTACAACCAGAGTACTCACAACATTAATATGTCACTACAATCTGCTTCAATTTGAAGCTTCAAGCTACTGTTAAAATTTGCTACAAAATTTCAGGAAAACTGAGAAATCACCTCATCCCCTTTCCTTTGGATTTCATATTACCTTCCTCTTCCTTTCCATGTTCGGGAAATATGGCCGGAACTGCGCCGGGCTCAGAAGTAGCCGGACATCCGGACTGCTCTTGCTGCTACTAGGCGCCTAGGCCCATTGGGCCGCCATTATCATGATCTTTGGCGCCTCTAGCCTCCCCCAGACTATAGCCGCCGTCGGCTGCCCTGCCGTTGCTTGCCTTGCCGTTGGCTGTCCCGCCCGCTGCAGGCGACCTGGCCAGCTGCCGCCGCCGCCGCGCTAGAGCTTAGGGATTAGGATTAGGGTCGTGTGGAGAGAACAAAGGAGCGGTCGACTGCGTGTGCGTCTCTGCTCCCCTGGTTGGTTGAACGTGGTTGGCTGTCTCGGGCTCTGGGGGCCGCTAGTTGTGTAGGCCCATCTGCTATTAACAGCGCGACAAGGCAGCGTATTGTGCATTTGTGCAAGCGATCGACGCATACTAGTAATAATTTCTTTTGCTCAAAACTAAGGTATGGCAGGCGCCATACCCTGCCCACCGGAGAGGTCCGCCAGTGGCAACAACCCTTCCAGACACATTTCTTTTCATGGCAATGAGAATGTTTCTTAATGCTTCCAATTCTTTCGAAGAGTGTTCAGCCAACCTAATTGTGTCATCCACTAATTGGTGTATCTCAAAACCATTTTCTGCTTTGCCAAACCTAAGAAACAACTTTCATTCTCTTCAAGCAAGTTCTCGTTGCTATCATATAGTACCATCCTTTCACCGGTTTCTTCCACCAATTTAGAATAAATGGCTAGGTATCTCACTCATCTTTGCACCTCTCAAAATCACGATGATATGTCAACATGGAATTTCACGTGTCTAAAATAATATGCAAGAGCAATGAGCACTCATGGAGGTTGTGTTGAATGGAACTTCTAGAGATTTCAAAGAGTGGAACCACCTATAATTGTGGTTCTCACATCACCCTCCTGTATTATGCTTTCAATCAAGCAATGATCTCTAGTTGCATGCACCTCCTTTTTTTGAAAATCTCATGGGTGAAGAACAAACTAGCATGCTTCTCGATCTCCTAGGATGTAGTCAATGGAGCTGTAGAATTGAGGCACTCATGGTCAGCCTTGAGTTCATTCTGATGTTTTTCTTATAGGGCCGTACCAATCCTAATCCAAAACTCCACCAAAGCATATTTGCAATCAATAAAGTTGTTGAAATGAGTTAGCACTCTCTGGCCATGAAGTGGTTTTTAAAGTCTCACACAAAAAATACACCTCTAAAGTAGGCAAGTATCCATGATTCACGAAGTTCGTACCTCCTGGAAAACCATGTGTTTTCCTCAAGAACAAATTCAAAAAATCACTGAAGACCATTTTGCCTCAAATTTAGCCGGGTTTTCGAAGCCCCATACACATGAGTTAATTGGACTATAGAAATGCTCATCCTCTCTCAATGAATGATCAACCTTTTCTGTAAGCTTTCTCATTTTGTGCCACATGCATAACCTATGGATAGTGCTAGGCATAATTTGTTCAATGGCAATCTTGATGCTTTGGTCTTGATCACTTACTATAAGCCTTGGTGATGCCCCATTAACTGCTTTCAAGAACATTTTAAATACCCATTTATACGCATCTATCTTCTCATCTACAATCAAGGCAACAACATAAAAATAGATCCCATGTGGTTGTTGAAGGAAATATGCCCTAGAGGCAGTAATAAAGTTATTATTTATTTCCTTATATCATGATAAATGTTTATTATTCATGCTAGAATTGTATTAACCGGAAACATAATACATGTGTGAATACATAGACAAACAGAGTGTCACTAGTATGCCTCTACTTGACTAGCTTGTTAATCAAAGATGGTTATGTTTCCTAACCATGGACAAAGAGTTGTTATTTGATTAATGGGATCACATCATTAGTTGAATGATCTGATTGACATGACCCATTCAGTTAGCTTAGCACCCGATCGTTTAGTATGTTTCTATTGCTTTCTTCATGACTTATACATGTTCCTATGACTATGAGATTATGCAACTCCCGTTTACCGGAGGAACACTTTGTGTGCTACCAAACATCACAACGTAACTGGGTGATTATAAAGGTGCTCTACAGGTGTCTCCAAAGGTACTTGTTGGGTTGGCGTATTTCAAGATTAGGATTTGTCACTCCGAATGTCGGAGAGGTATCTCTAGGCCCTCTCGGTAATGCACATCACTTAAGCCTTGCAAGCATTGCAACTAATGAGTTAGTTGCGAGATGATGCATTACGGAACGAGTAAAGAGACTTGCCGGTAACGAGATTGAACTAGGTATTGGATACCGACGATCGAATCTCGGGCAAGTAACATACCGATGACAAAGGGAACAACGTATGTTGTTATGCGGTTTGACCGATAGAGATCTTCGTAGAATATGTAGGAGCCAATATGGGCATCCAAGCCCCGCTATTGGTTATTGACCGAGAATAGTTCTAGGTCATGTATACATAGTTCTCGAACCCGTAGGGTCCGCACGCTTAAGGTTTCGATGACAGTTATATTATGAGTTTATGAGTTTATGAGTTTTGATGTACCGAAGGAGTTCGGAGTCCCGGATGAGATCGGGAAAATGACGAGGAGTCTCGAAATGGTCGAGATGTAAAGATCGATATATTGGACGACTATATTCGGAGTTCGGAAAGGTTCCGAGTGATTCGAGTATTTTTCGGAGTACCGGAGAGTTACGGGAATTCGTATTGGGCCTCATTGGGCCATACGGAAAAGAGAGAGAGGGCCTAAAGGGTGGCGCACCCTTCCCTTGACTAGTCCGAATTGGACTAGGGAGGCGCCCCTTCCTTCCTTCTCCTTTCCCTTCCCTTTCCTTCTCTCCTACTCCTACTACATGGAAGGGTTCCTAGTTGGACTAGAAAGGGGAATCCTACTCCCGTGAGAGTAGGACTCCCTAGGGCGCCATAGAGAGGGCCGCCCTCCCCTCCTCCACTCCTTTATATACGGGGTAGGGGCACCCCATAGACACACAAGTTGATCTACGGATCGTTCCTTAGCCGTGTCGTGTCCCCCTCCACCATATTCCACCTCGGTCATATCGTCATGGAGCTTAGGCGAAGCCCTGCGCCGGTAGAACATCATCATCGTCACCACGCCGCGCGTCTTGTGGAACTCATCTCCGGAGCTCTGCTGGATCGGAGGCCGGAGATTGTCATCGAGCTGAACGTGTGCTGAACTCGGAGGTGCCGTACGTTCGGTACTTGGATCGGTCGGATCGTGAAGACGTACGACTACATCAACCGCGTTGTCATAACACTTACGCTTACGGTCTACGAGGTACGTGGACGAACACTCTCCCCTCTCGTTGCTATGCCATCACCATGATCTTGCATGTGCGTAGGAAAATTTTTGAAATTACTACGTTCCCCAACAGTGGCATCCGAGCCAGGTTTTATGGTTTGATGTAATATGCACGAGTAGAACACAAGTGAGTTGTGGGCGATATAAGTCATACTGCTTACCAGCATGTCATACTTTGGTTCGGTGGTATTGTTGGATGAAGCGGCCCGGACCGACATTACGCGTACGCTTACGCGAGACTGGTTTTACCGCCGTGCTTTGCACACAGTGACTAGCGGGTGTCGGTTTCTCCAACTTTAGTTGAACTGAGGTGTATACGCCGGTCCTTGCGAAGGTTAAAACAGCATCAACTTGACAAACTATCGTTGTGGTTTTGATGCGTAGGTGAGATTGGCTCTTGCTTAAGCCCGTAGCAGCCACGTAAAACTTGCAACAACAAAGTAGAGGACGTCTAACTTGTTTTTGCAGGGCATGTTGTGATGTGATATGGTCAAGACGTGATAAGATATAAGTTGTTGTATGAGATGATCATGTTTGGTTGAAGTTATCGGCAACTGGCAGAAGCCCTATGGATGTCTCTTTGTTGCATAAGATGCAAGTGCCAAATAATTGCTTTACTTTATCGCTATACGATAAGCAATAGTTGCAAGAGCAATAGTTGGTGAGACAACCATGTGATGACACATTGATATAGATCAAGATGATGAAGATCATGGTGTCGTGCCGGTGACGATAGAGATCATACTTTGGAGATGGAGATCAAAGGCGCAAGATGATCATGGCCATATCATGTCACATATTTTGATTGCATATGATGTTTATTTATTATACATCTTATTCTTGCTTTGATTGACGGTAGCATTTTAAGATGATCTCTCACTAATTATCAAGAAGTGTTCTCCCTGAGTATGCACCGTTGCCAAAGTTCGTCGTGCCCAGACACCACGTGATGATCGGGTGTGATAAGTGTTGGGGAACGTAGTAATTTCAAAAAATTTCCTACGCACACGCAAGATCATGGTGATGCATAGCAACGAGAGGGGAGAGTGTTGTCTACATACCCTCGTGACCGAAGCGAAGCGATCACAACGTAGAGGAAGTAGTCGACGTTCTCCTCGCGATCCAACCGATCCCAAATACAGCACTCCGGCGCCTCGAAGTTCTTGACACACGTACAACTCGGTGGCGCTCCTCGGCTCGATCCAGCAGATCTTCGGGGAGAGAGAGTTCCGTCAGCACGACGGCGTGGTGACGATCTTGATGTTCTACCGACGCAGGGCTTCGCCTAAGCACCGCTACGATATGACCGAGGTGGATTATGGTGGAGGGGGGCACCGCACACGGCTAAGGAACGATCTCAAGGATCAACTTGTGTGTCCATGGGGTGCCCCCTGCCCCCGTATATAAAGGAGGGAGGGAGGAGGAGGCCGGCCTAGGGAGGAGGCGCGCCATAGGGGAGTCCTACTCCCACCGGGAGTAGGATTCCCCCTTTCCTAGTCCAACTAGGGATCCTTCCATGTATTAGGAGTAGGAGACTAGGAAGGGGAAGAGAGAAGGGAAGGAAGGAGGGGGTGCGGCCCCTCCCCCTAGCCCAATTCGGACTAGGGCAAGGGGGGGCGCGCGGCCTGCCTAGGGCAGCCCCTCTCTCTTTCCCGTATGGCCCATAAGGCCCAATACTTCTCCCCGGCGAATTCCGTAACTCTCCCAGACTCGAAAAATACCGAATCACTGGAACCTTTCCAACTCGAATATAGTCGTCCAATATATCGATCTTTACGTCTCGACCATTTCGAGACTCCTCGTCATGTCCCCAATCTCATCCGGGACTCGAACTCCTTCGGTACATCAAAACTCATAAACTCATAATATAACCGCCATCGAAACCTTAAGCGTGCGGACCCTACGGTTCGAGAACAATGTAGACATGACCGAGACATCGTCTCGGTCAATAACCAATAGCGGGACCTGGATGCCCATATTGGTTCCTACATATTCTAGGAAGATCTTTATCGGTCGATCGCATAACAACATACGTTGTTCCTTTGTCATCGGTATGTTACTTGCCCGAGATTCGATCGTCGGTATCCAATACCTAGTTCAATCTCGTTACCGCAAGTCTCTTTATTCGTTCGTAATACATCATCTCGCAACTAACTCATTAGTTACAATGCTTGCAAGGCTTAAGTGATGTGCATTACCGAGAGGGCCCAGAGATACCTCTCCGACATTCGAGTGACAAATCCTAATCTCAAATACGCCAACCCAACATCTACCTTTGGAGACACCTGTACTACTCCTTTATAATCACCCGATTCGTTGTGACGTTTGGTAGTACCAAAGTGTTCCTCCGCAAACGGAGTTGCATAATCTCATAGTTATAGGAACATGTATAAGTCATGAAGGAAGCAATAGCAACATACTAAACGATCGTGTGCTAAGCTAACGGAATGGGTCATGTCAATCAGATCATTCAACTAATGATGTGACCTTGTTAATC
This sequence comes from Aegilops speltoides, assembly GCA_021437245.1. Taxonomy (NCBI): domain Eukaryota; kingdom Viridiplantae; phylum Streptophyta; class Magnoliopsida; order Poales; family Poaceae; genus Aegilops; species Aegilops speltoides. The sequence goes on along the minus strand of CM038143.1, from coordinate 420,096,935 downwards.
AAATAACAACTCCTTGTTCATGGTTAGGAAACATAACCATCTTTGATTAACAAGCTAGTCAAATAGAGGCATACTAGTGACACTCTGTTTGTCTATATATTCACACATGTATTATGTTTCCGGTTAATACAATTCTAGCATGAATAATAAACATTTATCATGATATGAGGAAATATATAATAACTTTATTATTGCCTCTAGGGCATATTTCCTTCAATAAGCTCTACGTCCATCTACAACGGGTGCAAGCCAGTTTTGCACACGCGGAATACTCATGTTAAACTTGACGAGCCTAGCATATGCAGATATGGCCTCGGAACACGGAGACCGAAAGGTCGAGCGTGAATCATATAGTAGATATGATCAACATAAGATGTTCACCATTGAAAACTACTCCATCTCACGTGATGATCGGTCATGGTTTAGTTGATTTGGATCACGTGATCACTTAGATGACTAGAGAGATGTCTGTCTAAGTGGGAGTTCTTAAGTAATATGATTAATTGAACTTAAATTTATCATGAACTTAGTCCCGTAGTATTTTGCAAATTATGTTGTAAGATCAATAGCTTGCGTTGTTGCTTTCATATGTTTATTTTGATATGTTCCTAGAAAATTGTGTTGAAAAATGATAGTAGCAATGATGCGGATTGGATCCGTGATCCGAGGTTTATCCTCATTCTTTGCACGTAAGAATTATGTCCTTAATGCACCGCTAGGTGATGGACCTATTGCAGAGCGGATGCGGGCGTTATGAGCGTTTGGCTAGCTCAATATGATGACTACTTAATAGTTTAAGTGCACCATGCTTAACGGCTTAGAATCGGGACTTCAAAGGCGTTTTGAGCGTCATGGACCATATGAGATGTTCCAGAGTTGAAGTTAATATTTCAAGCAAATACCGAGTTGAGAGATATGAAGTCTCCAACAAGTTCTATAGCTAAAAGATGGAGGAGAATCGCTCAACTAGTGAGCATGTGCTCGAGAATGTCCGGGTACTACAATCGCTTGAATCAAGTGGGAGTTAATCTTCCGGATAAGATAGTGATTGATGAATTCTCTAGTCACCATCACCAAGTTAGTAGAACTTCGTGATGAACTATAGTATGCAAGGGATGATGAAAATGATTCCCGAGTTTTTCATGATGATGAAATCGATGAAGGTAGAAATCAAGAAAGAACATCAAGTGTTGATGGTTAACAAGACCACTAGTTTCAAGAAAAGGGCAAAGGGATAGAAGGAACTTCAAGAAGAACGGCAAACAAGTTGTTGCTCAAGTGAAGAAGCCCAAGTATGGACCTAAGCACGAGACTAAGTGCTTCTACCGCAAAGGGACTGGTTATTGGAAGCGTAACTACCCCAAGTATTTGGCGGATAAGAAGGATGGCAAAAGTAAACAAAGGTATATTTGATATACATGTTATTGATGTGTACTTTACTAGTGTTTATAGCAACCCCTCGGTATTTGGTACTGGTTCGGTTGCTAAGAGTAGTAACTCAAACGGGAGTTGCGAGAATAAAATGTAAACTAGTTAAGGGTGAAGTGACGATGTGTGTTGAAAGTAGTTTCAAGATTGATATGATCATCATCGCACACTCCTATACTTTCGGATTAGTGTTGAACCTAAATAAATGTTATTTGGAGTTTGCGTTGAGCATGAATATGATTTGATCGTGTCTATTGCAATACGGTTATTCATTTAAGTAAGAGAATAAACTGTTGTTCATTTACATGAATAAAACCTTATATGGTTACACACCCAATGAAAATGGTTCATTGGATCCCGATCGTAGTGATACACATATTCATAGTATTGAAACCAAAAGATGCAAAGTTAATAATGATAGTGCAACTTATTTGTGTAATCGCCGTTTAGGTCATGTGGTGTAAAGCGCATGAAGAAACTCCATCTTGATGGGATTTTGGAATCACTTGATTATGAATCACTTGATGCTTGCGAACCATGCCTCATGGGCAAGATGACTAAGACTCCGTTCTCCGAACGATGGAGCGAGCAACCGACTTATTGGAAATAATACATCTTGATGTATGCGATCCAATGAGTGTTAAGGCTCATGGCGGGTATCGTTATTTTCGACCTTCACAGATGATTTGAGCAGATATGGGTATATCTACTTGATGAAACATAAGTCCGAAATAGTTGAAAGGTTCAAAAATTTCAGAGTGAAGTGGAAAAATCATCGTGACAAGAAAATAAAGGTTTCTACGATCGATCGCGGAGACAAATATTTGAGTTCTGAGTTTGGTCTTCAATTAAAACAATGTGGAATAGTTTCACAAATTCATGCCACCTGGAACACCGCATCATAATGGTGTGTCCGAACGTCATAACCGTACTTTATTGGATATAGTACAATATATGATGTTTCTTACCGATTTACCAATATCGTTTTGGGATCATGCATTAGAGACAGCTGCATTCACGTTAAATAGGGCACCATCTAAATCCGTTGAGACGACACTATATGAACTGTGGTTTAGCAAGAAACCAAAGTTGTCGTTTCTTAAAGTTTGGGGCTGCGATGCTTATGTGAAAAAGTTTCATCCTGATAAGCTCAAACCCAAATCGGAGAAGTGCGTCTTCATAGAATACCCAAAGGAAATTGTTGGGTACACCTTCTATCACAAATCCAAAGGCAAAACATTCGTTGCTAATAAATGGATCCTTTCTAGAGAAGGAGTTTCTCTCGAAAGAAGTGAGTGGGAGGAAAGTAGAACTTGATGAGGTAATTGTACCTTCTCCTTATTGGAAAGTAGTTCATCACGAAATCTGTTCTGTGACTACTACACCAATTAGTGAGGAAGCTAATGATGATGATCATGTAACTTCAGATCAAGTTACTACCGAATCTCGTGAGGTAAACCAGAGTGAGATCCGCACCAGAGTGAATACGGTAATCCTGCTCGGAAGTCATGTAACTAGACCATGATGAACCTACAAACTATGAGGAAGCGATGATGAGCCCAGATTCATGCGAAATGGCTTGAGGCCATGAAATCGAGATGAGATCCATGTATGAGAACAAAGTGTGAACTTTGGTGGAGTTGCCCGATGATCGGCAAGCCATAGAAAATAAATGGATCTTCAAGAGGAAGACGGACGCTGATAGTAGTGTTACTATCTACAAAGCTAGACTTGTCGAAATAGGTTTTTGACAAAGTTCAAGATGTTGAATACAATGAGATTTTCTCACTCGTATCGATGCTTAAAAGTCTATCCGAATCATGTTAGCAATTGCCGCATTTTATGAAATCTGGCAAATGGATAAACAAAACTGCATTCCTTAATGGAGTTATTAAGGAAGAGTTGTATGTGATGCAACCAAGAGTTTTTGTCAATCCTAAAGGTGTTAACAAAATGTGCATCTATGGATTGGTGCAAGCATCTCGGAGTTGGAATATACGCTTTGATAAGTTGATCAAAACATATAGTTTATACAGACTTGCAGTGAAGCCTGTATTTACTAGAAAGTGAGTGGGAGCACTACATCATTTCTGATAAGTATATGTGAATGACATATTGTAGATCGGAAATAATGTAGAATTATTCTGCAAAGCATAAAGGAGTGTTTAAAAGGAGTTTTTCAAAGAAAGACCTCGGTGAAGCTGCTTACATATTGAGCATTAAGATCTATATGTTGGGGAACGTAGTAATTTCAAAAATTTTCCTACGCACACGCAAGATCATGGTGATGTATAGCAACGAGAGGGAAGAGTGTTGTCTACATACCCTTGTAGACCCGAAGCGGAAGCGATCACAACGTAGAGGAAGTAGTCGTCGTTCTCCTCGCGATCCGACCGATCCGGCGCCGTTACTCGACGCCCCAGTTCTTGACACACGTACAGCTCGATGGCGTCCCTCGTACTCGATCCAGCCGAGTGTCGAGGAGAGTTCCACGGACGACGGCGTGGTGGCGATCTTGATGTTTCACCGGTAGCGAGGCTTCGCCTAAGCTTGTGACAGTATAACCGAGGTGGAATATGGTGGAGGGGGCACCGACACGGCTAAGGAACGATCTAAAGATCAACTTGTGTGTTCCAAGGTGCCCCCTGCCTCAGTATATAAAGGAGCCAAGGGGAGGGGCGGCGGCCAAGGGAGGCGCGCCAGGAGTCCTACTCCCTCCGGGAGTAGGATTCCCCCAATCCTAGTTGGACTAGGATTCGGAGGGGAAAGAGAGAGAGGGGCGGCCCTTCTCCTAGTCCTAATAGGACTAGGGAAGGGGGAGGCGCGCCCTCCTAGGGCTGCCCTTCTCCTTTCCACTAAGGCCCATCGAGGCCCATTTACCTCCGGGGGTTCCAGTAACCTCCGGTACTCCGTAAATTCCGTTTTAGCCGGAACCATTCGTACTCCAAACATAGGCTTCCAATATATCAATCTTTATGTCTCGACCATTTCGAGACTCCTCGTCATGTCCGTGATCACATCCGGACTCGAACTCCTTGGTACATCAAAATACATAAACTCATAATAACATCATCGAAACCTTAAGCGTGCGGACCCTACGGTTCGAGAACAATGTAGACATGACCTAGAACTATTCACGGTCAATAACCAACAGCGGGACCTGGATGCCCATATTGGTTCCTACATATTCTCTGAAGATCTTTATCGGTCGAGACCGCATAACAACATCGTTGTTCCCTTTGTCATCGGTATGTTACTTGCCCGAGATTCGATCGTCGGTATCCAATACCTAGTTCAATCTCGTTACGCAAGTCTCTTTACTCGTTCCGTAATACATCATCTCACAACTAACTCATTAGTTGTAGTGCTTGCAAGGCTTCATGATGTGCATTACCGAGAGGGCCCAGAGATACCTCTCCGACAATTGGAGTGACAAAACCTAATCTCAAATCGCCAACCCAACATCTCGCCTTTGGAGACACTGTAGTACTCCTTTATAATCACCCGATTCGTTGTGACGTTTGGTAGTACCAAAGTGTTCCTCCGTAAACGGAGTTGCATAATCTCATAGTTACAGGAACATGTATAAGTCATGGATAAAAGCGGTAGCAACATACTAAGCGATCGTGTGCTAAGCTAATGGAATGGGTCATGTCAATCGATCATTCTACTAATGATGTGACCTCATTAATCAAATAACAACTCCTTGTTTATGGTTAGGAAACATAACCATCTTTGATTAATAAGCTAGTCTAGTAGAGGCATACTAGTGACATGTTGTTTTGTCTATGCATTCACACATGTATCATGTTTCCGGTTAATACAATTCTAGCATGAATGATAAACTTTTATCATGAAATAAGGAAATAAATAATAACTTTATTATTGCCTCTAGGGCATATTTCCTTCAGTCTCCCACTTGCACTAGAGTCAATAATCTAGATTACATAGTAATGATTCTAACACCCATGGAGTCTTGGTGCTGATCATGTTTTGCTCGTGGAAGAGGCTTAGTCAATGGGTCGCAACATTCAGATCCGTATGTATCTTGCAAATCTCTATGTCTCCGTCTGGACTAAGTCCGGATGGAATTGAAGCGTCTCTTGATGTGCTTGGTCCTCTTGTGAAATCTGGATTCCTTTGCTAAGGCAATAGCTCGATATTGTCACGAAGATTTTCATTGGACCCGATGCACTAGGTATGACACCTAGATCGGATATGAACTCCTTCATCCGCACTCCTTCATTAGCTGCTTCGAAGCTGCTATGTATTCCGCTTCACATGTAGATCCCGCCTGACGCTTTGTTTAGAACTGCACCAACCGACAGCTCCTCCGTTTAGTGTAAATACGTATCCGGTCTGCGATTTAGAATCGTCCGGATCGATGTCAAAGCTTGCATCAACGTAACTGTTTACGATGAGCTCTTTGTCACCTCCATATCTGAAACATATCCTTAGTCCTTTTCGTATTTCAGATGTTCTTGACCGCTGTCGATGATCCACTCTGGATTACTTTGGTACCTTCTGCTAGGCTTATAGCAAGGCACACATCAGTCCGTACACAACATTGCATACATGATAGAGCCTATGGCTGAAGCATAGGAACATCTTTCATTTTCTCTATCTTCTGCAGTGGTCGGGCATTGAGTCGACTCAACTTCACACCTTGTAACACGAGCAAGAATCCTTTCTTTGCTTGATCCATTTTGAACTTCTTCAAAACTTTGTCAAGGTATGTGCTTTGTGAAAGTCCAATTAAGCGTCTTGATCTATCTCTATAGATCTTAATGCCCAATATGTAAGCAGCTTCACCGAGGTCTTTCATTGAAAACTCTTATTCAAGTATCCCTTTATGCTATCCAGAAATTCTATATCATTTCCGATCAGCAATATGTCATCCACATATAATATCGAAATGCTCTGAGCTCCCACTCACTTTCTTGTAAATACAAGCTTCTCCAAAAGTCTCAGACAAACCCAAATGCTTTGATCACACTATCAAAGCGTTTATTCCAACTCCGAGATGCTTGCACCAGTCCATATATGGATCGCCGGAGCTTGCACACTTTGTTAGCTCCTTTGGATCGATAAAACCTTCGGTTGCATCATATACAACTCTTCTTCCGTAAATCCATTCAGAATGCAGTCTTTACATCCATTTGCCAAATTTCATAATCATAAAATGCGCAATTGCTAACATGATTCGGACGGACTTAAGCATCGCTTCGGGTGAGAAGGTCTCATCGTAGTCAATCCCTTGAACTTGTCGAAAACCTTTTGCGACAAGTCGAGCTTTATAAACGATAACATTACCGTCGTCGGTCTTCTTCTTGAAGATCCACTTGTTTTCTATTGCTTGCCTACCCTCGGGCAAGTCAACCAAAGTCCACACTTTGTTTTCATACATGGATCCCATCTCGATTTCATGGCCTCAAGCCATTTTGCGGAATCTGGGCTCACCATCGCTTCTTCATAGTTCGTAGGTTCATCATGATCTAGTAGCATGACTTCCGAACAGGATTACCGTACCACTCAGTGCGGATCTTACTCTGGTTGATCTACGAGGTTCTGCGAAGAACTTGATCTCAAGTTTCATGATCAACATCATCAACTTCCTCACTACTTGGTGTAGGTGTCTCGAAACCGGTTTCTGCGATTTAACTACTTTCAAGTAAGGGAGAAGGTACTATTACCTCATCAAGTTCCACTTTCTTCCCACTCACTTCTTTCGAGAGAAACTCCTTCTCTAGAAAGGATCCATTCTTAGCAACGAATGTTTTGCCTTCGGATATGTGATAGAAGGTGTACCCAACTGTTTCCTTTGGGTATCCTATGAAGACACATTTCTCCGATTTGGGTTCGAGCTTATCAGGTTGAAGCTTTTTCACATAAGCATCGCATCCCCAAACTTTAAGAAACGACAACTTTGGTTTCTTGCCAAACCACGTTCATAAGGTGTCGTCTCAACGGATTTCGACGGTGTTCTATTCAAGGTGAATGCGCCGTCTCTAGAGCATAACCCCAAAACGATAGCGGTAAATCAGAAGAGACATCATAGATCGTACCATATCTAGTAAAGTACGATTCGACGTTCGGACACACCATTACGTTGTGGTGTTCCGGTGGCGTGAGTTGCTAAACTATTCCGCATTGTTTCAAATGTAGACCAAACTCAGTAACTCAAATATTCACCTCCACGATCGATCGTAGAAATTTAATTTTCTTGTTACGATGATTTTCAACTTCACTCTGAAATTCTTTGAACTTTTCAAACGTTTCAGACTTATGTTTCATTAAGTAGATATACCCATATCTGCTTAAGTCATCTGTGAAGGTGAGAAAATAACGATATCCGCCACGAGCCTCAACATTCATTGGACCACATACATCTCAGATGTATGATTTCCAACAAATCTGTTGCTCTCTCCATAGTACCGAGAACGGTGTTCTAGTCATCTTGCCCATGAGGCACGGTTCGCAAGTGCCAAGTGATTCATAATCAAGTGACTCCAAAAGTCCATCGAGATGGAGTTTCTTCATGCGCTTTACACCGATATGACCTAAACGGCGAGTGCCACAAATAAGTTGCACTATCATTATCAACTCTGCATCTTTTGGTTTCAACATTATGAATATGTGTATCACTACTATCGAGATTCATCGAAATAGACCACTCCTCAAGGGTGCATGACCATAAAAGATATTACTCATATAAATAGAACAACCATTATTCTCGATTTAAATGAATAACCGTCTCGCATCAAACAAGATCCAGATATAATGTTCATGCTCAACGCAGCACCAAATAACAATTATTTAGGTCTAAAACTAATCCCAAGGTAGATGTAGAGGTAGCGTGCCGACCGCGATCACATCGACTTTGGAACCATTTCCCAGCGCATCGTCACCTCGTCCTTTGCGGTGTTAAGCAATCCGTAGTCCCTGCTTGAGTTGCAAATATTAGCAATGAACCAATATCAAATACCAGTGCTCTGCGAGCTCTAGTAAGGTACACATCAATAACATGTATATCACATATACCTTTGTTCACCTTGCCATCCTTCTTATCCGCCAAATACTTGGGGCGCCCGCTTCAATGACGATCTTTTGCGGTAAAGCACTCGATTTCAGGTTTAGGGCCGACTTGGGTTTCTTCTCTGAGCAACAACTTGCTTGCTGTTCTTCTTGAATTCCCTTTCTTCTTCCCTTTGCCGTTCTTCTTGAAACTAGTGGTCTTATTGACCATCAACACTTGATGCTCCTTCTTGATTTCTACCTCCATGACTTTTAGCATTGCGAAGAGCTCGGTATAGTTTTCACTAACCCTTGCATATTATAGTTCATCACGAAGCTTTTGTAGCTTGGTGGCGTGATTGGAGAATTCATCAATGACACAATCATCCGGAAGACTAACTCCCAATTGTGTCAAGTGATTGTAGTACCCGGACATTACGAGTATATGCTCACTAATGTAACTGTTCTCCTCCATCTTGCAGCTATAGAACTTATTGGAGACTTCATATCTCTCAATCCGGGCATTACATTGGAATATCAACTTCAACTCTGGAACATCTCATATGCTCCATGACGTTCAAAACGTCGTTGAAGCCCGGTTCTAAGCCGTAAAGCATGGCACATCGAACTATAGAGTAGTCATCAGCTTTGCTCGCCAGACGTTCTTAACGTCGTCGGCCAGATCTGCATCAGTTCTGTCACCTAGCGGTGCATCCAGGGCGTAACTCTTACGTGCAGCAATGAGGATGATCCTCAAGTTACGGACCCGATCCGTGTAATTGCTACCATCATCTTTCAACTTTGCTTTCTCAAGGAACGATTAAAATTCAACGGAACAACAAAGACGAGCCATCTATCTACAATCAAACATAAACAAGCAAGATACTATCGGTACTAAGTTCATGATAAATTTAAGTTCAATTAATCATATTACTAAAGAACTCCCACTTAGAAAGACATCCTCTAGTCATCTAAGTGATCACGTGATCCAAATCAACTAAACCATAACCGATCATCACGTGAAATGGAGTAGTTTTCAATGGTGAACATCTTATGTTGATCATATCTACTATATGATTCACGCCGACCTTTCGGTCTCCGTGTTCCGAGGCCATATCTGCATATGCTAGGCTCGTCAAGTATAACCCGAGCATTCTGCGTGTGCAAAACTGGCTTGCACCCGTTGTAGATGGACGTGAGCTTATCACACCGATCATCACGTGGTGTGCAGGCACGACGAACTTTGGCAACGGTGCATACTCGGGAGAACACTTCTTGATAATTTAGTGAGAGATCATCTTATAATGCTACCGTCAATCAAAGCAAGATAAGATGCATAAAAGGATAAACATCACATGCAAATCAATATAAGTGATATGATATGGTCATCATCATCTTGTGCTTCATGATCTCCATCTTGCGGCACCACCATGATCACCATCGTCACCGGCGCGACACCTTGATCTCCATCGTAGCATCGTTGTCGTCTCGCCCAACTTATGCTTCTCGACTATCGCTACCGCTTAGTGATAAAGTAAAGCATTACGATGCGATTGCATTGCATACAATAAGCGACAACCATATGGCTCCAGCCGATTGCCGATAACCGGTTACAAAACATGATCATCTCATACAATAAAATATAGCATCACGTCTTGACCATATCACATCACAACATGCCCCGCAAAAACAAGTTAGGCGTCCTCTACTTTGTTGTTGCAAGTTTTACGTGGCTGCTACGGGCTTAAGCAAGAACCAGTCTCACCTCGCATCAAAACCACAACGATACTTCGTCAAATAGACTCGTTTTAACCTTCTCAAGGACCGGCGTAGCCACACTCAGTTCAACTAAAGTGAGAGAGACAGCACCCACCAGTCACCTTTAAGCAACGAGTGCTCGTGGCGGTGAAACCAGTCTCGCGTAAGCGTCTGCGTAATGTCGGTGCAGGCGCTTCATCTCACAATACCGCTGAACCAAAGTATGACATGCTGGTAGGTAGTATGACTTGTATCGCCCACAACTCACTTGTGTTCTACTCGTGCAAAACATCAAACCATAGAAAAACCTAGGCTCGGATGCCATTGTTGGGGAACGTAGTAATTTCAAAAATTTCCTCGCACACGCAAGATCATGGTGATGTATAGCAACGAGAGGAAGAGTGTTGTCTACATACCCTTGTAGACCCGAAGCGGAAGCGATCTGGCGTAGAGGAAGTAGTCGACGTTCTCCTCGCGATCCGACCGATCCGGCGCCGTTACTCGGCGCCCCGAGTTCTTGACACACGTACAGCTCGATGGCGTCCCTCGTACTCGATCCAGCCGAGTGTCGAGGAGAGTTCCACGACCTGACGGCGTGGTGGCGATCTTGATGTTTCACCGGCGCAGGGCTTCGCTTAAGCTTGACGACAGTATAACCGAGGTGGAATATGGTGGAGGGGCACCGCACACGGCTAAGGAACGATCTAAAGATCAACTTGTGTGTTCCAAGGTGCCCCCTGCCCCGTATATAAAGGAGCCAAGGGGAGGGGGCGGCCAAGGGAGGCGCGCCGAGGAGTCCTACTCCCTCGGGAGTAGGATTCCCCCAATCCTAGTTGGACTAGGATTCCTGAGGGGAAAGAGAGAGGGGGGGCCTTCTCCTAGTCCTAATAGGACTAGGGAAGGGGGGCTTGCGCCTCCTAGGGCTGCCCTTCTCCTTTCCACTAAGGCCCATCGAGGCCCATTTACCTCCGGGGTTCCAGTAACCTCCGGTACTCCGGAAATTCCGTTTTACTTGGAACCATTCCAACTCCAAACATAGGCTTCCAATATATCAATCTTTATGTCTCGACCATTTCGAGACTCCTCGTCATGTCCGTGATCACATCCGGACTCGAACTCCTTCGGTACATCAAAATACATAAACTCATAATAACATCCATCGAAACCTTAAGCGTGCGGACCCTACGGTTCGAGAACAATGTAGACATGACCTAGAACTATTCACGGTCAATAACCAACAGCGGGACCTGGATGCCCATATTGGTTCCTACATATTCTCGAAGATCTTTATCGGTCGAGACCGCATAACAACATCGTTGTTCCTTTGTCATCGGTATGTTACTTGCGAGATTCGATCGTCGGTATCCAATACCTAGTTCAATCTCGTTACTCGCAAGTCTCTTTACTCGTTCCGTAATACATCATCTCACAACTAACTCATTAGTTGTAGTGCTTGCAAGGCTTCATGATGTGCATTACCGAGAGGGCCCGAGATACCTCTCCGACAATTGGAGTGACAAAACCTAATCTCAAATACGCCAACCCAACATCGCCTTTGGAGACACCTGTAGTACTCCTTTATAATCACCCGATTCGTTGTGACGTTTGGTAGTACCAAAGTGTTCCTCCGTAAACGGAGTTGCATAATCTCATAGTTACAGAACATGTATAAGTCATGGATAAAAGCAAGAGCAACATACTAAGCGATCGTGTGCTAAGCTAATGGAATGGGTCATGTCAATCGATCATTCTACTAATGATGTGACCTCATTAATCAAATAACAACTCCTTGTTTATGGTTAGGAAACATAACCATCTTTGATTAATAAGCTAGTCTAGTAGAGGCATACTAGTGACATGTTGTTTTGTCTATGCATTCACACATGTATCATGTTTCCGGTTAATACAATTCTAGCATGAATGATAAACTTTTATCATGAAATAAGGAAATAAATAATAACTTTATTATTGCCTCTAGGGCATATTTCCTTCACTATAGAGATAGATCAAGACGCTTGATAAGTTTTTTCAATGAGTACATACCTTGACAAGATTTTGAAGTAGTTCAAAATGGAACAGTCAAAGAAAGAGTTCTTGCCTGTGTTACAAGGTGTGAAATTGAGTAAGACTCAAAACCCGACCACGACAGAAGATAGAAAGAGAATGAAAGTCATTCCCTATGCCTTGGCCATAGGTTCTATAAAGTATGCCATGTTGTGTACCGATCTATTGTATACCCCTTGACCGAGTTTGGCAAGGAGTACAATAGTGATCTAGGAGTAGATCATCGGACAGACGGTCAAAATTATCCTTAGTGGAATAAGGATATGTTTCTTGATTATGGAAGTGATAAAAGGTTAAATAAGTAAGGGTTACGCCGATGCAAGTTTTGACACCGATCCGGATGACTCTAAGTCTCGATCTAGATACATATTGAAAGTGGGAGCAATTAGCTAGAGTAGCTCCGCAAGCGAGCATTGTAGACATAAAAATTGCAAAATACATAACGGATCCGAATGTGAAAGACCCGTTGACTAAGATTCTCTCACAAGCAAAACATGATCACACCTAAGTACTCTTTGGGTGTTAATCACATAGCGATATGAACTAGATTACTAAATCTAGTAAACCCTTTGGATGTTGGTCACATGGCGATGTGAACTATGGGTGTTAATCACATGATGATGTGAACTATCGATGTGAATCACATGGTGATGTGATCTAGATTATTGACTCTAGTGCAAGTGGGAGACTAAAGGAAATATGCCCTAGAGGCAATAATAAAGTTATTATTTATTTCCTTATATCATGATAAATGTTTATTATTCATGCTAGAATTGTATTAACCGGAAACATAATACATGTGTGAATACATAGACAAACAGAGTGTCACTAGTATGCCTCTACTTGACTAGCTTGTTAATCAAAGATGGTTATGTTTCCTAACCATGGACAAAGAGTTGTTATTTGATTAATGGGATCACATCATTAGTTGAATGATCGATTGACATGACCCATTCAGTTAGCTTAGCACCCAATCGCTTAGTATGTTGCTATTGCTTTCTTCATGACTTATACATGTTCCTATGACTATGAGATTATGCAACTCCGTTTACGGAGGAACACTTTGTGTGCTACCAAACGTCACAACGTGAATCGGGTGATTATAAAGGTGCTCTACAGTGTCTCCAAAGGTATTTGTTGGGTTGGCGTATTTGAGATTAGGATTTGTCACTCCGAATGTCGGAGAGGTATCTCTGGGCCCTCTCGGTAATGCACATCACTTAAGCCTTGCAAGCATTGCAACTAATGAGTTAGTTGCGAGATGATGCATTACGGAACGAGTAAAGAGACTTGCCGTAACGAGATTGAACTAGGTATTGGATACCGACGATCGAATCTCGGCAAGTAACATACCGATGACAAAGGAACAACGTATGTTGTTATGCGGTTTGACCGATAGAGATCTTCGTAGAATATGTAGGAGCCAATATGGGCATCCAGGTCCCGCTATTGGTTATTGACCGAGAATAGTTCTAGGTCATGTCTACATAGTTCTCGAACCCGTAGGGTCCGCACGCTTAAGGTTTCGATGACAGTTATATTATGAGTTTATGAGTTTATGAGTTTTGATGTACCGAAGGAATTCGGAGTCCCGGATGAGATCGGGGACATGACGAGGAGTCTCGAAATGGTCGAGACGTAAAGATCGATATATTGGACGACTATATTCGGAGTTCGGAAAGGTTCCGAGTGATTCGGGTATTTTTCGGAGTACCGGAGAGTTACGGGAATTCGTATTGGGCCTCATTGGGCCATACGGGAAAAGAGAGAGAGGGCCTAAAGGGTGGCCGCACCCCTTCCCCTTGACTAGTCCGAATTGGACTAGGGAGGGGGGGCGCCCCCTTCCTTCCTTCTCCTTTTCCCTTCCCTTTCCTTCTCTCCTACTCCTACTACATGGAAGGGTTCCTAGTTGGACTAGGAAAGGGGGAATCCTAGTAGGACTCCCCTAGGGCGCACCATAGAGAGGGCCGGCCCTCCCCCTCCTCCACTCCTTTATATACGGGGGTAGGGGCACCCCATAGACACACAAGTTGATCTACGGATCGTTCCTTAGCCGTGTGCGGTGTCCTCCTCCACCATATTCCACCTCGGTCATATCGTCGCGGAGCTTAGGCGAAGCCCTGCGCCGTAGAACATCATCATCGTCCTGCACGCCGTCGTCTTGTGGAACTCATCTCCGAGCTCTGCTGGATCGGAGGCGGAGATTGTCATCGAGCTGAGCGTGTCTTGAACTCGGAGGTGCCGTGCGTTCGGTACTTGGATCGGTCGGATCGTGAAGACGTCGACTACATCAACAGCGTTGTCATAACGCTTCCGCTTACGGTCTACGAGGGTACGTGGACGAACACTCTCCCCTCTCGTTGCTATGCCATCACCATGATCTTGCATGTGTGTAGGAATTTTTTTGAAATTACTACGTTCCCCAACAGTTGTTTATTCCTGTGAATGGATAGAAAATCATGTCATAGTGGTTGGTGCTATATGTAGAGTCAAAGGACACCATTTCCCGAACAAAACATAATTCTGTATGCAAAAGGCATCAACCCAAAATACATGTGTCAGAGAGTTTTTATCATCAAGAACATACTCAAAGAAGAACACCGGGTTGATTATCTTTCGTTTCCTGAGGTTGTCAATGGAAAATTGAGCATTTGAATCCTTGAAAGTCTTCTCATGTGATACATCTCCAACGTTTCTACAATTTATGAAGTATTCATGCCGTGTTTACAACAATTTTATATGGTTTTGGTGCACTTTTATATGATTTAAATGGAACTAATCCGGACTAATGTTGTTTTCAGCAAAACTACCGTGGTGTTGTTTTCTGTGTAGAAATAAAAGTTCTCAGATTGGGCTGAAAATTTATGGTGATTTTTTATGGACAAAAATAGACCCCCAAAGCTTCGAGGAAGGATCAAAAGAGCCATGAGGACACGAAGAGCTCAAGGGGCGCCCCCCTAGGGCACACCTGCTGAGCTTGTCACTTCCTTGTGCCCCCCTGACATGGAACCGACGCCAACAATTCCTATGAATACAAAAAAAAGAAACCTAGAACTTCCGCCCCGTCGTTGCAAACCTCTATACCAAAGCGATCTCATCTGGAGGCCTTCTTTGGTACCCTGTCGGAGGGGGAAACCATTACCGGAGGCTATCTTCATCATCCCGACGGTCTCCATGACAAGGAGGGAGTAGTTCACCCTTGGGACTGAGGGTATGTACCAGTAGCTATGTGTTTAATCTCTCTCTCTCTCTCTCTCTCTCTCTCGTGTTCTTGATCCATCACGATCTTGATGTAACCATGGGATTTGTTAATATAGTCAGATCATATGGTGTTTTTTCCTCTCTATCTTGTTGTGATGAATTGAATCTTGCTCTTTGAGGTTTCGTTATGTTGGATTGAATATTTTGGATTTGAGAACACATGATGTATGTCTTGCATGTGGATACCTGTGGTGACATTGGGATATTCTATTGAGTTACTTGATGTATGTTTTGGTATCCAACTTGCGGATTCTCGTGAATTTGGGGTAATCTATGCATAGGGGTTGATACACATTTTTGTCCTACTTTCTCTGATAGGAACTTTGGAGTGATTCTTTGTCACACGTTGAGGGATTGTTATATGATTCAATTATGTTAGCATTGTTGAGAGATTGCACTAGTGAAAGTATGAACCCTGGGCCTTGTTTTCAAGCATTGCAATACCGTTTATGCTCACTTTTGTTACTTCCTACCTTGCTTTTTTTATTTATTCAGATTATAAAAATATATTTTTACTATCCATACTACACTTGTATCATCATCTCTTCACCGAACTAGTGCACTTATACAATTACCATTGTATTGGGTGTGTTGGGGACACAAGAGATTTCTTGTATTTGATTGCAAGGTTGTTTGGGAGAGACCATCTTCATCCTACACCTCTCGTGGATTGACGATAAACCTTAGTTCATCCACTTGAGGGAAATTTGCTACTGCCCTACAAAACTCTGCGCTTGGAGGCCCAGCAGAGTCTAGGAGAAATAAAGTTGCGTAGTAGACATCATCATGTCACAATGATAATTATGTAGGTCTCTCTTTGTGCACCCCACAAACTCAAATCCACCCTCACCAACACGAAGCATTCAAAAAGCCCTATATGTGCCAATTCTAGCTACGTGACATGTGAATAGTCTACCCTTGGCCTTCTCACTGACTTTTTCTGTTAGACTTGATTAAATGTTGCTTCCTAGGTTTGAAAAATTCATGGGTGTGTTCTTAATGGAAATATGATACTGAGTATTTTCCATCCTTCATATGCGTCACAGTCATTATGGACTCACAACCACATCTAGTGATCTTTCTTGCATGTGTTTTTTCTTCTCTCCATTCAAATCCACCTTGAGTTTGTCCTCCTTGTTTGTTCAGATTCTTGATTTTTCACAAAGGAGATGCCTCCAGACTACCACATTATCTACAGTCTTCTTATGTCTAATTCAAACTGAAAATCCAACATTGTGTGCATAAGCATTGTAAAACTCCTCGATTGCTTCCATGATGTTGAATGTCATTCCTATAGTTGGCTTTAAGTTCTCATTGCATTTTGGTGTACACGATGAACTCTAAAAACTTCAACACCCGTTAGTTATACAAGTTAGTATTTGTTAGCAAAATTTGAACCAAGTTTTAGTGATAATGATACTTACACAAATTAGGTTCTTCATAGTCATGTTGTATATCTTTACATTTGGGAGGTGATCTATATATATAACACTTGCGAGAAAAGTGTTCATGTGGCTTACATGACAAAAACTTAGTCGTCGACATAATTCCACACCAAGGCACTCTCATGTCAAGTTTTGTCTAGCTCCGCTATTACATGTTATTATCGTTGGACGATGGATGAGCATATAATTTGGTGGTAGAATGGATGATCTATGTCCAACGGTAAGAAAAAGTTGGGCGGGCCAGCTCAAAGGAGAGCACAAGTATCGAGTCTACAACTACCCTAGTTCCTTAGTTTCTGGGTTTTTTGTTGTTGCTTTTCTGTAGGGTCTTTGGCCTGCATGAACATCATGTTTGGTTTGGTCATCACTAGGAGCCTTCCTCTGGTTGGTTTTTGACGTGTGAGCATGTTGGTCATTTGCTTATACTCATACCATGTTGTTGGTGACCACAACATATGGCTTTAGCTATTTCGCTTTCCATAAAAAGGAGAGGGCTTGCCCTGCCATTTGTGGAATGTAAAGAACGGTTGAAGGGAAAATAGTTATGAAATAGCCAACTTGGAATTTTGGGAAGAAATAAGATCACCTATGTTCAGACTCACAATTGCAAACAGCTGGAGATTCTATGCTTGATTGCTCATTGCCCAGGCTGTTGGTTGACCGCTTCCCACTGTGATGCTACTCATGCCTGCCCGCTGAACCTCTGGCGGTCTGGCATGTGCCCATATAGTGGGTTCGCAAGTCTTACGCCCTCCTAGTTGTTTGACACAGGATCTGACGAGATGTCGTTGGCTGATGCTGCTCCTTGATGTGTGCCTAGCTGTTGCTACACCTAGATGAGCAGAAGCAGTCGCATCTCATCACAGTTGGAAGGGGACGTCGGCCACGAGCTCATGATTACCAGGTACGCCTCCATGTACCCTAATGGATGGATTTGGATCGATCGTGAAAGGGGATGATGATGCCTACTTAGTGATGACTAGCTACAAACCATATGCATTAAAAAGCTCGCCAAAATCCTAGCCGGTCCACGGTCCAGGTCGGCCCCAACGAAGCTCCGTCCATGTCTGTGATGCCGTCATTCACTCTTCTGGCCACATACGTACCATCTTCGAGTATGATAACCATATGTTATATTTCAAACTTTTGAATGTAGCATAGAAATGAAAAGCAAAGTGAACAACATTTTATAAAAGCAATTTCCATTGCCAAAATATTCATCCTTAGGGCATTTCCATCGCCGTGCCCTATAGCATCCGCAAACATCCGAACCGTCTTGTCCAGATGTTTTTGCCATCTAACACGGTGCCGTAAACGTCTATGATGTGTCCGTGTGTCCGAATTCTCACAAACGGGCTCAGAATCCATCTGTTTGAGGAGTTTGTCCAAATGCATCAACAGATTCGGCATCGAGCAATTCATGATTAGTTTAAGAATGATCTGATTGACCATATGTGGGCGATTAAAATATACAACTGGAACATAAGTTGAATTCAAGTTTGACTATTTTATTTGAAAACTTAATGTTTGAATTATAATATTTAAATTTGAACCAGTATTGTATTTGAATATTTTTCTTGCTCAAAGAATTATATGCTCAACTATAGTTTGCCGCCTTAAAAAATAGGGGTGAATGTTTGGTGGATAGCATGGATGGCCTACTTTCGTATCTGTGCTCGCGGATGCGTTGGACGTCTGAAGGAGTGCATTGGATGCCTCTAGGGATGAATTGTCGCCGACACGACGGGAGCACTGATACATTATGCTTGTGCCGACTCCTTCTTTGACCCTTGTCGAGGAGAAGGTTTAGCAAATCAACTAGCAACATACAATGGGGGTGAGGGCTTTTGGAGGCCGAGCTCTAGGGAGCTCGTTTTGAAAAACCAAATTTCTACAACGTGATTTTTTTAGAACACGGTACAGACGCAGACGCTCATATATGCACGCATACACTCATCCTTTCACCACATGCGTCTTGTAGTCGATGAGAATGTCTCCTCCCACTGAACGCGCATCGCCGGAAATTCTGAAATGCGAGCACTAAGATTTGAACCCTGGTGGGCCGGGGATACCAATGTACTCCTAACCATCTAAACATAGGTGTTTTTTTTTTGAATTTCTTTATGAACAATCATACACGTGTATTGCATATGTGCGAAAATTCATAACCATATACTTCCACATGTGGCATACAGAATAAAGCCAAAAACGTATTCCTAAGTTTTTCTTGGGGTACGTATTTCTAAGATGTGCAATTTTTTTCTTGTTGGGCCAGAATTTTGTTTTTTTACAGCCTACAAAACACAAAAAAATCAAATGCTTTTTCACATGTTGGCTAAAAAAAACATGTTGTTCATGCGATATGTTTCCGTGGAATTTTTTAAAAATTTAAAATATCACTTTTTTTTCAATACCGAGCTCCTGGAGCTCGGGGAGCTTGGCGCCATTGGCATTTCCCGTGCACGATGTGGCCTCTGTTCGGCAGTTTGATTGTACGCCCCAGGCGCAACACACGGCGCCACACACGGCTCCAACCGGGATCACGGATCAGCGGCTCAATTACGTGTACGCGTTTTCCACCGTTGGATGGACACGGTACGGCCCAGGCCACCCCCGCCCGACACCCCCTTCCACGGAGCGGAGGCCCTCATTACAGGCGACTTTTATAGGAAAGTCCCCGAACTACCTCGGATTCCAGGATACCCATTCGGTGATACCGCGAGGGGCTCCAGCTCCGGCTCGCCTCAACCCTAACCCCCTGCCCCCCTCCCCTCCGGCGAGATGCCCACCGGCGCCTCGGCGTGACGCGACCCCTCGTCGGCGGCGAGGAGGGCGAATCGGGGGTGGCGGAGGGTGGATCGAGATGGAGGCGAGGCCTCGGCCTTCCGGCGTGCGGAGGGTGACCGCCAAGAAGCGGCCGAGGCCGGATGCGTCCTCCAACAGCGCGCGGAAGCTGCAGCGCCGGGAGATTGCCGCATTCCCCGAGCGCACCTTCGCCGCCAGCACCACGCGGGAGCGGTTCCGCAACATCCAGCTCCAGGTACGCCTTTTCCCCGGGTGTCTCCTCGTCAATTGTGGGCGTCATTGGCAGTGCCTGGCATGGGTTGGTGGTGGTTTAGGGTTTAGGAGGGAGTTGCTTAAAGATCTTTGCTTTTTCTGATTGACGGAGGGGTTGGAACCAGGGGGCCTAGGTGATGTGGTTTATGAGTGCTAGGCGAGGAGGAGCTGTGGCCTTCGGTCATGCTTAACAGTTAACAGGAGAAAAATTAGTTTTTTTTTGTGTGCAAGAACTGCTTGTTTGTACATCCTTTTACTTGTGCGCCAGCTTCACTTTTGGTTAAGTAACTGTCTGACTGAGCTGTTAGGGTGCATCCTGCAATCACATCAATAGCAGTGTATTGGATGACACTAATAGGAGGAAGGATTGCTTCCTGGTGTTGTATTCCAATGTGTCGATGCCTTGGACGGCCATCACTGGGATAATTTGGTCTGTATAGGAGGGCATCTTATAATTTGATGAAAAAAAAATTGAACTTGGGCCATGAGGGCTTTGGCATTTCAATTGCCCAGTCTTGGAAAAGGATAACATTTCAGGTAACTATGAGAACTTGGAAGTCATGAATAGGTTTCACAAGCTACATTTCAATTGCTGATTCAGTTAGTCTGCCAATCACTCTATTTTGAGATTAAAGCGCTTAATGCTCCGCGAGTGTTGAGTTGCCTGATAGTGTGAGTCTGCCAGTGACATACCACATGCTATCTACGATTCTTGATTTGTTTTATTTTTCTCATTCTTATTTGTAGGAAGAATTTGATACATATGATCCGAAGGAGAACAGTTCGCTACTACCTTACTTGAGGAAGCGGTCTGAAATTATCGAGATAGTTGGAGCCCGTGATATTATCTTTGCTTTATCACAGCTGGGAGTATGTGCTGCGTTCAGTAGAGGTGCGCCTCTTTTGAGCTTTTGTTAAGGACTGGTCCTGGTTCAAACAACCATTCTTATATTCTCTTTGTTTCCAGTGACAAACCAGCGGATTTGCTTTCTGAATGGAAGTCCAGATGAAGTCATCCGTAGTTTGTTTTATAACAAGAACAATGACTCGCTTATAACTGTATCAGTTTATGGTTCTGAAAATTTCAGTGCTTTAAGATGCAGGACAACTCGAATCGAGTGAGTTTGTCTTCCTATGATCCTGTTACACTGCTAGCCTTCCTACTTTTACCATATTATAGCTAAACGACATTTTACTCTCAAGGTATATACGCCGTGGAAAGCCAGATGCTGGTTTCCCTCTTTTTGAGACAGAGTCGTTGAGGTGGCCAGGTTTCGTGGAGTTTGATGATGTAAACGGAAAGGTGCTGACGTACTCTGCTCAAGACAGGTGATTGAACTCCCTACCTTTCTAATATGAAGAAAATATATTTGTTCAAATTATGACACTATGTTCTCATTTAAAACAGTACTTACAAGGTGTTTGACTTGAAGAACTACACACTTCTGTACACGATATCTGATAAAGATGTTCAAGAGATAAAAATCAGGTAAAGAAATCTCTCTTGGTTTGTTTTCCTAAATTACATTGTTTAAATTGGGCAATGGTCCTTGTTTTTGTTTGTCTGTCACCTGGCTGTTCTCGTGCAATACTGACAGAATATATTTGTTTGACATATTTTTCCTCATATAGAAGTACAAGTCACCCCTTTAGGTTCAATTTGGGGTTGCTGAACTGTGTTGTGCTGAAGTTATTTTATAATCTGCTGCGAGAAAGTAGGTGTGGAGATAGAAAAAAGTTATTTAACCAAACAGTCAATGAAATACGCAAAAACTGGTCAGGCAGACATGAGTATCATAAATTAACGCGATGGCAAACAATGGCCTTAGTCCACGTAGTAGCTGCACGGTACATTTGTCTGAATTCTATATTAATCTGGAGACCATATTATATGTGCATCAATTCTTTTCCAATGTTTTTCCTCCCACCTTCAATCTCATATATGTTCTTGGACGCAAAGTTTTTAGCAACTTAACTAAGAAAAAGAAGCAGAGAGCAGTAACCAAACACCCAATTATCTCAGAAAGCAGTAACAAAACACCCAAGGTCTCAGAAAGCGGTAATGAAGCCTTAAATTATCTAAAAGCAGTTCAACCCAACAGGACTATCATAATCAATGCTAAATGGATTCTAACTTCATGGCTGAACGGTGAGTTGTTCTCTTTTGTAAGAGATACTTATGACTGCTTTGATTCTAAATGAGCTCCTGTTTGAAACCGGCCATAGAAGATGGTACAGTTATAACTTGATATTGTTGGCACATTTAGAAATGCCATTCTCGATCCCTACCCGTAGGTTATGATAACTGAGGTTTCAAGAAAAATATGCGTGGTTGCACTAGTGCTTCTTTGTAGAAATGATTGTCACTACAAGCCAGGATTGACATAGCATATACCACATCTCTTGCACTACTTTGTGTAGCAGCAACAAGGTACCTTTCATGTGAATTGTACCACGTGAAACGGTATCATGCAGGGTTTAGAGGATAACTCAAATGCATGGCTTTTCTTGTTTTCCAAATTAAGTTAGGTTTGCTTGTTATCTCCTAATTGCATCCAAATGTCCATTAGCTATCCATTGTTCGGGGCTGGACTGTATATAAGCGATGCCAGCGTTACCTCTTTAACAGGAAACAATAAAGAAAAACACTTACTCCCTCTGTAAGCTAATATAAGATCTTTTAGATCACTAAAAGATCTTGTATTAGTTTACAGAGGGAGTAATTTTCTCTAGTTTCTTATCTTCTCTAAAAAAGCCATACTGCTGAACTGCCCTGGTGGCTGTATTTATTATGTAAAGATCTAAGGACCATCACATGTGCATTATGTTTGCTTTATGGAGAAGCTAATAGTTAGCATGTGGGAATAAGAGAATTGTTTCTTTGTGACTTCCAAGATGGGATTAGTGTACCTCTTTTCTTTCAAGAGAAATTGGATACATTTCAGTTATATTTCTTGTGCACATTTCTATTCATGAGGAATTGCTCACAAAATTAGTTATAACTTATTGCTTCTTGTTTCCTTCTCACAGCCCTGGTATAATGCTATTGATATACTCTAGAAAAAAGGGCTATATTCCTCTTGAGATTCTTTCTATTGAAGATGGTAAGCGCTTGAAGTCATTCAGGCATCTTCTTCATCGCAACAAGAAGATCGATTTCATCGAGCAATTCAATGAAAAGCTTCTAGTTAAGCAGGATGGGGAGAACCTTCAAATTCTTGATGTAAGCATTTGGCCTGTATTATAGGTCGTGGGAAACAAAGCAAACCAATTTTCTATTTCTTATTTGTAACGAACTTCTGCGCAATGCTGCAGGTAACAAACTCTAAGATAACAGAAGTGAGCAGCAATGAGTTTGTGACTCCATCAGCTTTTATTTTTCTGTACGAGATGCAGCTGTTCCTGACCTTCCGTAATCGATCAGTATCAGTTTGGAATTTCCGAGGTGAACTGGTGACATCCTTTGAGGATCATTTGTTGTGGCATCCTGATTGCAATACAAACAGTATTTACATAACTAGCAACCAAGACCTCATTATCTCTTACTGCAAAGCTGAACCGGATGATCCATCTTCAGAGGACAATGGTAAAATTTAAACTTTCTGGTGCTTCAGCATGTATTGTTGATGTGTTCAATTGCTAATTGATTTGTTATGGTTGCTAATCCTTCCTGGCAATGCATTTACCTTTATCCATTATACTCCTCATGTTAGATTTAGTCGCAAGCACTATCAGTTTTCTCTTTGATGGGAGGCAGTGTTCCGAGCTTTTTAGTTTTATACCAGTTTGATGATTCATGCATGCCATTTCAGTGCTGATCAAGTGTGTGTCACCAAAGTTTTATCTCTCTGTTTTAACAGTCATACAAACGCCAGAATAGGTGTTTATTTTGAGTAGCTGGTAATCACTTGATTTTGCATGTGATGCTTTCGATAGATTCTCTACTTAGTAAGGAAGATGCGTCAGGAAGCATGTTGATGCATGCGCATTTTGCCTAATGCGCCTTTTTGTTTTGAACTCACCTTTTCAAATGTATGCTCGAAGAAAATCTGCTCTAACTTACTACCTTAGATACATGGGGATGATGCCAGTATCTATCCCTGCATGATCTTACTTGTACTTTGCATCCTTGTGCAGCCTGTTCTATAAACATCAGCGAGATATTGACTGGGAAATGCATGGCCAAGATAAAGGCAGGGAACCTGTGCAAACAGAAGTCGTCGAAGTTCCTGTGTACGCCTCTAGAGGCCCTCGGCGACATCACATCTCTGTACTACGATGAAGAGCGCGAGGAGATCATCACCGGCAACCATCAAGGCCTCATCCATGTGTGGTCAAATTAACAGCTTGGTCCAGTGCAGGCAGGTTACATCAGGCACCAGGGGATTCTCGTTAGTATATTTAGCTTGTAGTGGCACCAGTTTAGTGGGCAGCCTGACCTAGCCGTGGGTATCTTTCACCGCATGGGCCTTCATGTTGGAAGTGTTTGTGTATAGTACTGTAGTTCATCCATCGCCAGCCTCTTAGCTATTTATCAGCTGCCGAGTTGACATTTGTCATGTGTTTTTTGGGGGATCCGTGTAGCTTTAGGAGATGCTTATCATAGGGGTCATCGAAGAGGGAAGGTTTCGGGTGTATCGCATGTAAGCATTATTGACCTTTAAGCTATTTATCCGATTCTGATTCTGGAGTGCTTGCAATTTTTGTGAATTCCTCTTTAACATTACTTGTTATACGAGTGGTCCCAAAGGTCTACAGAATGTCCCAAGAAAATGTTGGCATTGTTTTGAGCACCTCCTGCCCCTAACCCTAGCTGCCCCCCAAAGGTCTCCTCCGTGCCACCTGTCTGTTTTGAGGAGCGTGGACCTGTCTGTTTTCCAGTCATGGGCTTTAGCTAATTTGGACAGAAGAATCGAGAGAGGAGTAACAAGTTGCGAGGCCGGGTTACGAATAAGAAACCGGGCCGTGTTCCAGTCGAATACGGGGAGCCGTAGCCTAGCCGGTAGCATATGTACTTATAATGGAAACTTGGGAAAGAGAAGGGGATCAGAAGAGGATTTAGGACCCCCCACGGACCCGGCGGCTAGAGCAAATCTGGGGGATCTTCTCGAGTAGGTAATCGATGGCGTCGGCGCTTCGTTTTGCCGCGAGAAAGATGTGCAGCCGCGTCCTTCAGCGACCACCGCAGCCGTATATTTCGGCGAGCGCCTCAGCGGCCGGCAAGGAGGGACTGCGGCGGATCGGCCATGGCGGGAGCTCCCTTCGCCGATTTTGCTCCTCCGGATCACCTAATCTTGTCAATAACACCAAGGTGCGTACGCATGCACTCGCTACTCACCGTGTCTATTTGGAAAATCAGATTAGTATTTGGCGTATTTTTGTTCCTTCTTCTTCTTCTTCATGTTAAGCTTGTTATTAATGTTTGTAACTCTTAACTGTCTACACCAGCATGGAGCGCAATCAGCCGCAAGGGCTGCGGAATCACCTTCGTTCACCAGTAATGCGGAATGCACACCATGGTAAATTCTTGTCTTTATATATCTGCTGGAGTTTCTTTTAGATGCTTTCTTGTGATGTTATAAATCAGTTTTTAACTTGCTTTTCATTTGTAGGTGGTCAGATAATCACCCCAAGTTTCTACGCAACATATTTCTGTATACAGTCGCGGTGTCTACCGGAACTGTTGCAACGCTCTATGCGGTGGCCCGTATACATGGGGGGCCATTATTTAGGGAAGCATTAGGATTGGAGCCTAATCCAAGCAACAAGGATGATCGACAGTCAGATTAACATGCCCTGTTTCAACTAGATCTATAAACGTTGTGTTGTTATGTGCTTGCTTATATTAGTATTTGTATCGACTATGATGACGCTTTTTGCTGCTTCAGTGTATTGACTCTGTTGAATAATGTATATGGGCGTGTATATATTGGCAAGAGGTCCGAGGAAGTCATCGATGTCTCCGTGGAGCACTTCGGCGTTAAGTGGGTTTCGCTCTATGGCAGTCCCCAGTACATTTTGTTGGCGCTCAAGGGTGTCCGACGTGGTACATTATTTGAAAACAACAGTTACAGCTATCAAAAATTGAGTGAGAGCAAGGATACACCATGAGTGTGTACGCAATCCGAAATTTGGGTGTCTCTTTATTCAATAATTCATAAGGTCGAGCCTAATATTCGAGCTATAAGTTTTGAGGATTTTACCGAGTCTGCCCGAGGGGGTAGCACGCCGAGGTCCAAGCATTCAGCTTCATGTCCAGTGTTGTTGTGCGCTCTCCCATCTTTCCTTGTCTAACCAAGGATCGTAGCTTCTGCTTTCTCCTTTCATCGGGAGTGGCAATACTTGCTCGTCCAAGCCGAGGAGTGATGCCTCTAGTGATTTCAACAGTTGTTCGATGACGAACTATTGTACTTAGGCGCATCAAGATGTGCGTGTGTGGTGCTGATTGTAATAGTGTAAGCTGTGTTACAGTCCCCTGTCAGCCTTCAAGCTTCGAGATGCTACCGGTGTTCTCTAAGATTAGTCACAATGAATAGTAACTTAGACTAGTAACATGCATATGTTACTAGTCTATGTTACTACCTCTATAGTGGGTAGTAACATATGTATGGTGTCATGCAACTCATCTTGTCTTGGTATGCGTGATGTTACATTAACTAGCTATGTTACCACATGCCTCTCTTTCCTCATTAATTACTCGCCACATCATCGGTTTTGCCTAGAGACGTGTGATGTTACCACCTATATTACTCCCACTATGGATAGTCTAAGGGATGCCCAGGTGTTTGCAGCTATGGCTGAGATAAGATGTTGTTGGGCTTCCAACAACCTGGGGCTGCATACATATTGGTGCCATTGTGGCATGGGTCAATTCCGGGTCAATGTTTTGATATCTTACCCGGGATCTGAGTTCTGAGCTTTAACGCTCATCTTCTGAGGACTTTGACATGGTGTCGGTTGATCCGACGCGCTGCCTTCGCTGTTTGCTTCACTATCCCTCATGGAATTTGTAGCGCAAAATTGTGAATCCCAGGAACATAGTCCTCGGTCATGTGCCGTGGGAGGTGGAGCGTGTATCCCTATTTAGGGTCGCCTTCCGCAGCCTCCGAGGTGGCGTCCATTTTTTCCTCATGGTGTGTTCGACGTATGCCGAAGTCATCGTTGGATGTGCCACGGGTTGACTTTGGATGCTTCGAAGGGTCGAGGTTGCCTAATCTAGCCTGTGCCTTGGATGCCTCCTCGACAGCTTGAACTTTGACCGTAAAGGCCGCAGTCTGCTCCTCTATTCAGAGAGGGCGTTCTGTGTTGCCATTCACTGTTATGATGCCATACGGTCCTGGCATCTTTGGCTTTAGATAAGCATAATGCGGGATGACGTGAAAATGAGCGAAGGTCGTTCTCCCTATAAGAGATAGCCACTCCTGAAGGGGACGTTGTCGAAGGTTAACTCTTCGTCTCACCCTTCCCGAGCACTGTGCCTCAACTCCCGGTATGATACCCCTGAAGGTGGTATTACTAGGTTTGATCTGTGCTGTGTCAATATGCATTTTATTAACAGTATCTACATATATGTGGTTCAGGCTGCTACCGTCGTCCATTAGGACTCGGGTTAGATGAAAGCCGTCAACGATGGGATGAAGCACCAATGCTGCTATGCCGCCATGGCAGATACTGGTCAGGTGGTCTCATCGGTCAAAGATGATCAGGATTTCCGACCATAGGCTATACTTCGGCTCTACGGGCACTACGACATAAACATCGTGGAGTGCACATTTCCTCTCCTTCCTGCTGACGTGAGCAGCATAAATCATATTCACATCTTTTACCTCTGGAGGAAATTGCTTCTAGCCGACATTGCTCGACCCAGGCTGGTCTGTCTCCTCATTATTATGAGGTTGGCTCTTGCCCTGGTTCTCGACCGCAATCTTTCCAGCCTGCTTGATCATCCAGCAGTTCCGGTTGGTATGGGTGACCAGCTTATTGGGATTGTCGTGAATGGCACACGGTTGGTCCAGGATCTTATCCAGTTGTGTGGAGCCGCCCTTTCCTCCTAGGGAAGGCTTTCTCTTGTTGCCGCCACGCTGATTGCTGAAACTGACGTTTTTTGACTATTTACTGTAGAGCAACAGCCCCACAGCCTTTTTTATTCCAGAAATTTTTGCCCAGGCCTGTTTAAATCTGCTCCCACCGGGAGTCGAACCCAGGACCTGGGGTGCTACTAAGGTCGCTGCAACCACTAGGCTACAGGCCTAACAGAAACCGGCGTTAACCTCGCCATCCTCGGTGGCTGCTTCTACTTCTATTTTGGCGCTTATTATTCCTGTTAAGCTGTGTTTTCCCGTTTCTGTCAGGCACCTTAGAGGTGCCGGGGTTACCATTGCGAGTGCTCTTCCGAGCTAGCCAGTTATCCTCACCAACGCAAAATCGATTCATGAGCTGCATGAGGCTTGCCACTATTCTGGGCTTCGCATGTCCTAATTCCCTGGCCAGCCATTCATCGCTTATATTGTGCTTAAATGCTGCGATTGCCTCTGCATTTGGGAAGTCAACTATCTGGTTCTCCTTTGTCAAGAAGCGGTTCCAGAATTTTTGAACTGATTCCCCTGGCTTCTGCACGACGTGAGCCAGGTCGTCGGCATCCGGAGGTCTGATGTAGGTGCCCTGGAAGTTGGCCCGGAATTTGTCCTGGAGGTCCTCCTAGATGCTAATTGAATTCTCAGGAAGGCTGTTAAGCCAATGCCGAGTTGAACCTTTGAGTTTCAATGGCAGTTATTTTATGGCGTGGAGGTCATCTCCGCCTGCCATATGTACTACCATGTGGAAGTCCTCTCCAGACTGCATGATCTGTTTTTCCATTGTACTGCTCAATGTCTATGTGTTTAGACCCTTCAGGGAACTAGTGCTACATGACCTCGTCTGTGAAGCATGGAGGGTGTGCAGCTCCTCGGATCCTAGTAGTAGCGTGATGCACGTATGACACAGTCACATTGCGGTCTTGGATGTAATCACGTACGTCGCCATTTTTGCCAACCAAGCAAAGTATCCCGCCTGTCCAGCAGCGTTGCCTAGATTGGTAGATTGACTGAGGTGGCACTTCAAACCTTAAGGGCCATTTCTCCTTTGGGTCATATCTCATGGTCGTCCATGGTGGATTTACTCTGCCGCGGCCTCCAGGCACCTCAGGCACGCCTTTGTCTATGCTTGTTGGTCGATCTCGGCCCGAGGAGGGCGGTTGAGCATTTCCACCCATTCGGGCTTTGAAAATACGCTATCCTCGACTTCTGCGTTCAATTCATTGAGTAGATTTTTGTGGGGGTAAGATCGGTCAGCGCCCGTTTGATGGAGTTTGTTGTCGAGCGCCTATTCGGCCCTTAGGTGCTTGGTCCATCTGTCGTTTAGTTCGTCTTCTTTGTCTTTAAAATGTCAAGACTTGTTTTTAATGTGCTTGACCGTACTTGTCAATTGCTTACGTAGAGTTTTGAGCTGGGGTGCCTCAAGGGGCTCCTCGAAAGCATCATACTCATCGTGACCGAGATTGCACTCCTCCTCGACCTCCGAGTTATAGTCGGTCATCGTCCCGTCGACCTTATCGACACCATTGTCATTTCCGGTGCCACTATTACCGGGGCCACCATTTTCTGCATCGCCATTGACAGTGTCCCTGTTCCCGGTGCCACTGTTGCTTGCATCACTGTCACCGGTGCCCCCATTACCTCGCAGGCCCTTGCGTCAGTGTTCCAGATTTCCTCCTCCATTCTTGGCGGTGTCTACCATGTAGACATCATAGGTGGAGGTCGCGACACACTTGCCAGTATGGTTGACGGTAGGTGGCAGGGCGTGTACCAAGTTTCACCAACATCTTCATCCATGTCAGTTGCCTCCTTAGAGGCGCTGGCTAGGACATCGGTTAAGTTTTCAATGGTAGCGACTAAGTGGGTGGTGGGTGGGCTGAAAATTCCAGCTCCCTATTGCTTTACCTAGATCTGATCCTAAACAGAGTTTCGATCGTCCGAGATTGCGAGGCTCTGAATTTGATCTAACATCTCGTTTAAGAGCGCTTTATCGCCTTCACCCATATCCTAGTCGTAGGTTGGGTTCAGTTGGAGTCTGCTCGAGATCCGATCTGACATGGTCTTGGGGTATTCATCGGTCAAGCTAGATGCCTGATCCACGTGGGATCTCGGCTCGGAGCACAAGGCTGGATCCGAGGTTTGGTCCATGCCTTGGTCCTAATCTGGGATCAAATCCAAGATCTGGACAAGAGCGTTGGTGCAGTCTTCGGTCTGGTCTGACACCCAGCCCGAGAACGCAAGTTTGTCATAGGAGTTCGCATGATACTCCAGGTTGCCGAATCTAATGATCCGACCTGGGGCGAATTTTTTGATCTGGACGAGGTGGTGATGTCTGCTATGTAACTTTATTCTTGTAGACTCTGTTGGGCCTCCAAGCGCAGAGTTTTGTAGGACAAAAGCAAATTTCCCTCAAGTGGATGACCTAAGGTTTAACAATCCGTGGGAGGTGTAGGATGAAGAAGGTCTCTCTCAAACAACCCTGCAATCAAATACAACAAATCCCTTATGTCCCCAACACACCCGATACAGTTGTTAATTGTATATGTGCACTAGTTTGGCAAAGAGATGGTGATACAAGTGTATCATGGATGGTAGAAATAGGTTTTTGTAATCTAAATAAATAAAAACAGCAAGGTAACAAGTAATAAAAGTGACTAGAAACGGTGTCTCAATGCTTAGAAACAAGGCCTAGGGTTCATACTTTCACCAGTGCAATCTCTCAACATAATTACCATAATCGAATCACATGATAATGTGGGGAAACATAGCATGCAATTTCACAAAAAATTCCTTCGCTCACGCAAGATCTATCTAGGAGATGCATAGCAACGAGAGGGGGAGAGTGTGTCCATGTACCCTCGTAGATCGAAAGCGGAAGTGTTTGCCAATGCGGTTGATGTAGTCGAACTTCTTCTTGTTCCGACCGATCAAGTACCGAACGCACGACACCTCCGAGTTCTGCACACGTTCAACGCGATGACGTCCTTCGAGCTCTTGATCCAGCAGAGTGTCGAGGAAGTAGATGAGTTCCGTCAGCACGATGGTGTGGTTGTTGGGGAACGTAGCAGAAATTCAAAAATTTTCCTACGTGTCACCAAGATCTATCTATGGAAAGACCAGCAACGAGTAGAAAGAGAGTGCATCTACATACCCTTGTAGATCGCTAAGCGGAAGCGTTCAAGTGAACGGGGTTGATGGAGTCGTACTCGTCGTGATTCAAATCACCGATGATCAAGTGCGAGCGGACGGCACCTCCGCGTCAACACACGTACAGCCCGGCGACGTCTCCCGCCTTGATCCAGCAAGGAGAGAGGGAGAGGTTGAGGAAGACTCCTCCAGCAGCAGCACAACGGCGTGGTGGTGATGGAGGAGTGTGGCAATCCAGCAGGCTTCGCTAAGCACCACGGGAGAGGAGGAGTACTTGGGAGAGAGGAGAGGGCTGCAACCAAAGGCGAGACCGAATCACGTGTATTCTGTGTGTTCTCTGGGCAGCCCTATGCCTCACTATTTATAGGGGAGAGGGGCTGCGCCCTTTAGGGTTTCCACCCCCAAGGGGTGCGGCCAGCCTCAGATCCAATCTGGGGTGGCGGCGGGGAGGAGGAGAGGGAGGCGCAGGAGCATGGGCCTTAGGGCCCATCTGCCCTAGGGTTTGCCCCTCCCACCCTCCCTCGCCTTGGGCCCCTTGTGGGGCGCACCAGCCCACAGGGCTGGTTCCTCCCACACATGGCCCATGCAGCCCTCTGGGGTAGGTGGCCCCACTTGGTGGACCCAGACCCTCCGGTGGTCCGTGCTTTACCGATAAAACCCAAACTTTTCCGGTGACCAAAACAGACTTCCCATATATAAATCTTTACCTCCGGACCATTCCGAACTCCTCGTGACGTCCCGGATCTCATCCGGGACTCGAACAACATTCGGTAACCACATACAAGCTTCCTTTATAACCCTAGCGCCATCGAACCTTAAGCGTGTAGACCCTACGGGTTCGGAGACATGTAGACATGACCGAGACATTCTCCGGTCAATAACCAACAGCGGGATCTGGATACCCATGTTGGCTCCCACATGTTCCACGATGATCTCATCGGATGAACCACGATGTCAAGGACTCAATCGATCCGTATACAATTCCCTTTGTCTAGCGGTATTTTACTTGCCCGAGATTCGATCGTCGGTATACCGATACCTTGTTCAATCTCGTTACCGCAAGTCTCTTTACTCGTTCCGCAACACATCATCCGTGATCAACCCCTTGGTCACATTGTGCACATTATGATGATGTACTACCGAGTGGGCCCAGAGATACCTCTCCGTTTACGGAGTGACAAATCGATCTCGATCCATGTCAACCCAATGACACTTTCGGAGATACCTGTAGTGCACCTTTATAGTCACCCGATTCGTTGTGACGTTTGATACACCCAAAGCACTCCTACGGTATCCGGAGTTACACGATCTCATGGTCTAAGGAAGAGATACTTGACATTGGAAAAGCTCTAGCAAACGAACTACACGATCTTTGTGCTATGCTTAGGATTGGGTCTTGTCCATCACATCATTCTCCTAATGATGTGATCCCGTTATCAACGACATCCAATGTCCATAGCGAGAAACCATGACTATCTGTTGATCACAACGAGCTAGTCAACTAGAGGCTCACTAGGGACATATTGTGGTCTATGTATTCACACGTGTATTACGATTTCCGGATAATACGCTTATAGCATGAATAAAAGACAATTATCATGAACAAGGAAATATAATAATAATACTTTTATTATTGCCTCTAGGGCATATTTCCAACAGTCTCCCACTTGCACTAGAGTCAATAATCTAGTTCACATCACCATGTGATTAACACTCACAGTCACATCGCCATGTGACTAACACCCAAGAGTTTACTAGAGTCAGTAGTCTAGTTCACATCACTATGTGATTAACACTCAATGAGTTTTAGGTTTGATCATGTTGCTTGTGAGAGAGGTTTTAGTCAGCGGTGCGAACCTTTCAGATCCGTGTATGCTTTACAAATCTCTATGTCATCTCCTAGATGTAGCTACCACGCTCTATTTGGAGCTATTCCAAATGACTGTTCTACTTGGAGCTATTCTAAAAATTGCTCCATTATACGTATCCGGTATCTCTACTCAGAGCTATCCGGATAGGTGTAAAGCTTGCATCGACGTAACCATTTACGACGAACTCTTTTACTACCTCCATAATCGAGAAAATTCCTTAGTACACTAGTTACTAAGGATAACTTTGATCATTGTCCTGTGATCCATTCTTGGATCACTCTTGTACTATAGTGACTCATGGCAAGGCACACTTCAGTCGGTACACAAAGATAGCATCTTGTAGAGCCTACGTCTTAATCATAGGGGCGACCTTCGTCCTTTCTCTCTATTCTGCCGTGGTCGAGCTTTTAAGTCTTAACTTCATACCTTACAACTCGTGCAAGAACTCCTTCTTTGATGACCCATCTCGAACACCTTCAAGATCATGTCAAGGCATGTGCTCATTTGAAAGTACTATTTAAGCATTTTGATCTATCTTATAGATCTTGATGCTTATTATTCAAGTAGCCTAATCCAGGTTTTCCATTGAAAAACACTTTTCAAATAACCCTATATGCTTTCCAGAAATTCTACATCATTTCTGATCAACAATATGTCAATAACATATACTCACCAGAAATTCTACAGATGCTCCACTCACTTCTTTGGAAATACAAGTTTCTCATAAATTTGTATAAACCCAAAATCTTTGATCATCCTATCAAAGTACATATTCCAACTCCGAGATGCTTACTCCAGTCCTTAGAAGGATCGCTGGAGCTAGCATACCTTTTAGCATCCTTAGGATTGACAAAACTTTCGGATTGTATCACATACAACCTTTCCTTACGAACACTGGTAAGGAAACTCGTTTTGACATCCATCTGCCAGATTTCATAAATGCAGCTAATGCTAACATGATTCCGACGGACTTTAAGCATCGCTACGGATGAGAAAATCTCATCGTAGTCAACTCCTTGAACTTGTGAAAAAACTCTTCGCCACAAGTCGAGCTTCATAGACGGTGACGTCACCGTCCACGTTCGTCTTCTTCTTAAAGATCCATTTATCTCAATGGCTTGCCGATCATCGGCAAGTCCACCAAAGTCCATGCTTTGTTACGATACATGGATCCTATCTCGGATTTCATGGCTTCTAACCATTTGTCGAATTTGGGCCCACCATTGCTTCTCCATAGCTCGTAGGTTCATTGTTGTCTAGCAACATGACCTTCAAGACAGATTCTTGTACCACTCTAAAGTAGTACGCATCCTTGTCACCCTCACGAGGTACGGTAGTGACTTGATCCAAGTTTCATGATCACTATCATAAGCTTCTACTTCAATTGGTGTAGGTGCCACAGGAACAACTTCCTGTGCCCTGCTACACACTAGTTGTAGTGACGGTTCAATAACCAAATCAAGTCTCCACCATCCTCCCACTCAACTTTTTGAGACAAACTTTTCCTCGAGAAAGGACCCGATTCAAGAAACAATCCCTATTGTTTTCGGATCTGAATTAGGAGGTATGCCCAACTGTTTTGGGTATCCTATGAAGATGCATTTAATCCGTTTTGGGTTCGAGCTTATCAACCTGAAACTTTTTCACATAAGCGTCGCAGCCCCAAACATTTAAGAAATGACTGCTTAGGTTTCTCTAAACCATAATTCATACGGTGTCATCTCAACGGAGTTACGTGGTGCCCCTTTTAAAGTGAATGTGGTTGTCTCTAATGCCTAACCCATAAACAATAGTGGTAATTCGATAAGAGACATCATGGTACGCACCATATCCAATAGGGTGCAACTATGATGTTCGGACACATCATCACACTATGGTGTTCCAGGCGGTATTAATTGTGAAACAATTTCCACAATGTCTTAATAGCGTGCCAAAGCTCGTAACTCAAGATCTCATCTTCTATGATCATATCACAGACATTTCATCCTCTTGTCACGATGATCTTCAACTTCACTGTGAAATTACTTGAACCATTCAATAATTCAGACTTGTGTTTCATCAAGCAAATATACTCTACATCTACTCGAATCATCTGTGAAGTAAGAACATAACGATATTCACTGCATGCCTCAGCACTCATTGGACTGCACACATCAAAAATGTGTTACTTCCAACAAGTTGTTATCTTGTTCCATTTTACTGAAAAACGAGGCTTTTTAGTCATCTTGCCCATGTGGTATGATTTGCATATCTCAAGTGATTCAAAATCAAGTGAGTCCAAACGATCCATCTGTATGGAGTTTCTTCATGCGTATACACCAATAGACATGGTTCGCATGTCTCAAACTTTTCAAAAACGAGTGAGTCCAAAGATCCATCAACATGGAGCTTCTTCACGCATTTTATACCAATATGACTTAAACGGCGATTACCACAAGTAAGTGGTACTATCATTACTATCTTATATCTTTTGGCATGAAAATGTGTATCACTACGATCGAGATTTCAATAAACCATTCATTTCGGTGCAAGACCATTGAAGGTATTATTCAAATAAACAGAGTAACCATTATTCTCCTTAAATGAATAACCGTATTGCGATGCACATAATCCAATCATGTCTATGCTCAGCGCAAACACCAAATCTCGATGGTAGAGGGAGCGTGCGATGCTTGATCACATCAACCTTGGAAATACTTCCAACACATATCGTCAGCTCACCTTTAGCTAGTCTCCGTTTATTCCGTAGCTTTTATTTTGAGTTACTAACACTTAGCAACCGAACCGGTATCTTAATACCCTGGTGCTACTAGGAGTACTAGTAAAGTACACATTAACATAATGTATATCCAATATACTTCTATCGACCTTGCCAGCCTTCTCATCTACCAAGTATCTAGGGTAATTCTGCTCGATGGTGGTTCCTTTATTACGTAAGCACTTAGTCTCGGGTTTGGGTTCAACCTTGGGTTTCTTCACCGGAGCAGCGGCTGATTTGCCGTTTCATGAAGTATCCCTTCTTGCCCTTGCCCTTCTTAAAACTAGTGGTTTCACCAACCATCAACAATTGATGCTCCTTCTTGATTTCTACTTTCGCGGTGTCAAACATCACGAATACCTCAAGGATCATCATATCTATCCCTGATATGTTATAGTTCATCACGAAGCTCTAGCAGCTTGGTGGCAATGACTTTGGAGAAACATCACTATCTCATCTGGAAGATCAAATCCCACTCGATTCAAGTGATTGTTGCACTCAGACAATCTGAGCACAAGCTCAACGATTGAGCATTTCTACCTTAGTTTGTAGGCTAAGAAAATCGTCGGAGGTCTCATACCTCTTACGTGGCACGAGCCTGAAATCTCAATTTCAGCCCTCGAAACATCTCATATGTTCATGACGTTTGAAAAACATCTTTGGTGCCTTAATTCTAAACCGTTTAATTGAACTATCACGTAGTTATCAAAAGCGTGTATGTCGATGTTACGCAACATCCACAAACAACATTTGGGGTTCAGCACATCGAGCGGTGCATTAAGGACATAAGCTTTCTCTTGTCCGCATAATCGCTCTCACAACTTTCAACTATATTTTCTCTAGGAACATATCTAAATAGTGGAACTAAAACGCGAGCTTCGACATAATTTGCAAAGATCTTTTGACTATGTTCAGGATAATTAAGTTCATCTTATGAACTCCCACTCGAGATAGACATCCCTCCGTCATCTAAGTGATTACATGATCCAAGTCAACTAGCCCGTGTCCGATCATCACGTGAGACGGACTAGTCATCATCGGTGAACATCTTCATGTTGATCGTATCCTCCATACGATTCATGCTCGACCTTTCGGTCTCCGTGTTCGAGGCCATGTCGCACATGCTAGGCTCGTCAAGTTAACCCCAAGTGTTTTCGCTGTGTAAAACTGTCTTACACCCATTGTATGTGAGCGTAAGAATCCATCACACCCGATCATCACGTGGTGCTTAGAAGCGACGAACTGTAGCAACGGTGCACGATCGGGGAGAACACTTCTTGAAATTTTGTAAGGATCATCTTATTTACTACCGTCGTCCTAAGTAAACAAGATGCATAAACATGATAAACATCACATGCAATCAAATAGTGACATGATATGGCCAATATCATTTTGCTCCTTTGATCTCCATCTTGAGGCTCCATGATCATCATCGTCACCGCATGACACCATGATCTCCATCATCATGATCTCCATCATCGTGTCTCCATGAAGTCGTCTCGCCAACTTATTACTTCTACTACTATGGCTACGGTTAGCAATAAAGTAAAGTAATTACATGGCGTTGTTCAATGACACGCAGGTCATACAATAAATAAAGACAACTCCTATGGCTCCTGCCGGTTGTCATACTCATCGACATGCAAGTCGTGAATCCTATTACAAGAACATGATCAATCTCATACATCACATATCATTCATCGCATTCATCTTGGCCATATCACATCACATAGCATACCCCGCAAAAACAAGTTAGGCGTCCTCTAATTGTTGTTTGCATGTTTTACGTGGCTGCTATGGGTTTCTAGCAAAACGTTTCTTACCTCGCAAAAACCACAACGTGATATGCCAATTGCTATTTACCCTTCATAAGGACCCTTTTCATCGAATCCGTTCCGACTAAAGTGGGAGAGCGGCACCGCTAGCCACCTTATGCACGAAGTGCATGTCAATCAGTGGAACTGTCTCACGTAAAATGCGTGTAAGGTTGGTCCGGGCCGCTTCATCCCACAATACCGTCGAAACAAGATTGGACTAGTAACGGTAAGCATATTGAACAAAATCAACGCCCACAACTACTTTGTGTTCTACTCGTGCAAAGAATCTACGCAATAGACCTAGCTCATGATGCCATTTGTTGGGGAGCGTGGCGAGAAATTCAAAAATTTTCCTCGTGTCACCAAGATCTATCTATGGAAAGACCAGCAACGAGTAGAAAGAGAGTGCATCTACATACCCTTGTAGATCGCTAAGCGGAAGCGTTCAAGTGAGCGGGTTGATGGAGTCGTGCTGTCGTGATTCAAATCACCGATGATCAAGTGCGAGCGGACGGCACCTCCGCGTTCAACACACGTACAGCCCGGCGGCGTCTCCCCGCCTTGATCCAGCAAGGAGAGAGGAGAGGTTGAGAAGACTCCTCCAGCAGCAGCACAACGGCGTGGTGGTGATGGAGGAGTGTGGCAATCCAGCAGGCTTCGCTAAGCACCACGGGAGAGGAGGAGTACTTGGGAGAGAGGAGGGGCTGCAACCAAAGGCGGGGACCGAATCACGTGTATTCTGTGTTCTCTGGGCAGCCCTATGCCTCACTATTTATAGGGGAGAGGGGCTGCGCCCCTTTAGGGTTTCCACCCCAAGGGGTGCGGCCAGCCTCAGATCCAATCTGGGGTGGCGGCGGGGAGGGAGGAGAGGGAGGCGCGGGAGCATGGGCCTTAGGGCCCATCTGCCCTAGGGTTTGCCCTCCCACCCTCCCCTGCGCCTTGGGCCCCTTGTGGGGGGCGCACCAGCCCACCTGGGGCTGGTTCCCTCCCACACATGGCCCATGCAGCCCTCTGGGGTAGGTGGCCCCACTTGGTGGACCCCCGGGACCCTCCCGGTGGTCCCGGTACTTTACCGATAAAACCCGAAACTTTTCCGGTGACCAAAACAGGACTTCCCATATATAAATCTTTACCTCCGGACCATTCCGGAACTCCTCGTGACGTCCTGGATCTCATCCGGGACTCCGAACAACATTCGGTAACCACATACAAGCTTCCTTTATAACCCTAGCGTCATCGAACCTTAAGCGTGTAGACCCTACGGGTTCGGGAGACATGTAGACATGACCGAGACATTCTCCGTCAATAACCAACAGCGGGATCTGGATACCCATGTTGGCTCCTACATGTTCCACGATGATCTCATCGGATGAACCACGATGTCAAGGACTCAATCGATCCGTATACAATTCCCTTTGTCTAGCGGTATTTTACTTGCCCGAGATTCGATCGTCGGTATACCGATACCTTGTTCAATCTCGTTACGGCAAGTCTCTTTACTCGTTCCGCAACACATCATCCGTGATCAACCCCTTGGTCACATTGTGCACATTATGATGATGTACTACCGAGTGGGCCCAGAGATACCTCTCCGTTTACGGAGTGACAAATCCGATCTCGATCCATGTCAACCCAATGACACACTTTCGGAGATACCTGTAGTGCACCTTTATAGTCACCCGATTCGTTGTGACGTTTGATACACCCAAAGCACTCCTACGGTATCCGGAGTTACACGATCTCATGGTCTAAGGAAGAGATACTTGACATTGGAAAAGCTCTAGCAAACGAACTACACGATCTTTGTGCTATGCTTAGGATTGGGTCTTGTCCATCACATCATTCTCCTAATGATGTGATCCCGTTATCAACGACATCCAATGTCCATAGCCAGGAAACCATGACTATCTGTTGATCACAACGAGCTAGTCAACTAGAGGCTCACTAGGGACATATTGTGGTCTATGTATTCACACGTGTATTACGATTTCCGGATAATACAGTTATAGCATGAATAAAAGACAATTATCATGAACAAGGAAATATAATAATAATACTTTTATTATTGCCTCTAGGGCATATTTCCAACAGTGGTGACGGTTATGGTGAAGTGATCCGCACAGGGCTTCACCTAAGCACTGCGAGAATATGACCGGAGGCGTAAACTGTGGAGGGGGGCGCCACACACGGCTAGGAATCGTTGATGTGTGTTCTAGGCGCCCCCTCCCCACGTATGTAGAGGAGGGAAAGGGAGAGAGGCAGCCCTAGGCGCGCCCAAGTAGGAGGAATCCTACTTGGGCTCCCAGTAGGATTCGCCCCCTTTCCTTTTACTGGAAGGGGAAAGAAGGGAAGAGAGGGGGGGGGGGGGAAAGAGGGGGCACCGCCCCTCCTCCTAATCCTATTTGGCCTCCTTCCTTGGAGAGGGCACCCCTTTGTGGGCTGGTGTACTCCCTCATAAGGCCCATATGGCCCATATCTTCCCCCAGGGGGTTCCGGTAACCCCCCGGTACTCCGATATGTACCCGATACATTTCGGAACACTTCGGGTGTCCGAATACTATCATCCAATATATCAATCTTTACCTCTAGACCATTTCGAGACACCTCGGCATGTACGTGATCTCATCCAGGACTCCTAACAACATTCGGTCACCAAATCACATAACTCATATAATACAAATCGCCATCAAACATTAAGCGGCAGACCCTACGGGTTCGAGAACTATGTAGACATGACCAAGAGACCTCTCCGGTCAATAACCAATAGCGGAACTTGGATGCTCATATTGGCTCCACATATTCTATGAATATCTTTATCGGTCGAACCGTTATGACAACATACGTTATTCCCTTTGTCATCGGTATGTTACTTGTCTGAGATTCAATCATCGGTATCTACATACCTAGTTCAATCTCATTACCGGTAAGTCTGTTTACTCGTTCCATAATGCATCATCCCGCAACTAACTCATTAGTCACATTGCTTTCAAGGCTTCTTATGACGTGCATTACCGAGAGGGCCCAGAGATACCTCTCCGATACTTGGAGTGACAAATCCTAATCTCGATCTATGCCAACCCAACAAACACCTTTGGAGATACCTGTAGAGCATCTTTATAATCACCCAGTTACGTTGTGACGTTTGATAGCACACAAGGCATTCCTTCGGTATCCGAGAGTTGCATAATCTCATAGTCGGAGGAATATGCATTTGAGATGAAGAAAGCAGTAGCAATAAAACTAGACGATCATTATGCTGAGCTAACGGATGTGTCTTGTCCATCAAATCATTCTCCTAATGATGTGAGCTCATTCATCAAATGACAACACATGTCTATGGCTAGGAAACTTAACCATCTTTGATCAACACACTAGTCAAGTAGAGGCATACTAGGGACACAATGTTTTGTCTATGTATTCACACATGTATCAAGCTTCCGGTTAATACAATTCTAGCATGAATAATAAACATTTATCATGAATAAGGAAATATAAAATAACAACTTTATTATTGCCTCTAGGGCATATATCCTTCAGTCTCCCACTTGCACTAGAGTGAATAATCTGGATTACAAAGTAATGATTCTAACACCCATGGAGTCTTGGTGCTGATCATGTTTTGCTCGTGGAAGAGGTTTAGTCAACGGGTTTGGCACATTCAGATCCGTATGTATTTTGCAAATCTCTATGTCTCCTTCCTTGACTAGATCATGAATGGAGTTGAAGCATCTCCTTATTTGTGATGTCTGCTAGAACTACGTCGGTATTTCCCCAAAGAGGAAGGGATGATGCAGTATAGCGATGGTAGGTATTTCCCTTAGTGATGAGACCAAGGTTATCGAACCAGTAGGAGAACCTCCTCACACCACGTAAACAACACCTGGACACAAACAACAAATACTCGCAACCCGACGTGTTAAAGGGGTTGTCAATCCATTTCAAGTACGGTGATAACCCACAAGTATAGAGGATCAATTGTAGCCTCTTTCGATAAGTAAGAGTGTCGAACCCAATGAGGAGCTAAAGGTAGAACAAATATTCCCTCAAGTTCTATCGACCACAGATGATCCACAAGTGTAGGGGATCTATCGTAGTCCTTTCGATAAGTAAGAGTGTCGAACCCAATGAGGAGCAGAAGGAAATGACAAGCGGGTTTTCAGTAAGGTATTCTCTGCAAGCACTAAAATTGTAGGTAACAGATAGTTTTGTGATAAGATAATTTATAACGGGTAACAAGCAATGAAAGTAAATAAAGTGCAGCAAGGTGGCCCAATCCTTTTTGTAGCAAAGGACAAGCCTGGACAAGTTCTTATATAGAGAAAAGCGCTCCCGAGGACACATGGGAATTATCGTCAAGCTAGTTTTCATCACGTTCATATGATTCACGTTTGTTACTTTGATAATTTGATATGTGGGTGGACCAGTGCTTGGGTACTGCCCTTTCTTGGACAAGCATCCCACTTATGATTAACCCTATTGCAAGCATCCACAACTACAAAAGAAGTATTAAGGTAAACCTAACCATAGCATGAAACATATGGATCCAAATCAGCCCCTTACGAAGCAACGCATAAACTAGGGTTTAAGCTTCTGTCACTCTAGCAACCCATCATCTACTTATTACTTCCCAATGCCTTCCTCTAGGCCCAAATAATGGTGAAGTGTCATGTAGTCGACGTTCACATAACACCACTAGAGGAGAGACAACATACATCTCATCAAAATATCGAACGAATACCAAATTCACATGACTACTAATAGCAAGACTTCACCCATGTCCTCAGGAACAAACATAACTACTCACAAAGCATATTCATGTTCATGATCAGAGGGGTATTAATATGCATTAAGGATCTGAACAAATGATCTTCCATCGAATAAACCAGCTAGCATCAACTACAAGGAGTAATCAACACTACTAGCAACCCACAGGTACAAATCTGAGGTTTTGGTACAAAGATTTGATACAAGAGATGAACTAGGGTTTGAGAGGAGATGGCATTGGTGAAGATGTTGATGGAGATTGACCCCCTCCCGATGAGAGGATCTTTGGTGATGACGATGGTGATGATTTCCCCCTCCCGGAGGGAAGTTTCCCCGATAGAAAAGCTCCGTCAGAGCCCTAGATTGGTTCCGCCAAGGTTCTGCCTCGTGGCGGCGGAGTTTCATCCCGTAAGCTTGCTTATGATTTTTTCCAGGGTAAAATACTTCATATAGCAGAAGATGGGCACTGAAGGGCTGCCAGGTGGCCCACGAGGCAGGGGGGCGTGCCGGGTAGGGCGCGCCCCCCACCCTCGAGGACGGTGGGTGGCCCCCCTCAGGTATTTCTTCTGCTGAAT
The DNA here is from genome assembly GCA_021437245.1 of Aegilops speltoides. NCBI lineage: Eukaryota > Viridiplantae > Streptophyta > Magnoliopsida > Poales > Poaceae > Aegilops > Aegilops speltoides. The sequence continues at coordinate 420,053,904 of CM038143.1, read as the reverse complement.
ATTTATCATTAATTCCAAAAATGACTTCCGTGGAGTTTCAGGACTTTTTGAGCTATGCAGAATAGGTCTCCAATATTTGCTCCTTTTCCATCCCAGAATCCCAGCTGCCGGCATTCTCCCTCTTCATGTAAACCTTGTAAAATAAGAGAGAATAGCCATAAGTATTGTGACATAACGTGTAATAACAGCCCATAATGCAATAAATATCGATATAAAAGCATGATGCAAAATGGATGTATCAACTCCCCCAAGCTTAGACCTCGATTGTCCTCAAGCGGAAGCCGATATCGAAAATTATGTCCACATGTTTAGAGATAGGGGTGTCGATAAAAATAAAATACGGACATGAGGGCATCATGATCATTCTTATAACAACAACATATATATATATATATATTGTCATATGATTCCTTATGCTCAAGTAACAATCTATTCACAATGTCAAGTATGATTCAGAAACTTCATTGAGAACTAACAAACTATAATCTCAGTCACTGAAGCAATTGCAATTTATCATAACATAGGAAAGAGTACACATAAGAGCTTTTCAGCAAGCCCACATACTCAACTATCATTTAGACTTTCACAATGGCTAACACTCACGCAATACTTATGGTTATGGAGTTTTAATCGGACATAGAGAAAGATAGGGGCTTATAGTGTTGCCTCCCAACCTTTTACCTCAAGGGTAATGTCAACAATAATAGTTCATGCTAACTTACATCCAATTGGATATATATATCAGGATCTTTCCAACACGAGGTACTTGCCAAAGGATAAAATAAAAAGGAAAGGTGAAGATCACCTTGACTCTTGCATAATGTAAAAGATAGGCCCTTCGCAGAGGGAAGCAGAGGTTGTCATGTGCTTTTTGGTTGGATGCACGAAATCTTAATGCAAAAGAACATCACTTTATATTGCCACTTGTGATATGAACCTTTATTATGCAGTTCGTCGCTTTTATTACTTCCATATCACAAGATCGTATAAAGCTTATTTTCTCCACACTAATAAGTTATACATATTTAGAGAGCAATTTTTATTGCATACAACATGACAATTTACTTGAAGGATCTTACTCAATCCATAGGTAGGTATGGTGGACTCTCATGGCAAAAACTGGGTTTAAGGATATTTGGAAGCACAAGTAGTATCTCTACTTGGTGCAAGGAATTTGGCTAGCATGAGGGGGAAAGGAAAGCTCAACACGTTTGAATGATCCATGACAATATACTTTAACTGAGATGTGAGAAAACATAACCCATTACGTTGTCTTCCTTGTCCAACATCAACTCTTTAGCATGTCATACTTTAATGAGTGCTCACAATCATAAAAGATGTCCAAGATAGTGTATTTATATGTGAGAACCTCTTTTTCTTTATTACTTCCTATTAATTGCAACGATGACCAAAACTATGTTTGCCAACTCTCAACAAGTTTTAATCATCATACTTTTTATGTGTGAAGTCATTACTCTCCATAAGATCAATATGAACTCTTTTATTCTTTTATTTATTTATTCCCTCAAGATCATAGCAAGATAGCAAAGCCCTTGACTCAACACTAATCTTTATTATATATAGCTCACGGACTCGATTACATAGAGGGATCACAAAGCAAAACTCAAAACTAATTCATACCAAAACTTTATTCTACTAGATCAAGATATTACCAAAAGGATCGAACTAAGCAAAACAGTAAAGATAGGAGTGTGATGGTGGTACGATACCGGGGCGACTCCTCCAAGCTTGGCAGTTGCCAAGGGGAGTGCCCATACCCATGTGATTATGTCTCCTTCTTCGGTAGTGGTGGCGTGATCTTCTTGGCGAGAATGCCCCTCAGGATGCGATTCTCCTCCTCAAGCTTATTGACCTGCTGCTTGAGGTCCATATTTTCCTTGCGGAGCTTACCAGTGATGGATAAAGCTACTTTCACCCATGGATGTTGCATAGCTGATGGAGAACAAGTGACACTCTTTTTCATATTTTCGTAAGAAAGAAATTTAACATTGGAAGGGATGACCGAGTTTGGAATGGCTGAGCTCTGTAGTTCCCCCATCGTGAATCCGGCTTGGAAACGGGAGGTAAGTTCTTGATCCTCCTCCATGGCATCTATCCTTTTTAAGTCGGCCTCCATCTCATCCTCCGTTGATGGCCCAAAGTGATAAGCATCGCAGTTTGCTTCTAGACCTGGCGTCGGGTGAGACACCCGACTCTCCCCGACTGACTCTTGAGAAGACATATTTCTCTAAATTTGTGACAGAAACAGCTCGAGACAAAGACAGAGGATTTTTGCGTAATACGGTGGTCAAAACCTTCGGGAGATTATATAATGAATTTTTACCGACTGAAAGAAGTGTCGTGCAAGAAAACGGAGTCCGGAGAGCACACAAGGTGCCCACGAGGCAGGGGGGACGCACCCAGGGGGGTAGGGCGCGCCCTCCACCCTCGTGGATGCCTCATGTCCTTCCCGGACTACTTCTTATTTTCCTATTTTCTTAAATATTCCAAAACGGAGAAAATTGCTATTAGAACTGTTCTGAGTCGGTTTACTTACCATACCACATACCTATTCCTTTTCGGAGTCTGAAATGTTCTGGAAAGTGTCCCTTATGTATTCCTCCGGGGTTACGATTTCAATAATATTAGTTTCACCATTTATAGGATTACCTGAGATATAATGTTTGATTCTTTGACCGTTCACCACCTTCGGATTTGTGCCTTCGAAGTTGTTGATTTTATGCAGCGGAACGATAGACCTTCTCGATAACATAAGGGCCTTCCCATTTGGAGAGAAGTTTTCCTGCAAAAAATCTTAAATGAGAGTTGTATAGCAACACATAATCACCTATGTTAAACTCACGCTTTTGTATCCTTTTGTCATGCCATCTTTTAACCTTTTCTTTAAACAGTTTGGCATTCTCATAGGCTTGGGTTCTCCATTCATCAAGTGAGCTAATGTCAAATAACCTCTTCTCACCGGCAAGATTGAAATCATAATTGAGCTCTTTAATGGCCCAATATGCCTTATGTTCAAGTTCGAGAGGTAAGTGACATGCTTTTCCATAAACCATTTTATACGGAGACATACCCATAGGATTCTTATATGCAGTTCTATAAGCTCATAATGCATCATCAAGTTTCTTGGACCAATTCTTTCTAGATCTATTAACAATCTTTTGCAAAATTAATTTAAGCTCTCTGTTACTCAATTCTACTTGACCGCTAGACTGTGGGTGATATGGAGATGCAATTCTATGATTAACATCATACTTAGCAAGCATTTTACGAAAAGCACCATGAATAAAATGTGAACCACCATCAGTCATTAAGTATCTAGGAACTCCAAACCTCGGAAAAATAACTTCTTTAAGCATCTTAATAGAGGTGTTGTGATCATCACTACTAGTTGGAATAGCTTCTACCCACTTGGTAACGTAATCAACAACAACTAAAATATGTGTATACCCATTAGAGGCAGGAAAAGGTCCCATATAATCAAAGCCCCAAACATCAAATGGTTCGATAACAAGAGAATAATTCATAGGCATTTCTTGACGTCTACTAATATTACCAATTCTTTGACATTCATCACAAGACAAGACAAACTTACGGACATCTTTGAAGAGAGTAGGCCAATAAAAACCGGATTGCAATACCTTATGTGCAGTTCTATCTCCAGCGTGGTGTCCTCCATATGCCTCGAAGTGACTGCATAGGATATGTTCCTGTTCATGCTCAGGTACACAACGTCTAATAACACCATCTACTCCTTCTTTATAAAGGCATGGGTCATTCCAGAAGTAATGTCTTAAATCATAGAAAAACTTTTTCTTTTGCTGGTATGTGAAACTAGGTGGTATGAATTTAGCAACAATGTAATTAGCATAATCAGCATACCATGGAGCAGTACGAGAAGCATTTATGACAGCTAATTGTTCATCAGGAAAGCTATCATCAATAGGTAGTGGGTCATCAAGAACATTCTCTAACCTAGATAGGTTGTCTGCAACGGGGTTCTCAGCTCCCTTTCTATCAATAATATGCAAATCAAATTCTTGTAGCAAGAGAACCCATCGAATAAGTCTAGGTTTAGCATCTTTCTTTTCCATAAGATATTTTATAGCAGCATGATCAGTGTGAATAGTTACTTTAGAATCAACAATATAAGGTCTGAACTTATCACAAGCAAATACAACTGCTAAGAATTCTTTTTTAGTAGTAGCATAATTTCTCTGGGCAGTGTCTAGAGTTTTACTAGCATATTGAATAACATTTAGTTTCTAATCAACTCTTTGTCCTAGGACAGCACCTACAGCATAATCGCTAGCATCACACATAATTTCAAAGGGTAAATTCCAATCAGGTGGCTGAACAATAGGTGCAGAAATCAAAGCTTTCTTAAGTATGTCAAATGCTTCTACACAATCATCATCAAAGACAAAAGGAATATGTTTTTGTAAGAGATTAGTCAGAGGCCTAGAAATTTTAGAAAAGTCCTTAATGAACCTCCTATAAAAACCGGCATGACCAAGGAAGCTTCTTATACCTTTGACGTCCTTGGGACATGGCATCTTTTCAATAGCATCAACCTTAGCTTTATCAACTTCGATACCTCTTTCAGAAATTTTATGCCCCAAGACAATGCCTTCATTAACGATAAAGTGGCACTTCCCCCAATTCAAGACGAGACTAGTATCTTCACATCTCTGCAAAACTTGATCAAGGTTGCTCAAGCAATCATCAAAAGAGGATCCATAAATGGAGAAATCATCCATGAATACCTCACAAATCTTTTCACAGAAGTCAGAGAACATAGCCATCATGCATCTTTGAAAGGTAGCAGGTGCATTACATAAACCAAAAGGCATACGTCTATAAGCAAAAGTACCGAAAGGGCAAGTAAAAGTGGTCTTTTCTTGATCCTCTGCTGACACATGTATTTGATAGAAACTAGAGTAACCATCTAGAAAGCAAAAATGTGTATGTTTGGATAACCTTTCTAGCATTTGATGAATAAAAAGTAAAGGGTAATGATCTTTTTTAGTAGCTTTATTTAATTTGCGGGAATCAATTACCATCCTATAACCTATAATAATTCTTTGTGGGATCAATTCATCTTTATCATTAGGAACGACAGTAATTACCTCCCTTCTTAGTGACATAATGGACAGGACTTACCCACTGACTATCAGCAACGAGATAAATTATACCTGCCTCGAGGAGCTTTAGTATTTGTTTTCTTACCACTTCCTTCATCTTAGGATTTAATCATTGTTGGTGATGAATGAATGGTTTGGCATCTTCCTCCAATTTTATTTTGTGTTGGCATAGAGTGGGACTAATGCCCTTAAGATCGTCAAGAGTATATCCAATAGAAACACAGTGCTTATTCAGAGTTTTCAATAATATTTCCTCTTCCTGTTCTGAAAGGTTAGCACTAATAATAACATGATATATCTTCTTTTCATCAAGATAAGCATATTTAAGAGTATCAGGTAATGGTTTAATCCCAAACATGGGATCACCCTTGGGTGGAGGGGGATCCCCTAGGATTTCAACAGGCAAGTTGTGTTTCAAAATAGGACCCTGTTTAAAGAATACTTCATCTATTTCCCTTCTTTCATTCATAAACATATCATTTTCATGGTCTAGCAAATATTGTTCTAAAGGATCATTAGGAGGCACGACAATAGTAGCAATACCAACAATTTCATCCTTACTAGGCAATTCTTTATCATGGGGTTGTCTACGAAACTTAGCAAAATTAAATTCATGAGATATATCCCCTAAGCTAATCGTAACAACATCCTTTTCGCAATCAATCTTAGCATTAACAGTATTCAAGAAGGGTCTACCAAATATGATGGGACAAAAGTTCTCTTGTGGGGAACCAAGAACAAGAAAATCAGCAGGATATTTAACTTTCCCACACAAGACTTCAACATCTCTAACAATCCCAATTGGTGAAATAGTATCTCTATTGGCAAGCTTAATTGTAACATCAATATCTACTACCTCGGCAGGTGCAATGTCATGCATAATTTCTTCATATAAAGAATGAGGTATTGCACTAGCACTAGCACCCATATCACATAAGCCATGATAACAATGATCTCCTATCTTAACAGAAATAACAGGCATGCCTACAACAGGTCTATGTTTCTTAGCATCGGGTCTAGCAATTCTAGCAGCTTCATCATAGAAATAAATAACATGCCCATCAATATTATCAGCCAAGAGATCTTTAACCATAGCAATACTAGGTTCAACTTTAATTTGCTCAGGGGGTGTATATGTTCTAGTATTACTCTTACGAACCATAGTTGAAGCTTTAGCATGATCCTTTATCCTAACAGGGAAAGGTGGTTTCTAATATAAGTAGAAGGAACAATAGGATCATTATAAGTGATAGTCTTTTCTTCAACTGTAATAGGTGCAACTACTTTTACTTCAGTGGGAGGATTATATTTAAACCACTTCTCCTTAGGGAGATCAACATGAGTAGCAAATGATTCACAGAAAGAAGCTACTATCTCAGAGTCAAGTCCATATTTAGTGCTAAATTCATGAAAAGCATCGGTATCCATAAAAGATTTAATACGATCAAACTTAGGTGTCATTCCTGACTCCTTACCATCGTCGGAATCCCAATCTTCAGAGTTGCGTTTAATTCTTTCCAATAAATCCCATTTGAATTCAATAGTCTTAATCATAAAAGACCCAACACAAGAAGTATCAAGCATGGAGCGATTATTGAGAGAAAGCCGAGCATAAAAGTTTTGAATAATTATTTCTCTTGAGAGCTCATGATTGGGGCATGAATATAACATTGACTTAAGCCTCCCCCAAGCTTGGGCGATGCTTTATCCTTCGCGAGGCCAAAAATTATATATATAATTAAGATCACGATGAACAAGATGCATAGGATAAAACTTCTGGTGAAATTCCAATTTCAATCGTTTATAGTCCGAGGATCCCATATCATCACATAGCCTATACCATGCCAATGCATATCCCTTCAAAGATAAAGGGTAGACCTTCTTCTTGATAACATCATCGGGCATACCTGCAAGCTTAAATAATCCACAAATTTCATCCACATAGATTAGTTGTAAATTGGGATGCAATGTTCCGTCTCCTGCAAAGGGATTAGCTAGCAGTTTCTCTACCATGCTCGAAGGAATTTCAAAGTAAACATTTTCAGTAGGTTCAATAGGTTGAGGAGAAACTCTTTGCTCTACTGGTCGGGGAGAAGATACCCCGAACAAGCCCCTCAAAGGATTGGTTTCCATAGTAACAAGTGACAGAAAATTCAGCACACTATATAAATGTTTCCTTACCAAAGGCGCTTCACTCCGTGGCAACGACGCCAGAAAAGAGTCTTGATGACCCACAAGTGTAGGGGATCTATCGTAGTCCTTTCGATAAGTAAGAGTATCGAACCCAACGAGGAGCAGAAGGAAATGAAAAGCGGTTTTCAGTAAGGTATTCTCTGCAAGCACTGAAATTGTAGGTAACAAATAGTTTTGTGATAAGATAATTTTTAACGGGTAACAAGCAATGAAAGTAAATAAAGTGTAGCAAGGTGGCCCAATCCTTTTTGTAGCAAAGGACAAGCCTGGACAAGTTCTTATATAGAGAAGCGCTCCCGAGGACACATGGGAATTATCGTCAAGCTAGTTTTCATCACGTTCATATGATTCGCATTCGTTACTTTGATAATTTGACATGTGGGTGGACCAGTGCTTAGGTACTGCCCTTTTTTGGACAAGCATCCCACTTATGATTAACCCCTATTGCAAGCATCCACAACTACAAAAGAAGTATTAAGGTAAACCTAACCATAGCATGAAACATATGGATCCAAATCAGCCCCTTACGAAGCAACACATAAACTAGGGTTTAAGCTTCTGTCACTCTAGCAACCCATCATCTACTTATTACTTCCCAATGCCTTCCTCTAGGCCCAAATAATGGTGAAGTATCATGTAGTCGACGTTCACATAACACCACTAGAGGAGAGACAACATACATCTCATCAAAATATCGAACGAATACCAAATTCACATGACTACTAATAGCAAGACTTCACCCATGTCCTCAGGAACAAATGTAACTACTCAGAAAGCATATTCATGTTCATGATAAGAGGGGTATTAATATGCATTAATGATCTGAACAAATGATCTCCCACCGAATAAACCAACTAGCATCAACTACAAGGAGTAATCAACACTACTAGTAACCCACAGGTACCAATCTGAGGTTTTGGTACAAAGATTAGATACAAGAGATGAACTAGGGTTTGAGAGGAGATGGCGATGGTGAAGATGTTGATGGAGATTGACCCCCTCCCGATGAGAGGATCGTTGGTGATGACGATGGTGATGATTTCCTCCTCCCGGAGGGAAGTTTCCCTGGTAGAACAGCTCCGCCGGAGCTCTAGATTGGTTCCGCCTCGTGGCGGCGGAGTTTCGTCCCGTAAGCTTGCTTATGATTTTTTCCAGGGTAAAAGACTTCATATAGAAGAAGATGGGCACTGGAGGGCTGCCAGGTGGCCCACGAGGCAGGGGGTGCGCCCAGGGGGGTAGGGCGCGCCCCCACCCTTGTGGACGGTGGGTGGCCCCCCTCAGGTATTTCTTCAGCTGAATATTTATCATTAATTCCAAAAATGACTTTCGTGGAGTTTCAGGACTTTTGGAGCTGTGCAGAATAGGTCTCCAATATTTGCTCCTCTTCCAGCCCAGAATCCCAGCTGCCGGCATTCTCCCTCTTCATGTAAACCTTGTAAAATAAGAGAGAATAGCCACAAGTATTGTGACATAACGTGTAATAACAGCCCATAATGCAATAAATGTTCATATAAAAGCATGATGCAAAATGGACGTATCAACCACCGATATAACTCTACGCACGCTTCACGTTCGCTTTACCTAGAACAAGTATGAAACTAGAAGTACTTTGTAGGTGTTGTTGGATAGGTTTGCAAGATAATAAAGAGCACGTAAATAAAAGCTAGGGGCTGTTTAAATAAAGAAGCAATAAAGTAAATATAGCGAGTGTACAAAAGTGGTGGTAGCAGTTGTGAAATTGTCCCTAAGCAATTGACTACCTTACTAGACCGATAGCAAGTTTTTTGTGGGAGAGGCATAAGGTAACATACTTTCTCTTCTTGGATCATATGCACTTATCATTGGAACTCTAGCAAGCATCCGCAACTACTAAAGATCATTAAGGTAAAACCCAACCATAGCATTAAAGTATCAAGTCCCCTTTATCCCATATGCCACAACCCCCTTACTCGGGTTTATGCTTCTGTCACTCAAGCAACCCACTATAAGCGAATCATGAACATAGTGCAACACCCTAAAACGGGAATCCCTCACGCTTGCGCAACAGGGAGAGCACCATAGGACAACAACATAACCACAAGCAAATTAAACCAATCATAGCAATTCACCAATTACCGAAAGGAAAACGAAAATCTACTCAGACATCATAGGATGGCAACACATCATTGGATAATAATATGAAGCATAAAGCACCATGTTCGAGTAGAGGGTACAACGGGTTCAGGGAGAGTGGACCTCTGAATATAGATGGCGGAAGGTGATGGAGATGTTGGTGAAGATGATGGAGGTGTTGGTGTAGATCACGGTGATGATGATGGCCCCCGGCGGCGTTTCGGCACCACCGGAAGCAAGGGGGAGAGAGCCCCCCTTCTTCTTCTTCTTCTCCCTTGACCTTCTCCCTAGATGGGAGAAGGGTTTCCCCTATGGTCCATGGTCTCCATGGCATCGGAGGGGCGAGAGCCCCTCCGAGATTGGATCTGTCTCTCTGTCTCTCTGTTTCTGCGTGCCCAGATTCTGCCCTTTCACCGTATCTTATATATCCGGAGATCCGTAACTCCGATTGGATTGAAACCTTCGCCAAGAATTTTTTTCCGAAAATTAGCTTTCTTGCGGTCAAAGAAGAGCAGTAGCCGCCTTACGAGGTGCCCACGAGGGTCAGGGGCACGCCCCCTGCCTCGTGGCCCCCTCGGGCACCGTCTCGCGTTGTTTTTCTTCCAGAAAATCACAAATATTCCAAAAATATTCTTCGTCCGTTTTTATCCCGTTTGGACTCCGTTTGATATGGGGTTTCTGCGAAACATAAAACATGCAACAAACAGGAACTGGTACTCGGCACTGGATCAATATGTTAGTCCCAAAAATAGTATAAAAAGTTGCCAAAAGTATATGGAGATTGAATATTGGCATGGAACAATCAAAAATTATAGATACGATGGAGACTTATCAGCATCCCCAGGCCTAATTCCTGCTCGTCCTCGAGTAGGAAAATGATAAAAAAGATAATTTTTGATGTGGAATGATACCTAGCATAATCTTGATCATATATCTAATCATGGCATGAATATTAAGACACGAGTTATTCAAAGCAATAGTCTACCATTTGACATAAAAACAATAGTACTTCGGGCATCCCAACAAACAATCGTGCCTTTCAAAATATCAATGCTTACAGAACGTTATCCCTACAAAATCATATAGTCATGTATGCTCCCTTTTCTTAACACAAAGTACCCCTCATGCCTATCCCGGTGTCAGCCAAGCAATTGGTTCATACTTTTTAACGCGCTTCAACTTTTTCAACCTTCACGCAATACATGAGCGCAAGCCATGGATATAGCACTATAGATGGAATAGAGTATGATGGTGGAGATTGTGTGGAGAAGACAAAAGGGAGAAAGTCTCACATCAACGCAGCTAATCAACATGCCATGGAGATGCCCATCAATTGATGTCAATGTGAGGAGTAGGGATTGCCATGCAACGGATTCACTAGAGCTATAAGTGTATGAAAGCTCAAACTGAAACTAAGTGGGTGTGCATCCAACTTGCTTGCTCATGAAGACCTCGGGCATTTGAGGAAGCCCATCATCGGAATATACAAGAAAAGTTATATAATGAAAAATCCCACTAGTATATGAAAGTGACAATATAGGAGACTCTCTATATGAAGAACATAGTGCTACTCTGAAGCACAAGTGTGGTAAAAGGATAGTAACATTGCCCCTTTTTTTGGGCGGGTTTCTTTGGCCTCTCTCTTTTTTTCATGGGGCAATGCTCTATAATGATGATCATCACACATTTATTTACTTACAACTCAATATTACAACTCAATATCTAGAACAAAGATATGACTCTATATGAATGCCTCCGGCGGTGTACCAGGATGTGCAATGATCTAGCATAGCAATGACATAAAAAAATGGACAATCCATGAAAACATCATGCTAGCTATCTTACGATCATGCAAAGCAATATGACAATGAATGCTCAAGTCATGAATATGATGATGATGGAAGTTGCATGGCAATATATCTCGGAATGGTTATGGAAATGCCATGATAGGTAGGTATGGTGGCTGTTTTGAGGAAGATATAAGGAGGCTTATGTGTGATAGAGCGTATCGTATCACGGGGTTTGGATGCATCAACAAAGTTTGCACCAACTCTTGAGGTGAGAAAGGGCAATGCACGGTACCGAAGAGGCTAGCAATGATGGAAGGGTGAGAGTGCGTATAATCCATGGACTCACATTAGTCATAAGAACTCATATACTTATTGCAAAAGTTTATTAGCCCTCGAAGCAAAGTACTACTACGCATGCCCCTAGGGGGAGGTTGGTAGGAGTTAACCATCACGCGCCCCCGACCTTCACGCAAAGATAAACAATCAAAATACAATGCGCCAATTTGGTTACGTAGTTAGTAGACCATACATGCATGCTTCGGGAATCACAAACCTTAACACCAATATCCTTACTAGACACAACCATCTACTAGAACCTCCCACATATTATCATCTCTATATCGCAAAACTATTGCAAGGAATCAAACATATCACATTCAGTGATGTACAAGTTTATGTTGGATTTTATGACTAACCATGTGAATGACCAATTCCTGTCATCTCTCTAAATAGATATAAGTGAAGCAAGAGAGTTTAATTCTTTCTACAAAAGATATGCCCACACTCTAACAAATATAAGTGATGCAAAAGAGCATTCTACAAATGGCGGTTTTCTATGTGAAGAGAAACAGGCAATCCAAACTTCAAACGATATAAGTGAAGCACATGAAGCATTCTATAAAGCCATACTTTTATGACCATGTACCCTTATCACGGGATTCTCATCAAGACAGGCATGGGTATCCCAACCGTGCCATAAAGTAAATAAAAGCTAGGGGATGTTTAAGTAAAGAAGCAATAAAGTAAATATAGCGAGTGTGGAAAAGTGGTGGTAGGAGTTGTGAAATTGTCCCTAAGCAATTGACTACCTTACTAGACCGATAGCAAGTTTTATGTGGGAGAGGCATAAGCTAACTTACTTTCTCTTCTTGGATCATATGCACTTATGATTGGAACTCTAGCAAGCATCCGCAACTACTAAAGATCATTAAGGTAAAACCCAACCATAGCATTAAAGTATCAAGTCCCCTTTATCCCATACACCACAACCCCCTTACTCGGATTTATGCTTGTGTCACTCAAGCAACCCACTATAAGTGAATCATGAAAATATTGAAACGCCCTACAGCGGGAATCCCTCACGCTTGCGCGACACGGAGAGCACCATAGGACAGCAACATAACCACAAGCAAATTAAACCAATCATAGCAATTCACCAATTACCGAAAGGAAAACAAAAATCTACTCAGACATCATAGGATGGCAACACATCATTGGATAATAATATGAAGCATAAAGCACCATGTTCGAGTAGAGGGTAGAGCGGGTTGCGGGAGAGTGGACCTCTGAATATAGATGGGGGAAGGTGATGGAGATGTTGGTGAAGATGATGGAGGTGTTGGTGTAGATCGCGGTGATGATGATGGCCCCCGGCGGCATTCCGGCGCCACCGTAGGCAAGGGGGAGAGAGCCCCCCTTCTTCTTCTTCTCCCTTGACCTTCTCCCGAGATGGGAGAAGGGTTTCCCCTCTGGTCCATGGTCTCCATAGCATGGGAGGGGAGAGAGCCCCTCCTAGATTGGATCTGTCTCTCTGTCTCTTTCTGTTTCTGCGTTCCCAGATTCTGCCCTTTCACCGTTTCTTATATATCCGGAGATCCGTAACTCCGATTGGATTGAAACCTTCGCCAAGATTTTTTTTCTGAAAATTAGCTTTCTTGCGGTCAAAGAAGAGCAGTAACTGCCTTACGGAGTGCCCACGAGGGTCAGGGGCGCGCCCCCCTGCCTCGTGCCCCCCTTGGGCACCGTCTCGCGTTGTTTTTGCTTCCAGAAAATCACAAATATTCCAAAAATATTCTTCGTCCATTTTTATCCCTTTTGCACTCCGTTTGATATGGGATTTCTGCGAAACATAAAACATGCAACAAATAGGAACTTGCACTGGGCACTGGATCAATATGTTAGTCCCAAAAATAGTATAAAAGGTTGCCAAAAGTATATGGAAGTTGAATAATATTGGCATGGAACAATCAAAAATTATAAATACGATGGAGACTTATCAGCATCCCCAGGCCTAATTCCTGCTCGTCCTCGAGTAGGTAAATGATAAAAAAGATAATTTTTGATGTGGAATGATACCTAGCATAATCTTGATCATTATCTAATCATGGCATGAATATTAAGACACGAGTTACTCAAACAATAGTGTACCATTTGACATAAAAACAATAATACTTCGGGCATCCCAACAAACAATCGTGCCTTTCAAAATATCAATGCTTACAGAACGTTATCCCTACAAAATCGTATAGTCTTGTATGCTCCCTTTTCTTAACACAAAGTACCCCTCATGCCTATCCCGGTGTCAGCCAAGCAATTGGTTCATACTTTTTAACGCGCTTCAACTTTTTCAACCTTCACGCAATACATGAGCGCAAGCCATGGATATAGCACTATAGATGGAATAGAGTATGATGGTGGAGGTTGTGTGGAGAAGACAAAAAGGGAGAAAGTCTCACATTGACGCGGCTAATCAACGGGCTATGGAGATGCCCATCAATTGATATCAATGTGAGGAGTAGGGATTGCAATGCAACGGATTCACTAGAGCTACAAGTGTATGAAAGCTCAAACTGAAACTAAGTGGGTGTGCATCCAACTTGCTTGCTCATGAAGACCTCAGGCATTTGAGGAAGCCCATCATCGGAATATACAAGCCAAGTTCTATAATGAAAAATCCCACTAGTATATGAAAGTGACAATATAGGAGACTCTCTATATGAAGAACATGGTGCTACTCTGAAGCACAGGTGTGGTAAAAGGATAGTAACATTGCCCCTTTTTTTGGGGCGGGCTTCTTTGGCCCCTCATTTTTTTCATGGGGAAATGCTCTATAATGATGATCATCACACTTTTATTTACTTACAACTCAATATTACAACTCGATATCTAGAACAAAGATATGACTCTATATGAATGCCTCCGGCGGTGTACCAGGATGTGCAATGATCTAGCATAGCAATGATATAAAAAATGGACAATCCATGAAAACATCATGCTAGCTATCTTACGATAATGCAAAGCAATATGACAATGAATGCTCAAGTCATGATATAATGATGATGGAAGTTGCATGGCAATATATCTCGGAATGGTTATGGAAATGCCATGATAGGTAGGTATGGTGGCTGTTTTGAGGAAGATATAAGGAGGCTTATGTGTGATAGAGCGTATCATATCATGGGGTTTGGATGCACCGAAGAAGTTTGCACCAACTCTCGAGGTGACAAAGGGCAATGCACCGTACCGAAGAGGCTATCAATGATGGAAGGGTGAGTGTGCGTATAATCCATGGACTCACATTAGTCATAAGAACTCATATACTTATTGCAAAAGTTTATTAGTCCTCGAAGCAAAGTACTACTATGCATGCCCCTAGGGGGGAGGTTGGTAGGAGTTAACCATCACACGCCCCCGACCTTCACGCAAAGATAAACAATCAAAATACAATGCGCACCAATTTGGTTACATAGTTAGTAGACCATACATGCATGCTTCGGCAATCACAAACCTTAACACCAATATCCTTACTAGACATAACCATCTACTAGAACCTCCCACATATTATCATCTCTATATCGCAAAACTATTGCGAGGAATCGAACATATCATATTCAGTGATGTACAAGTTTATGTAGGATTTTATGACTAACCATGTGAATGACCAATTCCTGTCATCTCTCTAAATAGATATAAGTGAAGCAAGAGAGTTTAATTCTTTCTACAAAATATATGCCCACGCTCTGATAAATATAAGTGAAGCAAAAGAGCATTCTACAAATGGCGGTTTTCTATGTGAAGAGAAACAGGCAATCCAAACTTCAAACGATATAAGTGAAGCACATGAAGCATTCTATAAAGCCATACTTTTATGATCGTGTACCCTTATCACGGGATTCTCATCAATACAGGCATGGGTATCCCAACCGTGCCATAAAGTAAATAACAGCTAGGGGATGTTTAAATAAAGAAGCAATAAAGTAAATATAGAGAGTGTGGAAAAGTGGTGGTAGGAGTTGTGAAATTGTCCCTAAGCAATTGACTACCTTACTAGACCGATAGCAAGTTTTATGTGGGAGAGGCATAAGCTAACTTACTTTCTCTTCTTGGATCATATGCACTTATGATTGGAACTCTAGCAAGCATCCGCAACTACTAAAGATCATTAAGGTAAAACCCAACCATAGCATTAAAGTATCAAGTCCCCTTTATCCCATACGCCACAACCCCCTTACTCGGATTTATGCTTGTGTCACTCAAGCAACCCACTATAAGTGAATCAAGAAAATATTGAAACGCCCTATAGCGGGAATCCCTCATGCTTGCGCAACACGGAGAGCACCATAGGACAGCAACATAACCACAAGCAAATTAAACCAATCATAGCAATTCACCAATTACCGAAAGGAAAACAAAAATCTACTCAGACATCATAGGATGGCAACACATCATTGGATAATAATATGAAGCATAAAGCACCATGTTCGAGTAGAGGGTAGAGCGGGTTGCGGGAGAGCGGACCTCTGAATATAGATGGGGGAAGGTGATGGAGATGTTGGTGAAGATGATGGAGGTGTTGGTGTAGATCGCGGTGATGATGATGGCCCCCGGCGGCGTTCCGGCGCCACCGGAAGCAAGGGGGAGAGAGCCCCCCTTCTTCTTCTCCCTTGACCTTCTCTCGAGATGGGAGAAGGGTTCCCCTCTGGTCCATGGTCTCCATGGCGTGCGAGGGGCGAGAGCCCCTCCTAGATTGGATCTGTCTCTCTGTCTCTCTCTGTTTCTGCGTTCCCAGATTCTGCCCTTTCACCGTTTCTTATATATCCGGAGATTCGTAACTCCGATTGGATTGAAACCTTCGCCAAGATTTTTTCCTGAAAATTAGCTTTCTTGCGGTCAAAGAAGAGCAGTAACCGCCTTACGGGGTTCCCACGAGGGTCAGGGGCGCGCACCCTGCCTTGTGGCCCCCTCGGGCACCGTCTCGCGTTGTTTTTGCTTCAAGAAAATCACAAATATTCCAAAAATATTCTTCGTCCATTTTTATCCCTTTTGGACTCCGTTTGATATGGGGTTTCTATGAAACATAAAACATGCAAGAAACAGGAACTTGCACTGGGCACTGGATCAATATGTTAGTCCCAAAAATAGTATAAAAGGTTGCCAAAAGTATATGGAAGTTGAATAATATTGGCATGGAACAATCAAAAATTATAGATACGACGGACACTTATCAGCATCCCCAAGCCTAATTCCTGCTCGTCCTCGAGTAGGAAAATGATAAAAACGATATTTTTTGATGTGGAATGCCACCTAGCATAATCTTGATCATATATCTAATCATGGCATGAATATTAAGACACGAGTGATTCAAAGCAATAGTCTATCATTTGTCATAAAAATAATAATACTTCGGGCATCCCAACAAACAATCGTGCCTTTCAAAATATCAATGCTTACAGAACGTTATCCCTAAAAAATCATATAGTCTTGTATGCTCCCTTTTCTTAACACAAAGTACCCCTCATGCCTATCCCGGTGTCAGCCAAGCAATTGGTTCATACTTTTTAATGCGCTTCAACTTTTTCAACCTTCATGCAATACATGAGCGCAAGCCATGGATATAGCACTATAGATGGAATAGAGTATGATGGTGGAGGTTGTGTGGAGAAGACAAAAAGGGAGAAAGTCTCACATCGACGCGGCTAATCAACGGGCTATGGAGATGCCCATCAATTGATGTCAATGTGAGGAGTAGGGATTGCCATGCAACGGATGCACTAGAGCTACAAGTGTATGAAAGCTCAAACTGAAACTAAGTGGGTGTGCATCCAACTTGCTTGCTCATGAAGACCTCAGGCATTTGAGGAAGCCCATCATCGGAATATACAAGCCAAGTTCTATAATGAAAATCCCACTAGTATATGAGAGTGACAATATAGGAGACTCTCTATATGAAGAACATGGTGCTACTCTGAAGCACAAGTGTGGTAAAAGGATAGTAACATTGCCCCTTTTTTGGGGCGGGCTTCTTTGGCCCCTCATTTTTTTTCATGGGGCAATGGTCTATAATGATGATCATCACACTTTTATTTACTTACAAATCAATACTACAACTCGATATCTAGAACAAAGATATGACTCTATATGAATGCCTCCGGCGGTGTACCAGGATGTGCAATGATCTAGCATAGCAATGACATAAAAAATGGACAATCCATGAAAACATCATGCTAGCTATCTTACGATCATGCAAAGCAATATGACAATGAATGCTCAAGTCATGATATGATGATGATGGAAGTTGCATGGCAATATATCTCGGAATGGTTATGGAAATGCCATGATAGGTAGGTATGGTGGCTGTTTTGAGGAAGATATAAGGAGGCTTATGTGTGATAGAGCGTATCATATCACGGGGTTTGGATGCACCGAAGAAGTTTGCACCAACTCTCGAGGTGACAAAGGGCAATGCACGGTACCGAAGAGGCTAGCAATGATGGAAGTGTGAGAGTGCGTATAATCCATGGACTCACATTAGTCATAAGAACTCATATACTTATTGCAAAAGTTTATTAGCCCTCGAAGCAAAGTACTACTATGCATGCCCCTAGGGGGGGAGGTTGGTTGGAGTTAACCATCACACGCCCCCGACCTTCACGCAAAGATAAACAATCAAAATACAATGCGCACCAATTTGGTTACATAGTTAGTAGACCATACATGCATGCTTCGGGAATCACAAACCTTAACACCAATATCCTTACTAGACACAACCATCTACTAGAACCTCCCACATATTATCATCTCTATATTGCAGAACTATTGCGAGGAATCGAACATATCATATTCAGTGATGTACAAGCTTATGTAGGATTTTATGACTAACCATGTGAATGACCAATTCCTGTCATCTCTCTAAATAGATATAAGTGAAGCAAGAGAGTTTAATTCTTTCTACAAAAGATATGCCCACGCTCTAACAAATATAAGTGAAGCAAAAGAGCATTCTACAAATGGCGGTTTTCTATGTGAAGAGAAACAGGCAATCCAAACTTCAAACGATATAAGTGAAGCACATGAAGCATTCTATAAAGCCATACTTTTATGATCGTGTACTCTTATCACGGGATTCTCATCAATACAGGCATGGGTATCCCAACCGTGCCATAAAGTAAATAAAAGCTAGGGGATGTTTAAATAAAGAAGCAATAAAGTAAATATAGCGAGTGTGGAAAAGTGGTGGTAGGAGTTGTGAAATTGTCCCTAAGCAATTGACTACCTTACTAGACCGATAGCAAGTTTTATGTGGGAGAGGCATAAGCTAACTTACTTTCTCTTCTTGGATCATATGCACTTATGATTGGAACTCTAGCAAGCATCCGCAACTACTAAAGATCATTAAGGTAAAACCCAACCATAGCATTAAAGTATCAAGTCCCCTTTATCCCATACGCCACAACCCCCTTACTCGGATTTATGCTTGTGTCACTCAAGCAACCCACTATAAGTGAATCATGAAAATATTGAAACGCCCTACAGCGGGAATCCCTCACGCTTGCGCGACACGGAGAGCACCATAGGACAGCAACATAACCACAAGCAAATTAAACCAATCATAGCAATTCACCAATTACCGAAAGGAAAACAAAAATCTAGTCAGACATCATAGGATGGCAACGCATCATTGGATAATAATATGAAGCATAAAGCACCATGTTCGAGTAGAGGGTAGAGCGGGTTGCGGGAGAGTGGACCTCTGAATATAGATGGGGGAAGGTAATGGAGATGTTGGTGAAGATGATGGAGGTGTTGGTGTAGATC
The DNA here is from genome assembly GCA_021437245.1 of Aegilops speltoides. Classification (NCBI taxonomy): domain Eukaryota; kingdom Viridiplantae; phylum Streptophyta; class Magnoliopsida; order Poales; family Poaceae; genus Aegilops; species Aegilops speltoides. The sequence continues at coordinate 420,034,553 of CM038143.1, read as the reverse complement.
GCGGTGATGATGATGGCCCCCGGCGGCGTTCCGGCGCCACCGGAAGCAAGAGGGAGAGAGCCCCCCTTCTTCTTCTTCTTCTCCCTTGACCTTCTCCCGAGATGGGAGAAGGGTTTCCCCTCTGGTCCATGGTCTCCATGGCGTGGGAGGGGCGAGAGCCCCTCCTAGATTGGATCTGTCTCTCTGTCTCTCTCTATTTCCGCGTTCCCAGATTCTGCCCTTTCACCGTTTCTTATATATCCGGAGATCCGTAACTCCGATTTGATTGAAACCTTCGCCAAGATTTTTTCCCGAAAATTAGCTTTCTTGCGGTCAAAGAAGAGCAGTAACCGCCTTACGGGGTGCCCACGAGGGTCAGGGGCGCGCCCCCTGCCTCGTGGCCCCCTCGGGCACCGTCTCACGTTGTTTTTGCTTCAAGAAAATCACAAATATTCCAAAAATACTCTTCGTGCATTTTTATCCCTTTTGGACTCCGTTTGATTTGGGGTTTCTGCGAAACATAAAGCATGCAACAAACAGGAACTTGCACTGGGCACTGGATCAATATGTTAGTCCCAAAAATAGTATAAAAGGTTGCCAAAAGTATATGGAAGTTGAATAATATTGGCATGGAACAATCAAAAATTATAGATACGATGGACACTTATCAGCATCCCCAAGCCTAATTCCTGCTCGTCCTCGAGTAGGAAAATGATAAAAACAATATTTTTTGATGTGGAATGCCACCTAGCATAATCTTGATCATATATCTAATCATGGCATGAATATTAAGACACGAGTGATTCAAAGCAATAGTCTATCATTTGTCATAAAAATAATAATACTTCGGGCATCCCAACAAACAATCGCGCCTTTCAAAATATCAATGCTTACAGAACGTTATCCCTACAAAATCATATAGCCTTGTATGCTCCCTTTTCTTAACACAAAGTACCCCTCATGCCTATCCCGGTGTCAGCCAAGCAATTGGTTCATACTTTTTAATGCGCTTCAACTTTTTCAACCTTCATGCAATACATGAGCGAAGCCATGGATATAGCACTATAGATGGAATAGAGTATGATGGTGGAGGTTGTGTGGAGAAGACAAAAAGGGAGAAAGTCTCACATCGACGTGGCTAATCAACGGGCTATGGAGATGCCCATCAATTGATGTCAATGTGAGGAGTAGGGATTGCCATGCAACGGATGCACTAGAGCTACAAGTGTATGAAAGCTCAAACTGAAACTAAGTGGGTGTGCATCCAACGTGCTTGCTCATGAAGACCTCAGGCATTTGAGGAAGCCCATCATCGGAATATACAAGCCAAGTTCTATAATGAAAAATCCCACTAGTATATGAAAGTGACAATATAGGAGACTCTCTATATGAAGAACATGGTGCTACTCTGAAGCACAGGTGTGGTAAAAGGATAGTAACATTGCCCCTTTTTTGGGGCGGGCTTCTTTGGCCCCTCATTTTTTTCATGGGGCAATGCTCTATAATGATGATCATCACACTTTTATTTACTTACAAATCAATATTACAACTCGATATCTAGAACAAAGATATGACTCTATATGAATGCCTCCGATAGTGTACCAGGATGTGCAATGATCTAGCATAGCAATGACATAAAAAATGGACAATCCATGAAAACATCATGCTTGCTATCTTACGATCATGCAAAGCAATATGACAATGAATGCTCAAGTCATGATATGATGATGATGGAAGTTGCATGGCAATATATCTCGGAATGGTTATGGAAATGCCATGATAGGTAGGTATGGTGGCTGTCTTGAGGAAGATATAAGGAGGCTTATGTGTGATAGAGTGTATCATATCACGGGGTTTGGATGCACCGAAGAAGTTTGCACCAACTCTCGAGGTGACAAAGGGCAATGCACGGTACCAAAGAGGCTAGCAATGATGGAAGGGTGAGAGTGCGTATAATCCATGGACTCACATTAGTCATAAGAACTCATATACTTATTGCAAAAGTTTATTAGCCCTCGAAGCAAAGTACTACTATGCATGCCCCTAGGGGGGGAGGTTGGTAGGAGTTAACCATCACACGCCCCCGACCTTCACGCAAAGATAAACAATCAAAATACAATGCACACCAATTTGGTTACATAGTTAGTAGACCATACATGCATGCTTCGGGAATCACAAACCTTAACACCAATATCCTTACTAGACACAACCATCTACTAGAACCTCCCACATATTATCATCTCTATATCGCAAAACTATTGCGAGGAATCGAACATATCATATTCAGTGATGTACAAGTTTATGTAGGATTTTATGACTAACCATATGAATGACCAATTCCTGTCATCTCTCAAAATAGATATAAGTGAAGCAAGAGAGTTTAATTCTTTCTACAAAAGATATGCCCACGCTCTAACAAATATAAGTGAAGCAAATGAGCATTCTACAAATGGCGGTTTTCTACGTAAAGAGAAACAGGCAATCCAAACTTCAAATGATATAAGTGAAGCACATGAAGCATTCTATAAAGCCATACTCAAAAGATTTAAGTGAAGTGCAATGAGCATTCTATAAATCAACCAAGGACTATCTCATACCAGCATGGTGCATAAAAAAAATGAAAACTAAATGCAAAAGACGCTCCAAGATTTGCACATATTGCGTGAACGAAACGAATCCGAAAACATACCTATACTTGTTGAAGAAAGAGGGGATGCCTTCCGGGGCAGCCCCAAGCTTAGACGCTTGAGTATCCTTGAATATTTACTTGGGGTGACTTGGGCATCCCCAAGCTTGAGCTCTTGCCTCTCCTCTTCCTCATATCGAGACCTCCTCGATCAAACACTTCATCGACACAAAACTTCAACAGAAAACTTGGTAAGATCCGTTAGTATAATAAAGCAAATCACTACTCTAGGTACTATTGAAAACCAATTCATATTATGTTTTTGCATTGTGTCTACTGCAATATAACTTTTCCATGGCTTAATCCACTGATAGAAATTGATAGTTTCATCAAAACAAGTAAACTATGCATCAAAAAACAGAACCTGTCAAAAACAGAACAGTCTGTAGCAATCTGAACATTTACGATACTTCTTGTACCCCAAAAATTCTACCAAACTTAGGAAAAATACACAATTTGTACAGAAAGTTAGTGCAAAAAGAATCAGAACTGTTTCACGTTCCAGTAAAAAATGTAAAATCGCGCACTACAGCCAAAGTTTCTGTCCTGCACCGCACAAACCAACAAGCATTGTAAACATCCTAAAGGCAAACCATGGCACATTATTTTTATAATACAATGGAATTGTACAAGGGGATAAGTATTTTTGATGAAAATTTTCTGTAATTAAGATTCACAAAGTTTTTGTGAGCATGAACAAAGTTCAAGGAGCTCTCCCACTTCAACCAAGCTTGTCTTTCTCACTTTCACTTTCCTTTTTGAAAAGTTTTGGGTTCCCCTCTTTATTTTTTTGTTTTTAGACTATATAAAAGCACTCAACAGAAATAAATGACTCTCTAAAACTTCCGGGTTGTCTCCCTAGCAGCGCTTCCTTTAAAGCCATTAAGCTAGGCATATAGTGCTCAAGTAATGAATCCACCCGGATCCCAAGGTATATCAAAGCCAATTTTAATTACCAATGGTTTGTAATTTAGCAGTGAGCACAAAGTAACATATATCAAGCAATGACGAAGTCTAACTCTCTTTCTATGCATCGGCATGTCATAAAAGAACAATTCATGCACACATAGTAAAGGCCAATGCATAGTATAAACTTCTTGCAATTTTATTGTGTGGGAAACATAGAGAGGTGGATATATAGTTCCTCTCTCATAATAATTGCAAGTAGGAGCAGCAAGCACATGCATATTATATCTATCAAAATCATCATGTGTAGTAGTAAAACGCAACCCATCAATATAATCCTTAATAAGGGGAAACTTCTTCGGTATAGTGTAGTAGGGAGAATTCAAAAAGATAATAGGACTCATGCATGGGTGCAATAGAAAAAATTTCATGTTTAACATAAGGAACTATAGCAAGTTCATCTCCATAAGCATAATTCATATTCGCATCATGGCCATAAGCATAGCAAGCATCATCAAAAAGGGATATTTCAAAAGAATCAACGGGATCATAACAATCATCATAGCAATCATCCTTCGGTAAGCACGGAGGGGAATTAAACAATGTATGAGTTGAAGAGTTACTCACATTAGAAGGTGGGCACGGGTAGCTAATCCGCTCTTCCTTCTTTTGTTCTTCGCTCACCTCATCATCTTTTTCATCCAATGAGCTCACAGTTTCATCAATTTCTTCTTCCATAGACTCCTGTAAAATATTAGTCTCTTCTTGGACAGAGGAGAGTTCCTCAATAAATGCATCAATATCGGAATTGTATTCATAATTCTCATAACAATATTTAAGTATAGCAAAATTTTCAGGTCGGTAAACAACATCATCAAGATTTTCACACTCTTTAAACAGAGATTCAATTTCATAAGCACCCATAAAAGCAACGAATTCTTCTATTTGTTCCACATAATAGTAATCATAGATACCATTAGCATAAGAAGCCAAGGTTTTATTATCATTAAATTTGCATGAAAAGGGAAGGTGTGGAGCCTTCATCCTAGAGCAACAAGTATAATCATATCTCAAGCATAGTTCTCGAGCATACCAATGCAACATATGAATTTGATCCCATAATAGTTTCCCTTTTTGTGTCAAGCGATAATCCCTAAAGTATTCACGTTGATCCAACGTGTCTCCCATAACATAATTGAATGGGGTTTTCTCAGGATTATCAAAGTAGTACATAATATTTTTCACATAACCAAAATCGAGGGTTTTAGGAGGTTCCCCATCTCCATGAGTAGCAAGTATAGTTTTCTTTTGGTATTTCGTGTTCCATATCCATAACTAAAGATAGAGAACAACTTAGAATAACAAATAAAAATTACTCAGTGATAAAGCAAACAAGCACACACGAGAATATTCACCCCACACTATGACTCCCCGGCAACGGCGCCAGAAAAAGGTCTTGATAACCCACAACTATAGGGGATCCATTGTAGCCTCTTTCGATAAGTAAGAGTGTCGAACCCAACGAGGAGCTAAAGGTAGAACAAATATTCCCTCAAGTTCTATCGACCACCGATACAACTCTACGCATGCTTGACGTTCGCTTTACCTAGAACAAGTATGAAACTAGAAGTACTTTGTAGGTGTTGTTGGATAGGTTTGAAAGATAATAAAGAGCACGTAAATAAAAGCTAGGGGCTTTTTAAATAAAGAAACAATAAAGTAAATATAGCGAATGTGGAAAAGTGGTGGTAGGAGTTGTGAAATTGTCCCTAAGCAATTGACTACCTTACTAGACCGATAGCAAGTTTTATGTGGGAGAGGCATAAGCTAACATACTTTCTCTTCTTGGATCATATGCACTTATGATTGGAACTCTAGCAAGCATCCGCAACTATTAAATATCATTAAGGTAAAACCCAACCATAGCATTAAAGTATCAAGTCCCCCCATACGCCACAACCCCCTTACTCGGGTTTATGCTCCTGTCACTCAAGCAACCCACTATAAGCGAATCATGAACATATTGCAACACCCTACAGCGGGAATCCCTCACGCTTGCGCGACATGGAGAGCACCATAGGACAGCAACATAACCACAAACAAATTAAACCAATCATAGCAATTCACCAATTACCGAAAGGACAACGAAAATCTACTCAGACATCATAGGATGGCAACACATCATTGGATAATAATATGAAGCATAAAGCACCATGTTTGAGTAGAGGCTACAGCGGGTTGTGGGAGGTGGAACGCTGAATATAGATGGGGGAAGGTGATGGATATGTTGGTGAAGATGATGGAGGCGTTGGTGTAGATCACGGTGATGATGATGGCCCCCGGGGGCGTTCCGACGCCACCGGAAGCAAGGGGGAGAGAGCCCCCCTTCTTCTTCTTCTTCTTCTTCCTTGACCTTCTCCCTAGATGGGAGAAGGGTTTCCCCTCTGGTCCATGGTCTCCATGGCGTGGGAGGGGCGAGAGCCCCTCCGAGATTGGACCTGTCTCTCTATCTGTCTCTATTTCTGCGTTCCCAGATTCTGCCCTTTCACCGTTTCATATATATCCGGAGATCCGTAACTCCGATTGGATTGAAACCTTCGCCAAGATTTTTTTTTCCAAAAAATAGCTTTATTGCGGCTAAAGAAGAGCAGTAACCACCTTACGGGATGCCCACGAGGGTCAGGGGCGCCCCCTGCCTCGTGACCCCCTCGGGCACCGTCTCGCGTTGATTTTTCTTCCAGAAAATCACAAATATTCCAAAAATATTTTCCGTCCGTTTATATCCCATTTGGAATCCGTTTGATATGGGGTTTCTGCGAAACATAAAACATGCAACAAACAGGAACTGGCACTGGGCACTGGATCAATATGTTAGTCCCAAAAATAGTTTAAAAAGTTGCCAAAAGTATATGGAAGTTGAATAATATTGGCATGGAACAATCAAAAATTATATATACGACGGAGACATATCATACGGCGCCTCAAGATAGGCAAATAACGTGAAGTAAAAGTGGTAGATAGGATAAATAAATCACGGAACAACTAAATTGCAGCAAGGTATTTTTTGTATTTTTGGTTTGATAGATTTGAAAATAAATGCAAGGAAAAATAGATTGCAAAGGCAAATATGACGAAAACAGACCCGGGGTCGTAGGTTCACTAGTGGCTTCTCTCGAGAAAAATAGCAAACGGTGGAAAAAAATTACTTTTGGGAAATTGATAGAAATTCAAATAATCATGACGATAGCCAGGCAATGATCATTATATAGGCATCACGTCCAGTATTAGTAGACCGAGTCCTGCCTGTATCTACTACTATTACTCCACAAATCGACCGCTATCTAGCATGCATCTAGTGTATTAAGTTCATGGAAAACGGAGTAATGCAATAAGAACGATGACATGATGTAGACAAGATCCGTTTATCTATTGCGAAGATATAGATCCCATCTTGTTATCCTTATTAGCAACGATACATACGTGTCGGTTGCCCTTCTGTCACTGGGATCAAGCACCGTAAGATCGAACCCACTACAAAGCACCTCTTCCCATTTCAAGATAAATAGATCAAGTTGGCCAAATAAAACCCAAATATCGGAGAAGAAATACGAGGCTATAAGCAATCATGCATATAAGAGATCAAAGAAGACTCAAATAACTGACATGGATAAAAACATAGATCTGATCATAAACTCAAAGTTCATCGGATCCCAAGAAACGCACCGCAAAAAGACTTACATCATATGGATATCCAAGAGACCATTGTATTGATAATCGAGAGAGAGAGAGAGAGAGAGAGAGAGAGAGAGAGAGAAAGCCATCTAGCTACTAACTACGGGCCCGTAGGTCTACAAAGAACTACTCACGCATCATCTGAGAGGCGCCAATGGAAGTGGTGAACCCCTCCATGACGGTGTCTAGATTGGATCTGGTGGTTCTGGACTCTGCGGCGGATGGAATTGATTTTCGTCGACTCCCCTTGGGTTTCTGGAATATTGGGGGTATTTATAGAGCAAAGAGGCGGTTCAGGGGGCACCCGAGGTGGGCACAACCCACCAGGGCGCGCCTGGGGCTCCTGGCGCGCCCTGGTGGGTGCTGCTCCCCTCGAGCCACCCCCAAGTGCTTCCTTGGCCCACTAGATGTCTTCTGGCCCAAAAAAATCCTCTAGGAGTTTCGTTGCGTTTGAACTCCGTTTGATATTGATTTCCTGCGATGTAAAAAACATGCAGAAAACATCAACTAGCACTGGGCACTATGTCAATAGGTTAGTACCAAAAAATGATATAAAATGACTATAAAATGATTGTAAAACATCCAATAATGATAATATAACAACATGGAACGATCAAAAAATTATAGATATGTTGGAGACGTATCAGCATCCCGAATCTTAATTCCTGCTCGCCCTCGAGTAGGTAAATGATAAAAAATGAATTTTTGATGTGGAATGCTTCCTAACATGTTCATCACATTTCTTTTCTTCATAGCATGGACATATGGACTTTTATATGATTCAAAGCAATAGTCTAGTTTTGACATGAAGACTTTAATACTCAAGCATGCCAACAAGCAACCATATCTTCCAAAATATCAACACTAAAGCAAGTTATCCCTAGACCATCATGCTCAATCATTGATCCATTCATGAAACGCACTCGAGTATTAGCTACACCCAATGCTCAAATACGATCATAGTGCCCCTTAGTTGGTGCTTTATAAGAGAAGATGGAGACTAAAATTCAAAAAGTAAAAAGTGCATAAGTAAAAGAAAGGCCCTTCACAGAGGGAAGTAGGGATTTGTAGAGGTGTCACATCTCAATGCTTGGAAATTGAGAGATAAAAATATTTTTGAGAGGCATACTTTTCCCACCAACGAAAATGACTTGGAGCATCCCAACACTTTCCATGCTAGATACATCATAGGCGGTTCCCAAACAGAAAATGAAGTTTATTCCTTTTTCCATCATTACTATCACTTTCCATGGCTAGCCGAATCCACGGTTGCCCTCCATACCAACACTTTCCAAGGAATTTATTATTTGGCAACATAAAGTAAATTCATTTTTCATCCGACTAGGCATCCCTAATACCTTTGTCGTACTCTCATGCAATGACAAGTGAATAAACACTCATCGTGAGAATAACACATCTAGCATGGAAAATATTGGCTACCCTTCACCGCCTCGCGAGCGGTTGAGCACACAAAAGAGAAATTTATTTTGAAAATTACAGATGGCACATGCAAATTTGCTTAAAACGGCATGATAATACCACATATAGGTAGGTATAGTGTACTCATATGTCAAAACTGGTTTAAAGGGTTTTGATGCACAGGTAGTGATCATACTTAGTGCAAAATGAAGGCTAGCAAAAAGATTGAGAAGCGACCAACCAAAAAGCGAAAAATCTCGTACCCAAGCATTAAGCATAAGTAACACCGAATAATGCACCATAAGTAGGATATAAATTTCATTGCATAACTATTGACTTTCGTGCTTGCATAGGAATCACAAACCTTAACATCATATTCTTACTAAAGCACAATTACTCATAAACATAACTCAGATATCATATCGTCATATCTCAAAACCATTACTAAGAATCAAGTTTATTTTGTCCAATGATCTTCATGAAAGTTTTTATTATATCCTCCTTGGATATTGATCACTTTGGAACTAATTTCATATGTTGCTTTTAATAAGCTCAAACAAATATAAGTGAAGATCGTGAGCATAATTTTTTTCTTTCTCTCAAAATAATCTAAGTGAAGCAAGAGAGAATTTCTTTCATATTTTAATAACTCCCAAATAAATCTAAGTGAAGCATGAGAGCATTTATTTAAAAATAACAAAGCACACCGTGCTCAAAAAGATATAAGTGAAGCACTAGAGCAAATCCATGGCTCTTAAAATTTAAGTGAAGCATATGAGCAAGCATAGCATAATTTTTGGCTCTCTCAAAAGGGTGTGTCCAGAAAGGATTCAACATTTAAAACACAAATCAAACCAAGCAAAGACTCATATCATACAAGACGCCCCCAAGGAAAACTCATAGTATGTGACGAATAAAAATATAGTTTCAAGTAAAATACCGATGGTTGTTAGAAGAAAGCGGGGATGCCACTCGGGGGCATCCCCAAACTTAGTTGCTTGCTACTTATTTGAATATTATCACGGTGTGCCTCGGGCGTCCCCAAGCTTAGCCTTTTGCTAATCCTTATTCCTTCATCCATCGTAAGATAACCGAAAACTTGAAAACTTCAGTCACACAAAACTCAAACAAAACCTTCGTGAGATCCGTTAGTATAAGAAAGCAAACTACTACTATATATACTGTATCAAACGTATTCTTATTTTGTTTTTGCATTAAATCTACTGTATTCCAACTTTTCTATGGCAAAAACTCATCAAAAAACCATAGAATCATCAAAACAAGCACACAACGCAAAGAAAACAGAATCTGTCAAAAACAGAACAGTTTGTAGGAATCTGAATATTTAGAATACTCCAAAAATTCTGAAATATATAGGTGGACGTGAGGAATTTGTCTATTAATCTTCTTAAAAAAGAATCAACTCAAAATCACTCTTCTGTAAAAAAGTATAAATAATCTCGTGAGCGCAAAAGTTTCTGTTTTTCAGCAAGATCAAATAAACTTTCACCCAAGTCTTCCCAAAGGCCTTGCTTGGCACAAACACTTAATTAAAACACAAAAACACAATCATAACAATATCATAATTGTGCTGACACACAAGAACATAAAGCAAAAAAAAATTATTCATTGGGTTGCCTCCCAACAAGCGCTATCGTTTTACGCCCCTAGCTAGGCATAACACGTAGGATCTATGTTTTGTCATATTTGGTTCTAGATCCATAAGATGCGCTCATGATTGATTCATATGGTGGCCTAATTCTTGTTCTAGGGAAGTGTTCCATTCCCTTCCTTAGTGGAAATTGAAATTTAATATTGCCTTCTTTCATATCAATCACAACACCAATAGTATGCAAAAACGGTCTAGCAAGAATAATGGGACAAGACGGATTGCAGTCAATATCAAGAACAATAAAATCTATGGGCACATAATTCCTATTTGAAAGAATAAGAACATCATTAATTCTTCCCAAAGACTTTTTAATATTAGAATCCGCCAAGCGAAAATTTAAAGAGCATTCTTCAGTATTGGTAAGACCAAGCACATCACATAAAGATTTCGGAATTGTAGAAACACTAGCACCCAAGTCACATAAAGCAAAACACTCATCATTTTTAATCTTGTCGTTGATAGTAGGTTCCCACTCATCATGCAATTTTCAAGGAATTGAAACTTTTAATTCCAACTTTTCTTCAAAAGCTTTCATCATGGCATCAATAATATGTTTAGTAAAAGCTTTATTTTGTTCATAAGCTTGGGGGCAATTTATCATGGATTGTAACAAAGAAATACAATCAACCAAAGAGCAACTATCATAATTAAAGTCTTTGTAATCCAAAATAGTGGGCACATCACTAGTTAAAAGTCTTGACCTCTTCAAACCCACTTTTATCAGTTTTCTCAACAAGATTTTCACCCTCCGAATCATAGGGACACCTTCTAACTAAAGTTGACTATTCTCCAGTCCCTTTTTCATCAATCTTAAATTTACTAAAGAAAGAATCAATAGAAGAAACACCAATCACTTTAAGATCTTCATCACTTTTATGATAGTAATCACTAGAAAACGCTCTTTCTAAAAATTCTCTTTTAGCTCTAAGCATAGTGGTTCTTTTCTTACTTTCATCCATAGAAACATAAAGAGCTTTAATTGATTCTTCAACTTTGGGCACAAATTTTTTCATCTTCTGAGTTTCTACATCATGAGAAATTCTATCAACACTTCTAGACGAATCATCAATTTTATTCAACTTTTCTTCTATCGAAGTGTTGAAAGCCTTTTGTGTGTTGATAAATTCTTTAATATTGCTCTCAAGATCAGAGGTGTTTCTATTATTATTATAGGTGGGATTACCATAGGAATTACCATAGTTATTAGAGGAATTACAAGGAAAAGGCCTAGGATTAAAATTGCCTCTATAAGCATTGTTATTGAAATTGTTTCGCGAGACAAAATTCACATCTATGGCATCACTATTTTGCTCAATCAAAGTAGACAAAGGCACATCATTAAAATCAATAGGAGCACTTTTATTAGCAACCAACTGTTGGGGAACGTAGTACTTTCAAAATTTTCCTACGATCACGCAAGATCTATCTAAGAGATGCATAGCAATGAGACGGGAGTGTGTGTCCACGTACCCTCATAGACCGAAAGCGGAAGCGTTTAGTAACGCGCTTGATGTAGTCGAACGTCTTCGCGATCCAACCAATCCAAGTACCTAATGCACGGCACCTCCGCGTTCAGCACACATTCAGCTCGATGACATCCCTCGTGCTCTTGATCCAGTTGAGGACGAGTGTGAGTTCCGTCAGCATGACGTCATGGCAACGGTGATGATGATATTACCGGCGCAGGGCTTGGCCTAAGAACTACAGCGATATGATCGAGGTGTGTAAATGTGGAGGGGGGCACCACACACGGTGTCGATGTCAAAACCGGCGGATCACGGGTAGGGGGTCCCGAACTGTGCGTCTAAGGCTAATGGTAACAGGAGGCGGGGGACACAATGTTTACCCAGGTTCGGGTCCTTTCGATGGAGGTAATACCCTACTTCCTGCTTGATTGATCTTGATGATATGAGTATTACAAGAGTTGATCTATCACGAGATCGTAGAGGCTAAACCCTAGAAGCTAGCCTATGGTAGTGATTGTTGGTGTCCTACGGACTAAATCCTCCGGTTTATATAGACACCGGAGGGGGCTAGGTTTACACAGAGTCGGTTACAGAGAAAGGAATCTTCATATCTTAACCACCAAGCTTGCCTTTCATGCAACCGAGAGTCCCATCCGAACACGGGACAAATTCTTCTATCTTGTATCTTCATAGTCCAACAGTCCGGCATACGCATATAGTCCGGCTGTCCGAGGACCCCTTAATCCAGGACTCCCTCAGTAGCCCCTGAACCAGGCTTCAATGACGATGAGTCCGGCGCGCAGATTGTCTTCGGCGTTGCAAGGCGGGTTCCTTCTCCGAATACTTCAAAGTAGATCTTGAACACAAGAATCGTGTCCGGCTCTACAAAACAAATTCCACATACCACTGTAGAGAGTATAATCTCCCACGGGTCCAATCTACTGACAACTCATAGCATGACATCACACCACGGCCCGGTCTTTTATTCGAACCGTTTTTTATCCTGCCCCTCCGTATTTCGAGGCGCGGTTTCACTGGCACGTCTTGTCGAAGCAGAGATCATGTCCCCTTATCACAGGATTCTCATCAATACGGGCATGGGTAACCCAATCGTGCCATAAAGTAAATAAAAGCTAGGGGCTGTTTAAATAAAGAAGCAATAAAGTAAATATAGCGAGTGTGGAAAAGTGGTGGACTGATGTTCATCCGCGGACTGATGTTCTACTACGGGCTGGACTTCCACGACTTGGCCCCCAACTCCATCCTCAACATTTTGGCATTCATTATCGTGTGTGAGGCCTTCCTCCGCATCCCACCTCACTTCGGCCTATGGCTGAAGACCTTCAATGTGAAGCCCAAGGTGGTGCGCGACGAACAAGTGGAGTGCAGATGCGCTATGGTGGGCAAGATGCCCAATGTCACCTGGCCCGAGGGCTCCTTTGTGGAGACCGTAAAGGGGTGGAAATCGGGGTGGTTCTACATCACCGAGCCACGCGGCGCCAACTGGGCGGCGACCCCCAAATTCCGATCCGGAGTCCCCATGCGGCTCACCTCCTGGCAGGAGAAGGGTTTAGCGTGGGGCTCAGCGGAAGAAGTGACCGGGCTCCAGACATGTGTCCAGAACATGATTGACAAGAAAATCAAACTTGTCAACTTGGTCCAGGTCATGCTCTTCCACCGGATTCTTCCATGCCAGATCCGGACTTGTAACCTGTGGGAGTTCGACCCGGCCAAGCACTAGACGCTGCTGGAGCTCTTCGATACGACACACGAAGACATTTGGAAAGTGCTTTTTAAGGCGGGTGAGGTACCACCGCCCACGTCCAAAGATCGCGGGTTCAGCGTAAAACGCTGGGCTAATTCGGTAAGTTCTTTTATGTTTGCAAGGTATATCCTTTGCTGGCATATCTGCGGGAGGAGCCTAAGCCGCAATGCCAATCTTTTAGGCCTGGGTAATGATAGCGGAGCAGATCGATTGTCTGGCTCGGCTGTCCGAAGATCTAGAAACGCCTCTTCTGACTAAGATGTTGTTTCCGGCACCTTATGAGGTGCCGGAAAAGAAAACCAAGAAGGCGGCCAAAGGGACTAGAGGGGGTCTCCGCCGCAAGGGTGTCTCGGACGTGACATCCGAAGACGCCGTGACGCCTTCCTTCGCCGGAGATGACGAGGAGGAGGAGGAAGCCCGTTCACCCCCTATTGGGGGAAAAAAGAAGAGGAAGGCCTTCACACACGGGGAGGCCCAAGAAGGGAAAAATCTCCCTTCCGGACTACTCCGCCGCAGCCACCAATAGCAGCGAGGAGTGGGGGCCCAGGGTCAAGCCCCTGGCCAAGTCGTAAGTATCCGTACGTGGTAATATTTCTGTTTTTTTTTTCATTTTATCATTTTTTAATGTGTTAGACCATGCATCTGCAATCCGGCCCAATCCAAAATCGAGCTCTCCTCCTCGTCGAAGGGGTCATTGGATCCGTCGGTGATGAACATCGAGTCCCTTCCAATGGCCACCTCCCATAAGGCCGCGGACAACATCAAGGTGTTGTCCCGAAGGATACTCGGGCCAAGGGGAGGTTCTGGTAATGCCGGAGGAAGGAGGTTCGGTTGCCGGGCACATGGGGGGAAAGACCCCTACAGACCCCGACGGTGGGGGCCGAGTCCAGTTCGGCCCTCGGCCGGATACAGCTCCGGAGACCCAAGTGGCTTCGGATTCGGGCAGGCAGCCTCTCCCGAACGAGGGGGGCAAGCCGCCTCCGCCGGTGACCTCTGTCCATCCAGAGGCACCGGACAGATTGCTGGAAGCGCTACAAGGTGCTTCCATTATGGAAGAACACCGTACTCTTATGAGTTCGGTGATTGAGAAAGTTCAATCTGCCAAAAGCGGATTGACCGAAACCTGCATTAGCCTTCTAACAGGCTTTGAGGTAAGTAATATAGTTGTAAAAGAATATCACCTTGTAGACAGTAGCCCAGATGCTCTGTTCGGTGTTTGGAAGGAAGAACCAAACACAGGGTCAAAATATTTTTGCAGGAGTCTAAAATAACTTGTCTTTGTGAATAAGCAGGCATCGTTGCTAGACGCTGCCGCTCATACTGCAGAGGTCTCCGTCTTGATGCGGAATCTGGAGCGGGCCAAGGAAGAACACGGCCTCGTGAAGAAGCAACTGGAGGACAACCAAGGTATGCACTAACTGGTGCTTTATATTTGGGAGGGATGAAAAGTTCGTACTGACTGAAGTGTTATGCACTTTATTAGGGGCCGCGACTGAAGTATCCTCAAGAAGGCGTTGGCCGAGGCCGAGGACAAAGCGGCTAAGGAACGCGCCGCGCATGAGAAGTAAGAGGCCCGGGTCAGCGAGGTCCAGCAAGAGCTCCAGGATGTCGTCAGAAAGTACGAGCTTGCCAAGGCCCGCCGGAGCGCGCAAGATGCCCGAGCGGAAGCCCAGAGCGTCCTCCAAGAAATCCAGGTGGCCCAGGATGTTGCGGCGGGTAAGGCTTTTATTATGCAAAAGTGAGTGTGTGAGGGAAGCGTTCCTTTTACTTACCCGAATTTCGATTTTTCCATATGCGCTTGCAAATCTGCCGCACATCATATCAGATGCTGCAGGTTCTTTTGCGCCGAAGAAGGGAGCTCGACGGAGAAGCTGTTCTGGTCTCAATACCTTGGATCAGAACATCCGTCGCCCCTCAGCGACCAGCTAAAGCAGTTGGTCGAGCTGCACAAGGCGGCCAAACTGGCCACAAAGGACCTAATAGTCCGGCTATAGTCTGCCGAGCCCGTGCCAAGTAGCTACTTCAGACTGGTGAAGCGGCTGGTCGCTGCCTGCCCTCGGCTTGATGCTATCAAGCGGTCTGTTTGCATTGAAGGTGCGCGGATGGCTTTTGCCCGCGCCAAGACGCACTGGGCGAAGATGGATGCCACAAAGTTGATGACCGAGGGTCCGCCCAAGGGCAAGGAGCATCGCAAGCCCGAGATGTACTATGACAGTGTCACGAAGGGATCCCGCCTTGTGGCAGAGCAATGTTCTAAGGATATCATTTTCCCTTGATAGCATTATTTTATCCTGTCCTGTAATACTGAACAAGGTATTTGTGTAATAAAATGCTTGTTATTTAAAATTTTACCTCCCGTGCGGCTGTTTATAAAATCTGAGAGTTGGCCAATCGTCGGCTTCTGCCCCCACGTAGCTAGTACGGGGGTGTTCGGGATAAATCTAAACACTCTTTATCCAAATGTTTGGTCCTTTAAGGAGGTGTTTAGCACAACGAACAAGGCAATCAGACTATACGGCTTTATCACCCTCACTTAGCCATAGGAGTTCTATAATTTTAAATTTTGGCGTAGCCCCTTGTATTCGGAAGGCCGAAGTTGGGGCGCTAGACATGCCTAATCGGACGAAAACCGATTCCTCGCATAAAGCGGGAAAAATCTCTAGCGATTTGAAAACCTCTCGAATAGCTGACCAGCGCTCGCCGCATCATGACAGTCAGTTTTCGGCTTTCTCTACTGAGGCGCTCGTCCGGAAGAACTGGGACACAATCGCAGTAGTTCTCCCTTTACTACCCTAGCCGATATAGCGGAACGTAGCATAGCAAGCACAGGAGTCGGGCAACCCAACTATTGACCAAAATCATGATTCGGAGCCGATGCATATAATGCTATAAGTTTGGGGTGCCGAACTATACTGTAAAAGTGTTCGGACTTTCTTGCCGTGTTATGGGGTACAATGAAGCCCCTGGCAAATTAAGGCGTACCAGAATGTACGGGTGCAATTGAAAATAAATGGATAAGGAAAAATTTAAGTAATGGGCAAACATTGTAGATTATTTTTCATTGTAAGTTGATTGATATGTCAAGGCGTATCTGTAGAAAGTAGTGCAATAAGCAAATAAGGCTATTTAACATGCCACGACCAAGAGCGAGCTGCGTGCGGGTATGTAAAATAGGTATGACGATCGTTAGCAAAGACCACCTGGGTATTCCCTTGTACGTCCAAGCCCCTAGCTTTCTTGGCGTATCCGTCATGCTACAGGTCCGGTTTATCAAAAAAGGCCTTAAAAGGCAAAAAAACCGAAAGAAAGAGAAAAAGTGAAGGTATGCGGATCAGGAGCGGTTGAGCCGCATTGTGGGCCGCTGTCTAGCTGTGCCTCTGTCCATGCCCATGGTATTTTAAGTGCATAGTTGTGTACGCGCGACACAAATTTCGCCGCTTTATTGGGGCTTGGACGAAGGCCGTATTGCTAGCTGAGCTCTGGACGAGCCGGATGGTCCTGTTGCAGATTAACACGAACCCGCTTAATGGTGTCTGGGGGCTTTATTGCCGAATTGAGGTTTTGCCTAAGGAGGCTATTCTATACTTCTGCTGCAAGGGCCGCGGTGTGCTCCTTAGTATGGAGGGAGCACTCTGTATTTCCATTGACTGTTATAACACCGCGAGGTCCGGGCATCTTGAGCTTAAGGTAGGCGTAGTGCGGCACCGCATTGAAATGGGAAAATGCGGTTCGTCTGAGCAGTGCGTGATAACCACTGTGGAAGGAGACGATATCAAAGAGTAGCTCTTCGCTTCGGAAGTTATCCGGGGATCCGAAGACTACTTCCAGTGTGATTCAGCCCGTGCAGCGGGCCTCTACACCTGGTATGACACCTTTAAAGGTGGTTCTGGTGGGTTTGATCCTTGAGGGATCAATACCCATTTCGCGCACTGTATCCTGATAAAGCAGGTTCAGGCTGCTACCACCGTCCATGAGGACACGTGTGCGGTGGAATCCGTCAATGATATGGTCAAGCACCAGTGCGGCTGAACCGCCGTGACGGATACTGGTCGGATGGTCCCTTCAATCGAAGGTGATCGAATAGGAGGACCACGGGTTGTATTTTGGGGCGACTGGCTCCATCGCGTAGACGTCCCTTAGTGTGCGCTTCTGCTCCCTTTTGGGATATGGGTAGCATATATCCTATCTACCATTTTCACTTGGGGAGGAAACTTCTTCTGTCCCCCTGTGTTCGGCGGTCGGGGTTCCTCGTCATCGTCACTTGGCGATCCCTTTTCGTTGTTTTCAGCATTTAACTTACCGTCCTGTTTAAAGACCCAACATTCTCTATTGGTGTGATTGGCTGGTTTATCGGGGGTGCCGTGGATTTGACATGGACGATCGAGTATGCGGTCCAGACTGGATGGGCCCGGATTGTTTCGTTTGAATGGCTTTTTCCGCTGACTGGACTTGGAGCCACTGAACTCGGCATTGAGGGCCGTGTCTTTGGCGTTATCGCCATTGTTTCGACGCTTGTGTCTGTTGCGTTGGGGCTTGCCATTGCTATCTCTGGTTTCAGAAGTGCCAGGTTTACTTGAGGTGTTGTTACTACGAGCTAGCCAGCTATCCTCGCCCGCACAAAAGTGAGTCATGAGCGTCGTGAGGGCTGCCATTGACTTCGGCTTCTCTTGGCTGAGGTGTCGGGCAAGCCACTCGTCGTGGATGTTATGCTTAAAGGCCGCTAGGGCTTCGGCATCCGGGTAGTCGATGATTTGGTTCTTTTTAGTTAAGAACCGAGTCCAGAATTTCCTGGCTGGCTCTCTGGGCTGTTGGATTATATGACTTAAGTCATCGGCATTCGGAGGTCGGACATAAGTGCCCTGGAGGTTGTCGAGGAATGCGTCTTCCAGGTTCTCCCAACTGCCAATAGAGTTTTCGGGCAGACTGTTCAACTAGTGCCTAGCTGGTCCCTTGAGTTTTAGCGGGAGATACTTGATGTCATGGAGGTCGTCGTCGCGGGCCATATGTATATGGAGAAGGAAGTCCTCAATCCATACCGCGGGATCTGTTGTTCCATCATATGATTCAATGTTTACGGGTTTAAAACCTTCTGGGAATTCATGTTCCATTACTTCATCAGTGAAGCAGAGGGGGTGCATGGCACCTCTTTGTCGGGCTATGTCTGGACGTAGCTCGGATGGAGCCGGTCTGCGGTATTCGGCCCGGACAGGTTTGTGCTTCTTATATCCGGCTTGGCGGCCGTCGTTGCACGTTGGGGCGCACCCCCGTGATCCGTAGATCGATCTGGTTTGTCCTGCTCTATTTTCCAAATCATACCACAGGTCATGTGTGTATCCCCGAGTTGTTGTGTTTGTATTTGTTCGGCGAGGCAGTGCCGGCTGGTGCTCGTGCTGAATTGTTGTTTTATCTCGGCCACATGGTGGTGTGTCATACGCTAGTAGTGCTGGCTCCAACGCCTCGTCATCGAATTGAGGTAGCAATTTGCACTTCGGATAACTTTTGGTTGGGCGCTCGAGTCCGTATTCCTCGGCTGCCAGGACATCTGTCCATCTATCTGTGAGCAGATCTTGATCAGCTTGAAGCTGTTGCTGCTTCTTCTTCAGGCTTCTTGCCGTGGCTATAAGGCGGCGCTTAAAGCGCTCCTGCTCGACGGGATCCTCTGGCACGATAAATTCTTCGTCTCCGAGGCTCACCACGTCTTCGGAGAGAGGCATGTAGTTGCTGTCCTCCGAGTCTTTGTTCACGGCCCATTCGCCGGGGCTGGCCCAGCCTGTTCAAAACTTGGCTTGCTGGGGTCTTCGCTGTCTTCGGCATCTTCTTCTTTGGGTGTATCCACCATGTATATATCGTATGAGGAGGTGGCTGTCCAGCGCCCTATGGGCGGTGGTTCCTGTTCTTCTCCGGCATCGTCGTCCATACCGTCGATGTCTTCGGAGTCGAAATTAAGCATGTCGGTTAAATCGTCGACAATGGCTATCAAGTGGATGATGGGTGGGTAACGAAATTCTTCGTCGTCCGCTTCCCACTCGAGCCGAACATAGTTCGGCCAAGAATCCCGTGACAAGGAGAGGGACTTTAATGAGTTTAGTGCACCTCTTAAGGGTGAGTGTTGGAAGATGTCCGCGGAGCTGAACTCTAAGATCAGCGCCCAGTCAGATTCGATGGGTGCAGACTCACGCGGTTCGGAGCCTGTAGCTAGAGATGAGTCCGAGGTTCTGATACGTCTCCAACGTATCTATAATTTATGAAGCATTCATGCTATTTTATTATCTGTTTTGAATGATTACGGGCTTTATTATACACTTTTATATTACTTCTGGGACTAACCTATTAACCGGAGGCCCAACCCATATTGCCGTTTTATTGCCTGTTTCAGTATTTTGAAGAAAAGGAATATCAAATGGAGTCCAAACGGAATGAAACCTTCGGGAGTGTGATTTTTAGAAAGGATATGATCCGGGAGACTTGGAGTACAAGCCAGGGAAGGTTCCAGGAGGCCAGGAGATAGGAGAGGGCGCCCACCGCCCTGGGCGCGCCCCCTGTCTCCTAGGCCTCTCGAGGCTCACACGACCGACTTCTTTCGCCTATATAAGTCCACGTACCCTAAAAACATCAGAGACGAAGATAGATCGGGAGTTCCGCCGCCGCAAGCCTCTGTAGCCACCAAAAACCTCTCGGGAGCCCGTTCCGGCACCTTGCCGGAGGGGGAATCCATCACCGCTGGCCATCTTCATCATCCTGACGCTCTCCGTGATGAGGAGGGAGTAGTTCACCCTCGGGGCTGAGGGTATGTACTAGTAGCTATGTGTTTGATCTCTCTCTCTCTCTCTCGTGTTCTCTCTATGGCACGATCTTGATGTATCGCGAGCTTTGCTATTATAGTTGGATCTTATGATGTTTCTTCCCCTCTACTCTCTTGTGATGAATTGATTTTTCCTCTTGAAGTTATCTTATCGGATTGAGTCTTTAAGGATTTGAGAACACTTGATGTATGTCTTGCCGTGCTTATCTGTGGTGACAATGGGATATCATGTGATCCACTTGATGTATGTTTTGGTGATCAACTTGTGGGTTCCGCCCATGAACCTATGCATAGGGGTTGGCACACGTTTTCGTCTTGACTCTCCGGTAGAAACTTTGGGGCACTCTTTGAAGTACTTTGTGTTGGTTGGATAGATGAATCTGAGATTGTGTGACGCATATCGTATAATCATGCCCATGGATACTTGAGGTGACAATGGAGTATCTAGGTGACATTAGGGTTTTGGTTGATTTGTGTCTTAAGGTGTTATTCTAGTACGAACTCTTGAATAGATTGATCTGAAAGAATAACTTTGAGGTGGTTTCGTACCCTACCATAATCTCTTCATTTGTTCTCCGCTATTAGTGGCTTTGGAGTGACTGTTTGTTGCTTGTTGAAGGATTGTTATACGATCTATCTATGTTATTATTGTTGAGAGAACTTGCACTAGTGAAAGTATGAACCCTAGGCCTTGTTTCCTACCATTGCAATACCGTTTGTGATCACTTTTATCATTAGTTACCTTGCTGTTTTTATATTTTCAGATTACAAAACTTATATCTACCATCCATATTGCACTTGTATCACCATCTCTTCGCCGAACTAGTGCACCTATACAATTTACCATTGTATTGGGTGTGTTGGGGACACAAGAGACTCTTTGTTATTTTGTTGCAGGGTTGTTTGAGAGAGACCATCTTCATCCTATGCCTCCCACGGATTGATAAACCTTAGGTCATCCACTTGAGGGAAATTTGCTACTGTCCTACAAACCTGTGCACTTGCAGGCCCAACAACGTCTACAAGAAGAAGGTTGTGTAGTAGACATCAAGCTCTTTTCTGGCGCCGTTGCCCGGGAGGTGAGTGCTTGAAGGTATATCTTTAGATCTTGCAATCGAGTCTTTTAGTTTCTTGTTTTATCACTAGTTTAGTCTATAAAAGGAAATTACAAAAAAATGGATTTGAGTTTGTCTCATACGCTTCATCTTTTTAATATCTTCCGTGAGAATGATGGAAAGGAAAATTGTGCTCAAGTGCTAGAAGTATGCATTAGAATGTTTGGTACTAGATCTTTGTATGATGAGCATGATTGCAATGTTGTTAGTATGAATTCTTTGAATACCTATGATGCTAATGATATGCAAAGCCACAAGCTTGGGGAAGCTATGTTTGATGAATATGATATTTTTTGTCCCCCAAGTTTTGATATACAAAGTTGTTATGATGAAAGCATGCCTCCTATTTTTGATGATTATATTGATGAAAGTGGGTTTGGAAGAGTGTAAACTTTAGGAAGTAGTGATCCCACTATTTTGGAGGATGTTGAATCTTATTGTGATAAACATGAAAGTGGATTTGGAAGAGTGTCGACTTTATTTAGTGATGAATCCACTATTTTGGAAGAGGTTCCAATTGATTATGAGAACAAAGTTGCTATCTATGATGATTATTGTGATGACTTGTATGCTATTAAGAATAATGATAACCATGAAACTTGTCATTAAGATTTTAGTTTTCAATTGGATTATGCCTCACATGATAATTATTTTGTTGAGTTTGCTCCCACTACTATTCATGAGAAGAAATTTGCTTATGTGGAGAGTACTAAATTTTCTATGCTTGTAGATCATCAAAAGAATGCTTTAGGTGCTGGTTATATTGTTGAATTCATTCATGATTCTACTGAAAATTATTATGAGGGAGGAACATATACTTTTAGGAATTGCAATAATATCAAGTTTCCTCCCTATGTGTTGAAAATCTTGAAGCTATGCTTGTTTTACTTCCTATGCTAGTTGATTATTGTTCCCATAAGTTGTTTGCTCACAAAATCCCTATGCATAGGAAGTGTGTTAGACTTAAATGTGCTAGTCATATGCTTCATGATGCTCCCGTTATGTTTCAATTCTTACCCTTTATGTGAGCATCATTGTCATCATCATGTCTAGCTAGAAAGGCTTTAAAGAAAAGCGCTTGTTGGGAGACAACCCAATATTTACCCTTACTTTTTTTGTGTGTTCAAATGATTATGCTACTGTAGTAATCATGTTTTATAGCTTTAGTTTCAATAAAGTGCCAAGTAAGACCTTTAGGATAGCTTACGGTGATAGTTGTGTTGATCCTACTGAAAATCAGAAACTTTTGCACCCAGTAAATTAGTTTTGTTAATTCACAGAAGCGCGCTTTTGATCTGATTCTTTTTGTTCTGGATTGGTACACAAATTACTTAGGACTTCCTAATTTTTTAGGATTTTTGGAGTTCCATAAGTATACGTTTGTTACAGATTACTACAGACTGTTCTGTTTTTGACTGATTCTGTTTTCTATGTGTTGTTTGCTTATTTTGATGAATCTATGAGTAGTATCAGAGGGTATGAACCATATAGAAGTTGGAATACAGTAGATATTACACCAATATGAATTTAGAATGAGTTCATTACAGTACGTAAGTGGTGGTTTTATTTTCCTATACTAGCGGAGCTTACGAGTTTTCTGTTGAGTTTTGTGTTGTGAAGTTTTCAAGTTTTGGGTAAAGATTCGATGGACTATGGAATAAGTAATGGCAAGAGCCTAAGCTTGGGGATGCCAAAGGCACCCCAAGGTAATATTCAAGGACAACCAAGAGTCTAAGCTTGGGGATGCCCCGGATGGCATCCCGTCTTTCGTCTTCGTTCATCGGTAACTTTACTTGGAGCTACATTTTTATTCACCACATGATATGTGTTTTGCTTGGAGCGTCATTTTATTTTGTTAGTACTTGGTTGATGCTATTTAGAATAATGTTTTGCATATATATTTTCAATAAAAATGTCAAGGATAGCCTTTACCGTGCTTATTTTGCTAGTTTACATGTTGCTGTATGAAAACAGAAAGTTTACCGCTGTTGCAAAAATTCCCTGGAAAAGTCAGAGAATGGTATAATGTTGAAACCTTTTGCATATTGAGATCTGATAAATCTTTTACAGCATAGTATTTTTCTCATAATTTTTGGAGTTAGGGCAGTATTGATACTCTTGTATTCTTTACAGACTATACTATTTTGGCAGATTGCTGTTGTGTTTGCATATGTTTGCTTGTTTAATGATTCTATTTGAGGATAGGAGTATTAAATATGCAGAGGCATTTAGTATGCAATGTTGAATAATAATTTTAGTGATTTGTTACAGTAGAAAATGATAAGGTTTTGCATTGGTTTATACTAACCTATCTCACGAGTTCTTGTTGAGTTTGGTGTGGATGAATCTTTTTGAGAAATAGAGAAACCATGATATGAGAGGAATTAAGGAGACACAAAAGTTCAAGCTTGGGAATGCCCAATGCACCCCAAGATAATATTTCAAGAAGTCTCAAGCATCTAAGCTTGGGGATGCCCCGTAGGCATCCCACCTTTCTTCTTCAACCATTATCGGTTAGTATCGGTTGAACCTAAGTTTTTGCTTCTTCACATGAGTTGTGCTATCCTTGCAATGTAATTTTATTTAGCTTTGCTTGCTGTTTGAATAAAATACCAAGATCTGAAATTCTTTAATGAGAGAGAGTCTTCACATAGTTACATAATCATTTAACTACTCATTGATCTTCACTTATATCTTTTTGGAGTAGTTTGTCATTTACTCGTGTGCTTCACTTATATCCTATGAGTAAATTGTTGAATGAGTTAATTGTCATAAATCTGAAATTATATATGTCTCATTTTCTAATTCCATGGGGAGTAATGACTTCAATCTAAGAAGTAGAGGTTGTAAATTTATTGAAGGTTAGCAAGCATTGTATTGGTCATTTGAACAATTCATGAAATAATATTGAAGGAAGAGAGATTTCACATATAAATATACTATCCTAGACATCTTTTATAATTGTGAGCACTCATTAAGTATGACATGCTAAAGAGTTGATGTTGGACAAGGAAGACAACGTAATGGGTTATGTTTTCTCACATCCCAGTTAAAGTATATTGTCATGGATCATTCAAACATATTGAGCTTGCCTTTCCCCCTCATGCTAGCCAAATTCCTTGCACCAAGTAGAGATACTACTTGTGCTTCCAAATATCCTTAAACTCAGTTTTGCCATGAGAGTCCACCATACCTACCTATGGATTGAGTAAGATCCTTCAAGTAAGTTGTCATCGGTGCAAGCAATAAAAATTGCTCTCTAAATATGTATGATCTATTAGTGTGAAGAAAATAAGATTTATATGATCTTGTTATGGAAGCAATAAAAGCGACGGATTGCATAATAAAGGTCCATATACAAGTGGCAATATAAAGTGACATTCTTTTGCATTAAGATTTTGTGCATCCAACCCTGAAAGCGCATGACAACCTCTACTTCCCTCTGCGAAGGGCCTATCTTTTACTTTATGTCTTTTACTTTATGCAAGAGTCGAGGTGATCTTCACCTTTCCCTTTTTTTCATTTTATCCTTTGGCAAGCACCTCGTGTTGGAAAGATCCTGATATATATATCCAATTGGATGTAAGTTAGCATGAACTATTATTGTTGACATTACCCATAGGTGAATACATTGGGAGGCAACACTATAAGCCCCTATCTTTCTCAGTGTCCGATTAAAACTCCATAACCATTAGTATTGCGTGAGTGTTAGCAATTGTGGAAGACTATATGATAGTTGAGTATGTGAAGTTTGATAAATCAAAGCTCTGACATAGACCCTTCCTGAAAATAAGATGAATTGCAATTGTTTGGATGACTGAGAATGAAGTTTTCTAGTTTTCAAGAAAGTTTATGGTCTACGCTTTAACATGTGAATTGCTTGTTGCTTGTTCGTGAGAAGTTTTATGAGATGAACTACTGTTATGACATATAATCATGCTAGAAAAGGTGATTGAAATTATCATTGATCAAACTTGTGCACCTTCTAGCATTCACACTTCATAAATTCTTTCTTTTATCATTTACCTACTCGAGGACTAGTAGGAATTAAGCTTGGGGATGTTGATACGTCCCCAATGTATCTATAATTTATGAAGCATTCATGCTATTTTATTATTTGTTTGAATGATTACGGGCTTTATTATACACTTTTATATTACTTTTGGGACTAACCTATAAACCAGAGGCCCAGCCCATATTGCTGTTTTATTGCCTGTTTCAGTATTTCGAAGAAAAGGAATATCAAACGGAGTCCAAACGGAATGAAACCTTCGGGAGCGTGATTTTTGGAAAGGATATGATCCGGGAGACTTGGAGTACAAGCCATGGAAGGTTCGAGGAGGCCAGGAGATACGAGGGTGCTCCCACTCCTTGGGCGCGCCCCCAGTCTCCTGGGCCCCTCGAGGCTCCCCCGATTGACTTCTTTCGCCTATATAAGTCCACGTACCCTAAAAATATCAGAGACAAAGATAGATCGGGAGTTCCGCCACCACAAGCCTCTGTAGCCACCAAAAACCTCTCAGGAGCCCGTTCCGGCACCCTACCGGAGGGGGAATCCATCACCGGTGGCCATCTTCATTATCCCAGCGCTCTCCATGACGAGGAGGGAGTAGTTCACCCTCGAGGCTGAGCATATGTACTAGTAGCTATGTGTTTGATCTCTCTCTCTCTCTCTCTCGTGTTCTCTCTA
This sequence comes from Aegilops speltoides, assembly GCA_021437245.1. Lineage (NCBI taxonomy): Eukaryota > Viridiplantae > Streptophyta > Magnoliopsida > Poales > Poaceae > Aegilops > Aegilops speltoides. The sequence goes on along the minus strand of CM038143.1, from coordinate 420,008,321 downwards.
TGGCACGATCTTGAAGTATCGCGAGCTTTGCTATTATAGTTGGATCTTATGATGTTTCTCCCCCTCTACTCTCTTGTGATGAACTGAGTTTTCCTCTTGAAGTTATCTTATCGGATTGAGTCTTTAAGGATTTTAGAACACTTGATGTATGTCTTGCCGTGCTTATCTGTGGTGACAATGGGATATCACGTGATCCACTTGATGTATGTTTTGGTGATCAACTTGCGGGTTCCGCCCATGAACCTATGCATAGGGGTTGGCACACGTTTTCGTCTTGACTCTCCGGTAGAAACTTTGGGGCACTCTTTGAAGTACTTTGTGTTGGTTGGATAGATGAATCTGAGATTGTGTGACGCATATCGTATAATCATGCCCATGGATACTTGAGGTGACAATGGAGTATCTAGGTGACATTAGGGTTTTGGTTGATTTGTGTCTTAAGGTGTTATTCTATTACGAACTCTTGAATAGATTGATCTGAAAGAATAACTTTGAGGTGGTTTCGTACCCTACCATAATCTCTTCATTTGTTCTCCGCTATTAGTGGCTTTGGAGTGACTGTTTGTTGCTTGTTGAAGGATTGTTATACGATCTATCTATGTTATTATTGTTGAGAGAACTTGCACTAGTGAAAGTATGAACCCTAGGCCTTGTTTCCTACCATTGCAATACCGTTTGTGATCACTTTTATCATTAGTTACCTTGCTGTTTTTATATTTTTCAGATTACAAAAACTTATATCTACCATCCATATTGCACTTGTATCACCATCTCTTCGCCGAACTAGTGCACCTATACAATTTACCATTGTATTGGGTGTGTTGGGGACACAAGAGACTCTTTGTTATTTTGTTGCAGGGTTGTTTGAGAGACCATCTTCATCCTACGCCTCCCACGGATTGATAAACCTTAGGTCATCCACTTGAGGGAAATTTGCTACTGTCCTACAAACCTGTGCACTTCAAGGACCAACAACGTCTACAAGAAGAAGGTTGTGTAGTAGACATCAGGTTCCGATGACACAGGCCTCGTTGGAGGTCAGGTCGGTGTTCGGCTCTAGTGCCGCTGAGTCCGCGGCTTCCGGGGCAAGGTCGAGCCTACCGCTCTTGGATGGCGTACTCTGCTATGGATCTAGGGATAGTGCTGTTACGGGCACGATCTCCTGCGCATAGTCTGATGACAGATTTAGGTCATGTTCATCATGGCGGCAGGGCGCAGCTGTCATGGGCTCGAATCTGTCGAAGATCAAGTCTCTGTGGATGTCGGCGGTTTAGTTCAAGCTTCCAAACCTGACCTGATGGCCAGGGGCGTAGCTGTCGATCTGCTCCAGATGGCCAAGCGAGTTGGCCCGCAGTGCAAAGCCGCCGAATACGAAGACCTGTCTAGGGAGAAAAGTCTTACCCTGGACTGCGTTGTTGATGATTGAAGGAGCCATCAAACCTTATGGTGACGACACAGTGGAATTCTCAATGAAAGCACCAATGTCGGTGTCAAAACCGACGGATCTCGGGTAGGGGGTCCCGAACTATGCGTCTAAGGCTAATGGTAGCACGAGGCGGGGGACACAATGTTTACCCAGGTTCGGGCCCTCTCGATGGAGGTAATACCCTACTTCCTGCTTGATTGATCTTGATGATATGAGTATTACAAGAGTTGATCTACCACGAGATCGTAGAGGCTAAACCCTAGAAGCTAGCCTATGGTAGTGATTGTTGTTGTCCTACGGACTAAACCCTCCGGTTTATATGGACACCGGAGGGGGCTAGGGTTACACAGAGTCGGTTACAAGAAAGGAATCTTCATATCTTAACCACCAAGCTTGCCTTCCATGCAAAGGAGAGTCCCATCGGAACACGGGACGAAGTCTTCTATCTTGTATCTTCATAGTCCAACAGTCCAGCATACGCATATAGTCTGGTTGTCCGAGGACCCCTTAATCCAGGACTCCCTCACACGGCTAAGGCAAAACTTGGTGTGTTCTAGGGTGCCCCCTGCCCCCGTATATAAAGGAGGGAGGAGGAGGAGGCCGGCCCTAGAGCGGGCGCGCCAAGGGGGAGAGTCCTACTTGGACTCCCGGTCCAAGTAGGATTCCGCCCCACTTTCCTATTCCAACTAGGAGAAGGATGGAAGGGGGAAGAGGGGAGAAGGAAGGAGGGGGGCGCCACCCCCTCCTAGTCTAATTCGGACCAGCCCATGGGGGGGCGCGGCCACCCCTTGAGGCCCTTCTCTCCTTTCCCCTAAAGCCCATTAAGGCCCATCAACTCCCCGGGGGGTTCCGGTAACCTCCCGGTACTCCGGAAAATACCCGAACTTCTCCGGAACCATTCTGATGTCAGAATATAGCATTCCAATATATCAATCTTTATGTCTTGACCATTTCGAGACTCCTCGGCACGTATGTGATCTCATCTGGGACTCCGAACGAACTTCGGTCATAAAAACACATAACTCATAATACAAATCATCATTGAATGTTAAGCGTGCGGACCCTACGGGTTCGAGAACTATGTAGACATGACCGAGATACATCTCCGATCAATAACCAATAGCGGAACCTGGATGCTCATATTGGCTCCCACATATTCTATGAAGATGTTTATCGGGCAAACCGCATAGCAACATACGTTGTTTCCTTTGTCATCGGTATGTTTCTTGCCCGAGATTCGATCGTCGGTATCATCATACCTAGTTCAATCTCGTTACCGGCAAGTCTCTTTACTCATTCCGTAATGCTTCATCCCACAACTAACTCATTAATCACATTGCTTGCAAGGCTTATTGTGATGAGCATTACCGAGAGGGCCCAGAGATACATCTCCGAAACACGGAGTGAAAAATCCTAATCCTGATCTATGGCAACCCAACAAACACCTTCGGAGACACCTATAAAGCATCTTTATAATCACCCATTTACGTTGTGACATTTGATAGCACACAATATGTTCCTCCAGTATTCGGGACTTGCATAACCTCATAGTCTAAGGAACATGTATAAGTCAAGAAGAAAGAAGTAGCAATGAAACTGTAATGATCATAATGCTAAGCTAACGGATGGGTCTTGTCCATCACATCATTCTCCCAATGATATGATCCCGTTCATCAAATGACAACATATCTCTATGGTTAGGAAACATAACCATCTTTAATTAACGAGCTAGTCAAGTAGAGGCATACTAGGGACACTATGTTTTGTCTATGTATTCACACATGTACTAAGTTTCTGGTTAATACAATTCTAGCATGAATAATAAACATTTATCATGATATAAGGAAATAAATAATAGCTTTATTATTGCCTCTAGGGCATATTTCCTTCAGTCTCCCACTTGCACTAGAGTTGATAATCTAGATTACAAAGTAATGATTCTAACACCCATGGAGTCTTGGTGCTGATCATGTTTTGCTCGTGGAAGAGGCTTAGTCAATGGGTATGCAACATTCAGATCCGTATGTATCTTGCAAATCTCTATGTCTCCCTCTGACACTTGATGACGGACGGAATTGAAGCGTCTCTTGATGGTTCTCTTGTGAAATCTGGATTCCTTCGCGAAGGCAATTGCACCAGTATTGTGAGAAAAGATTTTCATTGGACCCGATGCACTAGGTATGACACCTAGATCGGATATGAACTCCTTCATCCAGACTCCTTCATTTGCTGCTTCTGAAGCAGCTATGTTCTCCGCTTCACACGTAGATCCTGCCACGACGCTCTGTTTGGAACTGCACCAACTGATAGCTCCACCGTTCAGTAAAAATACATATCCGGATTGCGACTTAGAGTCATCCGGATCAGTGTCAAAGCTTGCATCGACGTAACCATTTACGACGAGCTCTTTGTCACCGCCAAAACAAGAAGCATATCCTTAGTACTAGTATTTAAGGATGTTCTTGACCGCTGTCCAGTGCTCCACTCTGGGATTACATTGGTACCTCCCTGCTATACTTATAGCAAGGCACACATCAGGTCTGGTACACAGCATTGCATACATGATAGAACCTATGGCTGAAGCATAGGGAATGACTTTCATTTTCTCTCTATCTTCTGCAGTGGTCGGGCATTGAGTCTGACTCAACTTCACACCTTGTAACACAGGCAGGAACCCTTTCTTTGGCTGATCCATTTTGAACTTCTTCAAAACTTTATCAAGGTATGTGTTTTGTGAAAGTCCAATTAAGCGTCTTGATCTATCTCTATAGATCTTGATGCCCAATGTGTAAGCAGCTTCACCGAGGTCTTTCACTGAAAAATTCTTATTCAAGTATCCCTTTATGCTATCCAAAAATTCTATATCATTTCCAATCAACAATATGTCATCCACATATAATATTAGAAATGCTATAGAGCTCCCACTCACTTTCTTGTAAATACAGGCTTCTCCGAAAGTCTGTATAAAACTATATGCTTTGATCACACTATCAAAGCGTTTATTCAAACTCCGAGAGGCTTGCACCAGTCCATAAATGGATCGCTGGAGCTTGCACACTTTGTTAGCACCCTTTGGATCAACAAGACCTTCTGGTTGCATCATATACAACTCTTATTCCAGAAATCCATTCAGGAATGCAGTTTTGACATCCATCCGCAAACTTCATAATCATAAAATGCAATTGCTAACATGATTCGGACAGATTTAAGCATTGCAACGGGTGAGAAAGTCTCATCGTAGTCAACTCCTTCAACTTGTCGAAAACCTTTCACAACAAGTCGAGCTTTGTAAACAGTAACATTACTGTCAGCATCAGTTTTCTTCTTGAAGATCCATTTATTTTCTATGGCTTGCCGATCATGGGGCAAATCCACCAAAGTCCACACTTTGTTCTCATACATGGATGCCATCTCAGATTTCATGACCTCAAGCCATTTCGCGGAATTTGGGCTCATCATCGCTTCCTCATAATTCGTAGGTTCATCATGGTCTAGTAACATGACTTCCAGAACAGGATTACCGTACCACTCTGGTGCGAATCACAATCTGGAAGACCTATGAGGTTTGGTAGTAACTTGATCTGAAGTTTCATGATCATCATCATTAGCTTCCTCACTAATTGGTGTAGGAATCACTAGAACTGATTTCTGTGATGAACTACTTTCCAATTCGGGAGAAGGCACAATTACCTCATCAAGTTCTAGTTTCCTCCCACTCACTTCTTTTGAGAGAAACCCCTTCTCTAGAAAGGATCCATTTTTAGCAACAAATATTTTTGCCTTCGGATCTGTGATAGAAGGTGTACCCAACAGTTTCCTTTGGGTATCCTATGAAGATGCACTTCTCCGATTTGGGTTCGAGCTTATCAGGTTGAAGCTTTTTCACATAAGCATCGCAACCCCAAACTTTAAGAAACGACAACTTTGGTTTCTTGCCAAACCACAGTTCATAAGGCGTCGTCTCAACGGATTTCGATGGTGCCCTATTTAAAGTGAATGCAGCTGTCTCTAAAGCATAACCCCAAAACGATAGTGGTAAATCAGTACGAGACATCATAGATCTCACCATATCCAATAAAGTACGGTTACGATGTTTGGACACACCAATACGCTGTGGTGTTCCAGGTGGTGTGAGTTGTGAAACCATTCCACATTATTTGAAATGAAGACCAAACTCGTAACTCAAATATTCACTTCCACGATAAAATCGTAGAAACTTTATTTTCTTGTTACGATGATTTTCCACTTCACTCTGAAATTCTTTGAACTTTTCAAATGTTTTAGACTTATCCTTCATTAAGTAGATATAACCATATTTGCTCAAATCATCTGTGAAGGTAAGAAAATAACGATACCCGCCACGAGCCTCAACACTCATTGGACCGCATAAATCGGTATGTAATATTTGCAATAAGTCGGTAGCTCGTTCTGTTGTTCCGGAGAACTGAGTTTAGTCATCTTGCCCATGAGGCATGGTTCGCAAGCACCAAGTGATTCATAATCATGTGATTCCAAAATCCCATCAGCATGGAGTTTCTTCATGCGCTTTACACCAATATGACCTAAACGGCAGTGCCACAAATAAGCTGCACTATCATTATCAACTTTGCATCTTTTGGCTTCAATATTATGAACGTGTGTATCCACATGATCGAGATTTAATAAAAATAGACCACTCAGCAAGGGTGCATGACCATAAAAGATATTACTCATACAAATAGAACAACCATTTTCTCTGATTTAAATGAATAACTGGCTCACATCAAACATGATCCAGATATAATGTTCATGCTCAATGCTGGCACCAAATAACAATTATTCAAGTCTAAAACTAATCCCGAAGGTAGATGTAGAGGTAGCGTGCTGACACAATGACCTTGGAACCATTTCCCACTCGCATCGTCACCTCGTCCTTAGCCAATCTTCGTTTAACCGGTAGCCCTTGTTTCGAGTTGCAAATATGAGTAACAGAACCAGTATCAAATACCCAAGCGCTACTATACGAGCATTAGTAAGGTACACATCAATAACATGTATATCAAATATACCTTTCGCTTTGCCATCCTCCTTATCCGCCAAATACCTAGGGCAGTTCCGCTTCCATTGACCAGTCCGTTTGCAGTAGAAGCACTCAGTTCCAGGCTTAGGTCTAGACTTGGGTTTCTTCTCCTGAGCAGCAACTTCCTTGCCGTTCTTTTTGAAGTTCCCCTTCTTTCCTTTGCCCCTTTTTCCTGAAACTAGTGGTCTTGTTGACCATCAGCACTTGATGCTCCTTTTTGATTTCTACCTCCACAGCCTTTAGCATTTCGAAGAGCTCGGGAATTGTCTGGTTCATCCCTTGCATATTATAGTTCATCACAAAGCCTTTATAGCTTGGTGGCAGTGATTGAAGAACTCTTTCAATGACACTATCATCAGGAAGATTAACTCCCAGCTGAGTCAAGTGGTTATAATACCCAGACATTTTGAGTATATGTTCACTCACAGAACTAATCTCCTCCATCATGCAGCTATAGAACTTGTTGGAGACTTCATATCTCTCAACTCGGGCATTTGCTTGAAATATTAACTTCAACTCTTGGAACATCTCATATGCTCCATGACGTTTAAAAAGTCTTTGAAGTCCCGATTCTATGCCGTAAAGCATGGCAACTGAACTATCGAGTAGTCATCAACATGCGTCTACCAGGCATTCACAATGTCTGTAGTTGCTGGCGCGGGTGGTACAGCTAGCGGTGCTTCCAGGACGTAATTCTTCTATGCAGCAATGAGGATAATCCTCAAGTTACGGACCCAGTCCGTGTAATTGCTACCATCATCTTTCAACTTAGCTTTCTCTAGGAACGCATTAAAATTCAAAGGAACGGTAGCACGGGCCATTGATCTACAATAACATAGACATGCAAAATAACTATCAGGACTAAGTCCATGATAAATTAAAGTTCAATTAATCATATTACTTAAGAACTCCCCTTATATAGACATCCCTCTAGTTATCTAAATGATCACGTGATCCAAATCAACTAAACCATGTCCGATCATCACGTGAGATGGAGTAGTTTCCAATGATGAACATCACTATGTTGATCATATCTACTATATGATTCACATTCGACCTTTCGGTCTCAGTGTTCCAAGGCCATATCTGCATATGCTAGACTCGTCAAGTTTAACCCAAGTATTTTGCGTGTGCAAAACTGGCTTGCACCCGTTGTATGTGAAAGTAGAGCTTATCACACCCGATCATCACGTGGTGTCTCGGCACGACGAACTGTAGCAATGGTGCATACTCAGGGAGAACACTTATACCTTGAAATTTAGTAAGGGATCATCTTATAATGCTACCACAGTACTAAGCAAAATAAGATGCATAATAGATAAACATCACATGCAATCAAAGTATGTGACATGATATGGCCATCATCATCTTTTGCTCATGATCTCCATGACCGAAGCATCGTCATGATCTCCATCGTCACCGGCACGACACCTTGATCTCCATCGTAGCATCGTTGTCGTCTCGCCAACTATTGCTTCTACGACCATCGCTACCGCTTAGTGATAAAGTGAATCAATTACATGGCGATTGCACTGCATACAATAAAGCGAAAACCATATGGCTCCTGCCAGTTGCCGATAACTCTGTTACAAAACATGATCATCTCATACAACAATTTATATCACATCATGTCTTGACCATATCACATCACAGCAAGCCCTGCAAAAACAATTTAGACATCCTCTACTTTGTTGTTGCAAATTTTACATGGCTGCTATGGGCTTCTAGCAAGAACCGTTCTTACCTACGCATCAAAACCACAACGATTTTCATCAACTGTGTTGTTTTAACCTTCAACAAGAACCGACCGTAGTCAAACTCGATTCAACTAAAGTTGGAGAAACAGACATCCGCCAGCCACCTATGTGCAAAAGCACGTTGGTAGAACCACTCTCATGAACGCGGTCATGTAATGTCGGTCCGGGCCGCTACATCCAATAATACCGCCAAATCAAAGTAAGACGTTGGTGGTAAGAAGTATGACTATTATCGCCACAACTCTTTGTGTTCTACTCGTGCATAAAACATCTACGCATAGACCTGGCTCTGATACCATTGTTGGGGAATGTAGTAATTTCAAAATTTTCCAATGATCACGCAAGATCTATCTAGGAGATGCATAGCAACAAGACTGGAGAGTGTGTCCATGTACCCTTATATACCGAATGCGGAAGCGTTTAGTAACGCGGTTGATGTAGTCGAACGTCTTCGCGATCCAACCGATCCAAGTAACGAATGTATGGCACCTCCGCGTTCAGCACACATTAAGCTTGATGACGTCCCTCGTGCTCTTGATCTAGTTCAGGATGAGCGTGAGTTCCGTCAGCATGATGGCATGGCGACGGTGATGATGATGTTAGCGGCACAGCGCTTCGCCTAAGCACTACGGCAATATGATCGAGGTGTGTAACTATGGAGGGGGGCACCGCACACGGCTAAGGCAAAACTTGGTGTGTTCGAGGGTGCCCCCTCCCCCCGTATATAAAGGAGGGAGAAGGAGTCCGGCCCTAGAGGGGGCGCGCCAAGGGGGGAGTGAAGGAAATATGCCCTAGAGGCAATAATAAAGTTATTATTTATTTCCTCATATCATGATAAATGTTTATTATTCATGCTAGAATTGTATTAACCGGAAACGTGATACATGTGTGAATACATAGACAAACATATAGTCACTAGTATGCCTCTACTTGACTAGCTCATTAATCAAAGATGGTTATGTTTCCTACCATAGACATGTGTTGTCATTTGATTAAATGGGATCACATCATTAGGAGAATGATGTGATTGACATGCCCCATCCCGTTAGCTTAGCACTTGATCGTTTAGTATTATGCTATTGCTTCCTTCATGACTTATACATGTTCCTGTAACTATGAGAATTGTGTAACTCCTGTTTACCGGAGGAACACTTTGGGTACTACCAAACGTCACAACGTAACTGGGTGATTATAAAGGAGTACTACAGGTGTTTCCGAAGGTACATGTTGAGTTGGCATAATTCGAGATTAGGATTTGTCACTCCGATTGTCAGAGAGGTATCTCTGGGCCCTCTCGGTAATACTCATCACCTAAGCCTTGCAAGCATGTAACTAATGAGTTAGTTATGAGATGACGTATCACGGAACGAGTAAAGAGACTTACCAGTAACGAGATTGAACTAGGTATTGGATATCGACGATAAAATCTCGGGTAAGTAACATACCGATGACAAAGGGAACAACGTATGTTGTTGTGCGGTTTGACCGATAAAGATCTTCGTAGAATATGTAGGAACCAATATGGGAATCTAGGTCCCGCTATTGGTTATTGACCAGAGACGTGTCTCAGTCATGTCTACATCGTTCTCGAACCGTAGGGTCCGCACGCTTAAGGTTTCGATGACAGTTATATTATGAGTTTATGTATTTTGATGTACGAAGTTTGTTCGAGTCCGGATGTGATCACGGACATGACGAGGAGTCTCAAAATGGTCGAGACATAAAGATTGATATATTGGACGGATATATTTGGACACCGGAAAGGTTCCGGGAGAGTTTGGGAATATACCGGAGCTCCGGGAGGTTACCGGAACCCCCCGGTAAGTATATGGGCCTTATTGGGCCCAAGTGGAAGGAAGGGAGAAGAAGCAAGGGAGGGAGGCGCGCCCCCCCAAGCCCAATCCGAATTGGGGAGGGTGGCAGCCCCCCCTTTCCTTTCTCCTTCCCCCTCTTCCTTCCTACTACTAGTACTCCTTCCTTTCCCCTCCAACTTGGATTAGGAAAAAGAGGGGAAACCTACTTGGAGTAGGTTTCCTCCTCCTATGGCGCGCCCCTCCTTGGGCCGGCCACCTCCTCCCTCCCTCCTTTATATACGGGGGTAGGGGGGCACCCTAGACACACAAGTTGATCATTGAGATTGTTCCTTAGCCGTGTGCGGTGCCCCCTCCACGATATTACACCTCGGTCATATTGTAGCGGTGCTTAGGCGAAGCCCTGCGACAGGAGAACATCAAGATCGTCACCACGCCGTCGTGCTGACGGAACTCCCCCCTGCGCCTCTGTTGGATTGAGATCGGGGGTGCGTCATCGAGCTGTACGTGTGTCAAGAACTCGGAGGTGCCGGAGTAATGGTGCTTGGATCGGTTGAACCGGGAAGACGTACGACTACTTCCTCTACGTTGTGTCAACGCTTCCGCTTCGGTCTACGAGGGTACGTAGACAACACTCTCCCCTCGTTGCTATATCATCACCATGATCTTGCGTGTGCGTAGGAAATTTTTTGAAATTACTACGTTCCCCAACAGTGGTATCAGAGCCTAGGTTTTATGCGTTGATGTTATATGCACGAGTAGAGCACAAATGAGTTGTGGACAATATAAGTCATATTGCCTACCAGCATGTCATACTTTGGTTCAGCGGTATTGTTGGATGAAGCGGCCCGGACCGACATTACGCGTACGCTTACGCGAGACTGGTTTTACCGCCGTGCTTTGCACACGGTGACTAGCGGTGTCGGTTTCTCTAACTTTAGTTGAACCGAGTGTGGCTACGCCGGTCCTTGTGAAGGTTAAACGGAGTCTATTTGACAAACTATCGTTGTGGTTTTGATGCGTGGTAAGAACGGTTCTTGCTAAGCCCGTAGCAGCCACGTAAAATTTGCAACAACAAAGTAGAGGACGTCTAACTTGTTTTTGCAGGGCATGTTGTGATGTGATATGGTCAAGACGTGATGCTATATTTTATTGTATGAGATGATCATGTTTTGTAGCGAAGTTATCGGCAATCGGCTGGAGCCATATGGTTGTCGCTTATTGTATGAAATGCAACGCATACGTAATTGCTTTACTTTATCACTAAGCGGTAGCGATAGTCGTAGAAGCAATAGATGGCGTAAACGACAACGATGCTACGATGGAGATCAAGGTGTCGCGCCGGTGATGATGGTGATCACGATGGTGCTTCGGAGATGGAGATCACAAGCACAAGATGATGATGGCCATATGATATCACTTATACTGATTGCATGTGATGTTTATCCTTTATGCATCTTATCTTGCTTCGATTGACGGTAGCATTTTAAGATGATCTCTCACTAATTATCAAGAAGTGTTCTCCCGAGTATGCACCGTTATGAAAGTTCTCCGTCTTTGAGACACCACGTGATGATCGGGTGTGATAGGCTCTACGTTCAAATACAACGGGTGCAAAACAGTTGCACACGCGAATACTCAGAGTTATACTTGACGAGCCTAGCATATACAGATATGGCCTCGGAACACGGAGACCGAAAGGTCGGCGTGAATCATATAGTAGATATGATCAACATAGAGATGTTCACCATTGAAACTACTCCATCTCACGTGATGATCGGACATGGTTTAGTTGATTTGGATCACGTGATCACTTAGATGACTAGAGAGATGTCTGTCTAAGTGGGAGTTCTTTAGTAATATGATTAATTGAACTTAAATTTATCATGAACTTAGTACCGATAGTATTTTGCTTGTCTATGTTTGTTTGTAGATAGATGGCTCGTCTTTGTTGTTCCGTTGAATTTTAATGCGTTCCTTGAGAAAGCAAAGTTGAAAGATGATGGTAGCAATTACACGGATCGGGTCCGTAACTCGAGGATTATCCTCATTGCTGCACGTAAGAGTTACGCCTGGAAGCACCGCTGGGTGCCGAGCTTGCTGCCGATGCAACCGACGACATTAAGAACGTCTGGCGAGCAAAGTCGATGACTACTCTATAGTTCGATGTGCCATGCTTTACGGCTTAGAACCGGGTCTTCAACGACGTTTTGAGCGTCATGGAGCATATGAGATGTTCCAGAGTTGAAGTTAATATTTCAAGCAAATGCCCGGATTGAGAGATATGAAGTCTCCAATAAGTTCTACAGCTGCAAGATGGAGGCGAACAGTTCTGTCGAGGAGCATATACTCAAAATGTCCGGGTATAATAATCACTTGATTCAACTGGGAGTTAATCTTCCGGATGATAGCGTCATTGATGAAATTCTCCAATCACGCCACCAAGCTACAAGAGCTTTGTGATGAACTATAATATGCAAGGGATGAACAAGACTATTCGAGCTCTTCGCGATCTTTGAAAGCAGCGGAGGTAGAAATCAGAAGGAGCATCAAGTGTTGATGGTCAACAAGACCACTAGTTTCAAGAAGAAGGGCAAAGGAAGAAGAAGGGAACTTCAAAAGAACAACAAACAAGTTGCTGCTCAAGAGAAGAAACCCAAGTCTGGACCTAAGCCTGAAATCGAGTGCTTCTACCGCAAGCGATCGACACCGAAGCGGAACTGCCCCAAGTATTTGGCGGATAAGAAGGATGGTAAAGTGAACAAAGGTATATGTGATATACATGTTATTGATGTGTACCTTACTAATGCTCGCAGAGCACTGGTATTTGATCTTGGTTACATTGCTAACATTTGCAACTCAAACAGGACTACGGATTAGCGAAGATTAGCTAAGGACGAGGTGACGATCTTGCGTGGGAAATGGTTCCAAAGTCGATGTGATCGCGGTCGGCACGCTACCTCTACATCTACCATCGGGATTAGTTTTAGACCTGAATAATTGCTATTTGGTGCTGCGTTGAGCATGAACATTATATCTGGATCTTGTTTAATGCGAGACGGTTATTCATTTAAATCGAGAGAATAATGGTTGTTCTATTTATATGAGTAATATCTTTTATGGTCATGCACCCTTGAAGAGTGGTCTATTTTATTGAATCTCGATAGTAGTGATACACATATTTATAATGTTGAAGCCAAAAGATGCAGAGTTGATAATGATAGTGCAACATATTTGTGGCAATCGCCGTTTAGGTCATATCGGTGTAAAACGCATGAAGAAACTCCATCTTGATGGACTTCGGAATCACTTGATTATGAATCACTTGGTACTTGCGAACCGTGCCTCATGGGCAAGATGACCAAAACACCGTTCTCGGATCTATGGAGAGAGCAACAGATTTGTTGGAAATCATACATACGATGTGTATGTGGCCCGATGAATGTTGAGGCTCGTGGCGGATATCGTTATTTTCTCACCTTCACAGATGATTTGAGCAGATATGGGTATATCTACTTGATGAAGCACAAGTCTGAAACATTTGAAAAGTTCAAAGAATTTCAGAGTGAAGTAGAAAATCATCGTAACAAGAAAATAAAGTTTCTACGATCGATCGTGGAGGAGAATATTTGAGTTACAAGTTTGGTTTACATTTGAAACAATGCGAATAGTTTTGCAACTCACGCCACCGAACACCACAACGAAATGGTGTGTCCGAACGTCGTGTCGTACTTTACTTGATATGGTATGATCTATGATGTCTCTTACCGATTTACCGCTATCGTTTTGGGGTTATGCTTTAGAGACGGCGCATTCACGTTAAATAGGGCACCATCAAAATCCGTTGAGACGACGCCTTATGAACTATGGTTTGGCAAGAAACCAAAGTTGTCGTTTCTTAAAGTTTGGGGCTGCGATGCTTATGTGAAGAAACTTCAACCAGATAAGCTCGAACCCAAATCGAGAAATGTGTCTTCATAGGATACCCAAAGGAGACTATTGGGTACACCTTCTATCACAGATCCGAGGGCAAGATTTTCGTTGCTAAATTCGGATCCTTTCTAGAGAAGGAGTTTCTCTCGAAAGAAGTGAGTGGGAGGAAAGTAGAACTTGATGAGATAATCAGATCTACTCCCTTATTGGAAGGTAGTTCATCACAAGAACAGGTTCTGTGACAACTACACCAATTAGTGAGGAAGCTAATGATATTGATCATGAAACTTCAGATCAAGTTTCTCTCAACCTCGTGAGGTCTACCAGAGTAAGATCCGCACTGAGTGGTACGGTAATCCTATTCGGAAGTCATGTTACTTGACCATGATGAACCTACGAACTATGAGGAAGCGATGATGAGCCCAGATTCCGCAAAATGGCTAGAGGCCATGAAATCTGAGATGGGATCCATGTATGAAAACAAAGTATGGACTTTGGTTGACTTGCCCGATGATCGACAAGCCATTGAGAATAGATAGATCTTTAAGAAGAAGACTGACGCTGATGGTAATGTTACTGTCTACAAAGCTCGACTTGTTGCGAAAGGTTTTCGACAAGTTCAAGGGGTTGACTACGATGAGACTTTCTCACCCGTAGCGATGCTTAAGTCTGTCCGAATCATGTTAGCTATTGCTGCATTTCATGATTATGAAATTTGGCAAATGGATGTCAAGACTGCATTCTTGAATGGATTTCTAGAAGAAGAGTTGTATATGATGCAGCTGAAGGTTTTGTTGATCCAAAAGTGTCGACAAAGTGTGCAAGCTCCAGCGTTCCATTTATGGACTGGTGCAAGCATCTCGGAGTTGGAATAAGCGTTTTGATAGTGTGATCAAAGCATATGGTTTTATATGCACTTTTGGAGAAGCTTTGTATTTACAAGAAAGTGAGTGGGAGCTCAGAGCATTTCTAGTATTATATGTTGATGGCATATTATTAATTGGAAATGATATAGAATTTCTGGATAGCATAAAGGGATACTTGAATAAAAGTTTTTCAATGAAAGACCTCGGTGAAGCTGCTTACATATTGGGCATCAAGATCTATAGAGATAGATCAAGACGCTTAATAGGACTTTCACAAAGCACATACCTTGACAAAATTTTGAAAAAGTTCAAAATGGATCGAGCAAAGAAAGGATTCTTGCTCTGTGCTACAAGGTGTGAAGTTGAGTCAAACTCAATGCCCCACCACAGCAGAAGATAGAGAGAAAATGAAAGGTGTTCCTATGCTTCAGCCATAGGCTCTATCATGTATGCAATGTTGTGTACCGCACTGACGTATGCTTAGCAATAAGCTTGGCAGGTAGGTACCAAAGTAATCCAGGAGTGGATCACTAGACAGCGGTCAAGAACATCTGAAATACGAAAAGGACTAAGGATATGTTTCTCGATATGGAGGTGACAAAGAGCTAGTCGTAAATGGTTACGTCGATGCAAGCTTTGACACTGATCCGGACGATTCTAAATCGCAAACCGGATACGTGTTTGTATTAAACGGTGGAGCTGTGAGTTGGTGCAGTTCTAAACAAAGCGTCGTAGCGGGATCTACATGTGAAGCGGAGTACATAGCTGCTTCTGAAGCAGCAAATGAAGGAGTCTGGATGAAGGAGTTCATTTCCGATCTAGGTGTCATACCTAGTGCATCGGGACCAATGAAGATCTTCTGTGACAATCTCGGTGCAATTGCCTTGGCAAAGGAATCCAGATTTCACAAGAGGACCAAGCACATCAAGAGACGCTTCAATTCCATTCGGGACCAAGTCCAAGTGGGAGACATAGAGATTTTCAAGATACATACGGATCTGAATGTTGCAGACCCGTTGACTAAGCCTCTCTCACGAGCAAAACATGATCATCACCAAGACTCCATGGGTGTTAGAATCATTACTATGTAATCTAGATTATTGACTCTAGTGCAAGTGGGAGACTGAAGGAAATATGCCCTAGAGGCAATAATAAAGTTATTATTTATTTCCTCATATCATGATAAATGTTTATTATTCATGTTAGAATTGTATTAACCGGAAACGTGATACATGTGTGAATACATTGACAAACATATAGTCACTAGTATGCCTCTACTTGACTAGCTCATTAATCAAAGATGGTTATGTTTCCTAATCATAGACATGTTGTCATTTGATTAAATGGGATCACATCATTAGGAGAATGATGTGATTGACATGACCCATCTCGTTAGCTTAGCACTTGATCGTTTAGTATTATACTATTGCTTCCTTCATGACTTATACATGTTCCTGTAACTATGAGAATTGTGTAACTCCCATTTACCGGAGGAACACTTTGGGTACTACCAAACGTCACAACGTAACTGGGTGATTATAAAGGAGTACTACAGGTGTTTCTGAAGGTACATGTTGAGTTGGCATAATTCGAGATTAGGATTTGTCACTCCGATTGTCGGAGAGGTATCTCTGGGCCCTCTCGGTAATACTCATCACCTAAGCCTTGCAAGCATGTAACTAATGAGTTAGTTATGAGATGACGTATCACAGAACGAGTAAAGAGACTTACCGGTAACGAGATTGAACTAGGTATTGGATATCAACGATCAAATCTCGGGTAAGTAACATACCGATGACAAAGGGAACAACGTATGTTGTTGTGCGGTTTGACCGATAAAGATCTTCGTAGAATATGTAGGAACCAATATGGGCATCCAGGTCCCGCTATTGGTTATTGACCAGAGACGTGTCTCAGTCATGTCTACATCGTTCTCGAACCGTAGGGTCCGCACGCTTAAGGTTTCGATGACAGTTATATTATGAGTTTATGTATTTTGATGTACCGAAGTTTGTTCGAGTCCGGATGTGATCACGTACATGACGAGGAGTCTCGAAATGGTCGAGACATAAAGATTGATATATTGGACGGATATATTTGGACACCGGAAAGGTTCCGGAGAGTTTGGGAATATCTTTGAGCTCCGGAGGTTACCGAACCCCGGTAAGTATATGGGCCTTATTGGGCCCAAGTGGAAGGAAGGAGAAGAAGCAAGGGAGGCGCGCCCCAAGCCCAATCCGAATTGGGGAGGGGGCCCCCCCTTCCTTTCTCCTTCCCCCTCTTGCTTCCTACTACTAGTACTCCTTCCTTTCCCCTCCAACTTGGATTAGGAAAAAGAAGGGAAACCTACTGGGAGTAGGTTTCCTCCTCCTATGGCGCGCCCCCTCCTTGGGCCGGCCACCTCCTCCCTCCCTCCTTTATATACGGGGGTAGGGGGCACCCTAGACACGCAAGTTGATCATTGAGATCGTTCCTTAGCCGTGTGCGGTGCCCCCTCCATGATATTACACCTCGGTCATATTGTAGCGGTGCTTAGGCGAAGCCCTACGACAGGAGAACATCAAGATCGTCACCACACCGTCGTCTTGTGGAACTCCCCTAGCGCCTCTGCTGGATCGGAGATCGGGGTGCGTCATTGAGCTGTCGTGTGTCAAGAACTCGGAGGTGCCGAGTAACGGTGCTTGGATCGGTTGAACCGGAAGGCGTCAACTACTTCCTCTACGTTGTGTCAGCGCTTCGCTTTGGTCTCGAGGGCGACAACACTCTCCCTCGTTGCTATATCATCACCATGATCTTGCGTGTGCGTAGGAAATTTTTTGAAATTACTACGTTCCCCAACAGGGAGTCCTACTTGGACTCCCGGTCCAAGTAGGATTCCGCCCCCCTTTCCTATTCCAACTAGGAGAAGGAGGGAAGGGGGAAGAGGGGAGAAGGAAGGAGGGGGGCTCTGCCCCCTCCTAGTCCAATTCGGACCAGCCCATGGGAGGGGGGCATGCGGCCACCCCTTGAGGCCCTTCTCTCTTTCCCCTAAAGCCCATTAAGGCCCAACAACTCCCCCGGGGGGTTCCGGTAACCTCTCGGTACTCCGAAAAATACCCGAACTTCTCTGGAACCATTCCGATGTCCGAATATAGCCTTCCAATATATCAATCTTTATTTCTCAACCATTTTGAGACTCCTCGTCAAGTTCATGATCTCATCCGGGACTCCGAACAAACTTCGGTCATCAAAACACATAACCATAATACAAATCGTCATCGAACGTTAAGCGTGCGGACCCTATGGGTTCGAGAACTATGTAGACATGACCGAGACACATCTCCGATCAATAACCAATAGTGGAACCTGGATCCTCATATTGGCTCCTACATATTCTACGAAGATCTTTATTGGTCAAACGGCATAACAACATAAGTTGTTCCCTTTGTCACCGGTATGTTACTTGCCCGAGATTTGATTGTCGGTATCATCATACCTAGTTCAATCTCGTTACCGGAAAGTCTCTTTACTCGTTCCATAATGCTTCATCCCGCAACTAACTCATTAGTCACATTGCTTGCAAGGCTTATAGTGATGCGCGTTACCGAGAGGGCCCAGAGATACCTCTCCGAAACACAGAGTGACAAATCCTAATCCTCATCTATGCCAACCCAACAAACACCTTCGGAGACACCTGTAGAGCATCTTTATAATCACACATTTACGTTGTGACATTTGATAGCACACAAGGTGTTCCCCCAGTATTCGGGAGTTGCATAATCTCATAGTCTAAGGAACATGTATAAGTCATGAAGAAAGCAGTAGCAATGAAACTGTAACGATCATAATGCTAAGCTAACGGATGGGTCTTCTCCATCACATCATTCTCCTAATGATGTGATCTCATTCATCAAATGACAGGACATGTCTATGGTTAGGAAACATACCATGTTTGATTAACGAGCCAGTCAAGTATAGGCATACTAGGGACACTATGTTTTGTCTATGTATTCACACATGTACTAAGTTTTCGATTAATACAATTCTAGCATGAATAAGAAACATTTATCATGATATAAGGAAATAAATAATAACTTTATTATTGCCTCTAGAGCATATTTCCTTCACCAACTTCATAAGAGCATCAACTTTTTCACTCAAGGAATTTATTTCTCATACCGAATTGACTTTTTTACTAGTAGGAGCTCTTTCGGTATGCCATTGCGAGTAATTTGCCATAATATTGTCTAGAAATTTAGTAGCTTCACCCAAAGTAATTTCCATAAAACTACCCCCCTGCGGCGGAATCTAAAAGATTGCGAGAAACAAAATTCAATCCCGCATAGAAATTTTGTATGATCATCCAAAGATTTAACCCTTGAGTTGGGCAATTCCTTAGCATCAATTTCATCCTTTCCCAAGATTGTGCAACATGATCATGTTCAAGTTGCTTGAAATTCATGATCTGGGTTCTAGGGAAATAATTTTTGCGGGCAGAAAATACTTAGTGATAAAAGCATCTTTGCACTTGTTTCAAGAATTGACACTATTACGAGGCAAAGAAGAAAAACCATTTTTTTGCAGGATCTCGCAAAGAAAACAGAAATAATTTCAACTTCACAACATCATTGTCCACATGTATTTTCTTTTGCATATCGCATAATTCCACGAATGTGTTTAGACGGGACGCGACATCCTCATTAGGAGTACCGACAAATTGATCTTTCATGACAAGATTCAGCAAAGCAGTATTAATATCACAAGACCCCGCACTAGTGGCGGGAGGAGCAATCGGAGTGCTAATAAAATCATTGTTTTTGGTATTTGAGAAATCACACAACTTGGTGTTCTCTTGAGTCATGATGACTACGCAAAAAGATTGCACTCAAAATCAGATCTGACGAGAAAACGATGAACGAAAAAGCGGGCGAATAAAATGGGAAATAATGTAAATTGCAAGGAGATGAGATTTGTGATTAGGAACCTGGTTGATGTTGGAGATCCTCCCCGGCAACGACGCCAAAAATTCCTTTTGATGTCTGCTAGAACTACGTCGATATTTCCCCAAAGAGGAAGGGATGATGCAGTATAGTGACGGTAGGTATTTCCCTCGGTGATGAGACCAAGGTGATCGATCCAGTAGGAGAACCTCCTCACACCACGTAAATAGCACCCGCACATAAACAACAAATACTCGCAGCCCAACGTGTTAAAGGGGTTGTCAATCCCTTTCGGGTATGGCACCTCAAGATAGGCAAATAACGTGAGGTAAAAGTGGTAGATAGGATAAATAGATCGTGGAACAAATAAATTGCAGCAAGGTATTTTTGTATTTTTGGTTTGATAGATTTGAAAATGAATGCAAGGAAAAATAGATCGCAAAGGCAAATATGATGAAAATAGACCCGGGGGCCGTAGGTTTCACTAGTGGCTTCTCTCGAGAAAAATAGCAAATGGTGGGAAAACAATTACTATTGGGCAATTGATAGAACTTCAAATAATCATGACGATATCCAGGCAATGATCATTATATAGGCATGACGTCCAAGATTAGTAGACTGACTCCTGCCTGCATCTACTACTATTAATCCACACATCGACCGCTATCCAGCATGCACCTAGTGTATTAAGTTCACGGAAAAACGGTGTAATGCAATAAGAACGATGACATGATGTAGACAAGATCCGTTTATCTATTGCGAAGATATAGATCCCATCTTGTTATCCTTAGTAGCAACGATACATACGTGTTGGTTCCCCTTCTGTCACTAGGATCAAGCACCGTAAGATCGAAGCCACTACAAAGCACCTCTTCCCATTGCAAGATAAATAGATCAAGTTGGCCAAACAAAACCCAAATATCGGAGAATAAATATGAGGATATAAGCAATCATGCATATAAGAGATCAAAGAAGACTCATAACTTTCATGGATAAAAACATAGATCTGATCATAAACTCAAAGTTCATCGGATCCCAGCAAACACACCGCAAAAAGACTTACATCATATGGATCTCCAAGAGACCATTGTATTGATAACCAAGAGAGAGAGAGAGAGAGAGAGAGAGAGGAAGCCATCTAGCTACTAACTACATACCCATAGGTCTAAAAATAACTACTCACGCATCATCCGAGAGGCACCAATGGAAGTTGTGAACCATGATGGTCTCTAGATTGGAACTGGTGGTTCTAGATTCTGCGGCGGCTGGAATTGATTTTCGTCGACTCCCCTAGGGTTTCTGGAATATTGGGGTATTTATAGAGCAAAGAGGCGGTTCAGGGGGCACCCGAGGTGGGCACAACCCACCAGGGCGCGCCTGGGCCTCCTAGTGTGCCCTGGTGGGTGCTGCTCCCCTCAAGCCACCCCCAGGTTCTTCCTTGGCCCACTAGATGTCTTCTGGCCCAAAAAATCCTCCAGGAGTTTCATTGCGTTTGGACTTCATTTGATATTGATTTCCTGTGATGTAAAAACATGCAGAAAACAACAACTGGCACTGGGCACTATGTCAATAGGTTAGTACCAAAATATGATATAAAATGGCTATAAAATGATTGAAAAAGATCCAAGAATGATAATATAACATCATGGAACAATCAAAAATTATAGATACGTTGGAGACGTATCAATGTGTTTGGTCTTTTGTGAAATCTTGATTCCTTCACCAAGGCAATTGCTCCAGTATTGTCACAAAAGATTTCCATTGGACCCGATGCACTAGGTATTACACCTAGATCAGATATGAAGTCCTTCATCCAGACCCTTCATTTGCTGCTTCCAAAGCAGCTATGTACTCCGCTTCACACATAGGTCCCACCACGACGCTCTGCTTGGAACTGCACCAACTGACAGCCCCACCATTCAATATAAATATGTATCCGGTTTGTGACTTAGAGTCATCCGGATCAGTGTCAAAGCTTGCATTGACGTAACCATTTACGACGAGCTCTTTGTCACCTCCATAAACAAGAAACATTCCTTAGTCCTTTTCAGGTACATCAGGATGTTCTTGACCGCTGTCCAGTGATCCACTCATGGATTACTTTGGTACCTCCCTGCTATACTTATAGCAAGGCACACATCAGGTCAGGTACACATCATAGCATACATGATAGAACCTATGGTTGGGGCATAGGGAATGAATTTTATTTTCTCTCTATCTTCTGTAGTGGTCGGGCATTGAGTCTGACTCAACTTCACACCTTGTAACATAGGCAAGAACCCTTTCTTTGACTGATCCATTTTGAACTTCTTCAAAACTTTATCAAGGTATGTGCCTTGTGAATGTCCTATCAAGCGTCTTGATCTATCTCTATAGATCTTGATGCCTAATATATAAGCAGCTTCACCGAGGTCTTTCATTGAAGAACTTTTATTCAAGTACCCTTTTATGCTATCCAAAAATTCTATATCATTTCCAATCAACAATATGTCATCCACATATAATATTAGAAATGCTATAGAGCTGCCACTCACTTTCTTGTAAATACATGATTCTCCAAAAGTCTGTATAAAACCATATGCTTTGATCACTTCATCAAAGTGTATATTCCAACTCCGAGATGCTTGCACCAGTCCATAAATGGATCGCTGGAGCTTGCACACTTTGTTAGCACCTTTAGGATTGACAAAACCTTCTGGTTGCATCATATACAAGTCTTCTTTAAGAAATCCATTAAGGAATGCAATTTTGACGTCCATTTGCCAGATTTCATAATCATAAAATGCGGCAATTGCTAACATGATTCGGAAAGACTTAAGCATCGCTACGGGTGAGAAAGTCTCAACGTAGTCAACTCCTTGAACTTGTCAAAAACCTTTTGCAACAAGTCGAGCTTTACAGACAGTAACATTACCATCAGCGTCAGTCTTCTTCTTGAAGATCCATTTATTCTCTATGGGTCGCGGATCATCGGGAAAATCCACCAAAGTCCACACTTTGTTCTCATACATGGATCCTATCTCAGGTATCATGGCCTCAAGCCATTTATCGGAATCTGGGCTCATTATAGCTTCTTCATAGTTCGTAGGTTCATCATGGTCAAGTAACATGACTTCTAGAACAGGATTGACGTACCACTCTAGTGTGGATCGTGCTCTGGTTGACCTATGAGGTTCTGTAGTGACTTGATCTGAAGGTTCATGATCATCATCATTAGCTTCCTCTCTAGTTGGTGTAGGCATCACAAGGATGGATTTCTTGGATGAGCTACTTTCCAAATTGAGAGAAGGTACAATTACCTCATCAAGTTCTACTTTCCTCCCACTCACTTCTTTTGAGAGAAACTCCTTCTCTAAAAAGGTTCCATTCTTCGCAACAAAGATCTTGCCTTCGGATCTGTGGTAGAAGGTGTACCCAATTGTTTCCTTAGGGTATCCTATGAGGACGCACTTCTCCAATTTGGGTACGATCTTATCAGGTTGAAGCCTTTTTACATATGCATCGCATCCCCAAACTTTAAGAAACAACAGCTTATATTTATTGCCAAACCACTGTTCATACGGTGCCGTCTCAACGGATTTTAACGGTGCCCTGTTTAACGTTAATGCAACTATCTCTAATGCATAACCCCAAAACGATAGTGTTAAATAGGTAAGCAACATCATAGGTCGCACAGTATCTAATAAAGTACGGCTACGACATTCGGACACACCATTATGCTGTGGTGTTCCAGGTGGCGCGAGTTGTGAAACTATTCCACATTGTTTTAAATGAAGGCCAAACTCGTAACTCAAATATTCACCTCCATGATCAGATCATAGAAACGTTATTTTCTTTTTACGATGATTCTCCACTTCACTCTGAAATTCTTTGAACTTTTCAAATGTTTCAGACTTGTGTTTCATTAAGTATATATACCCATATCTGCTGAAATCATCTGTGAAGGTCAGGAAATAACGATACCCGCCATGAGCCTCAACACTCATCAGGCTGCATACATCGGTATGTATTATTTCCAATAAGTCATTGGCTCATTCCATTGTTTCGGAGAACGGAGTTTTAGTCATGTTGCCCATGAGGCACGGTTCGCAAGTATGAAATGATTCATAATCAAGTTATTCCAAAAGTCCATCTGCTTGGAGTTTCTTCATGCGCTTTACACCGATATGACCTAAATGACAGTGCCACAAATATGTTGCACTACCATTATCAACTTTGCATCTTTTGGCATCAATATTATGAATATGTGTATCACCACGATCGAGATTCAACAAAAATAGACCACTCTTCAAGGGTGCACAACTGTAAAAGATATTACTCATATAAATAGAACAACTAGTATTCTCAGATTTAAATGAATAACCGTTTCGCATTAAACAAGATCCACATATAATGTTCATGCTCAATGCTGGCACCAAATAACAACTATTCAGGTCTAAAACTAATCTCGAAGGTAGATGTAGAGGTAGCGTGCCGACAGCAATCACATCGACCTTGGAACCATTCCCGACGCATCGTCAATTTGTCCTTAGCGAATCTTCATTTAATCCATAGTCCCTGTTTCGAGTTACAAATATGAGCAACCGAACCGGTATCAAATACCCAGACACTACTACGAGAATAAGTAAGGTACACATGAATAACATGTATATCAAATATACCTTTGTTCACTTTGCCATCCTTCTTATCCGCCAAATACTTGGGGCAGTTCCGCTTCCAGTGACCAGTCCCTTTTGTAGTAGAAGCACTAAGTTTCAAGCTTGGGTCCACCTTTGGGTTTCTTCCCGGGCGTGACATATTGCTTGCCATTCTTCTTGAAATACCCCTTCTTTCCCTTGCCCTTTTTCTTGAAAATAGTGGTCTTGTTAACCATCAACACTTGATGCTCCTTCTTTATTTCTACCTTCGCAGCTTTGAGCATTGCGAAGAGCTCGGGAATAGTCTTCTCCATCCCTTGCATATTATAGTTCATCATGAAGCCTTTATAGCTTGGTGGCAGTGATTGAAGAACTCTGTCAATGACACAACCATCTGGAAGATTAACTCCCAGCTGAGTCAAGTGATTATGATATCCAGACATTCTAAGTATGTGTTCACTAATAGAACTATTCTCCTCCATCTTGTAGCTATAGAACTTGTTGGAGAATTCATATCTCTCAACTCGGGCATTTGCTTGAAATATTAACTTCGACTCCTATAATATCTCATATGGCCCATGACATTCAAAACGTCTTTGAAGTCCCGATTCTAAGCCATAAAGCATGGCACACTGAACTATCAAGTAGTCATCAACACGCGACTGCCAGGCATTCACAATGTCTGCAGTTGCTGGGGGGGTGGTACACCTAGCGGTGCATCAAGGACATAATTCTTCTGTACAGCAATGAGGATAATCCTCAAGTTACGGATTCAGTCCGTGTAGTTGCTACCATCATCTTTCAACTTAGCTTTCTCTAGGAACACATTAAAATTCAAGGGAACGGTAGCACGGGCCATTGATCTACAACATAGATATGCAAAAACTATCAGCACCAAGTTCATGATAAATTAAGTTCAATTAATCATATTACTTAAGAACTCCCACTTAGATAGACATCCCTCAAGTCATCTAAATGATACGTGATCCAAATCAACTAAACCATGTCCGATCATCACGTGAGATGGAGTAGTCATCAATGTTGAACATCTCTATGTTGATCATATCTACTATATGATTCATGTTCGACCTTTCGGTCTCCAGTGTTCCGAGGCCATGTCTGTACATGCTAGGCTCGCCAAGTTTAACCCGAGTATTCCGCATGTGCAAAACTGGCTTGCACCCATTGTATGTGAATGTAGAGCTTATCACACCCGTGTTGGGGAACGTAGCAGAAATTCAAAAATTTTCCTACGTGTCACCAAGATCTATCTATGGAAAGACCAGCAACGAGTAGAAAGAGAGTGCATCTACATACCCTTGTAGATCGCTAAGCGGAAGCGTTCAAGTGAACGGGGTTGATGGAGTCGTACTCGTCGTGATTCAAATCACCGATGATCAAGTGCCGAACGGACGGCACCTCCGCGTTCAACACACGTACAGCCCGGCGACGTCTCCCCCGCCTTGATCCAGCAAGGAGAGAGGGAGAGGTTGAGAAGACTCCTCCAGCAGCAGCACAACGGCGTGGTGGTGATGGAGGAGTGTGGCAATCCAGCAGGCTTCGCTAAGCACCACGGGAGAGGAGGAGTACTTGGGAGAGAGGAGAGGGCTGCAACCAAAGGCAGAGACCGAATCACGTGTATTCTGTGTGTTCTCTGGGCAGCCCTATGCCTCACTATTTATAGGGGGAGAGGGGCTGCGCCCCTTTAGGGTTTCCCCCCCAAGGGGTGCGGCCAGCCTCGAGATCCAATCTGGGTGGCGGCGGGGAGGAGAGGGAGGCGCAGGAGCATGGGCCTTAGGGCCCATCTCGCCCTAGGGTTTGCCCTCCCACCCTCCCCGCGCCTTGGGCCCTTGTGGGGCGCACCAGCCCACCTGGGCTGGTTCCTCCCACACATGGCCCATGCAGCCCTCTGGGGTAGGTGGCCCCACTTGGTGGACCCGGGACCCTCCGGTGGTCCCAGCTTTTACCGATAAAACCCAAACTTTTCGGTGACCAAAACAGGACTTCCCATATATAAATCTTTACCTCCGGACCATTCCGGAACTCCTCGTGACGTCTGGATCTCATCCGGACTCAACAACATTCGGTAACCACATACAAGCTTCCTTTATAACCCTAAGCGTCATCGAACCTTAAGCGTGTAGACCCTACGGGTTGGGAGACATGTAGACATGACCGAGACATTCTCCGGTCAATAACCAACAGCGGGATCTGGATACCCATGTTGGCTCCCACATGTTCCACGATGATCTCATCGGATGAACCACGATGTCAAGGACTCAATCGATCCGTATACAATTCCCTTTGTCTAGCGGTATTTTACTTGCCCGAGATTCGATCGTCGGTATACGATACCTTGTTCAATCTCGTTACCGGCAAGTCTCTTTACTCGTTCCGCAACACATCATCCGTGATCAACCCCTTGGTCACATTGTGCACATTATGATGATGTACTACCGAGTGGGCCCAGAGATACCTCTCCGTTTACGGAGTGACAAATCGATCTCGATCCATGTCAACCCAATGACACTTTCGGAGATACCGTAGTGCACCTTTATAGTCACCCGCTTCGTTGTGACGTTTGATACACCCAAAGCACTCCTACGGTATCCGGGAGTTACGATCTCATGGTCTAAGGAAGAGATACTTGACATTGGAAAAGCTCTAGCAAACGAACTACGATCTTTGTGCTATGCTTAGGATTGGGTCTTGTCCATCACATCATTCTCCTAATGATGTGATCCCGTTATCAACGACATCCAATGTCCATAGCCAGAAACCATGACTATCTGTTGATCTGTGAGCTAGTCAACTAGAGGCTCACTAGGGACATATTGTGGTCTATGTATTCACACGTATTACGATTTCCGGATAATACGATTATAGCATGAATAAAGACAATTATCATGAACAAGGAAATATAATAATAATACTTTTATTATTGCCTCTAGGGCATATTTCCAACAGTCTCCCACTTGCACTAGAGTCAATAATCTAGTTCACATCACCATGTGATTAACACTCACAGTCACATCGCCATGTGACTAACACCCAAGAGTTTACTAGAGTCAAGAGTCTAGTTCACATCACTATGTGATTAACACTCAATGAGTTTTAGGTTTGATCATGTTGCTTGTGAGAGAGGTTTTAGTCAGCGGTCTCAACCTTTCAGATCCGTGTATGCTTTACAAATCTCTATGTCATCTCCTAGATGTAGCTACCACGCTCTATTTGGAGCTATTCCAAATGATCGTTCTACTTGGAGCTATTCTAAAATTGCTCCATTATCGTATCCGGTATCTCTACTCGAGCTATCCGGATAGGTGTAAAGCTTGCATCGACGTAACCATTTACGACGAACTCTTTTACTACCTCCATAATCGAGAAAATTCCTTAGTACACTAGTTACTAAGGATAACTTTGATCGCTGTCCTGTGATCCATTCTTGGATCACTCTTGTACCCTAGTGACTCATGGCAAGGCACACTTGAGTCGCGTACACAACATAGCATCTTGTAGAGCCTCGTCTTAATCATAGGGGCGACCTTCGTCCTTTCTCTCTATTCTGCCGTGGTCGAGCTTTTAAGTCTTAACTTCATACCTTACAACTCGTGCAAGAACTCCTTCTTTGATGACCCATCTCGAACACCTTCAAGATCATGTCAAGGCATGTGCTCATTTGAAAGTACTATTTAAGCATTTTGATCTATCTTATAGATCTTGATGCTTATTATTCAAATAGCCTAATCCGGGTTTTCCATTGAAAAACACTTTTCAAATAACCCTATATGCTTTCGGAAATTCTACATCATTTCGATCAACAATATGTCAATAACATATACTCACCAGAAATTCTATATGCTCCCACTCACTTCTTTGGAAATACAAGTTTCTCATAAATTTGTATAAACCCAAAATCTTTGATCATCCTATCAAAGTACATATTCCAACTCGAGATGCTTACTCCAGTCCTTTAGAAGGATCGCTGGAGCTAGCATACCTTTTAGCATCCTTAGGATTGACAAAACTTTCGGATTGTATCACATACAACCTTTCCTTACGAACACTGGTAAGGAAACTCGTTTTGACATCCATCTGCCAGATTTCATAAATGCAGCTAATGCTAACATGATTCCGACGGACTTTAAGCATCGCTACGGATGAGAAAATCTCATCGTAGTCAACTCCTTGAACTTGTGAAAAAACTCTTCGCCACAAGTCGAGCTTCATAGACGGTGACGTCACCGTCCACGTTCGTCTTCTTCTTAAAGATCCATTTATCTCAATGGCTTGCCGATCATCGGGCAAGTCCACCAAAGTCCATGCTTTGTTCTGATACATGGATCCTATCTCGGATTTCATGGCTTCTAACCATTTGTCGAATTTGGGCCCACCATTGCTTCTCCATAGCTCGTGGGTTCATTGTTGTCTAGCAACATGACCTTCAAGACAGATTACTTGTACCACTCTAAAGTAGTACGCATCCTTGTCACCCCACGAGGTGCGGTAGTGACTTGATCCAAGTTTCATGATCACTATCATAAGCTTCTACTTCAATTGGTGTAGGTGCCACAGAACAACTTCACGTGCCTGCTACACACTAGTTGTAGTGACGGTTCAATAACCAAATCAAGTCTCCACCATCCTCCCACTCAAGTTTTGAGACATACTTTTCCTCGAGAAAGGACCCGATTCAAGAAACAATCCCTATTGCTTTCGGATCTGAATTAGGAGGTATACCCAACTGTTTTGGGTGTCCTATGAAGATGCATTCTATCCGCTTTGGGTTCGAGCTTATCAACTTTGAAACTTTTTCACATAAGCGTCGCAGATCCCAAACATTTAAGAAATGACTGCTTAGGTTTCTCTAAACCATAATTCATACGGTGTCATCTCAGCGGAATTACGTGGTGCCCTTTTAAAGTGAATGTGGTTGTCTCTAATGCCTAACCCATAAACAATAGTGGTAATTCGATAAGAGACATCATGGTACGCACCATATCCAATAGGGTGCAACTATGATGTTCGGACACATCATCACACTATGGTGTTCCAGCGGTATTAATTGTGAAACAATTTCCACAATGTCTTAATAGCGTGCCAAAGCTCGTAACTCAGATACTCATCTCTATGATCATATCACGACATTTCATCCTCTTGTCACGATGATCTTCAACTTCACTCTGAAATTACTTGAACCATTCAATAATTCAGACTTGTGTTTCATCAAGCAAATATACTCTACATCTACTCGAATCATCGTGAAGTAAGAACATAACGATATTCATTTGCATGCCTCGGCACTCATTGGACTGCACACATCAAAATGTGTTACTTCCAACAAGTTGTTATCTTGTTCCATTTCTTTGAAAAACGAGGCTTTTTAGTCATCTTGCCCATGTGGTATGATTTGCATATCTCAAGTGATTCAAAATCAAGTGAGTCCAAACGATCCATCTCATGGAGTTTCTTCATGCGTATACACCAATAGACATGGTTAGCATGTCTCAAACTTTTCAAAAGCGAGTGAGTCCAAAGATCCATCAACATGGAGCTTCTTCACGCATTTTATACCAATATGACTTAAACGGCGATTGCCACAAGTAAGTGGTACTATCATTACTATCTTATATCTTTTGGCATGAAAATGTGTATCACTACGATCGAGATTTCAATAAACCATTCATTTAGGTGCAAGACCATTGAAGGTATTATTCAAATAAACGAGTAACCATTATTCTCCTTAAATGAATAACCGTATTGCGACAGACATAATCCAATCATGTCTATGCTCAACGCAAACACCAAATCTCGATGGTAGAGGGAGCGTGCGATGCTTGATCACATCAACCTTGGAAATACTTCCAACACATATCGTCAGCTCACCTTTAGCTAGTCTCCGTTTATTCCGTAGCTTTTATTTTGAGTTACTAACACTTAGCAACCGAACCGGTATCTTAATACCTGGTGCTACTAGGAGTACTAGTAAAGTACACATTAACATAATGTATATCAATATACTTCTATCGACCTTGCCAGCCTTCTCATCTACCAAGTATCTAGGGTAATTCTGCTCCATGGTGGTTCCTTTATTACGTAAGCACTTAGTCTCGGGTTTGGGTTCAACCTTGGGTTTCTTCACTTTGGAGCAGCAAGCTGATTTGCCGTTTCATGAAGTATCCTTCTTGCCCTTGCCCTTCTTAAAACTAGTGGTTTCACCAACCATCAACAATTGATGCTCCTTCTTGATTTCTACTTTCGCGTGTCAAACATCACGAATACCTCAAGGATCATCATATCTATCCCTCGATATGTTATAGTTCATCACGAAGCTCTAGCAGCTTGGTGGCAATGACTTTGGAGAAACATCACTATCTCATCGGAAGATCAAATCCCACTCGATTCAAGTGATTGTTGCACTCGGACAATCGAGCACAAGCTCAACGATTGAGCATTTCTACCTTAGTTTGTAGGCTAAGAAAATCGTCGGAGGTCTCATACCTCTTACGTGAGCACGAGCCTGAAATCTCAATTTCAGCCCTCGAAACATCTCATATGTTCATGACGTTTGAAAAACATCTTTGGTGCCTTAATTCTAAACCGTTTAATTGAACTATCACGTAGTTATCAAAAGCGTGTATGTCGATGTTCGCAACATCCACAAACAACATTTGGGGTTCAGCACATGGCGGTGCATTAAGGACATAAGCTTTCTCTCGTCCGCATAATCGCTCTCACAACTTTCAACTATATTTTCTCTAGGAACATATCTAAATAGTGGAACTAAAGCGCGAGCTTCGACATAATTTGCAAAGATCTTTTGACTATGTTCAGGATAATTAAGTTCATCTTATGAACTCCCACTCGAGATAGACATCCCTCCGGTCATCTAAGTGATTACATGATCCAAGTCAACTAGCCCGTGTCCGATCATCACGTGAGACGGACTAGTCATCATCGGTGAACATCTTCATGTTGATCGTATCCTCCATACGATTCATGCTCGACCTTTCGGTCTCCGTGTTCCGAGGCCATATGCGCACATGCTAGGCTCGTCAAGTTAACCCCAAGTGTTTTCGCTGTGTAAAACTGTCTTACACCGTTGTATGTGAGCGTAAGAATCCATCACACCCGATCATCACGTGGTGCTTAGAAGCGACGAACTGTAGCAACGGTGCACGATCGAGGAGAACACTTCTTGAAATTTTGTAAGGGATCATCTTATTTACTACCGTCGTCCTAAGTAAACAAGAAGCATAAACATGATAAACATCACATGCAATCAAATAGTGACATGATATGGCCAATATCATTTTGCTCCTTTTGATCTCCATCTTCGGGGCTCCATGATCATCATCGTCACCGGCATGACACCATGATCTCCATCATCATGATCTCCATCATCGTGTCTCCATGAAGTTGTCTCGCCAACTCATTACTTCTACTACTATGGCTACCACGCAGGTCATACAATAAATTAAGACAACTCCTATGGCTCCTGCCGGTTGTCATACTCATCGACATGCAAGTCGTGATTCCTATTACAAGAACATGATCAATCTCATACATCACATATCATTCATCACATTCTTCTTGGCCATATCACATCACATAGCATACCTGCAAAAACAAGTTAGGCGTCCTCTAATTGTTGTTTGCATGTTTTACGTGGCTGCTATGGGTTTCTAGCAAACGTTTCTTACCTACGCAAAAACCACAACGTGATATGCCAATTGCTATTTACCCTTCATAAGGACCCTTTTCGCCGAATCCGTTCCGACTAAAGTGGGAGGCGGCACCGCTAGCCACCTTATGCACGAAGTGCATGTCAATCAGTGGAACTGTCTCACGTAGAATGCGTGTAAGGTTGGTCGGGCCGCTTCATCCCACAATACCGTCGAAACAAGATTGGACTAGTAACGGTAAGCATATTGAACAAAATCAACGCCCACAACTACTTTGTGTTCTACTCGTGCAAAGAATCTACGCAATAGACCTAGCTCATGATGCCCTTTGTTGGGGAGCGTGGCGAAATTCAAAATTTTCCTCGTGTCACCAAGATCTATCTATGGAAAGACCAGCAGCGAGTAGAAAGAGAGTGCATCTACATACCCTTGTAGATCGCTAAGCGGAAGCGTTCAAGTGAACAGGGGTTGATGGAGTCGTACTCGTCGTGATTCAAATCACCGATGATCAAGTGCGAGCAGACGGCACCTCCGCGTTCAACACACGTACAGCCCGGCGGCGTCTCCCCGCCTTGATCCAGCAAGGAGAGAGGAGAGGTTGAGGAAGACTCCTCCAGCAGCAGCACAACGGCGTGGTGGTGATGGAGGAGTGTGGCAATCCAGCGAGGCCGCTAAGCACCACGGGAGAGGAGGAGTACTTGGGAGAGAGGAGAGGCTGCAACCAAAGGCGGAGACCGAATCACGTGTGATTCTGTGTGTTCTCTGGGCAGCCCTATGCCTCACTATTTATAGGGGAGAGGGGCTGCGCCCCTTTAGGGTTTCCCACCCCAAGGGGTGCGGCCAGCCTCGAGATCCAATCTGGGGTGGCGGCGAGGAGGGAGGAGAGGGAGGCGCAGGAGCATGGGCCTTAGGGCCCATCGCCTAGGGTTTGCCCCCTCCCACTCTCCCCTGCGCCTTGGGCCCCTTGTGGGGGGCGCACCAGCCCACCTGGGGCTGGTTCCCTCCCACACATGGCCCATGCAGCCCTCTGGGGTAGGTGGCCCCACTTGGTGGACCCAGGACCCTCCGGTGGTCCCAGTGCTTCTAGATAAAACCGAAACTTTTCCGGTGACCAAAACAGGACTTCCCATATATAAATCTTTACCTCCGGACCATTCCGGAACTCCTCGTGACGTCCTGGATCTCATCCGGGACTCCGAACAACATTCGGTAACCACATACAAGCTTCCTTTATAACCCTAGCGTCATCGAACCTTAAGCGTGTAGACCCTACGGGTTCGGGAGACATGTAGACATGACCGAGACATTCTCCGGTCAATAACCAACAGCGGGATCTGGATACCCATGTTGGCTCCCACATGTTCCACGATGATCTCATCGGATGAACCACGATGTCAAGGACTCAATCGATCCCGTATACAATTCCCTTTGTCTAGCGGTATTTTACTTGCCCGAGATTCGATCGTCGGTATACCGATACCTTGTTCAATCTCGTTACCGGCAAGTCTCTTTACTCGTTCCGCAACACATCATCCCGTGATCAACCCCTTGGTCACATTGTGCACATTATGATGATGTACTACCGAGTGGGCCCAGAGATACCTCTCCGTTTACGGAGTGACAAATCCCGCCTCGATCCATGTCAACCCAGAGACACTTTCGGAGATACCAGTAGTGCACCTTTATAGTCACCCGATTCGTTGTGACGTTTGATACACCAAAGCACTCCTACGGTATCCGGGAGTTACGATCTCATGGTCTAAGGAAGAGATACTTGACATTGGAAAAGCTCTAGCAAACGAACTACACGATCTTTGTGCTATGCTTAGGATTGGGTCTTGTCCATCACATCATTCTCCTAATGATGTGATCCGTTATCAACGACATCCAATGTCCATAGCAGAAACCATGACTATCTGTTGATCTGTGAGCTAGTCAACTAGAGGCTCACTAGGGACATATTGTGGTCTATGTATTCACACGTGTATTACGATTTCCGGATAATACAGTTATAGCATGAATAAAAGACAATTATCATGAACAAGGAAATATAATAATAATACTTTTATTATTGCCTCTAGGGCATATTTCCAACAACCCGATCATCACGTGGTGTCTCAACAAGAAGAACTTTCGCAATGGTGCATACTCGGGGAGAACACTTATACCTTGAAATTTAGTTAAGGGATCATCTTATAATGCTACCGCCGTACTAAGCATAATAAGATGCATAAAGATAAACATCACATGGAATCAAAATATGTGACATGATATGGCCATCATCATCATCTTGTGCTTTTGATCTCCAACTCCAAAGCAACGTCATGATCTCCATCGTCACCGGCTTGACACCTTGATCTCCACCGTAGCATCATGGTCGTCTCACCAACTATTGCTTCTATAGCTATCTCAACCGCTTAGTGATAAAGTAAATCAATTGCATGGCGTTTGCACTTCATATAATAAAGCGACAACCATAAGGCTCCTACCATTTGCCGATAACTTTTACAAAACATGATCATCTCGTACAACAACGTATATCACATCATGTCTTGACCATATCACATCACAACATGCCCTGCAAAAACAAGTTAGACATCCTCTACTTTGTTGTTGCAAGTTTTTACGTGGCTGCTACAGGCTTCGAGCAAGAACCGTTCTTACCTACGGCACAAAAACCAAAATGGTGATTTATCAAGTTTGTTGTTTTAACTCTCAACAAGGACCGGCCGCAGTCAAATTTGATCCAACTAAAGTTGGAGAAACAGACACCCGCCAGCCACCTTTATGCAAAACTAGTTGCATGTCTGTTGGTGGAACCGGTCTCATGAACGTGGTCATGTAAGATTTTTCCGGGTCGCTTCATCCAACAATATCGCCGAATCAAAATAAGACATTGGTGGTAAGCAGTATGACGATCAGCGCCCACAACTCTTTGTGTTCTACTCGTGCATATCATCTACGCATAATCTAAATGTGCTATTCAGAATTTGTAGCAAGTATATGTGAGGATCATGGTATATTTTCAAATATATTTCAGCAATCAAACTCTAAGTTATATTTTCAAATATATATATATATATATATATATAGAAGACAATAGGTAAAAAGAATTTATATACTTGCGGCAATAATTTTCAACTATATATAGAAGACAGTAGGTAAAAAATTATATGTGCCCACTGGACATTTTATATTAGCCTAAAGATTAAGTGAAACTTTGAATTTTTGTATGTTCCTGCGATGCTAATCTGTTAGTTTGGCAGTGAAACACTAGTTTTGACGTTAAGCACTTGAACAATTACTATTTTGATGCTAAACTTTGATAAAAAAATTGGTTTGATTTTAGTTGAGAAGCAGCACCGAGGATCCACAGAGGGGTAAGCTTCTGTATTTCAATGTTGACTGATGAGGAAGAGGTAAGATTGCATCCATAAGATAATGTTCTGGCGATGTCATGTCTATTTTGATGATCATGCACAAGATCATGTACTCATGTGATGATGTGGATATTTGGATGTATGTTGGATATGTGTACTAATTCCGAGTGGCCTATGTTTTGCCGGAATGTTGATTCATTTCCATTCCAGCAAATTTCAGGCGCCCCATATGTCTACTTTGTAGCAAAGGTCATGCCAAAATTTTCCGTGAATATTGGCATGACTTGTGCTAGAAAGTAGGACACATTGAGTGCCCGAGATTTGCCAGAACGAGAATAAATCAACATTCCGGCAAAACGTATGCCATTTTTTATGTCATTATTCATTTTATTAGTTCTAGAATTAAACGTGTAGACTGAACCATAGGAAACATGGCGCAAAACGACAAAGCTAGGGGTTTTGATCATGCCCGCTTAGAGAATGCACATGATTTCCTTGACTTTCTAGGTAGTCAGGAAGTAGAAGGGTTGCAGGGCCCCCTTTTGATAAAGGAGGGTGGTAGTGTTGCCGACACCGACACCGGCACTGACACTGACACCAATGGCACCGACACCGGCGCCAAGACCGGCACGGATGGTGGTAACCAGGCCACGGAAGCTGGTACAGGCCAAGCTACTAAAGAAACTTAGAAGAAGACGACGGCACGACAACCAAACAAGCTTGACACCAGAATACTGGTAGTCATGGAGGTGCACCCCGGCGAATTCGAGCCAATAGTGCCGCGGGAAGTCGCAATGTGCTACGGCAACAAAATAGGATGCATCCTATGGGAAACCGCAATTGGAGCACCTCGTCCTAGCGAGGTTGTACCAGAGATTCTAGTTCCCCGGCCGGGATGACGAAAAAGTTTCGTGGGAAGATGATGCCATGGACAAGCTAAACAACAAAGCCATGGGAAAGGTCAACAACGCATTAGCTACCTGGAAAGTCAGGGTGAAACGAGCGATTGCAAAAAAAAAAACTACACCAAGATTTTTACGTACAATCGGACACTTACGGAACCGGACTACGAAAAATTCAAGGAGACTTGTGCTGCCGAAGAAACCAAGGCCAAGTCTGAGAGAATGAAGGAGTTTCAGGAAAGGAACACGGGGAACCACCGCCGCAGAAGCCATGGTTACACGGGCAAGAGGCCCGTGTGGGCTAAGGAGGACACAGAACATGAAAGTCAGGGGCTTCCAGACCTCTTGGCGGAGTTCACGAACCCGTAGGAGCATGACTTCATCAGGGCCCAGTACAAGTGGGACAAGGAAAAAAGGTTTGGTACACGGACACGCTTACGAGGGATTTCATGAGAATACTGGTAATTATTATTTTACCACCTTATATTAGCTTCTGATCAAGTCGACTACGTTCTAGTCACATTTGTAAATGGTTCACGTTCCTTTTGTAGAGAGAGCAATACAAGCTTTCGGTCGAAAGTGACTCGTCATATGAGTCATCGACGAGGCCCAAGTGGGACACCCCTTTCAACCGGGCCCTGAACATACTGAAGGGACACCCGGTAGACCAGCGGCCACAGTACGGATGTGTGCACACTGCCGAAGAAGGCGCCATGTGGAAGTACTACTACCACGAAAACCCAGAAGCCAAAAGGAAGAGTAGGAAGTTCAGTCAAATGACCATCAACGAGAAGGTGGCACTTGCAGTCGAGAAAAAATCAGCTGAGACCAAAGAAGCGACCAAAGCTGAGGCGGTCCAGGAGGCAGCCCTGCCTGTCGAAGTGATTTCGCAGCTGTAGTTAGTTCCTTGATTCAGGCGGTTGTCACCTGGATAAAGGAAAATCCAGACAAAAGGGCAGAGGATTTTCCAGTTCCTAGCTTCGTCAAGAGCAACTCGGTGAACATCGCACCCGCACATGCTCCTGCACCCGCTCATAGCAGCTCGTCCTCCATCTCTGGCATGCTCGGCGGGGCTTTGACATTGACTGATTTCGACGCCCTCACGGTAATTATGCATCACACCCTAATCAACATATCTATAATCTTCCATTTCCGTTGCCTTTCGGATGTTTGACGCCACACACATGTCCCTGCAGGGCGATGAAAATCCGTGCACCCTACTATACCACATCAACGGCCAGTTGGTGGATGTGGGAAATGCTACGATACTAAAGCCCAAGGAACGGTTGTTCCCCGGCCGGCAGATGCTCGTTGGAGCCTTCAGGCTTTTTGTGGCGAGTGTGAAAGTGGGCCACAAGGGTTTGGCTCCTCTGGTACGACCCGGTGGAGAGGACGACAAGACCCCGGCGAGGCATGGCCAATGCAAGAATTGGATTACACTATGGTCGAAGAGTCTTCTTTGTGTGGAGGCGGCCGGGAGCACACCAACGACAACACCTTAGCAAGGTATGACCACCACCCCACCTATGCAATTAGTACCGCCTGTCATGCTGCGCGAGAGCGGACTATGCAAGGAAGGGGGTCCAACTGTTCCGGTGGCTGATGACATCGCCCCTATGGAAGAAGTTGTGGATGATGACATGGAGGAGGATGACCCTCTCGGGTGGCTTAATACTGGCTATGACGATGGAGGAATGATGAGTCATCCATATGACTCAGGCTATGAGCATGAAGATGAGGAGATGCATGATGTGCTGGAGCAGGAACGTCCTAGGGTTGATTGCAAGAAGTCTCTCTTCATGTAATGCTCGTAGTACACGCCTACAGATGCCGCCTCAACCCAGGGTCAACAAGGCAACAATCGTGCAGCGCTGAGCCCGACAACACGGGGGGGGGGGGGTCAGGGAGGGTCTGGTAGGCTCACTACCTGTACCCAAGAATAAGCAGAGGAAGAGACCACCGAAGAAAGCCTCTGCTGCCGCCAAAGTTGCCAAAGCTGCTTCTAGCAGCCAGCCGCCTTTTCAGACCCGGGTTGCAGACAGTGTACCGACCAGAGGTGCTCCAGTACTCCATGTCGCAGGCGAGTCGATCCTACCGACGAAAGCGCTAGATGCCATAACAGGGGATCTCAAGAGACTGCATGATGATATTTTATCGAGAGAGAAAATCCTTCTCGCCTTGGAGGCTCTAGGATACCCACTTTACGTGGTTCATGTGCCGGCTGGCAGGTATACCTGCCCCGCGGAGCTCTTCTTCTTGCGATTTGGTTACATCTTCGAGATGTTTCACATCAGGTGGCTCGATTTTACCTTTGTCCGCCTCTTTGTGCTGCATATGAACTACATCATCGGGATGGAGCAAATCTGTCAAATCGCGGTCGTGGACCCATACTACATGCATGAGGGCTTCTTGGCAGTCAACCCAGTGAACCGTGAATATGCAAGGAACTGCATCGCAGACTTCATGGTCGCCAATAAGGACAAGGAAACGATTCTCCTGCCTTATCATCCCATGTAAGTCATCTGCGGAAATCCACTATAACGCATACATCCTTTTGCAATCATTCCTTTGCACGTATGGACCCTAATTTGAGGTGTACTTATTTTGCGCAGCAAGGGGCGCACCATCCTTATCTCTCTTTACCCGCGAGTCCCCACGCTCTATACTTGGACTCGTCAAAGAACATGTAGAAAACAGATTACACGCACATAAAGAGTGTTCTGGATAGTGCTATCCTGATCTTCAACAGGCGGGGTGGCGACATCAGGGTCAGAAAAACAAGGAATGGCGTGTAGTGTTTTGGCCATAAGACCGACATCTGGTGCGTCCAGCAACCAGCAAATAGTATCAAGGATGGATTCTACGTCATCCATCACATGCTGGAGTACAGAAGGGATCGGCAAGAACTTTGCATGACATCTACATCCGGCGATGCCCATATCCGCCAATGGGCCGAAGGCTTAGGAAGCGTACCTGATCATCAACTCCAAACTGTGTTCTATCGCATCCAGCAGGAAATTGTGATGATCATCATGAAGGACGTCCTCGAAAACAATGGGATGTTCTACGGCGGCCCAACAGCGCAGGTTGACGTCCGAACTCGCATAGCCCTACAGCGTTTGGACATGATACCTTTCACGAAGCTAGGGTGCATCCTCCTGGATTTGGACAGATGGAACATGGAGTGATTGTCGATGACAATGTGTCCATTTAGTTAGTACTTTCTATAGGACAAAACTTTGAATTTCTATACGATGAAACTTTGTGATGTAAGTGGTCCTCCTCAACTTGCATGCATCGCTCTAGTTAATTAATTTGGGCACGATGTACTTCATTATTTATATTTACTATATGTTGCTTGTATTGGCTAACCCTTTCTCTTTGTGTTACTCAAGTATATTATGTTGCATATTATCGATGAATTCGCCTCATGACGATGCATCTCTGTCAGGGATATAGATCATCGATGGTGAAGAATTGCTATGCCGTGTACATAGGGAGGGTTCCAGGAGTGTACGACGAGTGTCCAGAGTGTCAAGCCCAAGTTTACCGTTTCCCGGGTGGCAGCCAAAGAAGGTTTGAAAGCAGAAGCGAAGCGGAAGCTAGTTACTTCAGGTTTATGCTAGCGCGAGAGATGAATCAGAACTGGCACTCCAAGAACTACTACATCATCCAGCTCTTGTTCATAGTTATCGCTCGTCTCTTGTATATCATAGTTTAGATAGATGGTGAAACATGTGTATGTGATGACCATGTAGTTGCATGTATTCGAGACATATGATGACTTGTATCGCTATTTCAAGATGATGATGAGACATCATTTGTGTTGGATCATGATGATGATGATGGTATGATGAGACTATGTTGTCCCACTTCGATGATGACGACGATGAGACATTCTTGTCTCATATAGTTTCAATGTATGTGTATGATACGATGAGACTATTGTATAAAACCTGTACAAATACAAACGTAAATACACAGAAGAAAAAAATACAGAAAATATTAGCAGTAACGCGGGGTAAGGGAGTAGTAGCGGCGCGAGCTTAGCGATGGCGGGGTTACTTAGCCGCCTTTGCAGCTAGTTAGCGATTCTTGCGGGGTGCGTAGCAGATGATGATCGTATGTGTAGCGATGGCGAGGTCGAGACCAGCTACTTCTAAAGTTAGCGATATCGCCCTAGCGATGGCGCTGGGGCAGCGCTCTTGCTAAGCATTTACCCAGAGCTACAGCTAGGGTTTTTCCTAGTAGTGCTGGCGAGGCCTCTAGTCTTCTCCGACGGGGTGGCAGCAAGGGGCAGTGGCGTAGAGGGGCCCAAGCAGCACCGTTTTGCTGTGCTGGCCGCACGGCTGCACAAGGGGCTCAGATGACGCGGTTCTGGCGTCTAGCTGAGGCCTGGGTTGGAAAAGAAGGGCGCCTCCGACTGTGGATGCGGCAGATTTGGTCTCCGGAGGGCGTGGGGCGCGTCGGTGCATCTGAGGCATGGCCACGGCTTGGAACGACGGCGGTTCTTGGCTCGAGCGGCGCTCTTTTGTCCCCTGTCGGCATGGTTCTTGGCAGGGCACAGTGGCTCGCGCTACATCCGGTGGCCCTGTGTCCAGACGGTTGTGGATGGATCTAGGGCCTTGTGATGGAGGTTGGCCGCTAGTGGTCACCGCGTGGTGCGGTTGGCTGCGGTGGATCTCGATGCTTCTTCATCGATGGGTGGCTCCGATGGTGTGGCAGTGATTGGTGGGCTTGTTGGTGCCGGTGCGGGATGATGTGCGACCGAGGTGGTGAGTGAGCCTGGGTGAAACCCTGTTTGGGCCTTATGCTATGACCAGCGATGGTGGCCATTGCGGCCATCTTTATCCTTCTTGGAGGCATCGTTGCTTTGCTTCCGCATCTCTCCTGCACGGATCCGACCATCGCGGCCTCTCCAGGGGAAACCCTTGATCTTGTGCGATCGAACGACGGCGACGCCTTGGTGTCATTCTCCCTCTTGGGGGCTTTGTCTCGGAGCTTGGCATCGGCGAGCGGGGCTGGCAACGGTTGTGGCATCAAGACTTCTGTGGCAACGATGGTGGTGGGAGCGATGCTGGAAACGCGACAATGGTTGAGGTAGTCGACTCTTCTCCGCCTTGTCCATGGGATTGCCTCGGTTTATTTGTTGTTGTGAAGTCAAAGCTGCAGCGGCGAGGCCTCTGTGGTATACAATGACTGGCTGCAGGTGGTCTGTTTGGCGATCTTCCCCGACGCCAACTGTGCCTAGTTTTGTCCTTCCTAGTTCTCCTTCAGATCGGAGTTGCGCTGTCTGCTGGCAGGTGGCTGAGTTTCGGCACGGATCTTCATTCATCTTTGCACGGACTCTCTAGTGTGCATGTTGAGTCGACGATTGCCTACGGCGAAGTCAGAGTCGTTTGCTCAGGGTTTAAGGATGGTGATGACGCCTCTAGGGGAGGAGTGATGACGATGACTCATGTGTGCTGTCTTGACGAGGCCCACAGTGGAATGGTGTGCGTGGGGTATCTTGTGTGTGCCGCTCAGCGGTTGTCATGGTTTTCGCCCGGTTTTCAATAATCAACTGGACATCTGGTTTTCGCTCGGTTTTCCCTAATTAACTGAGCAATTCTTTTATTCTTAATTAATCCAGGATAACTGCCATTTTGAAAGAAAAAAACACGGCGGCGGCAACATGCTTGTGCACAGGCAACGCCAGCTAGGATAGTGCGTCCAACGTCCGTTAGTGACTCCGTAGTTAAAGGACACCGACACAGAGATGCCACCCGGATACATCCGAGACGGCGGCACTTTGCAGCTGTGCGCACACGAGGCCGAAGGGCTCTTTAGCAATCTGACCGGGCAAACCGACACGGTGGCACAGACGGCGTACACGCGATCTCCTTCGGGAGCTCGCCAAGCAGGTTTCGAACACAAGACCACGTGCTTCACAGGTAGTCCTCCTACCACTTGAGCTAGCAAGCTAGGTGTTTTAATGGGCAGCATAAATTCTTAAGAACCAAACCAAGTGCGGATACAAAGGTTTTCCAAATTTTGAACGTGAAAATATTATTTTCGAAAAAAGTGAATTCTGAGAAACCGTGAACACTTATCAAAATTGTGTATATTTGAAAAAACTCAAACATTTTGAAAAAGACAAACAATTTCTCGAAACGGAAACAATTTTAAACTCCACCCAAAAAATTGAAAATATGAACAGTTTTTAGAAAACTAAAACATTTTTTGAATGGCAAAATAGCTTTTGGATACGCAAACATTTTTGAAAAATGGGAACTTTTTTTAATCTCCCGAACAAAATTTGAAAACACCAACATTTTTAGAAACTCTGGAACAAAATTTGAAGCACGAACAATTTGTTTAAAATTGGGAACAGTTTTTGAAATCCTAGAACAAAATTTGAAAACATGAATATTGTTTTTAAAAATCACGAACATTTTTTAAACTCCCAAACAAAATTTGAAAACCCGAATATTTTATTAATTTGTGACAATTTTCGTAATACTGAACAAAATTTGAGAAGTTGTGAAATTTTGAACAAAATTTGAAAAGCATGGAAATTTTTTGAATTTCTGAATAAAATTTAAATATGGAAACATTTTTTGAAATTTTGAATAATTTATGATAAATCAAACATTTTTTGAAATTTAAGAACTTTTTCCAAAAACATAAAAAAGGAAAAAAGAAAGAAAAAAGAACACAAAAAAAGAGAGAAAAGAATAAACAAACAGGAAGAACGAAAAAAGAGGAAAACCCGGTTCAGGAACTTGCTAGAAGG
Source organism: Aegilops speltoides (assembly GCA_021437245.1). Taxonomy (NCBI): domain Eukaryota; kingdom Viridiplantae; phylum Streptophyta; class Magnoliopsida; order Poales; family Poaceae; genus Aegilops; species Aegilops speltoides. The sequence continues at coordinate 419,965,171 of CM038143.1, read as the reverse complement.
TTTCCAAAACCGGGAAAAACCGGGTGGAACCTTCCAGGTTCCCAAAACCGGGATCGGTGGAACCCTTCTAATGGGCCGGGCCGTCTCGTTCGATCGCTAAGAAAGAGTGTGTGATACCCCGATATTTTGACGCAGAGTGCTTCCTATAGGATTTTCTGAGACCTCCTATATGCCGCATTTTGCGGCCAATAGGTCACGCGACGCACAGGGGGCATGCACGTGGGCCGGCCCATTCGCTGTCCGGCAAGGAATGAAAAATTCGCCAAAATAGAAGTGTTGTGGTGGGTATTCGAACCCACGACCTTACATAGTCGCACGCTCTGATCTAGCCACTGCGCCAGGCTAGTTATTACTATGTAAGAAAAGCAGCGGGAGCTTAAATAAACGGCCACAGCGGCGAAAAGTAAAAACCAATTCGGCCAAGTCCCTAAATTAAAACCAGTTAAGCCAATACAAATTTTCAAAACTGCAGTATTTTTTGGAATATGTGAACAACTTTCGGAAACAGGAACAAAATTTTGAATTAGTGAAAAATTAAACATGCGGACAATTTTTTGAATTTGCAAACAAATTTTGAAACATGAACATTTTTTTAATATGTGAACAAATTTTATGAAAACGAACAAATTTTGAATTCCCCAAAGATTTTTAGAAAACATGAACATTTTTGGAATTTGTGAACAATTTTTTAAAGCACGAATGATTTTTGAATCTTGAGAACAAATTTGTAAGCGTGAACATTTTTTGAAGCACGAACATTTTTTAAATCTTTAGAACAAAATTTTGAACTGGAGAAATTTTTTGAAAAATGCTGAAAAAATTTGGAAGCGCGAACAATTTATTAAAGCACGAACAATTTTTGAATCTAGAGAACAAATTTTGAAAAAGTACGAACAAATTTGGAAGCGTGAACATTTTTTGAATATGTGAATAAAAAATTGAAATCTGGTACATTTTATGAATTTCAAAAGTTTTGAACTTTTTTGTGTTACGGGAACAACTTTTGAAAACAGTAACATTTTTGAAAAATTGTTACAAGAACATTTTCTGAAATGCCCAAACATTTTTTTGACATGCGAACATTTTTTAGAAACACGAACAATTTTTGAATTTTCCGAACAATTTTCAAAAGAAACCGGAAACAGAAAAAAGAAAACAAAAAAAGGGAAAAAATAAATGAAACAGTAAAACAAAAGAAAACAAAAAAAAAACAAAAAACTGGTGTAAAAATAGAAAAACCGGTTCAGGAAACCTTCTGGAAGGTTCCCAAAACCGGCTGCCTCGCTGTGGGAAAGTGGGCCGGCCAAGTATTCGCGCTCGGGGGGATCGCCCTGTGCGTACGGTCGACATTTTGACGCAGTTAGCGTCAAATAGGATTTTCCGGATTGTCCATCTCCTTCGGCTAAGCTGACTTGAAAGAAGGTCAAAGGACCCGCAATCGGTTCCACGTTGTGCACCAGGCCAACAATACGAGGCCCGCGTACCAAAGGCCGTGAAACTAGGATGATGAAGAATGCCCGCAACAACATGTTTTCGAACCTCTGCACGCCAACAAAAAATAACTTTTTTTAGTGGAAATAAAAAAGAACTAAGAAACCCAAAAGAGAGACAGGCGCGGGAGCTGTATCTCGCCTACTACGAGACGGTAGCGCCAGATGGGCCGGCCCAATATGGGTTCCAGAGGAGCGGGCTTCTGCACCTTTTTTCCCTCTGTGTTTTCTATGCGATTTTCATCGGTTTTTTCTTCTGGTTTTCTGTGTTTCTTTATGGTTTTGCTCGTTTTTTCAATTTTTCTTGTTTTCTTTCTTTAATACATGTCTATGTTTTTAAAATACATGTTATACATTTTCTGTATACACCTGAAGCTTTTTTTATACACGTTGAACATTTTCTCTTGGGATTATCCTTTAATTAAGAGATTAAATAAATCCTAACAAGGCTGAAGGGTGCTTCCATTGCATCGACCATGTTATCCCATTCACCAAAAATCAATCTGATAGGGGGAAATCGGAAAAGCAAGAACGTTTAAAGGGAGGGGTGATGCCTAAAGGAGTGTACAACACCACCAGTGTGTTAATTCCAAAGGTTGACTCTCAAACTCGGCTTACTGATTTTTGGCCAATTAGCCTCTATAATGTGATTAGGTCATTGCCAAGTGCTTAGTGAACAGGCTACGCCCTATTCTGGATGAGCTCGTGTCCCCAGTACAGAGAGCCTTTGTGCCAGGGAGGTTAATCACTGACAATGCACTAATTGCCTTTGAGTGTTTTCATGCAATAAAACAGGAAAAGGACCCAGAGCAGAGTTTTTGCGCGTACAAGTTGGATTTGTCGAAGGCATATGATAGACTGGATTGGGTGTTTCTGGAGCGAATGATGCAACAGTTGGGTTTCTCTCGCCGATGGGTGAATTGGATAATGACGTGTGTCACCTCAGTGAGGTATAATGTAAAAGTCAATGGAGCCCTCTCAGATTCTTTAGCACCGGCCTGTGGGCTACAGCAGGGAGACCCTCTTTCGCCCTTTCTATTCCTTTTTGTTGTTGACGGGTTGGATGTTATATTGAAACATGATATTGAGGGAAATCTCGTCACGCCAGTGCGGGTTTGTCCTCAAGCCCCGGGCATCTCTCACCTCCTGTTTGCGGACGACAAGCTACTGTTATTTCGTGCCAATGCTACGAAGGCTAACCATGTGAGGGTTGCTCTTGAGAGGTATGCTACAGCAACCGGGCAAGTCATAAACCCAAACAAGTGCTCTATTGTTTGGGCCGCGGTGTCCAGAGATGAATAAGCAAGAGGTTATGCATACACAGGAGGTGGTCAATGTGAGCTTTGAAGAGAAGTATCTTGGCTTTCCTACCCCTAGTGGTTGGTTCTCTAGTGGGAAATTAAAGAACTTGCAACAGCAGCTCACGAAGAGAATTATTCAGTGGGGGGAGCTTATGTCCTAGGCAGGAAGGGAGGTTCTGATCAAGGTCGTGGCACAGTCACTACCGACGTTTCTTATGAGCATCTTCAACTTCTCGAGAAGTACATGTGATGATCTTGCATGTGTGTGTAACATCCCCCCCTTAATGATGCTACAGTGATCATCACTTTAATTCTAAGCTATCTTGATTAGTGAGCAGTGATCACAGAGTTAATCATATCTCATTTCAAACTCCTCTTTGAATTCAAGTCATTTTTGCAAATGAAAATAAAGTTGCACCAAAATTGCTGCAAAATAGTTCATCTTTTAACTAAAATTCCAAAACATTAAATTGTTAAGGAAAACAACATCACCACTAAGCCAAGATGAGCTGTTGCAATTAAAATAGGGCAATTTCAGCATTTTAAAGTGCTATTTAATTTGTGGAAAATACAAAATAATTCCCCTGCCTCCCAAAATAATTGAGGCAGTGCCTAAAAATGCAATGGACTTTTATGGGCCAGTTCCATATTTTTCCTAAATCATTAGGATGCCCAAATAAATCTTTTTCCTTCTCTGGTAACTAAATAAAAGGAGAAAAACAGAAAAAGAGGAAGGGCCAGAAGACTTACCTGGTGCTGGGCCGAGCCGGCCCAGCCCACCTGCACTCACCTACTCACCTCTGCATGGCAGCGCCGCCATGGCCAGGAGCTCGCTGCTCCGGCTGCTGGCTGTCATGGCACCGGGGCAAGTGGCTGGGTGGATAAGGGCGGCCCCGGGGAAAGGCCAAGTCCAGGGCGGTACCACCGCCATAGACCAGCGGTACAACTGCTCAACCTCCACCTGGGACACTGCCTGACCCGAGGGAATCACCCCTCGGGCGGTAGATGCTCTGGAAGCTCCGGACGGCCGGAACAACCGCACGCACTAGCGGTACAACCACTTGGTAAAACCCGGTAAAGCCATAATTTCTGCAAACGAACTCCGAAATCAGCAAACTCAAGCATGTTGGATGGATGATGACAAGCACTATCCAACAACGACTGTATCTTACCTACTGCAAGACGGTAGCGCCAGATGGGCCATCCCAATATGTGTTCCAGGGGAGCGGGTTTTTGCGTGTTTTTTTCCTGTGTGTTTTCTGCGTTATTTTCGTCGGGTTTTCTTCCGGTTTTCTGTGTTTCTTTATGGTTTTCCTCGTTTTTCTTTTTTTTTCAACACATGTGTATTTTTTTCAAATGCATGTTGTACATTTTTCTGTATACATCTGAAACTTAATTTTTATACACGTTGAACATTTTCTCTTCGGATTATCCTTTAATTAAGAGATTAAATAAATCCTAACAAGGTCGAAGGGTGCTTTCATTGCATCGACCATGTTATGCCATTCACCAGAAATCAATCTGATAGGGGGAAACCGGAAAAGCAAGAACGATTGAAGGGAAATAGGCTTTTTTTCTATGGAAACTGAAATAGTTTTTTTCTTTTTAATGAAAAGTGAAATAGGCTTTTTTTTTCTTTTTACTGGAAAGCGAAATAGGTTCACCTCAGGGGAATTAAAGAAAATGAAATGCTTCAACAATCAACTGGCGCACACGTGACGTGAAATGCCACACACTCAAGCGATTTTCCGTGTTGTAGGCGAGCTCAGGCGACTCTTAAGGACCAATGGAAAAAACATGTTTAAAAAAGATGATAGCCAAAATTATGTCCTAAAAATATGTAAACGAAGAATCGGGGGAAGATGTAATAGTAAAATACATGAGCAGTCCTCAAACTTTTGGTGTGAGTTTATTTTGGTCAATAAACTTCAGTGTACTCAAAGTACGGTCACTAAGAGGGTTTAAGTTATGGATACTTAACCGTCACTGGTGAGGTTTGCATCCTAGTAGGTTTCCTCTTCGTCCTTGTCCCAATCTTATCCGGCGCCGCCTCCTCTCATCTAAGTGGAGGAAGGCCTCTTAACGGCGAGCAGGTTTGCAGCAACGGTGGCCGTTGCATCATCCATGACCTCCACAGCTTGTCCCAGCGTCATGATTCTGGTCATGGAGGCCCGACAAAAGATTCTCGAGCGAAAGAGCTCCACGGGCTTGTCGTCGGGTCCGAAAAGCTCGGCAAGGAGGACGGTGGCAACATCGCTAACGACTCCAACTAATGAGGTCAATCAGAGTAGCTGCTATGTCACCTAGTAAAAAAATGAGATCCATGGACACTAGCATCCAGGACATATTTTTATAGAAGAAGCCCACCCGGGTGAGATCGTGGAAATTCGCTCATGACAGGAGTCGAGCCCCGGTCTGCAAGAAAGAACCACGGCGCCCTTAGTAACAGTGGGCGTGGCAACGAACGCGCTCCCGTGGCACTGACCAGGAGGATGAGGATATAAGTTAAAAAATCCCCACCAATGAAGGAGGGTATGAGGAATTCTTCATGACATCATACAATTCAATTTGATCTCATTGCATTGCAGTATCGCACAATTGTTGATAGAAGCCAGAAGGAGCAATCCGGTGAAGCAACCCAGCCCTTTATTTGGGCTTTTGTTTCTCGTCTTTATTCCTATCTTATGCACCAATGCTCAAAATGTCTAGTCAAGCTGTTTAATAGGAGATGGCGACCTGGAGCTCGAACTCCTCCCCCACGATCAGCGATAGCCCACCTGAAGGAAATATGCCCTAGAGGCAATAATAAAGTTATTATTTATTTCCTTATATCATGATAAATGTTTATTATTCATGCTAGAATTGTATTAACCGGAAACATAATACATGTGTGAATACATAGACAAACGTAGTGTCACTAGTATGCCTCTACTTGACTAGCTCGTTTATCAAAGATGGTTATGTTTCCTAGCCATGGACAAAAGAGTTGTCATTTGATTAACGGGATCACATCATTAGGAGAATGATGTGATTGACTTGACCCATTCCGTTAGCCTAGCACTTGATCGTTTAGTATGTTGCTATTGCTTTCTTCATGACTTATACAATGTTCCTACAACTATGAGATTATGCAACTCCCATTTACGGAGGAACACTTTGTGTGCTACCAAACGCGTCTAGCGTAATCTGGGTGATTATAAAGGTGCTCTCAGGTGTCTCCGAAGGTACATGTTGGGTTGGCGTATTTGAGATTAGGTTTTGTCACTCCGATTGTCGGAGAGGTATCTCTGAGCCCTCTCGGTAATACACATCACTTAAGCCTTGCAAGCATTGTAACTAATGAGTTAGTTACGGGATGAAATATTACGGAGCGAGTAAAGAGACTTGCGGTGGCGAGATTGAACTAGGTATTGGATACCGGCGATCGAATCTCGGGCAAGTAACACACCGATGACAAAGGAACAGCGTATGTTGTTATGCGGTTTGACCGATAAAGATCTTCGTAGAATATGTAGGAACCAATATGGGCATCCAGGTCCGCTATTGGCTAATGACCTAGAATGGTTTTAGGTCATGACTACATAGTTCTCGAACCCGTAGGGTCCGCAACAAGGTTTCGATGTGAGTTATATTATGAGTTTATGAGTTTTGATGTACGAAGGAGTTAGTCCCGGATGAGATCGGGGACATGACGAGAGTCTCGAAATGGTCGAGGCGTAAAGATCGATATATTGACGACTATATTCGGAGTTCGGAAAGGTTACGAGTGATTGGGTATTTTTGAGTCTGGGAGAGTTACGAGGAATTCGCGGGGAGAAGTATTGGGCCTTATTGGGCCTGCTTGAAGAGAGGGACTGCCTAGGGCAGGCTGCGCGCCCAAGGCCTAGTCCGAATTGGACTAGGGGAGGGTCGCACCCCCTCCTTCCTTCCCTTCTCTCTTCCCCTTCATTGTCTCCTACTCCTAATACATGGAAGGACTACTAGTTGGACTAGGAGAGGGGGGAATCCTACTCCCGGTGGGAGTAGGACTCCCCATGGCGCGCCTCCTAGGGCCGCCTCCTCCTCCCTCCCTCCTTTATATCTGGGGTGTGGGAAACTGCCGCCACGAACACCTATGGGGCGGAGCCCCTTATGCAGCGTGCAGGCGGAGGAGCCTGAGAGCAGATCGTGCGAGCACGCGGGCAGTTTTACCCGGCCGGAGCTCTCCGGAGAGATAAAACTCCTCTGCTGCTTTGTGTTTGTATTTGATCTTGCTCGAGAGTGCGGCGTATGGTGGTGTTGTGTGTGTGAATGGACCGAACCCCTCTCGTGCGCATGGGCCTCCCTTTATAGTCGGAAGGGGCGCGCCAACAGTGGCAGCGTGGGAGAAAGGGGTAAAAATGTAAAGAGGTGGTGGTTGGAGCAGTGCGGGAGCAGTGAAGCTACGATTGCATGAGCAGTGGTCGCTACCAACTTTGTGATGGGGACAAGGGCATTTAATGCCGTCGCCGTCGACCCCAAAAGCTCCGCCCTTGTGTCTCCGTGCGCCCGCAGCGATGGATTCACCACCGTGAAGTGCCACCGTGTCCCCAGGCTGCCTGACCACCGCCACGCGCGTCCTGGAAGGCCCAGGCGGCGCGTGGGCGATGAGCTGGGCGCGGGCACCAGCGCAACTCTCCGGCAAGTACCTTGCGGGGTCTTGATCTTGCGGACCGGGAGCTTGCGGGCTCTGTAACTTGTCGCTCCCGGGCCCTTGCCGGGCATATAAGCGCCGGGCGTGTCTTCTATGATGCAATCTCCTAGTCTTCTGGCGAGCTCCTCTTGCGGGGCCTTGCGTGAGTGATGTAACCTTAAGCACAGAGCGGCCTTCCGGCAAGTTCCGCTTGCGAGGTCTCGATCTTACATCTTGTATACTTTGTCTTTGAATGGCTTGACATGGGCGGGAAGGTTTTCGGCGAGCACGTGGTAAACCCTGCCGCGGAAGCTGCAACCGCCGTGCACAAGTTGGGGTCTTGAGGTACCCCTACCTTAGTCACCGGCAGAGCCCGGGCTGGGCCACACGGTGCCAAGCGCTGTTGGGCCAGGCCCAAAACGATCTGCAGGCACCCGCGCCCACGGTGCGTCGAATCCACTTCCGCCTCTGCCGCCTCCCCCAACAAAGCCGCGTCGATTGCGGCGTCGTGGGATGGGGCGTGCCCACGTTCTTTAATGGGAAGAGCGGAGCGCCCCACTTCCCCATAAAAGCGAGAGAAGCGAGGCGGTTCCCCTCTCTTCGCTCTCATTGCATCTTCTTCCTCCTCCAGAGATCCCCTTTGCGCTCCGCCTCCGCATCTCCTCCGCCGTCTCTTGCGTCTGCGGCGCCGCCGGACTCTTCGTCCTCCTTCCCTCGCTTCCTCCGCCATGGCCCCGAAGAACGGGAAGGAGAAGGCGGAGAAGACCAAGAAGGAGAAATCTGAGCGGCGTGGCTTCGCGCCTGCTGCGAAGCGAACGTCGTCTTCTCGTCGCGGCTCGGCCAGCAGAACTCTGGAACAAATATTACCTGTTACGGGCCAAGAATACCAAGCGCATCCTCGGACGAGCTCATCCGGCCGCCACCAAGGACAACTATCCCGGCGGGTATTATTTCTTCGACCTTCTTCCACTGCGGTCTTTGCCCTCCTTTTTCTGAATTCTTACAGACGTCATGCACACCTCGGTTTCCATCTTCTTGACTTCACCCCAGCGCCATCCTTACCATGGCGGTTTCGCTTTACATGTCTGAAAACTACATAAAATTCATCCCAACGTGGCGCTGTTTAGGCATTTCTTCACTCCTAGAGTAGAGTGGCACCCCCTCTCCGGAGGGATATCTTGGGTTTTAAATGCACAAGAAGGAGTGTTACTTGCCGGGAGCTCCGCGCAAGTGGGAAGAGTGGCGTCTTGGCTGGTGCTGGATCGTTGAAGGCGAGCCGCAGCACTTCACCGCTCCGCGCACAACTCCTATCGTCTGGCGGCGGGGGCTGGAAGCGAGCTGGATCCGGACGACGTCAAGCTCAGCGTCGCCCTCATCCGGATTCTTCGTCTTGAGCAACAAGGCTGTCCGTTCGCGAAGTAGGCGCAGACTTCCTCCGCCGCCGCGCCCCTCTCCAAGACAGGAAAAGGCCGGCACAGGAGTGCGGCAGCGGGGGATATAATGAGGCTGCGCCCGGGCTGAACTTCAACTTCACGGCGCTGGAGCTGAAGGGATGGTCAGGAACTCTTTAAATATGACCCGGCCCATCGAGTGGTTCGAGACCTCCCGGGGAGTGGTGCCCTCTGCAACAGCACAACCGGGATCGTCTTTGCGCCATGATGCCAAGCGTGTGATTCGCCGCAGCGTGGACCGCACATGGATTCCGCCCGATCCATCAATCATCCTCGGCTTCTTGACAACCTTGAGGAGGTGGCGAAGAACAAGGATGACATCAAAAGCATCTGGAGACACCACCGACCAAGAGCTTGCATACATAGCTTCTCGGGCTGAAGAGGCTGCCGCAGCCGCAGCGGCGAGGGAGTTTGGATATCGCCGAGGCGGCTGCTGAGCGTCCCCCAAGCGGAGGCGGAGATCTGCAGACTGCTGCAACTTCCTCCCGCCAGCTTCGCCGGGGTCCCCTCTCGAGGCACTCCGGGATCCCGGAATCGCGGCCGAGGCCAGGCGGCAGTGGCGCCGGAGGAAACAGAGCGCCGCAGAAGCGAAGGCGCCGAGGAAGCGGGCGCCCGAGGAAAAGGCCTCGGCCTCGGCAGGCGCTGGGTCCAGCGAAGCCAGCCGAGGAGGAGGAGGAGGAGGACGCCGAGGCCGCCGAGGGCACCGGCGGTCCACGGATCTCTCGCCGGCGACCTCTCCTCGTCGTCGGAGACCTCCCGCCCGGGCAAGCCCTAAGCGTTCTCCGCAGCGCCTCCGCAAGGCGGCGGCAGGAGGCGGGGTGCAGGCCCCGGCAACAACCAGCTCGCCCGGCGCGAAGCTTCCGGGAAGCCAAGCTGCGCCGAGGGCGGCGCGCGCACCAGCCACGGCGGAAGCGGCCAGCCAGCACGGCAGCGGCGCCCAGGTCGGCGCCGGGCGGGTAAAGGTCTTCTCGGGCGGAGCGGCGGCTCCGCCCGCTTCTCGGGCCCGGCTGCCACGAGGCTGGGTCTTGCAGCCCCAGCCCGAGGACCGCCAAGCGCCCGAGGAGTCTTCGCCTCCGCTCCTCGCGCCAGCGCCCCCTGTGGAATCGACTTCTCCGCCTTGAGCAAAGACGACGAGGAGAAACAGGGGTAAGTATCCGAGATCTTCATCTTCTCAGATTTTGCCTTGATCATTGTTGATGCTAATCTTGTTTCTTGCGTTGATTTTAGGACCTTGGCCCAGCGGGCGGCGAAGAAGGCCAAGGTGCCCGTGGTCGAAGTCGCGGACGACTTCGCCCTTGCAGCGACGGGGGCGTCTGGAGCCAAGCTTGCGGACCTAGTGCTGCTCGGAGCAGCCCAAAGACAGCCCCCAGCGTAAGTCTGGTTACGCACTTCGCTCGCCGGGCATGTTTGAAGATCTTGGTCTTGTACTAATGCCTTGATGTTTTTGTCTTGACTTGTGCAGAGGTGGAGTCACAGCGGCGGGGCGTCCGGAGGTCGCCCCGAGGAGCCGCAGCCCCGCCGTCCCGCCAAGGCCGATCTCCCGGCAAGGAGGGCACTCCGCCAAGGCGGGTACTCCGCCAAGGCGAGCAGCCCGCGAGGGCCCCTCCGCCAAGCGAGCTCCCGGCGAGGGAGCCCGCCACGACGGCGTCCGCCAAGGTAGGTTCCATAACTTTGTCTTCTTAGGCGTTGTCTCTTTTTGGATATTTGCTTGAACTTCTTTTGCTTTTCTTCTTCTTCTAGATCCTCCTCCCCGAGCGATGGAGACGGAAGTCGTCATTATTGAGGAGGAGGGCACGCAGGTCGGCGGCGGCGACGCCTGTCGCCGAGACACGGCGGAGCCGCCGGGCCAAATCGTCGAGACCGCTCCGGCTGCGGGCCTTGCTGGGGGGAGGAGGGCGGCGACCGCACCGCCAGCCCGGGCGGCGGGGAGCATCAAGTCTGCGCGGTCGCCGACCCTCCGCCGGAGAAGAGCGGTCCAGCTACTACTTGAAAGCCCCCAGCGGCGTCTTCATCCAGTGCCGTGGGGCCCTTCGTCATGAGCTCCAGCGGGCGGCGGGCCTATGATGGGAGGTCCTCGCCTCCATGGCTTGAAGATTGTCGAGGGCTGGCGGGAGCGGCGGCCCGAGGAGGAGAAGCTTCACCAGCTCCTGGCCCTTTACCGGGCCAGGCGGTAGCTTCGCTTCGGGAGGCCCTCGCCGCCAAGGCCGCCGAGGAGATGGAGAAGCGTCTTGGCGGGCTCAGTGCCGCCAACCAGGCTGCCCTCCGCGAGGTGGCGGAGGCGTGGCGGCTCGCCGGGAGTATCAAGAGTGGTTCTTTGGAGAAGGCCGAGGCCGAGGAGCAGCGGCTGCTCGCCGGGGTGGAGCTTTCCGGCGAGAGGAGAACTCGCCCAGTGAAGGTCAACCTCGACTCCCACGAGGAAGACCTTGCCGCTCGGGAGCAGGCCCTTGGCGGGAAGCTGAAGGAGGCCGAAGCCGCGCGGTTGCCGCGAGACCGCCAAGGAGGAGCTTGCCGCCAAGGTCGCGCAGCTGGAGGAGTTCTTGAAAGGCGGCGTGGAGAAGGTCGCCGCGCTCAACACGGAGCGCGAGAAGGACGCCCACACCAACTCGGAACTCCAGGTGCGTCTTTCCAAGCAAGGCGACGAGTTGAAGGCCGCCAAGGACTCCATCGAGGATCTTGAGCTGAAAGTCTCTGCGCTGAGGGACTCGCTTGACGCCGCCCGGGATCGGGAGACCAAGTTGAAGGAGGAGCTCCGCGAGGAGCGAACCTTGGCGGACAGTGCCAACAAAGCAGCCGAGCACTTCCGCCGTACCGTTGAGTTATGGACCGAGGACTTGGTATCCTGCGCGTCCGACATTGACCGAGAGCTGCTTGGCGGCTGAAGCTGGAGCATCTCATCTACTCCCGGATCAAATCTCGCTCCGGCACCAAGCTCAGCCTTTTCTTGAGGGGGATCGCGCGGCCCTTGCAAATCTGCGGAAGAAGATCGCGCAACTTGCCGAGGAGACTACGCCGGTGTGCAGGGAACCATGGGCGTGTCTTGGCGAAGATTGTATACCGCAATCCGGCATAAACCTCACCAACGTTCTTCGCAGCTTGCCGCCGGCCGCGAACATGGAGGCTCTGAAGGGCAGGTCGCCCACATCATTGCTAAAGTGAACAAGATCTCCGGGGTGGAGGCGACCCGCGTAGACTAGGCCTCCTTTATCTTTATCTCTTTTGTTGCTGCATAGGGTGTTATGAACTCATTAGTCATCGCGACAAGTTATTCCTTGTAAGATATTATCTTTATTTTGATCAATAGATGCGAGTTATCTCCTTGTTACGATCCTCAACTTCATGCTCCAACCCCTCGCTTCTAGGGAACTTGCGGCAAGGGCCCTTGCCGCGGCGCCAAAGTCTTGAACTTCGAAGCAGCCTGGCAGCCAAGGTCTTACCGGCAAGCAACCTTGCATGACTAGTCATAGCGCACTTAGCTTGCTGGCGGACTCGAAAAGCGAAACAAGGCGCGACACTTGTCGCAGCTCACTTAAATCGTTGGCGTGCTCGAAAACAAGATAAGGGTGCGGCTATCCACAGGTAGGTTCCTTCGCGCTGAGTTTTCCATACAAAGTGTGGTTGTTCAAGGAAGGCAACTTAAAATTTAAAATTTTGAACTGCTCAAATTTTAATAACTTAGCTTTAAGTGATCTGTGCGTTCTCCGGCAAGCTTCTCTTTCTTGAACAGCACTTGGTTCATCCTCCTTTCCTTCCCCGAAAACTTGTGCGCGAGAGCGTTCCTACGCTTAAGAGGCAAGGAAAGAGAAGAGGAAACAAGTATATGGCCTTCGGCGTGCTATTGCTTACCGGATATGTGTGTCGCACAAGAGATGCCAAATAACACATGCAAATGGCAAAGAAAAGCATGGGAAAGGCAACTAGCGCAAAACACAGAAACTTTACTGATGCACGGGGTCTGTGCTCGGCTTTGTACAAAGGGTTACATGCAACAGCGGCAAAGCTTGTACAAAAGATGGTTGCCGGAGCGGTTCACGGCAACCGCGCCTTATGGGTGAAACTTGCGAAGATGCTCTACGTTCCAGGAGTTGCTCACCGGTAAGCCTTCTTCGGTCTCGGCGGGCGACGGCGGGCCTCGTGACTTGTCTCACCCGATAAGGGCCTTCCCACTTGGCGTCAACTTGTTGGAATTCTTGGCGGACTGAACACGCCCGAAGAACAAGGTCGCCTTCCTCGAGACTCTGGCTTTGACCTTGCGGCTATGGTAGCGGCGCAAGGCTTCTTTGGTATCGAGCAGCTCGTCTGACAGCACAGAGCGTCCCTCCTCAAGGAGCAATGCATCATCTTGCGCGATTGCTCTTGCTCGAGCTCATCATAGCGAGCACTCGAGGAGATCCGTATCACGAGTTCCGTGGGGAGAACTGCCTCTGCTCCATAGACTAGAGCAAAAGGTGTCTGTCCGGTGGCTCGATTTGGTGTCGTCTGATTGACCAAAGAGCGCGGCAGCTCCTCTATCAATTTCTTCCGCTTTCTGCGACTGTCGAAAGTTCTTGTCTTGAGTCCGCGCAGCACTTCAGCATTGGCCCTCTCCGCTGACCGTTGCTCCTCGGGTGAGCAATAGAAGCGAAAGCAGACCTTGGCGCCAAGGTCTTGGGCGTCTTGCATGAAGGTGCGACTAGTGAATTGTGTACCGTTGTTAGTGATAATCTGTTAGGGATCGAAGCGCACACAATCGATCTGAAGAACTTGACCGTGATTGTCTTGTCACCTTTCTCACTTGGCTCCACTTCGGCCACTTTGTGAACTTGTCGATTACTACGTACAAGTACTCAAAGCCCCGACAACATGGGGAAGGGGCCGAGGATATCGAGCCCCGGACCGAGAAGGGCGAGGACAAAGGATTGTTTGGAGAGCTTGAGCTGGTGATGAATCTGCTTTTGCATGGGCCTCGCACGCTTCACACTTGGTTACTAGTGCGATTGCATCTTGGAGGCTTCTTGCCAAAGAACCCTTGCCGGAAAGCTTTCGACAAGCGCCCTTGCGCCAATGTGGTGGCCGCATATGCCTCCGTGTATCTCTGCCAGCAGCTTACATCCATCTTCCACGGAGATGCACTTGATCGACACCATTGAGCCTTCTTACATGCAGCTCGTTATCCACGAACCGGTACATACTTATTGTCTGGTTATCTTCTCTATTTCTTACGGGTCGTCGGGAAGTTCTCCGGTTTGCAAAAAGCAGACGATCTGCTGCGCCCATGCCGGAGCTCGGGGCTCAGCGGCAAGGACTAAAACACGAGGGCGCTGCGGGAACCTCGGCTTCTCTGGCAAGAACCTCTGGCTCTGCGGGCTGAAGGTCCCCGGCAAGCTTCGCCGGGGCAAGGCTTGTCGGGAACACTTGCTTCAGCTGTCTGAGATCCGAGGATCTGCGAGAACAAACTGTTCCTCGGCGTTACAGTCGTTGATCTTGGAGACCTTGGCGGCGGCCTCGGGGAGACCCGCCCGGCAAGTAGTCGCGGAGACCAACTTTCTTTTCTTGGACTGCCCAATTGATGGCGTGACGGATGGTTGAGTCAGCTTGAGCAAGAAGGTCCCGGTTCCTGAGTAACTTCATCGAAGCACACTTTGAAAGGCCATCTGCGATTTCATTACGAGCTCTCGGGGCGTGCTCCATCTGCAAACCTTCAAAGCGCTCCTCAAGCTTCCTCACTTCATCGACATAAGCTTCCATCAAAGGGCTCGATAGCTCTTGTTAACTTGCGGACCACCAATCGAGAATCTCCCGCACAATCAACTTCACGATCCCAAGTTGGCCGCAATCCACGAGGCGGCGAGCAAACCTTCATATTCAGCGGTGTTGTTTGTCGCTTGCTCCCTTGGGAAGTGCATCTGGATAACGTACTTGAGGTGCTCTCCGGTGGGCGCGATGAGTACCACCCGACACCGGCGCCTTGCAGCGAGAAGGCACCATCAAAGTACATTACCCATTCACTTGTAAGCTTCTTATGCGGGTGTACTTGTTTCTTGGACTTCTTCATCGGGCGTTGGGGTCCACTCTGCTATAAATTCTGCCAAAGCTCGGCTCTGTATGGTTGAAGTACTTTCAAACTTGAGTCCAAAGCTCGACAGCTCAGTGCCCACTCAACGATCCTGCTGTTGCTTACGGGTTGTGCAATATCCTCTTGATGAAGCGGTGACCACTGTTATCTCGTGTGCACGGAAGTAATGGCGCAGCTTTCTAGAGGCCATGAGGAGGCGAAAAGCAACTTTTGCACACGGAGTATCTTGATCTAGCCCCTGGAGAAGGAACTTACAAAATACACTAGGCTGCACCATCTTCTTCCGCACCTCATCCATTCTGCTGAGAGTTGCCCTTGTCGGGGCGAGCTTGTCGGACAGCCCCCTTGTCGCTGGGCTCGCTTGCGGTGGTGTAGCCTCCTCGTCGGACTCCTCTCCGCTACTAACGCAGCACTAACCACACAGGTTGGTTGCCGCTAGAGTCAACAACAACTTCTCCTGTGGTCTAGGTGCGACAAGTATTGGGGTGGAGGATAGGTACCGTTCAAATCTTGCAGCGCTGCCTCCGCTTCGGAGTCCACTTCATGGGACCTGCCTTCTTCAAGATTTTGAAGAAAGGCGAGGCGCGTCTGAACTTTGAAATGAACCTCTTGAGGGCAGCCACACAACCTGCAAGCCTTGACATCCTTGACTCGCCGGGCTTCGATCCGCTCAATGGCTTTAATCTTGTCGGGGTTGGCTTCAATCCCCTCTGCGACACAAAGAACCGAGAAGCTTGTCGGAGGGACCCCAAAGCGCACTTCTCGGGGTTCAACTTAAAACTGTATCTTCTTGCGGTTCTGAAATGTCTCTTCCAAATCTTGAATCAGCGTATCCTTGCTCTTGCTCTTCACCACGATATCATCCATGTAAGCCTCTACATTTACGTGGATCTGTGGCTCAAAAGCGATATACACTACCCTTGCAAATGTTGGTCCGCATTCTTGATCCAAATGGCATGCGTATGAAGCAATAAGTGCCACATGGAGTGATAAATGCAGTCTTCTCTTCATCCTCTTTGGCCATAAATATCTGGTGATAGCCTGAGTATGCATCAAGAAAGCAGAGTAGCTCACATCCGGCTGTGGAGTCAACAATCTGGTCGATGCGCGGCAAGGGGAATGGATCCTTGGGACATGCTTTATTCACATCGGTGAAATCTATACACAGCCTCCATTTCCGTTGGCCTTGCGCCTGACGGTGGGTTTGCTAACCACGTCGGATGGATCACACCTCTAACTAGGCCTGCTGCCTCTAGCTTCTTGATTTCTTCGCTGATGAATTCTTGGCGCTCCACGGCTTGCTTCCTCACTTTTTGCTTGATGGGCCGCGCATGAGGGCAAACAGCAAGCTTGTGCTCAATCACCTTCCTGGGAACACCGGGGATGTCGGATGGTTGCCATGCAAACACATCGACATTCGCCCGCAGGAAGGCAACGAGCGCGCTTTCCTATTTGCTGTCAAGTGTGGCACTGATGGTGAAGGTACCACCGGTGCCGTCCTCCTTGCGGACACCTTCTTGGTTGCGGCGGGCGCCATTCCCTTTTACTCTTGCGGTGGAGCTCGGCGGGGCGTCCTCGGCGGCAGCGCCACTCGAAGAGGTGCGGTTGCGGAGTGGGCCCCAGAGCACTTGCGGACTTGGTCTTCGTCTTCTTCCCCGGAGCTTCAGCGGCAAGTGTATTCTTATCGGCCGCAGCTGCCGCATCGGTAGATCTTGTCGGCGCGAACAAGCGCATCCTTCTTGTCGCCGTGGGCGGTGATGACGGTTATCGGCCCGGCATCTTGAGTACGTTGTAAGCATAATGGGAAGCTGCCATGAACTTGGCGAGGCGGGGCGGCGAGTATTCCATTGTATGGCAGCGGAATATCGGCGACGTCGAAAGTGATGCGCTCGATCCTGAAATTGAGCTCCCGCCAAAGGTCACGGCGAGTGATCTTTCCTTGGGCTTGCTCCGTCCGGGTTGATTCCTTGGAAAGAACCGGTCTCTTGAGCTCGCCATCTGGAATTTGGAGTTTCTTGATCACAGCGGAGGAGATCAAGTTTAGCCCGACCCGCCGTCAACCAACATTTTGGTGACCTTGAGGTTGCGGATGGTGGGCGAGACCAGCATCGGCAAGCACCCGACCGCGGTGGTGCGGTCGGGTGATCCTCAAGATCAAAAATGATGGGCGTCTTTGGACCATTTGAGGAGCTGCTTGCGACTCCACAGGCGGCTCCGCTGCATTCACTTCACGCACCCACCGCTTTAGGCGGGCGGTGGGAGGTGTCGATGGCGCCACCGTCGACGCACAGGACCTCCGTGGCCTTCTGGAACTCCTGCTCGCTGTCATCCTCATCCTCCATGTCTTCGTCGTCGTCTTCTTCATCCTTGTCGCGGCTCCGGGGAGGTCGATCACCTTGCCGCCGCTTGGCCTTGCCGAGGCGTCCTCCCCGGCCATTGAACGGCCGCTTCTTGTTCGGTTCTCCTCCGCCACCTTGGGCCTTCTCCTTGTCGCGCCTCTCGTACTTAGCTTTTTGCTGCTCGACGAGATAGTCGACGCGCTTGCAGTTGTAGAGATCGTGGCCCTTGGTGCGGTGGATTTTGCAGTATTGCTTGTTGGAGCCGTCCTGCTTGTCGGCTGCCGCTTCTGAGGCGAGCTCCTTGCGGAGCCGCCAGCCTGTGTTTGCTTGGCGGGAGCCTCCTTGCGGACTTCTCGGCGGCAAGCACCTCTTCCTTGTTCTTCTTCCGATTGTTCCGCCGCTTGGCGCTTCTTTCCGGGCGGCGTCGTCGATGTCGCTTCCTCCTGCGCCAACATCCTCCCGGGAGTCTCCTCCCCTCTTCAGCTAGCGTCTTGCCTTATCAACCGAGCATAGAGCTCGTGACATCCCGAATCTTGGTCATCGCCATCTCTTCACGCATCGGGCGGTTCGCACGTTCGGTGGAACGTCTTGATAACCATGGCGGTGGACATCGAGATGTTGTGCTTTGCACGGTGAAGCGTTGGATATACTTGCGCAGGATTCTCCTTCCTTCGGGCCAAAATGTGGAGATCGCTCTCTGGCCGTGGGGTTTGTGGCCGCCAGGTGAAGGCACCAACAAACTGATGGCAAAGGTCTGCCCAAGAAGAAATGGAGCCCTCGGCAAGTGCATAAGCCAAGAACGAGCGTTCGGCTTAAGCCGGCGGGAAATGGTCGCCGAGAATCTTCTCGTCGCGCCCCGGCAGCTTTGCACCGCGATGGTGTGAACACCGAGGAATTCGAGGGTGCGTCTTGCCGTCGTACTTCTCGATGCGTCGGGCTTGAAATTCTTCATCTTTGGAGCCCTTTGGGCCGCGCCGCAGCTTCGCGGTGAACGCAGGGCAGCTCGCGTCTGACAAGTCGCTGGCTCACGGGCGCGCGTCGACAGTGCTCCTAGCTCTCTGGTCTGATTGTCGCCGAGCTTCTCGGCGGCGCTCGATCGTGGTCCGAGCGTCTTCTTGTCGCCGGTCGTCGAGGACCTGGCGTTGATCCCGACGAGCCCACGGATCCGATGATGCCGTGGAGCCGTCGTCGGCGTTGTTCCGGTGGGGCGGCGTCTTTCGCTTCCGCGGCGGGGAGTGCACGGTGGTTGCGCCCCCGGCGGTCTTGTCGCCGTCGGCCTTCGTCTTCTCAGCTTGCCGCGGCCGCGAGGCCACCGGCTGCTGTGAAGGGTCGTTGTTGGCAAAGGCGATCAGGCTCTGGATGGTAGCCCTCCAGTCATCGGCCTTGTCCGCCGCTGGAGGGAAGTCGAGGAGCAGTTGCGCCCTTGCGAGTGCTTCTGCCGGAGTGGAGGGCGAAGCGGCGGTGCGAGGCGGGATACGCTACGGACTCTAACAGCGTTAGGAGGCGCAGTCTGCCCGGCGCCTTCGCTTTGCTTGTGTCCGGACGGTGGTCGAGCATCCCGCGAGCCTCCGGTGTGTCCTTGCCCGGCGGTGGATACCACCTCCGTGGTATGGCGCTGCTGGGTTGTCGTCTTATTTGGGATGGACGCGGCGTGTCCACGGAGACGAGGCATGGTCATCCGTCTTGTCCTTGATCGTGGCGCCGCGAGTGTCCTCGCCGGTGACCACCCTTCCGACGGCGTCTTCTCCGCCCACCGTTGGCTCCGGTGGCGGCGGATGAGACGCAGACGGGCCTCAACCTCCGAAGCCTTCTTCTTGGGGCCATGGCGCGATTGTTGATGAAGTTGCTGATGGCCGGAGAGGTTGATGAAGAACGCGCCAGGACGGCGCGGATCAGATCCGCACAACCTCGGCGCCCCTACTGGCGCGCCAAAGATGTCGAAAACTACCGCCACGAACACCTATGGGGCGGAGCCCCTTATCCAGCGGTGCGAGGCGGAGGGAGCAGAGAGCGGATCGTGGCGAGCACGCGGGCAGTTTTACCCGGCTTGGAGCTCTCCGGAGATAAAACTCCTCTGCTGCTTTGTGTTTGTATTTGATCTTGCTCGAGAGTGCGGCGTATGGTGGTGTTGTGTGTGTCGAATGGACCGAACCCCCTCTCGTGCGCATGGGCCTCCTTTTATAGTCGGAAGGGGCGCCAACAGTGGCAGCGTGGGAGAAAGGGGTAAAATGTAAAAGAGGTGGTGGTTGGAGCAGTCTTGGGAGCAGTGAAGCTACGATTGCATGAGCAGTGGTCGCTACCAACTTTGTGATGGGGACAAGGGCATTTAATGCCCGTCGCCGTCGACCCCAAAAGCTCCCGCCCTTGTGTCTCCGTCTGCCACGGCGATGGATTCACCACCGTGAAGTGCCACCGTGTCCCCCAGGCTGCACAGCCACCCGCCACGCGTCCCTGGAAAGGCCCCAGGGCGACGCGTGGGCCGATGAGCTGGAGCGCGGGCACACAGCGCAACTCTCCCGGCAAGTACCTTGCCGGGGTCTTGATCTTGCCGGACCCGGGAGCTTGCCGGGCTCTGTAACTTGTCGCTCCCCGGGCCCTTGCCGGGACGCATATAGCGCCGAGGCGTGTCTTCTATGATGCAATCTCCTAGTCTTCCTGGCGAGCTCCTCTTGCCAGGGCCTTGCGTGAGTGATGTAACCTTAAGCCTGGAACGGCCTTCCCGGCAAGTTCCGCTTGCCGGGGTCTCGATCTTCTGTCTTGTATACTTTGTCTTTGAATGGCTTGACATGGAGCAGGAAGGTTTTCGGCGAGCACGTGGTAAACCCTGCCGCGGGAAGCTGCAACCGCCGTGCACAAGTTGGGTCTTGAGGTACCCCTACCTTAGTACACCGACAAAGGCGGGGGCACCCATGGACACACAAGTTGATCTACGGATCGTTCCTTAGCCGTGTCGCGGTGCCCCCTCCACCATATTCCACCTCGGTCATATCGTCATGGAGCTTAAGTGAAGCCCTTCGCCGATAGAACATCATCATCGTCACCACGCCGTCGTCTTGTGGAACTCATCTCCGGAGCTCAGCTGGATCGGAGGCCGAGATCGTCATCGAGCTGAGCGTGTGCTGAACTTCGGAGGTGCCGTGACGTTCGGTACTTGGATCGGTCGGATCGTGAAGGCGTCGACTACATCAACCGCGTTGTCATAGCGCTTCCGCTTCGGTCTCGAGGGCGTGGACATACACTCTCCCTCTCGTTGCTATGCCATCACCATGATCTTGCATGTGCGTGGGAATTTTTTGAAATTACTATGTTCCCCAACATGGGCATCGAGCCTAGGTTTTATGGTTTGATGTTATATGCACGAGTAGAACACAAGTGAGGTGTGGGCGATATAAGTCATCTGCTTACCAACATGTCATACTTTGGTTGGCGGTATTGTTGGATGAAGCGGCGGACCGACATTACTGCAGACGCTTCTGCGAGACTGGTTTTACCGCCGTGCTATGCACACGGTGACTAGCGGGTGTCAGTTTCTCCAACTTTAGTTGAACCGAGTGTGGCTACGCCCGGTCCTTGCGAAGGTTAAAACAGCACCAACTTGACAAACTATCGTTGTGGTTTTGATGTGTAGGTGAGATTGGTTCTTACTTAAGCCCGTAGCAGCCACGTAAAACTTGCAACAAGAAAGTAGAGGACGTCTAACTTGTTTTTGCAGGGCATGTTGTGATGTGATATGGTCAAGACGTGATGAGATATAAATTGTTGTATGAGATGATCATGTTTTGTTGAAGTTATCGCGACTGGCAGAAGCTCCATGGTTGTCTCTTTGTTGCATAAGATGCAAGTGCCAAATAATTGCTTTACTTTATCGCTATGCGATAGCAATAGTTGCAAGAGCAATAGTTGGTGAGACGACCATGTGATGACACATTGATATAGATCAAGATGATGAAGATCATGGTGTCGTGCCGGTGACGATAGAGATCATGACAGTACTTTGGAGATGGAGATCAAAGGCGCAAGATGATCATGGCCATATCATGTCACATATTTTGCATATGATGTTTATCTGTTATACATCCTATTATGTTTTGATTGACGGTAGCATTTTAAGATGATCTCTCACTAATTATCAAGAAGTGTTCTCCACGAGTATGCACCGTTGCCAAAGTTCGTCGTGCCTGACACCACGTGATGATCGGGTGTGATAAGCTCTCGTCCATCTACAACGGGTACAAGCCAGTTTTGCACCGCAGAATACTCGAGTTAAACTTGACGAGCCTAGCATATGCAGATATGGCCTCGGAACACGAGACCAAAAGGTCGGCGTGAATCATATAGTAGATATGATCAACATAGTGATGTTCACCATTGAAAACTACTCCATCTCACGTGATAATCGGTTATGGTTTAGTTGATTTGGATCACGTGATCACTTAGATGACTAGAGATGTCATCTAAGTGGGAGTTCTTAAGTAATATGATTAATTGAACTTAAATTTATCATGAACCTAGTCCCGATAGTATTTTGCAAATTATGTTGTAGATCAATAGCTTGCATTGTTTCTTTCATATGTTTATTTTGATATGTTCCTAGAAAATTGTGTTGAAAATGTTAGTAGCAATGATGCGGATTGGATCCGTGATCCGAGGTTTATCCTCATTCTTTGCCTGAAGAATTATGTCCTTAATGCACCGCTAGGTGACGGACCTATTGCGAGGAGCGGATCTGCGGGCGTTATGAGCGTTTACTAAGCTCAATATGATGACTACTTGATAGTTTAGTGCACCATGCTTAACGGCTTAGAATCGGGACTTCAAAGGCGTTTTGAGCGTCATGGACCATATAAGATGTTCCAGAGTTGAAGTTAATATTTCAAGCAAATACCGAGTTAAGAGATATGAAGTCTCCAACAAGTTCTATGGCTAAAAGATGGAGGAGAATCGCTCAACTAGTGAGCATGTGCTCAGATTATGCAGGTACTTCAATCGCTTGAATCAAGTGGGAGTTAATCTTCGAGATAAGATAGTGATTGACGAATTCTCTAGTCACCATCACTAAGTTACTAGAACTTCGTGATGAACTATAATATGCAAGGGATGACGAAAGTTATTCCTGAGCTCTTCGCGATGTTGAGATCAGCGAAGGTAGAAATCAAGAAAAGAGCATCAAGTGTTGATGGTTAACAAGATCACTAGTTTCAAGAAAAAGGCAAAGGGAAAAGAAGGGAACTTCAAGAAGAGCGGCAAGCAAGTTGCTGCTCAAGTGAAGAAACCCAAGTCTGGTTCTAAGCACGAGACTAAGTGCTTCTCTGCAAAGAGACTAGTCCTTTGGAAGAGGTACTACCCCAAGTGATTGGCGGATAAGAAGGATGGCAAAGTGAACATAAGTATATTTGATATACATGTTATTGATGTGTACTTTACTAGTGTTTATAGCAACCCTCGAGATTTGATACTTGGTTCGTTGCTAAGATTTGTAACTTCGAAACGGGAGTTGCAGAATAAACAGAGACTAGTTAAAGGGTGAAGTGACGATGTGTGTTGGAAATAGTTCCAAGATTGATATGATCATCATCGCACACTCCCTATACTTTTGGGATTAGTGTTAAACCTAAATAAATATTATTTGGCGTTTGCGTTGAGCATGAATATGATTTGATCATGTTTATTGCAATACGGTTATTCATTTAAAATTAGAGAATAATTGTTGTTCTATTTAAATGAATAAAACCTTCAATGGTCATACACCCAACGAAAATAGTTTGTTGGCTCTCGATCGTAGTGATGCACATATTGATAATATTGATGCCAAAAGATGCAAAGTTAATAATGATAGTGCAACTTATTTGTGGCACTGCCGTTTAGGTCATATTGGTGTAAAGCGCATGAAGAAACTCCATGCTGATGGGATTTTGGAATCACTTGATTATGAATCACTTGATGCTTGCGAACCATGCCTCATGGGCAAGATGACTAAGACTCCGTTCTCCAGAACAGTGGAGCGAGCAACTGACTTATTGGAAATAATACATACTGATGTATGCGATCCGATGAGTGTTAAGGCTCACGGTGGGTATCGTTATTTTCTAACCTTCACAGATGATTTGAGCAGATATGGGTATATCTACTTGATGAAACATAAGTCTGAAATAGTTGAAAGGTTCAAAGAATTTCAGAGTGAAGTGGAAAAATCATCATAACAAGAAAAATAAAGTTTCTACGATCGATCGCGGAGACAAATATTTGAGTTCTGAGTTTGGTCTTCAATTAAAACAATGTGGAATAGTTTCACAAATTCATGCCACCTGGAACACCACATCATAATGGTGTGTCCGAACGTCATAACCGTACTTTATTGGATATATAGTACAATCTATGATGTTTCTTACCGATTTACCAATATCGTTTTGGGATCATGCATTAGAGACAACTGCATTCACATTAAATAGGGCACCATCTAAATCCGTTGAGACGACACTATATGAACTGTGGTTTAGCAAAAAACCAAAGTTGTCGTTTCTTAAAGTTTGGGGCTGCGATGCTTATGTGAAAAAAGTTTCATCCTGATAAGCTCAAACCCAAATCGGAGAAGTGCGTCTTCATAGAATACCCAAAGGAAATTGTTGGGTACACCTTCTATCACAGATCCGAAGGCAAAACATTCGTTGCTAATAAATGGATCCTTTCTAGAGGAGTTTCTCTCAAAAGAAGTAAGTGGGAGGAAAGTAGAACTTGATGAGGTAACTGTACCTGTTCCCTTATTGGAAAGTAGTTCATCACAGAAATCTGTTCTTGTGACTACTATACCAATCAGTGAGGAAGCTAATGATGATGATCATGTAACTTCAGATCAAGTTACTACCGAACCTCGTAGGTCTTCCAGAGTAGTCCGCACAGTGTGGTACGGTAATCCTATTACGGAAATCATGTTACTAGACCATGATGAGCCTACGAACTATGAGGAAGCGATGATGAGCCCAGATTCCGCAAAATGGTTTGAGGCCATGAAATCTGAGATATGATCCATGTATGAGAACAAAGATGGATTTGCCCGATGATCGGCAAACCATAGAAAATAAATGGATCTTCAAGAGGAAGACGGACGTTGATAGTAGTGTTACTATCTACAAAGCTCGACTTGTCGCAAAAAGGTTTTTTGACAAGTTCAAGATGTTAAATACAATGAGATTTTCTCACTCGTATTGATGCTTAAGTCTGTCCTAATCATGTTAGCATTGCCACATTTTTCTGGCAAATGGATGTCAAAACTGCATTCCTTAATGGATTTATTAAAGAAGAGTTGTATATGATGCAACCAAAGGTTTTGTCAATCCTAAAGGTGTTGACAAAATCATAAGCTCCAATGATCCATCTATGGACTGGTGCAAGCATCTCGGAGTTGGAATATACGCTTTGATAAGTTGATCAAAGCATATAGTTTATCTGAGACTTGCGATGAAGCTGTATTTACTAGAAAGTGAGTGGGAGCACTACTGACATTTCGATAAGTATATGTGAATGACATATTGTAGATCGGAAATAATGTAGAATTATTCGCAAAGCATAAAGGAGTGTTTGAAGGAGTTTTCAAAGAAAGACCTCGGTGAAGCTGCTTACATATTGAGCACCAAGATCTATAGAGATAGATCAAGGCGCTTGATAAGTTTTTTCAATGAGTACATACCTTGATAAGATTTTGAAGTAGTTCAAAATGGAGCAGTCAAAGAAAGAGTTCTTGCACGTGTTACAAGGTGTGAAATTGAGTAAGACTCAAAACCCGACCACGGCAGAAGATAGAAAGAGAATGAAAGTCATTTCCTATGCCTTGGCCATAGGTTCTATAAAGTATGCCATGCTGTGTACCAAATCTATTGTATACCCTACACTGAGTTTGGCAAGGGAGTACAATAGTGATCTAGGAGTAGATCACTGGACAGCGGTCAAAATTATCCTTAGTGGAATAAGGATATGTTTCTCGATTATGGAAGTGACAAAAGGCTCGTCGTAAAGGGTTACGTCGATGCAAGTTTTGACACCGATCTGGATGACTCTAAGTCTCGATCTAGATACATATTGAAAGTGGGAGCAATTAGCTAGAGTAGCTACGTGCAGAGCATTGTAGACATAGAAAATTGCAAAATACATAACGGATCTGAATGTGAAAGACCCGTTGACTAAGATTCTCTCACAAGCAAAACATGATCACACCTTAGTGCTCTTTGGGTGTTAATCACATAGCGATGTGAACTAGATTACTGAATCTAGTAAACCCTTTGGGTGTTGGTCACATGGCGATGTGAACTATGGGTGTTAATCACATGATGATGTGAACTATCGATGTTAATCACATGGTGATGTGATCTAGATTATTGACTCTAGTGCAAGTGGGAGACTGAAGGAAATATGCCCTAGAGGCAATAATAAAGTTATTATTTATTTCCTTATATCATGATAAATGTTTATTATTCATGCTAGAATTGTATTAACCGGAAACATAATACATGTGTGAATACATAGACAAACATAGTGTCACTAGTATGCCTCTACTTGACTAGCTCGTTTATCAAAGATGGTTATGTTTCCTAGCCATGGACAAAAGAGTTGTCATTTGATTAACGGGATCACATCATTAGGAGAATGATGTGATTGACTTGACCCTTTTCGTTAGCCTAGCACTTGATCGTTTAGTATGTTGCTATTGCTTTCTTCATGACTTATACAATGTTCCTACAACTATGAGATTATGCAACTCCGTTTACGGAGGAACACTTTGTGTTCTACCAAGCGTCTAGCGAATCGGGTGATTATAAAGGTGCTCTCAGGTGTCTCGGAGGTACATGTTGGGTTGGCGTATTTCGAGATTAGGTTTTGTCACTCCGATTGTCGGAGAGGTATCTCTGGGCCCTCTCGGTAATACACATCACTTAAGCCTTGCAAGCATTGTAACTAATGAGTTAGTTACGAGATGAAGTATTACGGAACAAGTAAAGAGACTTGCCGGTGACGAGATTGAACTAGGTATTGGATACCGACGATCGAAACTCGGGCAAGTAACATACCGATGACAAAGGGAACAACGTATGTTGTTATGCGGTTTGACTGATAAAGATTGTAACGCCCTCGATGCGGCTATATCTCCCACGTGTCGAAGCACGACTTAGAGGCATAACCGCATTGAAAGCAATGTCGCAAGTGAGGTAATCTTCACACAACCCATGTAATACATAAGGGAAAGATATACATAGTTGGCTTACAATCGCCACTTCACACAATTACATGAATAAAGCATTACATCATCCAGATACAATCAAGGTCCGACTACGGAACCAAAATAAAAGAAGAACCCCAAATGCGATAAAGGTCCCGATCGACCCCAACCGGGCTCCACTCTTGATCAACTAGAACGAAACAACACAAAGGGCAAGATCTTCATCGAGCTCCTCCTCGAGCTTGGTTGCGTCACCTGCAAGCTGGTTTTGGAAGTATCTGGTGAGCCACGAGGACTCAGCAATCCCATTACCATGGGTATCAAGACTAGCAAAGCTTAAAGGGAAAGGAAGGGGTAAAGTGGTGAGGTTGCAGCAGCGACTAAGCAAGTATGGTGGCTAACATACGCAAAGAAGAGCGAGAAGAGAACAAGCGGAACGGTCGTGAAGCTAGCAATGATCAAGAGGTGATCCTGAACACCTACTTCGTCAAACATAACCCGAAACCGTGTTCACTTCCGGACTCCGCGAGAAGAGACCATCACGGCTACACACTCGGTTGATGCGTTTTAATTCGGATCAAGTCTCAAGTTGTCTACAACCGGACATTAACAAATTCCCATCGCCACATAACCGCTGCACGGCTCTCGAAAGTTTATACCTGCGGGGGTGTCCCAACTTAGCCCATGACAAGCTCTCGCGATCATCGAAGAATAGACCTTCACCCAGAAGACCCGATCGGTCTCGGAATCCGGTACATCAAGACATTTCGACAATGGTAAAACAAGACCAGCAAAAGCCGCCCGATGCAATCGACAATCCCGATAGGAGCTGCACATATCTCGTTCTCGAGGCAACACCGGATGAGACATCCTACGAGTAAAACCAAACCTCGAGTTGCCCGAGGGGCCCAGATCTACTCGGTTCGAACCAGCACTTAGACAAGCAGCGGCCGGGGGCTGAAATAAAGATGACCCTCGAGAGAGCGACTCCCAAGGGAAAAAGATAGGTGGTGGTGAGGCAAATGGTAAAAGTCAATGTTGGGCCTTGCTGGACAAGTTTTATTCAAAGCGAACTGTCAGGGGGGTCCCATAAATCACCCGACCGCGTTAGGAGCATAAAATCCGGGAACATAACACCGTATGACGGAAACTAGGGCGGCAAGAGTGGAACAAAACACCAGGCATAAGGCCGAGCCTTCCACCCTTTACCAAGTATATAGATGCATTAATAATATAAGAGATATTGTGATATCCCAACATAAACCTATCCACCATGGAGAAATCTTCAACTTCACCTGCAACTAGCAACGCTATAAGAGGGGCTGAGCAAAAGCGGTAACATAGCCAAACAACGGTTTGCATAGGAAAGGTGTCAAAGGTTAGGGGTTCATGGCAATATGGGATGGCTGGACAAACAGGTAATAGGTAGCGCAGCATAGCGAAAGAACGAGGCAACTAGCATAGCAATGATAGTAGTGAGATCCAGGGTAGCGGTCATCTTGCCTGAAATCCCGCAAGGAAGAAGAACGAGTCCATGAAGAAGACGAACGGACGTAGTCGAACGAATCCTCACAAACGCAACATTACCGGAACTAAGAAGCAACACCGGAAAGAAACAAACAACATGGTAAACAACCATCACATAAACATGGCATGATGCACAACCAAGGATGATGCATGTCCGGTTTAATGAGGCATGGCATGGCAAAGTGCAACAAACAACACTACAAATTAAATGGAGCTCAATATGCAACGAGTTGCATAATGACGAACCACCACAACAATTATTTAGTTTGATCTCGGTTAAGCTACTCATCAATATTAAATGTTGTTAAACATGGCAAGAGGTGAAACATAATGAAACTACCTAACTAGGCAAGTTTAAATGAGGCCGGAACAACAAACGACAATTCCGGAAAATCCCCATGTTATTTAGCAATTTAATGCAAACACAATTTTAAACATTTTAATTGTTGTTATGATGATGCGGATGACATATGCAAGTTTTATGCAATATTTATGAAAAGGTTGACATGAGCATTTATGAAGCATTTGTCGCCATGGCGGAACAAAAAGGGTGCCACGGCGCATGAAACAAAAAGGGTGCCACGGCGAAAAGGAAATGGTGCCACGGCAACATATCCGAAAATGATGCCACGGCAACATATCGGTTTCGGTACTCATGGAATACCGGAGCAAAAGGAAGCGTCGCGGATGCGAGGCGTGCAAGATGGTGGGGTGATCCCGACTACCGGGTTCCCACGGGTCGGTGGCATGGCAAAAGAGGGGCGTCGCAAGGACAATTCGATCACGGTGCAAAACTCGAGCATCTCATACATGCAAGGGCATCTCATCGCGGTCGTCTCGGATTATACCTTCGAAGCGTGCATTTATGGAGCGAATCGAGGTCGTAGAGGAAGTAGTCGTTCTCGGGCGTCGAGGGAAGTAGTCGTACACGGCGTAGTGGAAGTCGTTGTTCATGTCCCGTGGATGTTCGGGGTCCACAGGGTCTTCGAGGGTCGACGGTAGTTGAAGTAGTGGTACACGGCGGCGCCGGTAGTGGTACATGTTTTCGTAGATGTTCAGGTCGACGGTAGTGGTACCGCGGCCGTAGATGTCCGGGTCGTCGGTAGAGGTACTTGGCGGACCATGTAGTCGAACTTGGCGCATCCGAAGGGTACTTGACGAAATCCACCTCGGATGTAGTCGTACACGTTTTTAAAGATGAACTTGGCGTTCTGGTTCGGTGGTTGTGGAGGCAGGGTACTTGACGCATCCATGGAAGGGTCTTGGCGTCATGGACTTGGCGATCCCGAGGCGGCAGCAAAGGCAACGCAAAAGAAATTTGGCGCGAAACAAGGCAAAGCAGCAACATGGGCATGGCTGCTACACGAGTCCAAGGCGAGGCGGCGGGGCTAGGAACAGCGCGGAGAGGGATCGACGAGGAGGAGGCCGCAGTGAGGGGAGGAGGTTACGCTGTAGCGCCTTCCTTGCAGAGGCGACAGAGGCTGCGGAGTTGGTCGCACCGCAGCCAGTAGCGAACAACACTGCGAAGGGAGCGGCGCGGCGAGACATGGAGGCGGAGGTGCCATGGCGTCTTGGCGACGAGCTTAGTTCCGCCGGATCTCGCGGATCCGGCGTGGCGGCGGCGGGAAGCTCGGGGCGCTGCCAGCGACAGGCGCCGGGCGCGGGAGGCAATGGGAGGCAGGTGGTCAGCGGCTCGTGGCACTCGGAGGCGCGGGAGAAACGCCGCCGGGAGCAGGGAGGCGCGGCGGCGGGATCTGGCGGGCGGCGGCGTGCAACGGCAGCGGGCGGCGCGCAGGGAGGGCGGAGGGCCAGGACGAGGCGAGGCGCGAGGGATTTTTCCTGGTGCGATCGTCTGGCGGAGGAAGGGAGCAGGGGAGCGATGGATGGGGATTGGGCAGGGAGCGCCTAGGGTTAGCTAGGGTTCGGCTGGGCCTTGGCCTTGGGCCGGCTTAGGTGGGCCTAGGGAGGCCCAAGTGGCCAGGTAGGCTGAACTCCTCTCTCTCTCTCTCTTAATCTAAAAAGACAGAAAAATAAAAGAGAGAAAAATAAAAAGGAAGAGGGGTTTAGGGAACGAATTTGAACGGAAGGACAATTTTCCTGGACTCATAAAAATATGAGGAATTTAAATAAAATGGGAAGAGGATTTTTAGAGGAAGTAAAATCCACACGCGTTGGATTTAACTTGGCAAGTTTGAATTTTGAAACCCATTCAAAAGAACTTCAAATGGGTTGAAATTATAGGAGGTGACCCTACACATTAGATGTGATTTATGGGCAGATTTGGAACATTAATGGGTAGAGTAAAATTGCAACTCAATTTTACTAAAAGGCCCCAAAGGAAGAAAAGAAGTTGAGTAGGATAAAAGGAAATTTGAAGAACGGTGCATATGTGTTATGGGTGATTCCGAAAATGGAATATTTATAATATCTCTCTAAATATCGAGAGGATATGTTTTAAAGAGAATCACCATGTGAATTCCCTCGATTTAAATGGATCGAAAAAAAATCCATACGATTTATTTAGATGAGTTTAAAAAAAAATGACATGATGCCATGCAAAAATAAAAGAGCAAGCACAAAAGAAACACACGGGAAACTCGGAAACCCTGGAAGTCTTCTGGAGCGTCGGTCTCGGGGCGTTACAAAGATCTTCGTAGAATATATAGGAACCAATATGGGCATCCAGGTCCCGCTATTGGCTAATGACCTAGAATGGTTTTAGGTCATGACTACATAGTTCTCAAACCCGTAGGGTCCGCACGCTTAAGGTTTCGATGACAGTTATATTATGAGTTTATGAGTTTTGATGTACCGAAGGAGTTCGGAGTCCCGGATGAGATCGGGGACATGACGAGGAGTCTCGAAATGGTCGAGACGTAAAGATCGATATATTGGACGACTATATTCGGAGTTCGGAAAGGTTCCGAGTGATTCGGTATTTTTGAGTCTGGGAGAGTTACGGGAATTCGCCGGGAGAAGTATTGAGCCTTATTGGGCCCTGCAAAGAGAGAGGGACTGCCTCTGGCAGGCTGCGCGCCCAAGGCCTAGTCCGAATGGACTAGGGAGGGGCGCACCCCCTCCTTCCTTCCCTCTCTCTTCCCTTCCTTGTCTCCTACTCCTAATACATGGAAGGACTCTTGGTTGGACTAGGAAGGGAATCCTACTCCCTGGGAGTAGGACTCCCCATGGCGCCCCTCCTAGGGCGGCCTCCTCCTCCCTCCCTCCTTATATCTGGGGCAGGCGGCACCCCATGGACACACAAGTTGATCTACGGATCGTTCCTTAGCCGTGTGCGGTGCCCCTCCACCATATTCCACCTCGGTCATATCGTCGTGGAGCTTAGGCGAAGCCTGCGTCGATAGAACATCATCATCGTCCTGCACGCCGTCGTCTTGTGGAACTCATCTCCGAGCTCAGCTGGATCGGAGGCCGGAGATCGTCATCGAGTGAGCGTGTCTGAACTCGGAGGTGCCAGACGTTCGGTACTTGGATCGGTCGGATCGTGAAGACGTACGACTACATCAACCGCGTTGTCATAACGCTTCCGCTTACAGTCTACGAGGATACGTGGACATACACTCTCCCCTCTCGTTGCTATGCCATCACCATGATCTTGCATGTGCGTAGGAAATTTTTTGAAATTACTACGTTCCCCAACACCACCAACGTGCGCGATGCCGAGCCCACCACTGTTCCGGTACTGGGTGCCGTCTGCCAGGCTCGACATAATCTCCACGCCGCTAACATAGACATAGACGGCGAGCTGCTTTGGCAACGCCGGTGACTGGATCCCCATGACCACCACCTTGCTGATAACCAGCGTCCTGCTTGGCACGTACGCGTCGTGCACGACCTGCGACCAAACTCTGACCATGCCGTCGCTTCCCGTCACGCTGCTGAATCTTACCTTGCTGTACTCGCTTCTCCTCGTGCCCATTTCCGGCGACTCACCGTCGTCCAAGAACAGATCCCCAGTGGCCGTGCCGTCCTCTGCAAGCGCGACCAGGAGGTGGAACGCGCTCCGGCGCGCGCGCGACGTCGTCATAGCTCGCTGCTGAAGCGGCAGGATGCTGCCGCCGGCCACGTGCACGTTCACCGTGTCCGTGGGAGCCTGCAACGTCACATGCTCACCGCTTCTCGTGGCGACAGCGAGGGAGTAGTCGTAGAGGTTGAACCACAGACCGGCGGGGAAGTAGGCGTCGACGGTGGTGACGCCCGGCTCGAGCACTGGCGAGACGAGCACACCGCGGCCGAGCAGGAACTGCCTGTCCACACCATACGTGGCGGCATCGTCCGGGTAAGAGAAGAAGAGCGGCCGCGCGATGGGCGCCCTGTCGTGTGCGCCTCGTACATGAGTGTGTAGATGTAGGGGAGCAGGCGGTACCGCATCGCGAGCGACTTCCTCGCTGATGCCGCCACCGACTCCCACCGGTACGGTCCGGCCGAGTGGTCCCTGGCGAACGGGTAGAACGCTCCGAGCTGGATCCAACGGCGGCAGAGCTCCTCAGTGGTTTCACCGCCGAAGCCGCAGATGTCGGCGCCCACCATGGGGATGCCGAAGAGGCCGAAGCTGAGCATGGTGTTGATGGAGTAGCGAAGGTCCTCCCAGGACGCCCAATTGTCGCCGGTCCAGTGCGCGCAGTACCTGCCGGAGCCGACGAACGTGGAGCGGCTCAGCACGAACGGCCGGCGGCCTGTGTCCTGGAGAAGCGCGCCGTGCGTGGCGCGTGACTCGAGGAGGCCGAAGAGGTTGTGCGCGTCGTACTCGGCCACGCCGCCGTGGTGCACGGCCGAGGCCGGCACCGTCCTGTTGTTGATGGGACGGCGCACGCCGGCGTTATTGATGCTGTAGGGAGGTTCGTCGAGCGCGTTGAGTGGCGCCGGGTCGATGAAGTTGGAGATCTCGTTCATGTCGATCCACAACCCGTCGACGGGGATGGTGCGCCGGAAGAGGGAGATCTCCCGCTCCCAGAATTCGGCGGCGCGCGGGTTCATGAAGTCCGGGAAGTGGACGTAGCCCGGAAACACCTTGCCTTGGTAGTTGGTGCCATTTCGCTTCAGGAAGACGTCCTGCTGCATCCCACGGATGAACGTCCCGTCTGTTGCGTTGATGCTGAACGCTGTAGATACGCATCACCAAATCGATAAGGGACGACCATTCTTCCAAAAAAATAAAAATAAAATTATACGTACATTCGATTGATGGATTGAACAATGTGTACCTGGGTCTAGGATGACTACGTATTTTTGACCGTTCCGGTGAAGTCGGTCGACGAATGGTCGGAGGCGGCTGGCGGGGAAGTTGACCGGGTCCAGGGTGAAGTCCTTAAACTTGTCCATGTAGTCGATGTCCGTCCACATCACCTCCAGAGGGATCCTGGCGTTGGCGTAACCGGCGACCACGCCCTCCAAGTCAGCCACGTCCTTGTACCCCAACATGCACTGGTGAAACCCTGCAAGCAACACTAACACCATCACAACATGCATGCAACGGAGATGCAAGAGGGATGAGATGAGCTGGTTTGGCTGGCTGTACCGAATGACCAGTAAGGCATGGGGGCCGGGCGGCCGACGAGCTGGGTGTACTGGTCGACGACGGAGAGCGGGGAGGGACCGGCGAAGAAGTAGAAGTCGAGGACACCGCCGATCACCTTGTAGGTGATGTACGATCCGCCGTACAGCACGTCCATCCCGTTGCTGCTGAGAAGGAGCACGCCGTGCGCCGCGCCGGCCGGCGGCGACCGAACGTCCATGTAGAACGGGTGCGAGCCGTAGAGGTTGAGGTCGACGTTGCTCGCCTGGATGTCTGAGTTCCACAGCGTGAATGTGTCGTTGTGTTGCAGCCGGAACGTGCGCTTTGTCTGCTCTCCCAGCCCGTACAGCGACGCCCGGTCTGCCGGCAGCGCCGACGTCACCTCCAAGTACCGGTCCTTGAAGACGAGGTTTGGGAAGGTGTCAAAGAGGACGTCTCCAGTGGAGAGGCGGGAGACGGTGAAGCGGAATGGGGAGGTGTGGATAGTGAAGCTCAGATCCGAGGCCACGACGGACAGGACGCGGCTGCCCGGGCGCGGGGCATCGAGGAAGATGTCCTCTGGCGTGGGGCGCGGGATGATGTCCTGGGGGACCTCCCATCGTGGATTATCGGCGTCCGTGATGCGGACGTGCAGCCGGTTGTCTGTCTCCAGGCTGCTCTGGCATGACAATCAAACTGTAAGCAGATAAAAAGTACTACTCCGTCCCATATGGGACACGATTTTTTATACTATACTAGTGTAAAAAAAAACGCCTTATATTATGGGATTGAGGGAGTACTAGAAAAAGAAACGATCACACCAATCATAAAAGAATGGTGACTGTTTCTTAGTTAGGATCTACCCGCGCGAAAATGCTAAACGTACGGACTCCTACAGGCTTTTACATGCCCCTTCCTAACCAACTAAACATGCCCCCCTCCCCCTCCCGATTTCAGGTGGGTGGGGGCCCAACCTCCCCTTAATCCATCTGAATAATTTTTTGGTTGTGCGAACCAAAAGGAATGGTGTTTTTAGGTTGTACCAAGTCTGAAACCGAGTGGATTTATCTTTTGTCTCATATTTTTCTATTCTATATTTTTTACTGGGAATCGAAATCTTAGATGGATCTAAAGGTTATTTAGATTTCTTTACTATATTTAGTACAATTGTTATATGACACATGGTTTTTCA